>OZ022402.1:4240000-5652500 GCA_963989295.1 Ametastegia equiseti
ATTTATTCCCGCACGGAATTATAATTGTTTGTACCTTCGATCGGCATTCGTCCGCGCCCGGCGACTGCGCGATGACTACTGAACATCTTTACGCGATTCTGTGGTAACGGAAATTACCGAACGTTCACGAACTAACGGGAGGTAAAACGAAAACTACCCCTGGATATTCGAACGATTGTAACGATCACCGTGACATCTGACGTGCGATTTGCGCGGTAACTTTGAACGGTTATTCGATTCTACGGGTATTATCTCTGCGGTAGGTATTTTCAATCCCATTAATTTTCAGAAATTTTTATTTTATCGATAATTTAGTTTTTCTTTATTTTTCAATGTGTGATATTCAATTTTTCAAATGGTGATGCAGTTTGTTTATTGAGTAAGGTTGAATTTCGTACCAAAAAAATATAGTTTTACACAGTTTTTCCACGAAAGAAAATTTCAATTTTCAACTAAATATTCAGTTTTTGGGTTGAAAAAGCTGAATTTTGTTTATAAAAAAAAAAAAAAAAAAAAAAAGTAGATACTTTTTCACAGTCTTTCGTGAATATTGTAAATTCTTGTAGCTTTTCGTATATACAGGGACGATCGATATTTTTGTCGGTAAAACTGATTGCAAACGATGAATTAGACGATTGCTTATATGAAGAATCCGCGAATCATTTCAATTCCTCATTCGAATCGGTTATAGAATTATTTTCATCCATAGAAAAGTCAGTATTAAGAATTATGAAATTTGAAATCATTCCCTTAACAAAATTAACGTGAGTCGTTCATGCAGACGATCACAGGGCTGCCAGTGAGCAACTATATAATGACACGCTTTTATATTCTACTATTTTTGACACCTGCTACTATAGTTTTCCCCTATTTTCAACGAATTGCTTCTAATTGTCTCTATTTTAATTCTCCATTAAGAAATACATTTATTTTCTGCTAATTTGTCTCTCAGAATGTGAGAATATAATTATACTGAGATCCTTAAAGATACTACATCATGAGTCTGATATAAACGCATGAGTACCCTTCAAAAGTTCGGGATCAGTTATTCGCTAATTTTTATTTCGGACAAAAAGTTTGATATCTCAGCAAAGAAAAAAAAAAAAAAAAAAAAGGCGTAATGAAATGATCGAGGTAACATTCGAAAGTATCAATAAACAGCTTTTTTTAACTGACGTTAAACATGGTTGTTTTTTTTTTTTTTTCGGTATTTTCAAGCATCCGTAAAGTCGCGTGTAATTTTCTGAGAAATAACAATAAGAAATCATTCTCAAGCGGAATTGAAAGGGGAAAGATCAGACTTCAATTTGCTCTTTTACAATTTTGTTTGCGATTTTTATTTGCAAAGTTATTCAACATTTTGTACGGGAAAAAATTTCTTCGAAAATACGTCGTAAGTACGCAGATATTTAGGGTTGAAAATGAAAATTCAAGCGAAAACAAAGTCGAGTCTTTTTGATTTTAAAATCGTCAGAATTTTTTGGAAATTTTCCTCGAAACTTTGTTTTTCTAACATTTCTTGTCAAAAATCCGTAGTTTATCTTATTATTATTGTTATTATTATTATTATTATTATTGTTTTGTTTATCTTATTGCTTTTATTACTTAACTTTTATGTGTATCAATTCTTTTCTCCTTTTCTTAGAGTGTTACCAATATTACAATTATAGTACTTTCGTGTGAAACCAGTGTGTATTATTCTTGACAAAGTATGATCGAAATAATTGATAACAGCTGTGAAACGTTACGTTGAGTCTCGAAGAAACAGTTAATACTGAAGCTTGACAAACTAATATATGGACTTGAAACGGGAATTATATGGGTTAACTATGATGATAACCATTTCTGTATTGAACAGTGATTTATTGTTAGAAATAAGTAATTATGAAAAGGTGAATTAGACTAACAACAAATCTTACGAAAGTTGTTGGATGTTAATATGTACAATGTATATGTAGAGTGTAGGTTATAGTCGCTGGCTCGTCAGTCAGTACCAAGTATTTGGTAACTTTTTCAGACCCTGCAGTCAGCTTGCCAGTCATAAGTGCTGCAACCAGAAGCCCTTCTTGAACGAGGTCTCAGAAGCACGTTATTAACAAAGGCCCTTTCTGCCTCAGACAAATCCATCACGAATCTAGTCCCAACGACTACAGGAGGAGCGGCAGATTCCTGGAGTTCGTAGTCCCGGATGGAGCCATCGCCTTCCAGGTGTCGACTCGTGCCAGAGTCTTCCACTTCGCTAGTTGGAAAGCCGCAGGCTGCAGCGGCCAGCAACGCAGTGATTAAGATAACTTTGTACATTTTCTTATTGCCAGATAGATGACGGGGTTCTTACTGATGCTCAAGCTCCCTGGTCCCTCGTATTTATACGAATTCTCATTCCCACGACTACGACTCACGATCGGATTGCGATGAACTTGGGAATACCACGCAAGGTGTACTTCCCCGGAGTATTTGACATCTCTGAATGGAAAAGATGTGCGACACACGCGTCTTACGATAACGAGTACTGCCTCTCAGCCGACAAACACACCCAATGATAACTATTGCTTTTTTTGGCACGATTTTACGAATAGGATTTCTTTCCAGTTTGTCAAGTTTTGAAATTCACCGTGTGTGTCTTTTTATGATTTTTGAAAGCCGAATTGGTACGGTTTTAATTTAAGAGCTATGAGTAATCAAGTAATATGAATACATCTCTTGAAAGCTACACAAGTCTCGGGTGTGCGATAAGAATATAAAACATAATTCATAACACACATCGGTTCGTTGTTGACGTTAAACGATTATCGATTACGTAAACTAGCACAGGAATCCCACGAAACATGTGTTTTCATTCGCGCAGTTGAACTTATTATCACTGATATTGTTCCATCAGTTCAATTACATCAAATAATATTGTATCGGATAAACAAGAACGTTTTATTCTCATTTTATATATTTACACATTATACACAGTTGGGGGTAAAAAAAAAAAACTGTTCCAGGAGGTCAAATATATTTTTGTCTTAATTTTGACACGTTTTTCTAATCAAAATAACATAAAATGATCGTTGTTAGTTAAAATAAGGTTTTTTTCAACAAACAAAACGTGTCAAAATTAACACAAAAATATATTTGACCTCCTGGAACAGTTTTTTGTTTTTTTTTTCCAACTGTGTACGAGACAACTACTGTTATCGATAAAATCTTTGACAAGTGAAGACGAAATCCCAGATGTAACCGAACTATAATATGATTATCTGCTTGTTTATACAACAAGAATAGCTTTCATTCTTAAAATCTCATTTTTTTTTTTTTTTCCATCCAACAATTGCCTATTGGCATATTCAGCACCAAAATGTCCATTAACAGAGATCTCAGAACACTTTCGTTACTAATATAACCCGTGTGAATTTATTTTCCCACTGGACACTACAGGATGAAAATTCAATGAGATTTTAAGGACTTTCAGTCCCATAGTTAGTTGCTCAAGAGTTTCCCATGGTAATAGATTGAACAGCAATCCATAAGAATACCATGGATGTAATTAAAAACATAAATTTTGATCGAAATCAGTAGTCATATCTTTTAACGATTAACCCATAGGTATATAATGTGATGCCTAAAATTTCTTAATTAAATTTATGAATCTTGCTGGGATGAAAAAAAGATGAAATCGTCTGCAAAACTAGTTTGAAAATGATTTCGAATTATTTAATGCCTGTGCATTCGCAATTGGGATCCATTACTTTGCGAACAATCATTATATAATCATTCGGCAGTAATCAATAGTCAATTTAACTACACTGTAGAAAAAAATTTGAAATCTTTGCCGCGTGCCTGTTTTGCGGTAAAAATAGTTCGTGAATTCTCCTGCGACGTGGATGAGGCGCCACTTTATGAACTACAGGACGAAACGTAGATCAAATTGCATATAATAAGGCGCAGGAAGAAAGTTCTATTCAGGATATCTTTTGGAAATGTTAAGGCGGCATTTAAGTTGCGAATTTCAAAAGTTCCGAACAGTCGAAATTACGAATTTATTTTAGATATTGCGATACTGAATTTTCAGAAACGTTAGAGTTCAGGTATTTCAAATTCTGAAAATTTGAAATGCGCAGACGGTTTAAAGATCCGAAAGTTCAAAGCTCAGAAAGTCCAAAAAAAAAAAAAACTGGGAATTTAGGGAAAGCTTATGAAAAAGCTGTGAAATAAACGACGTTGCATCTCGCGAATTTCAAAATTCGGAGTTTCGGCCTTTCGGATCTTTAGCTTTCGAAATTTTGAACCTTCGGTCTTTTTCGATCCGGAATTTTAATAATTAGCTACGTATAAGACTTTCTAGAATATAATCTTCCTAAAAACTGTCAGTAGATAGAATAATAAAATTCGGAATTTCGACCCTTCGCAGTTTTTAAAAAATATCAATCCTGCCCCGGAATGTCTAATGAACAAGTTTATCGCGAAAATGTATCTATAGACAAATATATACGCAGAACCTGTGTTAGTGAGATTTTTTTTATTAATTTTATTTCACTGCTCCGCGACTATAAGTCAACTTCAACTTCAACCACAACTTAAACTTGAACTTCAACATCAACTGGCGACAAATATTGATGATAATCAATGATAAGGATAACTGAGCTGTACAATATATCTAATGAAATTGTCAAATTTCCATAAATATATTATACGAATTCAAACGATTGATTAATCGCCTTGAAATTGATTTATTAAGAAAAAGTGATCAAGTAATGAATACCTATATACAACTGGATCAACTCCTCCCAAAATGCGAAGATCGATATCATCATTTTCAACCTTTTTAATTTCAACCTTTTAATTGTGTTGAGTGGGAGAGTTAAGGAATTGGATTTAGCTTGTAGAAACTACATTATACATAATGAAGATAAAATTTTCTTGTCTTTCTAAAATAAGTAATTTATTGCTATTTCCTATTCAATAAAAAGCACAAAACAGGGTAAATGTTATTGCGGAGAAATTCCTGGATGTAAAATTATTCGTAGCTGAGATAGTCGCCGACTCTGTTGGATCCAAAAATTCGTTGACATTCTCAAAATCTGCACTCGAAGCCAATGCCTTGCCAGGTGCAATCGAGTGACCTTTTCGAGCGAGATCTCAAAAGCACGTCTCGATAAAAGGCCCTGGTTGTCTCAGGGGAATTTTCCAAAACTTCGGTTCCAGCGCCTTCGAAAAAAACGGCAGGATCCTGGAGTTCGTAATCCCGGATGGAGCCATCGCCTTCCAGGTGTCGACTCGTGCCAGAGTCTTCCACTTCGCTAGTTGGAAAGCCGCAGGCTGCAGCGGCCAGCAACGCAGTGATTAAGATAACTTTGTACATTTTCTTATTGCCAGATAGATGACGGGGTTCTTACTGATGCTCAAGCTCCCTGGTCCCTCGTATTTATACGAATTCTCATTCCCACGACTACGACTCACGATCGGATTGCGATGAACTTGGGAATACCACGCAAGGTGTACTTCCCCGAAGTATTTGATATCCCTGAATGGAAAAGATGTGCGACACACGCGTCTTACGATAACGAGTACTGCCTCTCAGCCGACAAACACACCCAATGATAACTATTGCTTTTTTTGGCACGATTTTACGAATAGGATTTCTTTCCAGTTTGTCAAGTTTTGAAATTCACCGTGTGTGTCTTTTTATGATTTTTGAAAGCCGAATTGGTACGGTTTTAATTTAAGAGCTTTGAGTAATCAAGTAATATGAATACATCTCTTGAAAGCTACACAAGTCTAAGGTGCATGAAAAAGCATAAAAGTTCTGCGATGAAATTTTAGAAGCAATGAACCTTTCGCAGTGGTACCCTAAAAATTTCCTGCGAAAGGTTCTTTAAGCTTCTACACTACACTTCCATCGCAAAACCTTCATACTTATTTTCAATCCAAATACCAACAGTAACTAACTATTGTTCGAAGCAATTTTTAACAAATAAAAAAATTAGTTTCATCCAAATTTCACCAAAGTACCCACTTAATAATAATCTCACTTGGTAAAACTGACAATCATTATCAGCAAGTAATTTCACATATTAACTAAACGTAATCGGATGAACCTTTGCGACCCTGAAGATTTGAAAAAAAAATCCGGAGTTGTTGTGAAATTTCCTGTTCTAACGACACTTTGAATAATTTGAAAAAAAAACAAAAAAAAACTCACAATCCTCTTCTGGAAGTGAATTGCTTATCAAAAAAACAACCGTTTTCGTATTTATTTATCTCGATTCACGGACTGGGATGGTTTATTCAACAACCGGAGCCGCATACTATACTTCTTTGTTACGGAACTGAAAATATCCATATGTATATTCTAAAACTACTTGCCATCTTCGTCAGACCTCGATGACTATTGAGTCATCAATTATACTGCCATGTTAGTGATTTATAGATTTGGCTGAATCAAGCATGACGAAATTGTCCTCCATATTTCGTTTCTGATCCAAAGTTAATCCGAAAGAGAAAATTCACCTGCACCTGCAGTTTCAGCAATAGAAAAAATTATCGCAAGAATATATCATGGTGCATTGTATTTTCAGGATCAGGACATACACAGAGGACCGTATGGCAAATCTATTAACATTATAGTAGAGTGATTCAACATTTTAAATAATTGTAGTAAAAATCAGGCTTCATAGACAAGAAAAACTCATAATAAATTCGGTAACTTAATGACAAACTGGAAACAAAGCATATCGGAAAATCGTGCCAAAAAGCAATAGTTATCATTGGGTGTGTTTGTCGGCTGAAAGGCAGTACTCGTTATCGTAAGACGAGTGTGTCGCACATCTTTTCCATTCAGGGATGTCAAATACTCCGGGGAAGTACACCTTGCGTGGTATTCCCAAGTTCATCGCAATCCGATCGTGAGTCGTAGTCGTGGGAATGAGAATTCGTATAAATACGAGGGACCAGGGAGCTTGAGCATCAGTAAGAACCCCGTGATCTATCTGGCAATAAGAAAATGTACAAAGTTATCCTAATCACTGCGTTGCTGGCCGCTGCAGCCTGCGGCTTTCCAACTAACGACGTGGAAGACTCTGGCACGAGTCGACACCTGGAAGGCGATGGCTCCATCCGGGACTACGAACTCCAGGACTCTGCCGCTCCTTTCGAAGGCGTTGGAAATAGATTCGTGGTGAATTTGTCTGAGGCAGAAAGGGCTTTTGTTCAGGACGTGCTCCAGAGACCTCGTACAAGAAGGGGCCTTGATTGCAGCTATCATGACTGGCAAGTCGAGTGCAGGTTCTAAAAAAGTCACCAAATACTGGAACTCTTGACAGAGTCAGCGACTACCTGAGCTACGATTAATTTCACATCCATAGACTTCTCCAAAATTTATCCTGTTTCGTACTATAATGGAATAATTGACGCAATAAATAAATCAATAAATCAATAAATCACTCTAAAATATATGAGAAAATACTTTTATTGTTGTTTCCACAGATCCCTATAAACCTACACCATTCCCATAATTATCTAACTAGAATCACTCCAATACGAGGTAATCTTCTGTCGAGAAATTATCTCTCTTCCAAAATATTCGTTGCAAAGCACTTGGTTGTCTTCTAGGGTATGAATCTAATCAATCGAAATAAATTCCAATTTTCAGATCATTTCTGATTATCTCAAGCGTCTGGAGGGAAGACCTGAATCGAGAGCAATGATTCAAATCGTCTTTTGATTCATCATCATGGCTGTGAATATCCCAGAAGTGTTCGATTCCATCATTGCATACCTATATAGTAATTGTCATATCCCAATGATGATAATTATACATATACTAACAATAAATCAAGACGCGATACGAAAGGGGAGGCTTTTCAAATCATGAACAAACTTTGGGAATTCAAACTCGCCACGTGAAAAGATAATATCGTTTGATTAGTGATCCTCTCAATTAACTGATGAATTAATCGGTAAAAGAAGGACGTGCTACCTAGTTAATCTCGAGGAAGAGGCTTAAAGTTCTGAGAGAACGATGAGTATATTATGGCCGATACTTCAAATTTTGAAAATACAAATACCGAAATAGCAGAAAATAAAATTTACGTGATTTTTCTGGCACTTCTTTGTAGCCTTTCTCTGATTAAAGCTTTTTCAGAATTCGATTGATTGCTGTATTTTGAAATTCCCATTTTTCGCTATTATCGATTTCGATCATCTTTCGGAATTCTGACCGCCACCTATTCTGTGCTAGTAAAAATGATCAGGTAATTTGGAGCAAAATTGCAATGGACACTGGACACCTTTCTCACCCATAAATCTGCGCTTCGTAATTGCATACGAAAGAAGAATGTCGATGAATCTGAACTTGACGCTATTTCTGAACAGAGCCTAAGTATGTATACTATATCTCGATATTGATGTAGAGAAACGCATCTACCCATTCAATTCAGGGAATACGGAAAAATTTGAAGAATAAACTAATTTTGTGGGATTCAGTGGAGACTATAGAAGTAGATTTTTTTTGTCTTTGAAGTAGGTAATTTATTGCCACGATTATTGTACTGTACGATTATTTAATTCCAGCTAAGGCAGTCGCCAACTCTGTCAGTTCCAGTATTTGGTGACTTTCTTAGAACCTGCACTCGATCTGCCAGTCATCATAGCTGCAATCAAGGTCCCTCCTTGTACGAGGTATCTAAAGCACGTCCTGAACTTGGGCCCTGTCTGCCTCAGACAAATTCACCACGAATCTGTTTCCAACGCCTTCGGAAGAAGCGGCAGAGTCCTAAAGTTCGTAGTCCCGGATGGAGTAATCGCCTTCCAGGTGTCGACTCGTGCCAGAGTCTTCCACGTCGCTCGTTGGAAAGCCGCAGGCTGCAGCAGCCAGCAACGCAGCGATTAGGATAACTTTATGAATCATTTCCAAGGAGAATATCATTCAGATTATCCGATTCTCGACAAAAAGATTTTTCGCCCAAAAAAATGAGAAGGGGTACCCCTTTCCTTTTTTTCAGAAATCTGAAATTTTTCGAAATATTCGGAAGGCAGAAATGATACCTATGTTTCGAATCTGTGGAACCTACACTTTCAGAAACTGCAAACCGATTTGAAATAAAAAATTCCTACGATTTTTAATCGACGATTTACTTTTTAATTTTTTGACACTTTTTTCCTGTCTCGTTTTTTATTGGTAAAATCGCAGGAGGCTTCGGAATCGAGGAATGGCACACATATTTGGAATCAGCGGGTCATTTCCATGAAGAATATCATTCTGATTATCCGTTTCTCGACAAAAAGTTTTTTCGCCCAAAAAAATGAGAAGGGGTACCCCTTTCCTTTTTTTCAGAAATCTGAAAATTTTCGAAATATTCGGAAGGTGGGAATGATCGTTATATTTGGAATCTGCGGGACCTACGCTTTCAGAATCTGCAAGCCGAATTGAAATAAAAAATTCCTACGATTTTTAATCGTCGATTTACTTTTTATTTTTTTTTCACTTTTTTTCTGTCGTTTTTTATTGGTAAAATCGCAGGAGGCTTCGGAATCGAGGAATGGCACACATATTTGGAATCAGCGGGTCATTTCCATGAAGAATATCATTCTGATTATCCGTTTCTCGACAAAAAGTTTTTTCGCCCAAAAAAATGAGAAGGGGTACCCCTTTCCTTTTTTTCAGAAATCTGAAAATTTTCGAAATATTCGGAAGGTGGGAATGATCGTTATATTTGGAATCTGCGGGACCTACGCTTTCAGAATCTGCAAGCCGAATTGAAATAAAAAATTCCTACGATTTTTAATCGTCGATTTACTTTTTATTTTTTTTTCACTTTTTTTCTGTCGTTTTTTATTGGTAAAATCGCAGGAGGCTTCGGAATCGAGGAATGGCACACATATTTGGAATCAGCGGGTCATTTCCATGAAGAATATCATTCTGATTATCCGTTTCTCGACAAAAAGTTTTTTCGCCCAAAAAAATGAGAAGGGGTACCCCTTTCCTTTTTTTCAGAAATCTGAAAATTTTCGAAATATTCGGAAGGTGGGAATGATCGTTATATTTGGAATCTGCGGGACCTACGCTTTCAGAATCTGCAAGCCGAATTGAAATAAAAAATTCCTACGATTTTTAATCGTCGATTTACTTTTTATTTTTTTTTCACTTTTTTTCTGTCGTTTTTTATTGGTAAAATCGCAGGAGGCTTCGGAATCGAGGAATGGCACACATATTTGGAATCAGCGGGTCATTTCCATGAAGAATATCATTCTGATTATCCGTTTCTCGACAAAAAGTTTTTTCGCCCAAAAAAATGAGAAGGGGTACCCCTTTCCTTTTTTTCAGAAATCTGAAAATTTTCGAAATATTCGGAAGGTGGGAATGATCGTTATATTTGGAATCTGCGGGACCTACGCTTTCAGAATCTGCAAGCCGAATTGAAATAAAAAATTCCTACGATTTTTAATCGTCGATTTACTTTTTATTTTTTTTTCACTTTTTTTCTGTCGTTTTTTATTGGTAAAATCGCAGGAGGCTTCGGAATCGAGGAATGGCACACATATTTGGAATCAGCGGGTCATTTCCATGAAGAATATCATTCTGATTATCCGTTTCTCGACAAAAAGTTTTTTCGCCCAAAAAAATGAGAAGGGGTACCCCTTTCCTTTTTTTCAGAAATCTGAAAATTTTCGAAATATTCGGAAGGTGGGAATGATCGTTATATTTGGAATCTGCGGGACCTACGCTTTCAGAATCTGCAAGCCGAATTGAAATAAAAAATTCCTACGATTTTTAATCGTCGATTTACTTTTTATTTTTTTTTCACTTTTTTTCTGTCGTTTTTTATTGGTAAAATCGCAGGAGGCTTCGGAATCGAGGAATGGCACACATATTTGGAATCAGCGGGTCATTTCCATGAAGAATATCATTCTGATTATCCGTTTCTCGACAAAAAGTTTTTTCGCCCAAAAAAATGAGAAGGGGTACCCCTTTCCTTTTTTTCAGAAATCTGAAAATTTTCGAAATATTCGGAAGGTGGGAATGATCGTTATATTTGGAATCTGCGGGACCTACGCTTTCAGAATCTGCAAGCCGAATTGAAATAAAAAATTCCTACGATTTTTAATCGTCGATTTACTTTTTATTTTTTTTTCACTTTTTTTCTGTCGTTTTTTATTGGTAAAATCGCAGGAGGCTTCGGAATCGAGGAATGGCACACATATTTGGAATCAGCGGGTCATTTCCATGAAGAATATCATTCTGATTATCCGTTTCTCGACAAAAAGTTTTTTCGCCCAAAAAAATGAGAAGGGGTACCCCTTTCCTTTTTTTCAGAAATCTGAAAATTTTCGAAATATTCGGAAGGTGGGAATGATCGTTATATTTGGAATCTGCGGGACCTACGCTTTCAGAATCTGCAAGCCGAATTGAAATAAAAAATTCCTACGATTTTTAATCGTCGATTTACTTTTTATTTTTTTTTCACTTTTTTTCTGTCGTTTTTTATTGGTAAAATCGCAGGAGGCTTCGGAATCGAGGAATGGCACACATATTTGGAATCAGCGGGTCATTTCCATGAAGAATATCATTCTGATTATCCGTTTCTCGACAAAAAGTTTTTTCGCCCAAAAAAATGAGAAGGAGTACCCCTTTCCTTTTTTTCAGAAATCTGAAAATTTTCGAAATATTCGGAAGGTGGGAATGATCGTTATATTTGGAATCTGCGGGACCTACGCTTTCAGAATCTGCAAGCCGAATTGAAATAAAAAATTCCTACGATTTTTAATCGTCGATTTACTTTTTATTTTTTTTTCACATTTTTTCTGTCGTTTTTTATTGGTAAAATCGCAGGAGGCTTCGGAATCGAGGAATGGCACACATATTTGGAATCAGCGGGTCATTTCCATGAAGAATATCATTCTGATTATCCGTTTCTCGACAAAAAGTTTTTTCGCCCAAAAAAATGAGAAGGAGTACCCCTTTCCTTTTTTTCAGAAATCTGAAAATTTTCGAAATATTCGGAAGGTGGGAATGATCGTTATATTTGGAATCTGCGAGACCTACGCTTTCAGAATCTGCAAGCCGAATTGAAATAAAAAATTCCTACGATTTTTAATCGTCGATTTACTTTTTATTTTTTTCCCTTTCCTTTTTTTCAGAAATCTGAAAATTTTCGAAATATTCGGAAGGTGGGAATGATCGTTATATTTGGAATCTGCGGGACCTACGCTTTCAGAATCTGCAAGCCGAATTGAAATAAAAAATTCCTACGATTTTTAATCGTCGATTTACTTTTTATTTTTTTTTCACTTTTTTTCTGTCGTTTTTTATTGGTAAAATCGCAGGAGGCTTCGGAATCGAGGAATGGCACACATATTTGGAATCAGCGGGTCATTTCCATGAAGAATATCATTCTGATTATCCGTTTCTCGACAAAAAGTTTTTTCGCCCAAAAAAATGAGAAGGGGTACCCCTTTCCTTTTTTTCAGAAATCTGAAAATTTTCGAAATATTCGGAAGGTGGGAATGATCGTTATATTTGGAATCTGCGGGACCTACGCTTTCAGAATCTGCAAGCCGAATTGAAATAAAAAATTCCTACGATTTTTAATCGTCGATTTACTTTTTATTTTTTTTTCACTTTTTTTCTGTCGTTTTTTATTGGTAAAATCGCAGGAGGCTTCGGAATCGAGGAATGGCACAGATATTTGGAATCAGCGGGTCATTTCCATGAAGAATATCATTCTGATTATCCGTTTCTCGACAAAAAGTTTTTTCGCCCAAAAAAATGAGAAGGGGTACCCCTTTCCTTTTTTTCAGAAATCTGAAAATTTTCGAAATATTCGGAAGGTGGGAATGATCGTTATATTTGGAATCTGCGGGACCTACGCTTTCAGAATCTGCAAGCCGAATTGAAATAAAAAATTCCTACGATTTTTAATCGTCGATTTACTTTTTATTTTTTTTTCACTTTTTTTCTGTCGTTTTTTATTGGTAAAATCGCAGGAGGCTTCGGAATCGAGGAATGGCACACATATTTGGAATCAGCGGGTCATTTCCATGAAGAATATCATTCTGATTATCCGTTTCTCGACAAAAAGTTTTTTCGCCCAAAAAAATGAGAAGGGGTACCCCTTTCCTTTTTTTCAGAAATCTGAAAATTTTCGAAATATTCGGAAGGTGGGAATGATCGTTATATTTGGAATCTGCGGGACCTACGCTTTCAGAATCTGCAAGCCGAATTGAAATAAAAAATTCCTACGATTTTCAATCGTCGATTTACTTTTTATTTTTTTTTCACTTTTTTTCTGTCGTTTTTCATTGGTAAAATCGCAGGAGGCTTCGGAATCGAGGAATGGCACACATATTTGGAATCAGCGGGTCATTTCCATGAAGAATATCATTCTGATTATCCGTTTCTCGACAAAAAGTTTTTTCGCCCAAAAAAATGAGAAGGGGTACCCCTTTTCTTTTTTTCAGAAATCTGAAAATTTTCGAAATATTCGGAAGGTGGGAATGATCGTTATATTTGGAATCTGCGGGACCTACGCTTTCAGAATCTGCAAGCCGAATTGAAATAAAAAATTCCTACGATTTTTAATCGTCGATTTACTTTTTATTTTTTTTTCACTTTTTTTCTGTCGTTTTTTATTGGTAAAATCGCAGGAGGCTTCGGAATCGAGGAATGGCACACATATTTGGAATCAGCGGGTCATTTCCATGAAGAATATCATTCTGATTATCCGTTTCTCGACAAAAAGTTTTTTCGCCCAAAAAAATGAGAAGGGGTACCCCTTTTCTTTTTTTCAGAAATCTGAAAATTTTCGAAATATTCGGAAGGTGGGAATGATCGTTATATTTGGAATCTGCGGGACCTACGCTTTCAGAATCTGCAAGCCGAATTGAAATAAAAAATTCCTACGATTTTTAATCGTCGATTTACTTTTTATTTTTTTTTCACTTTTTTTCTGTCGTTTTTTATTGGTAAAATCGCAGGAGGCTTCGGAATCGAGGAATGGCACACATATTTGGAATCAGCGGGTCATTTCCATGAAGAATATCATTCTGATTATCCGTTTCTCGACAAAAAGTTTTTTCGCCCAAAAAAATGAGAAGGGGTACCCCTTTCCTTTTTTTCAGAAATCTGAAAATTTTCGAAATATTCGGAAGGTGGGAATGATCGTTATATTTGGAATCTGCGGGACCTACGCTTTCAGAATCTGCAAGCCGAATTGAAATAAAAAATTCCTACGATTTTTAATCGTCGATTTACTTTTTATTTTTTTTTCACTTTTTTTCTGTCGTTTTTTATTGGTAAAATCGCAGGAGGCTTCGGAATCGAGGAATGGCACACATATTTGGAATCAGCGGGTCATTTCCATGAAGAATATCATTCTGATTATCCGTTTCTCGACAAAAAGTTTTTTCGCCCAAAAAAATGAGAAGGGGTACCCCTTTCCTTTTTTTCAGAAATCTGAAAATTTTCGAAATATTAGGAAGGTGGAAATGATCGTTATATTTGGAATCTGCGGGACCTACGCTTTCAGAATCTGCAAGCCGAATTGAAATAAAAAATTCCTACGATTTTTAATCGTCGATTTACTTTTTATTTTTTTTTCACTTTTTTTCTGTCGTTTTTCATTGGTAAAATCGCAGGAGGCTTCGGAATCGAGGAATGGCACACATATTTGGAATCAGCGGGTCATTTCCATGAAGAATATCATTCTGATTATCCGTTTCTCGACAAAAAGTTTTTTCGCCCAAAAAAATGAGAAGGGGTACCCCTTTCCTTTTTTTCAGAAATCTGAAAATTTTCGAAATATTCGGAAGGTGGGAATGATCGTTATATTTGGAATCTGCGGGACCTACGCTTTCAGAATCTGCAAGCCGAATTGAAATAAAAAATTCCTACGATTTTTAATCGTCGATTTACTTTTTATTTTTTTTTCACTTTTTTTCTGTCGTTTTTCATTGGTAAAATCGCAGGAGGCTTCGGAATCGAGGAATGGCACACATATTTGGATCCAGCGGGTCATTTCCATGAAGAATATCATTCTGATTATCCGTTTCTCGACAAAAAGTTTTTTCGCCCAAAAAAATGAGAAGGGGTACCCCTTTTCTTTTTTTCAGAAATCTGAAAATTTTCGAAATATTCGGAAGGTGGGAATGATCGTTATATTTGGAATCTGCGGGACCTACGCTTTCAGAATCTGCAAGCCGAATTGAAATAAAAAATTCCTACGATTTTTAATCGTCGATTTACTTTTTATTTTTTTTTCACTTTTTTTCTGTCGTTTTTTATTGGTAAAATCGCAGGAGGCTTCGGAATCGAGGAATGGCACACATATTTGGAATCAGCGGGTCATTTCCATGAAGAATATCATTCTGATTATCCGTTTCTCGACAAAAAGTTTTTTCGCCCAAAAAAATGAGAAGGGGTACCCCTTTCCTTTTTTTCAGAGATCTGAAAATTTTCGAAATATTCGGAAGGTGGGAATGATCGTTATATTTGGAATCTGCAGGACCTACGCTTTCAGAATCTGCAAGCCGAATTGAAATAAAAAATTCCTACGATTTTTAATCGTCGATTTACTTTTTATTTTTTTTTCACTTTTTTTCTGTCGTTTTTTATTGGTAAAATCGCAGGAGGCTTCGGAATCGAGGAATGGCACACATATTTGGAATCAGCGGGTCATTTCCATGAAGAATATCATTCTGATTATCCGTTTCTCGACAAAAAGTTTTTTCGCCCAAAAAAATGAGAAGGGGTACCCCTTTTCTTTTTTTCAGAAATCTGAAAATTTTCGAAATATTCGGAAGGTGGGAATGATCGTTATATTTGGAATCTGCGGGACCTACGCTTTCAGAATCTGCAAGCCGAATTGAAATAAAAAATTCCTACGATTTTCAATCGTCGATTTACTTTTTATTTTTTTTTCACTTTTTTTCTGTCGTTTTTCATTGGTAAAATCGCAGGAGGCTTCGGAATCGAGGAATGGCACACATATTTGGAATCAGCGGGTCATTTCCATGAAGAATATCATTCTGATTATCCGTTTCTCGACAAAAAGTTTTTTCGCCCAAAAAAATGAGAAGGGGTACCCCTTTTCTTTTTTTCAGAAATCTGAAAATTTTCGAAATATTCGGAAGGTGGGAATGATCGTTATATTTGGAATCTGCGGGACCTACGCTTTCAGAATCTGCAAGCCGAATTGAAATAAAAAATTCCTACGATTTTTAATCGTCGATTTACTTTTTATTTTTTTTTCACTTTTTTTCTGTCGTTTTTTATTGGTAAAATCGCAGGAGGCTTCGGAATCGAGGAATGGCACACATATTTGGAATCAGCGGGTCATTTCCATGAAGAATATCATTCTGATTATCCGTTTCTCGACAAAAAGTTTTTTCGCCCAAAAAAATGAGAAGGGGTACCCCTTTTCTTTTTTTCAGAAATCTGAAAATTTTCGAAATATTCGGAAGGTGGGAATGATCGTTATATTTGGAATCTGCGGGACCTACGCTTTCAGAATCTGCAAGCCGAATTGAAATAAAAAATTCCTACGATTTTTAATCGTCGATTTACTTTTTATTTTTTTTTCACTTTTTTTCTGTCGTTTTTTATTGGTAAAATCGCAGGAGGCTTCGGAATCGAGGAATGGCACACATATTTGGAATCAGCGGGTCATTTCCATGAAGAATATCATTCTGATTATCCGTTTCTCGACAAAAAGTTTTTTCGCCCAAAAAAATGAGAAGGGGTACCCCTTTCCTTTTTTTCAGAAATCTGAAAATTTTCGAAATATTCGGAAGGTGGGAATGATCGTTATATTTGGAATCTGCGGGACCTACGCTTTCAGAATCTGCAAGCCGAATTGAAATAAAAAATTCCTACGATTTTTAATCGTCGATTTACTTTTTATTTTTTTTTCACTTTTTTTCTGTCGTTTTTTATTGGTAAAATCGCAGGAGGCTTCGGAATCGAGGAATGGCACACATATTTGGAATCAGCGGGTCATTTCCATGAAGAATATCATTCTGATTATCCGTTTCTCGACAAAAAGTTTTTTCGCCCAAAAAAATGAGAAGGGGTACCCCTTTCCTTTTTTTCAGAAATCTGAAAATTTTCGAAATATTCGGAAGGTGGGAATGATCGTTATATTTGGAATCTGCGGGACCTACGCTTTCAGAATCTGCAAGCCGAATTGAAATAAAAAATTCCTACGATTTTTAATCGTCGATTTACTTTTTATTTTTTTTTCACTTTTTTTCCGTCGTTTTTTATTGGTAAAATCGCAGGAGGCTTCGGAATCGAGGAATGGCACACATATTTGGAATCAGCGGGTCATTTCCATGAAGAATATCATTCTGATTATCCGTTTCTCGACAAAAAGTTTTTTCGCCCAAAAAAATGAGAAGGGGTACCCCTTTCCTTTTTTTCAGGAATCTGAAAATTTTCGAAATATTCGGAAGGTGGGAATGATCGTTATATTTGGAATCTGCGGGACCTACGCTTTCAGAATCTGCAAGCCGAATTGAAATAAAAAATTCCTACGATTTTTAATCGTCGATTTACTTTTTATTTTTTTTTCACTTTTTTTCTGTCGTTTTTTATTGGTAAAATCGCAGGAGGCTTCGGAATCGAGGAATGGCACACATATTTGGAATCAGCGGGTCATTTCCATGAAGAATATCATTCTGATTATCCGTTTCTCGACAAAAAGTTTTTTCGCCCAAAAAAATGAGAAGGGGTACCCCTTTCCTTTTTTTCAGAAATCTGAAAATTTTCGAAATATTCGGAAGGTGGGAATGATCGTTATATTTGGAATCTGCGGGACCTACGCTTTCAGAATCTGCAAGCCGAATTGAAATAAAAAATTCCTACGATTTTTAATCGTCGATTTACTTTTTATTTTTTTTTCACTTTTTTTCTGTCGTTTTTTATTGGTAAAATCGCAGGAGGCTTCGGAATCGAGGAATGGCACACATATTTGGAATCAGCGGGTCATTTCCATGAAGAATATCATTCTGATTATCCGTTTCTCGACAAAAAGTTTTTTCGCCCAAAAAAATGAGAAGGAGTACCCCTTTCCTTTTTTTCAGAAATCTGAAAATTTTCGAAATATTCGGAAGGTGGGAATGATCGTTATATTTGGAATCTGCGAGACCTACGCTTTCAGAATCTGCAAGCCGAATTGAAATAAAAAATTCCTACGATTTTTAATCGTCGATTTACTTTTTATTTTTTTTTCACTTTTTTTCTGTCGTTTTTTATTGGTAAAATCGCAGGAGGCTTCGGAATCGAGGAATGGCACACATATTTGGAATCAGCGGGTCATTTCCATGAAGAATATCATTCTGATTATCCGTTTCTCGACAAAAAGTTTTTTCGCCCAAAAAAATGAGAAGGGGTACCCCTTTCCTTTTTTTCAGAAATCTGAAAATTTTCGAAATATTCGGAAGGTGGGAATGATCGTTATATTTGGAATCTGCGGGACCTACGCTTTCAGAATCTGCAAGCCGAATTGAAATAAAAAATTCCTACGATTTTTAATCGTCGATTTACTTTTTATTTTTTTTTCACATTTTTTCTGTCGTTTTTTATTGGTAAAATCGCAGGAGGCTTCGGAATCGAGGAATGGCACACATATTTGGAATCAGCGGGTCATTTCCATGAAGAATATCATTCTGATTATCCGTTTCTCGACAAAAAGTTTTTTCGCCCAAAAAAATGAGAAGGAGTACCCCTTTCCTTTTTTTCAGAAATCTGAAAATTTTCGAAATATTCGGAAGGTGGGAATGATCGTTATATTTGGAATCTGCGAGACCTACGCTTTCAGAATCTGCAAGCCGAATTGAAATAAAAAATTCCTACGATTTTTAATCGTCGATTTACTTTTTATTTTTTTCCCTTTCCTTTTTTTCAGAAATCTGAAAATTTTCGAAATATTCGGAAGGTGGGAATGATCGTTATATTTGGAATCTGCGGGACCTACGCTTTCAGAATCTGCAAGCCGAATTGAAATAAAAAATTCCTACGATTTTTAATCGTCGATTTACTTTTTATTTTTTTTTCACTTTTTTTCTGTCGTTTTTTATTGGTAAAATCGCAGGAGGCTTCGGAATCGAGGAATGGCACACATATTTGGAATCAGCGGGTCATTTCCATGAAGAATATCATTCTGATTATCCGTTTCTCGACAAAAAGTTTTTTCGCCCAAAAAAATGAGAAGGGGTACCCCTTTCCTTTTTTTCAGAAATCTGAAAATTTTCGAAATATTCGGAAGGTGGGAATGATCGTTATATTTGGAATCTGCGGGACCTACGCTTTCAGAATCTGCAAGCCGAATTGAAATAAAAAATTCCTACGATTTTTAATCGTCGATTTACTTTTTATTTTTTTTTCACTTTTTTTCTGTCGTTTTTTATTGGTAAAATCGCAGGAGGCTTCGGAATCGAGGAATGGCACACATATTTGGAATCAGCGGGTCATTTCCATGAAGAATATCATTCTGATTATCCGTTTCTCGACAAAAAGTTTTTTCGCCCAAAAAAATGAGAAGGGGTACCCCTTTCCTTTTTTTCAGAAATCTGAAAATTTTCGAAATATTAGGAAGGTGGAAATGATCGTTATATTTGGAATCTGCGGGACCTACGCTTTCAGAATCTGCAAGCCGAATTGAAATAAAAAATTCCTACGATTTTTAATCGTCGATTTACTTTTTATTTTTTTTTCACTTTTTTTCTGTCGTTTTTCATTGGTAACATCGCAGGAGGCTTCGGAATCGAGGAATGGCACACATATTTGGATCCAGCGGGTCATTTCCATGAAGAATATCATTCTGATTATCCGTTTCTCGACAAAAAGTTTTTTCGCCCAAAAAAATGAGAAGGGGTACCCCTTTTCTTTTTTTCAGAAATCTGAAAATTTTCGAAATATTCGGAAGGTGGGAATGATCGTTATATTTGGAATCTGCGGGACCTACGCTTTCAGAATCTGCAAGCCGAATTGAAATAAAAAATTCCTACGATTTTTAATCGTCGATTTACTTTTTATTTTTTTTTCACTTTTTTTCTGTCGTTTTTTATTGGTAAAATCGCAGGAGGCTTCGGAATCGAGGAATGGCACACATATTTGGAATCAGCGGGTCATTTCCATGAAGAATATCATTCTGATTATCCGTTTCTCGACAAAAAGTTTTTTCGCCCAAAAAAATGAGAAGGGGTACCCCTTTCCTTTTTTTCAGAAATCTGAAAATTTTCGAAATATTCGGAAGGTGGGAATGATCGTTATATTTGGAATCTGCAGGACCTACGCTTTCAGAATCTGCAAGCCGAATTGAAATAAAAAATTCCTACGATTTTTAATCGTCGATTTACTTTTTATTTTTTTTTCACTTTTTTTCTGTCGTTTTTTATTGGTAAAATCGCAGGAGGCTTCGGAATCGAGGAATGGCACACATATTTGGAATCAGCGGGTCATTTCCATGAAGAATATCATTCTGATTATCCGTTTCTCGACAAAAAGTTTTTTCGCCCAAAAAAATGAGAAGGGGTACCCCTTTTCTTTTTTTCAGAAATCTGAAAATTTTCGAAATATTCGGAAGGTGGGAATGATCGTTATATTTGGAATCTGCGGGACCTACGCTTTCAGAATCTGCAAGCCGAATTGAAATAAAAAATTCCTACGATTTTTAATCGTCGATTTACTTTTTATTTTTTTTTCACTTTTTTTCTGTCGTTTTTTATTGGTAAAATCGCAGGAGGCTTCGGAATCGAGGAATGGCACACATATTTGGAATCAGCGGGTCATTTCCATGAAGAATATCATTCTGATTATCCGTTTCTCGACAAAAAGTTTTTTCGCCCAAAAAAATGAGAAGGGGTACCCCTTTTCTTTTTTTCAGAAATCTGAAAATTTTCGAAATATTCGGAAGGTGGGAATGATCGTTATATTTGGAATCTGCGGGACCTACGCTTTCAGAATCTGCAAGCCGAATTGAAATAAAAAATTCCTACGATTTTTAATCGTCGATTTACTTTTTATTTTTTTTTCACTTTTTTTCTGTCGTTTTTTATTGGTAAAATCGCAGGAGGCTTCGGAATCGAGGAATGGCACACATATTTGGAATCAGCGGGTCATTTCCATGAAGAATATCATTCTGATTATCCGTTTCTCGACAAAAAGTTTTTTCGCCCAAAAAAATGAGAAGGGGTACCCCTTTCCTTTTTTTCAGAAATCTGAAAATTTTCGAAATATTCGGAAGGTGGGAATGATCGTTATATTTGGAATCTGCGGGACCTACGCTTTCAGAATCTGCAAGCCGAATTGAAATAAAAAATTCCTACGATTTTTAATCGTCGATTTACTTTTTATTTTTTTTTCACTTTTTTTCTGTCGTTTTTCATTGGTAAAATCGCAGGAGGCTTCGGAATCGAGGAATGGCACACATATTTGGAATCAGCGGGTCATTTCCATGAAGAATATCATTCTGATTATCCGTTTCTCGACAAAAAGTTTTTTCGCCCAAAAAAATGAGAAGGGGTACCCCTTTTCTTTTTTTCAGAAATCTGAAAATTTTCGAAATATTCGGAAGGTGGGAATGATCGTTATATTTGGAATCTGCGGGACCTACGCTTTCAGAATCTGCAAGCCGAATTGAAATAAAAAATTCCTACGATTTTTAATCGTCGATTTACTTTTTATTTTTTTTTCACTTTTTTTCTGTCGTTTTTTATTGGTAAAATCGCAGGAGGCTTCGAAATCGAGGAATGGCACACATATTTGGAATCAGCGGGTCATTTCCATGAAGAATATCATTCTGATTATCCGTTTCTCGACAAAAAGTTTTTTCGCCCAAAAAAATGAGAAGGGGTACCCCTTTCCTTTTTTTCAGAAATCTGAAAATTTTCGAAATATTCGGAAGGTGGGAATGATCGTTATATTTGGAATCTGCAGGACCTACGCTTTCAGAATCTGCAAGCCGAATTGAAATAAAAAATTCCTACGATTTTTAATCGTCGATTTACTTTTTATTTTTTTTTCACTTTTTTTCTGTCGTTTTTTATTGGTAAAATCGCAGGAGGCTTCGGAATCGAGGAATGGCACACATATTTGGAATCAGCGGGTCATTTCCATGAAGAATATCATTCTGATTATCCGTTTCTCGACAAAAAGTTTTTTCGCCCAAAAAAATGAGAAGGGGTACCCCTTTTCTTTTTTTCAGAAATCTGAAAATTTTCGAAATATTCGGAAGGTGGGAATGATCGTTATATTTGGAATCTGCGGGACCTACGCTTTCAGAATCTGCAAGCCGAATTGAAATAAAAAATTCCTACGATTTTTAATCGTCGATTTACTTTTTATTTTTTTTTCACTTTTTTTCTGTCGTTTTTTATTGGTAAAATCGCAGGAGGCTTCGGAATCGAGGAATGGCACACATATTTGGAATCAGCGGGTCATTTCCATGAAGAATATCATTCTGATTATCCGTTTCTCGACAAAAAGTTTTTTCGCCCAAAAAAATGAGAAGGGGTACCCCTTTCCTTTTTTTCAGAAATCTGAAAATTTTCGAAATATTCGGAAGGTGGGAATGATCGTTATATTTGGAATCTGCGGGACCTACGCTTTCAGAATCTGCAAGCCGAATTGAAATAAAAAATTCCTACGATTTTTAATCGTCGATTTACTTTTTATTTTTTTTTCACTTTCTTTCTGTCGTTTTCCATTGGTAAAATCGCTGGAGGCTTCGGAATCGAGGAATGGCACACATATTTGGAATCAGCGGGTCATTTCCATGAAGAATATCATTCTGATTATCCGTTTCTCGACAAAAATTTTTTTCGCCCAAAAAAATGAGAAGGGGTACCCCTTTCCTTTTTTTCAGAAATCTGAAAATTTTCGGAATATTCGGAAGGTGGGAATGATCGTTATATTTGGAATCTGCGGGACCTACGCTTTCAGAATCTGCAAGCCGAATTGAAATAAAAAATTCCTACGATTTTTAATCGTCGATTTACTTTTTATTTTTTTTTCACTTTTTTTCTGTCGTTTTTCATTGGTAAAATCGCAGGAGGCTTCGGAATCGAGGAATGGCACACATATTTGGAATCAGCGGGTCATTTCCATGAAGAATATCATTCTGATTATCCGTTTCTCGACAAAAAGTTTTTTCGCCCAAAAAAATGAGAAGGGGTACCCCTTTTCTTTTTTTCAGAAATCTGAAAATTTTCGAAATATTCGGAAGGTGGGAATGATCGTTATATTTGGAATCTGCGGGACCTACGCTTTCAGAATCTGCAAGCCGAATTGAAATAAAAAATTCCTACGATTTTTAATCGTCGATTTACTTTTTATTTTTTTTTCACTTTTTTTCTGTCGTTTTTTATTGGTAAAATCGCAGGAGGCTTCGGAATCGAGGAATGGCACACATATTTGGAATCAGCGGGTCATTTCCATGAAGAATATCATTCTGATTATCCGTTTCTCGACAAAAAGTTTTTTCGCCCAAAAAAATGAGAAGGGGTACCCCTTTTCTTTTTTTCAGAAATCTAAAAATTTTCGAAATATTCGGAAGGTGGGAATGATCGTTATATTTGGAATCTGCGGGACCTACGCTTTCAGAATCTGCAAGCCGAATTGAAATAAAAAATTCCTACGATTTTTAATCGTCGATTTACTTTTTATTTTTTTTTCACTTTTTTTCTGTCGTTTTTTATTGGTAAAATCGCAGGAGGCTTCGGAATCGAGGAATGGCACACATATTTGGAATCAGCGGGTCATTTCCATGAAGAATATCATTCTGATTATCCGTTTCTCGACAAAAAGTTTTTTCGCCCAAAAAAATGAGAAGGGGTACCCCTTTCCTTTTTTTCAGAAATCTGAAAATTTTCGAAATATTCGGAAGGTGGGAATGATCGTTATATTTGGAATCTGCGGGACCTCCGCTTTCAGAATCTGCAAGCCGAATTGAAATAAAAAATTCCTACGATTTTTAATCGTCGATTTACTTTTTATTTTTTTTTTCACTTTTTTTCTGTCGTTTTTTATTGGTAAAATCGCAGGAGGCTTCGGAATCGAGGAATGGCACACATATTTGGAATCAGCGGGTCATTTCCATGAAGAATATCATTCTGATTATCCGTTTCTCGACAAAAAGTTTTTTCGCCCAAAAAAATGAGAAGGGGTACCCCTTTCCTTTTTTTCAGAAATCTGAAAATTTTCGAAATATTCGGAAGGTGGGAATGATCGTTATATTTGGAATCTGCGGGACCTACGCTTTCAGAATCTGCAAGCCGAATTGAAATAAAAAATTCCTACGATTTTTAATCGTCGATTTACTTTTTATTTTTTTTTCACTTTTTTTCTGTCGTTTTTTATTGGTAAAATCGCAGGAGGCTTCGGAATCGAGGAATGGCACACATATTTGGAATCAGCGGGTCATTTCCATGAAGAATATCATTCTGATTATCCGTTTCTCGACAAAAAGTTTTTTCGCCCAAAAAAATGAGAAGGGGTACCCCTTTCCTTTTTTTCAGAAATCTGAAAATTTTCGAAATATTCGGAAGGTGGGAATGATCGTTATATTTAGAATCTGCGGGACCTACGCTTTCAGAATCTGCAAGCCGAATTGAAATAAAAAATTCCTACGATTTTTAATCGTCGATTTACTTTTTATTTTTTTTTCACTTTTTTTCTGTCGTTTTTTATTGGTAAAATCGCAGGAGGCTTCGGAATCGAGGAATGGCACACATATTTGGAATCAGCGGGTCATTTCCATGAAGAATATCATTCTGATTATCCGTTTCTCGACAAAAAGTTTTTTCGCCCAAAAAAATGAGAAGGGGTACCCCTTTCCTTTTTTTCAGAAATCTGAAAATTTTCGAAATATTCGGAAGGTGGGAATGATCGTTATATTTGGAATCTGCGGGACCTACGCTTTCAGAATCTGCAAGCCGAATTGAAATAAAAAATTCCTACGATTTTTAATCGTCGATTTACTTTTTATTTTTTTTTCACTTTTTTTCTGTCGTTTTTCATTGGTAAAATCGCAGGAGGCTTCGGAATCGAGGAATGGCACACATATTTGGAATCAGCGGGTCATTTCCATGAAGAATATCATTCTGATTATCCGTTTCTCGACAAAAAGTTTTTTCGCCCAAAAAAATGAGAAGGGGTACCCCTTTTCTTTTTTTCAGAAATCTGAAAATTTTCGAAATATTCGGAAGGTGGGAATGATCGTTATATTTGGAATCTGCGGGACCTACGCTTTCAGAATCTGCAAGCCGAATTGAAATAAAAAATTCCTACGATTTTTAATCGTCGATTTACTTTTTATTTTTTTTTCACTTTTTTTCTGTCGTTTTTTATTGGTAAAATCGCAGGAGGCTTCGAAATCGAGGAATGGCACACATATTTGGAATCAGCGGGTCATTTCCATGAAGAATATCATTCTGATTATCCGTTTCTCGACAAAAAGTTTTTTCGCCCAAAAAAATGAGAAGGGGTACCCCTTTCCTTTTTTTCAGAAATCTGAAAATTTTCGAAATATTCGGAAGGTGGGAATGATCGTTATATTTGGAATCTGCAGGACCTACGCTTTCAGAATCTGCAAGCCGAATTGAAATAAAAAATTCCTACGATTTTTAATCGTCGATTTACTTTTTATTTTTTTTTCACTTTTTTTCTGTCGTTTTTTATTGGTAAAATCGCAGGAGGCTTCGGAATCGAGGAATGGCACACATATTTGGAATCAGCGGGTCATTTCCATGAAGAATATCATTCTGATTATCCGTTTCTCGACAAAAAGTTTTTTCGCCCAAAAAAATGAGAAGGGGTACCCCTTTTCTTTTTTTCAGAAATCTGAAAATTTTCGAAATATTCGGAAGGTGGGAATGATCGTTATATTTGGAATCTGCGGGACCTACGCTTTCAGAATCTGCAAGCCGAATTGAAATAAAAAATTCCTACGATTTTTAATCGTCGATTTACTTTTTATTTTTTTTTCACTTTTTTTCTGTCGTTTTTTATTGGTAAAATCGCAGGAGGCTTCGGAATCGAGGAATGGCACACATATTTGGAATCAGCGGGTCATTTCCATGAAGAATATCATTCTGATTATCCGTTTCTCGACAAAAAGTTTTTTCGCCCAAAAAAATGAGAAGGGGTACCCCTTTCCTTTTTTTCAGAAATCTGAAAATTTTCGAAATATTCGGAAGGTGGGAATGATCGTTATATTTGGAATCTGCGGGACCTACGCTTTCAGAATCTGCAAGCCGAATTGAAATAAAAAATTCCTACGATTTTTAATCGTCGATTTACTTTTTATTTTTTTTTCACTTTTTTTCTGTCGTTTTTTATTGGTAAAATCGCAGGAGGCTTCGGAATCGAGGAATGGCACACATATTTGGAATCAGCGGGTCATTTCCATGAAGAATATCATTCTGATTATCCGTTTCTCGACAAAAAGTTTTTTCGCCCAAAAAAATGAGAAGGGGTACCCCTTTCCTTTTTTTCAGAAATCTGAAAATTTTCGAAATATTCGGAAGGTGGGAATGATCGTTATATTTAGAATCTGCGGGACCTACGCTTTCAGA
Source organism: Ametastegia equiseti (assembly GCA_963989295.1). Taxonomy (NCBI): domain Eukaryota; kingdom Metazoa; phylum Arthropoda; class Insecta; order Hymenoptera; family Tenthredinidae; genus Ametastegia; species Ametastegia equiseti. Next base: position 4,266,554 of record OZ022402.1, read on the forward strand.
ATCTGCAAGCCGAATTGAAATAAAAAATTCCTACGATTTTTAATCGTCGATTTACTTTTTATTTTTTTTTCACTTTTTTTCTGTCGTTTTTTATTGGTAAAATCGCAGGAGGCTTCGGAATCGAGGAATGGCACACATATTTGGAATCAGCGGGTCATTTCCATGAAGAATATCATTCTGATTATCCGTTTCTCGACAAAAAGTTTTTTCGCCCAAAAAAATGAGAAGGGGTACCCCTTTCCTTTTTTTCAGAAATCTGAAAATTTTCGAAATATTCGGAAGGTGGGAATGATCGTTATATTTGGAATCTGCGGGACCTACGCTTTCAGAATCTGCAAGCCGAATTGAAATAAAAAATTCCTACGATTTTTAATCGTCGATTTACTTTTTATTTTTTTTTCACTTTTTTTCTGTCGTTTTTCATTGGTAAAATCGCAGGAGGCTTCGGAATCGAGGAATGGCACACATATTTGGAATCAGCGGGTCATTTCCATGAAGAATATCATTCTGATTATCCGTTTCTCGACAAAAAGTTTTTTCGCCCAAAAAAATGAGAAGGGGTACCCCTTTTCTTTTTTTCAGAAATCTGAAAATTTTCGAAATATTCGGAAGGTGGGAATGATCGTTATATTTGGAATCTGCGGGACCTACGCTTTCAGAATCTGCAAGCCGAATTGAAATAAAAAATTCCTACGATTTTTAATCGTCGATTTACTTTTTATTTTTTTTTCACTTTTTTTCTGTCGTTTTTTATTGGTAAAATCGCAGGAGGCTTCGAAATCGAGGAATGGCACACATATTTGGAATCAGCGGGTCATTTCCATGAAGAATATCATTCTGATTATCCGTTTCTCGACAAAAAGTTTTTTCGCCCAAAAAAATGAGAAGGGGTACCCCTTTCCTTTTTTTCAGAAATCTGAAAATTTTCGAAATATTCGGAAGGTGGGAATGATCGTTATATTTGGAATCTGCAGGACCTACGCTTTCAGAATCTGCAAGCCGAATTGAAATAAAAAATTCCTACGATTTTTAATCGTCGATTTACTTTTTATTTTTTTTTCACTTTTTTTCTGTCGTTTTTTATTGGTAAAATCGCAGGAGGCTTCGGAATCGAGGAATGGCACACATATTTGGAATCAGCGGGTCATTTCCATGAAGAATATCATTCTGATTATCCGTTTCTCGACAAAAAGTTTTTTCGCCCAAAAAAATGAGAAGGGGTACCCCTTTTCTTTTTTTCAGAAATCTGAAAATTTTCGAAATATTCGGAAGGTGGGAATGATCGTTATATTTGGAATCTGCGGGACCTACGCTTTCAGAATCTGCAAGCCGAATTGAAATAAAAAATTCCTACGATTTTTAATCGTCGATTTACTTTTTATTTTTTTTTCACTTTTTTTCTGTCGTTTTTTATTGGTAAAATCGCAGGAGGCTTCGGAATCGAGGAATGGCACACATATTTGGAATCAGCGGGTCATTTCCATGAAGAATATCATTCTGATTATCCGTTTCTCGACAAAAAGTTTTTTCGCCCAAAAAAATGAGAAGGGGTACCCCTTTCCTTTTTTTCAGAAATCTGAAAATTTTCGAAATATTCGGAAGGTGGGAATGATCGTTATATTTGGAATCTGCGGGACCTACGCTTTCAGAATCTGCAAGCCGAATTGAAATAAAAAATTCCTACGATTTTTAATCGTCGATTTACTTTTTATTTTTTTTTCACTTTCTTTCTGTCGTTTTCCATTGGTAAAATCGCTGGAGGCTTCGGAATCGAGGAATGGCACACATATTTGGAATCAGCGGGTCATTTCCATGAAGAATATCATTCTGATTATCCGTTTCTCGACAAAAATTTTTTTCGCCCAAAAAAATGAGAAGGGGTACCCCTTTCCTTTTTTTCAGAAATCTGAAAATTTTCGGAATATTCGGAAGGTGGGAATGATCGTTATATTTGGAATCTGCGGGACCTACGCTTTCAGAATCTGCAAGCCGAATTGAAATAAAAAATTCCTACGATTTTTAATCGTCGATTTACTTTTTATTTTTTTTTCACTTTTTTTCTGTCGTTTTTCATTGGTAAAATCGCAGGAGGCTTCGGAATCGAGGAATGGCACACATATTTGGAATCAGCGGGTCATTTCCATGAAGAATATCATTCTGATTATCCGTTTCTCGACAAAAAGTTTTTTCGCCCAAAAAAATGAGAAGGGGTACCCCTTTTCTTTTTTTCAGAAATCTGAAAATTTTCGAAATATTCGGAAGGTGGGAATGATCGTTATATTTGGAATCTGCGGGACCTACGCTTTCAGAATCTGCAAGCCGAATTGAAATAAAAAATTCCTACGATTTTTAATCGTCGATTTACTTTTTATTTTTTTTTCACTTTTTTTCTGTCGTTTTTTATTGGTAAAATCGCAGGAGGCTTCGGAATCGAGGAATGGCACACATATTTGGAATCAGCGGGTCATTTCCATGAAGAATATCATTCTGATTATCCGTTTCTCGACAAAAAGTTTTTTCGCCCAAAAAAATGAGAAGGGGTACCCCTTTTCTTTTTTTCAGAAATCTAAAAATTTTCGAAATATTCGGAAGGTGGGAATGATCGTTATATTTGGAATCTGCGGGACCTACGCTTTCAGAATCTGCAAGCCGAATTGAAATAAAAAATTCCTACGATTTTTAATCGTCGATTTACTTTTTATTTTTTTTTCACTTTTTTTCTGTCGTTTTTTATTGGTAAAATCGCAGGAGGCTTCGGAATCGAGGAATGGCACACATATTTGGAATCAGCGGGTCATTTCCATGAAGAATATCATTCTGATTATCCGTTTCTCGACAAAAAGTTTTTTCGCCCAAAAAAATGAGAAGGGGTACCCCTTTCCTTTTTTTCAGAAATCTGAAAATTTTCGAAATATTCGGAAGGTGGGAATGATCGTTATATTTGGAATCTGCGGGACCTCCGCTTTCAGAATCTGCAAGCCGAATTGAAATAAAAAATTCCTACGATTTTTAATCGTCGATTTACTTTTTATTTTTTTTTTCACTTTTTTTCTGTCGTTTTTTATTGGTAAAATCGCAGGAGGCTTCGGAATCGAGGAATGGCACACATATTTGGAATCAGCGGGTCATTTCCATGAAGAATATCATTCTGATTATCCGTTTCTCGACAAAAAGTTTTTTCGCCCAAAAAAATGAGAAGGGGTACCCCTTTCCTTTTTTTCAGAAATCTGAAAATTTTCGAAATATTCGGAAGGTGGGAATGATCGTTATATTTGGAATCTGCGGGACCTACGCTTTCAGAATCTGCAAGCCGAATTGAAATAAAAAATTCCTACGATTTTTAATCGTCGATTTACTTTTTATTTTTTTTTCACTTTTTTTCTGTCGTTTTTTATTGGTAAAATCGCAGGAGGCTTCGGAATCGAGGAATGGCACACATATTTGGAATCAGCGGGTCATTTCCATGAAGAATATCATTCTGATTATCCGTTTCTCGACAAAAAGTTTTTTCGCCCAAAAAAATGAGAAGGGGTACCCCTTTCCTTTTTTTCAGAAATCTGAAAATTTTCGAAATATTCGGAAGGTGGGAATGATCGTTATATTTAGAATCTGCGGGACCTACGCTTTCAGAATCTGCAAGCCGAATTGAAATAAAAAATTCCTACGATTTTTAATCGTCGATTTACTTTTTATTTTTTTTTCACTTTTTTTCTGTCGTTTTTTATTGGTAAAATCGCAGGAGGCTTCGGAATCGAGGAATGGCACACATATTTGGAATCAGCGGGTCATTTCCATGAAGAATATCATTCTGATTATCCGTTTCTCGACAAAAAGTTTTTTCGCCCAAAAAAATGAGAAGGGGTACCCCTTTCCTTTTTTTCAGAAATCTGAAAATTTTCGAAATATTCGGAAGGTGGGAATGATCGTTATATTTGGAATCTGCGGGACCTACGCTTTCAGAATCTGCAAGCCGAATTGAAATAAAAAATTCCTACGATTTTTAATCGTCGATTTACTTTTTATTTTTTTTTCACTTTTTTTCTGTCGTTTTTCATTGGTAAAATCGCAGGAGGCTTCGGAATCGAGGAATGGCACACATATTTGGAATCAGCGGGTCATTTCCATGAAGAATATCATTCTGATTATCCGTTTCTCGACAAAAAGTTTTTTCGACCAAAAAAATGAAAAGGGGTACCCCTTTTCTTTTTTTCAGAAATCTGAAAATTTTCGAAATATTCGGAAGGTGGGAATGATCGTTATATTTGGAATCTGCGGGACCTACGCTTTCAGAATCTGCAAGCCGAATTGAAATAAAAAATTCCTACGATTTTTAATCGTCGATTTACTTTTTATTTTTTTTTCACTTTTTTTCTGTCGTTTTTTATTGGTAAAATCGCAGGAGGCTTCGGAATCGAGGAATGGCACACATATTTGGAATCAGCGGGTCATTTCCATGAAGAATATCATTCTGATTATCCGTTTCTCGACAAAAAGTTTTTTCGCCCAAAAAAATGAGAAGGGGTACCCCTTTCCTTTTTTTCAGAAATCTGAAAATTTTCGAAATATTCGGAAGGTGGGAATGATCGTTATATTTGGAATCTGCGGGACCTACGCTTTCAGAATCTGCAAGCCGAATTGAAATAAAAAATTCCTACGATTTTTAATCGTCGATTTACTTTTTATTTTTTTTTCACTTTTTTTCTGTCGTTTTTTATAGGTAAAATCGCAGGAGGCTTCGGAATCGAGGAATGGCACACATATTTGGAATCAGCGGGTCATTTCCATGAAGAATATCATTCTGATTATCCGTTTCTCGACAAAAAGTTTTTTCGCCCAAAAAAATGAGAAGGGGTACCCCTTTCCTTTTTTTCAGAAATCTGAAAATTTTCGAAATATTCGGAAGGTGGGAATGATCGTTATATTTGGAATCTGCGGGACCTACGCTTTCAGAATCTGCAAGCCGAATTGAAATAAAAAATTCCTACGATTTTTAATCGTCGATTTACTTTTTATTTTTTTTTCACTTTTTTTCTGTCGTTTTTTATTGGTAAAATCGCAGGAGGCTTCGGAATCGAGGAATGGCACACATATTTGGAATCAGCGGGTCATTTCCATGAAGAATATCATTCTGATTATCCGTTTCTCGACAAAAAGTTTTTTCGCCCAAAAAAATGAGAAGGGGTACCCCTTTCCTTTTTTTCAGAAATCTGAAAATTTTCGAAATATTAGGAAGGTGGAAATGATCGTTATATTTGGAATCTGCGGGACCTACGCTTTCAGAATCTGCAAGCCGAATTGAAATAAAAAATTCCTACGATTTTTAATCGTCGATTTACTTTTTATTTTTTTTTCACTTTTTTTCTGTCGTTTTTCATTGGTAAAATCGCAGGAGGCTTCGGAATCGAGGAATGGCACACATATTTGGAATCAGCGGGTCATTTCCATGAAGAATATCATTCTGATTATCCGTTTCTCGACAAAAAGTTTTTTCGCCCAAAAAAATGAAAAGGGGTGACCCTTTTCTTTTTTTCAGAAATCTGAAAATTTTCGAAATATTCGGAAGGTGGGAATGATCGTTATATTTGGAATCTGCGGGACCTACGCTTTCAGAATCTGCAAGCCGAATTGAAATAAAAAATTCCTACGATTTTTAATCGTCGATTTACTTTTTATTTTTTTTTCACTTTTTTTCTGTCGTTTTTTATTGGTAAAATCGCAGGAGGCTTCGGAATCGAGGAATGGCACACATATTTGGAATCAGCGGGTCATTTCCATGAAGAATATCATTCTGATTATCCGTTTCTCGACAAAAAGTTTTTTCGCCCAAAAAAATGAGAAGGGGTACCCCTTTCCTTTTTTTCAGAAATCTGAAAATTTTCGAAATATTCGGAAGGTGGGAATGATCGTTATATTTGGAATCTGCAGGACCTACGCTTTCAGAATCTGCAAGCCGAATTGAAATAAAAAATTCCTACGATTTTTAATCGTCGATTTACTTTTTATTTTTTTTTCACTTTTTTTCTGTCGTTTTTTATTGGTAAAATCGCAGGAGGCTTCGGAATCGAGGAATGGCACACATATTTGGAATCAGCGGGTCATTTCCATGAAGAATATCATTCTGATTATCCGTTTCTCGACAAAAAGTTTTTTCGCCCAAAAAAATGAGAAGGGGTACCCCTTTTCTTTTTTTCAGAAATCTGAAAATTTTCGAAATATTCGGAAGGTGGGAATGATCGTTATATTTGGAATCTGCGGGACCTACGCTTTCAGAATCTGCAAGCCGAATTGAAATAAAAAATTCCTACGATTTTTAATCGTCGATTTACTTTTTATTTTTTTTTCACTTTTTTTCTGTCGTTTTTTATTGGTAAAATCGCAGGAGGCTTCGGAATCGAGGAATGGCACACATATTTGGAATCAGCGGGTCATTTCCATGAAGAATATCATTCTGATTATCCGTTTCTCGACAAAAAGTTTTTTCGCCCAAAAAAATGAGAAGGGGTACCCCTTTCCTTTTTTTCAGAAATCTGAAAATTTTCGAAATATTCGGAAGGTGGGAATGATCGTTATATTTGGAATCTGCGGGACCTACGCTTTCAGAATCTGCAAGCCGAATTGAAATAAAAAATTCCTACGATTTTTAATCGTCGATTTACTTTTTATTTTTTTTTCACTTTCTTTCTGTCGTTTTCCATTGGTAAAATCGCTGGAGGCTTCGGAATCGAGGAATGGCACACATATTTGGAATCAGCGGGTCATTTCCATGAAGAATATCATTCTGATTATCCGTTTCTCGACAAAAAGTTTTTTCGCCCAAAAAAATGAGAAGGGGTACCCCTTTCCTTTTTTTCAGAAATCTGAAAATTTTCGGAATATTCGGAAGGTGGGAATGATCGTTATATTTGGAATCTGCGGGACCTACGCTTTCAGAATCTGCAAGCCGAATTGAAATAAAAAATTCCTACGATTTTTAATCGTCGATTTACTTTTTATTTTTTTTTCACTTTTTTTCTGTCGTTTTTCATTGGTAAAATCGCAGGAGGCTTCGGAATCGAGGAATGGCACACATATTTGGAATCAGCGGGTCATTTCCATGAAGAATATCATTCTGATTATCCGTTTCTCGACAAAAAGTTTTTTCGCCCAAAAAAATGAGAAGGGGTACCCCTTTTCTTTTTTTCAGAAATCTGAAAATTTTCGAAATATTCGGAAGGTGGGAATGATCGTTATATTTGGAATCTGCGGGACCTACGCTTTCAGAATCTGCAAGCCGAATTGAAATAAAAAATTCCTACGATTTTTAATCGTCGATTTACTTTTTATTTTTTTTTCACTTTTTTTCTGTCGTTTTTTATTGGTAAAATCGCAGGAGGCTTCGGAATCGAGGAATGGCACACATATTTGGAATCAGCGGGTCATTTCCATGAAGAATATCATTCTGATTATCCGTTTCTCGACAAAAAGTTTTTTCGCCCAAAAAAATGAGAAGGGGTACCCCTTTCCTTTTTTTCAGAAATCTGAAAATTTTCGAAATATTCGGAAGGTGGGAATGATCGTTATATTTAGAATCTGCGGGACCTACGCTTTCAGAATCTGCAAGCCGAATTGAAATAAAAAATTCCTACGATTTTTAATCGTCGATTTACTTTTTATTTTTTTTTCACTTTTTTTCTGTCGTTTTTTATTGGTAAAATCGCAGGAGGCTTCGGAATCGAGGAATGGCACACATATTTGGAATCAGCGGGTCATTTCCATGAAGAATATCATTCTGATTATCCGTTTCTCGACAAAAAGTTTTTTCGCCCAAAAAAATGAGAAGGGGTACCCCTTTCCTTTTTTTCAGAAATCTGAAAATTTTCGAAATATTCGGAAGGTGGGAATGATCGTTATATTTGGAATCTGCGGGACCTACGCTTTCAGAATCTGCAAGCCGAATTGAAATAAAAAATTCCTACGATTTTTAATCGTCGATTTACTTTTTATTTTTTTTTCACTTTTTTTCTGTCGTTTTTCATTGGTAAAATCGCAGGAGGCTTCGGAATCGAGGAATGGCACACATATTTGGAATCAGCGGGTCATTTCCATGAAGAATATCATTCTGATTATCCGTTTCTCGACAAAAAGTTTTTTCGACCAAAAAAATGAAAAGGGGTACCCCTTTTCTTTTTTTCAGAAATCTGAAAATTTTCGAAATATTCGGAAGGTGGGAATGATCGTTATATTTGGAATCTGCGGGACCTACGCTTTCAGAATCTGCAAGCCGAATTGAAATAAAAAATTCCTACGATTTTTAATCGTCGATTTACTTTTTATTTTTTTTTCACTTTTTTTCTGTCGTTTTTTATTGGTAAAATCGCAGGAGGCTTCGGAATCGAGGAATGGCACACATATTTGGAATCAGCGGGTCATTTCCATGAAGAATATCATTCTGATTATCCGTTTCTCGACAAAAAGTTTTTTCGCCCAAAAAAATGAGAAGGGGTACCCCTTTCCTTTTTTTCAGAAATCTGAAAATTTTCGAAATATTCGGAAGGTGGGAATGATCGTTATATTTGGAATCTGCGGGACCTACGCTTTCAGAATCTGCAAGCCGAATTGAAATAAAAAATTCCTACGATTTTTAATCGTCGATTTACTTTTTATTTTTTTTTCACTTTTTTTCTGTCGTTTTTTATAGGTAAAATCGCAGGAGGCTTCGGAATCGAGGAATGGCACACATATTTGGAATCAGCGGGTCATTTCCATGAAGAATATCATTCTGATTATCCGTTTCTCGACAAAAAGTTTTTTCGCCCAAAAAAATGAGAAGGGGTACCCCTTTCCTTTTTTTCAGAAATCTGAAAATTTTCGAAATATTCGGAAGGTGGGAATGATCGTTATATTTGGAATCTGCGGGACCTACGCTTTCAGAATCTGCAAGCCGAATTGAAATAAAAAATTCCTACGATTTTTAATCGTCGATTTACTTTTTATTTTTTTTTCACTTTTTTTCTGTCGTTTTTTATAGGTAAAATCGCAGGAGGCTTCGGAATCGAGGAATGGCACACATATTTGGAATCAGCGGGTCATTTCCATGAAGAATATCATTCTGATTATCCGTTTCTCGACAAAAAGTTTTTTCGCCCAAAAAAATGAGAAGGGGTACCCCTTTCCTTTTTTTCAGAAATCTGAAAATTTTCGAAATATTCGGAAGGTGGGAATGATCGTTATATTTGGAATCTGCGGGACCTACGCTTTCAGAATCTGCAAGCCGAATTGAAATAAAAAATTCCTACGATTTTTAATCGTCGATTTACTTTTTATTTTTTTTTCACTTTTTTTCTGTCGTTTTCCATTGGTAAAATCGCTGGAGGCTTCGGAATCGAGGAATGGCACACATATTTGGAATCAGCGGGTCATTTCCATGAAGAATATCATTCTGATTATCCGTTTCTCGACAAAAAGTTTTTTCGCCCAAAAAAATGAGAAGGGGTACCCCTTTCCTTTTTTTCAGAAATCTGAAAATTTTCGAAATATTCGGAAGGTGGGAATGATCGTTATATTTGGAATCTGCGGGACCTACGCTTTCAGAATCTGCAAGCCGAATTGAAATAAAAAATTCCTACGATTTTTAATCGTCGATTTACTTTTTATTTTTTTTTCACTTTTTTTCTGTCGTTTTTTATTGGTAAAATCGCAGGAGGCTTCGGAATCGAGGAATGGCACACATATTTGGAATCAGCGGGTCATTTCCATGAAGAATATCATTCTGATTATCCGTTTCTCGACAAAAAGTTTTTTCGCCCAAAAAAATGAGAAGGGGTACCCCTTTCCTTTTTTTCAGAAATCTGAAAATTTTCGAAATATTCGGAAGGTGGGAATGATCGTTATATTTGGAATCTGCGGGACCTACGCTTTCAGAATCTGCAAGCCGAATTGAAATAAAAAATTCCTACGATTTTTAATCGTCGATTTACTTTTTATTTTTTTTTCACTTTTTTTCTGTCGTTTTTTATAGGTAAAATCGCAGGAGGCTTCGGAATCGAGGAATGGCACACATATTTGGAATCAGCGGGTCATTTCCATGAAGAATATCATTCTGATTATCCGTTTCTCGACAAAAAGTTTTTTCGCCCAAAAAAATGAGAAGGGGTACCCCTTTCCTTTTTTTCAGAAATCTGAAAATTTTCGAAATATTCGGAAGGTGGGAATGATCGTTATATTTGGAATCTGCGGGACCTACGCTTTCAGAATCTGCAAGCCGAATTGAAATAAAAAATTCCTACGATTTTTAATCGTCGATTTACTTTTTATTTTTTTTTCACTTTTTTTCTGTCGTTTTTTATAGGTAAAATCGCAGGAGGCTTCGGAATCGAGGAATGGCACACATATTTGGAATCAGCGGGTCATTTCCATGAAGAATATCATTCTGATTATCCGTTTCTCGACAAAAAGTTTTTTCGCCCAAAAAAATGAGAAGGGGTACCCCTTTCCTTTTTTTCAGAAATCTGAAAATTTTCGAAATATTCGGAAGGTGGGAATGATCGTTATATTTGGAATCTGCGGGACCTACGCTTTCAGAATCTGCAAGCCGAATTGAAATAAAAAATTCCTACGATTTTTAATCGTCGATTTACTTTTTATTTTTTTTTCACTTTTTTTCTGTCGTTTTCCATTGGTAAAATCGCTGGAGGCTTCGGAATCGAGGAATGGCACACATATTTGGAATCAGCGGGTCATTTCCATGAAGAATATCATTCTGATTATCCGTTTCTCGACAAAAAGTTTTTTCGCCCAAAAAAATGAGAAGGGGTACCCCTTTCCTTTTTTTCAGAAATCTGAAAATTTTCGAAATATTCGGAAGGTGGGAATGATCGTTATATTTGGAATCTGCGGGACCTACGCTTTCAGAATCTGCAAGCCGAATTGAAATAAAAAATTCCTACGATTTTTAATCGTCGATTTACTTTTTATTTTTTTTTCACTTTTTTTCTGTCGTTTTTTATTGGTAAAATCGCAGGAGGCTTCGGAATCGAGGAATGGCACACATATTTGGAATCAGCGGGTCATTTCCATGAAGAATATCATTCTGATTATCCGTTTCTCGACAAAAAGTTTTTTCGCCCAAAAAAATGAGAAGGGGTACCCCTTTCCTTTTTTTCAGAAATCTGAAAATTTTCGAAATATTCGGAAGGTGGGAATGATCGTTATATTTGGAATCTGCGGGACCTACGCTTTCAGAATCTGCAAGCCGAATTGAAATAAAAAATTCCTACGATTTTTAATCGTCGATTTACTTTTTATTTTTTTTTCACTTTTTTTCTGTCGTTTTTTATTGGTAAAATCGCAGGAGGCTTCGGAATCGAGGAATGGCACACATATTTGGAATCAGCGGGTCATTTCCATGAAGAATATCATTCTGATTATCCGTTTCTCGACAAAAAGTTTTTTCGCCCAAAAAAATGAGAAGGGGTACCCCTTTCCTTTTTTTCAGAAATCTAAAAATTTTCGAAATATTCGGAAGGTGGGAATGATCGTTATATTTGGAATCTGCGGGACCTACGCTTTCAGAATCTGCAAGCCGAATTGAAATAAAAAATTCCTACGATTTTTAATCGTCGATTTACTTTTTATTTTTTTTTCACTTTTTTTCTGTCGTTTTTTATAGGTAAAATCGCAGGAGGCTTCGGAATCGAGGAATGGCACACATATTTGGAATCAGCGGGTCATTTCCATGAAGAATATCATTCTGATTATCCGTTTCTCGACAAAAAGTTTTTTCGCCCAAAAAAATGAGAAGGGGTACCCCTTTCCTTTTTTTCAGAAATCTGAAAATTTTCGAAATATTCGGAAGGTGGGAATGATCGTTATATTTGGAATCTGCGGGACCTACGCTTTCAGAATCTGCAAGCCGAATTGAAATAAAAAATTCCTACGATTTTTAATCGTCGATTTACTTTTTATTTTTTTTTCACTTTTTTTCTGTCGTTTTTTATAGGTAAAATCGCAGGAGGCTTCGGAATCGAGGAATGGCACACATATTTGGAATCAGCGGGTCATTTCCATGAAGAATATCATTCTGATTATCCGTTTCTCGACAAAAAGTTTTTTCGCCCAAAAAAATGAGAAGGGGTACCCCTTTCCTTTTTTTCAGAAATCTGAAAATTTTCGAAATATTCGGAAGGTGGGAATGATCGTTATATTTGGAATCTGCGGGACCTACGCTTTCAGAATCTGCAAGCCGAATTGAAATAAAAAATTCCTACGATTTTTAATCGTCGATTTACTTTTTATTTTTTTTTCACTTTTTTTCTGTCGTTTTTTATTGGTAAAATCGCAGGAGGCTTCGGAATCGAGGAATGGCACACATATTTGGAATCAGCGGGTCATTTCCATGAAGAATATCATTCTGATTATCCGTTTCTCGACAAAAAGTTTTTTCGCCCAAAAAAATGAGAAGGGGTACCCCTTTCCTTTTTTTCAGAAATCTGAAAATTTTCGAAATATTCGGAAGGTGGGAATGATCGTTATATTTGGAATCTGCGGGACCTACGCTTTCAGAATCTGCAAGCCGAATTGAAATAAAAAATTCCTACGATTTTTAATCGTCGATTTACTTTTTATTTTTTTTTCACTTTTTTTCTGTCGTTTTTTATAGGTAAAATCGCAGGAGGCTTCGGAATCGAGGAATGGCACACATATTTGGAATCAGCGGGTCATTTCCATGAAGAATATCATTCTGATTATCCGTTTCTCGACAAAAAGTTTTTTCGCCCAAAAAAATGAGAAGGGGTACCCCTTTCCTTTTTTTCAGAAATCTGAAAATTTTCGAAATATTCGGAAGGTGGGAATGATCGTTATATTTGGAATCTGCGGGACCTACGCTTTCAGAATCTGCAAGCCGAATTGAAATAAAAAATTCCTACGATTTTTAATCGTCGATTTACTTTTTATTTTTTTTTCACTTTTTTTCTGTCGTTTTTTATAGGTAAAATCGCAGGAGGCTTCGGAATCGAGGAATGGCACACATATTTGGAATCAGCGGGTCATTTCCATGAAGAATATCATTCTGATTATCCGTTTCTCGACAAAAAGTTTTTTCGCCCAAAAAAATGAGAAGGGGTACCCCTTTCCTTTTTTTCAGAAATCTGAAAATTTTCGAAATATTCGGAAGGTGGGAATGATCGTTATATTTGGAATCTGCGGGACCTACGCTTTCAGAATCTGCAAGCCGAATTGAAATAAAAAATTCCTACGATTTTTAATCGTCGATTTACTTTTTATTTTTTTTTCACTTTTTTTCTGTCGTTTTCCATTGGTAAAATCGCTGGAGGCTTCGGAATCGAGGAATGGCACACATATTTGGAATCAGCGGGTCATTTCCATGAAGAATATCATTCTGATTATCCGTTTCTCGACAAAAAGTTTTTTCGCCCAAAAAAATGAGAAGGGGTACCCCTTTCCTTTTTTTCAGAAATCTGAAAATTTTCGAAATATTCGGAAGGTGGGAATGATCGTTATATTTGGAATCTGCGGGACCTACGCTTTCAGAATCTGCAAGCCGATTTGAAATAAAAAATTCCTACGATTTTTAATCGTCGATTTACTTTTTATTTTTTTTTCACTTTTTTTCTGTCGTTTTTTATTGGTAAAATCGCAGGAGGCTTCGGAATCGAGGAATGGCACACATATTTGGAATCAGCGGGTCATTTCCATGAAGAATATCATTCTGATTATCCGTTTCTCGACAAAAAGTTTTTTCGCCCAAAAAAATGAGAAGGGGTACCCCTTTCCTTTTTTTCAGAAATCTGAAAATTTTCGAAATATTCGGAAGGTGGGAATGATCGTTATATTTGGAATCTGCGGGACCTACGCTTTCAGAATCTGCAAGCCGAATTGAAATAAAAAATTCCTACGATTTTTAATCGTCGATTTACTTTTTATTTTTTTTTCACTTTTTTTCTGTCGTTTTTTATTGGTAAAATCGCAGGAGGCTTCGGAATCGAGGAATGGCACACATATTTGGAATCAGCGGGTCATTTCCATGAAGAATATCATTCTGATTATCCGTTTCTCGACAAAAAGTTTTTTCGCCCAAAAAAATGAGAAGGGGTACCCCTTTCCTTTTTTTCAGAAATCTGAAAATTTTCGAAATATTCGGAAGGTGGGAATGATCGTTATATTTGGAATCTGCGGGACCTACGCTTTCAGAATCTGCAAGCCGAATTGAAATAAAAAATTCCTACGATTTTTAATCGTCGATTTACTTTTTATTTTTTTTTCACTTTTTTTCTGTCGTTTTTTATTGGTAAAATCGCAGGAGGCTTCGGAATCGAGGAATGGCACACATATTTGGAATCAGCGGGTCATTTCCATGAAGAATATCATTCTGATTATCCGTTTCTCGACAAAAAGTTTTTTCGCCCAAAAAAATGAGAAGGGGTACCCCTTTCCTTTTTTTCAGAAATCTGAAAATTTTCGAAATATTCGGAAGGTGGGAATGATCGTTATATTTGGAATCTGCGGGACCTACGCTTTCAGAATCTGCAAGCCGAATTGAAATAAAAAATTCCTACGATTTTTAATCGTCGATTTACTTTTTATTTTTTTTTCACTTTTTTTCTGTCGTTTTTTATTGGTAAAATCGCAGGAGGCTTCGGAATCGAGGAATGGCACACATATTTGGAATCAGCGGGTCATTTCCATGAAGAATATCATTCTGATTATCCGTTTCTCGACAAAAAGTTTTTTCGCCCAAAAAAATGAGAAGGGGTACCCCTTTCCTTTTTTTCAGAAATCTGAAAATTTTCGAAATATTCGGAAGGTGGGAATGATCGTTATATTTGGAATCTGCGGGACCTACGCTTTCAGAATCTGCAAGCCGAATTGAAATAAAAAATTCCTACGATTTTTAATCGTCGATTTACTTTTTATTTTTTTTTCACTTTCTTTCTGTCGTTTTCCATTGGTAAAATCGCTGGAGGCTTCGGAATCGAGGAATGGCACACATATTTGGAATCAGCGGGTCATTTCCATGAAGAATATCATTCTGATTATCCGTTTCTCGACAAAAAGTTTTTTCGCCCAAAAAAATGAGAAGGGGTACCCCTTTCCTTTTTTTCAGAAATCTGAAAATTTTCGAAATATTCGGAAGGTGGGAATGATCGTTATATTTGGAATCTGCGGGACCTACGCTTTCAGAATCTGCAAGCCGAATTGAAATAAAAAATTCCTACGATTTTTAATCGTCGATTTACTTTTTATTTTTTTTTCACTTTTTTTCTGTCGTTTTTCATTGGTAAAATCGCAGGAGGCTTCGGAATCGAGGAATGGCACACATATTTGGAATCAGCGGGTCATTTCCATGAAGAATATCATTCTGATTATCCGTTTCTCGACAAAAAGTTTTTTCGCCCAAAAAAATGAGAAGGGGTACCCCTTTTCTTTTTTTCAGAAATCTGAAAATTTTCGAAATATTCGGAAGGTGGGAATGATCGTTATATTTGGAATCTGCGGGACCTACGCTTTCAGAATCTGCAAGCCGAATTGAAATAAAAAATTCCTACGATTTTTAATCGTCGATTTACTTTTTATTTTTTTTTTCACTTTTTTTCTGTCGTTTTTTATTGGTAAAATCGCAGGAGGCTTCGGAATCGAGGAATGGCACACATATTTGGAATCAGCGGGTCATTTCCATGAAGAATATCATTCTGATTATCCGTTTCTCGACAAAAAGTTTTTTCGCCCAAAAAAATGAGAAGGGGTACCCCTTTCCTTTTTTTCAGAAATCTGAAAATTTTCGAAATATTTGGAAGGTGGGAATGATCGTTATATTTAGAATCTGCGGGACCTACGCTTTCAGAATCTGCAAGCCGAATTGAAATAAAAAATTCCTACGATTTTTAATCGTCGATTTACTTTTTATTTTTTTTTCACTTTTTTTCTGTCGTTTTTTATTGGTAAAATCGCAGGAGGCTTCGGAATCGAGGAATGGCACACATATTTGGAATCAGCGGGTCATTTCCATGAAGAATATCATTCTGATTATCCGTTTCTCGACAAAAAGTTTTTTCGCCCAAAAAAATGAGAAGGGGTACCCCTTTCCTTTTTTTCAGAAATCTGAAAATTTTCGAAATATTCGGAAGGTGGGAATGATCGTTATATTTGGAATCTGCGGGACCTACGCTTTCAGAATCTGCAAGCCGAATTGAAATAAAAAATTCCTACGATTTTTAATCGTCGATTTACTTTTTATTTTTTTTTCACTTTCTTTCTGTCGTTTTCCATTGGTAAAATCGCTGGAGGCTTCGGAATCGAGGAATGGCACACATATTTGGAATCAGCGGGTCATTTCCATGAAGAATATCATTCTGATTATCCGTTTCTCGACAAAAAGTTTTTTCGCCCAAAAAAATGAGAAGGGGTACCCCTTTCCTTTTTTTCAGAAATCTGAAAATTTTCGAAATATTCGGAAGGTGGGAATGATCGTTATATTTGGAATCTGCGGGACCTACGCTTTCAGAATCTGCAAGCCGAATTGAAATAAAAAATTCCTACGATTTTTAATCGTCGATTTACTTTTTATTTTTTTTTCACTTTTTTTCTGTCGTTTTTCATTGGTAAAATCGCAGGAGGCTTCGGAATCGAGGAATGGCACACATATTTGGAATCAGCGGGTCATTTCCATGAAGAATATCATTCTGATTATCCGTTTCTCGACAAAAAGTTTTTTCGCCCAAAAAAATGAGAAGGGGTACCCCTTTTCTTTTTTTCAGAAATCTGAAAATTTTCGAAATATTCGGAAGGTGGGAATGATCGTTATATTTGGAATCTGCGGGACCTACGCTTTCAGAATCTGCAAGCCGAATTGAAATAAAAAATTCCTACGATTTTTAATCGTCGATTTACTTTTTATTTTTTTTTTCACTTTTTTTCTGTCGTTTTTTATTGGTAAAATCGCAGGAGGCTTCGGAATCGAGGAATGGCACACATATTTGGAATCAGCGGGTCATTTCCATGAAGAATATCATTCTGATTATCCGTTTCTCGACAAAAAGTTTTTTCGCCCAAAAAAATGAGAAGGGGTACCCCTTTCCTTTTTTTCAGAAATCTGAAAATTTTCGAAATATTTGGAAGGTGGGAATGATCGTTATATTTAGAATCTGCGGGACCTACGCTTTCAGAATCTGCAAGCCGAATTGAAATAAAAAATTCCTACGATTTTTAATCGTCGATTTACTTTTTATTTTTTTTTCACTTTTTTTCTGTCGTTTTTTATTGGTAAAATCGCAGGAGGCTTCGGAATCGAGGAATGGCACACATATTTGGAATCAGCGGGTCATTTCCATGAAGAATATCATTCTGATTATCCGTTTCTCGACAAAAAGTTTTTTCGCCCAAAAAAATGAGAAGGGGTACCCCTTTCCTTTTTTTCAGAAATCTGAAAATTTTCGAAATATTCGGAAGGTGGGAATGATCGTTATATTTGGAATCTGCGGGACCTACGCTTTCAGAATCTGCAAGCCGAATTGAAATAAAAAATTCCTACGATTTTTAATCGTCGATTTACTTTTTATTTTTTTTTCACTTTTTTTCTGTCGTTTTTCATTGGTAAAATCGCAGGAGGCTTCGGAATCGAGGAATGGCACACATATTTGGAATCAGCGGGTCATTTCCATGAAGAATATCATTCTGATTATCCGTTTCTCGACAAAAAGTTTTTTCGACCAAAAAAATGAAAAGGGGTACCCCTTTTCTTTTTTTCAGAAATCTGAAAATTTTCGAAATATTCGGAAGGTGGGAATGATCGTTATATTTGGAATCTGCGGGACCTACGCTTTCAGAATCTGCAAGCCGAATTGAAATAAAAAATTCCTACGATTTTTAATCGTCGATTTACTTTTTATTTTTTTTTCACTTTTTTTCTGTCGTTTTTTATTGGTAAAATCGCAGGAGGCTTCGGAATCGAGGAATGGCACACATATTTGGAATCAGCGGGTCATTTCCATGAAGAATATCATTCTGATTATCCGTTTCTCGACAAAAAGTTTTTTCGCCCAAAAAAATGAGAAGGGGTACCCCTTTCCTTTTTTTCAGAAATCTGAAAATTTTCGAAATATTCGGAAGGTGGGAATGATCGTTATATTTGGAATCTGCGGGACCTACGCTTTCAGAATCTGCAAGCCGAATTGAAATAAAAAATTCCTACGATTTTTAATCGTCGATTTACTTTTTATTTTTTTTTCACTTTTTTTCTGTCGTTTTTTATAGGTAAAATCGCAGGAGGCTTCGGAATCGAGGAATGGCACACATATTTGGAATCAGCGGGTCATTTCCATGAAGAATATCATTCTGATTATCCGTTTCTCGACAAAAAGTTTTTTCGCCCAAAAAAATGAGAAGGGGTACCCCTTTCCTTTTTTTCAGAAATCTGAAAATTTTCGAAATATTCGGAAGGTGGGAATGATCGTTATATTTGGAATCTGCGAGACCTACGCTTTCAGAATCTGCAAGCCGAATTGAAATAAAAAATTCCTACGATTTTTAATCGTCGATTTACTTTTTATTTTTTTTTCACTTTTTTTCTGTCGTTTTTCATTGGTAAAATCGCAGGAGGCTTCGGAATCGAGGAATGGCACACATATTTGGAATCAGCGGGTCATTTCCATGAAGAATATCATTCTGATTATCCGTTTCTCGACAAAAAGTTTTTTCGACCAAAAAAATGAAAAGGGGTACCCCTTTTCTTTTTTTCAGAAATCTGAAAATTTTCGAAATATTCGGAAGGTGGGAATGATCGTTATATTTGGAATCTGCGGGACCTACGCTTTCAGAATCTGCAAGCCGAATTGAAATAAAAAATTCCTACGATTTTTAATCGTCGATTTACTTTTTATTTTTTTTTCACTTTTTTTCTGTCGTTTTTTATTGGTAAAATCGCAGGAGGCTTCGGAATCGAGGAATGGCACACATATTTGGAATCAGCGGGTCATTTCCATGAAGAATATCATTCTGATTATCCGTTTCTCGACAAAAAGTTTTTTCGCCCAAAAAAATGAGAAGGGGTACCCCTTTCCTTTTTTTCAGAAATCTGAAAATTTTCGAAATATTCGGAAGGTGGTAATGATCGTTATATTTGGAATCTGCGGGACCTACGCTTTCAGAATCTGCAAGCCGAATTGAAATAAAAAATTCCTACGATTTTTAATCGTCGATTTACTTTTTATTTTTTTTTCACTTTTTTTCTGTCGTTTTTTATAGGTAAAATCGCAGGAGGCTTCGGAATCGAGGAATGGCACACATATTTGGAATCAGCGGGTCATTTCCATGAAGAATATCATTCTGATTATCCGTTTCTCGACAAAAAGTTTTTTCGCCCAAAAAAATGAGAAGGGGTACCCCTTTCCTTTTTTTCAGAAATCTGAAAATTTTCGAAATATTCGGAAGGTGGGAATGATCGTTATATTTGGAATCTGCGGGACCTACGCTTTCAGAATCTGCAAGCCGAATTGAAATAAAAAATTCCTACGATTTTTAATCGTCGATTTACTTTTTATTTTTTTTTCACTTTTTTTCTGTCGTTTTCCATTGGTAAAATCGCTGGAGGCTTCGGAATCGAGGAATGGCACACATATTTGGAATCAGCGGGTCATTTCCATGAAGAATATCATTCTGATTATCCGTTTCTCGACAAAAAGTTTTTTCGCCCAAAAAAATGAGAAGGGGTACCCCTTTCCTTTTTTTCAGAAATCTGAAAATTTTCGAAATATTCGGAAGGTGGGAATGATCGTTATATTTGGAATCTGCGGGACCTACGCTTTCAGAATCTGCAAGCCGAATTGAAATAAAAAATTCCTACGATTTTTAATCGTCGATTTACTTTTTATTTTTTTTTCACTTTTTTTCTGTCGTTTTTTATTGGTAAAATCGCAGGAGGCTTCGGAATCGAGGAATGGCACACATATTTGGAATCAGCGGGTCATTTCCATGAAGAATATCATTCTGATTATCCGTTTCTCGACAAAAAGTTTTTTCGCCCAAAAAAATGAGAAGGGGTACCCCTTTCCTTTTTTTCAGAAATCTGAAAATTTTCGAAATATTCGGAAGGTGGGAATGATCGTTATATTTGGAATCTGCGGGACCTACGCTTTCAGAATCTGCAAGCCGAATTGAAATAAAAAATTCCTACGATTTTTAATCGTCGATTTACTTTTTATTTTTTTTTCACTTTTTTTCTGTCGTTTTCCATTGGTAAAATCGCTGGAGGCTTCGGAATCGAGGAATGGCACACATATTTGGAATCAGCGGGTCATTTCCATGAAGAATATCATTCTGATTATCCGTTTCTCGACAAAAAGTTTTTTCGCCCAAAAAAATGAGAAGGGGTACCCCTTTCCTTTTTTTCAGAAATCTGAAAATTTTCGAAATATTCGGAAGGTGGGAATGATCGTTATATTTGGAATCTGCGGGACCTACGCTTTCAGAATCTGCAAG
Source organism: Ametastegia equiseti (assembly GCA_963989295.1). Lineage (NCBI taxonomy): Eukaryota > Metazoa > Arthropoda > Insecta > Hymenoptera > Tenthredinidae > Ametastegia > Ametastegia equiseti. The sequence goes on from OZ022402.1 coordinate 4,287,026, forward strand.
CCGAATTGAAATAAAAAATTCCTACGATTTTTAATCGTCGATTTACTTTTTATTTTTTTTTCACTTTTTTTCTGTCGTTTTCCATTGGTAAAATCGCTGGAGGCTTCGGAATCGAGGAATGGCACACATATTTGGAATCAGCGGGTCATTTCCATGAAGAATATCATTCTGATTATCCGTTTCTCGACAAAAAGTTTTTTCGCCCAAAAAAATGAGAAGGGGTACCCCTTTCCTTTTTTTCAGAAATCTGAAAATTTTCGAAATATTCGGAAGGTGGGAATGATCGTTATATTTGTAATCTGCGGGACCTACGCTTTCAGAATCTGCAAGCCGAATTGAAATAAAAAATTTCTACGATTTTTAATCGTCGATTTACTTTTTATTTTTTTTCACTTTTTTTCTGTCGTTTGTCATTGGTAAAATCGCAGGAGGCTTCGGAATCGAGGAATGGCACACATATTTGGAATCAGCGGGTCATTTCCATGAAGAATATCATTCTGATTATCCGTTTCTCGACAAAAAGTTTTTTCGCCCAAAAAAATGAGAAGGGGTACCCCTTTTCTTTTTTTCAGAAATCTGAAAATTTTCGAAATATTCGGAAGGTGGGAATGATCGTTATATTTGGAATCTGCGGGACCTACGCTTTCAGAATCTGCAAGCCGAATTGAAATAAAAAATTCCTACGATTTTTAATCGTCGATTTACTTTTTATTTTTTTTTCACTTTTTTTCTGTCGTTTTTTATTGGTAAAATCGCAGGAGGCTTCGGAATCGAGGAATGGCACACATATTTGGAATCAGCGGGTCATTTCCATGAAGAATATCATTCTGATTATCCGTTTCTCGACAAAAAGTTTTTTCGCCCAAAAAAATGAGAAGGGGTACCCCTTTCCTTTTTTTCAGAAATCTGAAAATTTTCGAAATATTCGGAAGGTGGGAATGATCGTTATATTTGGAATCTGCGGGACCTACGCTTTCAGAATCTGCAAGCCGAATTGAAATAAAAAATTCCTACGATTTTTAATCGTCGATTTACTTTTTATTTTTTTTTCACTTTCTTTCTGTCGTTTTCCATTGGTAAAATCGCTGGAGGCTTCGGAATCGAGGAATGGCACACATATTTGGAATCAGCGGGTCATTTCCATGAAGAATATCATTCTGATTATCCGTTTCTCGACAAAAAGTTTTTTCGCCCAAAAAAATGAGAAGGGGTACCCCTTTCCTTTTTTTCAGAAATCTGAAAATTTTCGAAATATTCGGAAGGTGGGAATGATCGTTATATTTGGAATCTGCGGGACCTACGCTTTCAGAATCTGCAAGCCGAATTGAAATAAAAAATTCCTACGATTTTTAATCGTCGATTTACTTTTTATTTTTTTTTCACTTTTTTTCTGTCGTTTTTCATTGGTAAAATCGCAGGAGGCTTCGGAATCGAGGAATGGCACACATATTTGGAATCAGCGGGTCATTTCCATGAAGAATATCATTCTGATTATCCGTTTCTCGACAAAAAGTTTTTTCGCCCAATAAAATGAGAAGGGGTACCCCTTTTCTTTTTTTCAGAAATCTGAAAATTTTCGAAATATTCGGAAGGTGGGAATGATCGTTATATTTGGAATCTGCGGGACCTACGCTTTCAGAATCTGCAAGCCGAATTGAAATAAAAAATTCCTACGATTTTAAATCGTCGATTTACTTTTTATTTTTTTTTCACTTTTTTTCTGTCGTTTTTTATTGGTAAAATCGCAGGAGGCTTCGGAATCGAGGAATGGCACACATATTTGGAATCAGCGGGTCATTTCCATGAAGAATATCATTCTGATTATCCGTTTCTCGACAAAAAGTTTTTTCGCCCAAAAAAATGAGAAGGGGTACCCCTTTTCTTTTTTTCAGAAATCTGAAAATTTTCGAAATATTCGGAAGGTGGGAATGATCGTTATATTTGGAATCTGCGGGACCTACGCTTTCAGAATCTGCAAGCCGAATTGAAATAAAAAATTCCTACGATTTTTAATCGTCGATTTACTTTTTATTTTTTTTTCACTTTTTTTCTGTCGTTTTTTATTGGTAAAATCGCAGGAGGCTTCGGAATCGAGGAATGGCACACATATTTGGAATCAGCGGGTCATTTCCATGAAGAATATCATTCTGATTATCCGTTTCTCGACAAAAAGTTTTTTCGCCCAAAAAAATGAGAAGGGGTACCCCTTTCCTTTTTTTCAGAAATCTGAAAATTTTCGAAATATTCGGAAGGTGGGAATGATCGTTATATTTGGAATCTGCGGGACCTACGCTTTCAGAATCTGCAAGCCGAATTGAAATAAAAAATTCCTACGATTTTTAATCGTCGATTTACTTTTTATTTTTTTTTCACTTTTTTTTTGTCGTTTTTTATTGGTAAAATCGCAGGAGGCTTCGGAATCGAGGAATGGCACACATATTTGGAATCAGCGGGTCATTTCCATGAAGAATATCATTCTGATTATCCGTTTCTCGACAAAAAGTTTTTTCGCCCAAAAAAATGAGAAGGGGTACCCCTTTCCTTTTTTTCAGAAATCTGAAAATTTTCGAAATATTCGGAAGGTGGGAATGATCGTTATATTTGGAATCTGCGGGACCTACGCTTTCAGAATCTGCAAGCCGAATTGAAATAAAAAATTCCTACGATTTTTAATCGTCGATTTACTTTTTATTTTTTTTTCACTTTTTTTCTGTCGTTTTTTATTGGTAAAATCGCAGGAGGCTTCGGAATCGAGGAATGGCACACATATTTGGAATCAGCGGGTCATTTCCATGAAGAATATCATTCTGATTATCCGTTTCTCGACAAAAAGTTTTTTCGCCCAAAAAAATGAGAAGGGGTACCCCTTTCCTTTTTTTCAGAAATCTGAAAATTTTCGAAATATTCGGAAGGTGGGAATGATCGTTATATTTGGAATCTGCGGGACCTACGCTTTCAGAATCTGCAAGCCGAATTGAAATAAAAAATTCCTACGATTTTTAATCGTCGATTTACTTTTTATTTTTTTTTCACTTTTTTTCTGTCGTTTTCCATTGGTAAAATCGCTGGAGGCTTCGGAATCGAGGAATGGCACACATATTTGGAATCAGCGGGTCATTTCCATGAAGAATATCATTCTGATTATCCGTTTCTCGACAAAAAGTTTTTTCGCCCAAAAAAATGAGAAGGGGTACCCCTTTCCTTTTTTTCAGAAATCTGAAAATTTTCGAAATATTCGGAAGGTGGGAATGATCGTTATATTTGGAATCTGCGGGACCTACGCTTTCAGAATCTGCAAGCCGAATTGAAATAAAAAATTCCTACGATTTTTAATCGTCGATTTACTTTTTATTTTTTTTTCACTTTTTTTCTGTCGTTTTCCATTGGTAAAATCGCTGGAGGCTTCGGAATCGAGGAATGGCACACATATTTGGAATCAGCGGGTCATTTCCATGAAAAATATCATTCTGATTATCCGTTTCTCGACAAAAAGTTTTTTCGCCCAAAAAAATGAGAAGGGGTACCCCTTTCCTTTTTTTCAGAAATCTGAAAATTTTCGAAATATTCGGAAGGTGGGAATGATCGTTATATTTGTAATCTGCGGGACCTACGCTTTCAGAATCTGCAAGCCGAATTGAAATAAAAAATTCCTACGATTTTTAATCGTCGATTTACTTTTTATTTTTTTTTCACTTTTTTTCTGTCGTTTGTCATTGGTAAAATCGCAGGAGGCTTCGGAATCGAGGAATGGCACACATATTTGGAATCAGCGGGTCATTTCCATGAAGAATATCATTCTGATTATCCGTTTCTCGACAAAAAGTTTTTTCGCCCAAAAAAATGAGAAGGGGTACCCCTTTCCTTTTTTTCAGAAATCTGAAAATTTTCGAAATATTCGGAAGGTGGGAATGATCGTTATATTTGGAATCTGCGGGACCTACGCTTTCAGAATCTGCAAGCCGAATTGAAATAAAAAATTCCTACGATTTTTAATCGTCGATTTACTTTTTATTTTTTTTTCACTTTTTTTCTGTCGTTTTTTATTGGTAAAATCGCAGGAGGCTTCGGAATCGAGGAATGGCACACATATTTGGAATCAGCGGGTCATTTCCATGAAGAATATCATTCTGATTATCCGTTTCTCGACAAAAAGTTTTTTCGCCCAAAAAAATGAGAAGGGGTACCCCTTCCCTTTTTTTCAGAAATCTGAAAATTTTCGAAATATTCGGAAGGTGGGAATGATCGTTATATTTGGAATCTGCGGGACCTACGCTTTCAGAATCTGCAAGCCGAATTGAAATAAAAAATTCCTACGATTTTTAATCGTCGATTTACTTTTTATTTTTTTTTCACTTTCTTTCTGTCGTTTTCCATTGGTAAAATCGCTGGAGGCTTCGGAATCGAGGAATGGCACACATATTTGGAATCAGCGGGTCATTTCCATGAAGAATATCATTCTGATTATCCGTTTCTCGACAAAAAGTTTTTTCGCCCAAAAAAATGAGAAGGGGTACCCCTTTCCTTTTTTTCAGAAATCTGAAAATTTTCGAAATATTCGGAAGGTGGGAATGATCGTTATATTTGGAATCTGCGGGACCTACGCTTTCAGAATCTGCAAGCCGAATTGAAATAAAAAATTCCTACGATTTTTAATCGTCGATTTACTTTTTATTTTTTTTTCACTTTTTTTCTGTCGTTTTTCATTGGTGAAATCGCAGGAGGCTTCGGAATCGAGGAATGGCACACATATTTGGAATCAGCGGGTCATTTCCATGAAGAATATCATTCTGATTATCCGTTTCTCGACAAAAAGTTTTTTCGCCCAAAAAAATGAGAAGGGGTACCCCTTTTCTTTTTTTCAGAAATCTGAAAATTTTCGAAATATTCGGAAGGTGGGAATGATCGTTATATTTGGAATCTGCGGGACCTACGCTTTCAGAATCTGCAAGCCGAATTGAAATAAAAAATTCCTACGATTTTTAATCGTCGATTTACTTTTTATTTTTTTTTCACTTTTTTTCCGTCGTTTTTTATTGGTAAAATCGCAGGAGGCTTCGGAATCGAAGGATGGCACACATATTTGGAATCAGCGGGTCATTTCCATGAAGAATATCATTCTGATTATCCGTTTCTCGACAAAAAGTTTTTTCGCCCAAAAAAATGAGAAGGGGTACCCCTTTCCTTTTTTTCAGAAATCTGAAAATTTTCGAAATATTCGGAAGGTGGGAATGATCGTTATATTTGGAATCTGCGGGACCTACGCTTTCAGAATCTGCAAGCCGAATTGAAATAAAAAATTCCTACGATTTTTAATCGTCGATTTACTTTTTATTTTTTTTTCACTTTTTTTCTGTCGTTTTTTATTGGTAACATCGCAGGAGGCTTCGGAATCGAGGAATGGCACACATATTTGGAATCAGCGGGTCATTTCCATGAAGAATATCATTCTGATTATCCGTTTCTCGACAAAAAGTTTTTTCGCCCAAAAAAATGAGAAGGGGTACCCCTTTCCTTTTTTTCAGAAATCTGAAAATTTTCGAAATATTCGGAAGGTGGGAATGATCGTTATATTTGGAATCTGCGGGACCTACGCTTTCAGAATCTGCAAGCCGAATTGAAATAAAAAATTCCTACGATTTTTAATCGTCGATTTACTTTTTATTTTTTTTTCACTTTTTTTCTGTCGTTTTTTATTGGTAAAATCGCAGGAGGCTTCGGAATCGAGGAATGGCACACATATTTGGAATCAGCGGGTCATTTCCATGAAGAATATCATTCTGATTATCCGTTTCTCGACAAAAAGTTTTTTCGCCCAAAAAAATGAGAAGGGGTACCCCTTTCCTTTTTTTCAGAAATCTGAAAATTTTCGAAATATTCGGAAGGTGGAAATGATCGTTATATTTGGAATCTGCGGGACCTACGCTTTCAGAATCTGCAAGCCGAATTGAAATAAAAAATTCCTACGATTTTTAATCGTCGATTTACTTTTTATTTTTTTTTCACTTTTTTTCTGTCGTTTTTTATTGGTAACATCGCAGGAGGCTTCGGAATCGAGGAATGGCACACATATTTGGAATCAGCGGGTCATTTCCATGAAGAATATCATTCTGATTATCCGTTTCTCGACAAAAAGTTTTTTCGCCCAAAAAAATGAGAAGGGGTACCCCTTTCCTTTTTTTCAGAAATCTGAAAATTTTCGAAATATTCGGAAGGTGGAAATGATCGTTATATTTGGAATCTGCGGGACCTACGCTTTCAGAATCTGCAAGCCGAATTGAAATAAAAAATTCCTACGATTTTTAATCGTCGATTTACTTTTTATTTTTTTTTCACTTTTTTTCTGTCGTTTTTTATTGGTAACATCGCAGGAGGCTTCGGAATCGAGGAATGGCACACATATTTGGAATCAGCGGGTCATTTCCATGAAGAATATCATTCTGATTATCCGTTTCTCGACAAAAAGTTTTTTCGCCCAAAAAAATGAGAAGGGGTACCCCTTTCCTTTTTTTCAGAAATCTGAAAATTTTCGAAATATTCGGAAGGTGGGAATGATCGTTATATTTGGAATCTGCGGGACCTACGCTTTCAGAATCTGCAAGCCGAATTGAAATAAAAAATTCCTACGATTTTTAATCGTCGATTTACTTTTTATTTTTTTTCCACTTTTTTTCTGTCGTTTTTTATTGGTAAAATCGCAGGAGGCTTCGGAATCGAGGAATGGCACACATATTTGGAATCAGCGGGTCATTTCCATGAAGAATATCATTCTGATTATCCGTTTCTCGACAAAAAGTTTTTTCGCCCAAAAAAATGAGAAGGGGTACCCCTTTCCTTTTTTTCAGAAATCTGAAAATTTTCGAAATATTCGGAAGGTGGGAATGATCGTTATATTTGGAATCTGCGGGACCTACGCTTTCAGAATCTGCAAGCCGAATTGAAATAAAAAATTCCTACGATTTTTAATCGTCGATTTACTTTTTATTTTTTTTTTCACTTTTTTTCTGTCGTTTTTTATTGGTAAAATCGCAGGAGGCTTCGGAATCGAGGAATGGCACACATATTTGGAATCAGCGGGTCATTTCCATGAAGAATATCATTCTGATTATCCGTTTCTCGACAAAAAGTTTTTTCGCCCAAAAAAATGAGAAGGGGTACCCCTTTCCTTTTTTTCAGAAATCTGAAAATTTTCGAAATATTCGGAAGGTGGGAATGATCGTTATATTTGGAATCTGCGGGACCTACGCTTTCAGAATCTGCAATCCAAATTGAAATAAAAAATTCCTACGATTTTTAATCGTCGATTTACTTTTTATTTTTTTTTTCACTTTTTTTCTGTCGTTTTTTATTGGTAAAATCGCAGGAGGCTTCGGAATCGAGGAATGGCACACATATTTGGAATCAGCGGGTCATTTCCATGAAGAATATCATTCTGATTATCCGTTTCTCGACAAAAAGTTTTTTCGCCCAAAAAAATGAGAAGGGGTACCCCTTTCCTTTTTTTCAGAAATCTGAAAATTTTCGAAATATTCGGAAGGTGGGAATGATCGTTATATTTGGAATCTGCGGGACCTACGCTTTCAGAATCTGCAAGCCGAATTGAAATAAAAAATTCCTACGATTTTTAATCGTCGATTTACTTTTTATTTTTTTTTCACTTTTTTTCTGTCGTTTTTTATTGGTAAAATCGCAGGAGGCTTCGGAATCGAGGAATGGCACACATATTTGGAATCAGCGGGTCATTTCCATGAAGAATATCATTCTGATTATCCGTTTCTCGACAAAAAGTTTTTTCGCCCAAAAAAATGAGAAGGGGTACCCCTTTCCTTTTTTTCAGAAATCTGAAAATTTTCGAAATATTCGGAAGGTGGGAATGATCGTTATATTTGGAATCTGCGGGACCTACGCTTTCAGAATCTGCAAGCCGAATTGAAATAAAAAATTCCTACGATTTTTAATCGTCGATTTACTTTTTATTTTTTTTTCACTTTTTTTCTGTCGTTTTTTATTGGTAAAATCGCAGGAGGCTTCGGAATCGAGGAATGGCACACATATTTGGAATCAGCGGGTCATTTCCATGAAGAATATCATTCTGATTATCCGTTTCTCGACAAAAAGTTTTTTCGCCCAAAAAAATGAGAAGGGGTACCCCTTTCCTTTTTTTCAGAAATCTGAAAATTTTCGAAATATTCGGAAGGTGGGAATGATCGTTATATTTGGAATCTGCGGGACCTACGCTTTCAGAATCTGCAAGCCGAATTGAAATAAAAAATTCCTACGATTTTTAATCGTCGATTTACTTTTTATTTTTTTTTTCACTTTTTTTCTGTCGTTTTTTATTGGTAAAATCGCAGGAGGCTTCGGAATCGAGGAATGGCACACATATTTGGAATCAGCGGGTCATTTCCATGAAGAATATCATTCTGATTATCCGTTTCTCGACAAAAAGTTTTTTCGCCCAAAAAAATGAGAAGGGGTACCCCTTTCCTTTTTTTCAGAAATCTGAAAATTTTCGAAATATTCGGAAGGTGGAAATGATCGTTATATTTGGAATCTGCGGGACCTACGCTTTCAGAATCTGCAAGCCGAATTGAAATAAAAAATTCCTACGATTTTTAATCGTCGATTTACTTTTTATTTTTTTTTCACTTTTTTTCTGTCGTTTTTTATTGGTAACATCGCAGGAGGCTTCGGAATCGAGGAATGGCACACATATTTGGAATCAGCGGGTCATTTCCATGAAGAATATCATTCTGATTATCCGTTTCTCGACAAAAAGTTTTTTCGCCCAAAAAAATGAGAAGGGGTACCCCTTTCCTTTTTTTCAGAAATCTGAAAATTTTCGAAATATTCGGAAGGTGGGAATGATCGTTATATTTGGAATCTGCGGGACCTACGCTTTCAGAATCTGCAAGCCGAATTGAAATAAAAAATTCCTACGATTTTTAATCGTCGATTTACTTTTTATTTTTTTTCCACTTTTTTTCTGTCGTTTTTTATTGGTAAAATCGCAGGAGGCTTCGGAATCGAGGAATGGCACACATATTTGGAATCAGCGGGTCATTTCCATGAAGAATATCATTCTGATTATCCGTTTCTCGACAAAAAGTTTTTTCGCCCAAAAAAATGAGAAGGGGTACCCCTTTCCTTTTTTTCAGAAATCTGAAAATTTTCGAAATATTCGGAAGGTGGGAATGATCGTTATATTTGGAATCTGCGGGACCTACGCTTTCAGAATCTGCAAGCCGAATTGAAATAAAAAATTCCTACGATTTTTAATCGTCGATTTACTTTTTATTTTTTTTTCACTTTTTTTCTGTCGTTTTTTATTGGTAAAATCGCAGGAGGCTTCGGAATCGAGGAATGGCACACATATTTGGAATCAGCGGGTCATTTCCATGAAGAATATCATTCTGATTATCCGTTTCTCGACAAAAAGTTTTTTCGCCCAAAAAAATGAGAAGGGGTACCCCTTTCCTTTTTTTCAGAAATCTGAAAATTTTCGAAATATTCGGAAGGTGGGAATGATCGTTATATTTGGAATCTGCGGGACCTACGCTTTCAGAATCTGCAAGCCGAATTGAAATAAAAAATTCCTACGATTTTTAATCGTCGATTTACTTTTTATTTTTTTTTTCACTTTTTTTCTGTCGTTTTTTATTGGTAAAATCGCAGGAGGCTTCGGAATCGAGGAATGGCACACATATTTGGAATCAGCGGGTCATTTCCATGAAGAATATCATTCTGATTATCCGTTTCTCGACAAAAAGTTTTTTCGCCCAAAAAAATGAGAAGGGGTACCCCTTTCCTTTTTTTCAGAAATCTGAAAATTTTCGAAATATTCGGAAGGTGGAAATGATCGTTATATTTGGAATCTGCGGGACCTACGCTTTCAGAATCTGCAAGCCGAATTGAAATAAAAAATTCCTACGATTTTTAATCGTCGATTTACTTTTTATTTTTTTTTCACTTTTTTTCTGTCGTTTTTTATTGGTAACATCGCAGGAGGCTTCGGAATCGAGGAATGGCACACATATTTGGAATCAGCGGGTCATTTCCATGAAGAATATCATTCTGATTATCCGTTTCTCGACAAAAAGTTTTTTCGCCCAAAAAAATGAGAAGGGGTACCCCTTTCCTTTTTTTCAGAAATCTGAAAATTTTCGAAATATTCGGAAGGTGGGAATGATCGTTATATTTGGAATCTGCGGGACCTACGCTTTCAGAATCTGCAAGCCGAATTGAAATAAAAAATTCCTACGATTTTTAATCGTCGATTTACTTTTTATTTTTTTTCCACTTTTTTTCTGTCGTTTTTTATTGGTAAAATCGCAGGAGGCTTCGGAATCGAGGAATGGCACACATATTTGGAATCAGCGGGTCATTTCCATGAAGAATATCATTCTGATTATCCGTTTCTCGACAAAAAGTTTTTTCGCCCAAAAAAATGAGAAGGGGTACCCCTTTCCTTTTTTTCAGAAATCTGAAAATTTTCGAAATATTCGGAAGGTGGGAATGATCGTTATATTTGGAATCTGCGGGACCTACGCTTTCAGAATCTGCAAGCCGAATTGAAATAAAAAATTCCTACGATTTTTAATCGTCGATTTACTTTTTATTTTTTTTTTCACTTTTTTTCTGTCGTTTTTTATTGGTAAAATCGCAGGAGGCTTCGGAATCGAGGAATGGCACACATATTTGGAATCAGCGGGTCATTTCCATGAAGAATATCATTCTGATTATCCGTTTCTCGACAAAAAGTTTTTTCGCCCAAAAAAATGAGAAGGGGTACCCCTTTCCTTTTTTTCAGAAATCTGAAAATTTTCGAAATATTCGGAAGGTGGGAATGATCGTTATATTTGGAATCTGCGGGACCTACGCTTTCAGAATCTGCAATCCAAATTGAAATAAAAAATTCCTACGATTTTTAATCGTCGATTTACTTTTTATTTTTTTTCCACTTTTTTTCTGTCGTTTTTTATTGGTAAAATCGCAGGAGGCTTCGGAATCGAGGAATGGCACACATATTTGGAATCAGCGGGTCATTTCCATGAAGAATATCATTCTGATTATCCGTTTCTCGACAAAAAGTTTTTTCGCCCAAAAAAATGAGAAGGGGTACCCCTTTCCTTTTTTTCAGAAATCTGAAAATTTTCGAAATATTCGGAAGGTGGGAATGATCGTTATATTTGGAATCTGCGGGACCTACGCTTTCAGAATCTGCAAGCCGAATTGAAATAAAAAATTCCTACGATTTTTAATCGTCGATTTACTTTTTATTTTTTTTTTCACTTTTTTTCTGTCGTTTTTTATTGGTAAAATCGCAGGAGGCTTCGGAATCGAGGAATGGCACACATATTTGGAATCAGCGGGTCATTTCCATGAAGAATATCATTCTGATTATCCGTTTCTCGACAAAAAGTTTTTTCGCCCAAAAAAATGAGAAGGGGTACCCCTTTCCTTTTTTTCAGAAATCTGAAAATTTTCGAAATATTCGGAAGGTGGGAATGATCGTTATATTTGGAATCTGCGGGACCTACGCTTTCAGAATCTGCAATCCGAATTGAAATAAAAAATTCCTACGATTTTTAATCGTCGATTTACTTTTTATTTTTTTTCACTTTTTTTCTGTCGTTTTTTATTGGTAAAATCGCAGGAGGCTTCGGAATCGAGGAATGGCACACATATTTGGAATCAGCGGGTCATTTCCATGAAGAATATCATTCTGATTATCCGTTTCTCGACAAAAAGTTTTTTCGCCCAAAAAAATGAGAAGGGGTACCCCTTTCCTTTTTTTCAGAAATCTGAAAATTTTCGAAATATTCGGAAGGTGGGAATGATCGTTATATTTGGAATCTGCGGGACCTACGCTTTCAGAATCTGCAAGCCGAATTAAAATAAAAAATTCCTACGATTTTTAATCGTCGATTTACTTTTTATTTTTTTTTCACTTTTTTTCTGTCGTTTTTTATTGGTAAAATCGCAGGAGGCTTCGGAATCGAGGAATGGCACACATATTTGGAATCAGCGGGTCATTTCCATGAAGAATATCATTCTGATTATCCGTTTCTCGACAAAAAGTTTTTTCGCCCAAAAAAATGAGAAGGGGTACCCCTTTCCTTTTTTTCAGAAATCTGAAAATTTTCGAAATATTCGGAAGGTGGGAATGATCGTTATATTTGGAATCTGCGGGACCTACGCTTTCAGAATCTGCAAGCCGAATTGAAATAAAAAATTCCTACGATTTTTAATCGTCGATTTACTTTTTATTTTTTTTTCACTTTTTTTCTGTCGTTTTTTATTGGTAAAATCGCAGGAGGCTTCGGAATCGAGGAATGGCACACATATTTGGAATCAGCGGGTCATTTCCATGAAGAATATCATTCTGATTATCCGTTTCTCGACAAAAAGTTTTTTCGCCCAAAAAAATGAGACCCCTGTCCTTTTTTTCAGAAATCTGAAAATTTTCGAAATATTCGGAAGGTGGGAATGATCGTTATATTTGGAATCTGCGGGACCTACGCTTTCAGAATCTGCAAGCCGAATTGAAATAAAAAATTCCTACGATTTTTAATCGTCGATTTACTTTTTATTTTTTTTTCACTATTTTTCTGTCGTTTTTTATTGGTAAAATCGCAGGAGGCTTCGGAATCGAGGAATGGCACACATATTTGGAATCAGCGGGTCATTTCCATGAAGAATATCATTCTGATTATCCGTTTCTCGACAAAAAGTTTTTTCGCCCAAAAAAATGAGAAGGGGTACCCCTTTCCTTTTTTTCAGAAATCTGAAAATTTTCGAAATATTCGGAAGGTGGGAATGATCGTTATATTTGGAATCTGCGGGACCTACGCTTTCAGAATCTGCAAGCCGAATTGAAATAAAAAATTCCTACGATTTTTAATCGTCGATTTACTTTTTATTTTTTTTTTCACTTTTTTTCTGTCGTTTTTTATTGGTAAAATCGCAGGAGGCTTCGGAATCGAGGAATGGCACACATATTTGGAATCAGCGGGTCATTTCCATGAAGAATATCATTCTGATTATCCGTTTCTCGACAAAAAGTTTTTTCGCCCAAAAAAATGAGAAGGGGTACCCCTTTCCTTTTTTTCAGAAATCTGAAAATTTTCGAAATATTCGGAAGGTGGGAATGATCGTTATATTTGGAATCTGCGGGACCTACGCTTTCAGAATCTGCAAGCCGAATTGAAATAAAAAATTCCTACGATTTTTAATCGTCGATTTACTTTTTATTTTTTTTTCACTTTTTTTCTGTCGTTTTTTATTGGTAACATCGCAGGAGGCTTCGGAATCGAGGAATGGCACACATATTTGGAATCAGCGGGTCATTTCCATGAAGAATATCATTCTGATTATCCGTTTCTCGACAAAAAGTTTTTTCGCCCAAAAAAATGAGAAGGGGTACCCCTTTCCTTTTTTTCAGAAATCTGAAAATTTTCGAAATATTCGGAAGGTGGGAATGATCGTTATATTTGGAATCTGCGGGACCTACGCTTTCAGAATCTGCAAGCCGAATTGAAATAAAAAATTCCTACGATTTTTAATCGTCGATTTACTTTTTATTTTTTTTTCACTTTTTTTCTGTCGTTTTTTATTGGTAAAATCGCAGGAGGCTTCGGAATCGAGGAATGGCACACATATTTGGAATCAGCGGGTCATTTCCATGAAGAATATCATTCTGATTATCCGTTTCTCGACAAAAAGTTTTTTCGCCCAAAAAAATGAGAAGGGGTACCCCTTTCCTTTTTTTCAGAAATCTAAAAATTTTCGAAATATTCGGAAGGTGGGAATGATCGTTATATTTGGAATCTGCGGGACCTACGCTTTCAGAATCTGCAAGCCGAATTGAAATAAAAAATTCCTACGATTTTTAATCGTTGATTTACTTTTTATTTTTTTTTCACTTTTTTTCTGTCGTTTTTTATTGGTAAAATCGCAGGAGGCTTCGGAATCGAGGAATGGCACACATATTTGGAATCAGCGGGTCATTTCCATGAAGAATATCATTCTGATTATCCGTTTCTCGACAAAAAGTTTTTTCGCCCAAAAAAATGAGAAGGGGTACCCCTTTCCTTTTTTTCAGAAATCTGAAAATTTTCGAAATATTCGGAAGGTGGGAATGATCGTTATATTTGGAATCTGCGGGACCTACGCTTTCAGAATCTGCAAGCCGAATTGAAATAAAAAATTCCTACGATTTTTAATCGTCGATTTACTTTTTATTTTTTTTTTCACTTTTTTTCTGTCGTTTTTTATTGGTAAAATCGCAGGAGGCTTCGGAATCGAGGAATGGCACACATATTTGGAATCAGCGGGTCATTTCCATGAAGAATATCATTCTGATTATCCGTTTCTCGACAAAAAGTTTTTTCGCCCAAAAAAATGAGAAGGGGGGTACCCCTTTCCTTTTTTTCAGAAATCTGAAAATTTTCGAAATATTCGGAAGGTGGGAATGATCGTTATATTTGGAATCTGCGGGACCTACGCTTTCAGAATCTGCAAGCCGAATTGAAATAAAAAATTCCTACGATTTTTAATCGTCGATTTACTTTTTATTTTTTTTTCACTTTTTTTCTGTCGTTTTTTATTGGTAAAATCGCAGGAGGCTTCGGAATCGAGGAATGGCACACATATTTGGAATCAGCGGGTCATTTCCATGAAGAATATCATTCTGATTATCCGTTTCTCGACAAAAAGTTTTTTCGCCCAAAAAAATGAGAAGGGGTACCCCTTTCCTTTTTTTCAGAAATCTGAAAATTTTCGAAATATTCGGAAGGTGGGAATGATCGTTATATTTGGAATCTGCGGGACCTACGCTTTCAGAATCTGCAAGCCGAATTGAAATAAAAAATTCCTACGATTTTTAATCGTCGATTTACTTTTTATTTTTTTTTCACTTTTTTTCTGTCGTTTTTTATTGGTAAAATCGCAGGTGGCTTCGGAATCGAGGAATGGCACACATATTTGGAATCAGCGGGTCATTTCCATGAAGAATATCATTCTGATTATCCGTTTCTCGACAAAAAGTTTTTTCGCCCAAAAAAATGAGAAGGGGTACCCCTTTCCTTTTTTTCAGAAATCTGAAAATTTTCGAAATATTCGGAAGGTGGGAATGATCGTTATATTTGGAATCTGCGGGACCTACGCTTTCAGAATCTGCAAGCCGAATTGAAATAAAAAATTCCTACGATTTTTAATCGTCGATTTACTTTTTATTTTTTTTTCACTTTTTTTCTGTCGTTTTTTATTGGTAAAATCGCAGGAGGCTTCGGAATCGAGGAATGGCACACATATTTGGAATCAGCGGGTCATTTCCATGAAGAATATCATTCTGATTATCCGTTTCTCGACAAAAAGTTTTTTCGCCCAAAAAAATGAGAAGGGGTACCCCTTTCCTTTTTTTCAGAAATCTGAAAATTTTCGAAATATTCGGAAGGTGGGAATGATCGTTATATTTGGAATCTGCGGGACCTACGCTTTCAGAATCTGCAAGCCGAATTGAAATAAAAAATTCCTACGATTTTTAATCGTCGATTTACTTTTTATTTTTTTTTCACTTTTTTTCTGTCGTTTTTTATTGGTAAAATCGCAGGAGGCTTCGGAATCGAGGAATGGCACACATATTTGGAATCAGCGGGTCATTTCCATGAAGAATATCATTCTGATTATCCGTTTCTCGACAAAAAGTTTTTTCGCCCAAAAAAATGAGAAGGGGTACCCCTTTCCTTTTTTTCAGAAATCTGAAAATTTTCGAAATATTCGGAAGGTGGGAATGATCGTTATATTTGGAATCTGCGGGACCTACGCTTTCAGAATCTGCAAGCCGAATTGAAATAAAAAATTCCTACGATTTTTAATCGTCGATTTACTTTTTATTTTTTTTTCACTTTTTTTCTGTCGTTTTTTATTGGTAAAATCGCAGGAGGCTTCGGAATCGAGGAATGGCACACATATTTGGAATCAGCGGGTCATTTCCATGAAGAATATCATTCTGATTATCCGTTTCTCGACAAAAAGTTTTTTCGCCCAAAAAAATGAGAAGGGGTACCCCTTTCCTTTTTTTCAGAAATCTGAAGATTTTCGAAATATTCGGAAGGTGGGAATGATCGTTATATTTGGAATCTGCGGGACCTACGCTTTCAGAATCTGCAAGCCGAATTGAAATAAAAAATTCCTACGATTTTTAATCGTCGATTTACTTTTTATTTTTTTTTCACTTTTTTTCTGTCGTTTTTCATTGGTAACATCGCAGGAGGCTTCGGAATCGAGGAATGGCACACATATTTGGAATCAGCGGGTCATTTCCATGAAGAATATCATTCTGATTATCCGTTTCTCGACAAAAAGTTTTTTCGCCCAAAAAAATGAGAAGGGGTACCCCTTTCCTTTTTTTCAGAAATCTGAAAATTTTCGAAATATTCGGAAGGTGGGAATGATCGTTATATTTGGAATCTGCGGGACCTACGCTTTCAGAATCTGCAAGCCGAATTGAAATAAAAAATTCCTACGATTTTTAATCGTCGATTTACTTTTTATTTTTTTTTTCACTTTTTTTCTGTCGTTTTTTATTGGTAAAATCGCAGGAGGCTTCGGAATCGAGGAATGGCACACATATTTGGAATCAGCGGGTCATTTCCATGAAGAATATCATTCTGATTATCCGTTTCTCGACAAAAAGTTTTTTCGCCCAAAAAAATGAGAAGGGGTACCCCTTTCCTTTTTTTCAGAAATCTGAAAATTTTCGAAATATTCGGAAGGTGGGAATGATCGTTATATTTGGAATCTGCGGGACCTACGCTTTCAGAATCTGCAATCCGAATTGAAATAAAAAATTCCTACGATTTTTAATCGTCGATTTACTTTTTATTTTTTTTCACTTTTTTTCTGTCGTTTTTTATTGGTAAAATCGCAGGAGGCTTCGGAATCGAGGAATGGCACACATATTTGGAATCAGCGGGTCATTTCCATGAAGAATATCATTCTGATTATCCGTTTCTCGACAAAAAGTTTTTTCGCCCAAAAAAATGAGAAGGGGTACCCCTTTCCTTTTTTTCAGAAATCTGAAAATTTTCGAAATATTCGGAAGGTGGGAATGATCGTTATATTTGGAATCTGCGGGACCTACGCTTTCAGAATCTGCAAGCCGAATTGAAATAAAAAATTCCTACGATTTTTAATCGTCGATTTACTTTTTATTTTTTTTTCACTTTTTTTCTGTCGTTTTTTATTGGTAAAATCGCAGGAGGCTTCGGAATCGAGGAATGGCACACATATTTGGAATCAGCGGGTCATTTCCATGAAGAATATCATTCTGATTATCCGTTTCTCGACAAAAAGTTTTTTCGCCCAAAAAAATGAGAAGGGGTACCCCTTTCCTTTTTTTCAGAAATCTGAAAATTTTCGAAATATTCGGAAGGTGGGAATGATCGTTATATTTGGAATCTGCGGGACCTACGCTTTCAGAATCTGCAAGCCGAATTGAAATAAAAAATTCCTACGATTTTTAATCGTCGATTTACTTTTTATTTTTTTTTCACTTTTTTTCTGTCGTTTTTTATTGGTAAAATCGCAGGAGGCTTCGGAATCGAGGAATGGCACACATATTTGGAATCAGCGGGTCATTTCCATGAAGAATATCATTCTGATTATCCGTTTCTCGACAAAAAGTTTTTTCGCCCAAAAAAATGAGACCCCTTTCCTTTTTTTCAGAAATCTGAAAATTTTCGAAATATTCGGAAGGTGGGAATGATCGTTATATTTGGAATCTGCGGGACCTACGCTTTCAGAATCTGCAAGCCGAATTGAAATAAAAAATTCCTACGATTTTTAATCGTCGATTTACTTTTTATTTTTTTTTCACTATTTTTCTGTCGTTTTTTATTGGTAAAATCGCAGGAGGCTTCGGAATCGAGGAATGGCACACATATTTGGAATCAGCGGGTCATTTCCATGAAGAATATCATTCTGATTATCCGTTTCTCGACAAAAAGTTTTTTCGCCCAAAAAAATGAGAAGGGGTACCCCTTTCCTTTTTTTCAGAAATCTGAAAATTTTCGAAATATTCGGAAGGTGGGAATGATCGTTATATTTGGAATCTGCGGGACCTACGCTTTCAGAATCTGCAAGCCGAATTGAAATAAAAAATTCCTACGATTTTTAATCGTCGATTTACTTTTTATTTTTTTTTTCACTTTTTTTCTGTCGTTTTTTATTGGTAAAATCGCAGGAGGCTTCGGAATCGAGGAATGGCACACATATTTGGAATCAGCGGGTCATTTCCATGAAGAATATCATTCTGATTATCCGTTTCTCGACAAAAAGTTTTTTCGCCCAAAAAAATGAGAAGGGGTACCCCTTTCCTTTTTTTCAGAAATCTGAAAATTTTCGAAATATTCGGAAGGTGGGAATGATCGTTATATTTGGAATCTGCGGGACCTACGCTTTCAGAATCTGCAATCCGAATTGAAATAAAAAATTCCTACGATTTTTAATCGTCGATTTACTTTTTATTTTTTTTCACTTTTTTTCTGTCGTTTTTTATTGGTAAAATCGCAGGAGGCTTCGGAATCGAGGAATGGCACACATATTTGGAATCAGCGGGTCATTTCCATGAAGAATATCATTCTGATTATCCGTTTCTCGACAAAAAGTTTTTTCGCCCAAAAAAATGAGAAGGGGTACCCCTTTCCTTTTTTTCAGAAATCTGAAAATTTTCGAAATATTCGGAAGGTGGGAATGATCGTTATATTTGGAATCTGCGGGACCTACGCTTTCAGAATCTGCAAGCCGAATTGAAATAAAAAATTCCTACGATTTTTAATCGTCGATTTACTTTTTATTTTTTTTTCACTTTTTTTCTGTCGTTTTTTATTGGTAAAATCGCAGGAGGCTTCGGAATCGAGGAATGGCACACATATTTGGAATCAGCGGGTCATTTCCATGAAGAATATCATTCTGATTATCCGTTTCTCGACAAAAAGTTTTTTCGCCCAAAAAAATGAGAAGGGGTACCCCTTTCCTTTTTTTCAGAAATCTGAAAATTTTCGAAATATTCGGAAGGTGGGAATGATCGTTATATTTGGAATCTGCGGGACCTACGCTTTCAGAATCTGCAAGCCGAATTGAAATAAAAAATTCCTACGATTTTTAATCGTCGATTTACTTTTTATTTTTTTTTCACTTTTTTTCTGTCGTTTTTTATTGGTAAAATCGCAGGAGGCTTCGGAATCGAGGAATGGCACACATATTTGGAATCAGCGGGTCATTTCCATGAAGAATATCATTCTGATTATCCGTTTCTCGACAAAAAGTTTTTTCGCCCAAAAAAATGAGAAGGGGTACCCCTTTCCTTTTTTTCAGAAATCTGAAAATTTTCGAAATATTCGGAAGGTGGGAATGATCGTTATATTTGGAATCTGCGGGACCTACGCTTTCAGAATCTGCAAGCCGAATTGAAATAAAAAATTCCTACGATTTTTAATCGTCGATTTACTTTTTATTTTTTTTTCACTTTTTTTCTGTCGTTTTTTATTGGTAAAATCGCAGGAGGCTCCGGAATCGAGGAATGGCACACATATTTGGAATCAGCGGGTCATTTCCATGAAGAATATCATTCTGATTATCCGTTTCTCGACAAAAAGTTTTTTCGCCCAAAAAAATGAGACCCCTTTCCTTTTTTTCAGAAATCTGAAAATTTTCGAAATATTCGGAAGGTGGGAATGATCGTTATATTTGGAATCTGCGGGACCTACGCTTTCAGAATCTGCAAGCCGAATTGAAATAAAAAATTCCTACGATTTTTAATCGTCGATTTACTTTTTATTTTTTTTTCACTATTTTTCTGTCGTTTTTTATTGGTAAAATCGCAGGAGGCTTCGGAATCGAGGAATGGCACACATATTTGGAATCAGCGGGTCATTTCCATGAAGAATATCATTCTGATTATCCGTTTCTCGACAAAAAGTTTTTTCGCCCAAAAAAATGAGAAGGGGTACCCCTTTCCTTTTTTTCAGAAATCTGAAAATTTTCGAAATATTCGGAAGGTGGGAATGATCGTTATATTTGGAATCTGCGGGACCTACGCTTTCAGAATCTGCAAGCCGAATTGAAATAAAAAATTCCTACGATTTTTAATCGTCGATTTACTTTTTATTTTTTTTTTCACTTTTTTTCTGTCGTTTTTTATTGGTAAAATCGCAGGAGGCTTCGGAATCGAGGAATGGCACACATATTTGGAATCAGCGGGTCATTTCCATGAAGAATATCATTCTGATTATCCGTTTCTCGACAAAAAGTTTTTTCGCCCAAAAAAATGAGAAGGGGTACCCCTTTCCTTTTTTTCAGAAATCTGAAAATTTTCGAAATATTCGGAAGGTGGGAATGATCGTTATATTTGGAATCTGCGGGACCTACGCTTTCAGAATCTGCAAGCCGAATTGAAATAAAAAATTCCTACGATTTTTAATCGTCGATTTACTTTTTATTTTTTTTTCACTTTTTTTCTGTCGTTTTTTATTGGTAACATCGCAGGAGGCTTCGGAATCGAGGAATGGCACACATATTTGGAATCAGCGGGTCATTTCCATGAAGAATATCATTCTGATTATCCGTTTCTCGACAAAAAAATTTTTCGCCCAAAAAAATGAGAAGGGGTACCCCTTTCCTTTTTTTCAGAAATCTGAAAATTTTCGAAATATTCGGAAGGTGGGAATGATCGTTATATTTGGAATCTGCGGGACCTACGCTTTCAGAATCTGCAAGCCGAATTGAAATAAAAAATTCCTACGATTTTTAATCGTCGATTTACTTTTTATTTTTTTTTCACTTTTTTTCTGTCGTTTTTTATTGGTAAAATCGCAGGAGGCTTCGGAATCGAGGAATGGCACACATATTTGGAATCAGCGGGTCATTTCCATGAAGAATATCATTCTGATTATCCGTTTCTCGACAAAAAGTTTTTTCGCCCAAAAAAATGAGAAGGGGTACCCCTTTCCTTTTTTTCAGAAATCTAAAAATTTTCGAAATATTCGGAAGGTGGGAATGATCGTTATATTTGGAATCTGCGGGACCTACGCTTTCAGAATCTGCAAGCCGAATTGAAATAAAAAATTCCTACGATTTTTAATCGTTGATTTACTTTTTATTTTTTTTTCACTTTTTTTCTGTCGTTTTTTATTGGTAAAATCGCAGGAGGCTTCGGAATCGAGGAATGGCACACATATTTGGAATCAGCGGGTCATTTCCATGAAGAATATCATTCTGATTATCCGTTTCTCGACAAAAAGTTTTTTCGCCCAAAAAAATGAGAAGGGGTACCCCTTTCCTTTTTTTCAGAAATCTGAAAATTTTCGAAATATTCGGAAGGTGGGAATGATCGTTATATTTGGAATCTGCGGGACCTACGCTTTCAGAATCTGCAAGCCGAATTGAAATAAAAAATTCCTACGATTTTTAATCGTCGATTTACTTTTTATTTTTTTTTTCACTTTTTTTCTGTCGTTTTTTATTGGTAAAATCGCAGGAGGCTTCGGAATCGAGGAATGGCACACATATTTGGAATCAGCGGGTCATTTCCATGAAGAATATCATTCTGATTATCCGTTTCTCGACAAAAAGTTTTTTCGCCCAAAAAAATGAGAAGGGGGGTACCCCTTTCCTTTTTTTCAGAAATCTGAAAATTTTCGAAATATTCGGAAGGTGGGAATGATCGTTATATTTGGAATCTGCGGGACCTACGCTTTCAGAATCTGCAAGCCGAATTGAAATAAAAAATTCCTACGATTTTTAATCGTCGATTTACTTTTTATTTTTTTTTTCACTTTTTTTCTGTCGTTTTTTATTGGTAAAATCGCAGGAGGCTTCGGAATCGAGGAATGGCACACATATTTGGAATCAGCGGGTCATTTCCATGAAGAATATCATTCTGATTATCCGTTTCTCGACAAAAAGTTTTTTCGCCCAAAAAAATGAGAAGGGGTACCCCTTTCCTTTTTTTCAGAAATCTGAAAATTTTCGAAATATTCGGAAGGTGGGAATGATCGTTATATTTGGAATCTGCGGGACCTACGCTTTCAGAATCTGCAATCCGAATTGAAATAAAAAATTCCTACGATTTTTAATCGTCGATTTACTTTTTATTTTTTTTCACTTTTTTTCTGTCGTTTTTTATTGGTAAAATCGCAGGAGGCTTCGGAATCGAGGAATGGCACACATATTTGGAATCAGCGGGTCATTTCCATGAAGAATATCATTCTGATTATCCGTTTCTCGACAAAAAGTTTTTTCGCCCAAAAAAATGAGAAGGGGTACCCCTTTCCTTTTTTTCAGAAATCTGAAAATTTTCGAAATATTCGGAAGGTGGGAATGATCGTTATATTTGGAATCTGCGGGACCTACGCTTTCAGAATCTGCAAGCCGAATTGAAATAAAAAATTCCTACGATTTTTAATCGTCGATTTACTTTTTATTTTTTTTTCACTTTTTTTCTGTCGTTTTTTATTGGTAAAATCGCAGGAGGCTTCGGAATCGAGGAATGGCACACATATTTGGAATCAGCGGGTCATTTCCATGAAGAATATCATTCTGATTATCCGTTTCTCGACAAAAAGTTTTTTCGCCCAAAAAAATGAGAAGGGGTACCCCTTTCCTTTTTTTCAGAAATCTGAAAATTTTCGAAATATTCGGAAGGTGGGAATGATCGTTATATTTGGAATCTGCGGGACCTACGCTTTCAGAATCTGCAAGCCGAATTGAAATAAAAAATTCCTACGATTTTTAATCGTCGATTTACTTTTTATTTTTTTTTCACTTTTTTTCTGTCGTTTTTTATTGGTAAAATCGCAGGAGGCTCCGGAATCGAGGAATGGCACACATATTTGGAATCAGCGGGTCATTTCCATGAAGAATATCATTCTGATTATCCGTTTCTCGACAAAAAGTTTTTTCGCCCAAAAAAATGAGACCCCTTTCCTTTTTTTCAGAAATCTGAAAATTTTCGAAATATTCGGAAGGTGGGAATGATCGTTATATTTGGAATCTGCGGGACCTACGCTTTCAGAATCTGCAAGCCGAATTGAAATAAAAAATTCCTACGATTTTTAATCGTCGATTTACTTTTTATTTTTTTTTTCACTTTTTTTCTGTCGTTTTTTATTGGTAAAATCGCAGGAGGCTTCGGAATCGAGGAATGGCACACATATTTGGAATCAGCGGGTCATTTCCATGAAGAATATCATTCTGATTATCCGTTTCTCGACAAAAAGTTTTTTCGCCCAAAAAAATGAGAAGGGGTACCCCTTTCCTTTTTTTCAGAAATCTGAAAATTTTCGAAATATTCGGAAGGTGGGAATGATCGTTATATTTGGAATCTGCGGGACCTACGCTTTCAGAATCTGCAAGCCGAATTGAAATAAAAAATTCCTACGATTTTTAATCGTCGATTTACTTTTTATTTTTTTTTCACTTTTTTTCTGTCGTTTTTTATTGGTAAAATCGCAGGAGGCTCCGGAATCGAGGAATGGCACACATATTTGGAATCAGCGGGTCATTTCCATGAAGAATATCATTCTGATTATCCGTTTCTCGACAAAAAGTTTTTTCGCCCAAAAAAATGAGACCCCTTTCCTTTTTTTCAGAAATCTGAAAATTTTCGAAATATTCGGAAGGTGGGAATGATCGTTATATTTGGAATCTGCGGGACCTACGCTTTCAGAATCTGCAAGCCGAATTGAAATAAAAAATTCCTACGATTTTTAATCGTCGATTTACTTTTTATTTTTTTTTTCACTTTTTTTCTGTCGTTTTTTATTGGTAAAATCGCAGGAGGCTTCGGAATCGAGGAATGGCACACATATTTGGAATCAGCGGGTCATTTCCATGAAGAATATCATTCTGATTATCCGTTTCTCGACAAAAAGTTTTTTCGCCCAAAAAAATGAGAAGGGGTACCCCTTTCCTTTTTTTCAGAAATCTGAAAATTTTCGAAATATTCGGAAGGTGGGAATGATCGTTATATTTGGAATCTGCGGGACCTACGCTTTCAGAATCTGCAAGCCGAATTGAAATAAAAAATTCCTACGATTTTTAATCGTCGATTTACTTTTTATTTTTTTTTCACTTTTTTTCTGTCGTTTTTTATTGGTAAAATCGCAGGAGGCTCCGGAATCGAGGAATGGCACACATATTTGGAATCAGCGGGTCATTTCCATGAAGAATATCATTCTGATTATCCGTTTCTCGACAAAAAGTTTTTTCGCCCAAAAAAATGAGACCCCTTTCCTTTTTTTCAGAAATCTGAAAATTTTCGAAATATTCGGAAGGTGGGAATGATCGTTATATTTGGAATCTGCGGGACCTACGCTTTCAGAATCTGCAAGCCGAATTGAAATAAAAAATTCCTACGATTTTTAATCGTCGATTTACTTTTTATTTTTTTTTTCACTTTTTTTCTGTCGTTTTTTATTGGTAAAATCGCAGGAGGCTTCGGAATCGAGGAATGGCACACATATTTGGAATCAGCGGGTCATTTCCATGAAGAATATCATTCTGATTATCCGTTTCTCGACAAAAAGTTTTTTCGCCCAAAAAAATGAGAAGGGGTACCCCTTTCCTTTTTTTCAGAAATCTGAAAATTTTCGAAATATTCGGAAGGTGGGAATGATCGTTATATTTGGAATCTGCGGGACCTACGCTTTCAGAATCTGCAAGCCGAATTGAAATAAAAAATTCCTACGATTTTTAATCGTCGATTTACTTTTTATTTTTTTTTCACTTTTTTTCTGTCGTTTTTTATTGGTAAAATCGCAGGAGGCTTCGGAATCGAGGAATGGCACACATATTTGGAATCAGCGGGTCATTTCCATGAAGAATATCATTCTGATTATCCGTTTCTCGACAAAAAGTTTTTTCGCCCAAAAAAATGAGAAGGGGTACCCCTTTCCTTTTTTTCAGAAATCTAAAAATTTTCGAAATATTCGGAAGGTGGGAATGATCGTTATATTTGGAATCTGCGGGACCTACGCTTTCAGAATCTGCAAGCCGAATTGAAATAAAAAATTCCTACGATTTTTAATCGTTGATTTACTTTTTATTTTTTTTTCACTTTTTTTCTGTCGTTTTTTATTGGTAAAATCGCAGGAGGCTTCGGAATCGAGGAATGGCACACATATTTGGAATCAGCGGGTCATTTCCATGAAGAATATCATTCTGATTATCCGTTTCTCGACAAAAAGTTTTTTCGCCCAAAAAAATGAGAAGGGGTACCCCTTTCCTTTTTTTCAGAAATCTGAAAATTTTCGAAATATTCGGAAGGTGGGAATGATCGTTATATTTGGAATCTGCGGGACCTACGCTTTCAGAATCTGCAAGCCGAATTGAAATAAAAAATTCCTACGATTTTTAATCGTCGATTTACTTTTTATTTTTTTTTTCACTTTTTTTCTGTCGTTTTTTATTGGTAAAATCGCAGGAGGCTTCGGAATCGAGGAATGGCACACATATTTGGAATCAGCGGGTCATTTCCATGAAGAATATCATTCTGATTATCCGTTTCTCGACAAAAAGTTTTTTCGCCCAAAAAAATGAGAAGGGGGGTACCCCTTTCCTTTTTTTCAGAAATCTGAAAATTTTCGAAATATTCGGAAGGTGGGAATGATCGTTATATTTGGAATCTGCGGGACCTACGCTTTCAGAATCTGCAAGCCGAATTGAAATAAAAAATTCCTACGATTTTTAATCGTCGATTTACTTTTTATTTTTTTTTCACTTTTTTTCTGTCGTTTTTTATTGGTAAAATCGCAGGAGGCTTCGGAATCGAGGAATGGCACACATATTTGGAATCAGCGGGTCATTTCCATGAAGAATATCATTCTGATTATCCGTTTCTCGACAAAAAGTTTTTTCGCCCAAAAAAATGAGAAGGGGTACCCCTTTCCTTTTTTTCAGAAATCTGAAAATTTTCGAAATATTCGGAAGGTGGGAATGATCGTTATATTTGGAATCTGCGGGACCTACGCTTTCAGAATCTGCAAGCCGAATTGAAATAAAAAATTCCTACGATTTTTAATCGTCGATTTACTTTTTATTTTTTTTTCACTTTTTTTCTGTCGTTTTTTATTGGTAAAATCGCAGGAGGCTCCGGAATCGAGGAATGGTACACATATTTGGAATCAGCGGGTCATTTCCATGAAGAATATCATTCTGATTATCCGTTTCTCGACAAAAAGTTTTTTCGCCCAAAAAAATGAGACCCCTTTCCTTTTTTTCAGAAATCTGAAAATTTTCGAAATATTCGGAAGGTGGGAATGATCGTTATATTTGGAATCTGCGGGACCTACGCTTTCAGAATCTGCAAGCCGAATTGAAATAAAAAATTCCTACGATTTTTAATCGTCGATTTACTTTTTATTTTTTTTTCACTATTTTTCTGTCGTTTTTTATTGGTAAAATCGCAGGAGGCTTCGGAATCGAGGAATGGCACACATATTTGGAATCAGCGGGTCATTTCCATGAAGAATATCATTCTGATTATCCGTTTCTCGACAAAAAGTTTTTTCGCCCAAAAAAATGAGAAGGGGTACCCCTTTCCTTTTTTTCAGAAATCTGAAAATTTTCGAAATATTCGGAAGGTGGGAATGATCGTTATATTTGGAATCTGCGGGACCTACGCTTTCAGAATCTGCAAGCCGAATTGAAATAAAAAATTCCTACGATTTTTAATCGTCGATTTACTTTTTATTTTTTTTTTCACTTTTTTTCTGTCGTTTTTTATTGGTAAAATCGCAGGAGGCTTCGGAATCGAGGAATGGCACACATATTTGGAATCAGCGGGTCATTTCCATGAAGAATATCATTCTGATTATCCGTTTCTCGACAAAAAGTTTTTTCGCCCAAAAAAATGAGAAGGGGTACCCCTTTCCTTTTTTTCAGAAATCTGAAAATTTTCGAAATATTCGGAAGGTGGGAATGATCGTTATATTTGGAATCTGCGGGACCTACGCTTTCAGAATCTGCAAGCCGAATTGAAATAAAAAATTCCTACGATTTTTAATCGTCGATTTACTTTTTATTTTTTTTTCACTTTTTTTCTGTCGTTTTTTATTGGTAAAATCGCAGGAGGCTTCGGAATCGAGGAATGGCACACATATTTGGAATCAGCGGGTCATTTCCATGAAGAATATCATTCTGATTATCCGTTTCTCGACAAAAAGTTTTTTCGCCCAAAAAAATGAGAAGGGGTACCCCTTTCCTTTTTTTCAGAAATCTAAAAATTTTCGAAATATTCGGAAGGTGGGAATGATCGTTATATTTGGAATCTGCGGGACCTACGCTTTCAGAATCTGCAAGCCGAATTGAAATAAAAAATTCCTACGATTTTTAATCGTTGATTTACTTTTTATTTTTTTTTCACTTTTTTTCTGTCGTTTTTTATTGGTAAAATCGCAGGAGGCTTCGGAATCGAGGAATGGCACACATATTTGGAATCAGCGGGTCATTTCCATGAAGAATATCATTCTGATTATCCGTTTCTCGACAAAAAGTTTTTTCGCCCAAAAAAATGAGAAGGGGTACCCCTTTCCTTTTTTTCAGAAATCTGAAAATTTTCGAAATATTCGGAAGGTGGGAATGATCGTTATATTTGGAATCTGCGGGACCTACGCTTTCAGAATCTGCAAGCCGAATTGAAATAAAAAATTCCTACGATTTTTAATCGTCGATTTACTTTTTATTTTTTTTTTCACTTTTTTTCTGTCGTTTTTTATTGGTAAAATCGCAGGAGGCTTCGGAATCGAGGAATGGCACACATATTTGGAATCAGCGGGTCATTTCCATGAAGAATATCATTCTGATTATCCGTTTCTCGACAAAAAGTTTTTTCGCCCAAAAAAATGAGAAGGGGGGTACCCCTTTCCTTTTTTTCAGAAATCTGAAAATTTTCGAAATATTCGGAAGGTGGGAATGATCGTTATATTTGGAATCTGCGGGACCTACGCTTTCAGAATCTGCAAGCCGAATTGAAATAAAAAATTCCTACGATTTTTAATCGTCGATTTACTTTTTATTTTTTTTTCACTTTTTTTCTGTCGTTTTTTATTGGTAAAATCGCAGGAGGCTTCGGAATCGAGGAATGGCACACATATTTGGAATCAGCGGGTCATTTCCATGAAGAATATCATTCTGATTATCCGTTTCTCGACAAAAAGTTTTTTCGCCCAAAAAAATGAGAAGGGGTACCCCTTTCCTTTTTTTCAGAAATCTGAAAATTTTCGAAATATTCGGAAGGTGGGAATGATCGTTATATTTGGAATCTGCGGGACCTACGCTTTCAGAATCTGCAAGCCGAATTGAAATAAAAAATTCCTACGATTTTTAATCGTCGATTTACTTTTTATTTTTTTTTCACTTTTTTTCTGTCGTTTTTTATTGGTAAAATCGCAGGAGGCTTCGGAATCGAGGAATGGCACACATATTTGGAATCAGCGGGTCATTTCCATGAAGAATATCATTCTGATTATCCGTTTCTCGACAAAAAGTTTTTTCGCCCAAAAAAATGAGAAGGGGTACCCCTTTCCTTTTTTTCAGAAATCTGAAAATTTTCGAAATATTCGGAAGGTGGGAATGATCGTTATATTTGGAATCTGCGGGACCTACGCTTTCAGAATCTGCAAGCCGAATTGAAATAAAAAATTCCTACGATTTTTAATCGTCGATTTACTTTTTATTTTTTTTTCACTTTTTTTCTGTCGTTTTTTATTGGTAAAATCGCAGGAGGCTTCGGAATCGAGGAATGGCACACATATTTGGAATCAGCGGGTCATTTCCATGAAGAATATCATTCTGATTATCCGTTTCTCGACAAAAAGTTTTTTCGCCCAAAAAAATGAGAAGGGGTACCCCTTTCCTTTTTTTCAGAAATCTGAAAATTTTCGAAATATTCGGAAGGTGGGAATGATCGTTATATTTGGAATCTGCGGGACCTACGCTTTCAGAATCTGCAAGCCGAATTGAAATAAAAAATTCCTACGATTTTTAATCGTCGATTTACTTTTTATTTTTTTTTCACTTTTTTTCTGTCGTTTTTTATTGGTAAAATCGCAGGAGGCTTCGGAATCGAGGAATGGCACACATATTTGGAA
Organism: Ametastegia equiseti; assembly: GCA_963989295.1. Taxonomy (NCBI): domain Eukaryota; kingdom Metazoa; phylum Arthropoda; class Insecta; order Hymenoptera; family Tenthredinidae; genus Ametastegia; species Ametastegia equiseti. Next base: position 4,316,176 of record OZ022402.1, read on the forward strand.
TCAGCGGGTCATTTCCATGAAGAATATCATTCTGATTATCCGTTTCTCGACAAAAAGTTTTTTCGCCCAAAAAAATGAGAAGGGGTACCCCTTTCCTTTTTTTCAGAAATCTGAAGATTTTCGAAATATTCGGAAGGTGGGAATGATCGTTATATTTGGAATCTGCGGGACCTACGCTTTCAGAATCTGCAAGCCGAATTGAAATAAAAAATTCCTACGATTTTTAATCGTCGATTTACTTTTTATTTTTTTTTCACTTTTTTTCTGTCGTTTTTTATTGGTAACATCGCAGGAGGCTTCGGAATCGAGGAATGGCACACATATTTGGAATCAGCGGGTCATTTCCATGAAGAATATCATTCTGATTATCCGTTTCTCGACAAAAAGTTTTTTCGCCCAAAAAAATGAGAAGGGGTACCCCTTTCCTTTTTTTCAGAAATCTGAAAATTTTCGAAATATTCGGAAGGTGGGAATGATCGTTATATTTGGAATCTGCGGGACCTACGCTTTCAGAATCTGCAAGCCGAATTGAAATAAAAAATTCCTACGATTTTTAATCGTCGATTTACTTTTTATTTTTTTTCCACTTTTTTTCTGTCGTTTTTTATTGGTAAAATCGCAGGAGGCTTCGGAATCGAGGAATGGCACACATATTTGGAATCAGCGGGTCATTTCCATGAAGAATATCATTCTGATTATCCGTTTCTCGACAAAAAGTTTTTTCGCCCAAAAAAATGAGAAGGGGTACCCCTTTCCTTTTTTTCAGAAATCTGAAAATTTTCGAAATATTCGGAAGGTGGGAATGATCGTTATATTTGGAATCTGCGGGACCTACGCTTTCAGAATCTGCAAGCCGAATTGAAATAAAAAATTCCTACGATTTTTAATCGTCGATTTACTTTTTATTTTTTTTTTCACTTTTTTTCTGTCGTTTTTTATTGGTAAAATCGCAGGAGGCTTCGGAATCGAGGAATGGCACACATATTTGGAATCAGCGGGTCATTTCCATGAAGAATATCATTCTGATTATCCGTTTCTCGACAAAAAGTTTTTTCGCCCAAAAAAATGAGAAGGGGTACCCCTTTCCTTTTTTTCAGAAATCTGAAAATTTTCGAAATATTCGGAAGGTGGGAATGATCGTTATATTTGGAATCTGCGGGACCTACGCTTTCAGAATCTGCAAGCCGAATTGAAATAAAAAATTCCTACGATTTTTAATCGTCGATTTACTTTTTATTTTTTTTTCCACTTTTTTTCTGTCGTTTTTTATTGGTAAAATCGCAGGAGGCTTCGGAATCGAGGAATGGCACACATATTTGGAATCAGCGGGTCATTTCCATGAAGAATATCATTCTGATTATCCGTTTCTCGACAAAAAGTTTTTTCGCCCAAAAAAATGAGAAGGGGTACCCCTTTCCTTTTTTTCAGAAATCTGAAAATTTTCGAAATATTCGGAAGGTGGGAATGATCGTTATATTTGGAATCTGCGGGACCTACGCTTTCAGAATCTGCAAGCCGAATTGAAATAAAAAATTCCTACGATTTTTAATCGTCGATTTACTTTTTATTTTTTTTTCACTTTTTTTCTGTCGTTTTTTATTGGTAAAATCGCAGGAGGCTTCGGAATCGAGGAATGGCACACATATTTGGAATCAGCGGGTCATTTCCATGAAGAATATCATTCTGATTATCCGTTTCTCGACAAAAAGTTTTTTCGCCCAAAAAAATGAGAAGGGGTACCGCTTTCCTTTTTTTCAGAAATCTGAAAATTTTCGAAATATTCGGAAGGTGGGAATGATCGTTATATTTGGAATCTGCGGGACCTACGCTTTCAGAATCTGCAAGCCGAATTGAAATAAAAAATTCCTACGATTTTTAATCGTCGATTTACTTTTTATTTTTTTTTCACTTTTTTTCTGTCGTTTTTTATTGGTAAAATCGCAGGAGGCTTCGGAATCGAGGAATGGCACACATATTTGGAATCAGCGGGTCATTTCCATGAAGAATATCATTCTGATTATCCGTTTCTCGACAAAAAGTTTTTTCGCCCAAAAAAATGAGAAGGGGTACCCCTTTCCTTTTTTTCAGAAATCTGAAAATTTTCGAAATATTCGGAAGGTGGGAATGATCGTTATATTTGGAATCTGCGGGACCTACGCTTTCAGAATCTGCAAGCCGAATTGAAATAAAAAATTCCTACGATTTTTAATCGTCGATTTACTTTTTATTTTTTTTTCACTTTTTTTCTGTCGTTTTTTATTGGTAAAATCGCAGGAGGCTTCGGAATCGAGGAATGGCACACATATTTGGAATCAGCGGGTCATTTCCATGAAGAATATCATTCTGATTATCCGTTTCTCGACAAAAAGTTTTTTCGCCCAAAAAAATGAGAAGGGGTACCCCTTTCCTTTTTTTCAGAAATCTGAAAATTTTCGAAATATTCGGAAGGTGGGAATGATCGTTATATTTGGAATCTGCGGGACCTACGCTTTCAGAATCTGCAAGCCGAATTGAAATAAAAAATTCCTACGATTTTTAATCGTCGATTTACTTTTTATTTTTTTTTCACTTTTTTTCTGTCGTTTTTTATTGGTAAAATCGCAGGAGGCTTCGGAATCGAGGAATGGCACACATATTTGGAATCAGCGGGTCATTTCCATGAAGAATATCATTCTGATTATCCGTTTCTCGACAAAAAGTTTTTTCGCCCAAAAAAATGAGAAGGGGTACCCCTTTCCTTTTTTTCAGAAATCTGAAAATTTTCGAAATATTCGGAAGGTGGGAATGATCGTTATATTTGGAATCTGCGGGACCTACGCTTTCAGAATCTGCAAGCCGAATTGAAATAAAAAATTCCTACGATTTTTAATCGTCGATTTACTTTTTATTTTTTTTTCACTTTTTTTCTGTCGTTTTTTATTGGTAAAATCGCAGGAGGCTTCGGAATCGAGGAATGGCACACATATTTGGAATCAGCGGGTCATTTCCATGAAGAATATCATTCTGATTATCCGTTTCTCGACAAAAAGTTTTTTCGCCCAAAAAAATGAGAAGGGGTACCCCTTTCCTTTTTTTCAGAAATCTGAAAATTTTCGAAATATTCGGAAGGTGGGAATGATCGTTATATTTGGAATCTGCGGGACCTACGCTTTCAGAATCTGCAAGCCGAATTGAAATAAAAAATTCCTACGATTTTTAATCGTCGATTTACTTTTTATTTTTTTTTCACTTTTTTTCTGTCGTTTTTTATTGGTAAAATCGCAGGAGGCTTCGGAATCGAGGAATGGCACACATATTTGGAATCAGCGGGTCATTTCCATGAAGAATATCATTCTGATTATCCGTTTCTCGACAAAAAGTTTTTTCGCCCAAAAAAATGAGAAGGGGTACCCCTTTCCTTTTTTTCAGAAATCTGAAGATTTTCGAAATATTCGGAAGGTGGGAATGATCGTTATATTTGGAATCTGCGGGACCTACGCTTTCAGAATCTGCAAGCCGAATTGAAATAAAAAATTCCTACGATTTTTAATCGTCGATTTACTTTTTATTTTTTTTTCACTTTTTTTCTGTCGTTTTTTATTGGTAACATCGCAGGAGGCTTCGGAATCGAGGAATGGCACACATATTTGGAATCAGCGGGTCATTTCCATGAAGAATATCATTCTGATTATCCGTTTCTCGACAAAAAGTTTTTTCGCCCAAAAAAATGAGAAGGGGTACCCCTTTCCTTTTTTTCAGAAATCTGAAAATTTTCGAAATATTCGGAAGGTGGGAATGATCGTTATATTTGGAATCTGCGGGACCTACGCTTTCAGAATCTGCAAGCCGAATTGAAATAAAAAATTCCTACGATTTTTAATCGTCGATTTACTTTTTATTTTTTTTCCACTTTTTTTCTGTCGTTTTTTATTGGTAAAATCGCAGGAGGCTTCGGAATCGAGGAATGGCACACATATTTGGAATCAGCGGGTCATTTCCATGAAGAATATCATTCTGATTATCCGTTTCTCGACAAAAAGTTTTTTCGCCCAAAAAAATGAGAAGGGGTACCCCTTTCCTTTTTTTCAGAAATCTGAAAATTTTCGAAATATTCGGAAGGTGGGAATGATCGTTATATTTGGAATCTGCGGGACCTACGCTTTCAGAATCTGCAAGCCGAATTGAAATAAAAAATTCCTACGATTTTTAATCGTCGATTTACTTTTTATTTTTTTTTTCACTTTTTTTCTGTCGTTTTTTATTGGTAAAATCGCAGGAGGCTTCGGAATCGAGGAATGGCACACATATTTGGAATCAGCGGGTCATTTCCATGAAGAATATCATTCTGATTATCCGTTTCTCGACAAAAAGTTTTTTCGCCCAAAAAAATGAGAAGGGGTACCCCTTTCCTTTTTTTCAGAAATCTGAAAATTTTCGAAATATTCGGAAGGTGGGAATGATCGTTATATTTGGAATCTGCGGGACCTACGCTTTCAGAATCTGCAAGCCGAATTGAAATAAAAAATTCCTACGATTTTTAATCGTCGATTTACTTTTTATTTTTTTTCCACTTTTTTTCTGTCGTTTTTTATTGGTAAAATCGCAGGAGGCTTCGGAATCGAGGAATGGCACACATATTTGGAATCAGCGGGTCATTTCCATGAAGAATATCATTCTGATTATCCGTTTCTCGACAAAAAGTTTTTTCGCCCAAAAAAATGAGAAGGGGTACCCCTTTCCTTTTTTTCAGAAATCTGAAAATTTTCGAAATATTCGGAAGGTGGGAATGATCGTTATATTTGGAATCTGCGGGACCTACGCTTTCAGAATCTGCAAGCCGAATTGAAATAAAAAATTCCTACGATTTTTAATCGTCGATTTACTTTTTATTTTTTTTTCACTTTTTTTCTGTCGTTTTTTATTGGTAAAATCGCAGGAGGCTTCGGAATCGAGGAATGGCACACATATTTGGAATCAGCGGGTCATTTCCATGAAGAATATCATTCTGATTATCCGTTTCTCGACAAAAAGTTTTTTCGCCCAAAAAAATGAGAAGGGGTACCGCTTTCCTTTTTTTCAGAAATCTGAAAATTTTCGAAATATTCGGAAGGTGGGAATGATCGTTATATTTGGAATCTGCGGGACCTACGCTTTCAGAATCTGCAAGCCGAATTGAAATAAAAAATTCCTACGATTTTTAATCGTCGATTTACTTTTTATTTTTTTTTCACTTTTTTTCTGTCGTTTTTTATTGGTAAAATCGCAGGAGGCTTCGGAATCGAGGAATGGCACACATATTTGGAATCAGCGGGTCATTTCCATGAAGAATATCATTCTGATTATCCGTTTCTCGACAAAAAGTTTTTTCGCCCAAAAAAATGAGAAGGGGTACCCCTTTCCTTTTTTTCAGAAATCTGAAAATTTTCGAAATATTCGGAAGGTGGGAATGATCGTTATATTTGGAATCTGCGGGACCTACGCTTTCAGAATCTGCAAGCCGAATTGAAATAAAAAATTCCTACGATTTTTAATCGTCGATTTACTTTTTATTTTTTTTTCACTTTTTTTCTGTCGTTTTTTATTGGTAAAATCGCAGGAGGCTTCGGAATCGAGGAATGGCACACATATTTGGAATCAGCGGGTCATTTCCATGAAGAATATCATTCTGATTATCCGTTTCTCGACAAAAAGTTTTTTCGCCCAAAAAAATGAGAAGGGGTACCGCTTTCCTTTTTTTCAGAAATCTGAAAATTTTCGAAATATTCGGAAGGTGGGAATGATCGTTATATTTGGAATCTGCGGGACCTACGCTTTCAGAATCTGCAAGCCGAATTGAAATATAAAATTCCTACGATTTTTAATCGTCGATTTACTTTTTATTTTTTTTTCACTTTTTTTCTGTCGTTTTTTATTGGTAAAATCGCAGGAGGCTTCGGAATCGAGGAATGGCACACATATTTGGAATCAGCGGGTCATTTCCATGAAGAATATCATTCTGATTATCCGTTTCTCGACAAAAAGTTTTTTCGCCCAAAAAAATGAGAAGGGGTACCCCTTTCCTTTTTTTCAGAAATCTGAAAATTTTCGAAATATTCGGAAGGTGGGAATGATCGTTATATTTGGAATCTGCGGGACCTACGCTTTCAGAATCTGCAAGCCGAATTGAAATAAAAAATTCCTACGATTTTTAATCGTCGATTTACTTTTTATTTTTTTTTCACTTTTTTTCTGTCGTTTTTTATTGGTAAAATCGCAGGAGGCTTCGGAATCGAGGAATGGCACACATATTTGGAATCAGCGGGTCATTTCCATGAAGAATATCATTCTGATTATCCGTTTCTCGACAAAAAGTTTTTTCGCCCAAAAAAATGAGAAGGGGTACCCCTTTCCTTTTTTTCAGAAATCTGAAAATTTTCGAAATATTCGGAAGGTGGGAATGATCGTTATATTTGGAATCTGCGGGACCTACGCTTTCAGAATCTGCAAGCCGAATTGAAATAAAAAATTCCTACGATTTTTAATCGTCGATTTACTTTTTATTTTTTTTTCACTTTTTTTCTGTCGTTTTTTATTGGTAAAATCGCAGGAGGCTTCGGAATCGAGGAATGGCACACATATTTGGAATCAGCGGGTCATTTCCATGAAGAATATCATTCTGATTATCCGTTTCTCGACAAAAAGTTTTTTCGCCCAAAAAAATGAGAAGGGGTACCCCTTTCCTTTTTTTCAGAAATCTGAAAATTTTCGAAATATTCGGAAGGTGGGAATGATCGTTATATTTGGAATCTGCGGGACCTACGCTTTCAGAATCTGCAAGCCGAATTGAAATAAAAAATTCCTACGATTTTTAATCGTCGATTTACTTTTTATTTTTTTTTCACTTTTTTTCTGTCGTTTTTTATTGGTAAAATCGCAGGAGGCTTCGGAATCGAGGAATGGCACACATATTTGGAATCAGCGGGTCATTTCCATGAAGAATATCATTCTGATTATCCGTTTCTCGACAAAAAGTTTTTTCACCTAAAAAAATTAGAAGGGGTACCCCTTTCCTTTTTTTCAGAAATCTGAAAATTTTCGAAATATTCGGAAGGTGGGAATGATCGTTATATTTGGAATCTGCGGGACCTACGCTTTCAGAATCTGCAAGCCGAATTGAAATAAAAAATTCCTACGATTTTTAATCGTCGATTTACTTTTTATTTTTTTTTCACTTTTTTCTGTCGTTTTTTATTGGTAAAATCGCAGGAGCCTTCGGAATCGAGGAATGGCACACATATTTGGAATCAGCGGGTCATTTCCATGAAGAATATCATTCTGATTATCCGTTTCTCGACAAAAAGTTTTTTCGCCCAAAAAAATGAGAAGGGGTACCCCTTTCCTTTTTTGCAGAAATCTGAAAATTTTCGAAATATTCGGAAGGTGGGAATGATCGTTATATTTGGAATCTGCGGGACCTACGCTTTCAGAATCTGCAAGCCGAATTGAAATAAAAAATTCCTACGATTTTTAATCGTCGATTTACTTTTTATTATTTTTCCACTTTTTTTCTGTCGTTTTTTATTGGTAAAATCGCAGGAGGCTTCGGAATCGAGGAATGGCACACATATTTGGAATCAGCGGGTCATTTCCATGAAGAATATCATTCTGATTATCCGTTTCTCGACAAAAAGTTTTTTCGCCCAAAAAAATGAGAAGGGGTACCCCTTTCCTTTTTTTCAGAAATCTGAAAATTTTCGAAATATTCGGAAGGTGGGAATGATCGTTATATTTGGAATCTGCGGGACCTACGCTTTCAGAATCTGCAAGCCGAATTGAAATAAAAAATTCCTACGATTTTTAATCGTCGATTTACTTTTTATTTTTTTTCCACTTTTTTTCTGTCGTTTTTTATTGGTAAAATCGCAGGAGGCTTCGGAATCGAGGAATGGCACACATATTTGGAATCAGCGGGTCATTTCCATGAAGAATATCATTCTGATTATCCGTTTCTCGACAAAAAGTTTTTTCGCCCAAAAAAATGAGAAGGGGTACCCCTTTCCTTTTTTTCAGAAATCTGAAAATTTTCGAAATATTCGGAAGGTGGGAATGATCGTTATATTTGGAATCTGCGGGACCTACGCTTTCAGAATCTGCAAGCCGAATTGAAATAAAAAATTCCTACGATTTTTAATCGTCGATTTACTTTTTATTTTTTTTTTCACTTTTTTTCTGTCGTTTTTTATTGGTAAAATCGCAGGAGGCTTCGGAATCGAGGAATGGCACACATATTTGGAATCAGCGGGTCATTTCCATGAAGAATATCATTCTGATTATCCGTTTCTCGACAAAAAGTTTTTTCGCCCAAAAAAATGAGAAGGGGTACCCCTTTCCTTTTTTTCAGAAATCTGAAAATTTTCGAAATATTCGGAAGGTGGGAATGATCGTTATATTTGGAATCTGCGGGACCTACGCTTTCAGAATCTGCAAGCCGAATTGAAATAAAAAATTCCTACGATTTTTAATCGTCGATTTACTTTTTATTTTTTTTCCACTTTTTTTCTGTCGTTTTTTATTGGTAAAATCGCAGGAGGCTTCGGAATCGAGGAATGGCACACATATTTGGAATCAGCGGGTCATTTCCATGAAGAATATCATTCTGATTATCCGTTTCTCGACAAAAAGTTTTTTCGCCCAAAAAAATGAGAAGGGGTACCCCTTTCCTTTTTTTCAGAAATCTGAAAATTTTCGAAATATTCGGAAGGTGGGAATGATCGTTATATTTGGAATCTGCGGGACCTACGCTTTCAGAATCTGCAAGCCGAATTGAAATAAAAAATTCCTACGATTTTTAATCGTCGATTTACTTTTTATTTTTTTTTCACTTTTTTTCTGTCGTTTTTTATTGGTAAAATCGCAGGAGGCTTCGGAATCGAGGAATGGCACACATATTTGGAATCAGCGGGTCATTTCCATGAAGAATATCATTCTGATTATCCGTTTCTCGACAAAAAGTTTTTTCGCCCAAAAAAATGAGAAGGGGTACCGCTTTCCTTTTTTTCAGAAATCTGAAAATTTTCGAAATATTCGGAAGGTGGGAATGATCGTTATATTTGGAATCTGCGGGACCTACGCTTTCAGAATCTGCAAGCCGAATTGAAATAAAAAATTCCTACGATTTTTAATCGTCGATTTACTTTTTATTTTTTTTTCACTTTTTTTCTGTCGTTTTTTATTGGTAAAATCGCAGGAGGCTTCGGAATCGAGGAATGGCACACATATTTGGAATCAGCGGGTCATTTCCATGAAGAATATCATTCTGATTATCCGTTTCTCGACAAAAAGTTTTTTCGCCCAAAAAAATGAGAAGGGGTACCCCTTTCCTTTTTTTCAGAAATCTGAAAATTTTCGAAATATTCGGAAGGTGGGAATGATCGTTATATTTGGAATCTGCGGGACCTACGCTTTCAGAATCTGCAAGCCGAATTGAAATAAAAAATTCCTACGATTTTTAATCGTCGATTTACTTTTTATTTTTTTTTCACTTTTTTTCTGTCGTTTTTTATTGGTAAAATCGCAGGAGGCTTCGGAATCGAGGAATGGCACACATATTTGGAATCAGCGGGTCATTTCCATGAAGAATATCATTCTGATTATCTGTTTCTCGACAAAAAGTTTTTTCGCCCAAAAAAATGAGAAGGGGTACCCCTTTCCTTTTTTTCAGAAATCTGAAAATTTTCGAAATATTCGGAAGGTGGGAATGATCGTTATATTTGGAATCTGCGGGACCTACGCTTTCAGAATCTGCAAGCCGAATTGAAATAAAAAATTCCTACGATTTTTAATCGTCGATTTACTTTTTATTTTTTTTTTCACTTTTTTTCTGTCGTTTTTTATTGGTAAAATCGCAGGAGGCTTCGGAATCGAGGAATGGCACACATATTTGGAATCAGCGGGTCATTTCCATGAAGAATATCATTCTGATTATCCGTTTCTCGACAAAAAGTTTTTTCGCCCAAAAAAATGAGAAGGGGTACCCCTTTCCTTTTTTTCAGAAATCTGAAAATTTTCGAAATATTCGGAAGGTGGGAATGATCGTTATATTTGGAATCTGCGGGACCTACGCTTTCAGAATCTGCAAGCCGAATTGAAATAAAAAATTCCTACGATTTTTAATCGTCGATTTACTTTTTATTTTTTTTTCACTTTTTTCTGTCGTTTTTTATTGGTAAAATCGCAGGAGCCTTCGGAATCGAGGAATGGCACACATATTTGGAATCAGCGGGTCATTTCCATGAAGAATATCATTCTGATTATCCGTTTCTCGACAAAAAGTTTTTTCGCCCAAAAAAATGAGAAGGGGTACCCCTTTCCTTTTTTTCAGAAATCTGAAAATTTTCGAAATATTCGGAAGGTGGGAATGATCGTTATATTTGGAATCTGCGGGACCTACGCTTTCAGAATCTGCAAGCCGAATTGAAATAAAAAATTCCTACGATTTTTAATCGTCGATTTACTTTTTATTTTTTTTTCACTTTTTTTCTGTCGTTTTTTATTGGTAAAATCGCAGGAGGCTTCGGAATCGAGGAATGGCACACATATTTGGAATCAGCGGGTCATTTCCATGAAGAATATCATTCTGATTATCCGTTTCTCGACAAAAAGTTTTTTCGCCCAAAAAAATGAGAAGGGGTACCCCTTTCCTTTTTTTCAGAAATCTGAAAATTTTCGAAATATTCGGAAGGTGGGAATGATCGTTATATTTGGAATCTGCGGGACCTACGCTTTCAGAATCTGCAAGCCGAATTGAAATAAAAAATTCCTACGATTTTTAATCGTCGATTTACTTTTTATTTTTTTTTCACTTTTTTTCTGTCGTTTTTTATTGGTAAAATCGCAGGAGGCTTCGGAATCGAGGAATGGCACACATATTTGGAATCAGCGGGTCATTTCCATGAAGAATATCATTCTGATTATCCGTTTCTCGACAAAAAGTTTTTTCGCCCAAAAAAATGAGAAGGGGTACCCCTTTCCTTTTTTTCAGAAATCTGAAAATTTTCGAAATATTCGGAAGGTGGGAATGATCGTTATATTTGGAATCTGCGGGACCTACGCTTTCAGAATCTGCAAGCCGAATTGAAATAAAAAATTCCTACGATTTTTAATCGTCGATTTACTTTTTATTTTTTTTTCACTTTTTTTCTGTCGTTTTTTATTGGTAAAATCGCAGGAGGCTTCGGAATCGAGGAATGGCACACATATTTGGAATCAGCGGGTCATTTCCATGAAGAATATCATTCTGATTATCCGTTTCTCGACAAAAAGTTTTTTCGCCCAAAAAAATGAGAAGGGGTACCCCTTTCCTTTTTTTCAGAAATCTGAAAATTTTCGAAATATTCGGAAGGTGGGAATGATCGTTATATTTGGAATCTGCGGGACCTACGCTTTCAGAATCTGCAAGCCGAATTGAAATAAAAAATTCCTACGATTTTTAATCGTCGATTTACTTTTTATTTTTTTTTCACTTTTTTTCTGTCGTTTTTTATTGGTAAAATCGCAGGAGGCTTCGGAATCGAGGAATGGCACACATATTTGGAATCAGCGGGTCATTTCCATGAAGAATATCATTCTGATTATCCGTTTCTCGACAAAAAGTTTTTTCGCCCAAAAAAATGAGAAGGGGTACCCCTTTCCTTTTTTTCAGAAATCTGAAGATTTTCGAAATATTCGGAAGGTGGGAATGATCGTTATATTTGGAATCTGCGGGACCTACGCTTTCAGAATCTGCAAGCCGAATTGAAATAAAAAATTCCTACGATTTTTAATCGTCGATTTACTTTTTATTTTTTTTTCACTTTTTTTCTGTCGTTTTTTATTGGTAACATCGCAGGAGGCTTCGGAATCGAGGAATGGCACACATATTTGGAATCAGCGGGTCATTTCCATGAAGAATATCATTCTGATTATCCGTTTCTCGACAAAAAGTTTTTTCGCCCAAAAAAATGAGAAGGGGTACCCCTTTCCTTTTTTTCAGAAATCTGAAAATTTTCGAAATATTCGGAAGGTGGGAATGATCGTTATATTTGGAATCTGCGGGACCTACGCTTTCAGAATCTGCAAGCCGAATTGAAATAAAAAATTCCTACGATTTTTAATCGTCGATTTACTTTTTATTTTTTTTCCACTTTTTTTCTGTCGTTTTTTATTGGTAAAATCGCAGGAGGCTTCGGAATCGAGGAATGGCACACATATTTGGAATCAGCGGGTCATTTCCATGAAGAATATCATTCTGATTATCCGTTTCTCGACAAAAAGTTTTTTCGCCCAAAAAAATGAGAAGGGGTACCCCTTTCCTTTTTTTCAGAAATCTGAAAATTTTCGAAATATTCGGAAGGTGGGAATGATCGTTATATTTGGAATCTGCGGGACCTACGCTTTCAGAATCTGCAAGCCGAATTGAAATAAAAAATTCCTACGATTTTTAATCGTCGATTTACTTTTTATTTTTTTTTCACTTTTTTTCTGTCGTTTTTTATTGGTAAAATCGCAGGAGGCTTCGGAATCGAGGAATGGCACACATATTTGGAATCAGCGGGTCATTTCCATGAAGAATATCATTCTGATTATCCGTTTCTCGACAAAAAGTTTTTTCGCCCAAAAAAATGAGAAGGGGTACCGCTTTCCTTTTTTTCAGAAATCTGAAAATTTTCGAAATATTCGGAAGGTGGGAATGATCGTTATATTTGGAATCTGCGGGACCTACGCTTTCAGAATCTGCAAGCCGAATTGAAATAAAAAATTCCTACGATTTTTAATCGTCGATTTACTTTTTATTTTTTTTTCACTTTTTTTCTGTCGTTTTTTATTGGTAAAATCGCAGGAGGCTTCGGAATCGAGGAATGGCACACATATTTGGAATCAGCGGGTCATTTCCATGAAGAATATCATTCTGATTATCCGTTTCTCGACAAAAAGTTTTTTCGCCCAAAAAAATGAGAAGGGGTACCCCTTTCCTTTTTTTCAGAAATCTGAAAATTTTCGAAATATTCGGAAGGTGGGAATGATCGTTATATTTGGAATCTGCGGGACCTACGCTTTCAGAATCTGCAAGCCGAATTGAAATAAAAAATTCCTACGATTTTTAATCGTCGATTTACTTTTTATTTTTTTTTCACTTTTTTTCTGTCGTTTTTTATTGGTAAAATCGCAGGAGGCTTCGGAATCGAGGAATGGCACACATATTTGGAATCAGCGGGTCATTTCCATGAAGAATATCATTCTGATTATCCGTTTCTCGACAAAAAGTTTTTTCGCCCAAAAAAATGAGAAGGGGTACCGCTTTCCTTTTTTTCAGAAATCTGAAAATTTTCGAAATATTCGGAAGGTGGGAATGATCGTTATATTTGGAATCTGCGGGACCTACGCTTTCAGAATCTGCAAGCCGAATTGAAATATAAAATTCCTACGATTTTTAATCGTCGATTTACTTTTTATTTTTTTTTCACTTTTTTTCTGTCGTTTTTTATTGGTAAAATCGCAGGAGGCTTCGGAATCGAGGAATGGCACACATATTTGGAATCAGCGGGTCATTTCCATGAAGAATATCATTCTGATTATCCGTTTCTCGACAAAAAGTTTTTTCGCCCAAAAAAATGAGAAGGGGTACCCCTTTCCTTTTTTTCAGAAATCTGAAAATTTTCGAAATATTCGGAAGGTGGGAATGATCGTTATATTTGGAATCTGCGGGACCTACGCTTTCAGAATCTGCAAGCCGAATTGAAATAAAAAATTCCTACGATTTTTAATCGTCGATTTACTTTTTATTTTTTTTTCACTTTTTTTCTGTCGTTTTTTATTGGTAAAATCGCAGGAGGCTTCGGAATCGAGGAATGGCACACATATTTGGAATCAGCGGGTCATTTCCATGAAGAATATCATTCTGATTATCCGTTTCTCGACAAAAAGTTTTTTCGCCCAAAAAAATGAGAAGGGGTACCCCTTTCCTTTTTTTCAGAAATCTGAAAATTTTCGAAATATTCGGAAGGTGGGAATGATCGTTATATTTGGAATCTGCGGGACCTACGCTTTCAGAATCTGCAAGCCGAATTGAAATAAAAAATTCCTACGATTTTTAATCGTCGATTTACTTTTTATTTTTTTTTCACTTTTTTTCTGTCGTTTTTTATTGGTAAAATCGCAGGAGGCTTCGGAATCGAGGAATGGCACACATATTTGGAATCAGCGGGTCATTTCCATGAAGAATATCATTCTGATTATCCGTTTCTCGACAAAAAGTTTTTTCGCCCAAAAAAATGAGAAGGGGTACCCCTTTCCTTTTTTTCAGAAATCTGAAAATTTTCGAAATATTCGGAAGGTGGGAATGATCGTTATATTTGGAATCTGCGGGACCTACGCTTTCAGAATCTGCAAGCCGAATTGAAATAAAAAATTCCTACGATTTTTAATCGTCGATTTACTTTTTATTTTTTTTTCACTTTTTTTCTGTCGTTTTTTATTGGTAAAATCGCAGGAGGCTTCGGAATCGAGGAATGGCACACATATTTGGAATCAGCGGGTCATTTCCATGAAGAATATCATTCTGATTATCCGTTTCTCGACAAAAAGTTTTTTCACCCAAAAAAATTAGAAGGGGTACCCCTTTCCTTTTTTTCAGAAATCTGAAAATTTTCGAAATATTCGGAAGGTGGGAATGATCGTTATATTTGGAATCTGCGGGACCTACGCTTTCAGAATCTGCAAGCCGAATTGAAATAAAAAATTCCTACGATTTTTAATCGTCGATTTACTTTTTATTTTTTTTTCACTTTTTTCTGTCGTTTTTTATTGGTAAAATCGCAGGAGCCTTCGGAATCGAGGAATGGCACACATATTTGGAATCAGCGGGTCATTTCCATGAAGAATATCATTCTGATTATCCGTTTCTCGACAAAAAGTTTTTTCGCCCAAAAAAATGAGAAGGGGTACCCCTTTCCTTTTTTGCAGAAATCTGAAAATTTTCGAAATATTCGGAAGGTGGGAATGATCGTTATATTTGGAATCTGCGGGACCTACGCTTTCAGAATCTGCAAGCCGAATTGAAATAAAAAATTCCTACGATTTTTAATCGTCGATTTACTTTTTATTATTTTTCCACTTTTTTTCTGTCGTTTTTTATTGGTAAAATCGCAGGAGGCTTCGGAATCGAGGAATGGCACACATATTTGGAATCAGCGGGTCATTTCCATGAAGAATATCATTCTGATTATCCGTTTCTCGACAAAAAGTTTTTTCGCCCAAAAAAATGAGAAGGGGTACCCCTTTCCTTTTTTTCAGAAATCTGAAAATTTTCGAAATATTCGGAAGGTGGGAATGATCGTTATATTTGGAATCTGCGGGACCTACGCTTTCAGAATCTGCAAGCCGAATTGAAATAAAAAATTCCTACGATTTTTAATCGTCGATTTACTTTTTATTTTTTTTCCACTTTTTTTCTGTCGTTTTTTATTGGTAAAATCGCAGGAGGCTTCGGAATCGAGGAATGGCACACATATTTGGAATCAGCGGGTCATTTCCATGAAGAATATCATTCTGATTATCCGTTTCTCGACAAAAAGTTTTTTCGCCCAAAAAAATGAGAAGGGGTACCCCTTTCCTTTTTTTCAGAAATCTGAAAATTTTCGAAATATTCGGAAGGTGGGAATGATCGTTATATTTGGAATCTGCGGGACCTACGCTTTCAGAATCTGCAAGCCGAATTGAAATAAAAAATTCCTACGATTTTTAATCGTCGATTTACTTTTTATTTTTTTTTTCACTTTTTTTCTGTCGTTTTTTATTGGTAAAATCGCAGGAGGCTTCGGAATCGAGGAATGGCACACATATTTGGAATCAGCGGGTCATTTCCATGAAGAATATCATTCTGATTATCCGTTTCTCGACAAAAAGTTTTTTCGCCCAAAAAAATGAGAAGGGGTACCCCTTTCCTTTTTTTCAGAAATCTGAAAATTTTCGAAATATTCGGAAGGTGGGAATGATCGTTATATTTGGAATCTGCGGGACCTACGCTTTCAGAATCTGCAAGCCGAATTGAAATAAAAAATTCCTACGATTTTTAATCGTCGATTTACTTTTTATTTTTTTTCCACTTTTTTTCTGTCGTTTTTTATTGGTAAAATCGCAGGAGGCTTCGGAATCGAGGAATGGCACACATATTTGGAATCAGCGGGTCATTTCCATGAAGAATATCATTCTGATTATCCGTTTCTCGACAAAAAGTTTTTTCGCCCAAAAAAATGAGAAGGGGTACCCCTTTCCTTTTTTTCAGAAATCTGAAAATTTTCGAAATATTCGGAAGGTGGGAATGATCGTTATATTTGGAATCTGCGGGACCTACGCTTTCAGAATCTGCAAGCCGAATTGAAATAAAAAATTCCTACGATTTTTAATCGTCGATTTACTTTTTATTTTTTTTTCACTTTTTTTCTGTCGTTTTTTATTGGTAAAATCGCAGGAGGCTTCGGAATCGAGGAATGGCACACATATTTGGAATCAGCGGGTCATTTCCATGAAGAATATCATTCTGATTATCCGTTTCTCGACAAAAAGTTTTTTCGCCCAAAAAAATGAGAAGGGGTACCGCTTTCCTTTTTTTCAGAAATCTGAAAATTTTCGAAATATTCGGAAGGTGGGAATGATCGTTATATTTGGAATCTGCGGGACCTACGCTTTCAGAATCTGCAAGCCGAATTGAAATAAAAAATTCCTACGATTTTTAATCGTCGATTTACTTTTTATTTTTTTTTCACTTTTTTTCTGTCGTTTTTTATTGGTAAAATCGCAGGAGGCTTCGGAATCGAGGAATGGCACACATATTTGGAATCAGCGGGTCATTTCCATGAAGAATATCATTCTGATTATCCGTTTCTCGACAAAAAGTTTTTTCGCCCAAAAAAATGAGAAGGGGTACCCCTTTCCTTTTTTTCAGAAATCTGAAAATTTTCGAAATATTCGGAAGGTGGGAATGATCGTTATATTTGGAATCTGCGGGACCTACGCTTTCAGAATCTGCAAGCCGAATTGAAATAAAAAATTCCTACGATTTTTAATCGTCGATTTACTTTTTATTTTTTTTTCACTTTTTTTCTGTCGTTTTTTATTGGTAAAATCGCAGGAGGCTTCGGAATCGAGGAATGGCACACATATTTGGAATCAGCGGGTCATTTCCATGAAGAATATCATTCTGATTATCTGTTTCTCGACAAAAAGTTTTTTCGCCCAAAAAAATGAGAAGGGGTACCCCTTTCCTTTTTTTCAGAAATCTGAAAATTTTCGAAATATTCGGAAGGTGGGAATGATCGTTATATTTGGAATCTGCGGGACCTACGCTTTCAGAATCTGCAAGCCGAATTGAAATAAAAAATTCCTACGATTTTTAATCGTCGATTTACTTTTTATTTTTTTTTTCACTTTTTTTCTGTCGTTTTTTATTGGTAAAATCGCAGGAGGCTTCGGAATCGAGGAATGGCACACATATTTGGAATCAGCGGGTCATTTCCATGAAGAATATCATTCTGATTATCCGTTTCTCGACAAAAAGTTTTTTCGCCCAAAAAAATGAGAAGGGGTACCCCTTTCCTTTTTTTCAGAAATCTGAAAATTTTCGAAATATTCGGAAGGTGGGAATGATCGTTATATTTGGAATCTGCGGGACCTACGCTTTCAGAATCTGCAAGCCGAATTGAAATAAAAAATTCCTACGATTTTTAATCGTCGATTTACTTTTTATTTTTTTTTCACTTTTTTCTGTCGTTTTTTATTGGTAAAATCGCAGGAGGCTTCGGAATCGAGGAATGGCACACATATTTGGAATCAGCGGGTCATTTCCATGAAGAATATCATTCTGATTATCCGTTTCTCGACAAAAAGTTTTTTCGCCCAAAAAAATGAGAAGGGGTACCCCTTTCCTTTTTTTCAGAAATCTGAAAATTTTCGAAATATTCGGAAGGTGGGAATGATCGTTATATTTGGAATCTGCGGGACCTACGCTTTCAGAATCTGCAAGCCGAATTGAAATAAAAAATTCCTACGATTTTTAATCGTCGATTTACTTTTTATTTTTTTTTCACTTTTTTTCTGTCGTTTTTTATTGGTAAAATCGCAGGAGGCTTCGGAATCGAGGAATGGCACACATATTTGGAATCAGCGGGTCATTTCCATGAAGAATATCATTCTGATTATCTGTTTCTCGACAAAAAGTTTTTTCGCCCAAAAAAATGAGAAGGGGTACCCCTTTCCTTTTTTTCAGAAATCTGAAAATTTTCGAAATATTCGGAAGGTGGGAATGATCGTTATATTTGGAATCTGCGGGACCTACGCTTTCAGAATCTGCAAGCCGAATTGAAATAAAAAATTCCTACGATTTTTAATCGTCGATTTACTTTTTATTTTTTTTTTCACTTTTTTTCTGTCGTTTTTTATTGGTAAAATCGCAGGAGGCTTCGGAATCGAGGAATGGCACACATATTTGGAATCAGCGGGTCATTTCCATGAAGAATATCATTCTGATTATCCGTTTCTCGACAAAAAGTTTTTTCGCCCAAAAAAATGAGAAGGGGTACCCCTTTCCTTTTTTTCAGAAATCTGAAAATTTTCGAAATATTCGGAAGGTGGGAATGATCGTTATATTTGGAATCTGCGGGACCTACGCTTTCAGAATCTGCAAGCCGAATTGAAATAAAAAATTCCTACGATTTTTAATCGTCGATTTACTTTTTATTTTTTTTTCACTTTTTTCTGTCGTTTTTTATTGGTAAAATCGCAGGAGCCTTCGGAATCGAGGAATGGCACACATATTTGGAATCAGCGGGTCATTTCCATGAAGAATATCATTCTGATTATCCGTTTCTCGACAAAAAGTTTTTTCGCCCAAAAAAATGAGAAGGGGTACCCCTTTCCTTTTTTTCAGAAATCTGAAAATTTTCGAAATATTCGGAAGGTGGGAATGATCGTTATATTTGGAATCTGCGGGACCTACGCTTTCAGAATCTGCAAGCCGAATTGAAATAAAAAATTCCTACGATTTTTAATCGTCGATTTACTTTTTATTTTTTTTTCACTTTTTTTCTGTCGTTTTTTATTGGTAAAATCGCAGGAGGCTTCGGAATCGAGGAATGGCACACATATTTGGAATCAGCGGGTCATTTCCATGAAGAATATCATTCTGATTATCCGTTTCTCGACAAAAAGTTTTTTCGCCCAAAAAAATGAGAAGGGGTACCCCTTTCCTTTTTTTCAGAAATCTGAAAATTTTCGAAATATTCGGAAGGTGGGAATGATCGTTATATTTGGAATCTGCGGGACCTACGCTTTCAGAATCTGCAAGCCGAATTGAAATAAAAAATTCCTACGATTTTTAATCGTCGATTTACTTTTTATTTTTTTTTCACTTTTTTTCTGTCGTTTTTTATTGGTAAAATCGCAGGAGGCTTCGGAATCGAGGAATGGCACACATATTTGGAATCAGCGGGTCATTTCCATGAAGAATATCATTCTGATTATCCGTTTCTCGACAAAAAGTTTTTTCGCCCAAAAAAATGAGAAGGGGTACCCCTTTCCTTTTTTTCAGAAATCTGAAAATTTTCGAAATATTCGGAAGGTGGGAATGATCGTTATATTTGGAATCTGCGGGACCTACGCTTTCAGAATCTGCAAGCCGAATTGAAATAAAAAATTCCTACGATTTTTAATCGTCGATTTACTTTTTATTTTTTTTTCACTTTTTTCTGTCGTTTTTTATTGGTAAAATCGCAGGAGCCTTCGGAATCGAGGAATGGCACACATATTTGGAATCAGCGGGTCATTTCCATGAAGAATATCATTCTGATTATCCGTTTCTCGACAAAAAGTTTTTTCGCCCAAAAAAATGAGAAGGGGTACCCCTTTCCTTTTTTGCAGAAATCTGAAAATTTTCGAAATATTCGGAAGGTGGGAATGATCGTTATATTTGGAATCTGCGGGACCTACGCTTTCAGAATCTGCAAGCCGAATTGAAATAAAAAATTCCTACGATTTTTAATCGTCGATTTACTTTTTATTATTTTTCCACTTTTTTTCTGTCGTTTTTTATTGGTAAAATCGCAGGAGGCTTCTGAATCGAGAAATGACACACATATTTGGATTCAGCGGGTCATTTGTATGGAGAATATCATTGAAATTATTCGATTCTCGATACAAATATTTCGCCGAAAAAAACGAGAAAAATGAGAAGGGGTTCCCCTTTTTCCCTTTTCAAGAATCTGAAATTTCCCGAATTATTCGGAACATAGGAATGATACATATATTTGTCATCTGCGGAACCTACCCTTTCAGAATTTGCAAGCCGATTTAAAATTAAAAATTCCTACGATTTTAAATCGTTGATTTACTTTTCCTTTTTTTTTTCACTTTTTCCACTTTTTTAATTACTCAAATCAGGCTTGCGAATCGAGAAATAATACGCAACTTGTATTTTTCCTGAAAACTAAGAGGGAGCAATCAGAAATGAAAGTGGAGCAACTGAAAAATGACGAGGAGCAATTATCCGATGATCATTCCAGCTTCCGACATCAATTCTCTCCGAAGAGTAGGTGAATTCGAAATCGGCTCCCATCGAATGGAGGTCAAGTTCGGCTCGCTCGCGTTAATTGTCTTCTTCTCGAAAACTAAGAGGGAGCAATTAGAAATGAAGGTGGGGCAATCAAGAGCAATTCGGGAGCAATTTTTTGGTATATCATTCATTAGGCAAAAACAAACTTGCGGGCCAGCTTCACATAGGTGTGCACATAACATATGTAGATATACCACAACGTTATTTCAGTCGGTAATCAAGTGCATCTGCTCGGCACACCGAACCTCTGTCAATTTCATAATTCAAACCTATAATAGATAATTACTGATATTCGGTGATGCGAAATCAGATATCACGTTCCTCGTGGTATAGTCAGATAAAAAGGAATCGAATTTAGACAAATAAATATGTGTATAACATTGAAAGATTTGGCTGATGATATATGTATTTATTTATTTTCATGTACAACATATGGTATATTATTATGTATGTTATATTGAGTATTATGCAGCAACTATAGTATATCTTTACAACTAAGTAGATGTAGGACACTTATATATTTTTCTCAAAACATGGATTAGTGCATTAAATGTGAGTAAAATAATGAATCAATCTGAAAATAAAAATAAAAATAATCAAATAGAAAAGAAACATGATCAAGACACTCAGTCTTCATCATACTTTACAGAGGATATGATAAAACGTAAAATCGAGACAGTAACAAATAGTTGTATAATGTTACGCATAAACCACACCAACTCCCTGACTTATCTAGAATAATGTTCTGTATCTTTAGTGAATTTCATGAAATTATTAAAATACACGTTTTCAAAAATTGGAGTCACTACTCCGCTCTGTATTTTCATTGATACTCTAATCGGAATCACTCTTATGATTTTCCTTGACTTTGAATGATTCGCGGCATCTATCGCAGTTCTCAAGGCTTTCGATATCTTGAACACGATGCTTGTTCGCATTTTGTACAGCGTTGTTTATCTCACCGGAAGATTCTTCGCGATCGACATCTTCCATCAGTGTACTTATTTTTAGAAGTTTTTCCAGCGTTAGTTTATCCCCTTGTTTAATAAATTTTTTTGTCATTTTTGTAGATCTACAAGTTTCTACAATCTGATCTCTTATCTGCTCTTCCAACATTTTACCAAAGTTACAATTCCTTGCTTGCTCTCTAAGTCTTATGGCATACTGGGCAACCGTCTCTTTACGCTTTTGTCTCATGTTACGAAAATTCAATCTTTCACATAGAGCATTTTTTTCCAATGAAAAATGCTTGTCCAATAAATTCATTGCTCTATCGTATTCAAACGGTTCTCCATTAGTTCGACTATCTGTCGACTGACTCAGTTCACTAGCTTCTATATTTTCATTTTCTTTTATCAATGCAAAATAAATTTCTTGTACATCTGGTCCGGCGCAATATAATAATGTTGCTTTTTTTCTCGCATCGTTTGTGATGTCTTTTGCCGTTATGTAGAACTCAAATGTCCTTTTCCATTTTTTCCATCTTCTAGAAATATCTACCATTGTTCCTTCGCAATCGAATCTTTCCACTCCTTGTACAATTTCATTTTCTTTCTGTTTAAACGGCGGAGAATCAATTTTGGGACTTGTATCAATAGCCGCTGTCGCTAAAGACTGTCCAGTGCTTGGGGTATTGTTGGCAAAAGTTTCTATAAACGGAAGTAACAACTGCTCAACGTATCTCTGATTTTTTTCAAGTTGCTCTCTCTCTTGTAGCTCTTTCTCATACTGTTCTCTTTCTTGTTGCTCTTGCTTTTCTTGCATTTCTCTTATTTCCCTCATTCTTTCTTGCTTTTCTCTTGATTTTTGTTCTTTTATTTCTTCCTCTCTTTTTCGCTTCATTCCCGCACGCTTTTTCTCACATATATGAGAAATAAATATACCCAATGCTTCCTTAACGTTCAGATTGTTTACTGCCGATGTTTCCACAAATGGAATTTTTAACTGGTCCGCGTAGTTCTGTTTGCAAAAAATTTTACATTCTATATGAACGTGAGAATCGATTTGCAATTATCAACTCAATGTGAATTAAGGGATTTTAGACACAGATGATTTGGGAAAATTAAAATTAAAAAAAAAAAACACTTGATTCAGATGCAAGCTATTTGTAATTTATACCTTAGCCATTGTGTAGTCAACGACTCTTCTACCGTGTAGATCGCATTTGTTTCCGACGAGCAGCTTGGGCAGAGCATCAGGAAATTGTGTATTCATTTTGTCGAGCCAAGTTTGGATGTTTTCAAATGACTTTTGGTTAGTACAGTCATAGACAAGAATCATTCCATCAACATCGCGTTTTGAAGAGGCGCACATCATCCTCAATCTGACACGTTCTAAATCTGGCGCATCGTGTATTTCCAAGTTTATTCCCTCTTCGTAAGAAGGTATAATCTTGAGATCGGAATCAACGCATATTCCCATTCCCTCCCATCGAGAACTACCACCGTCGACAAGTTTTGTGAAAATGCTAGTCTTTCCTACACCACGATCGCCCAAAATGTGAAACCGGAATTCTCCAACACTGAAATGAACCAATCAATGGCTTACATCATGTAATTAATTCATGATTCATCAACAATCAGGCAGACTTGAAGATAAATCCATAATATTAAATATGGTATGAATAAGATTTATGGTAAATATCTGATATGAGTTTTTTCTTATATTATTATATTTAAGGAAGAGTGGGGCATAACGGGTCACCGGCAGAGCTTCGTAACGTACAGACGCATGTTCTAACGTGGCAATGGTCACTTTGTTTCAACGTGGTGCAATTTTAGACCCAAAAAATCTATTTTAACGCACTCAGTTACAAATAAAATTCTGGTCAGTTCTGTTTTTACATATTTATATAGATTAAGTACATGAGCAATTGCCTTTCATTATTGAATACTCACATATATCAAGACTAGAAAATCACGTATCGCCCAAGGCTTAAAATGCATCTTTTGGTTGAGTAAAATCAATTGATTTGAAAAATTCTAAATTTTCAAAGGGAACTACAACCAAACAGTTTTCTGCTAACGATAGAGATAGCGAGTTCAACTCTTCAGTTATGTTTTCATAGAAAAAATGTTACAAAGTATTTTGTCAATTGCATCAAATATTTATCTGCGCTACTGGATGTCATGACTATCAAATCGGGCTCGCCAGAAGAACGAAGAAAGTTTTGGGCCCGATCGATTCCTTTTGAGTTTGGAACAAAATTGTAATAATACAAAAAGTGAAAATCGACTCATTGCGCCCCAATCTTCCTAACTTATTTATTTAAAGCGATTCATTTTGAGTCTAACTAGATGAATAATATAACGATATACATATAAACTTATGGCATGGAAATTCGAGAAGGTTCGATCTAAAAATGAAATCAGGAATTTGAGATGGTAATTGTTTTGGATCGGACGGTTTTTACTTCTGATACTGATCATACGTGGTTCGATCAGTTCGTAAGAATATTTTAACTGAATAAGATTTTCGTAACGAATAAAATAATTTCACAGTTCACTAATCCACCAATTACCATCGTACAAATTCTACTTTTTTTCACAACCGGCGTGCTAAAAATATTTTGTTCAATATAGCTGCGTTACCATTTGGCTAATTCTACAAGATCCATCGTGGCGGTTGACGTTCCGTTTTCAATTTCACTCCAGCGGCTCATCCGTTTTGCTTCAATATTTGGTCTTTCTCAGAGTCCCAAAGCGTTTGTTTGAAAATAATTAACGTTTTTTATGGATTTGGCCACCAAATCTCTTCCTCTACGCTGGTTATGGTTGATAGTCATCTGTTGACTTTCTAGAAGAGTAGGGGATTTCCCCTTCGATAAGATGGTCCAAATCCGCCGTTCCTATGTGTTAATACGCTTGTAATAGCATATTGCGTATTTCTGCGTTGAAACTTTCTAAATATAAATGAAAACTGTATCTCAATATTTTGTATTACGTATCAGACTGAATCTGAGCCAATTTTCTATTTTTTTTATAATGAAAAAACAAGAAAATCAACAAAACATTTTCAAATGAGTAGTTCGTTGTGTGTCCGTTAATTGGAACGCTGACTGAAGCGCTAGCTCAGCAGAGCGCGGAATTTGAATTATGAAGTCTGTTGGACGCATTTCATTGACTGAAGAATATAAAATTAAATACTCATATTATGCAGACGGAAAGATAAATCTCATATGCTCGTCTATACTCGACTTTGATTGCAATTTTTAGGTACACGAGTAACAATTTGCGTTCACTGAAGAATTCAGTCAAAGCAATTTGCTAACAAGTAGCACTTCCTCGATTTGTATGGACTTCATATATAGTTCCAAGTTCATGAAATCATACTGCATTCACGGAATTCCAGAATTATTTATCAACTATAGATTCGAAAGATCGCTTATTTATTGTCATAAATCGTCCGCGTGTATCTGATTCTGATTTGGAAAGCTATTTACTAAAAGTTGTATTTATAGCAATAATCGTTGACTGCGGTAGAATTTAAAGACTGCTTATACCCTCACAGGGTTTTTTGTGCCGGTGTTAATATAGTCTTTGTCCTGAACGTGAATAATTCGCGAATTACTTTTGCTGTACGAATTCTTTCTGTCGTCGAATTTGCTATCAACTTGTACAAAAGTAATTCAGAAAATAAAAGTATCCTAAAAAATAAAAAATAAAAATAAAAAATCGAGAACAAAAACCGCGATAATATATTCTGCAATTTAGTGAGTGCGGGCTATATACTCAATTCTGAAAAGATATTAACCGATATTGTTATAAGAAAATTTGTATAATTCATTCGCTTTATTGGCATAAAAGTATTATTATACAGCTCTGATAAGACAATTTTTCTCTGGTGTATTAAAATTTAATCAGCAATTAATCCAGCTCCCCCATGGGGAATGGCTTTGGCGTTGATCTGTCTTGTTCAAACTGTTCAATTATTTTTCCAATTTCCGTATACTTCCGCTTATCCATTGCCTCCAGAAGTCTTAACTTCTGCGCTATTTCCTGCTGGATAATAGGCCGATACTTTTTTCCCTGACCCAAACTTTCCATCTCGTTCATGAACTGGACCCTTTCCTCGATCGCCTTGACCACTGCAACAATCCAGAACCAATTATGCATTCAATAATTATATATAGTTATTTATTTATACATTTATTTTTTTCGACAAAAAATTCGTCTCTATATCTCAATAGGAAAGCCTAGATTTTTTCGTTTTCTTAATTATTCTTTGAGCTGAGATCTGCCAGTCTGATTGCGATAAATAAAATTTGATCCTTACGTTCGTCGAGTGGATCAACGTCGTCGGGTATTCGATTGGTTTTTCTTGGCCCATGAAGGAGTTTTGGCCCATGAGGTGTCGGAGGCATGTCTTGTCCATAAGCCATCATGCAGGCCAGATGTCGCTTTTGTTTTTCTTTATTGACTGCAACACAGGAATATTAAATAAAAATAAGCGTTATTATTTACTCACCCATTATACGCAGGTCAAAATTATAGCTGTGCGAATATTCGAATTTTCAAATTATTCGTTGCGAATCGAATAGTAAAATTCGATTTGAAATCGAATCGAATTATTCGAATAGACCAAATATTCGAATATTTCGAATAGTCGATTAATTCGAACGGTTCGAATATTCAAATAATTCGAATGGTTCGAATATTCGAATCATTTGATTCGACTTTAGACCGAAAATAATTTTGCTCATACGAAAAAAGTTCATCCTAGTTAGCGTAGGAAGTGGCCTCTATCGAAATACATAATAAAAAATGTTCGGTATTCGGATCGAATAATCCTTCATTAACAATTAATTCATTATTTCAATTTTCGGCATACCGGACCCTTCAAATAATTAACCGCTCGAAAAGTTCGATTAGTTCGAATACTTCGAATATTCGAATAGTTCGAATAGTTCGAAAATTCGAATATTCGAATCGATTTTCAAATCGAATAGCACTATTTGATTCGATTCGATTCGAACACTATTCGTACAGCCCTATAAGTCAAAATAGAAAGAAAAAAAATCCTCACGCAGTGGGGCGGTTCTCCTGAATTGATCTCTTTCGTATGCACCGCTCCTCGCGATCGTGTCCTGCGATCGTTTCTTCCACACGCATGGAAACATCACCTAAAGTTATAAAAACTAGGTATAGCATATAGTTCGAAAGTTGAATTTTCATGTACAAATATTGTATTACATAGATTCTGCTCCATTATTACGTATTCATATGTATTTAAAAAAAAAGATTTTTATGATCATGTCCTGTAGAAATATATGGGAAAAAGAGTTTTTTTTATTTTTTTTATTCAATTTTCATATACACCATACCTGTGCCTCGGCGAACTTCTCTTTCGTCTTCGTCTTCGGAAGAGATGGCGGTAGCGGTTCACCTCTATCAACAGCTTCTTGAATAGACTTCCTCTGCATCATTGTCAGTTTTGATTCCTCCATTAAAACTGATCAAAACGAATGTATGCGTATTTATGTATGCATACAAAATTTTGCATATATTATACATTACATTACAATTAATATTGAGAAACTATAAAAAACAATAATAAAAAAAACCGTATACCATAAATCGAGATTCAAGAATTCTGATATCTGATAATTGCCATACCTTTAATTAAATCTCGTGTTTCATCGCTATATATTGCCCTTGGAGGATTGTGAATTGCTCCAACGCCTATAGCAACTCGGCTAATTCTCGGTTCCATGATTAAGTGCAGCCGAGACAGCAACTAGTGATGAACTGCAGTAATGTTTATAATTTGGGTATTTTTTATTTTTCTCTCTAAATAAAATCACGACGACAAAAGTTTTTTTTGATTAAAATTCTCCACTCTAACCAGTCACAGTGCAGAAAGAAAAAGATTGTTTCACTCGTTGCTAAGAAACTATAATTTCTATAATACAACATGATAATAACGCGGTTCGTTATCGATTACCCTGTTTGTATTTTAAAGAATTAGTATTCGACTGAATTAGAGTCAAGAAATCACGAAAAGTAAAGGAAAATTTTAAAAGGCAAAGATAATTACACTCACATAATTGTAACGTTTGAAAATACTCTTTCGAATCCCAAATTTAAATAAAAATTCGTGTCCTTCAAGCGCCTGACGCTACGCGGCTGCAATTTCTACTGCGCATGTTTGGCTGCCTAGCAGCAGGCGCCTTAGCGATAACGGAAAGTCAGAATCGTATATTTAGGCGAGGAACAATATCGCCGCGTTTCGACAGGGTCGAAGTCCTCTTTGTTTAGTGGGTGGAAAATAGGAGGGTGTCGCGAATGGGCACTGGCAGATAATAAATCTCTGTATTCTGACATCGTGATTTTATTAAGTATATATTTTAGTGATGCGATTAGCACTGGCATTATTATACGATTGCCGTTCACCCCGCGGACTCAGAGCTCGTTTTGATATTCCAGTGAGAGTATAGGGAAAGTTATTGATTTCAGAGTCTCTGTTTAGACGCAATCGTCTACTCGCACCATATATATTATACCACCAATCCCATAACAGTTTACTCGCTGGAGGTATAAGCGATTTACCTTAATTTTTACAAAAGGCCCCTTTTAAAAAAAAAAAAAGAAGAAAGAAAAAAAAAAAAAAAAGAACCGTGAACATGTGAGTTTTCATAATTCAACATCAACGAAATTATAGCTTAAAACAAGATTTTTCCAATCAAAGATCTTTGCATTTCAAAATATGCATATGTTATTAGTCGAAATAAAAAGCAATAGAATTTTTTTTATTTATACATTGAATTGAATCTGATACAACGATTTATACCCACATATGCACTTAAATTTTCATTACAGCTGTATAAATCTTATCTTGTGTTAAAACATTGTAACAACAACAACAACAACAACAACAAAAGCAATGAAGATGCGGTTGCTCAAAAGTTGTATGCACTTTTTCAATCTGAAACAGGGGACGATTCTCATCGCTATAACTCAAGTGGTAAATGAATAAATATTTGATAACATTAAAAATTTTGTTTTTCAAAAAAGAGAGGAAAAGAAAAAAAAAACTAGATTTCGATAAAGATCTAGCGGTGATGTATGAGTTATACACCGTATAATTGTTTACATAAAAGTATCATTTCGTAATCAAATCGTATCGAATTCTCAACATTTTAATTTTATCCCTTATCGGTTCAGGGATATGATTTTCATAAATCGTGAAAAAAAAAAAAAAGAACGACATTTTCTATAATCTGAAAAAAAATTAATAAAATAATAATAATCATAATTATTCAATTCGACACTAAAAAAAAATTATCTGCAGTCTCATGAGAAGATATAGGGATTTGGTGATACACCAAGAGTGAAATTTGTCAAATAGTGAGAATCGGCAAAAATTATTATTATATGTATAATGAATTTGTGACATAAAAGTCAACCAAACATATTTCTGATAATGTTATACGGGTCGAAAAAATGTAATTTTTATAATTTATACCGTGTGATGAATACATCATTAATCGAGTGAGATTGTATAATAGAATCCCATTTACAATAATGATGAAATGATGAACAAAAACAGAAAAAAAAAACAAAAAAAAAAAAAAAAAAAACGGTTCTATGAATAAATGGATTCGTTTTGATTTTTTTTTCTTATAGTTTTTATCGGGGTTCACGATGATAGTAATGGTCCTAGCCCTCGCCCATGCCAAAGAGATAGGCGAATTGGTAGCCAGGGACACTGAGGATGCTTTGGAGAGAGAAGCCATGGAGGATATGGCCCCAAAGCATATGAATACGAAAAGAATGGACGTTGCCCATCACTTGGCTACCGGTGAGAAAAAAAAAAATGAAAAAATTATCAATATTGCATATTACAGCTAGGCTAGGGAATTGGCACTAGGTTGTACTTTTATAACATGTATGGATTGTATGTACATACATACATAATGTTTTCTTATTTCCAGAGGTTCTTTACTCCCTGTACAGCGGGCTTGTAATCACGGTGATACATTTCGTGTCTGCGATACTTCTTCTTTACGGATCTTTGATGGTAATTTGCATATATGATTTTGATTTGAAAATTATCTATACTTTTGGAGTTAGTCGTAAAAGTTCTACCTGCAACACCGTTCATCCGATTCAATTCTTCTCGAATTAGTTTCATTTCATTTGAAATAGATGCCCTCATCTTTTTTGGGCAGCAAAAGGATTTGAAAATAAATAAAAATAAAAAATTCCTCACTGAATTATTTTCGGATCAGTACGCAATACAGCGTTATAAGATTTTCATTCATTGGTCATATGTTTTCAATGTAAGATTTATTTTTTTATTTTTTTCAAAAATTTCCCTTAATGAAAGACGCGGATATATATTTTTCGGACCAACTGAATCTTGGAGCAGTTAGATCAGGGCCAATGGTATGGCAAAATCCTTACACCAGGGCTTGGTCGTCTTTATACCGCTAGACTGTCCTAATTTATATTCATGAAAAATTACGTTTCGTTATTCCAATTTCCAAAAACTCTAGAATACACAGTTTTTTAATATGAAAAAAAAAATGCAATCGAACATATTTCACAATATTAAGATGTACTGGATCCACTTAGCTGCAATTATAGAATTTCCAAAATATTCAGAGATTTTGGAAAATCGGAGTTCAAGGTCTATGCAATGCGTCTAATCAGATATATTTTCAGAGACACGAATATATCAGCTATTACTTGTACTTTGAAAAATGTCATTCACCTTCAATAGACGCTTTTGTCCATCTCAATTATAATATTTAACATCTTTCAGAACAATCGGCACTTCATGGCACCCTGGATAACAGTCATGATGACTGAAATAGTTGTCGGCATAATGTCGTTGTTCCTTGTGCAACAGGATTGTCCTTTCATAGCAATATTGGGCGGGAGTGCAGACATTGGTGAACGTAAGTAAAACGATAATGATTTCAGTACGTTTACTGAAAATATATAATATTCACTTCAGTCAACGTTTCGAATACAGTCAATTCAGTCAATGTTATAAATATAACGCTCCAATTCCTGTTATATCGACTATCATAAATTATAAACTTGACTTGAAAATTAAAATTGTTCTGATTATCAATTCTCGCGCATGTGATCGATGAATCGAATGCGTATTTTCATTTTCAATCTTTATGTTAATTTAAATTGTTTGCCACAATTAGGTTTAATTTTCTCATTACATCTTGTTTTTTTTTTTGTTTTTTTTTTTATGCACTTGACCCTTTGCGGCCAGCATGGGTAAATTTTACCCAGGCAACATTTTAAAATATTTAAAATATTTAACAATTAATGTATTAGTTACGATTTTTTTTTAGCGAAATTGTGCATTTATCGCCTTTATATCTTCCAGATAAATTCGCATTCATTTCTACTCCAAAATCGATCCTGTTCACATGTCGAAATGAATACCTGTTTTCAAACTTGCACTATGCCACCATTTTTTTCCTAAAAGTACCATATCTGACGAGTGCTTCAGTTCAAATTTCACTTGAAAATATTGAAAATTCAGAAAGTTCTAATTTTTTTAGTGCAAAGGTGTAATTTTTTTTTTTTTTTTCTACCAATCTACCTATTTACGATTTTTTTTTTTTTTTTTTTCAACGTGTTGTGATTTGAATTTTGACACAACAACGTTTCACACATGTTTTAGAATGTTTGAAGTATTTTCAGTATTTTTTCAATTCCAATCGGACAGATATAGTTATTTCACGACAAGCGCAACCATTTGCAAATTTGGCTGGGTAAATTTTACCCAGTGTAACTACTAAGTTATTTTACAGAGGTGTGCAGGTCACGAAGGGTTATAAATAACAAATCATTTTACTTTTAGGTCTTTTCGTGCTGTTCATCACGTTAGTTAATTTTTACATTTGGTTCGTGGTCTACAGTACCTACAAGACATTGGAAGGCAAAAAGGGTCTGACCCACGAAGTATATTTCGTAAAGAAACAGTACGCCGTACCAGCTGCAGTAATCGAAAATAAAAAACAGAAAAGCAACGTGCCGCAGCCATTCGACGTCTAGATAAAGCTAAATTTCAAAATTACATTGTATACACCCTTAACTACTGATTGTTCGATTAATTCAACAATTATTCGATAATTGTTCGATCAATTATACTATACAGGTTTTTTTGGCTCGAGTTTTCCATTCTGTAACTTCACTTAAACCTACCGTACCTCTTCGTTTTATATTATTTCATTCACATATGTAGCACAACCATAACGTTTAAATAACCCGCGCCACGACCCTAGCGGTGTCGGTTACAATCATAAGACACAAAATCAGACATGGCGACGTAAGAACGAAAAGGCAAAAATTTCCTAAGCATTTAACGGTCGTATTACACCTTCACAATTAAAAAAATACTTACGTTTTCTAACTCTGCCGGTATTAGAAAAGTAGTCGAACCCTCGATCTTCTACCAACTTTCAGGCTGTGGATAGATATTGATGGTACAAGTAGCGAAGTGGACCGCATTAGCCCAACAATCACCATGTTTCCATTAGAGGGTCAGAGTCGGGTTGGGTTAAAATTTTAGCCAATGAAAAGTAAGATTCCAGCTGGAATCATTGGCTAAAATTTTAACCCAACCCGACTCTGACCCTCCGATGGAAACATATAGTCATAGTCAATGCGGCGCGGCCAGGACGAAAAAAAAAAAATATTTCTAAATCTTTTTAGTATTCAAACAACTTTAACTAATTGTCTCTCACTAACTCGCTCTCACGCTTTTCTAAAAGCTGAAAGAAAACTAAATGAAAACATATATTATCATTATAATCCCGATTTACGAGATTCAAGAGTATCATACTATCATGATAATTAAAATAAGGCAATTTCCTCGGATCTCACGTAATAATTACGCCCTGTCTGTGTAATGTTTTAGATTCTGGATCATAGGCAAAAAAAAAAAAAGAAAAACAAAAAAAAAACGAACAAAAGCCGAGGAAAATTAATCCATTCGAAAAAAAAAATAAATAAAAAATTGAATTCAAAAAATGTTGGAAACGCACATGAAATATTGTAATTAATTGAGAAATATATAATAGTTGTTGAATGATAAAATTTGAAAAAAAAATAAAAAAATAAATAAAAATTATACCTATTAATATATTAAATAAAATATACGTACCATATTGTACGATCTTGAAAAAAATGAACAACTAACAACACAGCGAAAATGCTGCGTAAAACCGTTTACGTACGAATACGTATATGTATTTAGTAGAATATAGCTAAAAACTGCAATTGACGGGCGACTATATTATTGATATAGCCGAAAAATTTGTCTGTGATGTCAAATCACAATAAATAATCGCCTACTGATTATTTTATTTTTATTTTTATTTTTATTTTTATTTTTTTATCACGTGGAGTAGATGAAAATGTGTATATGAAAAAGAATACAGCTGCGTTCTTGATTCGTGTGCAGCTCAATTGATTTTTAATTACGAAACATTTCGTAGCTTTGATTTTAACGTAAGACTGAATGTGATCCAAACTCAATTTAGTATAGTCATATAATAATAATGCACAGTCAAGTTTTAAATCAAATCGATTACGTAAATATACATATACATATATATATATATATATATTATTGTGTATAATATATTATTGAAATTGTAGAGTATATATATATATATATATATATATATATATATATATATTGATATTGATATTTAATATTATATTTATCAAAAGAAAGTTATATGTAATACGCAAGTTATTATATTATTATCTCAACGCGATACAATCGTATTTGAAACAATCGTATAAGTTTTATTTCATATAATTACATACCTATATAACGACTCGACAATTTTCACATATATTCTTTTAATCCCATGCATTTTTTCTTTTCGTTACATTACAATAATCGTTATAATATCTACGGATATTAATTATTATTCACTCGAGTGTTCCTGCATCGCTCGTCGCTATATAATACACTATTTATATCCCGAACTATAATAGCTTATATTGTATACTTTATCTTCTGTGTATATGTATAATAATAATAATGATAATAATAATAATAATGTATATTTATAATAATATTATCTTATGATAATAACTATTTATTATACATATATATATATATATATAAACTTAAAAATAAAGCCTAATCGTACATACATACATACATTTGAGAATCAATGTATATAAGTATATGTATAGGTAATATTCTTTGGAGCCTGTCGCTGAAATTATAATAGAAAATCAATAAAAAAAAATAAAAAAAATAAAAAATCAAGTATTGCCCTGAATTTTTTCTCCTCACTTTATTTTATTTTATTTTTTCTTATTACATGATGGTGATCACTTTTTTTTTTTTCCTTTTGAAAACAATTTCTTTACTTTTTCCCTGATTTTCCCTGACCCAAAGTGCAGCTTACTGTCTTCGCATTAGTGCTACGTATCAATATCACCAATTCTTTATTCCATTCCAATGTGAATTCATCATTAGGAAATTAAACAATAGCTAAAAAATGCTTGATCATCAATTTTTGTTCCCTGACAAAGTTTAAAATTCCTTAACATTTCCCTGATTCACTGACCAACTGTTTTTTTGTTTTTTTTTCCTGACATTTCCCGATTTTTCCTGACCTCGGCCATCATATAATTACCTATTTTATTTTTATTCATGTATTGTTTTAATTAATTCTTTCAAAAAAAACAGCTTCAGCTATACTCACTTCTGTATAATGAAATATTATTTATAATTCATCAGATTGTTATTAAAGTCAGTAAGCGATTGGGCAGATGTAATTAGGTAAATTTATATCCTTGTGGCTCAATAACGGCTTGGAATAAATACAATACAGAATATATAACCATATATATCCTTTCAGCAATGGTTCCAACGAATTGTACATACATACATACATACATACGTATACATATGTACACATGTTATTTAATCGTACATCGCAGGGTGTTTAAAAAATACAAAAATCAGTACATTTTTTTTTTTTTTTTTTTTTTTTTTTCTCTCACCATTTATATCTTTTCAGTCCGAAACTATAGATTCAGTTTCTAAAATGTGCTTTTATTGACCTATCGATTGAAAATTTTGAATGAAACTAGGAATTTCTTTTATCGAAATGGTTTTTTTCTCTCTACATTTTGAACGAATGAATGAATAAATAATCCGTTAAGAATGTATCGGCGTTTACGTTCCCAACCAAACCAAAAGTAACTTTCGCTAACAATATTACGTACTTTATGATAAAATAACAATAAGAAAAAATGCAAACATAATAAAGACGATAAGAAAACTGATTTTGAATAATAACAATGCCCAATAATTATTAATCAATTGTTTAAACAAAAAATTATTCAAGAAATTATCGAGGAATGTTTTTTTTTTTTTTGTTTTTGTCATGTGAAATGAATTCGTTGATTTTTCTGACTACATATGAATTTTTTTTTTTTTTACAAATTTTCTCATTGTTTTGAAATTTTCGGTTTTCGAACATTTTTCTAATTTCAAAAAAATGAAGAAAAAATCGTGAATTTTGGATATATGTTTTTATCAAAAACGTAATTGTGTATTACAATTCAGAAGTTTTACGGAGCATTGAACGAATATTTTCGTAAATAGAACCTTTACAAATTTCTGAAAACCGAAATTTAAAAAATATGAGAAAATTTAGCAAAAATTCATCTGTATTCAGAAAAAAAAAAAAAAAAAAAAAACATCCTATGAAAATTTGTTAAACAATGTTTTGTTTCAACAATTTATTGATAACTTTTGGGCATTATTGTTATTGAAAATTATACTTGTTATCGTTTTTATTGTGGTTGTGTATTTTTTCCGATGTTTATTTTATCATAAAGTATGTAATATTGTTGACGAAAGTCATTTTTGATTGGAAAGGTACGGCCTAAACATCCTTAAATATTCAAAAAATGAATTTCTTTCAATTTCGGACTAGAAAGACCTGCAGAGTTAAGAGATGTTTGAT
Source organism: Ametastegia equiseti (assembly GCA_963989295.1). Taxonomy (NCBI): domain Eukaryota; kingdom Metazoa; phylum Arthropoda; class Insecta; order Hymenoptera; family Tenthredinidae; genus Ametastegia; species Ametastegia equiseti. Next base: position 4,351,749 of record OZ022402.1, read on the forward strand.
GTTCTTCAAACACCCTATCACTCGTCTTATGTAATATATATAATATAATATATTTATATATATTTTTTGAAACAGCAACATCATTTATTCTCTAAAAATTGTCAATAGTACCAGCAGCGGCATATAGACATGTGTTTTTTTTTAGTTATTCAAACCTTATTAAGGCCGTAGTAATGGGATAAGCGTTTTCAAACGCGCAGCATCTAATTTGAGGATACGATGCGAGTAGTCCTAAGATATCTTTAATTTTGGTCCGATTTATTATGTAGATCTGGTTAATCCAGATATTGGTAATTTCAAAGACGAAGAAAAATATCGTCGAACTTTACATATGTATAGTAGAGAAAGCTTTTTTTTTAATACCTAATATTATTGAATTATCGTTTATTAAATAATTGACAAACATAACGAATACGGCGATGAATATTTTTAGTCAAATTTGAACTTTGGCGCTAAGATATTTCCTCCAGTCACATTTTGTCGTCAGTCATTTCCAAGAATTGAGCGTAAAAATCTCTGCTGCATTCTCCTTTATTGTTGAATAAAAATTTGTAGTAGCTGCCGTCGGCGCATATCACTGTTTGGCGATAAAATAAGAAAACGAAATAAGCGATGTGAAAAAACAAATTATTATCGAGGTAGTAAAACAGAGAATTTTTTTAGTATTTGTCTTACCTATAATCGTGTTATTGTCAGAGCCAAAGGCACACATACATTGCGGACCTCCGGGAACTTGGAATTTACAAAAACTCCAATTAGAGCTAAAGTATTTTGGCAAGAAAGTTGCTGAGGCTAAACTGGACTGACGATTGAGCTTTTGATCTTCTACAGCAAATACGTGTACCGTACCGTGATCGCTAGCGACGCAAAGCCACGTCGAATCGTGATTAAAATTTATACTGAAATAATAAAGAGAGAGAATTTCGTTAAAGATATTGATTGTGTCTAATTGAAAACAAGATTAAAGATACTCAAAGAAGAAGAAGAAGAAGAAGAAGAAGAATTGTTGTACCAGTAAATATTAGCGTGGTTTGCTCCTCGTCGTAATTCGTTGATCATATTTCCGCTCTGAGTGTCGAACACTCTGATTAATGTCCCTTTTTCTGATGCAGTAGCTAATCTTGTGCCTTGAAGATTCAGGGATATACAAGACAGCGGCGTCTCGTGTGCCTCAATGTTCAAAGGCTGTTTTTCAGTATTCGCCAAGTCTATAACTAAAGAAATCGTAAATAATCTTAAACAATTCCGTTGATATCGAGGGGTAAACCGCAAACCGCTAAGTAAATCGCATGTACACCAGATTTCAAGAATACGAGATATCAAAAGATTTCAAGAATTCTTCAGATTTTTTTGTAATCACAAAAGATTTCTCTGAATTTCAAAGATTTCACATAATTTCCATAAGATTTTACGCGATTTCTTCAAATTACATCGAGTTTCGAAGGATTTTTCATATTTCGTAAAATTTTTTAGAATTCAACAAATAAATCGAAAAAATTTCAAAAAATTTCGAGGATTTTCAAAGATTTGAAGGAAAACAATTATTATTATTATTATTATTATTATTATTATTATTATTATTATTATTATTATTATTATTATTATTATGATGAATAATAAGGTTTGTTATGACGTTTAATGGTTTTCGAATATTTCACAGCGAAAAAAAAATTCTTCGAATTCTGATGTCCCCGCGATATGCATCGTGTAAAAAAAATTGTCATGATAGTACTAAATCTCGATGATGTTAAGAGGGCGAAAGACATTTCTGACGAGAGTTCGGATAAGTTCGGACTCGCGTGTAGTTTACCTAGGATTACCCTGAGATTTTTATATTATTATATTATTACCTACGAATTTCTGGGATTAGGTAACATTCAAAAAATTACTGAATATTTTTCATAGGACACCAAAGATTTCGGAGATCACAAAAGATTTTTCAAAATACATGCAGAGTTTTAAAAATTTTATGAGATTTCGTGGGATTACATGAGATTACATAAGATTACTTGTGATTACATGAGATTTCAGAGATTTCTTAGAATTGGCAAGATTTCCAAAGATTTCTCGGATTCCTTCCAATTTTGTAAACCAGATTTCAAGAGTGGCTTACCCCTCGGCTGATATATTAGCAGTATGTCACGGTTGGAAAAATTAACCATGGTCTCAAATCAATTCGTTTCATCGCCAAAGTTCATTTTGCATCATTATAATAATCTCACTTAAAAACGGTTGCTGGACGAATTCAGGCACACCGTAGGTCCGATTCGACTTATCTATGACCAAGATTGGAAGGAATACAGACCGTCACAAATTTAACGAAGGGAAATTGGCAAATTTAATTTTTAGACTGAGTTATTTGCAAATAAGTGGAAAAGAAATGTTCGATTTTCAGAAAATTGGCCATATCTTCTATGATAATTTTTTCAATTCAATTTCCGAACAATTCGGATCCTGAGAAAGTTAAATCGGATCTACGGTGTGCCTCAATTCGTGTAGCGACTAATTTTTTGTGACACGATTATAACGATGTAAAATAAACTTTGGTGAAGAAATAAATTGATTCTTTGACCACGTTTCAGTTTTACAACCGCTACATAGTGTTCCCCTTAACGGATTTCGAGAGGGAACAAAAAGTTCGATATCTAAGAGAAAAAACCTCTTATGAAAAGATTGAAAAATATTTATCCAAAGCAGAGAAAAAAAGAGTTTCAACGCTTGTTGTGAAATATTTTTACAATCTTTTTCTCTGCCTCTTTCGCCTGGAGATCACAAATTTCTTTTTTTTTTTCGTTCCTAAGCATGATAATATTCGTTCATCAAACAAAGTAAAGATGGAATTACTGTAGATGAATAGTTACCTTGAACATGGCCGTTTTTTCTGCCGGGAAAAGCCAGCAGGGAATTGTTACTGTTCGGACAGAGAACGCAGAGTCCTCGGGGATTGGGATTAGTTTCAAAAACGTGTAATTGTTGAGGGGTTTGCGTAAACGTATAGACTTTTATAACGCCTTCGAGGATAACGACTATTCTATCCCTTCGCAGTTTTACTCCTTTGACTGGCGCGTTGAATTCCAACGTTATTGCCGGGATCTTTTTCAGATCGTCCCAAATCATGACTAAGGAATTGAAAAAGATATTTTAATTACAGCGCTTAATCAACGGGCATCAATACACATGTAGAATTAGGTATTGTGTTCATTTGAATGAAAAACAATAAAGTTCCTTGAAATGTCTTATAATTTCCAGAGCCTATTCGAACTTGATGAAGAAGAAATAAATTCCTCAAGATCTTCTATTATTTCAGAAATATTTCCAGAGATTTTTTAATATTTCACAAATTTATAGAAATCTGGTGATATGATTGCGATAGTTTTATGTATCAAATTCCCAACAAGATCTCTGAAGTTACTTGGAATTTTTCGGAATGGGTTTGAGATCTGACAAAAGCTTTAAAACGGTTTGAATTTGTTAGAAAACTCTTAGAAGCGAATGAAATTGTCAGAAATTATTCAAAATACTCTGAAATCTTTCCTGAGATTCTGCAGGACTTTCAAAAAAGTAGTACATTTTTTCGAAGTAATTTGCAATTCCAAGAAATTAGTTGAAATCATTATAAAACGAGCAAAAATCATTTGCCATCTGGAATCAAACAAGGTCCTGTGAAATTTTTTTGATTGTTGAAATGATCTTGATTGAAAAATTTCTCATAATTCACTTGGAATCGGTGGCAATCTTTTTTTATTATAAATTATTTCAAAGCTTTGGGAATCTAATGAGATTTCAAAAAATGATTTAAAGCTCTTCAAATTTGCTGGAAAAATATATCACAAGAAGTAAAATGTATCCAAAAATGTGTCAAATGCATCTTTAACTAAGAAATTTCAACCTAATGAAATCACGAAGAATTTTGGTCAAACGTAAAAAACGTCTTCGAAATTTGCTAGAAGCTTTTGAAATCGAGAAGAATCTTAATTAACGATTTGAATTTTATTTGCAAGCTTCTGAAAATTCTTACAGAATTTTTAAGATGTCAATTGAAATCTAATAAAACAATGAAAAATATTCTTGAATTATTCAGACTTGGATATGGAACCCAAAAATATAAAATCTATTCACGAATCTTTAAAAATGTAATTGGAATCTGGTGAAATGTGTTTGAAATCTTTCAAAACTTAACGAAATGATTCAAAATTGCTGTACATAGTGAAAAAATCTTGTAAAAATCTTGAAGAAACTAATCTGACTGTATCCGGAATCTTTTGAAAACCATTCGAATCCTATCAATCTGCAATATAAGTGTTGGCATAAAAGTGGTTAAAAAATTATAAAAATATACACCAAATTTTTGTTCAGAATCACCCAAAGTCTCTGTGCATCATCTCTAAGGGAAATCCTCAGAAAATTGACGAGCAATGAAAATTTTCGAATCGAATATAATTGCATTTTTGAAAGTATTTACAGAAAAATACATATAATAGTTGCAATATTAAAAGCATAGCAAGACACAATTCCGCAGCTGAATTCTATCGCCAATTTGGCAAAGTGTCTTAAAAAATCACATCGCAAGTTTCAAAGTATATGATATAGTAGAACCGGTCATCTATCTATTAGATAATAATATCCCTCGGTATATAAATACACTAACAATAAGTGTGTAATAATAAGTACATAGATAATCACCTCGATTGGTGGGATACATGGGTTTAGAACCGCCGCCAACAAGCGCCAAGTAGTTGCATCTAAACAGCATTTCGACGTAGCCAAGGCCCCCCTCGCTAAAGTCATGTCGTTCTTTCTCCTTCAAAGGATCGCAGTTGTATACTCTATAACCATTTTCCATTCCGCATGCAAAACATCCTGCGAAAATTATTAACCACTTTTACAACTCGTCAATTCGTTCGTTCATTCATTCATTCAATTATTTATTATTTCATTCATTCATTCATTCACTTATTTATTGTTTCAATCATTCATTCATCCATTCATTCATTCGTTCGGACTTCAAGTTCTCCCTATGGATAAGAAACAATAACAATAAGCTAATTACGATAATACATGCTATCGTCTGTTTACCACGACTGACCGTTACAAATATAGCTTGTTTTCGTTTCGTTTCATTTCAATTTTGTTTTTTATTTTTGATTTATTTATTCATTTTTGGTTTTTTTCGATGTTCTATTTCTATTCAATTTCTCTTCATATTCATTTTTATCTCTTTTCCTATTTTGACATGAAACAAAATCATCGTTATTCGATTTTTAAAACGCAGTGATGTTCGTGTTTCACTATTTTGTTGTCGTATCTTTTTTTTTTTTTTTTTTTTTTTTGTTTTTGTTTTTGTTTTGTTTTCCCTCACTGATTCGATCGTGTTTTGTTCAAGATCGCATGCGGAATGCGGGTATAAAACAATTTTGATATGCGACAGTCGTAACAGTATCGTGCGTTGTTTGTTTTTCTGTTCATGTTTTTTTTCTTTTCTTTTGTTTGTTTTTTTCTTTTTGTTCTGAATTTGGAATCGTGGTCTGCGCTGTCAAAAGAACTTATATGTATACAAAGAGGGGGGTGGGGGGCCTACCTTGGTCCTGGTTAAAACCAGCGTAGAGTAAACCGTTCGAATGGGGATTACCCGCAGTAAGATTCATCGTGGAAATTGTTTATTTGTTTGATTTTTTAATTTTATTTTTATTTTATTCCGTTTTTGCGGTTGTCAGAACTTGGAATATTGTGCACATTTTGACCGGCTCCATCAGCCGATATCCCACATTTCGGAGACACACTGAACAGACATTGCCGCCATTTTTACGCATGCGCATACTTCGGGTGATCATCTAGGAGTCCAGTTGCAGCGCCACCAGCAACGGGTTTTTGAATTTCGAAGCAAGGCTCTATTTGACGCCACGGTTGTTATAGAGGAATTGGTCTTACTTCTCAAAGATCAGAAAATATAAGACTGCAGTTTACCGTCTACGTGACGTCAGTCGATCGTTGAATCACAGCTGCATGACAAACACTGCATCGTATTTAATTGCTGTTTAATTTATGGGTTACATTTTTGAATCATTCTATGTTATACATGGGAAAATGATGGGAAAATAATTCTTTAATTCGTGACTCGAACGATTCAAAAACACCAAAATACAGTGCATATAATTTTTTTCAGTTAGTAAAACCGTTGACTGAAGAATTTAAATACTGCTAACCCTGGGTAGTTTGGTGTCCCGAGCAAATGGACTTGGTTACCGACCGAAATAACATTGTGGTATATCTATATTATGTGCACACTATAGATATAGTGCAACGCTGTTTTGTCGGTAAAGTTGGAGACCGTTCGTATCCCCGAGCCCACTTGGGCCCACTTGACTTGGACACAAAACCCCATAAGGGTAGCCGTCTTTAAATTCTTCAGTCAACGGTAAAACACGCGTACTTTGACAATCTTTCAAATCTAACATTTGAGTCATGGAATTCGTAAATTATTCCTAATAATTCTGTTACATTAACTCTACGAACTTCAACTTTATGTAATTATTAATTTGTGATCGAAGGAAAAATTGTATACGTACCATCTACTAGTCAACTGAGAACTGTAACGTTCCGTGTTCGAAATTGTATATACTCACAATTATTGAATACATACTTCGTTCGAAGTCAGGTATAGATTTGCGATTTATTGTTTTACATAAACAATTGAAACACTTGACCTAATTCAGCTGTTGAATAATGTAGAAGACACTGTGTGTTTGATTAAGTTTGTGAAAATCTGGAATCATTCGAAAATTTCAATATCCAATACGCGTGCGCAAAGTTTAAAACCAAGCTGCAGGTAGCGAAGAGTGAAAAAAATGTATATTCTCGCGATGGTAAAGTTTCAGTCGTGAATCTTTAAGACCAAGCGATAAGCCGACGTATAATTATAATGAAACCGAATGATTTTGGATTTTTAAAATTTCTCTTTTTCCAAGGCGCTAATTGACTCAATTTGCATCAACGATTGTATGATATGACTTTTCTGAAAAAATTCTAGGGAATTTTCTGTTAATTATCAATGTGCGATCATCGCCTGGATACAAAATAAAGATTAGTGCGGTGCTGATTTATAAACAATTCAATATCCTCGTAAGTTTGAAATAGAGAATATTGGTTTAGGTGAAATTTTGGGCATCGTAGTAACCCTCCATATATTTAAGCGTGGCTTAAAGCTCGTCACGCGCGTATCCATCGTCAGCTGCACTACATATGTTAACATGTGAGCGCGCTACGGGGATATGAATAATAAGCCGTGTGCGCAGTGAATCAATCGGCGATCTCAAGTCGCAAATGAACGTAAATAACAATTTGCGTGATTCGTAACATACAGACGCGACGTTGGTACGTTGCAATCTTTTCTATCGACCGTCGTCGTCATCATCTTTACGATTCGCTTATGTCAGATGTGTTTTATCGAATATAACCTATAAACCTAACCTATTCATTATACGAGATATAATATAATAAATTAATAACCTAGTGAGTCTTTTTCTTATACATAGAATCAGATCCCAATATGCTGATCATTCAGAATTGGTTATCTGTATAATTAGCGTAATTCAAGGTTTTTTTTTCTTCTGCGTAGTTTTTTCATATAGCTGAAATCGTGCCAGGGAATTGACTCGAAGTAGAAGTAAGAAGTTTTACGCGCCGGAGGGCAACCTAACCTCAAATCTCGAATTGGACTACGCGTTCAAAGATGGCGACACTATGCGGTCGTTTATCGAGATTCAGGGGCATATGTACGAGCAGTATAGCGAGGCGGGAGACTCCGAAGGATTTAAAAGGCCGAAAAACGAGCTCGCAGCTGTGGCTCAGAAGACAATTAGCCGATCCATACGTTGAGAAAGCAAAAATGGAGAATTACAGATGTAGAAGTGCGTTCAAGCTCCTTGAGATGGACAAAAAAAACGGGATACTGTCACCCGGAATGATTGTGGTCGACTGTGGTGCAGCCCCAGGAAGTTGGACCCAAGTTGCGGTGAGTTTGACCAACGCGAATGGTAAGGAGGTCAACAAACCCGTGGGAAAAGTCGTTGCGATAGACAAGTCCCAGATATACCCAATAGATGGAGCCACGGTTGTTGGTAACATGGATTTTACAACAGCTGCAGCACAGGCCAAACTGAAGGAACATCTAGCTGGTGAATTGGTCGACGTTGTCTTATCCGATATGGCGCCAAACGCGACCGGAGTCCGATCAATGGATCACGAAAATATCGTCGCCCTCGCTTACGCGGCCTTCCGGTTTGCCCTGGTAGTTTCCAAACCGGAAGCCACGTTCATAGCAAAGCTCTGGGACGGCGGAGGAGCGAAAGGCGTTGAAGACGATCTAAGAAAGTTCTACAAAACCGTAAAAATCCTTCGTCCAGCCGCAACGAGGACCGAATCCTCCGAGAAGTTCGTTCTTGCGAGAGGATTCAAAGGACTCAAGTTATCGGGGGATGCTTCTATGTAGCTATAAGGAATTTATTGTATGCGAATAAATAATAAATAATTACGCGCAATATTTTTTTCTTCTTTCAGTACAATTTGTTTTTTTTTTTTCTTTTATCCTCAATCATTCATCGTCATTCCCCTTTATTTGACTCCGATCAAGTGATCGTACAATATACGATACACTCGGCGTTATACCGTTAAGGGCTAAAGTGTTAAATGGGGATTACGCCCTTGTCACGATTAGCCCTCGACATCCGTGCAAGAAATATATATGGATTCAGCGATGAACTGTGTATCGGCCCGTTTGTCAAAATGGAAAAAAATAATTAAAAATAAAATATTTTACCTCATGACAGCGACAGGCAGTTGATTCCAGGGTCCGTTAAGAAAAAACAAAAACATACTCTAGCGGACAATGAGGATCCAGAGATATACGGGGAGAATTTTTAGAAAGGAAATCTCACAGTCCAGTTCCCAGACTTGACAGACATGACCCTGGGCCGTTTCCTTTCCATAAATTCTTCGTTTGTAATTTCGGTCTGTGAACATAGCTAATAACCAATGACGAACATCGCAAGATTTTTATATAGTCTTATAAAGGGGAGCGGTATGTCGCTGTTGTAAAAATGATACGTGGTCCAAAATCAATTTATATCTTCACCTGCAAAGTTCATTTTACATCATTATAATTATGTCGCTAAAAATCAGTTACTGCACGAATTGAGGCACACCTTTGGTCCGATTTCACTTTCTCAGGATCCGAATTGTTCGGAATACGCGCTGTCATAAATTGAAGAAAGGAAATTGAATTTAAAAAAATTATCATAGAAGATATGGCCAATTTTCTAAAAATCGAACATTTCTTTTTCACTTATTTGCAAATAACTCAGCCAAAAAATTAAATTTTCCAATTTCCCTTCGTTCAATTAGTGACGGTCTGTATACCTTCGAATCTTGGTCATAGATAAGTCGAATCGTATCTACTGTTTTTAAGTGAGATAATTATAATGATGCAAAATGAACTTTGGTGATGAAACTAATTGATTTTGGACTACCTATGTTTAATTTTTCTAACCGCGACATATGTATACTGTTCCCTTTAATTAAATTTATCTCAACGAACCGAGATCCAAATGCGATATTGTATAGACAGTAAATTTCTGGGAAGCGTATTTTTGTTAAAATTTGCGCTGATTTTAACAATTTTATCGAGAAAAATAGTCCATCGTAATGTTAAATCTGCGACGAAGCATAACGGTATGAGTAATATCGATATATACGTTTTATATAGATCAAAGCCAACGTTTAATTAATCTGTATATATACAATTGTTTTTCTCTTCTCTTTCTCTCTCTCTCTCTCTCTTTTCTTCACTTTTTTTATATTCTTCATAATAAAATTAATATTTACACAAATCAAGATAGTACAGCGTAATAATATCATTTTAAATAATAGGCGTATATATATATATATGTATATATATATATATATATTGTATATTGTATAATTAATATAATATGTATATCTATATATATAAAGACATAGACATAGACAGATCGTTACTGGCCGCAATTCCTCGAACCTATACATATTATAATACCTATTATAAATATTATATATTCGAGCATTTCTAATTTATATTACGTATATACAAATATATATTATATATCTATACACATATATATATATATATATATACATGCACACGTGTCAGAATCACCTTGGTATATTATTTATATGTATATATGTATAAATATATGTATAAATATATGTATATATATTTGTATAATAATTATAATATATATATATGTAAATTTCCACGACGTCGGAGACGATCGCGCAGCATATATTATGTATACATATATATGTATACTATAACGATCGACCCGAGTCGATATTATCTACCTTATCGTAATTAAAAGTCCCCCTCCCCCCTTCCTCAATGACCCTTATTCAAATACACACATTGCACACACACACACACACACACAACGACACAACATTTAATAATAGACATTATAGCATATACATACACACGGGACGACGATTTTATATTTTACATATAATATACTCTATAGCTTATAAATTAACATTTCATAATACATACACATTACACATATATTAGCGTGATAATTAGGTTATATAGATATTGTGTGCGGAATACACATTATATCGTAATACATCGCGTGGTACACATTAGACATATACATATTAGGGTGCTTTTTTTTTCGCGACTATTTTCATTTTTTTTTTCTCTACTCTCATGTCGAAATTTTCTTGGAAACACCTAAAACAAAATTCCCTAAAAGTTTGAGCCCTTAATATTAATGTTAAGTACTCGCCCTCGGCGTGAGAAAGATTTCCCATTTAAAATACACGTAACTTAAATTTTCGTTTTCTTAAAATTCCTATAGCTCAGAAGCCCTTTATGCTATTCAGACGTTTGAAGAACCAAATTACTCAGAATTGAATGCTCTACAAAAGTGCCCATTGAAACGGAAATGTAACTTATACGGGTGAGACAGTACAGGTGATTGAAGTCAAAATTTCATAAATTTCTTGTTTTTTCTTTGTTTTTTCATAATTGGCTGAAAATACGAAAAAAAAAAATTGTTAATGACAAAATTGTAGCAAATTGAATTTCCTTCAAAAAAGGTTTTGGGCACCGATCTCTATTATTGATATTTTTCGAGATAACAAGCTTTTTGTTTTTCATGATTTACCATTTTCATGAATTTGCGGCTCATTATGAGGTCCTGAAAAAAAGGTCCTGAGCACCGGTTCTTAGCACTTTTTTAGAGCATTAAATTCCGAGTAATTTGGTTCTTCAAACGTTCGAATAGCATAAAGGACCTCCGAGCTATAAGAATTTAAAAAAAGAAAAATTCAAATTACGTGTATTTTAAATGGTAAAAATCTTCAAACGTCGAGGGAGAGTACTTAATATTAATATTAAGGGCTCAAACTTTCAGGGAATTTTTTTTTAGGTATTTCTAAGAAAATTTCGAGGTGGGAGTTAAAGAAAAAAATATAAAAAAATAGTCGCCAAAAAAAAAGCACCCTCATATCTATATATGCGTGTATATATACTCTGGTCGGTAAAAATTGCAAACTTCTCATATTTATCTAGATTTAATATACATACTATCGTAATTGATTTTTTTTTTCCTTTATTTTTCTATTCATTTTATATGATTTGTATCGTTTTGTATCTTCTCTAGACTAATTCGCGATCAAGGGGTTTTAATACAGTAATCATCTAAATCATCATCATCATCATCATCTATTGTACAATACAGGGTATAATTCTGACTGCGAATAAGGGCAAATGTAATTCTTTTTTTTTTTCGTTATAACCTATAGGGAAGAAAAAAAAATTCAATCATATTAATAATAATAATAATAATAATAGTAATAGTAGTAATAATAATAATCATGATCGTAATAACATTAATAATAATAACAACAACAATACATTCTATACGTTTATACATTTACAATGTATATATAATATATATATGTGTATACTATATATGTATACGATATATTGTACATATATAATATATACGATCAATCAGTCTGTGTTTTGGTAAAGTGTCTTCGCGTAATTGCGCGACGTCCCGCCGTTAGTTAGCCTGCGTATGATTTTCAAATATTATTGTTTGTTATCGTGATGCTTATTTATCGAATTACTTTTCAGTTTTGTTTTTTTTTTGTTTTTTTTTTTGTTCTTTTGTGCATTTTTTTTTTTTTTTTGCCAATTTACGTTCTCAACAATTATTATGGTACGTTCAAAGAGGTTGATGACTTAAAATCAGTAAATTTGTAGTCAATTATATCGAGTGATAACAGTAAGTTAAATATTAATCAAGTTTATTCATTTGAGAACCATGATGAATTCCCTACGATTTTTCGAGAAAAAGGAAAAAAAAAAAAAAAAAATCGTAAAATCCTAAACAAATAAGCAAATATCAGTGTTTTATTTCACAGCGTTTGAAAATAATGACAAATTAACCTGTAATATTCAATCGATCTCATTCTACCTGGGGCTTGTTTTGTTCAGAAAATTGATACGCACAATTTGACTGTGGCGAATTTTCTTTTTTTTTTTTTTCTTTTTTTTTTCTATCTCTTCTTCAACGTTCAATTGTCGACCAATTAATTTTTTAAGATTTTAGCGATATCGATTGCAAACAACAAATAGCAATATTTAACTGACTGTACCGAAAACAATTATTTCGTCACGGTCAAGTTGTGCGTATTAATTTTTTGAACCCAAATAAGTCCACGTAGAATTGTAATCGATTGAATATTATAGATTTATAAAAGATTTTACGAAATTTTTTCGAAAATTGTTTTTCAAAAATCGTAACGAATTTATCGTTGTTTACAAGTAAATAAACTTGATTAATATTCAATCTACGCTTATCACACAATGCGATTAAATAAAAATGTACTGATTTAAAAGCACGAACCTTCCTAAATCATTTGTCTTCTTCTTCTTCCTTCAATTCCTTATTCTTTCTAATACAATATTAGCCCGTTTCTTTTTTTTTTTTTTACGTAGACGTGAATATCTGTATATATATCTGCGCAGTAAATCTGCGCGGCCGACTATATTATGCATTTGGACTAGCCTCTCTCTCTCTCTCTCTCTCTTTCGTTCTTTCTATCTCTTGATCGTGAGGCGCGCGAATTGTAAGTATTATTATACTAATTGTTTTTATGTTTCGGGGTCTAATTAATATACATATATAGTGTATAGATATATATATGTATTCAAGAATTGATAATCAAACACACAAAGAACGGAAAGTACTTGAGCTCTTTTTATCATCCCATACCCATAGCCTCCTCCCCCCACCCCAACCGTTTCATAAATTTTTCAAATCAAATTTCGCGCGCTCTTACCACACACGTAAACACATACACATAGTATTTGGCACCGCTCCGAATTTCCACTATAATATAATAAGTATATAATATGAATATATATATATATATATATATATATATAGATGTATAGAATATAGAAAATTCATCGAATTATTATATCTCTAACCGATCACTTGGCCCCCCGTAGTACCCCGGGGTACCGTTTGACCGAAAACGCGATTTAGACCTTGGGGGGGCGGAACCGATCTGTATAAATTATCCCGTTGTGTAAGAATCGGTGAAGTACTACGCGATGATTGGCTACTTGTTGCAGTTGTTAGACTTGGATCCCTGAACAATGGCATCCTGGTCCAGAACCTGAACAACAACGGGTTTTGCCTTTGACTGTCGTTATGAACTGTGACTGCAGAAGACTGTCGAGGTGGTTGTAAATCTTCGATTCTCCATCCTGGTGGCAAGTGCCAGTATCCTTTTTTTTGATGAAGAGGAACGCTGTTCTTTGGCATCAACTGAGAACGTTGGATTTCATCCACGAATGAATTACGTTCTTTGGAATTTAGGTTTCCGTTTATGCTGTTCGAATTGTCCGAAGGGAACTGGACGTAACCTGATAAAGACTTTCTCTCATCATCTGGAAACCTTACGTAATCTTGGCCTGAAGTTGTCCTTCTTCTTTGCTGTAGATGACTTTGTTCACCGGGCGAAGGACCTCGATTGGAATCGATTTGACCTCTGTGCAGTGAAGGATGCTGTGATGTTTCTCTTCGGTTGGAGTCTAGCGTCGAGGAATCGTCCTGGTTGATCAGGGACGAGATTTGGGGTCTTGAGGAAGAGACTGTGAGCACTTCGGCTCGTTTTTTACCCCTCGTACTCGGTCTTTCCAATCTGCGGGAGTCTTGTGGTGAGAAAATCACTTCCGGTTCCAAATCAAGATCCTTGTCCACCTCGAAAATCTCACGGGGTTCGTCCAGCTTCAGATGGGTTGACGTCGTGCCAGTGTTCAAATCCAACAAAGTTGTTTCCAGAATTACGTCACCGCTGATACTTGACTCGCTTGATATATTCCCACCACTTTCTTCACCGGTTTTACTACTTGTAGACGATGTCCACGAAGACTCATCCGGACTAATCGATGGAACAAATTTACCAGCAGCAGAAACTAACATCCCTGCTTCACTGTGCGTGAGGATTTCATCAGTCGACTCTGTCCCGGCGTCAAGGTCTTCTTCAGGGTAGTTTGTCGTTGCTGCAGTATCCGGAAAATCGGGCAACGTCGTTTCATCATACTCGTCATCAGCCAGAGTCACTTCTTCTTCGTTATCTTCAGTCACGATGTCCTCGGATCTGTTAAAGGATCAGTTACATTTAATGTTCACTGTACCAAAGTGGGTGGAATGAAGTATATGTGATCTCTTAATCTCCGATATAGTGATGATAAAAATCTGTCTTGGTCTTGCAGTATTCGTCTTGGTAGTTCATTTTTGCAGCATTTTTGCAAGACTAAGACCAACACGAAGATCACACGATTTTTAGGAAGACCAAAACCAAGATTGAATATGCAAGACCAAGACCGAGACCGAGACCAAGACCAAGTCTGCAAGACTTGACCGAGGGGCTATTCACTTCGATTTTGCGTGTACAGGTGACTTCCGACTTCCAGAGTCTTCAAAAGACTTCCAAGGACTTCCAAAGACTTCCAAAGACTTCCGAAGACTTTCGAAGACTTTCGAAGACTTCCGACGACTTCCAAAGACTTCCGAAGACTTCCAAAGACTTCCAAAGACTTCCGAAGACTTTCGAAGACTTCCAAAGACTTCCAAAGACTTCCAAAGACTTCCAAAGACTTCCAAAGACTTCCAGAGACTTCCGAAGACTTCCGAAGAATACCAGTTGCGTGATCATATAAGGAATTCTTGGAATTTTAACCGAAGACTTCCAAAGACTTCCGAAGATTTTCGAAGACTTCCAAAGACTTCCGAAGACTTCCAAAGACTTCCAAAGACTTCCGAAGACTTTCGAAGACTTCCAAAGACTTCTAAAGACTTCCGAAGACTTTCGAAGACTTCCGACAACTTCCAAAGACTTCCAAAGACTTCCGAGACCAGTGTACATAGGACTTCCCAAATGAATAGCCTCTCGGACTTGACCAAGACCAAGATTGAATGTGCGACACCAAGACCAGGATCTTGGTCTTGTTTCGCTCATCACTAGTCTCCGAACAATCATTGACAAAAAACATAATAGTTCGTGAATTGAAAACGAATTTCACCAAGGAAATGTAAAAAATAAGGAACAAGTGTGTCACTGAGACAAACAACATTCATAATAAATATACGTACGGTGGATGAAATTCTGTTCCATTGGATGAGACATCGTCCTTCATGGTCGAGTTGATGTTCAGGTGATCATCGCCGGTTCCCGGATTTGAGTCTGGGTCCTCAAAATAAGGAGTTGACGATATTCCAGTCAGTTTAGCGGGTGATAAAAGAAGAACGACAGTTGGTTGCTGTGCATCTTCCACTGGTTTTGTTACCGTCACGTTGTTTCCCACAGACGAGGGTTTTCCACGTGAAGTGTTGAAAAGAGTGCCCAAGGAAAGGGGAATTTGGTAGTCGATAACTTCAGCAATGGTATGGTTGCCATCGTCTATGATTTCGGCCACTGGAACCACGACTTCGCGTATTGAATGATCTTCAGAAGGCTTTGATAAATTGCCACGAAAAAATGTCCCTTCGTGTTCTTGGCCAGTCTTGGTACTATTTCCGATTTCATACGCGGTCAAAACTGCCTCAGTATCTCTATCCGGCTTATGGGCAAATTTTAAACCCTCGACTGGCGATACATGCACGACGGATATCTCCACCGATTCATCGGTTGACGTTTCACGCTCCGATATGTTGCCTGACAGAGGTGATCTTGAGGCTGATAAGTTCTCTTTGATCCCAAGTGATATGTTCACCTGGAGTGGTCCGGAAGCTGCGGATTGCTTCATATCCGAACCTGTGGCAGCTGAATCATCGAGCTGAATAGTGCTCGGGAATTTCGCCCTTAAACGGTCCAAGATGAATTCCAGATGAGACTTGTAGTTGATTTGGATAGTTTCTTTCACGCACCTTCCCATCACGTCTGCTCTGTAACCGTCAGAACAGTCCGGCCGAAGTTCTGGTGCTACGAAAACACTTTTTGGACTGATTCGGCGAGGAACTGTTGCCGATTCAAAACTCGATTGTGCGTCTGGTTTATTTGCCACAACGAGCCAGGCTTGCCAGGCCAGTTCACTTGGCAGTCCCACGTCATGGGTGGGCAATTTACGGGCCGAAGACAAAAGCGAAGAAGGTGCAGAAGCTGTGGTAGTGTCTGGGCTTGTCGATTCCAAATTCACAGCCTCGATATCTATTTGACTGCCGGTTGGCGCGCCGCCGGAAATCGACGTCAGGCCAATCAGAACGCAGATTATCGAGGACCACCTCATCTTTGGTGTTCGTTCGAAATTTGTTCGCCCGCTACCGGTGACCTTTTCTCGATATCCCTGTCACCGTTTCTGGTATTCACGCATCGAGCCTACCTGAAATCAGAAAAAAAAAAAAAACTAAAAATTAAATGAATAGTCGAGGTCCTTACTATTAAGGATATAGTTCGGGTTAAAAGCTATATATCTTCCAGAATTGATGATGTACATTAATGCCAAACTTTTTGCTGTATACATTTGTACACCTGAAACTACAAGAAAAAACGTATAACATTGTCTGTACAAGCTTAAGATCGGATGGAAAGCACCAAAAAGGCCCCAAATCAGCGCTTCGCTGTAAATGGAACTGCAGGTGATGAAATACTTAGGATACAGCAATCTCTATTTTTTTCCTGTATCAGAAAGACAAAGAGAAAAGATCCACTTGATGAATCTGGTTTACAGTGCGGGAAAAACTTGAGAAATTGAATTTTTAACACGTTCTTTACAAAAAAGGCACTTTTTTTTAACGTTGATCTAGAAAAGCCCACGTCAAAATTGTTCATAGTACATCCAAAAAAACTTCATCGCCAGTTCCATTTTGAAATTTGCGAAGTAAGTCAAAATTAGTTACAGAGATAATCGAGGATTTGTAAAAAGTTATAAAGCAAATCAGAACTCCATTATAAGAGTGGTACAAGTTTACTTATACTCTTGTATATTTTTGTACATTTATTTTCATTTTGACAGTATAAATAAGTTCGAAATCTCTTTATTTCTATAAGATTCTCGCGACCTTTATCACTCTTATTCAAATAAATTAGACGTGAAACGTGAATTTCACAGATTTTGACGTTTTGACCCAAGTTACACCACTTTCAAAGACGAATCCTAATTGGCTCTTTGCAGAAATTGATGGCTCGATATATTTTATAAAGAAATCTGCAAAAAAAAAAAACAAGTTTTTTTTTTTTTTTTTAAATCGCATAATTTTGGGCCCTTCTTCACCCCGAACTCGTTAAATTCGATAAAAATCGTTTCAAGAAGAAGTTTCCGTCAATTCCATTTGAAAAGATATTACAGAATACTAAAAAATGTATGTCGAATGGTCAAAACTGTATTTCGAAATACGTGTAGGATGCGAGTCTAAAGTACTCAATGGACTCTGTGCCTGAAATCTGAGGATAAAAAACAATCATTTCTAGTCAGTTTAGTTAGCTATGTGAATATTTATAATACGTGAGATGCGTTGGTACACATATGCCGTCGACTTCCGGTCGAACGATTAGCATAATTAAGTATATACAAGCGGTACAATCGTGGTGTGCGCCACAGCCTGCAGTACAGTTACTACTTAGAACTGTACGGAAACGTGGCTAATTCTGTGTACACTATTATAGTGGCTGTATAGTGCTTCTTGCGCGTTTTGGTTATAGGGTTACCCATAGAGCACAGTCTTATCCTTTAATAAATGCCTTTGCACTGTGCAATTTCACCTAGGTTACCAATTTAAATTCCACCAATTTTTTGGGTGATTTAAAAAAACCCAGCAACGCCTGATGCACTAAAATTTCTCACAATGTCAAAATTACCTCACCAAAGTGTCAAAGTAACCAGAAACAGTGTCATAAACTGATATCATGAAGCTTCAGTAGTCCATGCAGAAAATTTTCACAGTCTGTGTTCAGAAAAGAACACAGTTTGCCTGATGCACTAAAATTTCTCACAGTGTCAAAATTACTTAAAAAAGTGTCAAAGTAACCAGAAACAGTGTCAAACTGACATCATGAAGTTTCAGTAGTCCATAGAGTAAATTTTCACAGTGTGTGTGTGTGTTGAGAACACAGTACTGTAATGTGTCTTTTTGACTCAATAACTGAAGCAAGTAGGTACCGGTGTTTTGTTCGACACAAAATTTCACGGAAACACCAGGTATACACGAAACTCATTAACCGCGAGCACTGAACTCAGTTCTTATGTATAATATACCTATATCATTAAAATATCATGTCTCTGGGTGTAAATTGTCGTCACTATAGTTTATTCCCTTAGACAAAGTCCCATCGTAAAAGTTTTAGGCGTTTTCTGGATATTTTTTTTTTTTTTTTGTTGTTGTATTTTTTTGAATCCGATTTGAGGTGTTTTTTTTTTTTTTTTTTTTCTGTAGAATCGTTAACAATTAATACCGAAGTAGAACTAAGCGAGCTGATGGCGATAAACTGAAGAGACAAAAAATTTCTCGAATATATCAGTTATATATATAGTATAGTAGAACCCTATATAAGAAACAGATTATTTGAATTTGGTCAAACAAGCGAAAGTCTTTGCGGATTTTGAACAGCTGTGAATTATTGACAGTGGGTTTATTTGAACGGGCCAGACTAACGTACAAACAGTGTGATCGACCGAATGGATTCAATATTAACGCTATAACGTTACGTTGTAACATGATAAACGTACCATTATTTCTATATCGAATTTGAAAATTTCAACTATTTCGCACGTTTTATATTATCTGCTTTCTTAGATAAATTAGACTATATTTGATATTTTTATTTTATTTATAGTACGCAATGTATCTATGTATATCTACCTGTAATGGCTATCCGGCTCGGACACCTTGTGCCATGAGACTATAAGAATCTCGAAGGTTAAACTTTCTTTATGGGCGATATTATAGCTGCATATGTGTACCTATCTACTAGTACGTATATATAGGTACTATACCTACCTACGTTTAAGTATAATGACTAACGACAAGAGCCTCGTTCAGTGAATCGCCAAGTCGTAATTTGTTTCTAATCTCATATACATATATACTCCCGATGTGATATTACTTCGTTGTTTAAACATCGAACTGGGCCCCAGTAAAAAGGGGCGGGAATTTACCATTAATCACTTCATTACCATCCGGCCTAATATATATATATATATATATATATAATATATACCTGCTTGGCCATCCGTAAACGTGGTTCGCGTCATCCCCAACCTCAAAACATACCCATCATCACAAAGAACATTTTTACGCATTTGTTTATGATTCATTCTCTCCAGGCGTTATCGCTTTGCTATTTGAAACGCGTTTTAAGATAGTGCAGCAGCGGGATGGCTTGCAGGTATGTATGTATGTACATACCTGCATTGGACATACTGGAATACCTGAACTGCACCCCCCACGATTTTCAAATCCCTATTGCACAGAATATCACCGCATGAGTATACGAAAAAAAAACAAAAAAAAAAAAACAAGAACAAGAACAAGAGAAAGAAAAATATTAAATAAATCTTTCAAACCTTGTTTCGAGGTAAAAGAGAAAAAAAAAACCGATTCTACCATGGCGAAACTAACATATTACATACCGACCATAAAACCTAATATAGGTATATGCAGGTATTGGGAATTCCACGCCAAATCCATTAGCTCACAAAACCCTCACGGTCATAATATTTTTCGATTTTTTGTTTTTTTTTTTGTTTTTTGTTTGGTTTTAATACGTTTCTCAGTTATATAAATCTTCAAGACTTTTGGTAATACTGAGCAATTGGTGTTTAAAATAATGATTTTCAAATTACTGCAATCAGGAAAAGAGGTGGGGATCGAGAGACGAAAATTTAAAATGACCGAAGTTCCGAAAATCAAGAATCCAAACAAGCCTCGTATAGAAAAGCTCCATAAAACGGGTATTAAACAATAGAAAAAAAAAGTCAACAGTAAACTGTTCTTATAAGTACAATGGGAAATTGATGAATTTTCGATTAACCAAAAACCTGAATGACAAAAATAGTAAATATTTGTAAAAGGAAATCAACCATTTTCAAATGAGTCTAAATTGAGAAAAATTGAATATTGAAATAATAAACTACAGAATGACTAAAGATGCGAGGGGTAAAAAAAAAAAAACCGGAGAATCAAATTGTCGACGTTACAAAATCCCGAAAATGGATACTGCATATAATATTTCCTATATTGGTAGTAATCAATGATTATTACCAATCTATTCAACGAAAATGATGACACTGCATTTGTGTAAATTGATGAGAAATTCTCGTGGCATTTTCGGAACTTTAATTTTTCCGGATTTTGAATTTATATTTTTCAATTTATCCGATTTTTCAGAATCGGTGTACGAATCTCCCAAGTTTTGCACCATCGAAGTGGTGGCTTTTCGAAAATTTCGTTTTCGTCAAATAGAAAATTCTGCATTATACTATTTTCAAACTTTAGAAAGACCTTTCGGAACAAATGAGCGCCGGGAATTTGGATGACTTGATGAGAAGGTACACCGGATTTTTGGTCTTTTTCATGTTTTTAATTCTCATGGATCAATCGCTATTCATAAGCTTGATATTCGGTTCGTTGAATTTTGGGATTCTGGTCATTCTGAATTTTGGTCTTTCGGTTTTTCCACTCCTCCATAAAAAAAAAAAGAATTTTCTAGAATTTTGCAAAACTTACAAAATGGGAAAAATCTGAAAAAGTTTAGAAATTCTTAACTTACAAACTTCTTAGAGATTTAATGAGAGCTTCGAACTACTCGATTCGGTGTGCAATGCCCCATATATATGTATGATGATGTCGCAATCGAATTAGAGACAAACCCGGATACTTCGGACCCGGTAAAGACCCAGTGTTTCAACTTTCATCCCAAGAAGAAGAAGAAGAAGAAGAAAAAAAAAAAAAAAAAAGAAAAAAAAGATAAGAAGAAGATGAAGAAGATCATGGTGTTCAGCTCCAGGCGCTCACTTTCGACGGCCTTCCTCGTGTAAGGAAGGCGCGGGCATTGGTTACCTATGGTATTACTCAGTCTGAGGATAAGGTGTGAGAGAGATCTTGGTCTCTGGTATACCTTCATGTGAGAGAGCTTACTGAGATAATATCAAGACGACGACGCGATACTAGTCTCGGTATCTGGTTGCGGTGCATTCCTGATCCATCCTGAGGCTGAACCTTTTGACGGTTCGAAGCCCCTTGGACCAACTTTGGTTTTGAATCCAACTCAAGGTCTTCGGGATTCCATAATCCCGGTATTCCAGGATCTGCATGGGACCGAATACCAAAAGATTGATCTTATTATTATAGAAGACCCTGACCCAGCTGTGGAGGATCTTCTTTGCTGTTTTTTCGAAGAACGATCTCTCGTCATCAGGCCATATGTCAATAGTCCGAATAAACATTACAGAAATTTCTCATTATGGCATGTACTGTAAATACAGAATTGTCTAACTGCAGTTCCCACACTCAGTCATCAAGAGCAAAATTCCATAAATGGATATATATATATATAATATACGTGAATGAGCGGAAAACGAGACATAGACGGAATTTTTAATTGCAAGATTGGATTGAGTCTCAGCTGTCGTACATTGCGGATCGTTGCATATAAATCCGGACTTGCCGGAATCGCTAAATGCCAATTCGTCGAACAGAAGCTGCGCTGACTCAGATATAAACTGAAAGTCCAATTTGGACTGCGAACAAAGAAACCCAAGACTATAAATCGGGTATTAGATCGCAATTGGATCTGACGATCGATTTTTCATATTTTTTTTTTCGAGATCGAAAAACGTTTGAAATTTCATCATATCTACTCGTCCTTGAAAACTACAAATATTGAATCGAAGATATATTTTGACAACTTGCAAGATGGAAAAAACTGAAATTCGAAATCACGATTCCAATCGTTGAATCTTTCAAAATTCTAACTCGAAACAGATAGTCTGACTGTTGCCAAACTTTGTGCTGCCCTTACTTCAATTTTTCTATAATGTGAGGGCAGAATGGGCCCATTCTGGAAAACAAACGGGAACACAACTTATTATGGCTATTGTTTTGAGGATTTGATTTTTTTTTATCATTAACTATGCCAACTTATATTCACCGAAAAAAATACCTTGCACAAAAGTTTGTAATATTTTTGGAAAAAGTGCCCATTTTGCCCACATCTTACGGATATTTGAGCTCACGATAACAACGTTTGGCATAACTGTCAAGCTATAGTTTTGAGGCCAACATTTTCAGATCTAGTAATTTAAATGAGAAATTAGCGCCTCGATTTCCTGATGATCTATTTTTCCCGCCTGACCCGCCCTAGATTTTATAACGTAGATAATTGCGTGTTCAAAGTTTCATCGAGTTAATAACTAAATCTCTATAAAGCCTTCGAAGTATCTTCAGAAAAGTACAAGGATAATCTTGAAGT
The DNA here is from genome assembly GCA_963989295.1 of Ametastegia equiseti. Taxonomy (NCBI): domain Eukaryota; kingdom Metazoa; phylum Arthropoda; class Insecta; order Hymenoptera; family Tenthredinidae; genus Ametastegia; species Ametastegia equiseti. The sequence continues at coordinate 4,374,765 of OZ022402.1, forward strand.
AATTCAAAACAAAAAATTTTCAATTTTCAAAAATTTCGAACATATTTTAGGGTGCCTATTTTGCCCGTAATTTTCGGACTTTTCAAATATTAAGGGCGTTTAGAACTCGGCTTGCTTCAGGCTATCATTTTTCGGTGAAAATTCGGAGATTTATTGCTTCAAACCTCAACTTAAAGCGTTAATTTCTTAGGGGGGGGCCCATTTTGCCCGCCCCCCTCCTACTTGATTCGGAAATTTAGCAGTACTTGATTCAGATTAATTTCTAATGACTATCAAATTAACCTCAAATAGTGTCAGACTGGCAACTTGATCTTAAATAGTGTCAGACTGCCAAGTTAACCTCAAATAGTGTCAGACTGTCAAGTTAACCTCAAATAGTGTCAGACTGTCAAGTTAACCTCAAATAGTGTCAGACTGCCAAGTGAACCTCAAATAGTGTCAGACTGTCAAGTTAACCTCAAATAGTGTCAGACTGTCAAGTTAACCTCAAATAGTGTCAGACTGTCAAGTTAACCTCAAATAGTGTCAGACTGCCAAGTAAACCTCAAATAGTGTCAGAGGAACGCCAATGAGTTGGATAATTGTATAAAGGTCCAGACCGAAAATTTGGTACATGATATTACGCAGACATATGAAGGAATGTATATATATATATGAACTGAGAATTTGCAATTAGTCGATAATCTAGCGACGTGATCGTCTCCAGCATATTATTACCCGGCTGGCGTCTGGCACTCTTTTGGCGGGGAATCCCGGAGAAAACTCTTAGGGTTCACGTTTGCGACACGCGCGTTTATCTGGCGGACAGCCAAAGAGGTTGACCGTTCAAGCCACGCAATATTTCGCAGGAAAGTTTACCTTGGCTATGTAGCTATATATTTATAATGTATAGGTATACATACATATATATCGTATATAATGACTATATGTATACTCGAGTAGGTATAGCCTTAAAACCATGAGAAAACTAACAACATACATATTATAAGAAACGAAGAGGCCTCCCGGAGCCTCACGATCAGACATATATAGTACATGTACTGTACGTACTGGTAAATAAACTGGTGCTACATGGTTAAGCTGCTAAAAAATAAAAAATAAATCCCAACTCATGGCAATTCGCCAGTATCTTGATCCTCTATACTTGACGTTTATTCTATTCAACGACAGTTTTAATCTCCGGACAGGTGCGGACAAGGTTTGACTTATCGACCTGATGCGTATACCCAGATACTACGAATATATACTATATACTGTGCAATTAGCCGTTTGGAGATTATCTGCAATTTTCGAAAATCCATTTCTTGTATAGGCTTTGGTAAGAACACAAAAAGAAAAAAAAAAAAAAAAAATTCGTTGGATTCCATGCATCGATTTTGAAAATAGTAATTCGCGTCTATAATCGCAGCGGGAACTTTGAGAAACAAAATATGTGCAATATCCTGATGAAAGCTAAGAAACATTTTACAGAAATCTGCACAAGGTCCAAAAAAAAAAAAAAAACATGAACATATTGCCAGAGAGAGAGAGAGAGAAAAAAAAAAAAAAATTGAGAGAGTGATCTCAATCGTGTAAAGAAATTTATGAAACCTCTGGGAAATTTTCGATGATTGTTTTATTAATGACTGAAAGGAAATGCGTGAAATTCCTGATCATTTATTATATGTATAAGTATATTTTATGATGAATGGGTGATCGCAGTCTGCGGTTTATCCTTTCGAAATAGAAACGCATATAACTAATTCCGAGTAACAGTAAGTCGCAATATATATATATCGATGCAAGTAAAGATGTAGGTTATTTGCATCATGTATATATACAATATATATGTATCGGCTTTTTTACGCACAAGACGTTGTTACAAATAATATATCTATACCGCGTATAAGTCGGAAATTGGAAAATATTATTTACGAGCGTGTACATTTTTCTTTACGAAATTGTATGTACATACATGAAAATTTGGGTTTGCCACCGAATTTTTTTTTTTTTTTTTTTGTCTTATACTTCCAATTGCCGGTCACTCTGGCGATCAGTAAAAATCACAATAATATAATAACTAATTATATGTGAAGAAAACTATCGATTTGAAATTTAACGCATTCGAAACGCGCGCCATTCGCAACGTCACGTGATAGCGTACCTAACCTCGCTTCACGAAACCGCTTACTGCGTTCTCTCAAGTAGCGCCATCTGTAATATTAGTGTACAGTGACGTCATGACCAATCAAAATCGTTTCTGCTCACGTGACTTTTTTTTTTTTTTTTTTTTACAGCGAATTTGGATAATTTTAATACGAAAAAATTAGACTGGTAGAATAATTGCGTCGTTTAATATTCTAAATCTATTTTCACGGATGTGATATGCTTTGTAGAAAAAAATCTTCTGAAATATTTATGTCGGTTGTTTTTCTTTGGCAAACGTATTTGTCTTTCGAAATTTGATGAAAAAAAAAAATTAAAAAAAAAAAAAAAAAAAACTAAATCGACATAAATATTTCGTAATATATATACCGATATCTAGTATGTCAAGCATATAGAGAAGAAAGCTGCAGGCTTGAGAACGGGCGAGGATATATAAATTCTCAAGTCTTACTTATACATACCTATATAATATATATGTATGTATATACCTACTGAATGACATTTCTTCAGCTGGTGCGAAGATTCGCTCTTAAATACATACATACATAAATACATACATACGTATATATATATATACAATATATTGTTAATAGAATATAACCGCGTAGTACCGAAAGGGGTCAATGGATGTCAATCGTAGCTGCGGGCCGAGAGATGAATAATATATCTTTATATAAATACTTGAATATATATTATGTAGTATAGTATATATGTATATTGTACTGGTATATGTATAGTAAGAGAGACAAACAAAAACACATGATCGTTATACATTATACGTATGTGAATAAATTATACATATACATATACGTGTATACAAGCGTTACAAAATATCACACGGTCTTCTATTATAAAGAGGATATTTAAAATGAAACATATATACATACATATACCTATGTACAAACTATTATTTTAATTATTTTTTTTTCTACGCAGAACTGTATCGCGGTTTTAGCGGATAGATTTGATTTTTTTTTTTCATTTTCTCTCTCTCTCTCTCTATCATTTGCAAAAGTATAAAACCACGCGCATTCCTGTTAACAACTCTAATTAATGAATTAATGAATTAATTAAATTTATTAATTAAGCGATTCATCGCGTATAGTATAACTGCCCACGCACTAAGCCAAAGCTCGTTAATTAAATGAGCCACGCGCGAGTTCGCTATCGTCAATCTTTCAAAGGATTTTATCAAATTACGTCAAGGCAAAACACGTAGGTATAGGCACATATACGTATATTATATATTCACACACGTTAGTATAATAAAATATATAGAGAAAAATTAAATGAATAATAGATCAAAACTAAAGTCATTAAATATCATCATCATCATGCGGAATGCGTTGAGATTTTGATAAAAAAGACTCACTATTTTGCGATCGCTACTATAATAATTACCGATCGATCGTAATTCCAATACTTCAGTCCATCGATAAAAAAGCGATCTTTGAGTTTGGGTTTCGATCTCGCCCGATAATCGGGCCTGATTACTTTAATGGGATTATTACTCAACACCATGAGTGCAATGGTGTTTTTTGTTCGTTTGTTTTTTTTTTTTTGTTTTTTTGTTTTTATAGAAATGCGCCAGAATTTCTACGTGCTTAAGACTCAACTTGACTTGACTTGACTTGACTTGACTTGACTCGATTCGACTTGACTCTATACTCTCGATCTCCGACTCTGTGTTTGATTTGTACAGAATATCACCGATAAATACCAAGGAGGGTCAAAGGCCATTCAACAGCACTTGTAACTTGTGGTCTCTATCGTTATCTCAACATTCTTGACTTGTTAAGGCTTATCGTGCAATACCAGAACACCCAGGCGAGACTGCGTGTCACCAAAACCAAAGTCGATTTCCTTATAACCCTCTCGCTTGTCATGCGGGGTCAAACTGACCCCGAACATACCATATTACTGCGGGGCATATCTAGGTTTGACTATTTTTTTCCGGGCAGACGAAAAATGAACAATCACACAATTGTTATACTTTTTTTTAAATTTCTTAATTACTCCGAAACGGAACCACTTCATTGATTTCAGGATCGACTGGCGTCGTTGAAAATATTTTTACTTTTTTCCAAAAGTTTCATAACTCGAAAAGGTCGACGTTCGATGATATTAAAATTAAAAAAAAAAAAAAAAAAAAAAAAAAAGATGAACAATCACACCATTGCACTTTTTCAAATCTCATTACTCCGAAAAGGATAATTACCACTTCATAAATTTCAAGATGGACTGCCTTCTTTGGAACTGTTTTTTTTTTTTTTTTTTTCTAGAAGTTTCATGACTCGAAAGTATCACCGTTTAATGATATATTAACAATACTGAAAAATGTGATGTGGTTATGATTTCTTCAATGAAATGTAGCATTTTTACCAATTTCAGCAACTTTTACATCTTTCGCGTCATTTTATTGTTTCATTTTATGTCTGAAAGCGGTGGATTCATATTTTCGAATGTTCACGTCATTCTATGATACAACATTTTTTCAAATCAATCGGAACGATATTGTTCTCACGGCTGGTATCATTTTTACCCTGTGTAACCAGACAGGATTCATTCCCATGAAGCGAATAGAGAAAATACCGTATCCTGCATCTTTTCCAATAAATATTGCGTCCTATATAGGTATACTGACCAGAAAAATTAGTTGCAAGAACATAGAAAGGCAATAAATCTTCTACAAGTCCGAAATCCAGATTTTTGACAGAAAAAAAAAAAAAAAAAAAAAAAAAAAAAAAATTTCAAGCGTCTATAATGATGATTCAAAAACATGTTTCTTTATATTTCAAAGAATACCAATCGTGATAGGAATTTGGAGATCCTCTTTTCTCATTTTGTGGCGACAATTTAGCTGAAATTAAATTCTATGACTTTTTCATGACTATAATCGAAATTCTCTGACATATTCCCGTTTATTCCCGGCTTTTTTCCCCAATCTGTCGCTACCATTAGTAACTATAACTTAAAAGCCACAACCACTTTTTTTTTTTTCTCATCTAATAAAAGCCTGTGATTCGATCTGCAGGTAATTGAGCGTCCTTAGATGATAATGAATAGTTGATCATCATTATATAAAAAAACGTATAGAGATCCAATTTTCTCGTCTCAGTATGCATATAGAAACAGTCTAGAAAATTCTCAGAGCTTATCTTGGGTTTAGTATTTTTCTCTTTATTGCCCGAAGAAAAAGAATTAAAAAAAAACAAAAAAAAAACAAAAAAAAAAACTAAAACCTATGGTCGTATTCTAAATCGGTACTATTTCCGAGTTATTTTTAGACTGAAAGTTGGAGTTTTCTCAGCGTGATGGTATTGCAGTAAAGATATATATACATATATAGATATACATATGTATACGTCGCCGTTTTTTGTTTGGATATATTCATTTCATAGACCAGACTTTTATCTATCCCTCTTACAAGGCGCCAGACCCATCCTCAGCCTAGATACCTACAGGCTGGTAGGTAGTAGTCGTAGCTTATAGAGGCGAGAAGTGTTTTCTTGGACACTTTATTTCTCGCAGCTGCTGCACCACCAGCGGCATCATCATCATCATCATCATCATCACCAGCAGCAGCATAGCTGCATCGCATAGTATGTATATGTAGTTACCGTGTCTCATCTCGCAACGGCCTTTCACCTATTTTATCACTAAGCACTCAATATGAATAATCAAATTTTTTTTCATGTTGAATTATTGACGGTTTTTTTAGAGGAGTCGAAAAATACAGACGTATATATATATATACATTTATTTGAAAATGAGTGTCATCCGATAAATAGTTGTAAATTATCAATACAGAAATTTAATTCAAAACTACTTATATCATTCGATGAATAGCGAAGCTGAGCTATACGAAATAGTGAGAAATTCAAGGAAATGTGCTAGTGAATTTTCAAACGAGAAAATTAGTACCTGATTCAATAGTAATAATACTATACTAGAGTAGCTCGGAGGAGACAATAAATACTATATAATCGGAAGAATGGTAGTTCATTTGTGAAAGAAAAAAAGAAAGAAATAAATAATTGTTATCAAGTGAAGAAATAGTGGGGAGTTAAGAAATTATAGTTGAGTAAAGAATATAGTAGTTCAATAAAAAAATCAAATAAAATAAAAGAATAGTATGTGAGTCAATAAATAGTCGAGTCAATGATTATGGTAATCATTATCAAAAAGATTGTGTATACTTGAATGAAAAAGTCCGTAGTATTCCGATTCAAAAATACTACAAGCGAGTCAAAAAAAAAATAAAAATAAATAAATAAAATAAAATGGTCAGCAAATAAAAATTGAGTGGACATTCGAAGAAGACTGTAGTTGATTTCAGGAGAAAAAAAATAAAGAATAGTACTCGAGTCAAGAACTAGTAGAGAAGTCAAGAACTGATAGTTTATTATAACGAATGAGGTAGTTCATACAGAAACTGGCAACCAAGTGAAAAAAATAGTTGTTGAGTTGGATAATAGTTGTCGATTTGAAAGAAATAACGTTCTAGTATCAAATTCAGTAAAGTACATATTTGAATGAAAATATTTTATACGTTTGATATTTGAAGGATTAAAAAACGGTATTATAACTAGACATACCTATGAGAGTTACAAAATTGTAGTTGAGTCAAGAAATAGTAGATGATTCAAAAAACAGTTAATTACTTAACATAAAAAACTACTATCCTAAAAAAACTACTACTGATTATGAGAAAATTTCACACCTGAATGAAAAATTATAGTATTTTGTTTAAGATATTTACTATGTCAGCCAAAAGATACGTAGTTGGCCTAAACAATAGTTGACCATCCAGAAAAAAATAAAAAAATAAATAAAAAATAATAGTATTTTTTAGAGTCGAAGTACGATGATTGATTGAAAAAAAGAACATTCACTCGAATGAAAAAGTTCCTATTGTACTATTCTAACTATTTATTCGTTTAAAATATACTACAATGATTGCCAATTGAATATGAAATAGTGAATTTCGAACGATGTAATTTTTTTGAATTTACAATCAAACTTAAATTCTAATTCAAATGTATAGATCTGTGTGAAAAACTGATAGGCTCCGATTTACTGTAACCGCCAGATGTGCGGCATCTATCTAATTATGAGTATCAATCTATGATCCCAGCGGAGGCTGCAGTAGCGCAAGTCTTCGCTCTGGACCAAAGATCAAATCGAGAATTGAGAATAGCAGCTACATGCTGGAGTATGTAGAGATGCTTACTACTATACTAGTACTGACTTCGTTAATCTAACCTAATTCTGTCTTTCCGTTCGATTTGGAGGGTTCAAACTGTACACGTTATACATATGTATTGTATGTATATGTATGTACATACATACATTATTATATAGTACTCATACTTTAAGTATATGTATTCTACCACTGTGGTTTAGACACATGTTCAAATTATAGATCCTACCGTGTCACCTATAATACACTTGTGTATACAATCGACGCCTCATTTTATTCTATAATAGAAATACTATTCATATCCAGCCGTAGGTATATCTACCTTCACCGTCATCGACGCCTAGATATTTGCGACAAAATTATTTGCTCATATTATACTTGACGTATATCCAGATATATTTTGTTACATAATTAAGTATATATGTACATACATGGTAAATACATTTATACAAACTCCTTTTCACATCTTGGTTCAAATAATAATTTATACTATTCAGTATTCTCATTTTACATACAAGTAGAATTTTTTTCGACTCATCTATACTATTTCTTGAACAAAAAGCACTAGACGATTTTTCAACCAGAACAACCATTATCTCATTTTTTTTTCTTCTTCTTCATCAGTTACAGCACGTAGTTATAGTTTTGTCCTTTCGAATTGTCAACTAATTTTTGACTCTACTGTCTCTCTTTTTGAGTCGACTATGATTTTTCAACTTATGTACAGAGCTATATGCTATGTTTTTGTACTCAATTAATATTTTACGTACCTATGTCGATTGACTTAATTACTACTATTTCCTTAAATAAACTATTATTGAGTCAACTACTATCACTTGATTCAAGTATATAATTTGATGTTCTTTAATTGTAGGTATACTATTTCTTCGCTCGATTACAACTAATCATTGACTCGAGTAGGTACCTACAATTATTATTTTTTCTCAACAACTATGTTCAAGTCGTTCTTCAACTACTATTAACTACTATTCCTTCACTCAATTAGTACGATTCGTTTATATATTTATTGACTCGAGAAATATTATTTTCTCAATTCAACAACTATTCTTGAGTCTTGACTCGTGATATGATCCAACTATAATTTCATATTCTCTCGTAACTAGTTGTATACAATTTCTTTGCTCGATTATAATTATCATGTCTATATTTATTGATTTGAGTACAACTATCATTTTTCATCACCAACGATTTTCGAGTCAACTATTATTACTCGCTCTTGACTATAATCTTTAGACTCATATAGTTATAGATGTATTATTTCTTCACCCAATTAATACGATTCTGCGCATATATTTATTGACTCAATTAGTATTATCATTTTTTTTTTCAAATTGAGTCAACAACTATTTCTTGATTCCAGTAGTACTTCGATTGAAAAAAAAAATTCACGACTATTTTTTACTTCAAATTCTATATTTTCTTTTCTTTTCTCTCTTCGAATCACTCAATTAGTACGATTCTTCGTATATATTCATTGACTCAATTAGTATTATCATTTTTTTTTTTTGAAATTGAGTCAACAACTATTTCTTGATTCCAGTAGTACTTCAATTTAAGAAAAAAATTCACAACTATTCTTCACCTCAAATCCTATTTTTTCTTTTCTTTTTTCTCTTCGAATCTTGAACTCTTACTTGATATAATGCATGTATAGACTAGTTTAGAATTCAAAAAAACACCATAATCGTCCATCTCTTAGCGTTCTCTCTCGGTTCACCGGATAAGAATGTTTTTGTTCAGCTTTAACGTACTACCTACTAGGTATGCCAGTAAGCTGCGAGAAATGAGATTACAGATCAAGAGACTCAACAGTCTCTGACACGGTCAGCCTCATCTTCAGCGCAGAGATCGTTCGTTCTTAACTTCTTCATCTCAAATTTCCTTTCCTTCTTTTTTCCCCACTTGGACTTATGGAATAGTCTAGTATTTTTTTTTTTTTTTTTTTACTTTTTTTTTTTTTCTTTCTTCTATTTCGTTCTTCGTTTTTTGTCTTTCACGACTGCAGAGATTACCACTGATATATTTTTCAGTGGGATTCGTATGTGATATCTAGATCTTCGTGTATTGGAACGAATTTACTATATATATATTATGCGATGCGTTGCCTCTTTGGCAGTTTTCCAGTGTCTCTTCGTATACATATATAGATATATTTGAACCGGAAGTACGGTTTATTTCTATCGTTTTCTCAGCGATATAGTTATACACGTAAATGTGAGTACTCATAATACGTATGAGATCTAGTAGTATAATAAACCAAACAGCCTTGAGTTTAGAGGAAAACTGACTGTAACAGTACGTAGTATATCTCGAGTATGTTTTTCCATTCTCACAAATCCACAAATATTTACATAATTAGAGACAAATTCGCGATGATTTATACATGTGTATATATGTATGTACATCTGTTTTGCTTTGATAGCTGCACAACAATTGCAATTACACATTTGTTAAATCATATTTTCTATACAAGAAATACAAAAAATTGAATTCAATAAAAATGGGGTGGGATTGAAGTTAAAAATTCCAAAAGTTCCAAACGGTCAAAATTCCGGATTTATTTAGGATGAGATTTTGAGTTTCTAGAAACTTTAGAGTTTAGAAGTTGCAATTTTCGAAAAGTCGAAATGCAGACCGAGATGCGGAGTTTTGGCCTTTCGGATCTTTAGCTTTTGAAATTTTGAATCTCAGGTATTTTACGATTAGGAGTTTTTCAAATTGGTTTAGTAGATTTTCGGGGAAATAATCTTTTCAAAAACTAGCTGAGTTGGTAGTATAAAAATTCGGAATTTTGACGTTTTGCAACTTTCGAAATTCGGAATTTCAATCCCATCCCAAAAAAATTACGATCATCCCAATTCGCTAAGAAGCCTCTTTCATTCTCTTTTTCTTCTATCGTTCCATTCATAGTCAATTTGATATAGAAAAACCGCCGGAAATTGAAACGCGGATTCATTTTTGATTCAGGGGTTAAACTTCAGCGGTCCAGATACATTCCTATATTACACTTATATAGTTGTAAAGTATAGTCAGCTGGACAATGGTCGCCGATCAATTAGTCTACCATCTGCAATCTTGATTGACGAACAATGTATAGGTAACGAATTACTAACGTATGTATGGACATATGTAAAGCTTATTTCCGTTGGGAATGAAATTCGTTCAATCATATGTATAATGTATTATGGTTACAGTTGGCTACGGAATATCCTCGGTCAAAATAATTCCATGGATAAATATTGAAACGATTCGTAGTTTTTTCGTAAGTAATTTTAATTCTTGCCTGATCTTGACGACTAGGATCATCACCATTTTTATTTTTTAATAATAAGAAAACTATAGGGCGATCTACGAGTGCGAGTTAATATTTCAAAAAATCACTGTGTAATTAAATGGCCAAAATTTCGAATTTTTATAATATGAATATTAAAATATTCGAATAACAGATCGAAAAATGAAATTTGTACTTCTGGCTGTTCGAAATTTTGTCCTTTCGATATTTTTACCCCCACCAAAGATCTAAAATTTTTTGAAAACAATCAACGTGTAAAAATTAGAATTCTGTAAAAAAAAAATACAATCTTTCGTTCAAAACTTGAGAAAGAATTCAATTTCTCTAAAAATTCGTAGAAATTCGTACGACCAAAAATATTCCCCATGCAGGTAAAAATTTGTTATACACATAGTATATTAGAAAAGAATGGATAAAAATTGATTTCCCGGATGCCACTTCGATTTTAGTAAGCGCATGTATGTATGTATGTACCAATATTGACGACTCGTTAAATCATCGGCTACACAGTTATGGATTTACAGAGAAAAATGTGCATCCGGAATAGGTAGGTACTATAACATCAAGGTTTGAATTTTCTCAAGTGAAAGTTGGTAATAATTTGTACATAGCACGCGATCCGTATGACGTATACTGAAATTATAAAGATATTTTTGAAAACCCGGATCTACAGTATAGGTAACATATATGTATATACATACGTAGGGGTCTAAAGTGACAAATCGAGTTTCAAGTAGGTATATTTACGCATTATACAATGTCCCTGAAGTTCCGACCATCCGTTTCAACGAAAGTTCTAAGAAAATTTTACTTTACACTCCAGGATTTTTTGGAACCACCCGAAATTTCGAAATTTCGAAGTCTTCTCATAACTCGATTTCGATTTTTCAAAATTTTTCAGTGGACAACGACTGCGGTGAGCATCTTGTCAAATTTTCGTTTCGCCTTGACGTTCAGAACTTCAGGCGGATTATATATACCGAGAGATTTTCTAGAAACTTAACAATATGAACGACTGACTGCGCATGCGTGAAATAATTTCATTTCATTAGTCGACGAGCGATCGCCACGCCCCGATATTCTAGCTCGAAAATCAGGGGCGCCAACTTCATCATTTTTGAAATTCTAACCCTGAAACCTTTTTATCTACAGGGTAGCCGTTGGAAATTGAGTTTGACAGTTCAAACTCGGGTTGGCTAGCCTGCATGATTCGTGAACTAATACCAAATCTTGCGCATGCGCAGTCGGTCGTTTAGACTGTTAGGTTATTTAGAAATGCTCTTGGAATGTATACAATGTATAATAAGTATGTACGGATATACCTAGACGAACAAATGCGAGTCTATAATATCTCATTGAGGATATCGCTGTCTTCCGGTTCTATGATGATTATACTATTATAATATGCAGATGTGCAGATGCTCCCACGATTCCGCAAAATATGTGAAACTTGAATACCGAAGATTAAAGAAAGATAGAAAAATGAAGATGAAGATGAATAAGATGAAATGCAATTCAAGGTAAACAGAACGCAATTAAATAATTTCATTCAAATTTTCTGCACAAGTTGCTCTTTGACTTTCATATACATATATTATACTGCATGTATATGCGATTAACGTTCAAGAATGTATATGTAACGCATAGGTATATTGGACATAAGTATTTATACTCATCTCGCTGTTTTCTCCATTTTTTTTTTCTCCTCTCTTTTTCTCCGTGATTACCGGAAAACCCGTTTTTATTCGAATAATAACATTAACCGGACGTGTCCGCAGCTGATATCAGGAAATTTATCACGACGTATAGTACAATGATACCATGCGATATGGATGTATACCGCATTGCACTATAGTTATTCAAGTATCGGTATTAATTATAGAAATTAATTAATATGGACATGTAGAAACAAAGTCATGAGAATCAAAAAAAAGCCTATTTTTTTCTGTTTCGAAAAACTACAATCCAAATTTATAGAAATATGTATTTGAGGTACCTACATAATTATTAACACATTATATACGTTATATGAATATTAAATTTTTACTATCTAAAACAAAAATACGAATACTCGAATGGTTTTTGAAAAAAATCAAAAAGAACCTTATGATTTTTACATCCGAGATCGGAAATTTTATAGAATTCCATACATTTGATTTGATTACCAAGATGTATAAGAAATTTCAATGCATTCCTATGAATTTTCCAAACCCTAATATGAATTTTAATTTCAGTTTTTCAAAGCAGAATATCAAATTTTGAACACAGTCCTGTATATATAGAAGTTTACTATACAAATAATTTAGAATTGAGACTAACTGAAAACTAAGTATATAACATACTTTATGCTTTGCTGTAAAAACACGTAGTAGGAATATTAAATTTCTTCAGAGTATGTAAATTTTATCAATTTTTCTATCCTTAATTTCAAGCTTTTTTTTTTTTTAACAGAAAAGACGAACTGAGATTTTATGCCTTCGACTCGATCTGATACCACCCGCCAGTAGGTACATACCTACTTGCAATGAGATTACATCAAAGTCACGACTCTGCCAAACTGCAGAAAATTGAAAAACACAAAGAAAAAACAAAAAAAAAAAAAAAAAACACACACACACACAAAAAAAATGACAGCGAAATTCTTATATACAGGATAAACCGGTTCTTCAAAAATACCCTCTTGTCAGGCAAAGATATACAAGTATATATCCGATTTATAATAAAAAAACAAGGCCGTTTACAACAGCGTGAAAGATAACAAAAACAGAAAAAAAAAATAAAAAATATCCTTCATTTTAATGTCTTGCAGATACGTGTGCAGAAAATTTTTACTCTCATGTTCATGAGTGAGAAAATTTTACGAAAAAATTTGTACAATTGGCGAGGAAAATTTATATATATATATATATATATATATATTTATATATATATATATATATATATATATTCTTACCCAACCGATTGTAATTGTCGTCGACAAATAACTGAAGAGAAGAAAAAATTGATAAATAAAATTAATAAATAAAAAAGAAAAAAAAAAAAGGTGAAAAAATAAATGCAATTTTCATTTATTGTACAAAAAATTTAAAGAATTTGCAAAAAATCAGGAAAATTATTTTCATCAGGGTTACGGGTACATATATACGAATCTGTATGTGAATTTAATAATATATTACGCGTCGTAGGTTCCGCGATCGTGCTTTATACCTACCTACCTATATGTACCAAATATACCACATACATACGTATACGATATATATATATATATGTATAGCTATATACCCAACGTATATATACTTGAACGAAAATTGTTCTCGGGGCGTTTGGTTTGGAGGATAGCCAAAACTTTCCAGACTGTTGGGCGCGCAGTAACATGGACTCTCGAGATTATCCATGTATGTATGTATATATATATATATGTATGTAGAATGTATGTACGTATGTACTTATTTACACATATATGTACGTACATCTACTATGGTAGCTATCGGAAAGGTGGGTGTGTTATTTCGCGGGTGGCGGAAAGGTTGTTGATGTATAAAATAAAAAGAAGAGAAAAAAAAAAAAAGAAAAATGAGTAAAATCAAGTAAAATAAAATGATTGAGCACTACCTAGATATACATTATACACGTACATACATATTTACGCCTATATCTATGTATATTAGTACATAAAACCAGACGAGAGATCCCGATGGGAATAATATTTACCCGATATATCGTCCCCCTCACGATCATATATATATAACATGGTGTATACATGTATATATAGATTTTTGAAACTCGCCTCTCAACTGGCAATGATCATCGAGAACGCTCGCATTTCGATGATACGAAACAGATGTTCATTCGGCCAAGTTCGATCGTATGTTATATGAACGAGGAAAGGACTCTCCCAGAACACACGCGTGATCTTGTTTTTTTTAAAATTCAACCACATATACCTATACAAATCTGCCGATATGTAGTATTATACATGCACATATGTATATATATACATATATACGGTTAAAGAATAGTTCAAAAGACTTGGAGAAATTTCTAGAAGCAATACGATCGAACTTTTGTAGTTTCTCGTAAAGAAAAAAAAAAAAAAAAAAAAAAAACTACATCTTTTCCGGTTCTATTGCCAAGTACTTTGATTTGGAGAATGGAAAACTACCGAAAGCTACGATTATCAGTGGAAAAAATTACAATTCTCGTAGAAATAATAGACACGGCGAGGTAAAATTTTTTCAATGAAAAACCGCAATTTTTCAACAGAAACTACGGAAAACTACTTTTTTTTTTTTTTTTTGTGAAAAACTACACCCTCGTGATGATGAATTAAAATTTTTCTGAAGAAAAACTAAAAATTGTTCGATGAAGGACGACAATTTTTTATTTTTTATTTTTATCGAGAACTAAAATTTGCTGTACAAAAAACTATAAACTTGCGGAAAAATTACGATTGCTCGTAAAAAAAAACGACAATTTTTAATGTGAAACGAAGCTTCAATTTTTTCATGAAATGAAGCTTCAATTTTCATCTCGGAAGAAGAAACTATAATTTTCATGAAAAACTACAATTTCGATTACCGAAAAAACTATGACTTTCGATGAAAAACAGCAGATTTACTGAGAAACTAACATTTCTACGAAAGACTACAATTTTTTCATGAGGAAACTCTGATGTGTTCGGTAAACACTGAAAAATAGTGGAAATTCGTGAGAGTAGAAATTGTCACGATGGTATATATATATATTTTCTACATCATATATGTATATATTATATGTATATGGAGTATGTATAAAAGTTACGCAAACTCAAGCTTCATACGTTGATTTGTGTATATACATATATATATATGTATGTATACATATACTACGAATATATATATATATATATATATATATAAAATATATATACATATAGCTCTTTCGAGTATAATAATAAGCACGTATGTATCAGTCGGGGAAGTTTTATGCTTGCTACTCTCTTTGCGAGAAGCTATACATATAGGTAGACGCATCTGTGATACGACATACATATGTACCAAGTTGTGTAAAACATAGTCAAATAAATCATCTATCTTCGTATAAACATGGTCAAGTGTTGCTTTCAAGTGCTCGCTTGCGCTGCTCGCTTGCTTGATCTCTCAGCTCCGCGTTTTAACGACGCGAATCAATTTATTATACCACCGTACCGCTGATCGTGATGATGAAAATGATGATGATGATGATGATGATGGTCATGATGATGATAATCATGCAGTGCAGTAGCAGACACATGGCCAGATTCAATAAGACCGCGTGAGGGCCCCGATAAAATGTTACATCTGTATTACATTGGTGAAAATAATTCCACAATCTTCTACCAAGTATTTGCGATGTACGAACTTTTTGTAGTTTTTCCAAAACAGATATATATATATGGCATTCTATAATTTTTTCCTAGTTTGATCAACAGAAGTAGCAATTTTTTAACGCGAAAAATTATACGAAAATCTACGATTTGCCGAAACGTATCATGGATTCTCCAATTTCGTATTTTACAAACAAAAAACTACGCAAAACTACAGTTCTGAATGAGAAGACTACGCCTAACAATTCGTGAAGAGTTTCGTAGGCGTAGAAATTTTTTGGTGAAAATTATTCAACAGATTTCTACAAATTTTTCGCAAAAAAATCGGGTCATCAGTCATTTTTTTTTTTTTTCTCTGAGTTTCATCGACGAAAATAACGACGATTGACAAGGAAAACTACATAAATTCACAATTATTATCCATCAATTACAAAAACCTACAATTGGTATAAAAAAACTACAAAACAAATGGACATTAAAAACTACAATTTTTTATTAAGAACTGCAGAACAAAAAAACTGTCACTTTTTATGGAGAACTACAAAAAATTACAATATGAAAACTGAGAAACTATGCAAAGTTTGGAATTTCCGAGAAGTGAGTAGAAACTTGTGAGAGTATATAGGAATTTCCACCAGAGTTACGAAATTTTTTATTTTTCGTTTTGTTTTCAATGTGTATACCGAAACTTGCGATTTCCGATATGAAACGCACGCACGTACGTGCATATAAATGATTTTTGTTCATTTTTTTCACCTCGAACCGCCTCATGAAACATAAGAATACTAAATCCAGTTGACACTGAGCCCCAGCCTTGATTTGAGTATAGTCCGATACGAATGAGACGTCTTGATACTAACAATTAGTGAGTTTTGTACTCAGCGTTTCCTAGAAAATTTATAATTAAACCGTATCGCCAGCGAAAGGTTCCGAGGATGAATCTAGTAAATCCTCTCTTAGTATTTTGCTAAATCTCATTTGATTTCGGGCTGATTTGATTTGGTTTGATTTCAGTTATTAAGGGGTGTTTGGAGGCTTTTTTCGTTCTGCCTATCAAGTCTTGATCTCGCACAGACAATGTTATACTTTTTTTTTCTCGTAGTCTTGTGGATTTACGAACGTACAGCAAAAATTTAGCACTATAATATATTTCAATTCTGGAAGATATCTTTTTTAACCCGAACTACATCCTTAACCTAGCTAACATAAGAAACGTGAGTTTTACTGGAATCCAATCAGTTTTTTTTTTTTTTTCAACGAAGTGACATACTTATTGTTAGCCACTTTCTGCCAAAAAAATACTGAATTCATTTGCAGAGGGTTCATTAGGACCGGTTGTGTAGTCATCGAGAAAGTACGATTCGCGTTTTCGAAGTGACGACAATTGGTACTAATGGAATTTCGAACAGACTTCCATTATTACCAATTGTCATCACCTCGAAATTGCGATTCGTAGTTTCTTCTAAACTATACAACCCACTGGAATGAAACTCAGAAGATTAATACTTCACTATGGCAGAAAGTGGCTGAGTACTTCACGGTTTGAAAAAAAAAAAACAAATAGAATTTCAGTCAGATTCATATTTCGTATGTTAGCTAGGTTAGGTTAGGTTCAAATCGACTTGTAGTACCATATCCCCTTATCAGCTGACGCTACTCTGAGATCATTTGATGATTTTGGCAAAAGTTGCAACCCAATATGATCCCGAATCGAAAAGAAAACCCGCCGCAGAGTTGGGTATAAGTCATCGGTGTGCAGTGTCAAGACGGGGACAAACGGACAGACAACCGGTGTAGGCTGTAGGTACGACTAGCGGTATGGATGTCACGAGATATACCTACCTACTCACCAGGTAGTTACGCAGGTATACATATATATCAGAGCATACGAGCGAGAGCTTGAGAGTTGTTGCCAGTTTGGAGCGAACGCGAGGTGTAAGTATATGTATGTATATGTATCGTATGGTACATATATGTATATATACATGTAGAGAGATGGAAAAGAGATGGTATTTCCAGCTGCTCTGGACTGGTATACATATTTATCAACACTCTGCAGTATATAAGCGACTATGTAGGTACATACCTACGTTAAATCAGACCCTATAGAATCTATAATAAATACCTGTACGTGTATGTATAGCATACGCAGGTATATACAAAGAAAACCCTCAAGATGACTCGAAACGGTCCGAAAAGATTCTCCAAAAGATCACCCCACGAGATCAAACCCCCCCCCCAAAAAAAAAGGCTGAAGAGGAACCAGTTCATTCGACTCACTACAATGGACCAGACCCATAACTCTTGGGGATATTTTTAGAGTTCAAGAACTAGGAGGTATTCTTTGAGGGAAAAGCTTCTGATTAATTGATTTTTGATTGTATTTGTCAAGCGAAATAAGTTGACTATTTTTGCATTCTCATTTATCTGCCATTTTCGTTTTTCAATATAGATTTGCGATCCCTTTTCAACGAATTGTTTTATCCTCGGAAAATTTTAATCGACCAAATTGGATCTATAAGTAGTATGTCAAAATTTGGGAGTTGGAAAAGTTTAGCCTCGATTTGGTCATCAGCGTTCTAAAAAACTGTTTGATACTTAGTTCTAAACAATGTGAGGGCAAGGAAAAATCGAATACCTTTCGTAACTTAACGGCTACTGAATCAATCGACACGAGAATTTAGTCAGATTCGAGTTGGAGGAAATCCTACGAATTACGAGACCAAGATCGTTAAATTCCGTTGATCCGATCTCGAGATATCATCGACTAGAATGGTTAGTTTCAAAATCTAGTTTCCACCGAATAACGAGAAGTCTACGAAAATTTGAAATTGAAATGATGAAAAACTACGAATCACTGAAATTTATAAAATGAAAAACTACGAATAACTACAATTTGAAAAATGAAAAACTACGAAAAAGTGGAATTCGGCAAAACGAGAAACTACGAGAAACTGAAAGTTTAAAAATGAAAAACTACGAAAAACTGAAATGTACAAAATGAAAAACTACGAAAACTACCATTTGAAGAATGAAAAACTACGAATAACTGAAATTAGCTTTCAAAATCTAGTTTTCACCAAATAACTCTAAAACCACTTATTCGATCGAATCCGAAATCTGCTCAGTTCTGAATTATGAAAAACCGCTTCGATTAAAACCAAAATCATCCAAATCTATCCATCCGATCTCGAAATATCATTGGGCAAAAAAATCATCGCACGAGTATGAGTCGATCCAAAAATGATCGGAGGTGATTCTCCGGACCTGAGAGAAAAGACGGAAAATTAAAAATCTCCTCAAGAAAAAGAAACGTTCCAATACCCGAGTAATGAAAGGGCGAAGAAAATTCCCGGGCAGAAATGATCACCGGTTTTTTAACGCAACACCTGAAGACATCGCCCGTAACCCGTAAGTGGGCCAATGGCGTTAGGTCAGTGCCAGAGGAGGAAATCTCACGGTCAGATCATAAAGCCGCGAGGCCTAGCGAATCTGGAGACTGGTTAAAATTGGCGACTCCGCAGGAGATCGGCAGCCGATTAACGAATCGCAAGAAGTCAAGTCATCCATATGGAGTGTCCAAAAAATTAGCCAGTCCGATTTTTTCGGGCCACGATTTCAGAAACTGCGCGGTTACCATAGATCGAGGAAAGTAACGGAAAAGGGAAGATATATATAATAAAAGAAAGAAAAATACAACGCCTAAGGCTTTCGGTCAGTGACACTGTTCCCCGATTTCGACAGCGCGAGAATGGGATCTTCAGCTTACCGATTTTTTGGTATTATAATAATATGAATAGGTAAGCCTGGAGGATCAAACCTTTCGGAGTATAAGCTAATGCAGTCAGAACCCACAACTCGACTTGGTGGTTGAACGGCACCTGATCGTCGACTCTGAACCGATACCGATACCGGATATCCTGAATACGTATTACGCAACTAGTTGCTGGATATATCTATAAACAGCTCGACAAAGATGTGGTCACTTCCTTGGGCCCCTGATGGTGCTCGTTTATTTAAATCAAGAGAGTAATCGAGTGCCTTTCTCTTCTAGAGAACATACGATGCTTTATGATGAGGAGGATCGGTAAGAGGGATTTTCAATGTCGTTTCAAGATTATCATAGACATGGCGATCGTTCGCAGACTGCAGGTGATGAACCCTGATCATAATCAATGTATGTATCTTGTTTCGATCTCGACTTGAGAATCGAGTTTTTCGACTCCAGATCGGGAACCGGTGATGACGATGATCCGGCTGTTTGCTGAGAGGTTTAAAACGGTAGGTACTGTGCAATTAGAATGAATCAACTTGAATTAACGAATCAACCGACGGACTTTGAGCACCGACTCTGCTCTCGTTTCACTGGCCCAGTTTCAAGATCGACAATTAGGTAGGTGGCGGGCACCTACTCCAGGAGATACGCCGATCGCCCTGGTCTTTTTAGTGAGGAATTATTCCAAGACGTCAAATGATTATGACCATCTTGTGACACTGTGCTTTTCACGGAAATAATTAATAAATCCAATTGATACTAAATATGCATGGAACTTTATTGCACTTGATAAGTAAAGTGCGTGCCGATCTGGAAAGTTTAGAGTCCCTAAATTTTGAAAAAATTCATAAACAGCATGTGATTTAGTGTTTTTCATATGTACCAACGTGTGATCGGTATCCATTCTTAAAATGTGGAGGAAAAAAACTAGAGAACTGCCATTTTCCTTTGAAAAAATGTATCGCAAGATATGAGGAAAAATCGGTATTTCGAAAACGAAATTGCCTATTCTCAATAACGACTGGAAGTTTTTGCGATAAATTTTCTTTTTCCTTTTCTTATGTCTTAAGTTTGAGCTTGTCAAGATGAGACCTGAACGAATCAGGAAGTAGGATCCTGACAGGCAATCGAAAATCGTCAAATTTCTTACAGAGTTACGATTCATAGAAAACTATGAATGTGTTCGAAACTCTAACAACAGAACTTGAATTCTGGTTTTCTAAAATAGTATCAACTAATGAAATTTATATATTTTTTTCATATTCGATGAAATTCGCAATACAAAAATGATAAGAGCAGTCAACGGAAAATTATGAAATTAATAAAAATCTGGGTGAATTGATTTTTGGAAATCGTTCACCGTACAGAAGATACTAAAAAGAGGCTCTTAATTCCAAATAAAATAGTCTTTCGATAATGGATTTTTATACGCAGTTTAGTTTACCAATGTTACTCTTCGATCAAGAGCTGAGTGCCTTTAGGAAGCCGCAGAAGAAGACGAATAAAACGAATAAATAGAATGGCGTGACTCTCGTGACTCGTTTCATTCCTAATTCTTATTCTCAGACCACGAACTGCACTCAGTACTGCATACTGCGCAATTGTAGTTGAATATTTGTTTTTGTTTATTTAATTTTTCACTCAACATGGTTGTTTCTCTCTCTCTGATATTCGTATAAGTGAAATCAGAATTGAATCTATGATTGATTTTCTTCTAAATTTGGAAAAAGTTACTTCAGTCGAGATCAGTTTTCCGCTGATTTCTTTCAAATTTGGAGAAATCGATTCCAATGTGAACAAGTTTCATCCGGTTTTGGCAAAACTCAATTCAAGATGATCGATTCTTCTTCGATTGCCTAGAAATTTGAATAAAATCTACTCCAATCTGATTGATTTTTTTCCGAATTCGAAGAAACTTACTTCGATCTGGTCAATTTCCTGCTGATTACTTTCAATGTGGAAAAATCTACTTCGATCTAATAAGTTTTCTTCGTAACTTGGAAAAAAAAGCTTACTTCATTTCCACCAATCTTCTTCCGAATTTCGAGAAACTCACTTCGATCTGATAACTTTGCTTCTGATTTCTCAAAAAATTTGAAAAAATCGAATACACCAAGAAGAAAAAGCAGAAACAAAAAATCAAGCCTGGTGGCTAATTTCGGTAATTAAGGTACGCCTGATCAAAATCACGGACAGTGTCTAGAATCGATCAGAGCAGTGTCTTTTACTGAACAGAAATTGCCCACCCGCGGTGAATTATTACGGTGATATAGTAGAGCTTACTTCAAACTTAACCTAGCTAACATGAAGAACATTTTTTTTTTTTTTTTTTTTTTTTTTTTTTTCCACGAGTTGACATACTTGGCCACTTTCTGCCAAAAAACTGAATTCATTCAGTCGAGGGTTCATTCGAATCCTTTAGATGGTCATCGAGAAAGTACGATTCGCGTTTGCGAGGTGACAAAAATTGGTGATAGAAATTCCATCATCAGCACCAATAACTATATCACCTCGCAAACGCGATACGTAGTTTCTTCCAAACTATACAACCGACCGAAATAAAACTCAGAAGATTAATGCTTCACAATGGCAGAAATTGGCTAAGTATTTTACTGTTTGGAAAAACAAAAAAAAAAAAAAAAAAAAAAAAACCAAGCGGAATTCTACTCAGGTTGATCTTTCTTCATGTTAACTAGGTTAGGTTAGGTTCAAAGCAACTTGCACCATGTCGCCCTAACTAGCAGCTATCAACATACTCATATACAGATAGTATCTAGTATACAAGTAGTCTTCGAGTCTAGATTAATTTCAAGTATATCTCGATAATATCGATATTCTCGACAATTACCCGATATAGGTATGTACATACTATTCTCGACGACCGTGATCGGTCTGTGTGTTTTGCAATTGGCTAAACTGCGCTAGGCCATTCATTTCCGATCCTCGCCCCTCGCTATGACTTTCTACATTGCCTAGGTAGGTATAGGTACCCCACTGCATATATATATATGTATGTATATACATACATATAGGAGTATATGTATACACCTATACATATTTATATACGTAAATATAGCTGCGTTATAGTAGAAACCGCGTGCATACAGAGAGAGAGAGAGAGAGAGAGAGAGAGAGAGAAAGAGAGACTCTTGATTAGATTCTGCTATTGCATCAGTTAAGTTACCCATAGCTAAGTAGTTTTACATTTAGTACGTATGTTTGTGTCTTAGATACATATGCCTAATGGACGCGAAAGGAGTACGATTCATTTTCGATACCTATCCTGCTATGTATAGGATATATAAACGGCCTGGTCGATGATCGCTAATTCAAAAATTCGTCACGTCGGCGTATATCGAAAGAAAGTAAAGCTGCTCCATAACAATTTCTTATGCCTCTGGAGTAAATCTTTATCGAAAAGTCATGTCGTCTTTATGTATATCATATATATATATATACGCCTCCACAATACACGCATATTTTGTGTATATATATATATATATATATATAGGAAAAAACCGTTAGAATACAAAAGTTTCACGGTTTGAATATGAATATCAATGTACTATACGTAAGTCCGTAATGTATACATGTTTGTACAATGATCTTTATGTGGATATATTACGTATATGATCATTATTCTTTACTTTAGATTCAATCAATAACCCGATGAAAATTTTTCAATATACGAAATTTCGAATGGTACTCGAACATTTGATAATTTTTTATTGAAAATTAGTATTTTTCGTAGTTTTTCATTTAAACAAATTGTAGTTTTTTCCTAATTGCACTCCTGAAAATTTCTATACGAAATTTCGAGTGAAACTCCTCGAACGTTTTATAAAGTTTTCAATGAAAAGTAGTATTTTTGGTAGTTTTTCCATTTGGAAAAATTGTAGTTTTCCGTAGTTTCTATTGCTTGAAAGATAGTCATTCTCGCTGACAAGACTGTAGAAGATGACAATTTTCTTGGTGTTAAAAGTAGAAACAACAAAAAGTTTGAAATTCATTCAAAAATTCGTATCGAAATCCGTAAAATCATTTTCACCGGGGTAGTTTGATTCTGTAATATAGGATGCCGGCGATATTAAATAGGTATAATATATGTTGACAGATAATGTATAGATAAATAGGTTTCTTTTTTTTTTTCTTTTTTTTTTTTTTTTTTTGCATGAATATATATTGATCCTGATGTGATACTAATCCAACGGTACTATTACGATACTTGTATATTCATGTATACAAGTAGCAATAAACTATTATATTCTTTCGCGACTGAATATCGTATATGAGACGGTTAAACATCTGTCTACATATGTATAATGTTTATACATACGTATACTATATCTCGCAGTTCAGTTAGTGTAATGAAACTTCGTTTAAGTACCGTTCGACTCTAGTATGTGTATACATAGTATACCTATACATACTATATATTATTCCTCTATGCAGAAATCTGTGGATTAGAATGGTTTTTGTTTGTTTCTTTTTTTCTTCACACGACCCGAAACTCTTCACGAAAATTCGTAGTTTTTGCGTAGTTTTTCATGCAAGGAATATTGTAATTATATTCACTAGTTTTATCGACAACAACAGCGGTTTTGGTAAAAATGAAAAACTACGAACAGCTACACTTTTTTTTGAAACGATGAACCGAAGGAAATCTTCCGATTGCTTTCATCAAAAACCACGGAGAACTGTCATTCAGTCAAGATCAACAAACTGAAATCTACGAATATTTGAATGAAAAACTACCGAAAAAAAACTACAATTCGTGATGAAAAAATAACATTTTTTCGCGATGAACACACAAATTTCTGCAATTTTTTGTAATGAAAAACTAGAATTGCTTATAAAACGAAGAACTACCAAAAACTACGAATTGTTTCATTGAAAAACTACGAAGAACTACAATTTCTTGGGACGAAAAGTGACCAAGAGCTAGAATTTTACGAATGAAAAACTACCCCAAAAGCTACAATATCTTGAAACGAAAAATTACGAAAAACTGAAATTTGAAAATGAGACACTACGAAAAACTACAACGTCTGAAATTTGAGAAATTAAAAAAACTATGAAAAACTACAATATCTGAAATTTGAATAATCTAAAATTGCGAAATACTGAAATTCGAAAAATGAAAAACTACGAAAAACTTAAATTTCGTGAAATTGAATTCAACGAAGCGTCCGATGATTTCCCTGGAAATTCGTATTCAAGAGTAGAAATTCGGAGCGCAGTAAAAGATGAAAAGTTTATCGACAATACAGACACATGATATGTATTCCGAAAGAGCTGACGAGCAACTTATACTTACATACATATGTATAATTACGTATATAACCAAAACTACCATATATATACTTACCAAGTCGAGGAAGTAGGAGAGGCGATATCCATGATCGTAATACAACAACGAAACAATAACAATAACAACGCGATTCGATGACGATATGAAACTTTTGACGTAACACAATCAAACACACAATATATATATATATATATATTTACTTATTTACTTCCTTCCTCTTTCCCCCCACTACACACACTTCACACACCGTTGATACATATGTATGTGCATATAGGCATATATATATATATATATATATATGAATATCTACCGAAAAGTTTTCTCTCTCGTTTCTCGCCAATCAAGGTTCGTATCACATGCTTGTCTTCCTTTTTCCAAGCGTATTTACCCCACTATATATGTATACACCGTTTGTAAATACACAACAATAAATTTCCTTCCCGTTTACACTGGTCAAACGATATACAACATATATGTATGTATAATGTAAGTACATACATACATATATACATATATACACAATACACGATTTACCCTACCGATTATCGTAAACCCCTCGGTTATGACGTCACTATTATTCACTATATAGGATCGAACCCTCCGATGCACTCGATTCACTCTCACCGTCAAGTTATTTCCTTCATCACTGACCCTTCCTCTGTATTTTGGGGTTTCTTTTTTTTTTGTTTTTTTTTTTCAATTTTTCTTGCAGCCCTTTTTTTTGGTTTCTATTTTATTTTTATTTGATTTTTTTATTTTTTATTTTTATTTATGTTTCTCAGGGGGAGGTTTTTGGTCTCTTTACATCGGGACAAATCACCCCGTGGTTCCAAATTCAATTATTATAATCGGTCAAACTTTGGCAAACGTCATTGTTTGACTATTATGCAGACAATTTGGCAATTCAATTTTTGGCTTTTGTATACTTTCAACTTACTTTATACGTTTGTCAATCAATTTGGAATCTCCAACCGGCTTCAGCTACTATATAAAGTCGCTTACAACACTCGAGGTGTTTTCGATCGATTAACCTGCACCGAATTAGGCGCGAATGATGATTTTTGAATAATTCAAACGATCTTTACACCACACTAACTGACTTCGTTCAAAAATCTTCACATTGAAATTGCACGAAATTTGAAATTGATGATCAGACGATGAGTTGGTACAGTTTTTTTTGTTACTCGTTTTTGGTTTTTGATTAAATTCTTACATTTTTTTTTATTTAAGAATTTTAGTCCTTTTTGTTGTTGTTGTTTTTTTTTTTTTTCTTCTTCTTCTTCTTGACTGGAACGAACTGAATTTTTTTCTTTTTCAGGTATAACACAAAACAAATATACGAATAACGATAATAAAACTTTTTTAAGAAGAAAAAGTCACGTTTATAAAATGTGTTTTTTTTTATTAAAAATAAATAAATAAATAAAAATATATTTTAAAACTTTGCAATTTCCAGACAAAGTTTCCCTCCGATTCACTCTATTCGGGCGTCGTGTTGCGACTGTCGTCGTTCGTACCTCCTGGGATTCCACTGGGCGCTCTCGACTCGCGGTCGCTCGTTCGCCTCGGTTGCTTTTGCCTTGCTTGCTTGCTTGCTTGCTGCTTGCTTGCTGCTTGGTGCTTGATGCTTGATGCTTGCTGGTTGCTGTTGCCTCTTTTCCCTCTTCCTCTCCACCCACCTTCCGTACCCCTCTACTACTACCCGGTTGTATACTGTGTCGTACAGAACGTAGCTTAACTTCACCCAAGACTCTTCTCGACTCTCCCACCCTACAGACCAACGAGGTTTACATTCCCTCTATTTAAGCCCCTCCAATAGTCATATCTACACTCTATATTGTATTGTATTGTATTGTATTGTATTGTATTTTCACGCATATAAAAGTGTGATATACATATATGCGATTATATACTTTAGAGATTCAAAGCAGAGGGTTGTATCTGATTGTTTTTGAATTTTTGATTTCAACTTATAGGGGTGCAATTTGTTGGAAAAATCAAAATGGGGGTGGGATTGGAATTCAGAATTCCAAAAGTTCAGAATTTATTTTTATAGACGAGATTCTGAGTTTCTAGAAACGTTAGATATCAGTACTTGAAAATTCTGAATGGTCGAAATGCAGACAGTTCAAAGATCCGAATGGTTAAAAACTCAAAAAGTCAAAAAAAAATTCGCTAATTTAGGGAAAGCTCATGACTAAACTGTCAAATAAACGATGTTGCATTAGCGAATTCCGAGTTTTGGCATTTTGGATCTTTAGCTTTCGGAATTTTGAATCTTCGGTGTTTTTCTATTCGGAGTTTTTCAAATTGACTATTTAGACTTTCGGGGCAATAATTTTTTTTTTTAAACTGTCAGTCGGTGGTATGAAAATTTAGAATTTTTACCTCTTGCAGCTTTTGATATTCGGAATTTCAATACCATCTCATAAAATTTTGTCCTAAATCGTCATCTAGATCCTTTCAATTCAAAATACCCGCTGAATTATACTTCTCTGAAATCAAAACCGATTGGCACACAGGCAGTGGTGAATTGAGTGCAGAAGAATTGGAAAGTTTGAATTTTCGTTAGAGCTATTTTCTGATAAGTGTGGAACGAGTATTCAAATTTCAGAAAGTCGAGCATGTACAATATTTCTCCTTTGACAATTTTTCCAATTCAATTTTCTCTACATTCAATTCATAACAGATGCGTTTTTTTGGAGAATCCAAATTCTCGAGAAGTCGAATTGGCCCTTTGGTTGGTTCATTTTTGTGCAATTTTTTCGAGATTGAAATTCTATTTCATTTCTTCTCAAGTTCAGATTAAAATTTTTATTTGTAGCTAGAGAAATGAACCTAGGGGGTCCTTATCGTATTCAGGTTATTGACAATGTTAAGCCTATTTCTATATACACATCAGAAACTCAAAATTATTGAACTTAATTTCAATTTTATTCGAACAATTTGATCAGGAAATTAATTTTGGGTTGTTTTCGATGGGAACAAGAGGCTCAATCAGCATACACTGCTAGATAATTCACGCATTTTTTTTTTCAATTTTTCAATCTCATGGTGAGATCGTCTTCACTTCGAGTATAACTAACATTAAATCCATAAGAATAATCAACAATACTCATAGAACGGAAAAATTTAGCCAGAAACATTTTCTCTGATCTCAAAAAAACAGCATCGTTAAACGACCAAACGACGTGTATTTGCTCAGATTATTTTTATTCTCAACATCTCGACGTCAGTTTTATCATGAAATTTGACCAGCCCTTACGAAGCAGACTAAACTACTAAGTAATAAGTCAGTAATTATATTTCGACTACGTCTATCAAAAAATTCTAAACTCTATAATATCTAATAATAAGTGCAATGGTTGTAAAAAGGTCAGGCTTCTACGAATACAAGTTTCGAAGAGATTCCAAAGAATCGAGTGAATAAAAACGTTCTCTCGTTTTCGTTTTTTTTTTTTGTTGTAATTATTATTATCATTATTATTATTATTTTTTTTTTTTTTGCTTTTTCGGAATGCTAATGAAAAAAAACTGCCCGTAAGCAGATTAAGGCAGACTATACAAGTATATGTATATACACAATCAGATATATTTATACATACCTATACTTACCGAAGTGGTATATATCTAGAAATAGACATCCTTTCTCGCCGAAGGACACCTATGTGTGGTCGACAGGTGATCGCGTAGTTATAATCCATTAAACCTACCACATAGTCACGCCTGATCGAGCCCAAGGATCAAGTGCGAAACATGCACTGCCTACTTTTATTGAGGGTAGCTATTGGTACACAGAAAAATCCATTACAAAAAATATAAAACAGAAAAATAAAATTAGAAAAAAAAAAACATCGATTGGTTCAAAAAAACGCACGTATTAGACCATAAATGTCTATACGTTTATTAGAATTAATGTACACAGTTTAATAAAAAAAAAAAAAAAAAAAAAAAAATGTTCCAGGACGGTGACTGGAATTTTCATCTCATTTCCAATACTTCTTTTTCAGTTGAAACAACGTTATTTCTACTCAAAATTATAGTTTTTTTTTTTTCTGTTGTTTCAACTGCAAAGGTGTCAAAGTTGATATAAATATTTCTACTATAGAATCAATTCGACACTATTTGAGGTGAAATTGCCACTCTGACACTATTTGAGGTTACTTTGACCTTGCAGGAAGTTTTTTTACGTCAAGTTGGTACCGAATTTCCGAATCAACCTAGGGAATTGAAACTAGGGAATTGAAAATGAAACTATTTTCTTCCTATGTCCAAAGGATTGAATTTGAATTAACAGATCGTTATCATGCATAGTTTTAGTGTGTAATCGGTCGGGAGAGGCCATTTGAATAATTTCAATATCACAAATCGTGTCGTTCACAGCTATAATTAGCAATAATATATCGATTCGACCCGTTGATGGGATTTATTTCAATCAAATTTTCATCGCGGAATGAAAAAGGAAGCGTTTATTCATTTCATCTCATTCGGTTCGACGAATCCTTTCGCTCTCATAGTGTTCCATCAGCGTATACAGTACAGGGGCCCGTGAATCCCCAACACCTACAGGGTGTAATAAAATTCGTGGACCATCTCTACACGGTTAGATATCTTGTTGAAAATGAAAAATAAGTTTTTTACAAAAATTTTCTCCGACGGTTAGTTTAGACGCTAAGACCGATAATGCGACGTATCAATCGGATATCAGCTTCAGAAATTAATAGCATAATTCGCCATACCGCGTCAGAAAAAGCTGACGATAGCTGCAGCCATTTTGTTACATATTTTCTGAAGCTGATTTCTGATTGGTGCGTCCTTATCAACTCTACCTTTTAAACTAGGCGTTGGAGGAGATTTTTTGTAAAAAAGAAAAAAAAAAAAGTATTTTTTCTATTTTCAACAAGGAATCCGACCGTCTAGAGATGGACCGCGAATTTTATTACACCCTGTATAGCAATGCGATTAACAGTGATCATGACGATGTTCCGTCATGCATGATTCTCGATAAGCTTGCATTTTGGATATCGGTAGGTACAATCGCTGCTGCAATTGCTGATAAGCAATATCTCGTCTCTGCAGTGCGATTAATCTTGACTGAGAAAATCTCGAAAAGGGGGATTTTCGCACGGGTGTGAAATTCTATATATACAGAGTGTCCCATCTCAAGTGTCGAGAATAGGAGGACCTTAATCGACGCGACGCCACGCCCCATCAGCCAATCAACAATTCGGAGAATTTCGAGAACTGCTGTTGCGAGAATATGGAATCCTATTTCTTAGTGTGAGATTAAAATATCTTCAACGACTCAATCAGGTCTTGATGTTTGCATCGACAGGGAAGGCCAGCAATTTAAATTGTTCTTGTAAACAAATTCTCATGAGCCTCGCAATCAATGAATACTTTGGAATGAATAATAGCCAGATTTGTCGTTGTGGACATTTTTTTCTACGCTACGAAATTATGTATTTTTCATTCTCGTTCTACTTCGGTACTCGGAATTTTCCTGGTTGCTGATTGGTTGGTGGGGAGGGGGGAGTGGCTCAACGTCGATTAAGACCCTCCTATTCTCGACACTTGAGATGGAACACCCTGTATAATAAGTATATAGTTTTGGTTCCAATGCATTTCGAATTCCGATTTTCACAACTAACAACGTATAGAGTGACTTGAGGATGTGATAGTTGTTTCGTGAAAATCGAAAGTCGTTTAGTGTTCGTTGTTACTTTCGAGAAAATTTTCACTCTGTCCTGCGGTGGTACGCAGATATAAGTACATACATATATGTATACATGGTATACATCTACGGCGACTTGCTTGTGCAGAGCTCATATATAGCCCGTGGGCACGAGTTTGCAATTTATATATACAAACACACATGCAGTTCAACGTACACGTGGTTCAACTTCCTACCTAAGTAAGTAACTACCTACCTACCTACCTACCTACACCGAGGTAACAAATTATTCATTCCAAACGTCCGACTCAATTACAACCTGATCTACGATCCCGTTGGGGCGCACGACCCTTTTAGCGAAAACGCGTGCTAAAAGGGTCGTTGGTTGGTACTCGACTATAATCGAGCCTCTACTCCACAACCCTCATACAGTAATACCGTGTGACTATAGGGACGAAAGCACAGCTGCGGTATAATGCCTTTTGCTCCAATGCCAAAGCACGTTTCTCGAATAATTGATTATTGGAGAATAATTATATTAGCGTTCAATTCGGTGTTTGCATCACGCAAACTGATGAACTGAAAAAATAAACTATGGATAGTATTATTACTAGAAAATACCTAGTCATAGTTACAATTGGCGCCCAACTTGGGGCATAATAATTATCAGCGCTCTCATCAAGTGTCTCTACCAGATTCTTATTCGTAAAACTTATACAATGGCCCCCAACATTGAGTAAATTCATTTTAGAAAAGAGCTACATAGTTAGTTACAGTACAATCAGCAAAAGTTACTACAATTGTCGAGAAAACATTGCTAACAGACAATTATCAGCCCGAGAAACGATCGGAATTGGATTGTTGCTAATAGTAATAGGCCAATATTTGATTGGAAAATAACTATTATACAAGAAAGATATAAGAGGAAAATTTTTGGTCCGCGTTGTTCAATGGGATCCACTGAACGAAACGGAGCCTTGTACACGCAATTAGCAATTGTATTAATAGGCTTGCTCACAAAATATCGCTAACGGAGCTATACTGCTAATAGTCCTGTAATTGATCAGACAATATAACCGTATAGATAAGTGTAAAATTTGGTGCAATTACTGTACGGAAGAATCCAGTGCTAGATCGAGCATACTGATTAGCAATAATTGATATGTTTGTGAAAAAATATTGCTAACAGAGAAATTTTAAAATCTATTGCTGATGCTGCAATGTCATGCATATCGCTACTCACGCTTTTCATACAATAATTATCGCCGAAAATATTATTTATTTGTGAGATTCTCATCTACAGACGTACAGTAAGATTAAAAAGCGAGATCAATTCATTGTGTATTATAAATTGCAAGATAGGCGGGTATAAATCATTCACGGTTTCAGCAATATTATAATGTAATTGTCAATATGCCACAATATTGCGTTGCTATCCACGATGTACTAATTATTGCCGATTGCTTCATTGCTGCCAATATGTCAATTTGTGTGAAACGATTTCACGTATATATTGTAAGATCACCAGCAACTAATTGTCATAATAGCAATGGAAAATTCGCGATCAGACAAAATTGCTGAAAAGTTAAGTACATGTAGCGGAAAAACGTCACCGCTGAATGGTCTGCAATATTTATTGCACAGCATATTTCAGCAATGCTTTATTGCGAACTCAGCAATGTTGCTGCTGCAATAATTCATCTCAGTGAACATAATTGTTGTGTCGATATAGTTATTCAGCGATTTGTCGATAAATACAATTGATCGATCATATTACAATTCTATTATTATGGAATTCGATGAAATTGGCAATATGTTAATAACAGCGTCATATTGGACTGGTCGCAACGAGTTACGAAAACAATTTGATCCTTTGCAAGTTCCGATCAGTAATCCATTTACCAATAACAACCGCGCTTGTTTGGTGAATTCCAAATAAGAAATATCACTACAGTAATTCGGGGATTAGGGAATTGGGTATTTCCCAGGTTCACCCTGGTCCCGGAAGGGGGTATATACGTATCGGCATATATACCCTTCTCGAACAAAAGATCCATGGTCAATAACTACCTCGTGCAATGCCAGGCTGAAGGCGTGGGACGCAATACGACTAAAATGCCCTGCACGCGCCTGACTTAGCCAGCCATTTTAATCCAAAAAGGTCAAAATAAGGGGCTGATTAATTTGTCGCTAACAACTTCGGTGGATTTATTATTTACTCATACATATAATAATAATTACATACCTACGCCGGTTAAGAATTATGTATTACTAAGTAGTCATGGGACTATTTGGCACATGCAAAAATTTCCTGCAACATTAGTCACCCCTAAACCTAAACTATACACTCATACCTTGTCATCGCGGTACCTATACGCCTGGTGGTGAACAGGTGCAGGTGGACCCTTAGTTAGTACCAGATCACCGGCTAATGGGAGCCCCCATTGATATTTACTCAATTATTAACCGCGGGGGACGCGATTTCCCATAATTTTTTATCAGTGGATGAATTAGGCAAACGCAATAATCTCACATACACATACCTTGCAGTAGATTTTTACATAAAGCGATCGAGAATGGCAAATTATTAAATTGTTTTTATACATCTGACTGTCGTGTGATGCGCACGACAATCAGTCGTGTACTTGTAGTCCAGTGCGATCCGATTCTCACTGGTTTTACCGCATTGGTTAATTCCATCAGATTTGGTCAGCTGTGCAAATTAAACTACTAGAAATAGCGAATTAGAAATAGCGAAAGAATGACCCTCGAGATTTCCGCATCTAAAGAAATTATTTATAGGGTAAGTGTACCAGTTACTGACCCTTTTCCAATTATTGTCCTTTTTCGATGATTTTTTTTTTTATCCGTAATACGTTAGTCTACGTGTTCATAGCTAAAGAAACACGTAAAAGATTTTCAATCAGTTGATTCAAACGATTCAATAATATTATTTATTAACAAATGGCTACTTCTTTTATGGTAAAAAATTGAAAGTTTTTGTTCAAATACTCATCCATTACACAAAAATCAATATTTCTAAAATCCCCTACGTATTTCTCTAGCTTTATGAACATGTAGACTAGATGAATATTTTTCGGAACCGGGAATAGCAAAAATATTCCGGAACAGACAGATTCTGATATTCGTGCAACAAAATAATGATTTTTCAAATCTAATTCAGACATGATTAATTTTTTAAATAATGACTTCAAGTACAGCCTATACATTTTTCAAAATCAATCGAACTCTTCATTTTATCGCATGTTTATCGTTTGTCTCTATAGTTTCTCTAACTTCTTTCCTTATGATAAGAAAATATCGGTGCTTTCGATTTTGGCACTCGAATTGCACACACAACACGAATGCATAATATTATACAAAGCGAGTATACGCGCATTTGTTATTCCATTAAATTTCGCGCTGTCTAGCTGCACCCCAACGCGATACTGCGGGTTGCAATGCGGGTGGATATAATTTGACGTGGTACACGTATATTGCATGGAATATGGATGAAGCTGCAGGACCCAGGTATACCAGGCTACGAATTATCGCGATGCTCTATGCGCTTGAAGAGCTAAAGCTATCGCGTCGAAATAGTCAAATATAGGCAGATAGAAATATGATACACAAATGCCGAAGAGGGTGAGAACTGAAAAGGAAAAATATCAGACGAATTTCATTTCGTGCCGATGCGAAAAATCAAAAATTTCTTCTACACAATATTTTCATCCTGTTAATCCATGTAGGTACGGTTTTCCGATGATTAAAATTCGCGGATGATTCTCTTTCTCAGAATTTATTTATCGACTAAACAAAAATTTGGACCACCAACAAGTTGCCCCAGACTTTCCATCGACGTTTATTAAATTTTTTCTTTTTACCCCGGTGAAATCAGCTGGTCGAGTTTAATGGGGCATGGCAATTTTTCTTTTTCAAAATACAAGCTATGATCCTGTAAAGTTTCAAATTTTTCTATCCAGTCGTTTTCAAGAACACTGCAGGTAATTGTATTTGTGACAGACAGACAGACCAACGTATGTTGAGAAAATCATTTGTGACGTCAGTTATAAATGAACCCAAAAGTTAAACATTTTTGGAATTAGCGAAAGTTGTTTTTGACTTGAAACCAATAATTTTTCTATTACTTAGATGATGAAAAGTAAGGAAAGTGTACCAATTACTGACCCTTTAAGACCCAATTATTGATCCTTATATTTTCTTGAATTCTAAATCGATGATAGGTATTCCGAATATTTCCGTTTCACAAATCAGTTGCTAGAAACACAGAGAATATGAATTGATTTTTTGATAATTTTATAGCTCAGGGATAAAAAGGAATCATTGAAAAAGATCAATAATTGGGACAGGGTCAGTAACTGCTATACTTATTTTATAAGAATTTGCAATGTGGAGTACTTCATCGATTGCAGCTTGTGTGATTCTAATTCATGTCAGCCCATTTTAGGTTCTTCATCACATCCGAACCTTCAGGGGGGAAGGAGAAGGGGTACAAAAAAGTTTTGATGATCTCGTGTCAAAAATGACTTCTGCCAATTCGAAAAATTCTCCACTTTTCAACCATTCAGCTATAAATATGCCGCACATGAACATCTGAACATATTATACGTTGGTCTGTCCAACTATCTGCCTAAAATGAAAAGATCCGGTGATCGGGCAAAAAAATTTGCAACTTTACAGGGTTATTGTATAGCTTGTTCTTCAACGTTGAAAATCTACTAGATATATGTCCCATTAAGACGATATGGTACAAGTCGCTTCGAACCTATAACCTAACTAACATAGAAATAACAAATCTGACTGGAATTCTATTCGTTTTTCCAAACAGTAAAATATACTTGGCCTCTCGCGTTTCATTTCGGTAGGTTGTATAATTTTGAAAAAACTACGAATCGCGTTTTCGAGGTGATACTAATTGGTGATAATGGAATTCCTGTATCACCAATTGTTGTCACCTCGAAAACGCGAATCGTACTTTCTCAACGACTACCCAACTGATCCGAATGAAACCTTTTCGAATGAGTGTAGTTTTCTGGCAGAAAGTAGCTAAGTATATCAATTCGTTAAAACAACTGATAGGATTCCAGTAAAACTCATGTTTTTTATGTTAACTAGGTTAGGTTGGAAAGTGATCTCTACCATATTATCGATCAACTGGTACCGGCCGCAGGAAGTCATAAGTCGTCTAAATTGAACGAAAAAAGAACTAATTGAAGATGATGAAAAATCCAGTGCAACAGTGGTGTGTACTAAATTTTAGATCCAATCAAAGAATAGTTCTGGGATCCGAATTACCGGTAAATTTTACCATCGCCATTTTTATTTTGTTTATTTATTTTGTTTATTTACTTTGGTGTATCCTACAATAGAATAATTTCATTTTGTATGAAAAAAAAAAAACTTTTGGAAACACGTGCCTATGGCTATTGATCGATCCGTCAGAAAAAAAACCAAAAAATGGGGGTCGTTTTTACGGCGCATAAATTCTATGCGAGATTTGCGGATTGAGTTTGTTTTAGGATCGTTTATCAGCGTGTAAACATACCGCGTACGTTATAATACACGGGGCTCTGGCCGAACCATCGACGTCAATTATAACGTAGGGGTTATTTGACTTTCGATTTTTCGAACGTAGGTAGGTACATACGTATGTACATACATACGCGGTAGGTATGTTTATTTTCGAAGATGAGATAGCCGCCGGCCGTTAATATTTCACGTTGCGAAATTGCGAAGATAACTTGATTACCGCATGAACTCACCCTATTCCCCTCACCCTTCGTATCCTCATCTCTCATCCTATTCCATCCATCCCGCGTTTCATCAATTTTCAATAATTTATTCAAGGAATATGCGCCGCGAGTAGGTATACTAAACTGCGCATCTCTTATCCTCAACGTTATAACTAATTGGAGTAGAAAAATAAATTTTCGCAATTTATCTGTAGCTACGAAATTTCATTTTCTAGTTTCAAAATACCTGCGGAACGAATTTTTCTTTCAGCATCTTTTTGGTCCGATTCAACTTATCAAGAATTCAAATTGTCTGTAGGTATTGAAAAAAAATTATAGCCACAGATTAAGATATGGTCTGCAGTTTTCAAAAATCTGACATTCCGACGACTGCGTAGAAAAAAAAACAAAAAAAAAAAAAAACGGCTATCTCAAATTTATTTCATTGAATAATCGGCTGTCTCGCGAGCGACTCTGAAATCGCTCTGTAGTTGCATGGCTAGTCAATAGCGCTACAGAGTGATTTCGGAATCGTTCGCGAAACTGACGGTTATTTAAACGAAATTTGAGATAGCCGCTTTTTCTAAGCAGGTGTCGATTTATTCTTTACGTATTTGAAAATTTTCTCGGCCCGAAAATTGAATTTTTCAATTTAATTTTTGACTCAATTGGAAAAACGGTTTGCTTTAAATTCGTGTAACTTTGGCATAGAAATTATAGATATTATAAATTGATTCTGGATTTTATTCCAGTTTTCGAAGTCGAATGAGTCATTTTTTTTTTTTTTTTTTATGTTTTTCATTCCAACCTCTAGATTTGCGACGCATTCCGTAGGATAGGAAGTTTCAATTTTATTTTTAATTTTTTTCTTTTTTCCTTGACGTGCGGACATATTTTTCACATATTTTGCACTCACGTTTTATCAGCTCTACAAGCAAAAAGGCACATAATTATCTGGCGAGATCTGGATATCCAGATAGCATACTGAACCCCTGAGGATTCCATTGCAGTAACACCGGACATCCCCCGAAGCAAAAAAGCTCAGGTATTGAAAGCGAAATTAACGTTATCGTTGCAAGATAGACGTAAGTCTATACAGTCAGCGAAAATGAAAGGACGAGACATAATCTGTGAAATACCAAAATTCCGAAAATAACAGCCCAGTTTTGGAA
The DNA here is from genome assembly GCA_963989295.1 of Ametastegia equiseti. Classification (NCBI taxonomy): domain Eukaryota; kingdom Metazoa; phylum Arthropoda; class Insecta; order Hymenoptera; family Tenthredinidae; genus Ametastegia; species Ametastegia equiseti. Next base: position 4,412,455 of record OZ022402.1, read on the forward strand.
TTTTTTTTTTAAGGATTCTCATAGACGAAAAAAAAAAAGAACACAAACTAAACTGAATTGATTTAATGGCGGAACGAATTATCATTCCGGAATTTTGATCTCAACTTCCAAATCATCGATAAATTGATCTTATCCAAGGAGTATATTTCAACGTAGAGTTCTAATTGAAAAAAATGTTTCCCTTACAGATTTTGAAATTAAAAACATTTACTTAACCCAATTTCATTTTTTCTTTGTTTTCTCTTTCAACAAATAATATAACTGTGTGTATACATAAAACATTGTGGTCTGTTCGACTTATCGAGATCCATTTTTTTAGACAAGTATACTAATATGATGAACGGAGTCTGCATTGTTGTAATCAAAATTTGAGTTACGCAGAATCTTTCTATAACACGCACAAAAATAATATGGATACTGTTTGTTATTTGCACGCGAAAAATTCCTCATCGAAATGCTGAAAAGCCTGCTTTATGGTACAAAATATGATTTTTGTTTTCAAAAAGAGAAGAAAAAATAAAAAATAAAAAACCGGAAGTTGAAAACTATGCCTTTGTAGAAAGAATGTAATACACATTTTTGCTCAATCCTCCGTTGTTACGCCTGCACCAAATAATATCACCATTGTTACATTGGGATAGATTCTACCTAGAAAGTTTTCAAAAAACGATTGTGATCAAACAATCACTCCAAAGTATTTTTAAAAATTACAGAACATGCTTCGAACCTTCTAGATCATGCAAAAAAAAATAAATAATAATAATTTTTGAAAAAAGAAATTACGACTTGTTAAAAAAAAATCATGAAGAAGTACAAACGCAAAAAAAAAAGACATTATATCGGTAAAAAAAAATCATAACTTTGTCAATTTTCGACATTCTCAACTCAAATTTGGATGTAATATTTCTGAGATAAGGTACTTTTATGAAAAAAATTGTACAATATAATGTGCGTTTCAACAAAGGTAGCTATTCTGACTACGAATATGACAATCAAAGTTCCATTCTCACTTGGGAAATTTCGCATATTAAAAAGCCTAAATTAGTTGGTGCTTGAGTGTAATTCAGCCACTATGACAACGAAAGATTGATAATAGTTTGCTTCGATACTCTCTGTCAAGAAATATCAGAAAATTTGAGTGAAATGGTCCAGCTGGGTCAATTTGCAGTTCTGCGGGTGGATGATTTGAAAATCTTTAGAACCGGAGAAGAAATCGCATTAGACATTTTTCTCTGACAATGAGTGGTATAGTAGGTAATATGTTATGTATAGCTTTTTTTTGGCGACTGTTTTTTTTTTTTTTTTCACTCCCATGTCGAAATTCTTTTAGAAACACCTCAAAAACAATTCCCTGAAAGTTTCAGCCCTTATAATATTAATTAATCCAACGGGAATGTAACTTACACGTGCGAGACAGTACAGGTGATTAAAGTAAAAATTTCATGAATTTCTTATTTTTTCGTTGTTTTTTTTTTTTTAAATTGGCTGAAGATACAGAAAAATTTTTAATGACAAAGTTGTAGCGCATTGAATTTCCTTCGAAAAAGGTTCTGGGGGCACCGATCTCTATTATTGATATTTTTCGAGATAATAAGCTTTTTGTTTTTCATGATTTACGATTTTCATGAATTTGCGGCTCATAATGAGGTCCTGAAAAAAAATAAACGGTCCTGAGCACCGGTTTTCAGTACTTTTTTAGAGCATGAAATTCTGAGTAATTTGGTTCTTCAAACGTTCGAATAGCATAAAGGACCTCTGAGCTATAAGAATTTTAAGAAAAAAACAAAAATTCGAGTTACATGTATTTTAAATGGGAAATCTTCCTCACGCCGAAGGGCGAGTTCTAAATATTAATATTAAGGGCTGAAACTTTCAGGGAATTGTTTTTGAGGTGTTTCTAAGAGAATTTCGACATGGTAGTGAAGAAAAAAAAAAAAAAATAGTCGCAAAAAAAAAAAGCACCCTAACATATACATACATATGTATGTATGTACTTATACAGGAAACAGGAAGTGACGAGCAGTTAACCATCCAGAACCTTCAAGAAGCGCAGCGCGAGTATTTACTCAGTCTCAGTGCCTATACTATAGTATAACAGTGGGGCGTTTGTCTGTTTAACGTACTATGAGAGTACCATTTCGCTAAGCCTTTTTTATGGCCATAGGATAAACGTAGTTCGCATTTTTATTACGTATAGTATACAGTAATTATGTTACACAAGTTGGCTATATCATGTATGTACATACATAACTGCACATAGATACTGTATATATATTTTCGCAATTGCAACAATAATTATTTCAATGTGTAAAATGCATGTCTTCGATATATAATGCCATAACTCTATAATATCTACATTCCTGAACCCATGAGACAATAACGTCGTGACTAAGTAGTAACGTAGCTAGAACCTTGACATATCATTTTTCAAAATCTCTGGTTCGATCTTTATGCCCTGCATTCCTTAAGGTCCCTTATACCTATGTTCCTTACTTGAAGACAAAGAAAAAGGCGGATAAATAGTGGGCCAGTTTTTCCCAAACCCTTTTTCCAACTTGCCAACTTGCACGCACCCTATGGCGCATGATCTATTGCGCAATATCCAAGAGCCAGAGCATTCCTGAGTTCTTTGGTATTCCCAGAGTGGTTATATGAGAATTGTAATGATTCAAGGCATATATACGAACGGGCCTGAGACTCTTTTTCAAGGATTAGCAGGACCCGGGCGAAACCAGATGCTTATTTTTTGGTTTTTATTTCAAGAGGAAAAGAATTTCAGAATTTATCCTCACCTTAGGAGACCAACAGAATTCTAAAATCGTGCGGTATCAACAAAATTTCAGTCTGCCTTTCCGTTCGCGTTGCCTTTGTTGGAAAATCTCGGCAGTGGCTTGATGAAACGATTTTAACTTCGGAAGGACATTTGACACGATCGCATCGCCAGGATCAACAGACTGTCAGGAAATTAAATTTTTCATCCGACTCATCCGGATCAGCCAGACTTCTGTTTTTTTTGTTTTTTTTTTTTTCATTCTGCAATTTGAAGCTTTTCTGTAACAAAAATTACACTAAATTAATTCTACGGATTTTTATGAATTTTCAAGGAATTTTCGATTGGCTGTTTTACTTTTTCAACGAAATGGTACAACATTTCTCTCCATTTTAGGTGATAAAAAAAAAAAAATGAATTGAGAGGCAAAAAAAAATGGTGAGGGTCAAAATTTCAAAAGATCAATACGTAGCCGATGATGGCCGAAATTTCGAATTTTAATAATACGAATACTGAAATAGTCAGAGATAAATTCTGTATCTAGTTTTTTTAGTAATGTTCTGAAACTTTTTTTCAATACAGTATTTCTGTATTTTCAACGATCGCTATTTTAACATTTGTACTTCTGGCTGTTGGAAATTTTGCTCTTTCGATATTTTGACCCTCACCCAAAACATCTACGAAAATCTACAACGTTTCAAGACAGACTAAGAAAAATTACAACTCAGTATGAAAAACCATGGCATAATATTGAATTGTTCAGTCCTTCATGAATAACTGGTTTAAAATTCAATGATAAAAAATTAGTTCTCCAGTAATTTTGGTGCAATTTTGACTTCAGAAAATTCATACAGCAAAGTTACTCGAGGATTAATAAAAATTCGCAAGAGTGGAAATGATCATAAGGATCTTCAGCGATGAGTCAACGAAAATTAAAACACGTAAAACATTCTCGGTTTTTTAAAATATGAATATTTATTGCAAAATCGCTGCAGTATATTATAATATAATCGCAGTATAAATTTTTGATTATCGATTGCACGTAGAAATAGAGAAAAATAGAATACAGTGTATCAGTTGTGCCAGCAGTGTTCCATTAGTGCATTTCAGTGCACCCAGCTTATAATATCTGCAAGTAATTTACTTTTTGCAATCAGTATGTTACGTAGCAAGAGACGCGAGGTGAACCAGAGCCAGAGCCAGAGCCAGAGCTAGAGCCAGCGAAAGGCTTAGTTGTTTAATATAGTATATAGAAGTGGAAAGCATGGTTTCGTCCGTTCTATCTATCCACGAACATGTACGTGTTTCTATGTATATATCGTATATTATAGGAAAAACTTGTTGCTTATGTAACTAACACGGCTTTATTTATAACGCCACGGATTGAAACCCGTCGCAGAATTGATAATCAAGCTAAAGATATACGACAGAATAATTATTAAATAAATTACCAATAAAAGTAGACATGTTTAACGAACCTTTGACTATCGATGGTATGAAATCACCACATATCAGAAAACAAATTTTTAATAAAAAAATTAAATATTATCGGTTTTTATTGGTGAAACTGAATTCAATGCAAATTGTGCAAAAGCCCAAAAGGCATTGGCAAGTCGATTAAAGAAATTGATAATGGGTATTACAGCTTTTTGTACCGATACCAACCTTGAGGTGATATAGTAAAGATCGCCTCCAACTTAACCTAGCTATCATAAAAAAAACACGAGTTTTGCTGGAATCCAAACAGTTTTTTTTTTTTTTTTTTTTTTTTTATGAAGTGACACACATAGCCACTTTCTGCCAGAAAACTGAATTCATTCGTAGAGAGTTCATTCGGATTGATTGAGTGGTCATCGAGAAAGTACGATTCGCGTTTTTGAGGTGACAACAATAATTGGTAATAATGGAATTTCGAAGAGACTAAGGTGCCACGGGAGTCTCTTCAGATAACAATGGTTATCCGCATTGTTGTCCATAATATTTTTTATCTGCAGAGACTTCCGTGGTACCTTAAGGTGCAATACGAAACAATGTTCAGAATTCTATTATTGCCAATTATTATAATCACCTCGAAAACGCGATTCGAAGTTTCTTCCAAACTATACAACCTACCAGAATGAAACACAGGAGATCTCATGCTTTACTACACCAGAAAGTGAAACTGAATGTTTTGCTGTTTGGAAAAAACTTAAGAATTCCAGTCAGATGCATATATTTCTCATGTTAGATAGGTTATGTCCAAAGTGACTTTCAAGGTGCAGTACTTTCCGGTACAGTTCTGCCAAATGTGAGTTTTAGAGAAAATTTTCAGTATACTTCTCGATAGAAATAAAATCTGACAAAAATCAAGCATGTAGAAGATTCTGAAATTAACATAATGATGAAAAAAAAAATCAAACTTCAAGAAATTACCCGATAATCCAACTTTTTTTTTTCTTCAATGAAAATTATTTGTTCATTTTTCTGAATCCGTGTGAATTTTTGCCAAATTTTATCAAGTTATTTGAAATTACGTTTTTTCAGACGAAATGAACGAATGAAACCATAATTTTAAATAATTTGACGAAATTCAAAAAAAAAATCATACGTTTTCAGAAAAATTAACGAATCATTTTTATCTAAAAAAAAAAAGTTGGATTACCGCGTAATTTCTTAAACAGTGTTTTTTTTTTTTTTGTTTTTTTTTCATAATTTGTTTAAGAACTTTTTGTGAATATTATTATGCAAAATCAATCTTTCGGGAATCTCCAACATGCTTAAATTTTTCCGATTTTTGTTCCATCAAAAAGTATATTGATAAAAAAGCGCCAATATTCCGTTACATACTTCAGACCGCGCATACATAAGCATATGGACCAATGTCGATAGCTGTATGTTGAGTTGCCTGGAGGCAGGCGTTTCGAGAGCGGGAAGAAAACATCTACGTGGTTATAAACGATATTGCATTTCTTAAAAAATCGGCATCGGTAACATACCTCCTACTTAACGACACTTTCTGCTATCTGAAAAAAAACTATATGTAAGAAAAAATACAAAAAAAAAAAAAAAAAAGATAGAAACGAAGTAAGTACCACTTCATTATGGAAATGTCCAGTGAGAAGATAGGAGATGGTTGAAATTCGACAGAATCTTAGTGGCAATTTCAGTTGTCGTCAACTTCAAATGAGAGAGAATAGTTTTCTTGCAAACGATCTCGAGATATTGAAAATTGCTGCGAGGGAAGCACGATTGGGTCATGCCAGAGCGCATGTATCGAATCCGAAGGCAAATCGAACTGACATTGTGCACGCCGGTTACCGGTTTCTCCAATGCGTGAGCTTCCATTTTTATTTTTTTTCTCATTCTTATCTCGTTAGTATTTTTTTTTTTTTTTTTTTTCATTTTTGGTTATATTCTTGTTGGTTATATGTATGCTACGTTGATCATGTAAAGAATCATCAAGAGGAATTCGCTGCGTCGCGTATACGTAACTGAACACCTTGTCAGTGAAACGGTGTGACACATATACCTATGAACGTGCTCACGCTTGTGCATCACAATATTTAAACTTTGAAAAAAAAAAAGATCGAAAAATTAGGCCGACCTTTGCGAGGTTCGCGATAATCGTGCAGTGTAGTGGTTCATAATAACTTATATATATATATATATATATATATCTGTAAGACAACACCTGAATGGCGCAGATACTGGATTCAAGTGATAAAATAAAATAAATTAAAAAACATAACTCATGCAGTGGATGAATCAAGGTGTTGCGTTACAAAACGGCATACTTATGCATTTGCCCTAATGCGCGGGAAGTTATCATAAAAGAAAAAAAAAGTATGTCGGTCGGTTGGATCATGTTTCGAAAATGTGGGACAAAAGATGCATAATAGTTTGTTTGTTTTTTTTTGTTTTTTTTTATGGAAGATCAGTCTGCAGATATCGCGATGTCTGATTTCAAAAATTTTTTTTCTTTCAATTCAATTAATTTCCAGGGTGCTGCTGCAATGGTATTTATCTACCATTTACTCGTTGATTTAACACAAGAGATTCCGGATATATGGGATTTTACCTTCATCGTTATATATCCTTGCTGTTTCCTCGCCAGTCTGATACTTGCCGTAATAAGAATCATGAACTTCGTACCGAATCCAACACCCATAATAGTGAGACTCGTTCTTCAGTCATACCTATAACTTATAGTTACTCGATTGAATTAGATATCGGTGATCCTAGTTCACCCTCAAGACTTCTAATGATTTCTAAATGATTTCCTCCTGATGAGTCAAATAGTCATTTTCACTGACGTTTGAAGACTTCCAAGTACTGCAACTGCCTATGACTTCCATAGATTAAAAAGTGACATGTCTTGACTTTTGACTGACTGCTAAAATGACCTTTGAAATTTTTACTGCACTTCCGAAAACTCTTATAGTGACTTTGAATATATATCAATGTATGTAGAATAGAAAGACATCCCGATTGGAAAAGCCCCACGCATTGCAGTCTGGTGATGACGTTTGGTGATATTGAAATATTGCAAAGAAATTCAATCGCCGTAAGAAGCTATAGTACACTGTAATGCTTCTCGAAAGGTGATGATCCTAGGCCCTGCTGCAGGTATAGAGTGCAGGTATCAAGCTGAGCTATCGTTTAGGAAGAGAGAGAGACCGGAACCTGCAGCTTAGTGTACTCTTATCGTTTTGAACAACCGACCACTACCTTTCATGACTTGCACTCTATAATATCATGAAGGAAACTGCGACTGATGGAAGCTAAAGACCGATTCTTATCTTAACTTTTTTTTTTCTGCTCGAAAACAGCCAGTGGCAATTTCAGTTACTGGATGGTTGGCCATGCTGGCCGGTGGCGTTTTGGCTATGCGACATGCTCAGCTGACATTACACGTTGACACTATGACCGATGAGGAATTGGCCGTTAGTCCAATATTTCAACACGATTCGATCCTTTGCGCAATGTCACTTCTTGGATCAACCCTTTATCTTGTACACGCTTGGCTGTGCTACGATTGCTGGCAGTGGGTAAGACAAAACCACCCTCGTTGGGTTTGCGAAAATTAATCATGAGATTATCATTTCCATTTCCGGTAGCAAAAGAGAGAAAATAAAATTAGAGGAACTGCAGTGGAAACTACGAAAACGTCCAGCTCAAATTCAGAATTGGAATCCGACAGCGGAATGTCTTCGAATGATGATACAGAGCCGATCAGCTACCAGACCGGTACTGGTGCAGCTTTAGCACTTCCGGGTACTTCCAGTGATCAGGATAAATCCCATCATAGTGGGTACCGGAAGTTCTCATTAAAGGCATCCAGGCTTTTGAATAAAATGAGAAAACAACCCAGTAAAACCATCAGCCAGGATGAGACGAACGACCCTTTCGCTACCCTTAATGAAATACTTGCCAGTTCGGTCCACGTGGAACAGACCGTGAGATTTTATCACATCATTCAATCACAATGTCAAAATGGACCGTGAGAAAACTTTCGGTTTTTTTTTTTTTTTTTTTTTTCTGGGTGGTAATTGCGATTAGTTTTTTCTTCGACGATATCTCGAAAACGATAATGAATGAATTTTTACGATTCTGCAGGTCTCAATCAGGGAGATTTTTTTATACTTAGAACTAATGGGATTTTGACACTGATCGGTCCGGTTGTTTTCAAAATATTCGAGAAAAAACGAAATTTTGGAAAATAATTTCAACCGTTTATATCTCGAGAACGGATCCACCGTTAATGGTAGAGAGTAGCTGATTTTTGTCTTGATATTATTACTCATATCAAAATACCTGATATTGATGAAATATTGAAAAATTATTTTTGTCCTCGTTTTCGAAATTATTTCGCTGGAATTTGTTGGGATATCGAAAATCTCATCTGCTAGATTGTTCATTGTGGCCCAAAGAACGTGTGAAAAAATTCACTACCGTCAAAGTTCAAAATTGTAAGAAGAAATACCATTTGAAGTCAAAAAAAAATTGTTCAAATATGTGACAAATGTGTAAAATCGCCTTCTAATCTAATATTCTCGAGAGTTTTAACTTTTTTTCCCGTTACGAAAAAATAAACTAAAGAAAACTAACAGGTAGCATATAATAAGAAAAAAAAAAATTGATTCCGAGACCTAAATAAGAAAATGTGTTTCATATGATCAAGTAAAACTTTACCTGGACGAAATAAAACAAAACTTGTCATCATGATCTTGTGAAATAATCATGGAACAGCTTTTTTTCTAGGAGTATAAAAACTAGATTACGTATACATAAATTGATGAGAAATAGGAAGTGATTTGACACAATTTTCACATATTCGGAAGATTTTTGTGATTTCAAATGGTATCTCCTTCGACAATTTTCAACTCTGAGGATCGTGGATTGTTTCATTTATTCTTTGGGTCACAATGAACAATTTAGCAGATGAGATTTTCAATATCTCAACGAATTTGAAGAGAAAAATTTTATTTTATTTTTTTTTGATAACGTGGAAAAAATCAATTTTTCAAAATTTCTTCAACATCAGGAATTTTGGTATGAAAAATAATATTGAGACAAAAATCAGCGGGTCTCTACCGTTAGCTGTTCTAAATGTGAAATTTTTGGAAACCCAACTTGCTTAAATCCCATTGAATTTCCCGCGAATTTATAATTTACTGGTTTATTATCCAAGAGAAGCATTCATTTTTTCTTTTAATTCATATTTCTTGAAACTTAATATCCAGGCCTCGGAATTACCATAAAATATATTGTAAATCGTCAGTGCTCTTCTTACTCGACCACAGATGAATTCAAATTCATTCAGCCTCAGTCGAACCAATATTTGAAAGATCTCTTCGTTGCCGAGGTATGTTCAACTGGCAATCCGGGAATATACCAGCCGTCGATAAATAAATCATGAATCAACGAATGAACGATTTTTATTTTTATTTTTTTTATCAACAAAAAGCTTTGTGAGGCTTTTTTTTTTTTATAAATTACTCTCATATCAGATGATCAGGATCAAAATGACCCTAAATTTTCGACATCCTATGCTAACCAGTAATGTAATATTCTTTGAATTCATTTTTTTTTTAATTTTTGTTTATTTTAATTCGATGATTGTGATCATGCTAAAGAATACACTGGAATGTGCATGGCATTCTTTGTGCGATGAAGGCTGATTGATAAAATGATATAATTGATATTCGAAGTGGGTTTAAATAATATCGTTATAGCTGATTCGGTAACGGTTCCAGTGCATTTACTTTCGTAATGCAAATCGCAACGCAGCTATAATATTATGAATAAATTATAATTAATTGTTTTTTTCATCCTCTCTCTTCGTGCGCGATTGAGGTAAATAGCATAATTATATTATGCGACAACGTATGTATCTATAATGTATTGTATCATATACATTCCGCCCACTTGTAAGTGATTTCGTTGAAGTAATTACAAGATAAAGATTATTATAATATTCTCTCAAACAACATCATCGTGTCCATTTGACATTGTATGCCCCAATCTGTTTGTTCACGTTTCTCTCCTTATGTTATGTGTATAAAGTCAGATGAAAAACTAATGACTCAGGATAAAGAAAAAGAAAAAGAAAAAGAAAAAGAAGAAAAAAAAATGAATGAATAAACAGATAAATAAATAAATGAATGAAACAAATAAATAAATAAATAAATAAAACCTATTAAAATTACGAAAATTTCCACGTACAGAAAGTCGAGGACGAACCGGTCAGGCTGTATTGTTGCTGCGTTGATATTGGCAACATAATAAAAAATGAGTACATGACGAAGGAGCCAGTCCACGAATTCCAAGTCATTCATGTCATGTGATATATTATGGCAATATTATATCTGGTTGAAAATAATGTATTGTACATACATACATACATAAATGTTTAACTCCTTTGTTGGTAAATAAATTTTCATTTGGTTTATGTGGTCGTCCTGCAGTTCTGAATTTACGCAATGATATATATTCATCGTCCGATCATGCGCATGATGTAGTACTCATGCATAGGTTTGATTCATCAATTGTTGATTCCTCCCAAGAATTTTTCCATCGTATGGCATTCCATTACGGGTTAATTCCCGCATTTAGTTTCAAACTGCAGCTTCCGCTTATCCGTATACGTATACGATAGATAAAAATAACTGCAGACGATGCCCTGGGTGAAAACAGAACCGAAGCCAATAACAAAAACATTTTATTTTTATACACGGCCACGGTTATTGCTGCACTATCACATCTCAGTTATATTATTCCCCCTCCGCAAACCTATAATTTTATAAACCAAACGGTAGATATAAAGACAATAATTAATAATTTGCTAAATAATTATATTCTCAGGTCTCATTTTGGGTGGAAAATAATTAAAAGATGCATTAGTTACGATTTTCTTTTTTTTTTTTTTTTTTTACCGAAAAGGTGCATTTTTTGCATTAATATCTTCCAGATAAATCCGTATTCATTTCTACTCCAAAATCGATCCTTTTCACATCTCGAAATAAATATCGTTTTTCAAACGTGCATTATGTCACTATTTTTTTCTTAGAAATACCACATCTGACGAATATTTCAGTTCAAATTTGACTTGAAAATATTGAAAATTCAAAAAGTTATGATTTTTTTTAGTGAAACGGTGTATTTTTTGACAAATTTACCTATTTAAGATTTTTTTATTTTTTTATTTTTTTGAACATGTTATGATTTGAAATTTGACAGAACAACTTTTCACACATGTTTCAGAATGTTCGAAGTATTTTTAGTATTTTTTCGATCCCGATCGGACTGATAGTTTTCACACAGGAATCGTTTGAAACTTGGCTGGGTAAATTTTGGAAATTTGGCTGGGCGACGAAGGGTAAAATATTAATCAAGTTTATTTACCTGTAAACTAGGATAAATTCTCTGCGATTTTTTGAAAAAAAAAAAAAAATCGAAAAATCCTAAACAAATAAGCAAAGATCAGTATTTTATTTCGCAGCGTTTGAAAATAATGACAAACCTGTACTATTCTGTCGATTTGATTCTACCTGATCTTGCTTTATTCAGAAAACTAATACGCACAACTAGACTGTGGCAAATTTTTTTATTTAACGTTAAATGGTCGAGTAATTAATTTCATGAGATTGCAGCGATATATCAATTGCAAGCAACAAATAGCAATATTTAACTGACTATACCAAAAAAAATTATTTTCTCACGGTCAAGTTGTGCGTATTAGTTTTCTAAACCAACAAAAAAAAAAAAAGCCACATTGAATGAAATCGATCGAATATTACAGAATTTTCATTATTTCAAAGCGCTGTGAATTGAAAATTTGTTTATTGCTTGAGGATTTCTTGATTTGAATTTTGCGAATAATCTCAAGGAATTTATCGTAATTCACAAGTAAACAAACGTGATTATAATATTCAATGTACGCTTATCACTCAACGCAATTAAATACAAATGTACTAATTTAAACGCACCAATTCCTTCTTCAGATATTGTTGATTTTTTCTATAGCTTTATAGAACTTCGGAAATTTAAAATTCTCCCTAAAAAACGAAATTTTTACACAGAGTACAGATTGAGAATCTTGTTTTTTTTTGTTTTTTTTTCCAGAGGAATTTGCGATACGTTTGATTTGACTTCCGCATATCAGTTTCCTTGAGTATTTTAATTTTTTATTTATTTTTTTCTCTCTCTATTTTTTATTGTACAAACATTACGCCCTTTGCAAAGAACGTTCTCTGTATAGTTGGTTTAGCCATCAGCCTTGAACCGCCAACTATCCAGCACGTGAGATCATTTCTTTAAAGCCTGGCCTGCGCTGGTTTATGGATACCCACAATAAACTCAACGATTCTAATAAATTATTGCCGATTGTGATAAAGTATACGTATTATACATGTATACATATACATCCCTATATCGCTGATTGTTTTCATAGAAAACAACATAACCGTAAATATAAATCTAGACCAGAACTGTTGATATAACAATTCAATAATAATACTTATTCCGTATTTGAAGAAATAAACAAAATTCAAAAGAATAAATAAAAAATTCATCAATAAACACCTTCGATTACTATATACAGAAATGGGCAACAGTTCGATGATTAATGATTTACCCATTGCCAAAGTATCGATAATAATGGCTAAAGCTCCATTGACAGTTCAAAATTCAATGGATGATAGTGCACAGCTTCATGCATCGCCCATCGATGAAGTAATGGGTAATAGTCTCGAGTGAAATTCTCAATTGCAAAATTGATCTTGGATATATAGTGTTAGACCATTTGATTATTCATTGAAGATTAGTGATAAAATAATGTATTTTGTGCAATCACGACAACGACGACGACGATAATGATGAAAACTTATGGGAATCCGTAATTCCTGATCCGATTGTGGTTGGAATTCAGAGCTGAAGTTTATCGTCTAGACTCGCGTCACGATCATCATCGGTATATTTTTGCGAATGAAGCAACGCAACGCGGCCTTCCTCAATCTGTGATGCCTACTGAGCCCCGCCTACCGGGATCTCAACAATTTGATGTTAAGTTGTGAGTTACGTCACCGTTGAGCACCGCACAGCCTTATAGATCGTGATGTCATCCGTGTCAGAAACACCAGCCCGAGGTGGACTGGTGGCTGGATTGAGCGAGCCGATTGAATATACGCAATGGTAATCCGATCATCGTAGTACGTTTGCCTATATCGTCAGGGTCGCTCTGATTCTTCTCAAATCGAATAACAACCCCGAAAAATTCCTCCAGAGGACGTTGAGTTCTGACATTCAAACGGCAGTAAGCTAACCCATGCATGCTTTCTTCACCAGACTACTGCGAAGGGGGCGGTTAATCGATTCTACTAAAAACTCTGGAGTCTACTGCGGAGTATAACCGGTGGATAAAGATCCCCGTGGATTTTTACACCGACCGGAACACGAACCCCCAAACCTCTTTCTAGCCTCCGACCGCGGGGCTATTCATTTGGGAAGGCCTATGTACACTGGTCTCGGAAGTCTTTGGAAGTCTTTGGAAGTCTGTAGAAGTCTTCGGAAGTCTTCAAAAGTTTTTAGTAGTCTTTGGAAGTCTTTAGAAGTCTTCGAAAGTTTTTAGAAGTCTTCGAAAGTTTTTAGAAGTCTTCGAAAGTTTTTAGAAGTCTTTGAAAGTTTTTAGAAGTCTTCGGAAGTCTTTGGAATTCTTTGGAAGTCTTTTGGAAGCCTTTGGATAGAATTTGAAGAATTCCTCATAATACGCAACTGGTAGTCTTTGAAAGTCTCTGGAATCTTTCGGAAGTCTCTGAAAGTATTTGGAAGTCTATGGGTAGTCTTTGAAAGTTTTTAGAAGTCTTTGGAAGTCTGGAAGTTTCCAAAAGTTTTTAGAAGTCTTTCAAAGTCGTTGGAAGTCTTTGGAAGTCTTCGAAAGTTTTTAGAAATCTTTGGAAGTCTATGAAAATCTTCGAAAGTTTTTAGAAGTCTTTGGAAGTCTTTGAAAATCTTTGAAAATTTTTAGAAGTCGTCAGAAGTCTTTGGAAGTCTTCTAAAGTTTTTAGAAGTCTTTGAAAGTTTTTCGAAAGTCTCTGAAATTCTTTAGAAGTCTCGAAAAGTGTTTAGAAGTCGGAAGTCACCTGTACACCAAAAATCGAAATGAATAGCCTCTCGCGTCGACTCTCTATCACAGTCAAAACCAAATTCTCACACAGAAATGAACGAGATTAAGGGTAAGAAGACATATACATGTGTAGCTCCATCCTCTGCGCCGATTCACCTCAATTTTTAGATCAGGAGTCACGACGACGACTTCTTCAGCGGGTTCCTTGATCCATGGGGGTACCTCTGTCTGCGGGGTAAAGAGTAAACCGCAAACTGCGTTGCTGCAGCTCTGTTGTTATCTTGTTGTTCCCCGGTGATCGTAATGGGGCGGCTTTACGGAGCGGCGTGACACATGTGTGTGTGCGTGACTTTGGGCTCTTCGCTCTCTTTCTTTCTTTCTTTCTCTCTTTCTAATACACACGATGTCTGCGTCGTAGCCCCTACGACGTACGATGTCCATCCAGCGTTCCGACTCGCCCCATCATCCTGCGACCGTCAAAGTGGGGGCTGGCCTCGTCACCATCAACGTACTCTTTGGATCCACTGCTACCGGTGATCCTCAGTCGTCTCAGAGTTGTCTTACCAACTTGTCGTGCCACACCGTTCTCCACTTCACTTCACTTCACTCAAAGCTCCGTTGTATATTCAAACACAGATTTGTGATCACTGCAGTTAATTAAACTGGTCAATTACAACCGAGACAGTTTCACCGATCTGAAGATCACCGTCAACCTCTAAAAACGTGAGTTCCTTTTCATTATTGACTTTGATTTTTATTCACTTTAGTTAACCGGGCAAAAGTCCCGATCCTGCCGATCAGTTTATTACTAATTTGACCATCTATATAAATTTCACAGTGCTTTAAAAATTTCAAAATCGTATCCTAAACATGTCACATGTTCGATGGAATGTTCAAATTGTCTATGCGACTTTAAAGATCATACCAGTATGTACCCTTTGCCCATAGACGACTTTGCCCATCTTTGGAAGTCTGTCAACAGCTGCGCGTTACCATTTGTAATCGCAATTAGAGAACTAGGGTAATTTTATATGGCGTATCACCAATTGTGGAAATCCGTAAAGATCGTTTCGTTGTAAACTGGGTCGCTCACCTGGCGGAAATTTCTATTCCCACATACGAATCTTTTTTTTTTAATTTTTAGGCAACTTCGGACTTCTTTTTTGGTATCTATTATTTAAAACAAAATTGTAGTCTTTCATCCTTTATCATGAATAATTGTAGATTTTCTTAGTAGAGCTAGTCGTTAAAATTAGTTGAAAAACTACTAGAAGTTCGGATTTCACCAAAAATGTATAGAAAAAAAAGATCGTAGGATAATATTCACCAGTATAACGTCGATTATAAATTACATTCAAACACGTTTCTATTTATCTACCTACATGGACACAGTCCTCCTTCTATTCAGCATACGTATTTCTATTACACGCGCGGTATGTCTCCACAAAACGTGATCAGAAAATTTTCCAACATCGTTTAAAACGCATCAAAATGCGCGATGCAACCTCACACTTTCAAATACTATCCAAAACTAGTGGTTTTGCGGTCAGCTATCTATCGCCTATCATTATTATTATTATTATTATTATTATTAATATTCAACAAGTAGATACCTATGTACTCAGTAAATTCTGCGTCGTGTATTGAAAGAGTGATGCTATTCAAACTTCGAAAGTTGTACTTGCGATTATGGGTCTTTGAGTCAAAACTCATTTCAAGTTTGTCAAGTGTTTGAAATTAATTTTGCCATTAGGTTAAGAGTACTAGTTACGGACCGTGTCCCAATTATTGACCTTTTTCAATGATTCCTTTTCATCCTTGAGCTCTCAAATTATCAAAAAGATCAATTCGTATTCTCCGAGTCTGTAGCAACTGAATTTCCTAACGGGACCATTCAAAATTTTTATCATAGATTCAATATTGAAGAAAAAACAAGGGTCAAGAATTGGTTCTTAAAGGGTCAGTAATTGGTACACTTACCTTATAAAAAGACATTATATAAGCATAACACGAAGTACAGCTTCCTTAGAATCGTTGTAATTGGAAAAAACATGATTCTATCGGTAATATGATGCACTTGTACTTTGAAATGAGTATTCGTTTAAATGTTGACCGAATATATGGGTTATTGAGTTATGAAATTAATTGACGACTCCAAACCCCGGCATGAACAGATAATTTCGATAGAGAGAATGAAACAGGCGGAAGTTGTTCTCTAATTCGTGATAATTACCGGATGGGTAACAGCCGATCCGTAAACCGATAAACCACTTCCACATGTGGTTTTCCATTAGCCTGTAGTATATTAAGCATCTGAAGTGTATTCTCCGACGTAGTACTACTACACATCGATTCGTGGAAGGAAGCTGTTGTGGCTACAACCTTCTTTCTCCTTTCCTTCTTTCCTCCTTGTTCATCCACTAACATAAGTCCAAAGAGCACCAGGTATGCGTCACCACAACCAAAACCCTGTTATTAGCATCAGGTCCCTGTACCATATCCGTGATAGTATTTTGTAGTAAATTGGTTGGTGTTCAGGGTCAGGTCCAAGGGACCGGTTGGTCGAGTGGTTATGGGATAAGGTCTCTTTTTCAGGTATGGTAACCCATAGGAATTAAAAATGTTTAGGGTTAACTCTATGAGAAAAAGTTGATACACGGAGAGAATTGTATACCAAAAACTTCCATACTGGTATAGCACTGGTAGGATTTCCCTGCAGTATGGCGATTAGTACGATACTGTTTCCCTATTGGTCGTATGGCAAAGTGTATAGTATAAATCGCCATACTGCAGGGAAATCCTACTAGTGCTATATCAGTATGGGAGTTTTTGGTGTACAATTCTCTCCGTGTACCTTGAAAACAACAACACAAGTTTTTTTTTGTTTTTGTTTTTTTTTTGTTGAAATCTTTCTATATGCTGCAGGTTCGAAAAATCAACAACGTCTTCCTTTTTATGTTTCAGATCAATAAAAATGGCATCAGTAACGAAATTGTCCATCATCAGGCTCTTCGAGCTGGTAAGCCATCACACTATATAGATATTACAAACATTAAACCGAATTTCTATCTTGTTGTTATTATATTTCTACTGTCGGGAGAAAAATAATCATGTCCTTGACACAAGCGGAAGAAAATCATCAGGGCGTGGCTCCTCATAGAAAATTATCTTTGGTCTATGTATAATACACATAGACAGTCGGGCTGATGAAGTAAGAGCATCAGCACTGCGGTCCGTACCTACCACCAGCATTTTGTCGTAAAATTCTGATGTGCTAATCATTGGGCATTGAGCCCAGTTTACTCGTCCATGGTAACTAACTCTATAACAGTAGCATCATACACAGAGAATCAGGAGAATTATTTTTGCAATACTCTGACTGTTCAACAGCAGTGCTAACCTCGGTATGCTTTGAGGTGCTGATGCGCGTGTCGTGAGCATATGGGAGTAATAGACAAGAACAGAAATGACGTAATGTTATAATCATTGTAGCGCAATTCACGCGCAACTTGCTCACATTCTATACATATAGCGTCCTGTATAATAGGCGGTGCCATGGTTAAGCATATCATGATGAATATTGTCCCGTGACTTCCTTTCGGTTTGAAATAAAAGAAACGTGACAATTTAAGATACGGCAAACGGATGCGAAACTCGATTTTTTTACTCCAACGTATACTCAAACGAGACGAATTTTGCTCATTTGTTATGCTCGCCTGCGCAATACCAGCCCCTTTATATCACGTGGGCTGTAATTCTGCGACCGGAAGTCATTGCTGGTGGGCGTACTGGAAACCTGACTTTAAAGGTTCCTAATTGCGCCAGACAATGTCCTCAAGCAATTGCAGTAACTGTTGAAAAGAATAACGAAGACAGATAAAGAGAAATTTCAGACAAATTGGATTAGCTCTGAAGGAGAAAGAAGGTGGCGAAAGAAATCACATCATACTATGATACATAAATACAGTATGTACTGCAATCGTGTTCTGTGAATCCATTTGCACGTTCGCACTCTTACCTACTGTGAACTGATTAAAAGAAATGTGGAAATCAGTATATATATGTATGTATATATATGGGGATCGAAGTTTCGAAGGAGTGCCGGATGGTCACCAAGTCGTGACTACCTTCGGTCACGAATTTCTCCGATAAATCAACCCCGCCCATATCATTCCAGCATTTTACTTTGGGACAGTTGGGTCATAGGTCATCGTCCATATAATGAAATCAACTAGTTTCCAACGCACAGTCTGATACTAGGTCAGGAGAAATGAATCTGAATATACGCAACAAAGTAATTGTTGACCATATGCATAATCTGCATCAGTCACCGCAAACTCCCAGTTCAGATAAAGCACATAAGACTCATTAATGAATAAGCAGTATTTTTCCAATTATATTTAATTTTAATTCTTTCATTTTTTATTTTATTTTTTATATTCATTGATCGCTAGTATCACTTGTTATGCACTTATTAGTCTCGTTTCATTTCTACGCAGAACTTTTTCATCCAAAGCTAATTGACCAACACCCTCGGATTGTCATGGTGCGTTTACTCATTGTCAGCCCCGCAAAGCCCATATTATGATACACTAACGTAGTACCGTTTCTGCGTCATCATATATAATACATTATCATTCAACAATTGTATATAAATTCTCACACACCGTAACGATAATATATGTATTATCTTTTCTATTATAACGTGTTATTATACACACTGACCATAATAACAATTAATGACGTATATTATTATTACAAGCTTTATCAAGCTGCGAACCTTCCAAATGACATCATCATTTCTTTTTCATTTCACAGGTCATAGTCTGCGTTCTTGTTGGACTACACTACCATTCGGTTTACGGTCTTTCAATTTTCAATGAAATGCTGACCATGGGCACCATCGGTGGTTATCTGATCATCTTGGTTGGACTATTCGCTGCAACACTGATGGGTACACCGGTTAACCGTCGAGTGGTACGCACATTTATATACCTATATATTTAATAATATTTCAATCACGAATGAACACGCGATTTCCTCGAATATTGTGAATATGATAATGATGTGCATATAGGGTAATTGTACCAGTTACTGACCCTGTCCCAATTATTCACCTTTTTCGATGATTTTTTTTTTTTTTTTTATCCGTGAGCTCTGAATTCTCTCTCTCTCTCTCTCTCAAAAAAAAAAAAAAAAAAAAAAATCAATTCGTATTCTCCGAGTTTCTATAGCAACTGATTCGTGTAACGAAAACATTCAGAATGATGACGATCGATTTGAAATTTAGAAAAATATAAGGGTCAGTAATTGGTACACTTAACTTATCTGTACCACCGAATCTCCAAAGTTCGTAAAGAATTGTATCATATTAAGTTATATTTTACATTGCAAAGATACATGCAAGTTATTTACGTCACTAGTTATATACCTATAACGACAATTGATTTTCGTCACGAATTTATTCGTCAGAATAATACATAATAATTCAAGCGATAAGCCGCGAGGAATCGGGCAAGATTAAATTTCCGGTGACCAGCTGGTGTGTATACCTAATGTATATATATATATATACATATACGCGGGTGTATAAAATATATCTTGGTCACGAAATGTCAGAAGTAAATGACTCCTTTGCACACTCGTTATTTCGGCAATTACTATAAGGTATATATATATATATATATATATATATATATATGTATATGTATATCACCCATTACGCATATTAGCACGATCGAACGATATCAGCTGGACAGTATATATGTATAAAACTGGTTGCGTGTTGCCATGATGTTGGATTACCGCAGGTGATGGCCAATCGCGGGTGGAGCAAAGTCATCGCCTATATTTAGGCGACTTGATTTGTAGTACCAGTATAATGAATTCAGTTCCGATTGTGTGCGGCCAGCATTAAAGAAATCAAAGAAAAAGACAAAAAAAAAAAAGAAAAAAAAAACCCATCAGTCGTATTTCGTTATTCGAATTTCTAGATCATTCATTATATATAAGATCTAGAGAAGATCTTTCTCTTTACTTCTCAGTTTCAAGTCTTAAAACTATAATATAATATACACAAGTTTTTTTGTGAAAACTTGGAAGTACAGATATGTATGGTTTTGGAATTTTTTCAAATAAGAAAAAAAAGATTTAGGTGATGATGATCATTTATCAGCATGTATTAGAAAAATTCGAGACGTAAGTATTTTGGGTGTATGTTTTGTTGTCGTATGTGGGCAATCAGGGTAGATATAACAAAGAGGGTATTCATTAGCTTTGGTATTTGGTATTGGGGCCCCGCATTAACCGTGTTTATTGTATTATATAAACGTGTATATGTTTGAAGTAACGATTAATTCGAGATATTATGTATACAATTTGGTATCGAGACAGAGCCACGCGCGCGGTTAGGATCGTGTATCTTTTTCACACGAAAAATCTATGTAGGTCGTTGTAAATTTACTACATTTCAAAACAAATCAAATAGCATGACGTATATATTCTGTACAATATCCGACTTTGCAGGGAATCGTTGATCGTTTCAAATACACACGTGTATATATATATATATATCAGTTGGAAAAATATTCTTATTCAAAACACAGCCTATACTTTATACTTCTCTTTTCCTTAGCAACTTTATTTTTCAACCAAATTACATCATAAACACACAGCTGTATATATATATATATATATATGTATCTTAATCCTACGTGCGATTAACAATTCAAGGTTTCAATCATAAGCTGTATATACCGAACTGTATACATAGAAACTAAACATATACTATATACTTCAAAAAAACCCCATTTCTTTCTATTTCAAATTTTGAAAATACAACTTCTTCAAAGTAATATACCACTGTGTAAATTCCATGAAGAACCGAACGTAATTTATGGTGATGTACGATTTTAAGAAATAAATTGAAAAAAAAAAACAAAAAAAAATGTAAATATAGAATCGATTTATTTTTATATATATTTTTTTTTTTTATTTCAATATTCTCTGTGGATTTCATAAAAGTAATTCATGGAGATAATTAATAAAGGATCTGCCAAAACTTTAAACGCATTCTTCTCGAAAGATAAACATTTTTGAGGTGATATTGAAATGTTTCAAATGTTTTTTTTCAACTCTGGGGCAAATCAATTCTCTGTAATAAAAAAAATTATTGTAATATCTTTTAATTTCATTTATATTTCACCAAAGTTCATTTGACGTATGAAAAAAAAAAAGTTCGTTTCCAAAACCTGTGTCGTAAGGATTTCGGAGTATCCTTGGTGCGATTAAGGTAATTGAGGGCTCATTTTGTTCAGAAAGAGAATTCTCATCGTGTGAACAAAAGAATTTTCAAATATAATTCCTGTTCAGGCAAAGTTATTTGAAAATTAGTGACTGAAATTTTGAAAACTTGAACGATAATTGACTGTATTAAGGTTGGCACACTGTTAATTTTTTCCAATTCCCTCCGTTCACATGGTGAGGATTTTTTTTTTTTTTTTTTTTTTTCCGAACAAATCCGCGGAAACCAAATTGTACTGGTCCCCTCAATTATTTGTACGCTGCAGCGTGATATTTTTTTTTTCACATAAGGTGATGCTGTATTATCGAATTGACTACACCGTGAATTTTGTTGACGAAATCACTTTGTTTGATGTTATTAATCCGTAATTGTTTTTACATATTCGAAATTACATTTTTCGTACAGGACCTCTTCTTCAGCGTTGTTGGCTGTGTTCTGTTCATAATCGTTGGAGGATTGAGCATCGATTTTTACAGAAAATACGGATACGGTACCAAAAATCATGACATCGGTTTGGCGAAGGGTTCTCTCGCTATAATCGAAGGTATCTTCTTCCTGGCTGATGCTGTTTTCACCTTCCGGGGCGATGCTTGAAAACTATGAATAAAATCGAGTGTCTTATATGATACAGGAACTGCTGCAACTTTAACCAGCTGAAATATTCGAGTAACAACTGTCTCGCCCTTATACGCTATTATAAATATATAATTATGTATAAGTGTCGTTATATATTATATAATTATATATAATACAATATACTTATATGTATAACCGTTTACCACAATCATCATCGTTGTTGTTCTTGTTGTTCTTGTTGTCGTTGTTATTAGAATAACATTATAACTTACTCGAATCATATATCTTGCAGCTATATATATATATGTATATTATATGATCGGTTCAATATACATACCTATATGTATATAAAAATATATGCTGCAGACATTCCGTTCTATGAACTATATTATATTTTATATACGTGATGCACAGGCAGTCGTCAATATAGTTTATTACAATAATAATAATAATAATAATAATAATATACATATAGTTCTATTAGTTTAGAGAAGAAAAAAAAACAAACAAAAATATATATATAGAAAAACGACAACATTAGAGTAGCAGCAGTTCCTGTAAGGTGTAATATACTCCTATATTTATTATCAATAATCATTAATTATAAACTATATAAGCTTAAGTCATTCGTCCTTATATGGTCATCATTCATTTAATTGTAAGTTATTTAGCTGTATACACGCAGTCGGTTTGAACCTGAATTATTTACAAGAGTCACAAATACTGAATTTTTTTTCTTTTTTTTTCTTTTTACAAAAGCAGATTTATATTTTTTATGCATTTATAATATATATAGATATGTTTCGTAGGTATATCAATTTGACAAATTGTTATTCAATATACGTGATACGTAGCGTCAGTACATATATAAATGTTATTTTATTTGTTGTTTTTTTGTTTCATACCTCATCCCTGATTTTGTTATAAATATTCACGTGCTTTATTTTATGATTATTATTATTTGTTTTTTCTTAATTCTTTCTCTGAGGTAAAACGAATTCATCATGTGTGCGATATTACGATATTACGTTACATATTATTAATTATTATTATTATTTGTATCCTTTATATCCTTTTGTACATTTTATTTTTATTTTGTATACTTACATAACATACATATTATTATATACAATAATACGTCATCGTGTAAACAGCTCTATTACGACGAAAATAAATATTATAATATAAAAACACAAATATAACCGAGGATATTTATTATGTATAATGTACGTTATCTTTACACGTCTACATCTTGTACAATTATCATTAGCAAACTGGTCACGTATATCAATGAAGTCATCGTTATTTCATAGATTAACATATGAACGATGTATTTTATGCAGACAATGCCAGGAACTCGTTCTCTTGGGTTCTTTTTACCCTTGATTTGCAATCCTGTTTCATTACAATTAACAATCTTGCATGGTTCCGAATTATTATTATAATTATCTTAATTGTTTTTTGTTTTTTTTTTGTTTTGTTTTGTTTTCGCACGTCTACAGTAAATCTTGGAATGTTACACGAAGTGATTTTGAGATTATAGAGACTTGAATGATCTAATGAATAATGATTATTAGTTACATTCTTAGCTGGAATAGGTTGATCGTCAATTAAACCTACAATCTAAAAATTACATACGTGCTTTAGATTCTATACGAAAAAAATAACCTTGCTGAAAACGAATCTGGGTTAATGACGAAACATATGCTAAAACCGTGTATTCAATTTAAATATTAGAATTATACTCCAGTGGGGTATGAACGAATGCGAACAGTTCTAGAATTGAATCTATTCAATTAAAAACATTGAAAGATGAAAATTGAACGAATGAGATAATGAATTTGAAGAAATAACTGAAGATTAACTAAATCTTAAGCCCGGTATTCATTCCAATCTGAAATATTCGTAGAATCGTATTCAAACTAATGAAGATAATGAAAATACAGAGAAAACAAAGTCCCTTCGATATCTTTCGATTCCGACTATAAGCGCGAATATTCAAGAATAGAATTCGAGCTGAAAATGTATATTCATTGTGCTCCTCAAACGGAGAGTATATATCCATATATGTAAGTATGTTTATTCGTTTGTATTTCTTTTGACAGCAAATAATAGTATCTATAAGTTCGTAAGTACGCGAGTGAATACTGTAAACAAAAAATAACGATAAAAACCATATTGCTTTAACGGTATGTTGAGTATTTGATACGCATGTATGTACATACATACACAAGTGTGCACAGCTCGATTCATATATATAATGGTAACGCGCATGCGCGACTAAAAAAACTAACTGCGCATGCGCTAGAGTTTAACAATTCCCAACGCGCATGCGTAATAGTTTAATAAATTATTTATCATACCAAAGCGCATGCGCGAGAGTTTAATCAACGGTACGCGCATGCGCGTCAGTTTATACACAAACGACTCGTTGCACATCGATAAATCGAGACCAAAATCTCGCGGCACGTGCGTGTATAGGTTGTGTTGTGTTTTCGATGAAAATATAGGTATATACATATCCTTGCATTAAAGAAAAGCAATAGCGTGAAGTTAGCCGCAGAGTGTATCGTACCTTTTTAACAACTAACCGTGCGATGATCGCGAATCGACCCAACCAACCAACCAACCAACCAACCGAACGACTGAACTGAACTGAACATCGTTCGTTGCCTGGAAGTTAATCACTCTGAAAGTAGTAGTGTAATAGTGTATATTGTACCGAGTACTGCTGGGTGGGAAATGGCAGTAAAATTATCATCGTTAAGATCGTGCGTGAAAATAATAATCGTTTTATTTAATAATAAGTAACTGGAAAGAAAGAAAAAAAAAAAAAAAAAAAGCAACAACGTTGGTAGCTGAGTGTTATTCAGCCCAGCGTTAAATGTACCGCAACAATGTCGAACCCCTCCGGTAGCAGGAGGAACGGTGCCGTCAAGATCCGCCTGACCAGTAAGTCTCCTTCGACCAGAAAGGAGCCCCCTGTTCTTTCCTGTCCTCCCGATACGCACTTGACGATTCTATTCTATTCTAAAACTCAATCGTTTATGCTAAAAATCGTTGCGACTCATCGTCAGCACCATTGAATCGCGGTGATTGCTCAACATTAACTTTTGTTGTTCATCCCTAGAATTCAATATGGCCCCACCACAATACAGTCCAGGGGATATATGTATGTATATTCGAAATGGATATACATACTATGTTATGTTATAATATCAACGATATTATCTTCTATCTTAAGTATGTCCTCGTCAACGCTCCCCTCTGCCACTAACTTCACATCACATTCTTATTCAATTACGTCTATAAATAATAATATGCAGCATAACATTAGCAACATGGGTCAGATAACACTCGAGTATTTATCTAGACACTATTCTGTTTTGTTACATCATTTTATAATCCCTGATTTGTTGTTGTTGTTGTTGTTGTCTCAACAATATTCCAGGTCTTATTATTATTGTCATCTTTATTCTAGTTCTATGCGCCCGTAATCTTGCCAGAAAGGATCTTTTCCGTAAGTATATATATTTTCATATTCGCAGTCACAATTATCTGTAATAATTATTAGTTCATTGATAAAAATTAGCCAGTGGTCTATTGATACACGGTACTTTTGTGTACTTTCGTATTTGTTTGTTGCCCGGTTTGTGTCGTTGTACGTACTTTGTCGTATATTATCGCACTATTGTTATATTTACCGTTCGTATATTTAAAGGCCTGCCCAATCCATTCGCCAAGATAACAGTCGACGGATCTGGCCAATGCCATAGTACCGAAACCTGCAAAGCTACTCTGGATCCTAAATGGAACCAGCATTACGATTTGTAAGGATTTTTATATCAGTTTTTAATTATGATCTGTTCGCTTTGCTTAAAACATTCGCACACTTTCAGCGTAACGTTATACACCAAAAGACCAACAAGATTCACCAGTGAAAAGAGCTAAAGTGTGGAAAGTTTTGACAATGCAAACAAATCTGTTATCGGTAACTCTATTTATTAGCAAGAACCTTTTTCTGATATCATATTTGCGCTAGAAACTGGTAAACTTTAAGGAATTTGATCGAAAACATGCAGTTCGTAATGTTTTGTTGATATATGCTTAGATTTGTAAGGGTTTTTACATTCAAGAGACTGCATTAAAGATATACTAGCTTTAGCCATCAGCAAAAACTTAGAAACTTCAAGAAATATCATGAAAACCATGCAGTTTGTCATGTTGTATTGATTTATGGTACGATTTGTAAGGGTTTTCATATTCCTCTTACTACAAATCTGTTCGCTTTGCCTAAACCCTCCACACTTTCAGCTTAATGTTATTATACATTGAAAAACCAACAGGGGCTAAAAGTTCCCCAGTGAAAAGAGCTAAACTGCGGAAAGATTGGACAAAGCAAACAAATCTTGTATCGTTTACTCTATTTAATAGCAAAAACTTTTTCCTGATATCATTCTTGCGCTAGAAACTTGCAAACTTGAAGAAATTTAATCAGAAACATGCAGTTTTTGTTATGTTCTACTGATGTTGTTTCGATTCGTTGAGGTTTTTCCATTTAAGAAATTGCATTGCAGATATACTAGCTCTCTTCATCAGCAAAAACTCTCTCTTGGCATCATTTTTGCATTGTAAACTTGAAAACTTCAAAAAATATGATGAAAACCGTGTTGTATTGATGTATGTTAAGATTTGTAAGGGTTTTCACATTTGTGAGATAATAATTTACGTACACTAGCTTTGTTTATCAGCAAAAACCTTTTCCTGATATCGTAGTTACTTCAAAAACTTGGAAACGTTCAGGAATTCTATGAAAAAAACATCCAGTTTGTAGTTCTCATAGAAAAAATCTCCTAATATCATATTTGCTTTAAATTGAGGAAATTTGATGACAAACCTGCAGTTTGTCATCTTGGCATTGATGTACGTTTCTCAAACGATCGTTTTGCAATTATTACAACAGGGTTTTTACTCATTCAGCAATTCATCCGTGTTACATTTCGCACATGTGACGATGATTCACGGATAATGAATCAGATATCGCGATTCCAAGATAGGATTGGCGTGATTGAAGTAATTGATCGTAGGTTTTTCTAAAATCATGGATAAGTTCTAGTCATCTTGATCCCTGTTCCAGCAAATCAAGAAATTTGATGCTCGAGATTCGCTGTTTTTTATGCATCTTGAACTTGGAACATTTGATGAAATTTCTCTAGAGATTTCAGCACATCGTTGAGCATAAGATCATGCAAACTTGTACAACTGTTCAGTCCGAATGAAATAACCGAAGGGAACTGCGTTGGGAAACGCAATAGAATTTCTTTGCAAAGTTTCTAGAATCTCTAACACAAAATTTGAATTTTTGAAAGTGGAAAAGAGGAATTGATTTCGATGGAAACGAGTACTTCAAGTACAAGTAAATAGTTGTACACAACTTTGCATAGTTTTGTGCAATGTAACGGGGCTTTCGATGTGCTAAAATCTTTCTCAGAATCTTTTCGAAGCCTTTGAATTTTCCAGATTGGATATTAATTGTCAGAAATCAAGAAGAATTTGAGTTACAAACCGATTCGATTAAATCGATTCGAACTCATAGCTTAGCGTAAATCATCCTAAACTTTTTTGAAATACTTAACAAGGCTTTTATCATGAAGTGAAGACTTAATTTTATTTACAATTTAGTCAGGAAGTACAAAACTAGGCAGTGACTAGTATTCAAAGTTGATATTCAACGGCGATGTAAGGAAAAATGGTTTTTGTGGTTTTCACTGCGCATTTCTAAAACTAAAATTCGATTTCTTTTTAGTATTTGTTACTAAAAATATCCACGTGTTTGTAGTCTTTTTTTTTTTTGGTGATTAGTTTGTAAAAAAGGTTCTATCTTCTCAGGTTCATCGGTAAGAACGATGGGATAACAATATCCGTTTGGAACCATAGAAAAATCCACAAAAAACAGGGAAGTGGATTTTTGGGATGTGTTCGAATACTTTCAAACACTATACAGAGGCTGAAGGATACTGGCTGTAAGTATTATAGAATTTTGAAAAGAAACTGTCTTGGAATTTATGAATTTGTTGTACCCTCTGTGGAAATTACTTCACATCAAGTTTGAGTCACAATTTGAACAGAAAAAAGCCTGCGCCTATACGCTAAGACCGCAAAGCTTTAACAAATGGCCAGCAAATTGATGTGAATGAATGAATCTAAATAAAACCACAAGGCAACGGATGAAATTTGAGTCACGCAGATAGAAACAATTCCCGCAACTACCACATCCTCCGGAATAAACCCAACTCTTCATCATTGCATTGATAAAGTGTATTAAAAACTCAGAGCCAGCGAAAGAAAATTCATGAATACTTTTAAGGAAATAACAAATCCAATGATTCCTTCAAAGTTCTATAACTTAACTGTGAAATGACACAATGAATCAGCAGACAAATTTTAATCGATTTGATAAGATTCAAACGAAATGGTAGAGAAACTTGAATGAAATGGTTCAAAGTCCTCAAAAAATTGGTGAAACTCAATTCAAAATCCTTAAGAAATCACTTAAATCCCTGAATATCTTTGAAATTGTTTCTAAATCTTTGAAATGACAATGAAATTTCATAAAAACATACCAAAGCTTGAAAGAATTGATAGAATTGAAATGAATCCTCATAATGACGGTACAGAAATCATGAAA
The DNA here is from genome assembly GCA_963989295.1 of Ametastegia equiseti. Classification (NCBI taxonomy): domain Eukaryota; kingdom Metazoa; phylum Arthropoda; class Insecta; order Hymenoptera; family Tenthredinidae; genus Ametastegia; species Ametastegia equiseti. The sequence goes on from OZ022402.1 coordinate 4,441,394, forward strand.
AACCACTTGAAGTCATGAAAATTCTATAAATAACTATAAATATCAATATATGCTGAAAAACTTGAACAAAATCCATCAACTGTGGATGAAAGTATCAAAATTCAAATACAATCTTGGAAAAACTATAAAGAAATTATCAAAATTCGACAAAATCTTGAAATTTTCTTAAAATTCAATAAAATTTAACTGAAATCTCATGATTATCGATTCCAAAAATCATTAAAATCATAAATATATTAAAATTCAATAAAACTTGAATGAAATCTCATGATTAATGATTCTAAAAATCATTAAAATCACAAACATGTACCTAATCAAAACTCTTAGGAATTACGTATTGAACTCATTTTGATTTCAATGAACTCTTAAATTCTACATACAACTAGTCAAATATAAAAATTTTCACAGACATTTTCGTGTTAAGATTATCGACTCCTTTGTTACAGATCAAATTTTGGACCTCTGTAAGGCGCATTCGGATGACGCAGACGTAGTAAAAGGTCAAATAGTAGTTTCCCTCTTATCTCGCGACGGGCATAACGGCGCAGTGAGCAATACCGTCGGTCACAACGCAGTTGTAGACGTCCTGGGGGATTTAAGCTGTCCTACGGATCTTCCCGACGGTTGGGAGGAGAGAAGAGCTCACAATGGCCGATTGTATTACGTTAATCATTTCAACAGAAGCACTCAATGGGTTCGGCCCAATTCTCGGTAATAAAAATCGCTTATTTTCCCAACGTTACAGCGTTTTTTTTCCTCTTCGGCTACGCCCAACAGTTATTTTTTTTTTTTTTTAATATTTTGACTCCTTTAGGCCAGGAAATCCGATTATTCCAACTACTCCTGAGCCTCCCCCAGCCCTGGGGTCTGAACCGACATCTCCGAGCGGAAGCGGAAGTCCGCAAAACACCAGGAGCCAAAGTCCGGCTTCTAGAGGAACTGAGTGGAATGGAGAAGCGGCGCAAAACAGAACTCCAGCTAGAGATAATTCTGCTCAAAATACCCCGAGGACAACTCCGACTCAAAGCAGTCAGCAGAATATTCAAAACCTGAGAAATACAACAGCGACTAATTCCATCAGGGAAAGAAGGACACCCAGAACTGGCGAGGAACAAAACGGCAATCGTTTACCTAACGGCAGCCAGGCCAGGAGGACCAATAGGACTAATAGAAATAGGAACAGCATTTTACCAAATGGTGAAAGACGGAACGACAATCAACCTTCGGATCTACCGCGTGGATATGGTGAATATTTCAGTTTGAAGATCTTTTTTTTGATAATTTAAGATCTTTTCAGGATTGATTGGAAGTTTGAGATGATGATAGATGAGAGGATTGTAGAAATTGTTTGATATCGTTGATTTTTTCAATTGATTGTTAATTTATTCTTTGAGGACGGAGTGAAATTTTGGAACGATTCAACTGGATTCGATAGTAGTTGAATAGAATTGTTGGAAAGCGACTAAGAAATTATCAAAATACCATTAAATCATTGAAATTATTTCCAATTTCGTACAATTTCGAATTGAATGATGAAAAGTTTGAAGAAATGATTGAAATTATTTCCAATTACATGTAATTTTGTATTCAATGATGAAAAGCTTGAAGAAGTTAATGAAATTCGATTGAAATCGTTGGAAAAACTCTAAACTAATCATCAAAAACCGCATAAAATCTCAGGAATACATTGAAATTCTATCAAAATCCATGAAATTCTGAATAAAAGGATAAAGAACATGATGAAAATTAGCGTTTTACATAAAAATTGATGAAATTCTGAGGCAAATAAAAAGTTCTATTCAAAAAAATCGTGAAATTCTACAAAGATTCAATCGCGGTAGATGAAATTCAGACAAAATATCGTGAAAACGATTCAATCAAAAAATCATCAAAATCTCTCGAGATTTTCAAAATCTTACCATCAAAATGGATATTTATTATTATATAGAGTATAGAGAACCTTGCGGATATGAGAAATATTTGAATCTTAAGATAATTCCTACCAGCGTTTCTCTGAAACGAAATTTCTCCCAATGTTTTTCAGGCCAGTTAAGTTTCTACGATACAATTTCTACTAGAATTGTAACTAGGAATTAAAACAGAGTGACTACGAACCTGGAAATCCTAGAAATCTCATGGAATTTCAAATGGTCATGGCAAACCGTGAAAATTTCATGGAATTTCAATCTTCTTAATAGAAAAACAAAAAAAAGTAGAAGTAATAAAAATTAGTCTTTAAAATTAAAATCTTCAATCATTTGTTGATATTTGTTGAAATAATCGTCGTAATAATCCTGAATTTTGAATTTTACTTGAAGGTAAAAATTTTTGTAAATTTGGATTTAATGTTATGGAAAAACCGTGTTTTTTAGGTCCTGAAAAACCTAGAAATTCCATAGAATTTTATTCCTCAAAATTCCTGGCTGCCCTGAATTTAAAAAAACGGTTTGATTTTGTAGATTTCAAAGATCGATTTAGTAAGAATTCGTTCTGACTATCGGGCAAACTCTATAAATCTCATCGTTGTATCAAAGTCTGATTTATCTTCAATCATTCTAAAATTTCTTTTTTTTTTTTTTTCTTTCTCCTCCGCATAAATGGATCTTTGAAAAACAATTTTTCTTTCTTTTTTTTCTCGACTGGATGAAAATCGGCCTGTGCTAATTTTAGAGAACACGTATATCTCCACTTAAAAGCTATCTCATTGTTGTCGGGAGGGCTTAATTAGACTCAATTAGGTCATATACTCGGTCTGCGTTGGCTGAAAAAAAGAAAAAAAAGAGGGAGCTAGCTAACTAGCGGGTAGATTACAAGCTTCGTTCATTTATATATCAAATAGAATTTTTCAAACTAAATATGACGAAAAACTAACTAAACAATACTAAAAAAATTCTCTTATTAATTTGAATTTTGATCAATTTTTCATACTTTACTAATAATTATTTTCATCCTTACAGAATTAAGAAAGACCCAGCAAGGTCAGGTATACTTTTATCACATACCGACCGGTGCTTCTACTTGGCACGATCCAAGAATCCCTAGGGATTTACCAGCTAATGAATTGGCAAATGAACTCGGACCACTTCCAAGTGGATGGGAAATGCGCCAGACGCAAACCGGAAGAGTATATTTTGTCGATCACAATAACAGGACGACCCAATTCACAGATCCACGTCTATCAGGACAAATAATCAGCAATCTGTTGAAGTGAGTTTAAAAAATAGAAACATCAGCTTAGATTTATAGACTTGGATTAAAAAAAAATCGAAAAGAAATTTTACTCATTTTACATTAGGGTGTGTCGAAAATTGACTTGTGATTTTTTTTTTTCACGCTCTCCTACCACTAAATACTTTAGGTTTTGACATTAAAGAACTTCTCGTTCATGGAGGACGCTGTAGCTTGAAGTTTAGAGGTAGCTCAACGAGGCTTTAGGATTTTCCATCTAATTAGCACTAATTTTATACTTTGTTAATTTCATAATTTTCTTTCGTTTTTTTTTTCAATTTTCACTTCCGTATTTTCATATCGTAAAAGATCATGTTCATTTTAAGAAGTTTTTCATGTTTCATCAATTTTTTGAATTGGTTTTTTACATTCGAATCAAGAATCCAATACTTGTAGCAATTTATTTGAGACTCATTGATACCCTGGAGACTTTTTAAACTTGAAAAAAAGGTGACTATTGTCGTCAAAAAATGAAATAAAAAAACATCGGACCGAGGTACGTCAAAGAACGACCTATAATCGTTTAGGGGATGAGTCTCGCTTTCAAATGAGCCGAGAAAGACAGGCATCGGACATTTTTTTTGGTTGCCTGACATCATTTCGAACGAAAAACAATATTTTTTACGTGCTAATTAAATGGGAATACTAAAGCCTCGTTAAGCGACCTCTAAGCTTCAAGCTACGGCGCCCTCCTTGAATGAGGAGCTCTTTAATGTCAAAAACCTGAAGTTTTTAGTGGTAGGAGCGAAGAAAAAAAAAAAAAAAAATCAAAGTGAATTTTCGACACAGCCTATTGTACATATTTTCTAAATCTTCTATTCTGTTGTATTTCCAGAAGGCAGAGTCCTCAGAACGGTACAACGACTCAAACAAATACTACAACCGCTACTAACAATTCAAATAATTCACCTAGAAGTGAACCAACAGGAATTGAAACACCGTCGACACCCAACGTCTCTTCTTCTCCTTCGCAAAATCAATCTAGAACTAGAAATGAGGGAGCGAGTAACAATAATTCTCCTACTTGTAAGTTTCGTCGGATATTTATAACGATCGTTGGACTCGTATCGTTGATTTATCGTTTAACGGTTTATGTTTCTATATAACTGGCTGTTTTTTAACTTGACAGTTTTTTCTCCTTCTTGCACATTTTTATCTTCACATCTAAATGGCAATGTGATTACAGTTCAATTGATAGTTTAGAGGAAGAGATTTGATTCATCTTGAAAGTACAGGAAAGTCATGACTGAAACAGTGTTGGGTATAATTAATTGGCAATAGTAATTAATTGCTGAAAGAAAATCGTTCAACTTTTAATAGAATTAGTAAAATTCAACAGAAATTCGAGTTAAACCACAAAGAAATAATTAAAGCCTCATAAGATCTTTTTTTTATTACCAATAGTAATTAATTATTCATCAATTACAAATCACAGATGTATTCAGTATCGAAAAAACTCTTCTAATTACAAATTACAAATGCAATCAGCACCGAAAAATGTTTTAATTATAATTAGAAATATAATTCGTATCGAAAAATCTTCTAATTATGAATTGCAAGTGTAATTGGCATCGAAAAATGTCCTAATTATAATTGCAAACGTAATTGGTATCGAAAAGTCTTTTCATTATGAATTGCAAATGTAATTGACATCGAAAAATGTCCTAATTACAAATTACAAATGTAATTGGTATTGAAAAATGAGTTGATTTCTCAGAAAATTAATCAACTTTTATTGAAATTTTGAAAAAAAAACGATGATAAAATTATTAAAATTCTGTTTAATCGTTTAAATTCTATCAAAATATGTGAAAAGTCGATGTAATTCTAGAAAGAATCGTTCAAAATCGATAGAGAATCCTTTTAATTGTAGAACGATAAAAGAATCATTGATATTCTGGTTAAATCTATGGAATCCTGAGTGACATTATGAGATTCTAGAAGAAATTCAGTCAACTTTTCAGAGAATTGGTAAAATTAAACGGAAATTTGAGTTAAATCACAAAGAAACGATTTAAAAAACCCATAAAATCTCTGAAACTCTATGAAAAGATATGAAATACTCGAAAGATTTGATTGAAATCAATGAATTCTAAATGAAACGTCATGATAATAGTAAAAAAAATCCTTAGAATTCTTTGAAAACCCATAAAGTCCTACGTAAAATACTAATTCAAAGATAATTTAAAGAAATCGATTAACTTGTAGTGAAATAAGTAAAATTCAGTCACTTTTGAGAAAAAAAGGGTTGGAAAAATTCAGTTTAGATTCTACGGTTTTGTATTTTGAACATATTTTAATGCAAAATCCGAACGGAATTGAATCTACTAAATTCTTTGTAGTATAAATAAATTTAGCGGTCACACTGGGTAAAATTTACCCAGCCAAGTTTCAAACACTCGCTGTGTGAAAACTATCAGTCCGATCGGGATCTAAAAAATACTAAAAATACTTCGAACATTCTAAAACATGTTTGAACAGTTCATACATCAAAATTCGAATGACAATATGCTCCAAAAAAAAATCGTAAGTGGGTAAATTTGTCAAAAAATACACTTTTTCGCTCAAAAAAATCCCAATTTTTTGAATTTTCAATACTTTCAAGTGAAATTTGAACTGGAATACTCGTCAGATTTGGTATTTCTGTTATCAACGAATCAGAGGATTTAATTTCAGCCAAATTCTCGCTACAATATAAAGTTTTCAGAGTCTTCCGAACATCACGCCTCCCTATTTTTACCATATCCTTATTTAAAATCCTAAAAATTGATTGTATTGCAAGAATTTTTGAACTCGAAAATACCCTCCAATACCATTAACAATATTATTTACACGAATACCTCGGTCACTGACTATTCTCTTTCTTTTTCTCTTATCTTATCAGGTAAATATCAGTTCCCAGCGTGTTTTGTTTACGTCTGATTTATCCTCAGTTATTCATTGCCGGCACAAGCCTATAGAGACATGCCTTTTAATTTTATTCGTATATTGTTTGTCAGCGGAGCTAACGGTGCGTCCAAATTCCTCGAGCTTCTGATTCTCAAATTAGTAATTCAAAAGCAATTATTCGAGGTGATATTTCTAGTGATTAAAAATTTTTAAATCCCTCCTCACAATAAAGAATAAAATTATTTCAGCCGAAAGTAGCAGCACACCGTCTCAAAATGGCCAGACAGTTTCGGATCTACCCAAAGAACTTATGGAAAGTGAACTTCTTCCTAAATACAAACGTGATTTAGTTGCTAAACTAAAATGTCTTAGAGCCGAACTAAACGCTTTACAACCACAAAGCGGACACTGCAGATTAGAAGTATCGAGAAATGAAATATTCGAGGTGAGAAAAAATTTTAGCTACCCTTTTTCTTTGAAAAAAGTGAAACTTTCTTACTTTGGCACCGTTTTAATCCCATTTTCTCAATCATTTTTCAGGAATCCTACAGACTGATTATGAAAATGCGACCCAAAGACATGAGGAAAAGATTAATGGTGAAATTCAGGGGAGAAGAAGGGCTGGATTACGGGGGAGTAGCAAGAGAATGGCTTTATTTGCTATCGCACGAGATGCTCAATCCGCAGTACGGTCTTTTCCAATATTCAAGAGACGACAATTATACTCTACAGATAAATCCTGATTCCGGTATAAACCCTGAACATCTTTCGTACTTTCATTTCGCCGGGAGAATTATCGGCATTGCTGTTTTTCACGGACATCATGTCGACGGCGGTTTTACTACTCCGTTTTACAAAATGCTTCTTAACAAGGCGATAACTCTCAGCGATATCGAAGGTGTCGATCCTGAACTTCACAGAAGTCTTACATGGATGCTGTAAGTTGATTAAAATTAACTATCGAAGAATTGGGAAATTATTTACACGGTTTTTGTTCTTTAAGCTTCAAAGATTTACTGGAATAAGAAAATTCGTGAAAAATATGGAGGTTTGTCTTTTTGGTATTGAAATTATCGACTTTTTATACAATGAATTCTCATATTTGCAGTCGATATGCATCAAGTTTCGAAGATAAATTGATATTTTACTTGAATTTTCATGATTTACATGATTCAACTGCAGGGCTGGGTAAAATGCTTTTCGAAATCCATTTGAAATGGAAAATGCAAAATCCTACTTCCATAACTCTATTTAAAATGAAAAATGACAAATGGTTTATCGAAAAACATTTTAAATGTAAAATGTAAAATTGGTATTTGTAATGGTTTTCTGACATGTGTTTTTTTTTAAATGGAAACTGACGGTTTGATAATTCCCTTATCATTACAAAAAAGATCGCTTCTACTATAAATTTTGCATAAAATATAAAGAGGATTATCATATACGTATTAGTTATTTCATATTTATTCCAGGTTTCAACAAATTAATATTTATATTTCGCGTTTACAACTTCTAGTAATTATATATCGCCCCAATGAGCGGCGACCGGCATGCCAATCTACGACAAGTAGTCAAAAATAAAGCAATAAAAAAAATGTTCGATTTGTATGAAACCCAGTTACGCTCGAAGGTTCTTTCCATCGGTATAGATATACGAATTTGGAATAAAAATGGCAAAATTCGAAATTGCGGATTCAATATGACGGCCAAAACTCAGTATTGAACAAACTCCTTCAAGATCAATGTCCGAACAAAAAAAAGGTTTTCGTTTCATGCTCCAGCAGTTTATGCCGTGTGGTTTTCATTCAAATTGTCAATTGATTGATAACTAAGAGCCTGAAAAAGCATTTAGGTATTTGAAACTGGCTTTAAAATGGTTTAATTGATGGAGATTTCAATTTTAAATATAAAATCGAAATGCTTTCCAAAATTCAATTTGAAATACAAAATATAAAATGCCATTTCCATTTCAAATGCACATTTTAAATGGAACCATTTCAAATATTAGCCAACCCTGGCATTTAAGGGATAATTTTTAACTTCAAGCAAATATTTTTGATAAATGTGTAAATAGAATATTGAAAGTATGATTTATCGATGCAAATATGCCTACTTTGTTTATTAGTTTGTTATTGATTCTGATAGAATTTACCGTGTTGTTCCGAGTATAAGTCGATCCTGCGTAGGTATAAGTCGACCTCGTCGTAATTCTAAGGTTGGATGGGAGAGTTTTTTTTTCAGACACTGAATATAAGTCGACTTTCACTTAGAAATTGTAATTTATATTTCCACTAATGAGTAATATTGCATTTTTTTAATTAATAGTATTTTCGAAGTGAATTTTAGAAATTTTGACTCCGTTTTTCGTGAATATATATTCGTATACCATTTCGTCAATTCGCGGATACTGTCCCGTTTTAGGCACTCTAAAACTCAGCCGTGTGTAGAACATGCTATTTTCAATTTTCGCTTCACACACCGTCACTCGCGTCCGTTTTTTTTTCTTCTGAGATACCGTATTCATTTGCAGCTTTACAATTGTTCGTTCTTTCCGCATCTCGCACTACAGTCAATTTAAAATTCGCGTCATAATTGTTTCGAATCTTTTTTTTTTTCACTCGATTTCTCTGCGAACTACTGGATTCCACTCTATCAACACTCCGAATGTCCATTTTTACTCATCACAATTCACAACTTTCACGAATCAGTTCACAATTTTTCTTCAAAACTTCTAAACGACGCTATCTAAAAATGTGCAAAACAATTGATGTTTGAAAACAATTGAAATTCGAAACTTCGATATCTCGCAAATTACGCGCGCATCCGCACCTCGTAATAACGTGAAGTTGATTAGCCACATTTGAAAATCGAACTGTCGATAAAAAAGATTACTTAGTTGGTAAGGTAAATTTTCGACATCTCACGTATAAGTGACGTATTTCGGAAGTCATGTTTGATACTAAAAAGGTCGACTTATACTCGGAACAATACGGTACTTTGTTTATTAGTTTGTTATTCATTCTGATAGAATTTATTATCTGTGTATAGATCTCGCGTTGTTTTCATTGATCGAATCGTCGTTTTATTGTTTATGGATTGAATAGCCAGAGTAAAAACAACTTTCAGTCTAGACTAATTGTTAGAAGTTTTTTTCATATTTCTTTTTTTTTTATGAATTGAAATGACGGAAATACCTAATTTTCATTGAAAATTTCTGTTCCTGATGAAAAACCAACGCTTCGAAGCATAATGAATAATTATTCATACCTATTTGCTGTGAATTTTTATAGTCGTTTGCTTTTTAGTCACATATCTAGGTACAATGTTCTGAGAAATATTTTACAACAAAGTGAATTGATGATGAATAACAGCCTTGAGCTCGTTAAAGAATTTTTATTCACTAAAATTATTGAGTTCTCAAAGAAATTCGTGATCTTCTGATTATATTCCTGGTAAGATTGAACGAATTTTTGAAAATTGCGAACTAATTTCGATAGCGTTTATAGTCGAATTCGTAAATTCAAATGAAAAGATAGAAAAACTCTCTGAGAAATTATTGAAATCTATTGAATTGTATTGAAACTCGTAAAGTCTAATGAAGATTCAGATCAAATTGTTGAAAATCTAAACGAAAAGACAGAAACTCTCTGAGAAATTATTAAAATCTATTGAATTGTATTGAAACTTTTGAAGTCTAATGAAGATTCAAATGAAATTGATGAAAATCCAAGTAGAAAACACAAAGAAACTTGAACGAATGGCATCAATGTGTAAAAAATTTGTGAATTTCGATTAAAGTTATAAAGCAAACTGTAATGAAATGATTAAAATCTTAAATCGATCATTGAAATTCTATGGAAATCTGTAAACATACAATGAAATCCTCGCAAGATTCGATAAAAATCGATCAAATTCCATCGAGTTATGATAAAAACTATAAATATTCTATTAAAATCATCAAATTTCAATCACAATCCATGAAATCACAAAAAGAATTGATTAAAATTGATGAACTCCGATGAAATTTCATAGAAATTATAATTGAATCTATAAAATTCTATGGAAATTCACCAAGTTTTGAACAATATGATGAAAAACTTGAAGAAAATCAAAGAATTCATAATGAAATTAGTCGGAAGTCGATGAAAATATAAAAAAAAAAACAACGATAAAGAAGAACATAAAAATTCCATGAAATCTTTAGAACTCAATAAAATCCTTTATGAAAAATTTGAGAATTTTGCAATCCGATAAAATTGTAGTATTTACAGCAAATATCCCCAAGTATTTCTCAATATTTTCCAATAACTTTTTCAATAATTAGTTACGTCAAGTTCATTACATTCGACAATAAAAGTTTCTTGCAATTAATATAATTACTTCAAGAAGTTTATAGACCCTGTTTGATATTGATACTAAATAAATACCTATGTATAATTAAATAATTTTGTCAACAGAGAAAACAGCATAGACGGAGTATTGGACGCAACATTTTCTGTGGAACACAGCAGCTTCGGCGTCCTAAAAAATCACGAATTAAAACCAGGCGGCAAAGATATAGCAGTTACCGAAGAGAACAAAAGAGAATACGTCAGGCTTTATGTGAATTACAGATTCATGCGCGGTATAGAGCAACAGTTTTTAGCTCTACAAAAAGGATTCCATGAATTAATACCGCCCCAATTACTCAGGCCCTTTGACGAAAGGGAACTTGAGCTTGTTATCGGCGGTTTAGGCACCATCGATATTAACGATTGGAAAATGCATACAAGACTCAAACATTGCACACCTGACACTCCTATCGTCAGATGGTTTTGGCAAATCGTCGAATCTTACGGGGAAGAAATGCGCGCTAGACTTTTACAGTTTGTTACCGGAAGCTCGAGGGTTCCTCTTCAAGGATTCAAGGCGCTTCAAGGTAATTAATATATCTTCGGTTTTACTTATTGTTAGTCTCCGCAGGCTCTCAATGCATTATGTGAAATATTTGCATCATTTTTTTTTTTTTTTTCGAATTTCTTTTTTTCCTTTTTCTTTTTCACGAAATTCAACTCTTTGTGTGAAATATTGGTTTTCAGATATATATGACAAATATTCGAAGACTATTGAGTTTACCTAAAAGTTTTTGGTATATTCAAGTTTTTCATTCTTCATTTTGATTCATGGAAAATTTTTCAATATTGTTTTGAGATATAATGAAATGATTGAAGAAATTATATTTTTGTCGATTGCTAATTTTTATCAAATTTTTCAGAAATTTTTGGATTTCTTTGAATCTACTTTCCAACAAGTGATAGAAAAATACTTAAAACTTGCCTGAAACTTGTGAAAAAATTCATCTGGATCTAAATAAATAGGTCTAAATTTTTCACTCAGAATTTTTATTTAATTCGAATCGATATGGAAGAAAAATTGTAAAAACGATTCCTAAAAACGCTGTTGAAACTTTTTCTTTTTTCACTTCAAAAGATCACCGGTCTACTCATTGCTTGATTAATTCTCGAACTTTATTTGTATCTAAGTAAAACAAGTTTGACACAAAAAACAAAAACAAAAAAAAAACAATCTATTTTCAACATTATTTTGAGACCAAAAAGAAAATAATGAAAATATTTCATACAACTCTGCGAATATTTTGTGTTTTTGATTCGAAATACTTCAATAATTTTGAATATGTGATTTTCCTCTTATCAAGCTTTTTGCTTTTCATTCTGCATAAAAATTTTCAATTTCATTCCAAACTTTGCTACGTCTGCAAAAATCCTTAATCTACAATATGTAATCGTTCGTTTATTACCAGAAAGTTAAAACGGTCTCACTTATTTAGTTTGGTCAAATTCTTGGGAGTAGCCGATTCATGTTTCTTGGATATTTATTCATTTGTATGCATTAGCTACTGAGTCACTTGCCTGTCTAAAGATATAGAAAAGTTTCGCAACATCAAAGATATCTTACATATTGTTGTCTTTGCACGTTGTGCAATTACGTATAACGATAATGAATCAGGGGTAAACTTCACCTTGGATAATCTTTCACAATAAAAATTCATTCAGTCATGATCAAGTCTAAAAAATTCTTTGAAGCTGTTGCCTGGGTCTCCTATGGTGAGGGTATCAACACGTACCATGTTCATACCTACGAGTTAATTTCGCCTTCTAAATTCAAAGATAACGAAGAAATATTTCGAGTACCTTTAGCTTGGGAATAATTCCACGAAAGAAAAACTACCGCCTAAATAGTTGAGATTATCTTACAGATCTAATAATCAATCGTTTGTCAAATATCTGCAATATTAAGGCGGAATCAGTTTGATCGCAATAACTCGTGACAAAATCATCTAAATTATGAGAATTTAGAAGGTAAAAATTCTTAACTGATGGGCGACAACTCATAGCAGACCAAAAATACCCGTATGCCCCGTGCACGTCATTTACACTGTGAAATACATTTTTATCGATTGAAAAATCTATTTCGATACAGAGGGAGAGATCATTTTCATATTCTGGAATATCGCCGGAAGAATTATTCATTGATACGCGAAAATTTAGTTAAAATAACAGAAAGCGCCAACGTTTTGTTTCTGGTCAGCCCTGAGATACCCCCGCCATAGGGAACCCTTGCAACACTTTTAATAAGAGTTTATCTTCCTCTTTATTCTTGCACAGTAAACAAACTGTTCAGTTCTTCATCGATAGATCGAATACCTGTTAGTAATTTACTATTCAAACTAGTTTCCGAATCAGAACAGACAATAATTAAATACCTTGTACAGGTTCGACAGGAGCCGCAGGTCCTCGACTCTTCACAATACACGCCGTAGATGCTCCGTGTGAAAATCTACCAAAGGCACATACCTGCTTCAACAGGATAGATATACCGCAAAATTATCAAAGCTATCAAAAAATGCTTGACAAACTGACGCAGGCCGTTGAAGAAACTTGCGGATTCGCCGTCGAATAAATAGGTATATTATTAATATTATTTAAACTAAAAAATACACAAGACGTTTTCGTATTTCACAACTGTGAAAAATATCTAGCCTTTGCCTAATTTCTTTTCTTTATCTTTTTGTTATTTTTTTTTTTGTTTTGTTCATCTTTTTCTACATTTTTTTTTATTACCAAAAAACGATCATTACAAAAAAAACAAAAAAACAGATCGCTGATTTTTGTTTTTGTAACTTTTTTTTTTTCGTTTTAAGGAAACTGATTATCCAAACGACGATTAGAATTTATTGTATTATAAAGAAAAAAAATAATCTAGATAAAGAAAGAATCGGAGTTTAATTTAGCTAGATAAGTAGTTTCGTTTTATTTCACTCACGATTAGTTTTTTTTGGTTTTTTTTTCATCTTCTTTTTTACTTGGAGAAAATTTTTCTTACACAAATACTTTTTCTTTTTTTTTTGTTGTGTTAAATACCTTTTTGTCGTATAAGCGACGATACGACGATATAAAAAAAAAAAAAAGCAAAGAAAATATTTAAATAACGGCGCGAGACGCTGTAATACGCGTCTGTTTATATGTATATAATATATATAACAATAGTTTAGTATTATAATAATTAAACGAACGATCACGAATAGTTGACATATTTATAGAAACTCGATAAAGAAATAGAGAAAACAAAAAAGAAAAAAAAAGGAGAGAGAGAGAGAAAAGTAATTGAATATTTGATAAATTTTGTTTTACGTCCTACCGTATTATTTCGAATATATTAAGTCGATCCTAGTTTTTGGACTTTTTTTTTTTTTTTCAGGTACCGAATGTGGGGTAAAAATTTATGAAAAATTGTAGTCACAAAAAAATATTTACAAATATCTACATCTAAATTCATGAATTGAAGTTTTTTTAACATACTTTTTTTTTATACAAGATGCTGAATTTTGACGCGGATCTAAAGTTATTTGTGTTTTTTTTTTTTGCTGATTTTACTGTAAAACTCTAGATCTAATTCTATCAATACTTGAAATATCTAATGTTACTATAATTTTTATCAATTTCACGTATTTTCGTTTAATAACAATTTGTAAATTAATAAGCATCGCGGCGAAGCTAAAGAAATAGACATTCGAATTTTCTGTAGCGTGAAATTCATTGGTCGAATTTTACCATCAACTAAAAAGTCTTATTGTTTATTAATCATGTAAATTTAGTCAGTCGCATAAATTAACGAAAAATTTCATTTTTTTTTTGTCTCAGTCAGTTGGCTAAAAAAAAATCACGATTATAAGTCGATGTTGATTTTTGATTGTAAAATGAACAAGAAAAAAAAAAAAACCTCCACTTGTATGTATATTCGGAACAATACGGTATTTTTTTTTAAGTTTGTACGATTTTTTTTACAAATCGTCAATTATTGTTGTTTTGATAAAATCATTTTATACACTCTCCGCCAACTAAATTCTATAGGTATATCTTTGGCGATGAGAATTGAATATATTCTAAAAAAAAAAACGAAAAAAAAACGTGATCAACAACGGTAAATTAACAAAAAACAACAACAAGAAATTTAAAAAATAAATATACAAGAACTATGGTACGAATTACCAAAGGTAGTTAGTTAATACGATGAAGAGAGAAAAAAAATGATAAAAAAATTAATATGGGGAAAAACAAGCTTCGACGAAACGAATTAGAATTTATCAGGAGGGGGGGGGGGGGGGAGGGGCTAATTAGTTAGTCGTTAGAAATAAATCCTGCAAATAATAATCTATTCATAATTCTTAGCTGGTTGAAAAAAAAAAAAAAAAAAAGAAAAAAAAGGAAAGAAATTTTAACATCATCGATCAGATTTACGCGCAGTTTAGTTTCGAGTACATGATACTAAATTTCTCTGTTCGGTATACGATTTTTCGTTAGATATTACGTGTATATTTCCCAGAGGAAAACAGCCAAAAATTAACAAAATTTTGCACTATCGAATGAAGTTTCTTTGTTTTTTTTTTTTTCCGATACATTTTGTTACGCAGATTTTGTCCAAATCATTTTTAATTTTACATCTAGTTTTTTTTTTTCATCCACTAGCTAAGATTAAGAAGGATTGATAATAGGATATCAATTTATAGGTATATATATATATCTTTTTTCTTCGCCTTTAGTAGTATTAGAAATTTGTATATAGATATAATAATACATAGTAAGCATACATAATATCATCTATACACATACATACATACATACATACAGACAAATTCATCGACATATACATAAATACATAGGTATATAGATATATTATAATATTATTAAAATTAGGAAACAAATTATTATCATTATTATTATTATTATTATTATTATTATTATTATTATTATTTGGAATATTCGAAATATTATAGGATCTTATACGGAGTATTTCATATCAAACTCGACCAATGATTTCTTCTTTGCCATTTTTTATTTTCTTCGTGATTTTTTTTGTAAGAAATCTTTCATTAAAAAAAAACACTTCATTTTTTTTCAGATTTCTTTCTTCAAAACCGAGTCAATTTTTTTATTTCATTTTAATCGAACCCATCTCAATATTGGATTTTTTTTTTTCTGCTTTTGTAAATCTTATACAATTTTCAAAAATCCTACTTTTTATTTCGATTATTTTTAGAGTTCCTTCCCATGATGAGTCGATTTCTTTTTTCGATTTTTTTAAATTATTTTTTGAAGTCCTACAAATATTTTGAAAAAATAAAACGCCGTGTTTCAATGTTACGGAAATTATCAAAAAAAAAAAATTACTAAACATACAGAATGAAAAAAAAAAAAAAGATTCAGAATTTATCACAAATGATCGGAATGAAAAGTTAGATTTTTGAAACGTTTTGGCAATTTATTAGAAAAAAAGAAAAAAAAACAGAAAAAAAATTCAATTCTGCGATTGGTTCGTCTGTAAAAATTTTGGAGTACTTTTTCAAAGATCTGAGAATCGTATAAAAAAAATTACCAAGCGAATGAAAAAATTTTAAATGGTGAGGGAGAAAAACATTGGTCGAATTGCCATGTGATGATTTCCCGTATACAATTCAATGTATACACCAGCTTTACATCGTTTATTATCATTATTATGATTATTATTATTATTATTATCAACATTGAAATTGAAATTATGAAAAAAAAAAAAAAAAAAAAAAAAAGAAGCCTGGTTACTCGGCACACAGTGTGTATATTAAAATGAACGTTAGATTAATCACAAGCGTTTTTTTTTTTTTTTTTTGGGGAGAATACTTGAAATTTCTCGTGTTTTCTTGGGAAAAAAAAAGAAAAAGAAAAAGAAAAAAGAAAATTATCTTCTCATAGAGAATTCGATGGTAATAGTAAAAGTATACAATTAATTATTTTTTTTTCTTCTCCTCTTTATGTGTGATAATATTGAAAATTCAGTGCTAAATAACTAATATACGTATATTCGATTCATAAAGAATAACAGCAAATTGAAGAATTGAAGATAAGGAAAAAAAAAAAAAAAGAGAGAAAATAAAACAAGTTATAATAATTATTAGACGTTGTTCTTGTTGTTACAATTGTTATTATTATCATTATTATGAATATTATTACTACTAATATTATTATGCGATTGTTAATAATATATTAACGTACTGTGATTGACAATATAATTAACATATAAACTAATGACTAAATTGAAAATTATAATTCTTATATATATATATATTATACGTGTGATTAATCGACGATATTCATTTGTATACAATTTTTTGCTAGTTTTATATTACTGTGTTTTTTAATTATTATAACATATATATTTCGTTTATTTGGCTCATACGAAGGAAATAAAACGTGAAGATTCTTCACGGTTTTTCTTTTCTTTTTTTTTTCTTTTTTTTTTTTTCTTCTATCACAGGCGATCAAAATTCTTATATATCTATGTATAGGTATAATCATTGCTGATAGTGATCGCTGGGAAATTCAAAATCCGAATTCTTAGAATTCCGAGAATATTTACAAAAAAAAAAAAAAAAAAAAATGAAAACATTCAGAATCTTTATGATTTGAATTTCACACGTCTGATAAAAATAGAAATTGGAATGTTAACATCGATTTTCGAATGGCTAATAAGACAAAAATCTGATAACACTTTTAGACGAAATATCCGATTTATCGTACTTCGTATTATATATACATAAATTATTTTAATAATTCGTAAATATTTTCATGCACTTTATTTCTACATTTGATTTTATCGAAGAAAAAAACAAACAATCTTTCTTGTATTTCTAAAGGCAAATGAGTAATTTTTATCTGTCAGCATTAGAATTATTCGATTCGCGACCGGCAGCTGTAAAGAAAAAAAAAAAAAAAAAGAACAAGGAAAATTATTGGAACGGTTTTTATATTCTCTGTCGATACTTTGGGATCAATTTGTTTTTTTTCTCTTTTTCCTTCTTTTCTTTCTTACGCGTATAACAACGGAAGGAAATAATTTCATTTCATAAAAAAAAAAAAAAAAAAAATATCTAGTCTTGATGAATATTTGATGATGAAAAAAAAAAGTATATACCTATAGTATATTATTCAACTATATTTTATTTGAAATTGAAATTGCAAATAAATTGAATTGAAATAAAAATAAAAACGTAAAAATTAGAAGAAGAAAAAAAAAACCAAACCAAACTAAGCTGAATTAAACTGAATTGAACTGAACTTAATTGAATGAACGAAATACTTTGTCTTTAGAATAATAATAAAGGTTTAACTAATTATCCCCCCCCCCCCCCCCCAACCAGGTGTTGAAAATTACTACTATTACGATCACTGATCAATAATAATAATACGACAATCGCAATTATCGACTATTCAATTATTTCTAATATCGAGCACGATTTTGGGGATTTTTATTATTCATGATTGTAATACAATTCACTATCATTATTATTATTATTATAACTACTAATGTTATTTTACCATATTATACACGTATATTAATTGTATAGTATCGCAATGCACACATCATGATATTATTATTCTAATTATTATTATTATTATTATTATTATTATCATATTTATTAACATAACTATATATTATATACATAAAATAATGTGTTTCTTTATTTCTTTCTTTCTTTTGTTCTTTCTTTCCTATATTGCATTTCTTTTCTATTTTTTTTTTTTTTTTTTTTTTTTGGTATACATATAGTATGTATACCTAATTAACTCTTATTAGTACCTTTTGTAACCAAGATGATACGTTTTTATACGTATTTTGATATAAAGATAATAATAATAATAATCATTATCTCCGGTGAATAGATAATTTTCACACGTATTCAAATAGAATATGTCAAGATTTGAGAGAGAGAGAGAGAGAGAGAGGTGTGAAAAATCTTTTGGAGATATTAAAATAGATTCCACGTCAGTTTTCATCGAAGTTATAAATGTTCAATTGATTAATTAATAACAAATATACATACATATGTATGTATATACGTATATCCGAAGTAACAGAAATTGAAATCAGAGTCTGAGTGATATAAATCATAAAAGACTTATTTATTCGCTCAATTCTAGGATAATAACTTGACTCTATGGAACGCAATAATATATGCAATCAATATCTCGTTGTTGTATGGAATGTTTTTTTTTTTTTTTTTTTTTTTTTTTTTTTGAACAAAGAAATAAGAAATGCCTAGAGATTGATAGAACTAGGAGATGAGCCGATCAGGCTGAAAAATGAATTCGTGTTCTTTATAAAAAATTTCTATTCATTGATCGATTGATACTGCAGCTGATGAATAGGAACTGATTCAAAGTTTAAAGCTGTTGCCTGGGTCCCATATGGTGAGGGTATTGGCACGTATGTATGTACCATGTTCATACCTAACGAGTTAATTTTCGCCTTCTAAATTAGAAGATAATGAAGAAAGATTTTGAGTATCTTCAGCGATTGAGATTATCTTACAGATCTAATAATCAATAGTTTGTCAAATATCATGACACACGGACGCACAAACCGACAGAATAAACATGGCTGCCAAGCGACACGACTGCGAACATATTTCGGCGATATTATGATTTTTCTCACTCGAGGATTATCGGGGATTACTTTAATCCCTGCAATATTAAGGCAGAACTGAGTTTGATCGCAATAATTCGTGACAAAATCATTTAAATTATGAGAATTTAGAAGGCAAAAATTCCTAGCTGATGGGCGACAACTCATAGCAGACCAAAAATACCCGTATGCCCCGTGCACGTCATTTACACTGTGAAATACATTTTTATCGATTAAAAAATCTATTTCGATACAAAGGGAGAGATAATTTTCATATTTCGAAATATCGCCGGCACAATTATTCATTAATACGCGAAAATTTAGTTACAATAACAGAAAACGCCAACGTTTTGTTTCTGGTCGGCCCTGAGATACCCCCCCCACCATAGGGGAACCCCTGCAACTAACCTTGATAATAAATTTTGTTTAAACCATGATAAGCGTGAGTCCTTTTTTTATAAGTCGCGGTATCAGTGGATCGTTCGCAACAAACATATATATAAGTCAAATATCAAAAGATGGGATAAACTGGGTGGAATCATAGCACCCGAGTTTTTGAGGTTAGATTCAGGCAAGGGGAGATAAATCGGCTGTTTGTAACGAAAAGCAATTCTATATCGAAGCATATAAAAGATTTTCAAAAATAGGAAGAAGAAAAAGAAGAAGAAGAAGAAGAATAAGAAGAAGAAGAAAAAGGAGTAGTAGTGCCTTGCTAACATATTATTATTATTAGACGTACGATTATATTGACATACATACATACATATGTGTATACGCTTTAAGCTATTATATACAAGATATAAAGATATCTTTTTATTTAGACATATAATAATAATAATAATTGCGTGCGAATGTTAAAAACATGTTGCTCGATAATTGTAAATAATACACGCGTCGTTACAATTTTTTTTTTTTTTTTTTTGTACACGAGCTAATTGTTGATGAATCTATTTTTTTTTTTACGGATTTTTTCCTCCATTTTCAAATTCTCAATTGTATATCGAATATTGCAATACCTGTGAATGAAGTTTAAACATTTTTAATATCAAGGTATCTTCTTTCAGAATCTATATATATATATATATATATATATATATATATCTATTAATTATTACTCTATTTAACGACTCGTTTTTGACAAGCGTTAGGATACCAAACGAGAAGAAGAATATATATATAATATGATGTAATAGGTGAATTCTTCAAATGTATTTAAATAACGAGCACCTATATATATATATATTATAGACAATTCGTATTGAAATTTATCTACGAATTTAGACAAAGCCTATTAATTTAGATATATGTATATTATATCTAATTTTTTGTTTTTGTTTTTGTAAAGTTTTTTTTTTTTTTTTATATCACCTGTAGCGAGACGCTAAAATAAATTCCATATCAACACTGCCTTATATAGATGAATTACCACGTTTTTGGGTACAATCTCGACGTTTTTTGCCTTGTCAATTTATATAAGAAATGTTTTTTTTTTTTTTTTTTTAACAGACACGCTAATATTCGATAGTAGAAAAAAAAAAAAAAAACCGTTGCACCTAGCTGAAAATTGTATTCAGCGAGTAATAATTACGTATATATACATTATACATATAATATATCAAATTATGAGTAGATGAAAAAAAAAGAAAAGGTCTTGGGGCTGCAGGGATATGCGAGTTTGTAAGTCATGTTCCATATATTTCTTTAGTCAATATTGAGAAAGTTGAATTATTATCCTTAAGAATTTCTCAAGTTATAATTAAATTTTGATTATGAATACATATGATTTATTCATTAATTTTATTATATACTAAACAGAAAAATGAGCTGCCTCTGAGACACAAGACCTTATCAATGCAGATTGAATAATAATATTACTATTAATATTTAACTATTAATATTTTTATTACTGATACATACATATTGATTAAACACAATAATTGTAAATAAAACTTTTTGTTTTTGTATTTTGGATGAAATGTATATTTTAATAAGATATCCAAAAATATATTACCGGTTTTAATATTCATTTCATCAAATATTTTCAATTTTTCTTTGATTACCTGCACCATATTTAATTCCTATCTCAATTGAAAATTAATGAATGAATTACATTATGCTTATTCAAGAATGCAATGTATAAATAATTCAAACTCCGTTGCAGATGAATTGAAAAGATCGGGAATTGAATTATTTCCTGTCGAAAAGCATACATATTTTTCTTTCATATTCGAATTCCGGCACGCATATATTATAACAGCAGTGCTCTAACTTACCGACCAAATACAGGCGATATGTATATCTATATATTTATTAGCTATAGTTATACTGTTTGGTGCTCGATCGGTAAGCGTCAGGCTTCACTTAGTCAATTCACGAGGTTTCCGAATCGAGAAATGATATACAGATTCAAAATCAGCGTTTGATTGATTGATTACCTTCAAGAATATCACAATTATCATTGGATGCTCGACAAAAAATATTTCTCCCAGACGCAAGATGGCAATGGTAATAGTTACAGGAAGTGGCGCCACCAAGTGTCAGCCTTTCGAAAAAAAAGTGTTAAAGTGCTGGAAGGGGGACTTCTCGAAGCAAGTGCGACGACAGACAAGCATCGTCTCGCGCGGGTATGTCGGGAAAATAACATCGCGTGTCGAGTCAATCACGGCGTTTAAAATAAATAAATAAATAAATAAATAAATATATAAATAGGCGAATCGATACGTCCAAGAACGAGAGGTTAACGTTATTTTCATTAATTAAAAATATTATGAAAATAATGGCACACCACTACGTCGTTACGGCACATAAGCCAACCGCGGTAACCGCGTGTGTAACCGGTAAGTAAAATACGATTTTATTCACCTGAAATATACATCTTGCTATTTTTATTGCTAAATATCACCGCAGTGATATCTTTCGCACATAACCTATACGCATATCTCTACAGAAGTTGAAACAACAACATCATCATTATGCCCGAACCATATCTTAATGTTTTTTTTTTGTTTTTTTTTTCTAATTTTCTTTTTATTTGTAACTTACAGGTAATTTCACTTCTCCAACCGACCTGAATTTAATATTGGCCAAAAATATGAGGCTAGAAATTTACCTGGTCACCCCCGAGGGATTGAGGCCTCTTAAAGAAGTTGGAATATACGGAAAGATCGCCGTTGTAAAATTCTTCAGACCGCCGGTGAGGTTATGCTCAATTTAGATCACGACCCAATGCACATTGTTCTATTGTTTGATTATTGTGCAATTGATGGTTACATTTTATTGCCATTCCTGTACCTAATTTGGTGATAACTTATCCCGAGTTCATCCGCTTTATCCCTTTTTTAATTGAACTTTTCCTATCCTGCTGGTGTTACGCGAGATGATCGTCGACTGTTTTAAACGCAGCCATATTAAACAAACGATTTTCGGCGCGAAACTTACGACGTATTTGAAAATATGTATGACTTTCTACTTTGAAATTTAGGTCAGCCAAACTACGATTTCCATCTGAAATCGCGACTGATTTATATATCGACTACAGGATAAACGTATTTAAAAGATATACGGGGTTTCTTTATTCGGAAATATGGAACCCTAGAACTTCGAATTCCTCGATTTAGTTGATCAAGTTTTCTTGAAAATCATCGCAATACTTTGTCATCCAGAAATTTCATGCTTCCTTTTTGTAATTTAATTCGTTTTTTTTTTAATTCTAAAATTTAAATTTCGGCGGGAAAAGTTCCAAACATTCAAATATCCGAAACCGCTGTTTCCCAATAATCCGATTATATTCCATCCTAACAAAGATCGAAAAATCCAATTTTATCATATCGCTATGTTATCAAAGGTGATAAAAATCAATCGATTATTTCCATTGATTTAACAGCACGAAAAAAAGGATCTTTTATTCCTGTTAACGACTCGTTACAACGCTATGATACTCGAATGTATGGGGGAAGGCGAAGACATAGAGATAATGACAAAAGCACACGGTAACGTCGCAGATAGAATTGGAAAGGCATCAGAAACGGGAATAAAAGCAGTTATAGACCCAAAGGCAAGAGTCATTGGCTTGAGGTTGTACGACGGTCTTTTCAAGATAATACCATTAGACAAAGATAATCCAGAGCTTAAAGCGTCCTCGATTAGAATGGACGAGCTACAAGTGCAGGATGTTAATTTCCTACACGGTTGTACAAACCCGACTCTGATCCTAATTCACCAAGACATTAACGGTCGGCATGTTAAAACTCACGAAATATCTCTGAGGGATAAAGAATTTGTTAAAATTCCCTGGAGGCAGGACAACGTCGAGCGAGAAGCAATGATGGTCATTCCTGTACCCTCTCCAATTTGCGGTGCTATTATTATTGGACAGGAAAGTATCCTCTATCACGACGGCACGACATACGTCGCCGTCGTTCCACCGATTATTAAACAAAGCACCATCACTTGCTATGCCAAAGTCGATAATCAAGGACTCAGGTATCTCCTTGGCGATATGGCTGGACATTTGTTCATGCTCTTTTTGGAACAGGAGAAAAAACCAGACGGTACGTAGGAATTTTTTTAACTTTCATGTTACTTGAAGTTTGTAAAAAAACGTGAATGACAAATGAAATAGTAAATTATTTTGTGAAATGATTTTATTCTTATATTTCAATCTTGTTCTATTGAATTTGGTAATCAGAATGATTTTTTCTACGTATTTTTCGATCAAAACTATTATTTTTATATTAATCTCTCGTGTTTTTGGATGATCGTGACTGTTTTTATCCTTTTTTATTCAGTTTCGGGAACAAAATGACTATTTCAATGTTAATCTAATGTATTTTTGAATCAAAACTACTATTGTTAAATTATCCCATCATGTTTTTGGATAGAAATCATGATTTTTGTATTGTTCTAGATGAACATGATTGAGCCTACGATATTCCATCAAGCTTAGTAATCAAAATGATGATTTTTATGTCAAGACATTCAGTTTTTGTTGACTGAAATATTTCTATCTCGATTTACAGTATTTTCAATTTTTGTTTCCAATCAAATGGTTTCAGGATATTAAAAATCAGGATTTCAGATACTCCCAGGTCTAAAACCGCAGGGTTTACAGCGTGTTCCCTAATTCCCTAAAACTCCCCTTTTATCGGAACTTTCCCTACGATGCCCCTAATTTCTATCCTGTTCCCCTAAAATCCAAGATTTTTCAATTACATTCTTATTTTTCTGTTCATTGAGAGAAAATATTTTCATATATTTTTATCAGCTGCGTTAGCATTCTCCTCGTTTGCTCGTCTCAGAACGAAATAGTCCTAAGATAATTATGAAGCTTAAGCTAGCTGCCAGAATTACCAGCTCAACGATTCTTAGCTAATGAAAATGAAGAAGCAAAATTCGAAGAATCTAAATGCTATGTTTTATAAAAAGTGAATGAATTTGAGGAAAAAAGTCATAAATCTGTACTGCATCACCCTATTTGGAAAACAAATAGCTCATTTGACGTTAACTTTAGCTGCTTGTTTCAGCTTCATTTAAAACTTTCCTAATTTGAAATCAAGATTCTCCTAAATTCCCGTAAATTTGGACATTTCCTAAATACGAATCCTGAAAACACTTTCTGACTAAATCTTCAATTGATTACAGGTACAATGGTAGTAAAAGACCTGAAAGTTGAATTGCTAGGTGAAATAAGTATCCCAGAATGTATCACCTACCTAGATAACGGTGTGATATTTATCGGGAGTCGTTTGGGAGACTCTCAGTTAATAAAACTAATCACAAAAGCTGATGAAAACGGTTCGTACTGTGTGCCGATGGAAACTTTTACAAACTTAGCACCGATCGTGGACATGGCTGTGGTAGACCTTGAGCGTCAAGGCCAAGGGCAAATGGTCACATGCTCAGGAGCGTTCAAGGAAGGATCACTCAGGATAATAAGAAATGGAATTGGAATACAGGAGCACGCCAGCATAGATTTACCAGGAATAAAAGGAATGTGGGCTTTGAAAATAGGCGGAGGAAACTTCGACAATACTTTAGTCCTTTCGTTCGTTGGTCAGACTCGAATCCTGACCCTGAATGGCGAGGAAGTAGAAGAGACAGAAATCCCTGGTTTCGTATCAGACGAGCAGACATTCCACACGGGAAATGTAACCAACGATACGTTTATCCAGATCACTCCGACCTCCGCGAGGCTCATATCGAATGAAACAAAGTCTGTAGTCTCAGAATGGACACCTGAAAATAATAGAACTATCAGCGTAGTTGCCTGCAACGGAACGCAGGTTCTTTGCGCAACTGGAAACGACTTATTTTACATGGAGATAAACTCATCTCAAATAATCCCAAAAGGATCAGTTGCTCTGCAGCACGAAGTAGCTTGTCTTGACATATCTCCTCTGGATGGAAATACAGAAGCAAATATAGTCGCCGTTGGTCTATGGACTGATATATCTGTTAGAATTCTCACCCTTCCAGCTCTCGAAGAAATAAATAAGGAACTACTCGGCGGTGAGATAATACCCAGGTCTATTCTCATGACTTGCTTCGAGGGTAACACTTATCTCCTTTGCGCTTTAGGAGACGGAAGCATGTACTACTTTACGTTGCAAAAACAGAGCGGTATTTTGTCTGATAAAAAAAAGGTGACGCTTGGTACCCAGCCCACGGTTTTAAGAACATTTAGATCCCTTTCAACGACAAATGTATTCGCTTGTTCAGACCGACCGACTGTAATATATTCCTCAAACCATAAGCTCGTATTTAGTAACGTTAATCTCAAAGAAGTAAATCACATGTGTTCTTTAAACGCCGAATCTTATCCGGACAGTTTAGCACTAGCGACTGATAGCACAGTGACTATCGGTACGATAGATGAGATCCAAAAACTTCATATAAGAACCGTACCGCTCGGAGAATCTCCTCGGAGAATTGCTTATCAAGAAAGTTCTCAGACCTTCGGAGTTATTACTATGAGAGTCGATATGCAGGAAAGCAGCGGCGTCAGCGTTGTCAGATCCTCGGCTTCGACTCAGGCCGCTTCTACTTCTAGCAGCAGTCATATAGCTGCGCATAACAAACCTGGACACACGGCTAGCGACATTGGCCAAGAAATAGAAGTCCATAATTTGCTGATCATCGATCAGCATACTTTTGAAGTTCTTCACGCCCATACATTGATGCCTTCGGAGTACGCGATGTCTTTGATATCAACAAAATTAGGAGAAGATTCTACGTCCTATTTTGTAGTAGGTACGGCTTTGATAAATCCTGACGAATCAGAGCCCAAAATGGGAAGGATATTGCTGTATCATTGGAACGACGGAAAGCTCAGTCAAGTGGCGGAGAAGGAAATAAAAGGGGCTTGCTATTCGTTGGTTGAATTCAACGGGAAATTATTAGCCAGTATTAACAGTACCGTTAGACTTTTTGAATGGACTGCTGAGAAAGAACTGAGACTTGAATGCAGCCATTTCAATAATATTATAGCATTGTTTCTTAAGACTAAAGGGGACTTTGTACTCGTCGGTGATCTCATGAGGTCGCTTACTCTTCTTCAGTACAAAACCATGGAAGGTAGTTTTGAGGAAATTGCCAGAGATTACAATCCCAATTGGATGACTAGCATCGAAATTCTTGATGACGACACTTTTCTTGGCGCTGAAAATTGCTTCAATCTTTTCGTCTGCCAGAAGGACAGGTAAATATTAATACAGGGTTTTAGATTTATATGTCATTCTTTCTGTTACAAATTCTGCACATATATATTTCTAAGATCTTGCAGTACTTCCAATGATTTTACATCGCTTCTGGCAAAATTATAAAACTCATGAACTGTGTTTAACATGTTTTAGAAAGGTTTTAGGAAATATTGAACAGACTTCCAATCATTTTTAATGTTTTTGAGAAATTTTCAAACATTTCAAAAGTTGTTAAAAAATATTTACACAAGATCTGGGATTATTTTGTTGGTTTTTTGAAAATCCTGCGCATCATTCTGAAGAATTAAAAAAATTATATTGAATATTGCCAATTATCCTGAGAGATTTTTAGAGATTTCAGATAATTTTGAATTTTATTTTCCAACTTTCACAAATTTTGAAAGGCTTTAAATGATTTTCAGATATTTTTGAAAATTAGAGAGTTTAGTTTAAGATTTCAACGGTGTTTTTTACATATTTACACAAGATTTTTGAGGATTTTGGGAGACTCTGAGAAAATTTTGAGTTATTTTATTAGATTCTGAAAGACCTCTAATAATTTTTAGGACTGTAAAAACAATTCAATGAATCTTCTAGAGTCCAAACGAGAAGTTAATCACTAGGTGAGAATCGTGTACAGCGATCACAATTACAGTGATTACAAATTGATTACAAAAATTACATGGATTACATAAAGATTGAAAAAATTACCGAAAGATTACAAACATTACAGTAAGATTACAAAGATCATAGAAAGACTATAAAGATTATAGCAAGATTACAAAGATTACGACAAGATTACGAAGATTACAAAAATTACAGAAATTACAAAGATTACAACAATCACGAATGATTACAAAGATTAGAAGAGATTAAAATTGATTACAAAACCCTTGTACACCAGATTACAACGGTGATTAACCCCTGGAATCCAAAATATTCACATAATTCTTGAAAGTTTTGGAAGATTTTGAAGAAATTCTCATCACCGATGCCAACTATGTTACTTGTATTTTCAAAATCCCTCACGATCCTCCGAGAAAACTTCACCCAGAAAGAAAAACTGAACAGGATAACAAAATTTCAACAGTTAATGAAATCCCGACGATCGAGCTATTTCTTTCAATTTTCCAACTTCTTTCTTTCAAACCAATTTCACTTTTTCAGAATCCTCTGCAAAAACATAATATATAACAGGCTTCTCAAACTAAGAACCAAATCACAACAACTACCAAACAAATTCTACAAATTTTCAGCGCCGCAACGTCAGAAGAGGAACGTCAACAGATGCAGGAAGTAGGCCAGTTCCATTTAGGTGATATGGTGAACGTGTTTAGGCACGGTTCTTTGGTAATGCAGCATTTGGGTGAATCAAGTACACCGACACAGGGTTGCGTTTTGTTTGGAACAGTCGGAGGAGCGATAGGTCTAGTGACTCAGATCCCCTCTGGCTTCTACGACTTCCTCCACAACTTAGAAGACCGTTTAACGACGGTGATAAAAAGCGTTGGTAAAATAGAACACAGCTTCTGGCGTAGCTTTAACACAGACCTAAAGATCGAACCTTGCGAAGGATTCGTCGACGGCGATCTTATCGAAAGTTTCCTCGATCTTAGCCATGACAAAATGGCCGAAGTCGCTATGGGCCTTCAGGTAATCAATCGACCAATCGTATTTTAACTTAGCGCCTTTCGATTATGAAATTATATCGATTCAAGTAGATTATTTGTAGCTCTAGATTGAAAATCAAACTGGGTTTTTTCTTTTTCAGATCGACGACGGAAGCGGTATGAAAAAAGACGCGACTGTAGATGATCTCGTTAAAATAGTCGAAGATCTTACGAGGATACATTAAGAGTCAGGCATGTATTTTGAACGTAAATATTTATGAATTTATTGTTAAATACAAAGCGTATCATTACGGGAAGGGGGGAGTTGAACTGAAAACCGTACCAAATCTCGAAACGTTCACTTTACCAGATTAGAAGATTTACATACCAAGTTCTGAGACAGTCTTTAGTACTTATAATAATAAGAGTCGATTAGCGCTGCTAGTGTTCAAAAATAGAACACTGTTTATAATTCTGATTGTATCGATTACTGATCACGATTTATAATGTACAGTTACGCAGATCTTTTATTTCTGGCTACTATGTTCAAAGAGCAGTTAACAAAAATCAACAGGAATTGTTAGTTCGACAATTGATCATAGATCAGATGTATATTATTAACTGAAAGAAATTTTGTCTTCTTATTTCTTTTTATTCTACTTCTAAATTTTCTTCTGTGTAATATTTGTCTTATGAAAAAGAAACAAAAAAAAAAAATTAATTAATAAAAACTGTAATTGATTTTCTAATCCTAGTCTTCAATCAACTTTAAACACTCGACTACCAATCAATCATTTTTCAATTATTCATCTTATCATCATCGTCATCGTCGTCGTTGTTTTCCTTTGATTTGCTTCGCCGGTTTTTATTATCCTTTTTTCTCTCTGATCCTTTTTAGCAACAATTAACAAAATCCTATGATTATATTGAAAAGATCCTTTTGAATTCATAAATTAGCTGCAATCGCAGCTTTTATAGTATCAGGATCGAATATCCATTTTCTCAGTGTGTCGATACCTTCGCCGGTGATGGCGCTAGTTTCTATTACAGTTATTTGCTGGGTAATTTCTTTTCTAAGTCTAGTTAATTGGAGCATTAGCAAAGCCTCGTTTCTCATTTGACGATATGATAAATCCATCTTAGCAAGAACAAGTGCTATATTGACATTCTGTAGTCTTGGTTCGACGAGCAAAGAATAAAGAAGAACACCTGCTGCGCTGATCTGGCAAAGATTGCTCGTGTCTACTACGTAGATTATTTTACGCACCTGAAAAAATCAATTCATTACCTGATTGTTTTTTTTTTTTTTTTTTTTTACCCTGATAAGAGATAGTTATTGATATCTTAAGTATTTGAACAGATCATAGTTATGAATATTAATTTTGTTGCAGATTATTTTGCTATTTTTCTCGTATCTTTCTCGATGGGTCTTACAACCACAGAACGACATCGTGAGAAATATATATTATATAATATAAATAAGTGAATAGGTTTTGAGAAGTAAGAAAAACTTTGTAAATATACATATATACGATTATTATTAAATATTATTAATTATTATTGTTATTATACCGAACCACGTAATAAAGTATGTATAGAGAGAATTTAGAAAATAGATAATCATCCCCATAATTGTGAATTTATATAATTAATTCATTATAAGATTTGCTACGAATTCATCGAATCAAACTTATTTCTTCCATTTTCTATAAAATATTGTGCGGAATTCTTGTTTAGTAACTTTTCATCAGTAACGCAACGAAAAAATATATCCGGTTAGTAAAGCCATAAGGTTGTACGCGCCAAAAATGCGATTTTAGTGCCAGAAGGTCGTACAATTTTTATTCTTGTTTGTTGTAAATCGCTGTGAAAAATGATGAAAACGCATGGATAATTACAAATTGAGAATTTGAAAAACTTGAAAGCAATAAAGATCGTATCTTGGTGGATGCACGACCTTCTGCTTGGAAGATTTCCGTATTTCATTATTTAAAAAAATTTCTTTTTTAATCGCAAATACTCCAAAATCTTCTGAAATCCGTAACTAATTCGATATATGTATACGGGAATAAACTTCATAATAATATTTCGCTTTTTTGCGGCGTTTTTTGAAAATTATACCTTAAAAAAAAAAAACGGGGCTTGGCTTATTTCCGTTTAAATATACGTTAATTGAAAATCTTCTCTATTCTCGTTATCTATCTCACCCTTGTAAAATAATGTTTCCAAATTGGAGCAACGCTGCCACCAAGTTCTCTGACGACTACCTCGAAGTGACCGTCATCGTTCCGTATTGTAAACATGTTGGTACCGTTTGTTGAAACTGTGTGAGTTGCTTCGTCAATTTCATCCCCTTGTAAAGACTTCATTAAAAGTGTTTTTCCAGACATTTGAGGCCCGAGGCAGAGACACATTGCTGCTGTTACTGCAGAAAACTTTTGTAAAACCAAATGGGGTAGAAAAGAGCAATGGAATTGGCTCTGTTGGATCATTAAAATATACGTACGATATTACCATGACAACTAGGGCTGTGCGGCGGTACCCAAAATGAGTGAGCCAGGGCTGGGTAATATTTGAAATGGTTCCATTTCAAATGTACATTTGAAATGGAAATCGCATTTTACATTTTGTATTTCAAATGGAGTTTTGGAAAGTATTTTGATTTTATATTTAAAATTGAAATCTCCATCAGTTTAACCATTTCAAAACCAGTTTCAAATACCTAATACCTTTTTCTTTATCGTTTTTATTTTTTTATTTTCATCGACTTGGACTAATTTCATTATGAATTCTTTGATTTTCTTCAAGTTTTTCATCATATTATTCAAGACTTTGTGAATTTCCATAGGATTTCATGTATTCAATTATAATTTCTATGAAATTTCATCAGAGTTCATCAATTTTAATCAAATCTTTTTGTGATTTCATGGATTGTGATTGAAATTTGATGATTTTAATAGAATATTTATAGTTTTTATCATAACTCGATGGAATTTGATCGATTTTAATCGAATCTTTCTAGAATTTCATTGTATGTTTACAGATTTCCATAGAATTTCAATAATCGATTTAAGATTTTAATCATTTCATTACGGTTTGCTTTATAAATTCAATCGAAATTCACAAATTTTTTACACATTTGATGCCGTTCGTTCAAGTTTCTCTGTGTTTTCTACTTGGATTTTCATCAATTTCATTTGAATCTTCATTAGACTTCACAAGTTTCAATACAATTCAATAGATTTCAATAATTTCTCAGAGAGTTTTTCTATCTTTACCATTTGAATTCACGAATTTGACTAAAAACGCTATCGAAATTAGTTCACAATTTTCAAAAATTCGTTCAATCTTTCCAGGAATATAATCAGAAAATCACGAATTTCTTTGAGAACTCAATAGTTTTAGTAAATAAAAATTCTTCAATAAGCTCAAGGCTGTTATTCATCATCAATTCACTTTGTTGTAAAATATTTCTCAGAACATTGTATCTAGAAATGTGACTAAAAAGCAAACGACGTTAGGTATGAATAATCATTCATTATGCTTCGAAGCGTTGGTTTTTCATCAGGAACAGAAATTTTCAATGAAAATTAGGTATTTTCGTCATTTCAATTCATAAAAAAAAAAATTATAAAAAAAAAAAACTTCTAACAATTAGTCTAGACTGAAAGTTGTTTTTACTCTGGCTATTCAATCCATAAACAATAAAACGACGATTCGATCAATGAAAACAACGCGAGATCTATACACAGATAATAAATTCTATCAGAATGAATAACAAACTAATAAACAAAGTACCGTATTGTTCCGAGTATAAGTCGACCTTTTTAGTATCAAACCTGACTTTCGAAATACGTCACTTATACGTGAGATGTCGAAAATTTACCTTACCAACTAAGTAATCTTTTTTATCGACAGTTCGATTTTCAAATGTGGCTAATCAACTTCACGTTATTACGAGGTGCGGATGCGCGCGTAATTTGCGAGATATCGAAGTTTCGAATTTCAATTGTTTTCAAACATCAATTGTTTTGCACATTTTTAGATAGCGTCGTTTAGAAGTTTTGAAGAAAAATTGTAAACTGATTCGTGAAAGTTGTGAATTGTGATGAGTAAAAATGGACATTCGGAGTGTTGATAGAGTGGAATCCAGTAGTTCGCAGAGAAATCGAGTGAAAAAAAAAAAGATTCGAAACAATTATGACGCGAATTTTAAATTGACTGTAGTGCGAGATGCGGAAAGAACGAACAATTGTAAAGCTGCAAATGAATACGGTATTTCAGAAAAAAAAAAAACGTACGCGATTGACGGTGTGTGAAGCGAAAATTGAAAATAGCATGTTCTACACACGGCTGAGTTTTAGAGTGCCTAAAACGGGACAGTATCCGCGAATTGACGAAATGGTATACGAATATATATTCACGAAAAACGGAGTCAAAATTTCTAAAATTCACTTCGAAAATACTATTAATTAAAAAAATGCAATATTACTCATGAGTGGAAATATAAATTACAATTTCTAAGTGAAAGTCGACTTATATTCAGTGTCTGAAAAAAAAAACTCTCCCATCCAACCTTAGAATTACGACGAGGTCGACTTATACCTACGCAGGATCGACTTATACTCGGAACAACACGGTAAATTCTATCAGAATCAATAACAAACTAATAAACAAAGTAGGCATATTTGCATCGATAAATCATACTTTCAATATTCTATTTACACATTTATCAAAAACATTTGCTTGAAGTTAAAAATTATCCCTTAAATGCCAGGGTTGGCTAATATTTGAAATGGTTCCATTTAAAATGTGCATTTCAAATGGAAATGGCATTTTATATTTTGTATTTCAAATTGAATTTTGGAAAGCATTTCGATTTTATATTTAAAATTGAAATCTCCATCAATTAAACCATTTTAAAGCCAGTTTCAAATACCTAAATGCTTTTTCAGGCTCTTAGTTATCAATCAATTGACAATTTGAATGAAAACCACACGGCATAAACAGCTGGAGCATGGAACGAAAACTTTTTTTTGTTCGGACATTGATCTTGAAGGAGTTTGTTCAATACTGAGTTTATAGAATCTCATCGAAGTTATACATTTTTTGGCCGTCATATTTAATCCGCAATTTCGAATTTTGCCATTTTTATTCCAAATTCGTATATCTGTACCGATGGAAAGAACCTTTGAGCGTAACTGGGTTTCATACAAATCGAACGTTTTTTTTGTTGCTCTATTTTTGACTACTTGTGGTAGATTGGCATGCCGGTCGCCGCTCATTGGGGCGATATATAATTACTAGAAGTGGTAAACGCGAAATATAAATATTAATTTGTTGAAACCTGGAATAAACATGAAATAACTTATACGCATATGATAATCCTCTTCATAATTTATACAGAATTTATAGTAGGAGCGATCTTTCTTGTAATGATAAGGGAATTATCAAGCCGTCAGTTTCCATTTAAAAAAAAAAAACACATTTCAGAAAACCATTACAAATACCAATTTTACATTTTACATTTAAAATGTTTTTCGATAAACCATTTGTCATTTTTCATTTTAAATAGAGTTATGGAAGTAGGATTTTGCATTTTCCATTTCAAATGGATATTGAAAAGCATTTCACCCAGCACAGTCCGAAATCTTCGGATAGTTTGAAGTTTTCGAGTAATCCAATAATGGTCGAGAATCCCGAGTTCTTTGGGAAAAACAAAATCTCCGAGAATTAATCTCATGTGACATTATTGTTTATTATGTTTTTCCGCCGTATAAAATATAATAATTAACGTTTGCATCTTTCGTAAATGCAGCATAGTTCGGGTAATCCCGACTAAAATAGAAAATGAAATCTCTTGAAAGAAAAAAGTAGAATTCATTTTTATTTATTGAATGGAAGAATCAGTATTTATAGTCCGAAAAAAAATATAACACGACCCACGATTTAACTCGGAGCAGTATGTCGCGGTTGGAAAAATTAAACATAGTCGAATTAAATCAATTTGTTTCATCACCAAAGTTCATTTTGCATCATTATAATCATCTCACCTAAAAACGATTGCTGGACGAATTCAGGCACACCGTAGGTCCGATTCGACTTATCCACGACCAAGATTCGAAGGAATACAGACCGTCACAAATTGAACTAAGGGAAATTGGCAAATTCAATTTTTAGGCCGAGTTATTTGCAAATAAGTAGAAAAGAAATGTTCGATTTTCGGAAAATTGGCCATATCTTTTATGATAATTCTTTCAATTCAATTTCCCTCGTTCAATTTATGACGGCGAGTCTTTCGAACAATTCGGATCCTGAGAAAGTGAAATCGGATCTACGGTGTGCCTCAATTCGTGTAGCGACTGATTTTTAGCGACATTAATTATAACGATGTAAAATGTACTTTGGTGAAGAAATAAAAATTGATTTTGGACCACGTTTCATTTTTAAAACCGCGATATTTGGGTAACTTAAGATTTTCGGATACCAAATTCAATGTTATACTCCGTTAAAAAGAAGAAAAATAAGTTTCTCGCTCACATACAACTTATTACTTAACAATAATTTATATACAAGAATCATCTAGTTTTTAGTATTTTCATTTTATTATCCAATCATTTGATGAAAACTACTACTATATCGCATTCTGTACAGTTAGTATAATATGTATAATAATAACAACGACACAAGCGAAAAGAACGATAATAAAGAACTAATAGAAAGAACTAAAGAAAGAAAAAGAAAGAATAACAATCAACATTCTTAAACGCTTCTTAAGAGATAAAACTCTACGTCTTTCCCCACTTTAATCTGTCATAGCTATAAAATTATTTATTTATTTATTTATTTATTTATATATGTATATGGGGAATTCCAGCCCAACCTGGACAGCTTTTGACCCTCACCCCTCTCGATTTTTTTCATTTTTTTTTCTGATATTCGGTAGACTGAAAGGAGTGCTTGTGATTTATTTCAAATTTTTATCTCAATCCGTTTTCGATTTACATATTTTTGAAAATTCGCAATTCCCGATGATCGTCAAACGTTTAAACGCCTGTATCTCTGAATCTATCAGTCGGATTACAAAATGTGAGTATATGAAATTCATCGGAAAGAAGTGTTCTTTTCGAAAAAAATATTTCTGGATAATTGTGCCTCGTCCTTCATAGTGAAATCTTCGTTTAAACATGAAAAATCGATTTTTCTCAAAGTATGACATAATTCAAAATTTTCAAAAAATTCTCAAAAATACTTCGAGAAAAGACAAAATTTTTGAGCTATGGCTGATCGTGGGCCTCGGCTGCTTTCTATTTTTAACAGAATTTTAATCGATTATTTTGAATTTTTTCTCAAATTTTTGATAGAATTTTAATTGATTCAATTTAAAATTTATTTTGAAAGATAAAGAAAATTGAGAAAAAATTGAGAAATCAATTTTCAACGGGATTTTGATTAATTTAATTAAATTTGTTTTTCAATTTTCAATAGAATTTTAATTAATTCAATTAAAATTTCGATTAAAATTCTGTTAAAAATAGAAAGCAGCCGAGGCCCACGATCAGCCATAGCTCAAAAATTTTGTCTTTTCTCGAAGTATTTTTGAGAATTTTTTGAAAATTTTGAATCATGTCATACTTTGAGAAAAATCGATTTTTCATGTTTAAACGAAGATTTCACTATGAAGAACGAGGCTCAATTATCCAGAAATATTTTTTTCGAAAAGTACACTTCTTTCCGATGAATTTCATATGCTCACATTTTGTAATCCGACTGATAGATTCAGAGATACAGGCGTTTAAACGTTTGACGATCATCGGGAATTGCGAATTTTCAAAAATATGTAAATCGAAAACGGATTGAGATAAAAATTTGAAATAAATCACAAGCACTCCTTTCAGTCTACCGAATATCAGAAAAAAAAATGAAAAAAATCGAGAGGGGTGAGGGTCAAAAGCTGTCCAGGTTGGGCTGGAATTCCCCATATATAGTTAATAAAAGATTGATTATTCCTCAGTTTTTAATTCTACATACGTTTGTTCGATACAGAATAAAAAAAAAAAAAAAAAAATACAAAAAAAAAAAACAACATAAAATATGTCAATGAAATTTATTGATTATTATAAATATTAAACGAACAAACGTAGATATTATATAATTTCTTTCTACATTCTCGACTACCAAAATTACACAAAAAAAGTTCCGTCAATGTTGAGAAAGAAGAAGAAAAATATTTGAAAAAAAAAATAAAAAATGTGCAAAAAAGAAGAAAGAAAGGCAGAAGAAGAAAAAAAAATGATTATTTACAAACAGAAAAATCTCTCTCTTCTTGTAATAATAAACTAAAACGAATTAACAATTCTAAGAGAAAAAAAAAAAACTAAAAAAAAAAAATTGAAACAAAATCCAGCCCAACCGTGACAAGTATTTTTTTTGTTTGCTTTTCTTTCCTATCTTTTGTCATGTTTATACTATAGTGATTTTCATTAATTTACTATCACACAACACCCCTCCTCTATGTCTGATGATCTATCAATCAATCAATCAATCTATTTATCTATATTGCATATAATATTATGTCATATTCAACATTTTCGTATTTATGTATATAGTCGAATAATAATAATTATTATTAAAGAAATGAATCGCAATCGTTAATATACATCTATATATAGACAAATTGGTTAATTTTATACAACGACGATTGCAAAAACAGGTATATAGTATTAAATTGTTCTTGTTTTTTTTTTCTTCTTTTCTTTTTATAATGATGATAATCATAATAATTATTATTAGAATTATGATAATAATATAGATTTATAACTTAATATCAACACTCTAATAATGGCTATTGTCGGTAATTTCAGCAAGGAAACTTAATTGTTTGTTTGTTTGTTTTAAGGGGGGAAAAAAAACTGGCAATTCCAAAAGATTAACATTATTATCATGTTTTTAGACTATATGTATGTGTGTATGCCTATATATACATGAATGTCTTACATTATAATATAATATGTATACATATAGGTATATTATATACATTTATGGTATATTTACACTAGATATAATTAAATCATCTATATAATATACGAATTTTATTAGTACATCGGGGGATATGCGTTATCGAGCATATACCTACGATAATTTATACAAGACGATGGAGTGTCGGAAAAAAAAAGCTAGTTAACTTATATACTTATATTCAATATTCCAAAATTGACGCCCTCATTTTTCATACAATTTATTTATATTTTTTTAATAATATGTACCATTTATTTATTTATTTATTTATTTATATGTAAATAGAACTTTGTTCGACGATACTAGCTGCGATATTTTTTTTCGTATAAATAATCAATTAGCGACGATTAATTGATTGTCCATTTGATATTTGTTATCATATTAATTAATTAATTAATTAATTAATTAATTAATTATTTAATCGTGTCTCATATTTGTAAGTTGAACAATTCCTCTTTATAGCTACCCTCGCTTCATTTGACTAGATTCACATTCTTCTTTGTCGTGTTGAAAAATTCGTTTTTTTTTTTTTAAATTATTGGTATGTATGTACTTTGTAATTTTTTTGTTTTTTATTTTCTATCTTCTGTTACGTTCTACCGGCTAGTAGAGTTAACACTTGATCCGGCATCTGCCACATGTGGAGTCGACGGTCTTTACTCCCTGCCACTATCTGTAAATAAGCGTTAAAGTTGCGGTTCAGAAAAATCCCCATTACAGTTATGGAAAAAGGTATTATCACTTAGATTACAAAAAAACTAAAATCATCTTACACTATTATTTCTAATAAGGAAAGATGAACAAAAAAAAAAAAAAATAATAATAATTGTTTTATTTTTTTATTTTTACCTTGTTTTTTATTATATCCATGCTCAACAACATGTTACCCGGTCCAGGTATACTGCAAACTAGTCTCTCCTCCTGTGAAACAATTTTTTTTTTACAACTTATTCGAGGTTTTTAGGAGTTTTAAAGTTGATTGATTTCTGAATTTTATGATTTATCGTAAAAAAATCTGATAACAAATTGCTGATTATTTTCAGCGAGAGATTTTTATGCTTTGGAAAAAAGCTTTTGAATCGGCTGATAAATAATTAGGAGAAAAGAACGTAGAACGTGATTCGCTATTTTTAAGGGAAGGAACTATTATATCTTTCTGATTTCTTTGCAATACATAAATGAGACTCGTTTTTGTGCTAAAGCATAAATGGTATCTTGATATTTGGACAGAGATTTCACAAAATTCTATTTTGATGATTTTGATTTATTGATTTCGGAGGATTTTAACGACGTTCTAACAGATTCTGAATGATTTTGAAATATTTTACAAACGATCTTCATACACTTTGAATGATTTCAAACAACATTATAGGATTCAAAAAACAAATATTTTGAGACTTATTTGACAATTCCTAACAAATATTACACGATTTTCTAATAGAATTCTAATTATCTTGACTAATTGACTAGGAATTTGAAAATCTGATACCAAAAGTCTCCAACTAAACTAAACCTCTGTCGGTATATAAGTTTAAATATTTGATGTAAACGAATTAATTGCGAGAAAAGAATATAGAGTTATTTGCGAATTAAGTAATTCCAATAGATCTGCCATAAGTTTTCTTCAAGTAAAATAAACCAAACAATTTTTTATCTTATCCAAAACGCACCTTTGTGTCGAATACATAAATATTGCCGTCGTAGCATCCGGCGAATAGCAACAGTTTGTACATTCGCATGCATACGATTCCTGGTCCAGCATTGTAGAGTTTGACTTGAGATCCGTTCTGAAAATTTTAGAAAAAACAGAAAAAGAATAAATAGATAAATAAATTAATCAGAATTTGAAATAAGTTCGTCGATTGATTCTCTGATTTTTATCAAGCAATATGAGAATTAAATAACATACAATAAAGTCAAATACTGGTATAGCGGTGCTGCTAGTCCCGCAATAAACCAAATTGCTGTTCATCATCAAACTGTAAACAGTATGAGTTTTGTGACCGCTGACTGTCCTGAGGAATAAACCGCTTTGCGCATCTCTTATAGTTATCGGTTGACTTCGAGAAGCGACGATTAAAACTCTCCTAGGACCTTCGGTAGTAGCTTTTAAAGCGAGGACGGATTCTTCAGAAAATTTTATTTCATCTCCTTTGAAAGCGTGGGACTGTAATTAAAATATCGAGTCATCGTTTGGTGAAATTTACCCAAAAACGTTGAACAATTCCTTGATTTTCATTGTTTTTTTTTTTTTTTTGCTTTTCACCTTAATATGGAACCGAAAAACATAGCCAGACTTTGTCCCGAGAAAAATCATCCCCCAAGACTGATCCATGCATTGAACGGGGCTTCCCACATCCGCTGCGCCTCGAACTTGATGGCTAGACTGTGAAGAATGTTGGGAAAAAATTAGAAGCTGATTGGAAGTGGATTTGGTTTAGAGTATAGAGATTGTTTGACTGAATTTTTACCATAATATCAAAGCAACGAAGAGACCCGTCAAGCGAACTGGAGAAGAGCCAGTCTCTTGAGGAGGCCGGAGCTTGCATAACGTATATGCATGTAACGGCGGATTTGTGGCCCTCGTAAGTGTTAAGAATTCCATTACAGGTCTGACTGTATCGATATATTACTCCGTCCTCGCTGGCTGCAAGGATTGAATCTCCAAAGACCTGAACAGAGTTGAGAAAAAGAGATGAGAAATGTGAAATTGCGATTCGATCGGTAATGAAATAAAGTATGTGTCGTGTCTATGAGTTTGAGATCAGTTGGCACATTTTTTGCATTTACTTAATTCGGAAACGGAATGTAGTGGATACAAATTTTAGATAGGATTCTATTTTAGAGAAAACAAAATTATTAAAGCTCTGTGAAATATTTCCAAGATTTTTTTTTACGGTCTTCGGATAATTATCAAGACAGATGATTTTTGATATTTTTGAAGGCTTTCGATTTTTATGGCGGAGTTCAGATTTATAAGAAGTAATCAGATACAAATATACCCTGAAGCAGTGTTGGGCAATATTCAATTACATTTGTATTTAATTACATTTAAATTACAAATTACAAAGTACAATTGTAATTTGTAATTTCAATGTAATTGTTTTCAAATGTAATTGAATGCTGTTTGTAATTGAAAGTCAAATGAATTATTACAAATTGAAAAAAGCAATTGACAGCTTTTCCGAATCAATCACAAATTACAAATGTAATTGACACCTTTTTTTTTATAATCAATTACAAACTACAAATGTAAATCAAATGTTATAATTCGAATCAACTCGAAATTAGTAATGTCATTGAAATGTTTTTTTCGAATCAATTACAAAACACAAATGTAATTGACACCTTTTTACAAATCAATTACGAATTGCAAATGTAATTGATCGCTTTTTTCGTATCAAATATAATTTTCGAGTGTAGACTGTAGATACAAGTTCAGTCTAACCATATTCGGGATCGTCCATTCATTATCGAATCTAATCGACATCCTCAAATAATGACCCATGCATTATCGGAATTATGCGGAGATATCGTTTGGGAATTGTAATCGATTCGATAAAACGTTTCCATTACATTTGTAATTGATGTAGAAAA
Source organism: Ametastegia equiseti (assembly GCA_963989295.1). NCBI lineage: Eukaryota > Metazoa > Arthropoda > Insecta > Hymenoptera > Tenthredinidae > Ametastegia > Ametastegia equiseti. The sequence continues at coordinate 4,482,429 of OZ022402.1, forward strand.
GGGTGCCAATTACATTTGTGATTGATTTTACTCTCGATTACAAATTACAAATGGAAAAAAGTGAAAGTCTAATCAATTACAAATTACAAATGTAATTGAAATATTAACAATTTAAAATTTGTACAATTCACAATTGTAATTTACAAAACAAATTACAATTGTAATTCGGAATTTGTTATTAATTGAATTAAACTTTGCCCCACAGTGTATGACCTAAAGTATCTTGAAGTAAAATAGATGAGCTTGAATTCTGATTAAAAAAATTTTTTTGTTCTGCAAACTTTTGAAAACTTCTGAAAAAAAAAATAGCACAAAGAGTTTAAAAAATCTTATTTTTTCTGCTTTGAAATACTGTTTCACATTTCTATTTCCAATTTTCGAGGGGTATTTTAAATTGGCAATCTATTTAAAATTTTCTTTCTATCCTAAAATTGGCAAACTGATCTCAAACTTCAACATAGGAGAATTTTCTCGTTACCTTGACGTCCAAAATGGGTCCTTTGTGAACGCTGTATTGTATTCTGGGCAGTTCAACCTCCTCAACTTCATCAGCATGCTGGTCTTCAGGGGGATTAATAACTTGAACGTCATCTCCACACTTAGCGGCATCTTCCTCCTCTTCACCGACTGCGCTTATCCCATCTCCCAAGATCTCCAAATCCCCAGAATCGGCATTTTCCTGCTGCTGATGACCCTGCCCAGTGCCAGTGTTTGAAGAAGGCTTAGTCCGCGGTCTCAGTTCATGAGCAGACGGCACATTTTCTACCAAAGATATTTCCGTCAGGGAAGAGTTAGCCGGCTCGATATCAAGCTTGACAATAGTTTGCGGGACGCAATCGGGAGCGACTAGCTCATCTTCTGGATGTATTTTCTCCAAGGATTGCCATTTCTCTGTATCTGGAATGGCCACATCTTCTACGCTATGACTAGACGGTTGTAATTTCATGATTTCAAGATCGTCGTCGTCGTCGTAAGGAAAACTTTCATCCATTTGATTGAGGCTGAGATCAGTTCCGGGTATTAAAAATTGCTCTGCACTAAGCGGTGGTAAATTATCATCGCAGTCTATGAGCGGGACAACGTCTTTGAGTGGCCAATCTGGCGGTTCGTCGCTAATCGCTTGAGGGAGAACTGGGCTTTTTGATTTCAGTGTTTTAGGGTGAGATTCTGTTGAGTTTTGCTGCCTCAAAGAGGTCACGTTTGGTTGGGCAGTTTCGACAGAGCAAATTGTAAATCTCTGTGAGGCGCCTGAGTTCCAACAATTTCTAAGATAAGTGTATTTACAATCGACCAATTTCACGCTGCAGTTCATCATCTCGGTTACTGTAATGGTTTTCCGTTTTTTAACTGTAGAAATTTCACCCTCTCCACTGACAATTCGCTTTCTTTTTCCCCTCTTGCCAAATCTCGATTGAATTTCTTTGGGGGAAACACCCTCGAGATTACCGCCTACAGTTTCGAGCATAGAGTCGAGAACGTCGAGTCCTTTTTCTATTTCTAAATTACAGGAAATAGAATGACTATGAGAATTTGGTTCCTGGGGTATAAAAACTGAACCAGAATTGCCGTACTGCGTAATGTCGTTTATATAGTCAAGGGCATGGCTGCTTCCGGTTTGATTCAGGCGTAAAATATCGTCGTCGTTCCATTGGCGGCAAGTAATCTGAGCGCTTTCACCATCCACAATTTCGCCGTCAATTTCTCCTCCGTAAATATTACCGAAGATGGATTTACTCCTCACAATCTCAGCGCCATTGTTCTCTCTAGATATCTCAACAATTGTGTCCATTGGGAACTTGTCATCAGACCCATGAACCAAAGCTGCAGTTTCAGGACCGAGAACGTTGCGAACGTTACCAAATTCGTCCAAGTCTCTAAAATCATCTTCAGACAAATTTTCAGCTAAACTACCGGGATCATCTTCGAAATGCCAAAGATTAGCGAAAGATTCGTCGGCTTCAGAGTTTGGCGATTTGTCGTGAGATGTTTTACTTTTTCCAGCAACTTTGCTATCGGTTTTGGCTTTGGTTTTGCTACGCCGCTGGTATTCTTCTGTTTTATTTTCAGCCACGGCGTTGATGGTCTCTAGCATATGCTCCAGGACTTGGTTAGAGATTGTGTTTTTCATCCTGGAATTGTTAACAACCGGCTCTTTTTTTGTCTTCTGGAATTTTTTCGTATAGAGTAAATCCAACGGCATCTCTTCCTCGGAAGGTGACAATACGTTGCCAGGAGATTTCTGCAATATTTTAAGCCGGTCTTTCTTTCTCTTGCAAAGCACAGCTCTCCTCTTTCTTGACAACGCTCTTTCACGTTTGTAAGTTTCCTCGAGTAAAGCAAGGCCCTTGCTCGCCTTTTTTCCTCCTTTGTATTCCGGTGCCAAAGAAACCTGACTACTTTCGTCTGAATAAATTTGCTGAGTTTGTTGTTTATCAGGCGTAACATGCCGCGCTTCGCTATTAGGTCTACTGCGTAGTTCCGTTTCATCATTAGGGCCAAACAGTTGCTCCTCCTTCTTTATACGTCTTGAATTATCGTCCTTGGACTCAGGAGCCTTGTTAGTTTTCTTTTTCCCCGTACTATGGTGATCAGTTTTCTTGCTCTTCTGGGAGTCTTCGTCAGGAGTTTCCTTAGCAATGATCTTTTCGTTTTTCTTAGCATGTTCCTTGACTTCCTCTTTGCGTGAGGTGTGGGGTTCCTCTTCTTTGCGCTTGGTACTACTGCTGCTGCTTCGACTATGGCTCTCTTTCTTGCTTGACGATGATTTATCCTCTGTTGGTTGTTTTCTCCTAGAAATTGAGCTTTTAGATTCTACGGGCCCCTCAGCCAAAGGCTTTTTGGATTCATTTTGAACGGTGTTATCTTGTCTAGACGGCCTTTCAGGCTTGTGTGTTTTCTTAGACTTTTTATCTTTGTGGTAACCACCGTGTCTATTACTGCCGTCATCCACTAAGGCACAGTTGGCAGTAATCTTAGACGATTTCTGATGAGAACTATTGCCAGAACTAGAACTCTTCTGCTTAGGCACAGGAGTACTGGTTCCCGTGTTAGACGGTTGATGAGAAGTGTTTGAACTTTCGACTAGAGGCTCGGCAGGTTCTTCTCTAGCTACAAGCAGCGTTTGTTCCGTTGGCAATTCCCCGCTTTCGAGCATTTGATAAAGTTTCATCTTCTCAGACATTAGTTTTTGGATTTCCAGATCGATCTCGATCATTCTAGCCATTACGCCTTCTCTGGTATGCTGTTTCTTAACAACCGTTACTAATGCCTGATCCTTCACGATTTCTTTTATCTGCTTTTCGTCAACTCTCCGACTTTTTTCTTTCTTATGCTTCATCCTATGCCTGTGTTTAACTCTGTGTAAATTATCGCTCGATGTATGTTTCCCAGACGACGAAACATCTTTGGTCAACGATGATTTACCGCTCTTTTGTTCTTCAGATTTAGAAGACGGTTTTTTAGACTCTGAATTTTTCTTTCTCCCACTATCTTCCTCTAAAGTCTTTTTCGGAATTGATTTACAGCTCAGAGTTTCCCCCAGGCTTTCATTTTCCAATTGCTTATTAAAATTCTGCATTTCTTCCAATCGCATCGAACCCGATTGCTCTACAGTCTCTCCCTTGGATTCTGCAATGATGTTTGCAGCAGGGTTTTTATCATTCCGGGATTGACTGGGTTCAAGCTCAGAGTTTCGACTGTCATTTGTATCCTGTGTGATCTGAGGTATTTCTGAATCTTTAACTCCGATTTTCAGTATCGAATGAGTCCCTTCGGACTTTCTGTCCTTTCTATTCTTCGAGGTTTTTGTCGTTGTTTTTTCTTCGGAAATACTCCCAATTGCGCTTTCTTTCTCACTACTTTTTAGTTCCGTATTCGGTTTGGTATTGTCTGTAATTTTCTGACTTTTTGGTTTCTCTTTAACGATAGACTTGCGTCCTTCGTCCTGTGAGAAATCCTCGTCTGAGGATATCTCTGACAATACAATGAACTCGCCGTTGTCGAAGTCGATTGAACTATCGAGAGAAAGAGTGTCGCCAGATGGAGTGAGACAGGCTTCGTCCTCGTGACTAAGTGCTTTGAGTTCTGATACCTCTGGAGTTACGCAGCTTTGGATACCGTCTAATGCTTCGATTTGTACTTTACTCAAAACTGGATCAGTATCTTTAGTTTCATTTTCAGGATCTGGAATTGGTTCTATAAGGCAACTAGAACTACCTTCGGTAATCGTCTCAATTCTTACTACATTGTCAGAGTCTTTAGGCCGTTTATTGAGCAGCATATAGTCTTCGGATATTTCTAACACGGATTGAGCCAATCTCCGTTTACCAAGTATACTGCACTTTATCGACTCTTCTGAAAATCCTTTCAGTGGGCTTTCCGGTGTTTGGGGAGAATTCAACTCCAGAGTATTATATTCAATGAATTCTCTAAAGCCGTGTTCATTCTCCGTAGGAAATCCCAGTTCTCTACAAATATCTGGCTCAACGGCGAGTTCCCTTCTCTCAATAGTTTCTTTGGCTTCGTTTTTACCGCTTAATAAATCCAACTGCGATATCGCTTTCTCTATCAAATCGTTCAGTAGTGTTTTTATGTCGTTTTGGCAAGGCTCCGTTGGCTCTAACTCGCTCAAAATTTCTTCTAAAGTCTCCTCAGCCTCTTGAATGGTACTTTTTTCCATCGATTCAATAGTCTCAGCTTCGGTTTCATGGGATTCAGTCGCTGCCTCGATTTCTGGGTCTTCTAAACACTTCAATTCTATCTCCGTGTCTTTCGCTACTGTTGGATTTTCTCTCTCCACATGATTCGACTGATTCTCGTTGCTGTTTAAATCTTTCCCAGTATCTTTTTCCGCCTTATCAACGTCAAGTGTAATCCCAGGACTCGCAGTTTCTCTTCCTACCTCTTCATTTTGTTCTTTATCATCTTCTGATGGCAATTTTTTCTCTTGTAAAGAAGAAAGATCGTTGCAATCTGGAGTTTGAGTGTCTTCAGCAGCCGCTTCACCAGCTTCTGTGACTATTGCGACCAGATTTTCAATGGCTACTTGATCAGTTTCTATTGATTTCTCTGCTAATTCATGGGTTTGTGTAAGATCTGCCGATTCCTTGCTGTAATCGCAATTCTGAACAATCGGAGGCTCGTCTACTTCTTCTTTTCTCTCATCTGTGCCCATCTTGTCAGAAATAATAACAGGACTTTGTTGCCTGGAGTTACTCCTTCTCTTCGAATCCTTATGATCTCCCGATCTTTCCTCGGAGGAGTTTTTCTTGCTTTTGGAATGACGTTTTTCTATTTTTTCGTTAGTTTCCGTAAGGTTATCGCAGGTTTTGTGTTTCGTTGATTTTCTATCCCTAGATTCGACGACGTTATTATTTTGGTGTACAGTTTTATCACGAGAATTGCTCCTCGTGCTACGATGCCGCTTAGACCTTTCTTTGCTTTTTCTTCTTCTACTCTCCTCTTCTCTAAAAGATCTTCTTTCGCTATCCCTCGAATGACTCCTGCTGCTCAGTTTTTTCTCAACTTTATCATCAGAGCTTGTCAATTTCTCCTTTTTATCCCCTTTGCTTGATTTTTCTTTACTCGATCTTCTCTCTTCTTTTTTCTCAGACTGTTCTTTAGCCACAGAGCTTTTTTCCTTGATCTGAGTTTGCACAGAAGACACTTTCCTGTCTGGGACGGACTTCTTCTTCGATTCAGACTCTATTTTATCAACGACAACAGCATTTCTTTTATCTTCAACTAATCTGTCTTCTCCCCGATTTGTTAAATCTCGTGAAATCTTTTCTTTGTGGGTTTCTTTATCCGTTTCCTGTCTCTGAGGAAAAATATTAAAAGCAGTTACATTGGTTTCTTTCAGTTTATCACGTTTTTCATTATTTCTTTGCAATTTTCTAGCTTTGTAAGCTTCTATGTCGATTTTCTTGGCTCCGGATTTGCTCAGGATATTTTTCGCCTGTTTTGTCTCGAACTTTTCCAATGAATTTTCTGCAGACATCGACCCTTCTGGTTCAGAATGTTCTGCGCTAAAGTTAGTCAACGGACTTCGAGTGTCGTGTGATAAAGATTCGGCTTTTAATTCCTGCACGGTCAAAGGACTCGGATATTCTTGGGCATTCAGCCTTTCCCGAGTGCTAAAACTTCCCTCAATTTGCAAAGGAGTCTCGTTATGCTCCTGAGTTAATATCTCAGACATAGTTTCCTCGTTTCTATCCATCACAGATTCAGAATTAGGATCTGTTTGCTCAGGAACTACCAGATTGCTGTTCGTTTCGATAAACGGCTCATTGTCAGTTTCGATAATGAGTGCTTCTTGCTTGATAATAGCCTCTTGTCGAACGCTGTTAGCAGGAATAATAATATCGACTTGTTCTTCAGCCTCGAGGCTAGTCTTTTGCTTTCTTCTAGCCTTTTTTTTCTCCCTACGTTCTTTCCGCCTCTTGTCTTTCTCCCTTTTTCGGTTTCTACGATCCAAATCGCTTTCCCTGTCTCTTCCTTTGGTACGTTTTATCTCCGTAGTTACTTCCTCTCTGATACTTTCCCCAAGACTAATATCTTTGGCTATTTTTTCCCTCTCCTTAATCACTTTTAACAGTTTAGAAACTTTAGGGGAATCTGCGTCGCTTGATGCGCTACTGCTGCTGGCGTCGCTCTCGGTTTCTCTTTCGACAAAAGTCTTGTTTTCCGCTGTCTTCTGCCAATCGACATTAGTTTCTGTCCTCGTTTGAAGATCCACATTCAAAAAATGGTCTGTTTCTCTCAATGGAGTCGGCGGAGATAGATTTCTACTGGACCTGTGGCTTTTGTCCAAAATTTTATCGACTCTTAACGGAGATTGCTGCCTAGCGTTGAGAGAAATTTCTCTACTCGGAAGGGTCCAGTTTAGGCTGTTTGTTTCTATGTCAGAAGACCTTGCGCAGCGCGCTTCCCATTCTTCTTTTGTCAAATTTCTGAACATGTCTGGATCCTGGAATTCTCTTCTTCCCCATCCTTCGGCGGTAGTTTCAATTCTGGGTTGAAAAACTTCTTCCGAATCTGGAGTTTCCTTGACGGTGGGTATTTCTTCTGAGAATATATCCTCCATAATGATATTTTCCTCGGACATTAAACTCCTCGTACATCTTGCTCTGATTAATCCGTGAGAAATGAATTCCCCTTCGATATCCGGAGTCTTTTCTTCCTCATGGCAAACTTTATCTTTTTCTTCTTCGTTTTCTTCTTCTTCTCTAGTTTCTGTAACAATTTTCTGTCCTTGTTTAGCCCTCGCTATACCTTCCGAGAATATATCGTCGATAGCTTCCATATTTGGTAAAATTTCTTGCAATGAATTATTATTTCCATTATCAAAAAAGTGTGTAAAGTTTGTCGTAACTTGTATTTCCTGTTCGGTCTTGAAGTTTTTTACTCGAATTTCATCCTCCAAATGATTAAGCTGAAGATCTGAATTCTCCAATGCGTAATCTGCGAAGTTTTGTAGTTCGCAATTCTCTTCTTCTTCTTTTTCTTCTTCTACATACTCCGAATTAGTAAAGCAGTTTTCTTCAATGACTTGATCCGTAGTTTCGTTATTCAAATGTGACTCAACGTCGAGTTTTAATACTTCGCTAAGATGCTGAATAAACTTAGAAGGAAGATTTTTCACATCTACAGTAGCGCTTGGATCGAGCATCGCGCTTAGTTGGCTCATAAATTCTTCCCTGGACATATCGTACGAAGAAGAAGAAGAAGAAGTGTAATTAGTCCCTTTTACCGCGTCATCAGCCGAGGATCTTCGCTCCTGAGCCAAAGAGTATTTACGCTCTTTAACCAAATGCTTCATGGCTATGTCGAACTTTCTTAGACCCGAACTGTTCACCATATTGCAAATATCGTTTTTACTCATTTTTAGAAACTGGTTTATCACTTTATCCTTCCAATTTGCATCTACCGTCGCAGCTGAAAGCGATTTGCTCGAGGAGCTAGAAGCTCGCGGTTTGTTTCCTCCTCCTTCATCTAAAACTTTACTTGGAAGTTCAACTGTTTTATTTTCTTTCGGTTTGGGAGGCAACAAATCTCTAGATTCTTCAGGCTGCGGTTTATTTTTTTTGTTATTTTTCCCCTCCCTAGATTTAGTTTGTTCTGTTTTTTCTTCTCTATCTGCAGGTTTCGAACTAACGGAACTCGATTTTTCCCTCAAGGAGATTTTGTCTTTAGAAAAACTCGCTTCGTTTTGTTGTTTCCAATCGTTAATCTGTGGGATCATTTTGCTTCTAGAGTTCAAATTGAATGTCACCTTAGGTCTGATATGATCGTCCTTTAGCTCCTCCTGGATTTGTTCTTTCGCTTTAGAATTCATCAACTTTGTAGATTCGTCGATAAAATTTTGCGGCCCAAATACAGGGGCTTGTCTGATCTCTTTAGGCATCGGAATCTCTTCTTCAATGGAAATATTCCTCAAATTAGAGATTTCCTTTTTATCCAGTTGCGGTTGATCTTCGAGATGAGACGGTTCAGTTGAAGGAATCGGTGGTAAGTCAGGAAAAGTTGGCATATCGAATTCCTGGACCTCGTCTTTCTCTTCTTCGGTCATATTCATAAGTTTTTTAGCAAACTCAAGAGCCTCCTGCATGTCTTCAAGCTCCTCGTTCATATTTGGTGTGAAATTATGATCGGGAGGCAAATGGGAACCGTCGTTAAGGCTAGGTGGTGAAGGAGGATGTTGAAAGACGTCCGACTGTAAATCCAAAGCACCGACAGGCATTGGCGGAGGTCTAAGCTGGTTTTCCATTTGAGGAATAGGCACGGGTGGTTGAAATTTTGGAATTACACATTGGGCTGAGTTTGGCGGTGGTAAAATCGGGTTGAAGTAGTTCTGTCGATGTCCCAAGTGAATGTGAGGGGCTTGGGGATATCCGATGGGCACAATCGGCGGGAATTCCTGAGTGTTCATCATATTTGGGCCAAAACCCTGCAGCTCGTGAGGATCTGGGTTCATAAATCTAGGCGGCGGGCCTCTAGGGTCGAAGCCAGGCGGCGGTTGAAGACCGTTAATACCAGCCGGTGGGTGAAAATCGTTTCTGCCAAACCAGGGTGGATTGTTTGAAAGTTCTTGGTGCTGATTGAACCTGGGCGGAGGTTCGCGAGGATCGAAACCTAACTGGATGTCTTGATTTCTCCCACTAAATTCAGATTGCATCATCCTTGGGGCAAGATTCCTTGAAGGAAGGTTAAAATTTCTTGGCGAAGATTCTGGCCGGTAGTCAAATCTGTTTTGAAAATCTTGGTGAAAATTGGGCTGAATTTCCATCGGGTTTTCAGGCCTGAAAGAGCCTCGATATCTGCCTCTTATATCGTGTAGATTTCCGGGATGAGGAAATCCTTGGAATCTTGAATAACCGGGCGAGATTCCTGGGTGAAAATCCAGTCTGACATCAGGTTGAAGTCCGGGCCCTGAATTTGGCTGGAATAGCGTTCTGTTTTCAGAATGTGAAGAGGATTTTGCTTCCTTTTCACGCTCTCGATCAACCTTTATTACCTCTCGAAGTTTTTGCAGAGACTTAGTTAACTCTGGTTTCATATCTGACATAGTCTTTTTTTCTAACACTTTCGCCGCCGCTCTTCCTATCACGCTCGACATTTGTTCTTCGGTCAGTTTTACTGTCGGTAATTTTTTTTCTGGTACAGAAGCGTAATTCACACCCTGAAAATGATATATACAATTTTTTTAGCTTGTCGAATAATTGGTTCAAGTTTCGGTAGCAAAAATTCCATTACTTCAGCCAAAAAAATGTTCTTGGAAGAAACTCAACGAAGCATTTCAATGTAAGAGAAAACAAGATTTTCAAAACTCTTCTCAAAATATTTTGGGGAGTTTTCTTTTGGTTTTGAGATAATTTTCAAAAGAGATAAGTTTTGAGATTGTATTAACTGTTTTTGATGTAGTCAGATGAGAAAATACAACAGAAGTATTTTAGAGTATAGAAGAAAAAAGCTTAGATTACTATAGATTTTTACATTTTTTTTATGTATCAAATTTTTTGAACCTTCTTTTAAATTTTTTCTACTTCTACAAAGTGGTAACAAAAATTAAAAACTTATCCAAAAATGTACAAATAATGGATAAAATTGATAGTTTTTGAGTGATGTAAAATTTGATGAATATCAATGTTTAGCAGAACAAATTGAATAACTTTTGGAAAATGATTGTAAAATATATCGGAAATCACTCTGAAAAGTTTGACTTTTCTGCTTTGAGGGTGTCAGGTAGCAATAATCTCTTATCCAGAACTTCTATAATGTTAGAGAGTAGCTGATTTTGTGTCCTAATATCATTTCATGTATCAAAATACCTGATGAGCAAAATTTCATCATTAATGTCAGGTATTTTGATACGTGAAATTATAGCAAAATGAAAATCAGCGAGTTTCTAGTGTCAGCTATCGTGAATGTGAAATTTTTTGTACCTGACCCTCTCAAGATACCCTTAAAACATTTATTCTTCAAAGTTTTTTAGCCGAGGTATCGCCCTTCTGGTTTTATCTAAAGATTTGGATTGTGATATCAAACTAATGGATAATATGGTACAATATTACTGATATTTTGATCTGCAAAAGAAACGAATCTAATAGAAGAAACATAAGAATAGAAAACCATGTGATAAAAATAAATACTCTTTGTTTGTACCTGGTCCATTTCTCCGCTTTGCGAATCATTTTCTTTAGCTACTTCATCGCGATTTTGTCCCTCTGTTTTTTCTTCCATATTTCTATCGCACCGAGAAGCATCATCGTCTTGAGGATTGTTCAGAAGTACGCTAACATCGTCTCCTCTAGAATTGTCATGATTTCTGTTAGCAGATGTTTGCCAGTTTTCCGTATCTTCAAGATTTAATTCTTCAGCATTCTGGACTTGACTGTCTTCGCCATCAGGGATTGAACCGTCTACACAATCACCAGAATTGACGCCACCGTCCGGATCTACCCTCCCAATATCCTTGAAATCATTAACGGTCAAATTTAGCTCAGGAGGATCATGCCTGAGCTCCGGAATTCCCCTGTTAGCAATCACATGTTCTTCGTCATGTGAAAAGTTAACGCCGCTTAAATCGTCCTCCCAAAAATTGACCTGCTCTTCAGAGACGGTAAGCGAGGATAGTTTTTGTTTCAGTTTGTCTGCGGTTTCGGCTATCTTCTGTTGCCTTTCTTCTTCGGATCCCAAAGGTGCGAATCTAGTCGGTTCTGGATCCGGTCTGGACAATCCTTGGCCTCCAAAACCAGAAATAGGCGGAACTCCAGGAGGTCTGGGTCTCCCTTCGCCTCGAATTCTCTTGCTTCTTCCCCTGGCTCCAATTCCTTGACAGAATTGAGGCCTCCCTCTATAGCGATGGGATTCAAAGTTATTAAATGGCTGAGGGGGTCCCGGATGCCCGTTCATTTGCTGCCACGGAACAGCAGGGGAATGTTCGAGCCAGAATTCAGCCGGCGAAGGGGGTAGGTGACCCTCTCTTCTAGGCTGGTTGAAATTTGGCTGCGGATTACGAGCCCCCATTACGCCCCCTGGTAGGCCGCGAATCTGTCGACCTCGCAGGGGTAAACCTCGGCCTCGAAAACCCGCGGCGCTCATATTATTCGCCGTTCCGCAGCGACGGCCGTGGAATCACATCCTGTGTAAATTTTCCTTCTTTAATACATGGTTTTGAACATTTTTTGTAGATAGCTATGACCTCCAAGCTCAGAAAAAAAAAAAAATAAACAAACAATTGTAATCAAGGATGATTCCTTGAAATCGCTAACAGTTTTGGTCCTCAGAGTGGCTAAAGGTTTGTCAATCTCTACGACATGATGAAAAATATGGAGAACGGATTTGTGTGGTATTTTTCATTTTGTATCTAAACTGATCTGTTTAATTGAGGGAATTTGTGTGATTTTTTTTTCATACCAGAAAGGAAGTTTTGAAAGTGATTTCTGTTTTTCCTGAATGAGAAACAATAATATACAAACGGAATTACCGGAAAATATCTACAACGGTACGAAAAAAAATAACTTTCAGCTTCTGAATGAAAATGTCGATGTGCCAAAATTGTTACGAAAGCAATACTATCGATGAAAAGTTCACAGTTATCTAGCTAAACATGTTTTAAGACCTAAAATTCATACTTGAACTGTCCGATACTAGAAAAAAACATGTTTTATACTGTGTGTTATCTTGAGATGATTATAAAAAATAGAATCTTAGCTTTTATGGCTATCCTAGATTCTCAAGAACCGGGATTTGAATAATTTTCTGATAAATGGGAATCGAAAATGTTCAAAAACCGATAATCTGAATCAACAGATGTAGATTGCTTTGCTGAACATGTTCGAAGATAGAAACTAGATAAATGAGATGACTAAAAAAAATAGAATCTTAGCTTTCCTGACTATCCTAGACTCTCAAAAACCGTGATTTGAATAATTTTCTAATTAATGGGAATGACAAATGTTCGAAAAGCGAGAATCTGAATCAACAAATGTCGATTATTTTGCTGAACATGTTCTGAGATCGAAATTAGATAAATGAGAAAGTGAAATACTACCAAAAAGCATGTTTGATATGGCAAAACACGTTCAATACCTGAAAACTATATTTGCCACCGCAGCAACATGTTCTGTACTAGAAAAACATGTTTAATATGATGCGTAGTCATCCGATGAGCATGAAAATTGTAATTTCAAGTTCTGTGACTATCATAGACTCTCAGAGACCAAAATTTGAAGAATTCTTTGCCTAACAAGAGTTAAAAAATGTACCAGAATCATGAATCTGAACAAAAACCTGACGATTATTTCGCTGAACATGTTCTGTGGTTGAGACTAGATGAAAATATGGCAAGAAAAACATCTCGTGTTGCAAATTTTTTGCTAGTAACGGAACAAATGTACTAAAAGTAGTTTTGAAAGGATGTCTAGCTCGAATTACTTCTGTTCATAACAAATAAACACATAGAACAGAAAAAGTAACCATTACGAGTTTACATATTGCGCAATTCATAAGATAGATAGAGGAAAAAAGGGTGACAAAATAACGATAAAAGTGATTTGCCAAGATCCCAGATTGCTTAATAGAACGAATCAAGGCGTGTAAATTGGTTTTAGAAAAAAAAAAAAAAAAAATGGGGGTCGACATATGTAGAACATACATAAGTGGGAACAATACGGTTATGGATATCTCTTTGGTTGAAGATTAATGCGTTATACGATCGCAATGAAGATCCATAGATCGTCGAAATCCAAAATTGAAATGTAAATTTGTTACGAAAAACGTATGCACAAAACCAAAACAATCCATATAAACAATTGTCGAAATATTTTTAGGTTAGGTTTTTCAAAAGAGGTTAAAATCCGTGTCTGCCGTAAACAGTAGACGATTTAATTATATCCGTAACTTCAAATTCCTAGACACCCTTAGTCTTTTGTTAGGCGTAAAATAAATAATAAAATACTGACGACAAACTGTTTACATTAATCCTAACCTGATCAACGAACAAACATATCTGACGAGTGGGTCAAGTTTCGCGAATTCAACTGTCCGTTTTAACGAACAATCTAATAAAGTCGCGCCCAGTCTTAAATACAAACCTTCAAACTCGTTCTCGACTTCGGCCACTTTATTAACTAAATATATCCACTAAAATTGATCATTTTTTATCGCCAAAATTACCAAGTGTAGAAAGCTATCACTTGTTCTCTCTGTCTCGGCGTGGTAGCCATGTTGTATTGTGACAGCGTGACAAACTACTGTCGCCATTCCCTTCCCTCCCTACCGTCGTTCCCGCCCCCTTATTGCCAGCTGGTTACTTGAAAAACAAACGAAAACGTACATGTTTATTAGACGAATTTCATTGGACAATAAAAAGCATGAACTATCAAACATAACGACAAAAATTTGAGGTAATTAATTCAAGCCAATCAGAACAAGGGATCATGTTTTCATGGGTTACGCAACAGAATAATAAACACCAAATATCGAATCTTATCATCGAACACGCTTCATATTTGGCGGGCTCAGACTTTGATAGTCCGTATTTGGTTTTGGATCGAAATAAAATGATCAGAAACATGTTTTTAAATGGATAAAATGATTTAAGAAATGATGAGTGGGGGTAAATTCTGATCGATGAAATAATTGCGCCAATAGTCAATGCAGAATCTGCGTCCGGTTGTCAGAAAAGTCGGTTCTGCTTCTGGCTAGGAGCCTAGAGCCTAGAGCCTGTACCCGTGCGTGTGCGCGGAGGATTGGACAGTGTGATAAGACGTTGGTTACATCCGAGTTTGATATACTAGAGTTGGTGTGTCTTAAAGGAGGAGCCCGAAGCCAAATCAAGGAACGATAAACAAGATCTGATTCTAACAGTGGAACGCGTATTTCGAGTTTGACAGCCGGAACTCTGTCGACTGGTGAGCCCGTTTTGTCAATTTCAATATACACGGATACGATACTCCCTATACTCGTGTCTATTTTTAACGAAAGATACAGTTAGAATCTAGCCTATCCCGTACCTAATGAGAAAGATTCAGTCAAAAAATTCATAATCTTCATTTCAATAAGCTGTACAAGTGGGCGGAGTATTAAAATATCTACAAAGCGAGCATGGTAGTCTCTGAGTCGCATAGTGCAAAGAGAGAAAGACAGAGAGAGAGAGAGAGAGCTGCTATATCGATTTTCGAATTAACAACTATGACTGTAATTGCGTTAACTAGAATCTCGAATACAGAAACATCATCGTCGTCAATCCATTTATCGAAATATTTTATCACACGTATGCTTGTGAATTTTTATAATAATATATATTTATCTAATCAGCGGCATAAATTTTAATTCCCCATTCCATTCGCTCCTATGTATACAGATTATGAAAATCGCTTTTCCTAAATAATGGGCGGTACATAGTTTCCTACGTGTATCATTTTTATACTATTCAATACAAGTATATCATGAACGGTCGGTAAAACAGAGATCTTTCAGATCGATCGAATAAAGGAAGAAGAGGGGGGGGGGGGGAAACACAACCGGAAAAAAAAAATAATTCAATATTATGACATCGTTCGTTTCCCGCCTCTCGATATAATATTCATATCATACTGTATATTATAGGATCAGAACGACTGAAGATTTATATCTGTCCTTGTGATCTATCCCCTCTTTTCCGAAATTTTTCATTCAAGAAGAAAAGAAATATACAATAAAAACAAAACGGAAAACAGTTGAAGGGGAAAATTCGGGAGAAAACAAAAAGCTGAGTTGACGCACCCTGCATTGAAACCTCGGCTCCGAACGGCTAGTCTCGGTTCGATTCGGGGATATGTGATAGGATAGGTTTTTATTCTTTGCCCAGGCGGCGGTTGAGGTTGGCGGTAAGTAACAACGCAAGTTTTTTTTTCTCTTTTTTTTTTCTATTTTCTGCGAATTTTTTTTTTTTTTTTTTTTTTCGAAGAAACGAAGAAGAAATAAGAAGAAAACCTTACGAGACTTGTTGTTATCGCTTGTGTTTGATAACAGAAACGTTAAACGTGATTGTTACTGTTAGAAAAGAGAGAGAGAAAGAGAGATAAAGATAAAAGCTAAAAAAGGAAGAGAAAAAAAAAGAGAAGGTCGACGAAATATAAGTATATATTATACCGGAAACGGAAGTGTGCAACATTCGTTTTTTTTCTCATCTGAACCAGGAAGAAATAAAAGAAAAGGAAAAAAGAAGTATAAGAAACAAAGAAAAAAAAGAAGTCGAATACTATAAGATACTTGTGGACTTGATTCTTGTTTCTTGTGGTAATACTCGTACATGCTGCGAATGTACATGTGCATGTGCAAATACATTGTGCGGTGTGTGGAATTAAATAATTATTACCGCGCGCTGCGATGTTCCATGTTCTTGATTTTTTGTTCGTATTTTGTATATGGATATATACATATACATGTACACGTAAGAAGTGAACTAGGCGATGAAATCGTTCGTTCATAATTCGTTCGTAATAGTTATATTTAGTTCCTTCGATTCTCCGTTGTGATAATAAAGAGAGACTAACATATAACACTGTGATTACGAGCATACGCAAATACATATACATATATATTCCTGCATTATACTTGTATAATACACATACACATATATCGTAAGTAATAACAGTAGAGAGAATCGATGCCTGCAGCCTGCCCAAACTTTCATACGTTATATGAATATGTAGATATAATAGATGTACTACATACAGTATACCTAGTAGCTAATTTATTGTATATATGAACTGTAAAAAATAGAACTTTTTACACATTTTTTTCATTACCTTCTCATCTCTTTATTTAACCAATTGATTGTATATGATTGTTATCGTTATCGTGTGTTGGATATAATTGTGTAAATTGTATCCCAGGATGTTTAGGAACATAAGAAAACCAAATATCGTTGAAAAAGTTTTGAAATTTGAATTCCCTCAGCGAGAATTGAGTCAGTTCCAAAATCCAGAATATATCTCGTTTCAATTATAATGCCATGTTTAAATATAAATCCCTAGAAAACTGCAGAGATCAAATTCGTTAGTTGGGCGATGAAAGAAGTTAAAAAAAAAAATGAATAAAATAAAACTGGTCGTAGAGATTCAATCTGTATTCCACAGTTGAATAGAATATACAAATATATTCAGAAGGTGGAATAATGATAACAGAGAATTCAAATGTGCAGTGAGACTACTACCGTTTGCATTTATTTTGAATCCGTTTAAGTCTCCTGGGATTTAACGGGATGCTTCACTTCTCTCCGTAGATATCTAGAGCTTTGTTTGTAGAAAAAAGATAGAGAGAGAAAGAGAGAGAGAGAGAAAGATAGACGGCATAGAGTGGATTAGAAATCGTTCAAAGTGACGATGATCACTTTTGTGCTCAATGACATCGATCGAATTGTGCAGAGTATGTAAAATATAAAAATTCGAACTTTATAACGTCACGTTTATAAATAGTATGTGATTTCCGCTTTCGAGGAACACGGATATTGATGTGTAACAACATATATCTTGTAGCAATTTGCTCCTGTTCTCAGAAAGAATGACTTTCGCAATTTAAAATTTTAACGAGAATTTCACATTCGGTGATACAAGTATTATCTAAAATAACGGATACTGGAATTAATGTTGAAACACGATTGTCCGCAATGCGTGATAATACAGGCCTTGTATAATGAGAAAAATTACGAACTGACACGCATAATACGTATGTTACATGTATATAAATGTACATTTGCTCATTATCTAATGAATATTTCAACCTCTCGTAGAGTGTAAGTGCAAAAGTGATCTTAATTATTGTTTCACACATAATTTGGATTTAATGGTAGTTATAACTTGTTGTATAATTAAAGTAGTCAGTAATATTGTAACAAGCAATTGGTATAATAATAATAATGACAATTATAACGTCAGCATGTAATAGTAGCTGCAGTAGTGACGAAACACCTCGAGTTAAGATAGTAAAGTATGAGTAATGGAATTTGAAGCATGCCGTAACGATTGCTCATCAATACTGATGAGATAATCATCACATCATTATAAGTTGATTGTCTGAATGATAAGATACGACTGATATTTGATTGTACGTTATTCGGAATGAGAAAAGTATTTTCGCCATTCCGAATTTCAAGTATTTACACACCAGTATAGCACGAGTTTGTATAAATTTACCTTTTTTCTCAAGTATACATATTTACATTCATTTATCCACCATTCATGTTCGCCTATGGGTTAGCAATAGCTGTAATTTAACTAATGCTGGATGCATGCAGAAATGATCACACGTGATATGAGCTGTTCGCTTTCGACTGAATTCGGGAGTGGTTCTTCATCGAAAACAATGTACTGAAGGGTCAGAATTAGTCAGCGAAAACCTTTGGAGGTTTGGATCACGGTTCTTCCAACTTGTATTCTGAAGGAGAATTGACAGCCCTGGTCGAGACGACGATGAAGGAAATGACGAGTCCGGAATTTAGGGGATTTCAGAAAAGCCGATCATTCTTTCTCTGCTCTATTCTTCTGTGAAGAAATTCCTGCCCCGTTGAAGAAGTCGCCGCAGATACTTTGAAGTCGGTCCTCACTGAAGAGGTTCCGCACATCTGTTTCGATCCCTTTACTTCAGTCGAAACATCCGGAAAGCTGATCAATTTTCAATATTGTTTCTTATGGACATTTGCATGATGTCACGTGCCGCTGAAACCAGAAAGCGCATCTTTTGTCCCCACCAGGGTCGATCCTCTCACATCACGACTCAACCCCCCTCCGGTGAACTTACCTTGAGAATACCTTGTGCCAACCCTGAAGGTTCGGCACGCAATGGGCAAACGATAATCTTCCCTCTTGCCTTACACCACTACCTCACTCGACCCCAATACCGACGATGAGGAGTCTAGGCTGCGTGACCCTTACATAGGAACTCGAGCCCGGTCTGGGGCACGAGGGTTTGTCGCTATTGTGTCATCAGAGTCTCTTAATTGTTCGGAAATATCATCTCCTTATTTTTTTTTTTATCATTGTTTTCCTTCCCTCCTCTATTACCCTTTACCTCTTTTCTCAAGGGGTTCATTGGGTGGCCAACCTTACCCCGTTCTGCTGCACAGGCTGAGATAATCGTAGATACAAAAATTGGATCTTGGAGCATTGCTCCACTTCCAAAATAGCGACCCCCCAAATGAGGAAAGATTGACTTTTGATACTACCCACCATTTGACTGGCACTTTTACTTTGTGACAAGCGGCAACAACCATTCAGATATCATAACTCACTTTATTGAGATGATCATGATGATTGGTGATAATGGGATTATTGATCAATGCGTCAGCAGAAAGTTCATTGGTTTCTAGACCAAGTGTGGGAAGTGATAGAATAGAAAGTAAACCATCAGCTAAGGGACTTCAGACTGGACTAGATGAAAAAAGTGAAAAATAGATTCGCGTACGACATGTAAAACAATAACAAAGCTGGTAAATTGAAGTATAGTTCATGGTGGTACAGCGCTTTGCGGCGCATATACGTGCGGCACGATTCTTGTGGTATTGATCTAGCGGTCCCGGGGCATGAAGACCTGCTCCTGGCGACCTCTGTCTCTACTTCTCATCCCCGAGGATTCCCATCCCCTGCCCGGTTCCACCCTTGGCTAAATCGCCTATCCTACCAAATTGCGAGTCTGGAAAGATTGGTGAGTTGAATATGCAGCGGTAAAAAGTAAGAAAGAACGAAGGTAATCCGCAAACGAAGAGAACGAGACCGATAGATTCGTTTCTTTCCGTGGAAGCGAATCAGCAAGCAAAATGTACTTCACCATGCCTTCCGGCGCGCTAATCAATTCCGTGATACATTGTCCCCTGTACTTGCTGGAGATCCATAAGTTATTGGAAATCTGTGAAGAAAACGTGCCTGGACCTCTGGGACGAAACTTGAATATTCCGATTAAGCCCACCGAGCGAGACGTTATAAATAAAAAAATCGATTTCAACTGAACGTCCTGTACGCTTGACCCACTTTTCAACCCACGGTACATGCTACATGCCATTGCATGTGTACAGCACTCAACCACGTATGAAAACGAAAACCAACTGAAACGCTCAAATACTAAAATTCGGTCCACCGCGAAGTTGTCTTTTCAACATTTAAGAGTCACTCGTTATTGCTGTCATGCTCACTCACTGAGCTAAAGCCGGGGCTTTAACGACCTGCAGAATTAACCCAGAAGCCAAACTAGGATATTCTCGGGTCACATTCTGAGTCGATTCTTCAAGTGCAGTGAAAAAAAGGAAAAAAATAAGGAGTAAAACAACCAAGCCGTGAACTTGGTACCAGTTGGCACTAGGATAAGGGTCCTCCTCCTCGCGTCACTGCCAATATTCTGAATCGGAATTATTGAACTAGCTGACATGCTGCGGTATACATTACTATACATATGACGTAATCTTGTAGCAGCGGGTGACGTTCATAAACATGCTATATCGCATATTGTAGTGATCGCGCTAGTGTAGCCGACAGTACAACATCGATTGTCATGCATACTCTACATGTGAATAACTTCTGAGGGATCGATCTCTATCTTAGAAACGAAAAAGTTGCGAGTCATGGACTGGTGAATATCCCCAGCATCTAACGTCACTGATTTTTCATAGCATATTTATCTCCAGCATTTGTAACTGAAGTATTTATCTGTTTTTACTTTTTGTTCTAGCAGTTGGACACTCGAGCAGATCTGTGGTCCCCGAGCGTTCAGACTTGAAGATCATCTGCGCGACTCGATAGAGACGCGTGGTTCGAAAACAGAGGAATAAAATCAGCGGATCGACGCGAACCTAAAGCCATAAAATGCCCGCACCAACGACAGCGGCTGCCGCTGGTGGTGGGGCCGGTGCTGAACCCGGTGGTCCACCACGCACCGAGCTTCAGGAACTCCAACTGAAGGCTGGTCAAACCACGGATGAGGTGAGTCGTTGGTCAGATGACCCTTGTTTTTCCATAGCAATTCATTTCCGCGAACTATGTTACGTTCATGTCACAAAATGACCTCAAGGAAACACTACGTGGTTGGTGGGGAAATGACGCACAGTCCGAAATGAATCGATTTCCTATTCGCCAAAGTCAATTTCGAAACACTTGCCCCAACAACTTAGGCTTACCGTTGCAGTCCGATTCGACTTTTCTGTGATCCAGGTTGGGATCGTGTTTTGAATACAGTAAGATCAATCGCCATCGGACTATGTTCAATTTTTCAACCGTGACATACCGGTTACCTCAAATTTGATCCAGCATAATCCGAAACCACTGAGACTGATCTCGCTGATCACACAATGGGGGTGTTTTTCTGTACAGTCGTTTCATCTCAATAGTTTTAGTATTTTCTTACCTCCCCGGGTAGCTGATTGGCTTGTACAGGTTTGCCCATTGCGTGGAAAAGTCTTCTCGCTCATATTCTCGTCTGTAAACAGTGCAATGTCTGATACTGTCGCAGTGGAAAGACCTGAAAGAAAGATCTATGTCACATATTCGCGTGACACTGACCTGAGGGCCAGTGTCAGTGTAAAGTACACTAATGGCCTTTTCCATTCCGATGCACTGACGAGTATACTCAGTGTTTCACATCTCCTTTGCGGTTAGACTGCGAGACTAAGCCTAGTCTGCAGAGAATTGTATTGCCAATCGATAGTCCCTCATGAAATTTTACAGTGTTCTTTATATGTATACAACGGCACGGGGATTTTATGGGGCTCTACCACAGATTGGATGGAATTTTAAAATACATTATCGGATTACATCAGATTTCCATAGATTTTATTCAATTTTACGGAATATCTCACGTGATTGTTTCTCTGCAAGTTAATGTTCGAGTAAAATAAAAAAAAGATCCAAATTTCGAGGTGGGAGAGAAAAAAAAAAAGAATAATTTTCAGTACGTATATACGTATATTGTTTCTTTTTTCTTTTTTTTTTTTTTCTCGTATAGCTAACCGAACCTTCCGATCCCTTATACAGGACGACCTTATTTGTATACGGATTTCCTTATTCCCCCTTGAATCGACTCCCTTGAGTGCCGTTGAGACCCGCATAATAAGATTTCTTGAGATTTCATGGATTTTCCGCAGAGCGCCTTATAGATTTCAGAAAAGTTTTGAAAAATTTCATAGATTTCTATAAATCATCGGCAGATCATATGCAATTTTCGTATGTATAGGTTTAGTCAGATCTGGCAAGATTTCACCATCGAAATTGCTTTGAATGTCATAATACGTCATGGGATTTGGTCTTCGTCTTCAATTCATAAAAAAATCTACAGAATTCCATCAAGCGTCTCGAGGCGTTACGGTGTCACATCGGATTCTATAGGACTCTGATGATTTTTATGGGGCTGTTCGTCAGCTGTAATTATATCGTACAGGGTTAATCAATTAATCGGATCCGTGGACTTAAACCTCGAAGAGAAGTACCGAAAATAGCGACCTGTGCGACCGAATGCCGCACTCGCTAGATACACACAGTAGTAACAGTGGAAAAGAAACAGAGGCTCGGCGAGCAAGAAACCGTCTGACCTACCACTGCCTCAAACTACTGGAAAGCAGCCTTACCGACTGCCGAGCGAGTAGTAGTAGCTACAGTCGACGGTTCGGGCGGACCAGCAAGTAGTAAGAGACGGTGCGGTCGGACCAGCAAGTAGTAAAAGACGGTACAGTCGGACCAGTTGGCTTCAACGATACAACGCGTTCTGCAAGCTCAACAGTCGGATTTTTGCCACTGGCTGGGCTGTATTGATTTTGACTCACATTATTCTTTCGCTGATTTACACGAGATATTCGAAGAGAAGCGATAAGAACAAGTGGAAGGGTAATTTTGTGAGAAGAAGAATAAGAAAGAAGAAGAAGAAGAAGAAGAAGAAAAAACATTGAAATCTTGATGCAATTACGCGCACTGTACAAGGTCGTGGAGATGTCCTTTTGGAGTATTCCAATGTTCTGTACGTCCTACTCCTCCGATATCAGATTTTCTTTGTATGTTGTATGTGCATATACCCTTGGGGTATTTATTCAGGTCACGATTTTATCGCCATTCTAGAACACATCCTTCACATCCCAATAGGAAGCTAACTGCCGCTGGTGCTGGACTTGACAGAAGAAATTATACTGGAGAGATGGACGAACGGTCCTGTTCTCATACGCCATATCTATACCCCATTCCCATCTTTTAGGAGGAGAATTTTCCACTAGTTTTATTCATGGTTTTATTCAGGTAGTTGACAGTTAAACTGGAGTAGGAGAAAATAACACGTGATTCTGGAATTGAATCGTAGTTTCGAGATGAGAGGTCGTATTCTCTGATCGCACCGTACGCTTTTGTCGCTCTTAATGAAAGGCCGTTCAAACTTGATGATGGCTGAGGCAAAGCTCAACTTTGCTATTCAAATTTTCAACACGACCCTTCATTAATTATTCGAAGATCAGCAAGGCTTCGGGGGTAAAGAACCTGCTTAGTCCGGAGGTCCTAACTACGAACAACCCGAACTGAAGCGTCTCTTGAAAATACTAGGACCACTTGTAATTTTCCCTTTCATTAATTTTCATCCACGGTCTTATCTCGATCGGTAATTTCCTCTCTTGGGTAAAAGAATTGTCATCTAAAACAACGTCACAATGTCAAGCTGCCGCGCCACATTTGTGCGCCGGATCCTCCGTACGCTGCCACGGCTAGTACCAATGATGATAATGCAGCCGGCGTACGGTATCGGCCAGCGTTATCTTTCACCCTTTGGTATCACGTCATAGTATAGAAAAACCCATACGCCTGCGTCCCAGAATTCCTCCTTCTGTCCACAAGCTGATCCCGCGTGGGTTGCATCAATTACTTACGATTATATCCAGGCTAGCTCCTCTTACGTCAGCCGGTACTCGACATGCGTCAAGATTATACGTCATGAACATATTATCAGCGATGAAAAATACTTCCTCTTGCTCTTTCCACGTGGATTGTTGATGCAATGGACCATTCATTGCATCTGTGGCGTTGAGTTTATACTCCGGTACGAAGATCTCTGATGAGCTTCCCAATCAGAATTTCCGCTATGGGCACTGGCTATGAGCAAAACAAAATCAAGACCAAGACTACTGGTAGTCTTGTAGTTCAGTCTTTTTCTTGCTCAACTCTTGCAGACTTGGTCTTGTTCTTGGTCTCGGTCTTGCAAAAGACGAAGTTCAATACTGCAAGACCAAGACCGATTCTGCTTATCACTATATGACACACTCTGATTTCGAATGCTCTAAAGGGTTTGCGGTGAGCGAACGATGTGCGGTGCTCATCGTCACTAGCCTATCTAATCTTTGCCCTCATCTTATACTTGGGCAGGGGTTTGAATCAGAAATAAATAGCCACCTTCTGGGTGCTCCTAATATTTTGTGCAGAAGGCCCTTATCTGGGCACGATAAAAAGGCAATCAAACTTCCATCATCATCGGAGTATTCCCCCAGTCTAGCCGAGAACGAAATTCTACAGGGAGACGTCAATGGGCGTCTGATCAACGCAAACTCGAATATCCCATCAAGATGTGTTGCAGTGTCGCTTCAAGGGAAGCACATCTATCATCACGTCATTGACGCATCCCGCAAGCTCGAGGCTTTATCAACGCGTTGGATTAATCCTTGGTAACATGCTCCGGGCAGGCCTAGTACGACGAAATAATTAAACGATAGACCTTTGTTCGCTTTCGTTTATGCCAACGCTACCGCCTGAGCTGGTCAGATAATCTTCGTATTATATTTTCTCGACCGACACAAGGGGCCCAAATCCTCTTTGTACCTTCGTAATATTTCCCATTTACCTACCGCACTTTACTGTGTACAACCTAGTCCTCTTAATGAATCGCTCAAACTTTTTAATTCCTCGTTAAACCCTCGGTGGAGCGTTTAAACCTGCCTAAATTATTATATGTTTACCACCGAAATTTTTCACCCTGATGATCAAACGACAACATATTAGCGGGCAATTATCGACTTTGATCAATTCAGTTCACAGTTCACTATGTTGGTCTAGAAATTTCGTCGTCTAACTAAAAGGGCAATTATGAAAGATCACAGTATCAGAGGATCCATAAAAAATACATTCATCTGTTCATTGCATGATTGAGGAGTTGGGATCTAAACCCTCGTACGAATGCCGGAGTATTGCCGGATCTATCCACATGGCACAGAATTGGTACTACCCCTGCTGCCAAATTTCGTTTGGTAATACTGGCCCAGTACAGGTAAATTTTTTGCCCAACGTTGGGCTACTGCTGATGACTAGTACTGACAACTGATCACACATAGGGCTCAGCTGGAAGTCAGTTCTGTACTGGGAATACACTGAACCAATATGGTGTTTCATACTGACTGCGGATTATTTCGTGCCGATTAGCGGCACCATAAGTTGGACCAGTGTTAACAACCCGAAATTGTCCCAATATTGATTTTGACTTAGGTAATGCTTGGCCCTTGGTAGCTGTCAGTACTGGCAGCAATGCATTGCCAATGCCAAGCCAGTTTGCAGTACGTATGTACATACATCATAAGAAGCTGAAAATGGATTTAGACCAAAGTATAGATTCTTGCTCAAAGAATTGTGTGTTTTTTTGGCTCCGTGGAATGTAGCAGTGCCCCATTTTCACGACACCATAGGAAGATATCGATAATTATAATCTAACTTAGGGTAGAGGGTACGCGTTGACTTGTGAGCGATGAGTCTTTGACGTCGCAGCACCAACAGCCTAGCCCCTGTGTTAGTTATTAACCTGTGGTTGGTAGGTGGTGACTAGGTAGTGGTAAGGCGAGGGCAGGAACCCTGGGGCGACTTGTGGTTTGATTCGGTTGCGTGCAGCCAAGCGAAAGATGAAATGCACGCGATCCAGACTTCCTATCGTCAATACACAATTATAACGTAGCACAAGTAGACGAATAAGAGTTGCGCCTCGTGCGAGCTGGTCTCTCGTTATTGGGACATTTTATATGCAGGAAGAAACCGCACACTGGTACTATTGAATTCCTATGTGCCTGCCGCCTTTATTTCTCGTCTCTTTATCCCTAGAATGTTCAATTCATGCTATCATCCCCGGCTCATAAATGTCAAATCATTATAATCGCTCACCCCCGCGTTACAGCGTGCATCTTTTTTTTTTCATAAATTGAATATATTTTCGGCACGGGTATACACGTAATCGCATCTATCTCTAACAAGTGGGGTGATTCTTCCTCGGAAAACGACAACAGCATGGTATCGTCGCGTCGCGTTTAGCATATTGAAAGAAAGTCATGAATTTAGATGGTGTGCAGCAGCTTTTACCTGAGATATTATACCCCTGGTGTATGTGTGTCCACTCATTATAAATACACAGGGTGTCTTCACAGCTTTACCATTCTCATTTATATTCGGTAATTTATAAATGATCCAGCTTCGGTTCCTCATCCAATCGATCCCCTCGTTTCAACGTAGTTATCTACCATCATTCATCTCTACAGCTATCTGAACCCTCAACCGAAAATCTTGACCTTTGAACTGAGATTTTTAACCCTCGAGAGCTCAAGTGGTGAGCTACTTTCTTCAGCGGACCCAAAACTTCCACCTTACCATGGCAATTTTTCACCTTTAAGCTTGCGACGACGATTAATAGCTTAGCAAAAGAGATTAACCCCCTTACCAGTAGTGCCCGTTAGGTACTACGAAGGAGATTACAAGGGTGGTTAAAATTATTGCTGGTACTGTTGTGCTGTGAAGATTCCTTTGCTTTATAGTCTTCCGTTCAAATGGTGAAGATGAACAATGCGGGTAACCGCAGCGTGTTACCATATCATGAGATCATTGATATGAAATGAACCCTATGTAAGGTCGACCCGGACTCCATCGTGCTTTGAATAAAGAAAATATTGCGAATCAGTTGCTCCGGAAACCTCGGTGATTTCTGCTCCGGGGCTTGCACGTTCGCCTTTAATATCGTCGGGTTGATAGTGGCTAGGGGAGTTTGAACGAACGCGTGGCAAAAAAGGTACCAACCAAACCACTTCAAGGATCAGGTAATCCTGAAAGAAAGGTCGTGGCGCACGAGGTTGAATTTGCGGCTAACAATCGTTCTGTTCAACCTGCGAGACGAAACAACGAGTGAAGATATCTCTCGATGTGTTTATTATCCTGATGGGGTTAACGAGTGAAAACCCATTCTCTTAAACTCCTATCAGCTGAAGGGATGATTCTAAAAACGGGTTGTAACGGAAGTAGACGCATCAGTCTATTGTTGGTCGAGGATAATTGGGAGGTCTGCACAAGGTGTCTGCTGGTACAACTAGAAGAAGATTAAAACCTGAAAAGCCGCTTGAAGAAATGTCAAATTCCTTCTTCTACCCCCGTGGAGTACAATTTACCCCATTCCCTGGGGGCCCCATGTTCAGTATGGTGTTTGCAAAGGTTATACGCGTCCCGGTATCCCGGCGTCCCGACGCCTGCTGCTAATGTCACGGGGTTACGGTGTCACCTCGCGCCCCATCCTTGGTTCTTCTGGGGACGCCCGGGGGGAGTCATGATGCTGGGGATGAAGGGGCGATGGTAAAGAGAGAGAGAGGGAACGAGATCTGTTTGCCCTCCGGGACTCGGTGTTCCCGGGAACGGTGCGCGGCTGGCTATCGGAAATGTCATTGTTGTTCAACGACGGTGTTCAACGCTATCTACTCCACTTGAACGAGAAAATTTTTACACTTTTTCTGTTTATTATTATTATTATTATTATTTTTCTTTCTCGTTTTCCGATCAGTTCCAACCATGTGGAAATGTCAGCAGATATAACGAAATCAATGAGTTTCTTCTTTAGGCACCCTTCAATTATGTACTACTAGAAAGTTATATGACAGACATTGACAATTGTCGACATCACCGGAGAAGTTTAGTCGAAACTTTATTTTTCCTCTTCAGCTTTCAATCGTATATGTGAATTGTCACGTTCAGTTGAGGGATGATGAATGAGGGAAGTAGGTGGTGGATGGAAAGATTCCGTGTCTTTTAAACGAAAGCTTTTAATAGTGGGCACGCATCGCTCATTCTTCCATTTTGTTAGTTTTGTTGATTTATGGTTGACGGTGAGACGTGACTGTAATACTTTTCCCCATTGGTGAAAGCCCGGAACTATAGGTGGCTTTTTCACGATGGGTGGAAAGGTCGAAGGGTGTCGGAATGGAGCCTCACGTTGCCTGTGTCTAAAGTACTCGAAAACTTGTAGGACGCAAACTAATACTCTCCGCGTTCGGTGATCGGGTCAAAAAAGATTCGACTTTGCCACCCGTTCAATGACGAAGGGCCTCTCACCGTCACTCTTTTTGCTTCTGAAACTTTATAAGGCACTTCGCCTTGTTAATATTAATCGGGGCTTTTCTTCCCTCCCTCATCTATACCTCTTCTTCTTCTTCTTCTTCTTCATCGTCGTCGTCTTCTTATTCTTGTTCTTCTTCTTACCACCAGATTCTCTTCAATCTTCCAGCTAGGTACTTCCTTTCTCAACGAATGACCAAAACTTTCCACGATGGTCACTTGAAATTAGGTTGGCAAGGGTCGCGCGGCCTAAAATACGCCGACGCCGTTCCTCTACTAACTTTATTACGAGTTTCTTTGGGCCAGGGCGTGAGGCTTGAGTCCTCCTTCCCCGTTCTTCATCGATCCATCTATCTTCTATCTTCTATCCATCTATCTATCTATCTTCATTATAACCAGACACGTGTAAGAGTCTTGAAAGCTACTGGAACGCCGCACCATCGATATACGGGGGAGGGTTACGTCAGGACATTTCTATTTCAGGAGAGGAGAATAGTAGCTACGGTTTGTAAAATTAGCTACGCTTTGTCCTCGTTCGCTGTTCCAAGTCGACACTGTGTAGTCTCGAGGTTACCAAAGCGCGCATATACTTTGTAACCTGGCACCATAAAACGTTCGGGTGTACAGGAACACTTGAGGAATCGATTATCCGTCCATGCATACTTTCACAGTGAACAATATTCTTCGCAGTATTTCTCTTTGTATTTTGCGTTCTTTAGGTTTACTTTCTTTTTCTTTTACTGGGCTCCGTGATTCTTGTCAGTTAAAACCAGCGTTCACGGTTCGTCGGGCATCCAGAATAGGTAGTCTTGCCATTAAAATGAAAAGGCAGTGTGAAAAATACGCCGTAAGAATGTCTTATTGCACAATGCCTCTCGCTTCCTCGGTCTCGTAACTTTGCCAAATCGTCGCACCAGCTTCAGCTTGATGGTCCGTTTGATGGGCAATTCCACCCTGCCTAGGGTTCATCCGTGTGGGCTTTAAACTCGAGATCAACACAGTTCGAGTCTCCGGGGGTTGAGAGCAAAGGGAAAACATAAACATTTATGATACGCCGATGTCTAGTCTAACTTTTGATCAACAAGTTCAGTTTCTGTACCCACGTACATACTGTAAACTGGCTTGCCATTGGCACGGTACTGGTGCCAATACTGACAGCTACCAAGTGCCAAGCTTTGTTCAAGTCAAAGTAGATGATGGGACAATTTTGGGTTGTTAAGACCGGTTCAACTCATGGCGAATCCTCAACCAGTATAAAACCCCATATTGTCCCAGTGCATTCCCAGTACAGAACTGACTTCCGGCTGAGCTCTATGTATGTTAACTTGTCAGTACTAGTCATCAGCATTCGCCCGACGTTGGGCAAAGCATTTATCTGTACTGGGCCAATATTACCAAACGAAATTCAGCAGCCGGGGTAGTGCCAGTTCTGTGCCATCTGGGTAAATCCGACAATACTCCGGCATTCGTACATGGGTAGTTGAGAGAAATAAATGGAAAAGCGAATCAAAGGCTGATTCAGGTACGCGATGGCAATTGCTGCTAGGTCTCAATCACAAACCCCTTCACAGCTCCATACCGCTAGGGTTCTGGGAACTAGGTTGGTCATGGGATTGGAAATGACGAGGAATATGTTTTATACATGGGCGTGTCTCGTCCGTGACTGGACATGGGTACCTACTTTGATCGTATAGAGATGAAAAACTATGTGCGATATTTGACTGACAGGACTATTAATGGGCCCGATGGAAGACATCGGAACTCTCCTTTGATGAATTGGTAAATATGTGATGGGTGTTCGAATGACATTCGTGGCACACACAACGAAATCACCTGATAAAACCGCGCCGGTAGGATGAAATTCAAGGCGTATAGAAGAGAAGTATTAAGTAGTGCGCAGTCGTTTTTGCGCTCGCGTGGGCTGACTGTGCCACGGTTGTCATGGTTACGTGCTGTTGCGCGCCAAACAACGTCATTCGTTTCGAGGCGAGACTCCACGAACAGAGCCGAGAACCCTCCCCAGGGCTAAGCAAGCGACGGTGAACGGACTTCTGATACCATTCATCCCTTGCCGCTAGTAAGACCTCGACAGTGTCTGACGGCGTCTGGTCAGCTACGCGTCTGTAAGGGGACCAAGGAAACCACCTCCCTTAAAGCCAATACTACCAACTATCACGCGATCGTTTAATAACGTCTGGGAGTGTCCGTGAGCCAATTAAACCCGCCACTGGCCAACTCGTGACGTAATGATCGTGTGATCGGAGCATTTCTGATAAGAATAACCTTTAAAACTTCATTGCTTGATGATGAATTACAAACTCGACCCGAGTTATCGTTACCCGGCACATTCGGAACGGCGGTGAATACTATAACACTAGATCGAACGGAACGCGGCTTAACTTGTTGAACGTACGTGGATCCAACTCCGGTTGTTTGGACAGTATCATCAGTTCATTTCGCGCAGTTATCATTGACAAATGTGAAAAATTAGGTATTTTTTATCGCCGGTTTTTTCAGCAATTTCAATTTAGTTCGGATTACTTTTACATCTTAACTCCATTTGATCAGTCATCATCGGTCCTTCCGGCCGTGGCACTTCAATGTACGCGGTGAAGTAATTAACGGGGTTGTTCAGGGCGGAGATCTATTAATAGTGTGTCGTGTGCCTATACCTATTAGACTGAAGTAGATATCGGTGGTCGATATCTGATATTGATTTACCCAGCTGATGACACTACACGGCCAAAGGATACACACCTTGCGTAACTTCAGGTCGAGCTAATAACATAACGTAGTCGATTTCATACTGATGGGGAACAACACCACCAACCTGTTATCAATTGTCAGTTTAATTACTGAACACTCGTTGCCTTTTTTTCTAATTCGATAAAATTCCCATACCAAACCGAAAGCGGATCATCCATTTGAAATTTGAACCAAAGATATAAAATATGATACAGACGGGGTGGAACCAGTCGTTGGATAACGAAACGAGGGTACAACGTATCGACAAACGATACTTTGATCGTTAGGTCCAGGGAATTACGTTGCAAAAGATCAAGACATTTTACCAAGTGAAAATTATCACCATTTTTGTGCATGAGGTTTATTTTACAAAAGGATATCATCCATAATTGAACAGTGAATATTATAGTTTTACGGAACGTTAAATAAAACAACCGATGATAAGATGAAGGAGGGCATTCATTCCGGGAGAACCGTAAAGGTGGACCGTGGCGGTGGTCTATCTCATCTTCTTCAGGTCAAACCCCTAGAGGTATGTCTGCCTACGACGGACCTCGGACGGGAGATAATTTAGTTTTTTCTCAGGGAATGATGCCTTACTCCTTTTCCTCTGCTTCCTTCATTCACTTCTTTTTCCTTTCCTTTCTTTTCTTTCTTCTTATTCTTATTCTTATTATTTTTATTTCTTCTATGACGGTCATTCTTTGCCGCCATATCACGCTCTAATGAATGTTAGATGCGCCAGGGTATCCCTCGGCCTAAGGCATCTATATTCGAGCAAAGGTCTCGCCTGGGAACAGGGCAATGATCAACAGTCGGCCTCTATAAGATGCTAAGTTTAAAGTGCCTACGTGACTAGTGTATGCTGGCTCACTTCTTCTTATTCTTCTTTTGCTCGAACGAAGAAGAAGCCGACTATAAAGATCTGACGTGTCTATGTATAATGTAAGAGGTTCTCCACCCCATGCCGGTGGCCCCTTTTTCATCCCCCATCTTGAGTGTAGCCTCTTCGCCTCCTCCTCTTCTACTTCTTCTTCTTCTTCTTCTTCTTCTTCTTCTTCTTCTCCAAACCTCTTCTCATGACGACGTAGAGTATGGTGGTTTTGTTTTTCTGAAGGGTAACTCTGCATCCGAGACCAGAGTGACGACGCTGTATTAGATTAAGTGACTGATGGAGACTGATGACGGTGGATAAAACCTTTGCGTAGTACCTATTATTTAATCAAAAGTCTAATACAGTGGGGACAATTTATATTGCTGACATAAAATCTTCGTCTCTTCAAAACGCCAACACCAACCCTCACCGAACTTTTGAAACTTTTCAGCTGTCTGAGAATATGACATGTTCCTCCTCCAAAGTCTTTATGTTTACTTTTGATAAGAGATATGGCGAGAAAGTTTACTTCCCATCTCTTAGCTGCCATGGATTTATTTTCAAAATTATACCTCTCTTACTCAGGATATTGCTTTTTTCGGTGTTATATATTATGTCCTGTTATAAGTTTTTACCATATGGTTACCACTCGCCAATATAAGAACAACACCCTGATGACAACCCGATAAAACTTTAAGTTCCACTTAGTTTCCAACTACTGAAAGTACGTCGTACGTTTTTTTTTTTTCTTTGTTCTTTCTTCAAATCTTAGGTTACCAAAAAAGATCAGGCAAGAAGTAAATCCAAATTGTGGGAGTAAAACACTTTGCGACTTTGTCACTTTTTACCAAAGTAAAGTCTTCATCCTCAAAGTTCCATTACGATCGATTGTGTAGTTTGGAAAAAGTAACGAATCGCGTTTTTCGAGATGGATCAGCCGTGTGTGCTTTTTTACTGATGAACTACTTGACTGATGATATAATACTGTACTTTTGAAAATTTCACATGAGTATAAAGGAACCAAGTTCGGAATAAACAACCGTTTATATTCAATATTTATTCAATACCTATTTTACGATGTTCGATCAAGTTTCATCGTCAAAGTTTCACTGCTTCGAAAAAATAGCCTTATTTATCTTTCAGGGTAGGTATTCGATTCCTTTCGCTCCACCGGCGTCGATGGTATTCCCTAAAGAATCGTGGAACATTCTTTCATTCACTTTTCAAGAATATCAAATTGACTTATCGACTGACTGAGACTGAAACTTTGCTCTGATCATCAGTGCATTAGCTTTCGAATATGTTGTAAATTAATTCAGTACCTAATTCGAGTAGCTCATATCGGATAGCTAAACAATGCGACTCGTATAAGCTGCGGGGGTTCATTAAATCAGCAAAATTTCTCGAGCTGCAAAAAAACCGTAAATCTTTACGTGCATTTCAATCTTTTATACCTACTAAGTTTAATCATCGGGTTGGGGGCAGCCTGTGGTCACGCGAACCATACGCGATAAAAATCATTTGTGTAAAGCGTGCTGGTGTTACCTGGAGTTTTTCACAGGACGAATTTAAATCACGTTCTGAAAAGCCAAATCGACCAAATATGATGATCTTTCGTTTAACTCCTAGTTAGCCCAGTTACCTACTTATATACACACTGACTGGTCTTTTTCGTCAACTAACAAAAACTATTTTTTTTTACAGTCACTGGAGAGTACGCGGCGTATGCTGGCACTATGCGAGGAGGTAAGTTTTCTTTCTTTTTTTTTTTTTTTTTTTTTTCTTTGATTTTACCAAAAATCCCCTTGCAATAATATTAACAATATAATTATCGGATATTATTATTCTTATTACAATGTTGAAATTCATGGCCTCGGGAATGGTTGTATCTATATACTTCATTAGATAACTCTTTTTTTTTTTTTTTTTTTTTTTTTTTCAATGTCTCTGTCTTTTTGTACTGTTAGTTTCTAAACCCTGCAATGTATACAGTCATCATCTCGGTTCTTGCACCAAAAAAAAAAACCGTGATCGGTTTTTTTCTAAATTTTCTTGACAATGTTACAACAAGATCTGATTGCTAACGCCAAATAATACCTAATGATATTTATTCAATATCATTCGACCTATCAACGGGGGAACAACATTCACTGTTCATTCCTCAAATAAGTCAGTCAAATGATTGTTCATTGTTTAAAATAAGTCTATAGATTCGATTGTTAAATTATCTTCAATCAAAATTCCTACTTTGATTGGTCCGGATGTGAGTAATCAGTTAAGCCTTGAGATGGTATGGCCGAATTGTAAGGGGATGGTTACGATCAGACTCATTATTAGCTATTGTTTAAAAATGGTTCCATGTTAGTCTGGATAAGTCTTCTAGGTCTACTGTGCACCCCCGTATATCGTATTATACATATACTATCCTTTCAAGACTGAGACTGAATTTCTGAAGATGTGACGATGCTGAATGTGGATGACTTCTGCGCACTAATTTTGTGGCACCCTGTCCCATCTTGTTCTGTATTATATATATATATTATTCTTCGACTATTCTTTCATTTCGATCCTATATAGCCTATTCCGTATCAAGATTAAACATTTGTTGTAACAATGCGGAGATCTTGTATAAACGAATCATTTTCCTTTGTATGTATGCATATATGTATATCAATACAATGACAATTGTGAAAGGCAAATATAGTCTATATTCACCGCACGGTTACTACGACGTTAAATCATTGACGGGATAAAACGGAGCTGAAAATCTTTCAATCTTATAAAAAAAAATATATATAAAAAAAAAATGATAATAATAATAACGAAAAAAAAACAAAAAAAAAAAAAAAAAAAACAGTCTAATATAAATTGTAAGCGTCGGTCAATGTGTGTGGTGTTTGTAACTGACATTCTGCTGCTGTGCTGCTGAGATGTTAGTGGCTGACCTGTCGCCCTGTCTATGTTTAACTATAATAATTTAACTAAACATACTTACCTAGTGCAATAACAGATCAATATATATATATATATGTATTGCCTTCAGATAAAAGATCAAACTGATTATGATGATGTACAAGATTTTGATCGGTTGTATATTTTTTTTTCAATTTCTTTTTATAATGGAATTGAAAAAAAAAAAATGAAAATAAAAATATCGATCGTTATTCATGGCAGCAACAATTTAGAACTATTCTCTGAAGGCAGTCGTATTACGCTCTGTCTGAATAGTTCACTGCCCATTTATTCAAAATTTGAATTTTAAAGCCAGGGTTAATTTTGCATTTACATCCTTAAATTATCACTATTGAGACAGTGTATAGTACGAACATACTCTTATTCTCTCACAAGTACTTAATACTTTCTCTATATGCCACGCCATGCTCGTGTCACCACTGTGCTACTGTGTCTACTATCTCTCTATCACTATATCTATCTCTATCTTGCTCTATTTGTTTTACTATTTGTCTATCTCTCTATCTCTCTCTCTCTCTCTCTCTGTTTCTCTCTAGCCCCGGATTGTAATTGGATTTATATCTTGATATAATACTTATATTGGATGCGTAGACACATACTCGTAGTACACTGGTTGTTGTTTTGATAAATCAGCAAAAAGAGAGAGAAAAAAAAAAAAAAAAAAAAAAAGAAAAAACGAAAGAAAAGAAAATACTTCACAAGACAGATGTCATGGCTAAATTACAGTGATCAGCTACAGACACAAACACGCATATCTCTATTGCTTTGAATTTTTCAAATCGTTTGCTGCACTTGATGCGATTTTCTTAAAACAGCTGCGCACGCAGCAGCTACTAATGTGCAACAGTTTGATGCAAATTTATCAAAGAAATCATTCACTTTAGTCGCAGCGACGTTGAATCGATTAAATTTAAAGCATACGAGAACCACATTAGGTGTACAAGACCATTATACAAACATGACGAAATTGATATATACCTCTGCAGCACAAATTGTAATTTAACTTATATAAATCACACAAACTAAATACAATACGACACTAATTCTCAGTCTTCCTTCGAAACATCGCCTCGGTTTAGTGATGATGAAAAATTTATTTGATATAATATATCAAGTGGTTAATTATTTTACGGATATAAATGTAAAAAAAAAAAAAAAAAAAAAAAAAAGGAGAATAATTTTCCTATACTTTTTAAATCGACAGAATTGCAAGATTTGTCTGTTACGAAGGAAGGCACATGTCAGGCTGCTGCTGCTGGCTGACCTGGGGCTCTCAGTGTTGTCATGCCATGTGTTTGTGTATGTTGTGTCTGTTTGTGTCGTGCTACCCTAATTGTGTGTACCTATACCACTCACTACC
Organism: Ametastegia equiseti; assembly: GCA_963989295.1. Lineage (NCBI taxonomy): Eukaryota > Metazoa > Arthropoda > Insecta > Hymenoptera > Tenthredinidae > Ametastegia > Ametastegia equiseti. The sequence goes on from OZ022402.1 coordinate 4,518,220, forward strand.
ACCCCCCACCCCCCCACCCCCCCCCCCCCCCCCAACCCCCTCAACATCACCCTCCACTTTTTCAACAAATCTCATCATATCATAACCACTAATTCAACGAACTTGTCAGGGGATCACCAGTCCACATGTACACCGATTTATCAAAACCCTATATTACGTCCTTCAGAATTCAAACCTGATGTTGTCATCATTTTCACATTATAATATAATATAAACCCCAAGGATCTATGACACTGCATCTAGACGTTGAACAGTTTATCTATATATTCATCAAACATTAATTACAAAAAAAAAAAAAAAAAATTGTTATCAAAGTTCATCAGCATTTAGTTATGGATTTGCTCCAATCCTCTTGGTTCTGATGGTCTTTTGTTATTATATGAATTCAATGCCATTCAATTGCCCACTTTGTTTTGCAGTTCATACTTGAACAATGTGTCTTGTATCGAAGGGACGTATTTAAATGACTGTAGGATGACTTCAAAGGAGTCACAAAACTCATAGATTTGCTAACTAAAGAAAAAGAAAAAAAAAAAAAAGTTTAGATGCAGAACGGTACATGGAGATGACATATTAATTATATATATATTTTTCAATTATAACGCAATAACTGATAACCCGAACTGACATCGCGCTCGCATTTCACATTATAATATGAACATTATCCTATATCCATACCTATACATATCTCACTGTCTTTTTATATACATATAATATATAATGGTTAAGAGGTAAGATTTTCTGGTCAATAACCGAATTTCTTACCTTAAAAAAAAAAAAAAAAAAAAAAAAAAAAACGGTGCACGTTTGGTCCATGGATTTTATCAAAGTATTTTTATTCGGAGAGAAGATTTTTTATCAACAATTCAAACCTGAATTAATCAAAATCAAAATCTTTGTTATATATATAAAAAAAAAAAATCCATGGGTTATACCGTTGGTACATTTCCGCCATCAGAATATTAATAATTATTAATTTTCTGATAATTGAGATTTTTTATTTTCAAACACTGTCCGATATTTTTACCATAATATATATGAATAACATTTTAAAGTATTATCAATCGGAAGTGTACCCACATATTTGCTACCGTTCATATATACCTACAGGGGATTTCAAGACAACAGTACAAGAATACTTATGGCTCTGCCAGTAATAATTAAATGTTTGACTATTAATTAACATGCATATATACTATTATCAGTTACTCTCTGAAAAAAAAAAGCAAAAAAAAAAAAAAAAAAAAAGCAAAAAGAATACTAATATACTAATATTATACCAACTCTCTAACACTCGTGGTGGTTGTGTGTGTTGTGCTGCCTCTATCTAACGTAGAGCAAGGAGGCTGGCATCCGTACTCTGGTCGCCCTGGACGACCAGGGAGGTGAGTGAACCGAAAACCCTCAATCTAACATAATCCTTATTCATTTTAAAATAACCAAAAAAAAAAAAAAAACAATTTTCTTTTCGGCTATTTACCTTATCTTGTCTATTCCTATAATCTAACGTGAAAAAAAATCTATCCCATTTTAGTAAGTTATTTTTCTGCCTAAAAATAATTTTCACTCTGTTTTTATTTCTTATTTTTGTCTCTTTTTCTCTATTTTGATATTTATTTTTTATTTTTTTACCACTAACTATTATTTTCACCTTTCCTCGTATACAGATTCAACGATCAACCAAAAATGTATATTATTCTACATTTATACATATATAATACATATTATATTCGATACATGTTCTAATTATCGATCAGAGTCAAATCGATTTTTATTTCACACGTCAATTCTTCTAATGTTATTTTTCTAATTAGTTATTTTCTTACTTTCAAATTTAGACGTATTATGACATCTTTTATGATATTCCACGTGTGCGTGTATATATGAATAATTGTTACGTCGAATGGAACAATTTCATCATTATCATACATCCCCTTTTTTATTATCTCTATTTCACATTCACAAATACATACGTTCAATGGGCAGAGCAAAATGATTTTCATTTCTATGGTGAAAAAGTAATTAAGGGGACCAGTACAGTTTGGATTCAAAAATTTATAGACTAGTCCAGAATTCATTTATTCTTTATCAAAGTTCATTTCACTTACAATTAATAAAAAAAAAAAAAAAAGTTTTCTCTTCTCAAATCTCTGTCATAAGGATTTTGGAGCACCGTTGGTTTGGAAAGAAAATCCTCAGCATGTGAAATAAGGATTATAAAAAAAAAAAAAATTGACTGTGTGCAAACTGTATAGCCAATTATCCCAAGTTTTCAAAATTTTTGCCACTGATTTGCAAATAACTTGGCCAAAACTGAAACATTAAAAAATTCCCTCGTTCACATGATGAGGATTTTCTTTCTGAACAAAATAAAACACAGCTTTTGGGAGTGAACATTTTTCTTGCTGTGAAATGAACTTTGGTGAAATATAAATGAATTCTGGACTACTTAGTTCAAATTCCCAAAATCAATGGTCCCCTTGAATCCGGAGAAAAATATCACATGCTATAATTTTGACTGATAGATCTCTATAATAACATATTCGTTTGGAAATCTCTCGGCTTTTTTTATTTTTTTTTATTGCTATACCTATTTGAATGTTACAAATTAACTTTTTACAGAGATACAATACCGGTGTTAGCTCCCCCATCTTTTTTCCCTTTCCTTTACTATAACACCGCCTCATATATTATTTACCCGCAGACATGTATATATATATACATATATATATATACAATTTATATATACGAGGTCACATTATAATCAACTTTTGGGTAGAAAAAACGTATGAAAAAAAAAAATAAAATAAAATAAAAACAATGAACAAAAAAAAAAAAAAAAACAACAACAACACTGGTATCAGTTTGAACCAAGAATCCTCATCATATAATTACCCCATATGTGAATAAATAACTTTCTGCTGATCCCCCAGACAAGTGATGTATGTATGTACATATATGTATATGTATGTGAAAAAAAAAACAAACCATATCTGTTGTCTGGGAATATATTATGCAGAACTTTAGTTGTTTCTTTTCCTATATACTATACTCACAAATCCCCCCCCTAACCCCCCCTCCCCCCCTATCCATTAATACAATAACAATAATAATGCTATATAATCTAAGCAATGCCACACTCTGATATACTCTCTGGATAAAAAAAAAAAAAAAAAAAAAAAAACTATAAATAATATGAAATTTGTAAAAATAATATAATTACACTCGTTCTCTTTTTATATACATTATATACTACTACTATATATATACTACCTACTTGCACCTCGTTATAAACTTTCAGCGTTGAAAACAGTAAAATAAAATAATATACTTAATAATAAAGCCAATGAATTACACCGTCGTGCATGTCGCACGCTTGAAATATCCTCACTTTATATCCATTTGGTATATTTTGTATTACCGTGTTTAGGCGGTATTAGATTTTCTTTATTATTCTAATTGAATGAAATTATTAAAAAAGTGAGCATAATTCGAGATTGTGTTTAATTAGGTACGTAGCCCTAGGTAGGACAAGGTAAGAGGTGCTTTACGTACAAGTAGAGTCGACGTTAGGGTTGTGCTGGCTTGGTTGGTTGGTTCGTTGGTTGCAGGTTCGTAAAGTGTTGGTTGGCACTCACACTTTTATATACGGATTTATTAACATCATTATATAAAACGAAAAACAGAAAGAAAAAAAAACAAAAGAAAACATAGAATTTTTGCAACGAATAACAACTATATATCAATTGTCGATTATAAGCTCTCGTTTTTTACTTATTTTATTTTTATTTTTTATTTATTTTTTCATATCTTCTCGATGGTAACGCATAATATCTACGGTCTTTAAGGCCTGGCTATACTCAATTTTGACTGAAATTTGTTATTTTCTCAAATTTCCCCGAAACGGTAACACCAAACGGATTTTCCATTTGGGAATTTGATGATTTGTGAGTAATAGGTTCGATCCGTCTCGCGAGAGTCGATGCTGAAATCGATATAAAATTATTTATTGTTCATCGCGATGTATGAGCGTGCCACATATTTCGACTATTACCGAAGTCTACGCGAAACAGAGGCGAAAAAACATTCAGCTCCGCCATTCTAGGTGAAACGTCGAAGACATTGATCGTAAAACATAGTCATTTTAGGCAATAATTGGGTTGTAGTTTCCAAAACAGACGGATGTCAATCGTTCAGACGCCATAGTAATCTTCAGTTTCGACCGAGGTTCCGGCAATGCCCGAAAGATGGCGGTTGGAATCGTCGCGTGGAGCCGATAATTTGGGACTTTTTTGTTCGCGCGCTTACCTCCATCTCCCGGGCATTGCCCGAACCTCGGTGGGAATTGAAGATTACCGTGGCTTTCGAACGATTGACAATCCGTGAATAATCCGTTTTGTGTTACCGTTTCGAAGATTTCGAAGTTTCGATAAAATGATAAACGTCGGTAAAAATTGTGTATATAGTCAGGTCTTAACACAGGAATTATATACATCAATAGGTATGAATGAATGATAAGGCAAATATACAGTCAAATTTATCTCTTTTTAAAATTAGCCCCTAATGATAAAAATTAACGGTATAAAGGAATTTGACCAACATAAGGAATATATAGAGGATGCAATTTATTTTCTGCACTTTGTTGTATACGTACATAAATATACATAGATTATTTAAAATACAGTTAGCATAAATTATGAATAATCAAAGCCACATGGGGTGGGGATAGATCAATACATTTACCCAAAATGCACAAATTCATATAACGATACAACAACAATATATTGTGTAGAGTGTAGAGACCGCTTGCTGGGCTGCAGTGTTGAGTGTATATATATTATATACATATACATACAATACATTATAGGTATATATATATATAAATGGAAGAAAAAAATCAAAAATCAAATTAGTAACAACAAACACGAGAGAAAAAAAAAAAAAAAAAAAAAAAAAAGAAATACAGAAAAGAATAATATAACAATATTATATTACCCCAATATATATATTTGACAATATACAACAGTACTCGGAATAGTACATGAATACTACTAAATACTTATATACTTTATTCAGATATACTACTACTCCTCACAATACAGTACCAATATATATATATATATATATATATATTATTATATATTATATATATATATATATATATTAAAAAAAAAAAAATCTAATATTCAATATTATATTCAATAAATTGTGTACTTCGTAGCCTCACCAGAGCTTTTAGCTGTGTCGCTTTCAGTCTTCGTATTATATTATATACTCTAGTGTAAAACTGTTACCGTACTGTACTTGTACTGTTATAGCAGTAGTTGTCTGTTTGTAATCCATCTTTTCCCCCTAATTACTTATATTACATATAATTATACATACCTTTTATTATACACACCCTATTTTCATTATTATTATTATTATTATTATTATTATTATTATTATTATTATTATTATTATTATTATTATTATTATTATTATTGTTATTATCAATCACCTTTTTTTATACTGTCGACAATACTTTTTTCTATATCATTCTTATTATATATTATTATCAATTGTATTTGTATAATAGAATTATTAATAGTGTATATCGAGATCATCTATTATAATTTTTTTTTTTTTTTCTTGTGTTTAAATTTACATATTGTTTTTTTTTGTTCCTAATTTTTTGAAATAATGTTTTATCGAAGGTGTTTTTTTTTTTTTTTCTATCACACGTACAGATAATATAATTCATATAATTTTAACAATTTTAAACTTACAGAAATCTTTGGAGAATTTATGACAATTTTACTCCTCCGTTTGGCATTAAATGAAAATATTTCACAAAAATATCTCTTAAATTTTTTTTCAAAAAATTTCTTAATTTTATCTTAATTTACCTTATCAGTTGAAAAGTTTTGTTTTTTTTTCATACCGAATAATTGTTTGTATAACATCAACTTTAAATACAAAGTTTTTGATTTTCAATGAATAATTTATTATACTCGGATCTCAGAGTTGAAACGAAAAGTAAAATTTTGCATATTAAAATACCAAAGAACTTTGGCTATGTAACAAATTTGACTAATAAATAATTTATCTTCGATAAAACATCAACGATTTATATATTGATTTAATAATTATTATGAATTATTATTAAATAATTTCATGTATCAATTAATTGAGAATAATAATAATAATAAATAATCTTGGTGGTCCCGTATGTTTTCGTTATGGGGGCATCGTAGAGCGAGGATGTTGGAGCAAACACTCTGATGATGTTGGACCACCAAGGCGGTAAGCTACATCACATTGACCCTAAAATTGGGTGATGGTGTGCATGTGGCTAACAAAAATCTAACGATGCTTTTTCAGGGGTTTACTTATGGAATCTTAAATAATCTAATTAACTAATTAACACTTCGTTATATATATACCTAATAGTCGTCACTCCAGCTGGTAGTAGTTATAGTGACTTTGACCAAACCCCCCTTAACCCCCCCCCCCCATCTTCAACACCACCCCCCCCCCCCCCCCCCCCCCCTAAAAAAACAAACCCGGTATCTATCTCTTAGTTTCTGGCTTTATGTTTTCAGCACAAACTTTCTCCAACTGACCATTCTTATATATTCATACCTAATAGGTCTCGAAGTATATATATATATATATTACATAGATAGATAGAAAATACGAGGTATATAGAATATGTTTGAGAAAGAAAAAAAAAAAAAAAAAAAAATGGAAATAAAATAAAATAACAAACAATAAATAAAAAATAACAGAAGAAAAAAAAAATAAAAATTATACAATACCACTTCTACCCTCTTACTGGTCCGTAGCCTGTGACCAAAAAAAAAAAAAAAAAAAAAAACAAAAAAAAAATTCGATTTTGTTGTATTCTGTAATTTCGTTAGTCTGAATATCAACTATTTTTTTTTTTTTTTTTATTTGAGTTAAATTTTGTGATCGATTGAAATTATTATAAATTTTTTTTTTGCAAAAACTACACAAATCTTAAATCATCTCATCATCTTTTCTATATTCAAAATAATTTATCTAATCGCTGTTTTGTTGAATTTATTAAATTTGTTCAATTTCCCATAGTTTTTCAATAATATATAATCCTTGGTTGAGAATTAATTTCAACATTTTGTTGGTGATATAATTATGCCAATTACGGTTTCACGGATACTAAGTAAGAGGGTTTTGGCAGTGGGTGAGATATTAACACCTCTGATTGGTCGGTTACCTGTTTAGAGCCACGAGGTCGGGATGAAAACCCTCGTAATGCTGGACGAGCAAGGCGGTAAGCCATTACCTAGACTAACATTAATTAACTAGCTCAGCTGACACACATTATAATGTAGTATGAGAAAAAACAAAAAAGAACCAAAAAAAAAAAAAAACCAAAAAAACAAAAAAAAAAACACTACACGTACCTGTACGTATAACAGCCATATGTGCTTTACCATTCCATATTCATGGGACCACGAGAATTCAACTTGTAAAACTACTACTATATACTATTATTATTATTATTATTATTATTATTATTATTATTATACTATATAGCGTTGTATATTATACAACTTGAAATAACGAGAGTAATGACACATAATTATTGATGACCAATGCTTAGATCATATATGCATTACGCCTTTATATACTATATTATATTATATACATAATATATACAACTCCCATATATATACGACCTCTGTTACTACTATATATATATACTCTTCCATTAAGCTACCGCAGCTCATTACAGAGTTACAACTACTACTACTACTACTACTACTACTACTACTACTACCTAATACTTATACAGTTATTTGTTACGTTTTTGACATTATATATATATATATACCTTTTCAGTTTCATTTTTCTCAATATCTTCTATTTTTATATATAATATATAATTTTATTTAATTTCTTTAGTTTATTTTCTTTTCTTTTCTTTTCTTTTCTTTTTTTTGATTGGTTTGATTTATTGTTAGTGCTTTATATAGCAACGTCAGGTTTTTAGCCATGTGGATTATACGCATTAATTCTCATCCAATGCTTTATATATATATATATATATATACATATATATGTATATATCCAATGCTTAATTGTTATTCATCAAAAATTTTAATCAACAATTACTAAATCAGCTTTGTAAAAAAAAAAAAAGAATAAAAAAATTTATCCTGCAAATGATATTTTTTTTTCTAACTTGGATGGGGATTGTCGTTCATTCTTGTCATTTTTTTTTATTCATAATTCAGGATGTTGAACAATTGTTTAATTACATTTCAAAAGTGGGATTTGAAGTGGATGAAAAAAAAAATGGTGATTTTTTTTTTTTTTTCTTATTTTTTTTTCTTGAGATCGTAAGGAGATAATCAGATCAGGTTCAATATCAAATGCCAGAGTTGACAATTCTTCAACATCCTTCAATCATATCGTATCGGATTAAGTGTTTAGAGGTGTATCTTTTTTTTTTTTTTTTTTTTTTTTTGATTTTTTTTTCTCTATTCAATGAATGTGCCAATTTATTACTGATAAAGTAACTGGTACGGCGATAAATTCAAAGTCAAGTCAAGTTTGGAAAAAGCTTGTAAGCGTTATTTCGGTTCGAGTCTATAGTTAATTTATAAAATATATGAAAGATCTGTGCTTGATACTAATTACGCTTTGATGAAGAATTTTCATTAAGGGGGTCAGGTATTGAGAAAAATTTCATAGCCATAACCGCTGATGGTAAAGACTCGCTGATTTTTGTCTTGATAATATTTTTTTTTCATATCTGATTACCTGGTATTAATGAAATTTTGAAATATTAATTTCTTCTCCGTTTGAAAAATTATTTATTTTTTTTTCGAATTCAAGATTCAAAATTATCGAAGAAGATATCATTTCAGGTAACGAAAATCTTTCGAAGGTGGGAAAAATGTGACAAATCGCCTTCTATTTTTTAACAATTTATATACGTAATCTAGCTTTTATACTCCTGGGAAAAAATCTGTTTCATGATTAGGTATATCAAACGATGGTCACAAGTTTTGTATAATTTCGTACAGATAAAGTTTCACTTGATCATATTTCATTCAGGCCTTGGGATTCATTTTTTCAATAATTATCTACTATAACCTTTTAGTTTGTTTAATTTATTTTTTCATAACAGGAAAGAAGTAGAAGCTAACGAGAATATTAGATTAGAAAGCGATTTTATACATTTTTCACAAATTTAGACGATTCTTGTGACTTCCAATGGTATCTTCTCTTACAATTTTAAACTTTGAGGGTCGTGAATTTTTTTATTTTATTTTATTTTTTTCACACATTCTTTGGATGACAATGAACAATCTGGCAGATCGGATTTTTGACATCTCAACGGATTTTCAAGAAAAGAAAATAATTACGAAAACGGGGAAAGGATTAATTTGTCAAAATTTCATCATTGTCAGGTATTTTGATTTTAGAAACGATATCAAGACAAAAATCAGCGAATTTCTAACGTTGAAAATTTTTGATGTTTAATTTACGGTACTAACCTGACCCCCTTAACTTTATTTTACTTCACTACTTAAATGTCGCGTCCGACAAAAGCTTATTGTCTGATTTCGGTGGATATCATTTGTGATTGTTCTACGTCGTTTTATTTTTATTTTTATTTAATAATTTTTTTTTCAATCAAATCGATATTTAATACTCAAACGATCTGCTATTGAAACAGAGCAACTGGACAGAATCGAAGAAGGAATGGATCAGATCAACGCGGATATGCGGGAAGCTGAAAAGAACTTGACCGGGATGGAAAAATGCTGTGGATTATGCGTTCTACCTTGTAACAAGTATGCCCCATTCATTTTATACATATCTTATACATCTTCTGACATCTTATGTCTTGTCATATTTCAAAAAACTGAAAAAAAAAAAAAAAAAAAATCATATTTTCTTTTTTCTTTTTTTTTTTTTTTTTTTTTTTGTAAATAACAGAGGAGCCAGTTTCAAAGAAGATGAAGGAACGTGGAAGGGAAATGACGATGGAAAAGTTGTGAATAATCAACCACAACGTGTGATGGATGATCGTAATGGATTAGGACCACAAGGTGGATATATAGCAAAGATAACAAATGATGCTAGAGAAGATGAAATGGAAGAAAATATGGGCCAGGTGAACACGATGATTGGAAATTTACGAAATATGGCCATAGATATGGGAAGTGAATTAGAAAATCAAAATCGACAAATCGACAGGATCAATCGTAAGGTAAGATATCGTCGATCCGGCTAAATTTTGTCTTCATAATAATATGTATATTGTATTGTATATATAATTTTTTAATATGTGCGCGGCTGTATGTTTATTATATATACTAATCGTCATTATTCAGTTTCTATATATTATGTATATATACTTTCGCGCTGTGATGCTGAGGTAAGTCACGCTTGTGCACATTATAAGCTCTGCTATTGTGCTCTTTCTATATATATTAGGCTGCACCAAACCATATCACTGACAATTATTACCTTATATATTTCGGATCAACATCATTTAAAGTTATCATAATTCCTCTTACAGGAATCTAAATTATAAAACTTTGGTGCTAATTTGGATGAAAAGGATTTAGGATTTTTTTTCGATTCTTAAAGGGGGGTTAAGGCGCTATTAAAATTTTGCTGAAAAACAGTTTTTTTTATTTTTTAAATAACCGTGAAACCTTAAATCAAAAAAGGGATTATTAGAATTTTAGATTATGGTAGGATATGTTTTGCAAAAAAAAAGTTTTAATCTTCTGCGATAAAATTTCATGCACAAATAAGGAAAACTTTCCCAGTTCTGTGAAGTAGAGATTCTACGAAAGTATAAGGTTCCTTGAGCATGAAATTTCATCGCAGAAGATTGATACTTTTTTTTTCAAAACATATCCAACCCCATAATTTGAAATTTCGAACATCAGTTTTTTTATTGGACATTTCTTGGCAATTTTAAAAATGAAAACTGCTTTTTACTCAAATTTTAAAAGAATTCTCATCGAAAATTCATTCCTACAAAATTCGGATAAGTTTATATTATTCGTTTAAAGTAAAACTGCTATGTTCTGTATGAAAGAAAAGACACTCAAGGTGATTTCATAACTACGTATTGGTTTTTTTTTTTTTTTTTGTTTTTTTTCCTAATACAGTATTTTTTTGGTGGGAAAAACGCCTTGAATTTTTGTTTCAATATTCAATTTGCAAGTGCCTACAAAAATTCTGTAGAATAAAAATTAAACTACGCGATCAATGTGCGTTTGCAAGTTCAAATCGTAAGAATTTCATTGATAAAAGAATAGTTTCAATCGTTTTTCGCAACAACAAAAAAAATCTTTCCATTGTTATAACGATCTAAAAAGAAAAAAAAAAAAAAAAACCAAATAAATTCTTCTCGAGAACCGGTGAATATAATGCAGGTTTTTGATCGCCCAGAAAATATTTTCAGAAAAAAGAATCAACATCATTTGCGGATAACCGGACCTGCATTTTTCGTTGAAAAAAAAAAAAAAAAAATTATATCCCCACGCCCCTTTATCGATTCAAAACGAAACCAAAAAAAAAAAAAAATAATATATATATATATAGTCCTAATACCAAAAAGACATATGGGCTAAATTTTACGCTTTTTGTGCTTCTACGGATGGCATTTACGTCCTTTTGGCTTTATACCAGACTTTTTGGTATTATTGTATACGTCCTTTTGCATTTCGTCACACAATAAGACATCATTATCTAAATTTTGTTCGAAAGAATTTTTGATTAAACTGCTTTTAATAATTCACAAAATCCAAAATCGTTTTTGTCTATAAATTGCACCTAAGTCTCTGCTCAACGTTCGCAATGCCCATTAATGAATTTGCTGCTGTTACCATCATCTTTAAAGAATTCTACCTCTCGATTTTTAGATTTCAGAGATGATTATCATTATAGATTTTCAGTCAAAAAGTTACGATTATTTATTATCACATCTTTCGCAATTAGCGGAGAAAACAAAAAAAAAAAAAAAAAATTAGATTTCGACAAGCGAAACAGCATCAAATTCTTGGCCCGCGTTTATTATCTATAAATCTCTTCGCGAGAATATAAAAAATTGCCTACAAATCTAGCTGCAAATAGAGAATGGAAGTAGCCCTATAAATTTGGTCTAAGAAAAAAAAAAAAAAAAAAAGAAACAAAAAAAACATGTTGTCTAACAAAACTATTCACAGGGCGAGTCTAATGAAACGAGGATAGAAGTGGCCAATCAACGAGCACATGCCTTGCTCAAATAGACCAGATCCTACTACATGCTGGCTATCTTCTTCTCCTACTACTTTACTCTACACAACTCTGCTACTTTCAATCTACTCTTCTATTATATTGTTAATATCAATGGTTTTTATTTTTGGTTTTTTTTTGATTATTTCTTTCTTTCTACTGAATGTCTTATTTGCCCGTCGTGTTGTATACAAAAGTCGATCATCGACACCGATGGACTGCATCAGAATTTCTGCCCTGACTTTGTTGAAAAAAAAAAAAAAGAAGATTTTATTTTATCAAAGTTTCGATTTCAAATTATAAGGTACAGACGAAACTATTTGTTTTGAATCCTACGCTTGAAAAATCTATTTGAAATTCTAGTTTTAGAATTTTTTTTTTTTCATAATTAGTCCGTTTAGTTAATTTTTTCCAATCTCAGGACAGACATTCTCCGAACAAAAACCATAAAATACACATATATAAGAAAGTAAAAAAAAAACAAACAAAGGGCACAAAAGCAGATAGAACACCAATCAAATTAATCAAAGTAATAATAATTTAAATTACCAATAACGATAATCCACACAGGCGTTTTATCTATGATTTATCATTATTTCGTATATAATATATATACCATATACTACAACACCAACATAATATTATTATATCACTAACAATAAGTTTTTCTCTATATAATACTCTGTTTTAATCCTTGAAATTGATTTCTGGATTTTAATATAAAATTTTTATCGATTTTTCAAAACCTCATTTTTTGTCTACTTTAGATTTTTCTTCTTCTTTTGTTATTTATTGCTTTTCTTATACTTTGTTTCATTAGGTGATTATTATTATTATTAATATTGTTATTATAAGACACTCAAGATTTCTGCATCTACATTTTTCAACTTTGGCAAGCTGTCGCTACGAAACGGTCGATCTTGGAGCAATTTTTGTCGGACCTTTTTTTGTTGCTCTATCAATTATCTAAATATGAATTTTTATTATCGATTTTTTATCAGTACATTTAAAGCTACTATTCGTTATTTTCATTTTCATTTTGTTGACCTTTTTTTTTTTTTTTTTCTTCTTTGCTGCCCACTTAATTATTTTCGTTTACAAATCAATTAAAAATCAATAAAAAAAAATATAAAAAAAATGAAATAAAATTAAAAAAATTGCGTATCTACCTATTGATAATTTCACAGAGTAACAAAAAATTGTCGGATAAAGTATTCTCTACTATCAACCGTTTCGGAGCAGATAAAGTATACAAGTGTACCAATTGTACTTTGACCCTTTGAGACCCAATTATCAACTCTTATATTTTCTTAAATTTCAAATCGATGATAAAAATTCCGAATCTTCCCGTTACACAAATCAATTGCTAGAGACTCATATAATACAAATTAATTTTTTTGATAATTTCGAATCTCACAAAAAAAAAAGGTTAATCATTAGGACAGGGTCAGTAACTGGTACACTTATTACCTTACGGCTTGCCTAAAGTTCGCAAAATTCAGATGAAGAACTCTTGAGATTCGTCTTATTATTATTATTATTATTATCATTATTATTATTATTATTATTATTATTATTGTTATTATCATTATTATTATTATTATTATTATTCAATCTTTATCGATAACAACGCAAATACACGTTACATATACGAAATTTTTCTCTTCTTTTGTTGGCACACAGGGCGAGTCGAACGAGACGAGGATACAGGTGGCCAACGAGCGAGCGCATCAGCTGCTTAAATAAGCCCCCTGATCTATACGAACGTCAGCACCTCCATACACATCTCAACTACACCTTATCAGTTATTATTATTATTATTATTATGATTATGATTATGATTATGATTATTATCAACAATATTATTATCAAATACCTAAATACTAAAATGCATCGCAGTTTATACATATACGTACACTCAAATATGCTGTGGTTTATTATTACAATTATCATTATTATTATTATTATTATTATTGTTATGATTATTATCATTATTAATATTATTATTATTGTTTTTTTTTTGTTTTTTTTCTTCTTCTTTTTGTTTGTTGTTCTTGCGTGCCCAGTATTACATGATATACAGATGGAAAAAAGAAAAAAAAAAAAAAAAAGAAACAGAAAACAGAAAATTAAGCAAAAGCAAACGAAAAAAAAGATTATCGAAAAAAAAAAGGAAAGAAAAGAAAAACCTAATACATACCTATATATATATACATATATATATATATATCCGTTGTATACACTGATTGTTAGTGGCTCTATGTACTTAGATTTTTAGCTTAATTAATTAATTAATTAATATTAATATTAATATTATTAAATTGAATAATTAAAAAGCATCATCTGCAATTATATGTATATTAAGAACGTACTAATATAATAAATTATAATGTTGATTGAAATTAATTCGAAGAATATTATATTATAAATATATACCATAAATATTAGTACGGTCTTAATATATATATATACTACTAGTCCAGAGTCGCTTAAGCTGCGAATATTTATCCCACAGTTTTATTGTTAACAGGTCAGTAGATTGTTTATTAAATTATATTATATTATTGTAAAAAAAAAAAAAAAACAACAAAACAAAAAAAAATAGTAAAAACGGAATTAAGAAAACAAAACTCGAATCACGACGCTATATTGCGAGGCTTGAAAAGGTGAAAAATTAATTTTCTTTACTTTTCAAGGGATTTTAATTTCAAAGGAACTTGCGCAAGCATTCGATATTTCTGTATTTTTTTATTGGACTCGAAAGTAGAATAAAAGAGAGAGAGAGAAAAAAAAAAATGAATTTCCTAAGACAGTTTATTTTTTTTTGAGCGATAATTACGCTGCAAACGCAACGAAAAAATTCCAGGTTGTTTTGACACTTGGAAAACTTTTTTGGAAATTATTTCAGATTTTTAGACCAGCTGGGTTTGGAAATCTAACAACGTGACAAATTTATTCAAAATGCAAATTTCATGTCTTCGGGTAAAAAAAAAGTATTGGAAATTGAATATGAAAATTTGAAAATATTTTCAGTGGAAATTTATTAAGAACGAAAACAAATTTTACGTATGAAAATATGATTGAAATAATTTCACGAGCACGAATTATAGGATGAAAACCATTAATTATTCAAAAATTAACTACATCTCCGTACTCAGTTGGCTAAAAAAAATCGAAAAAAATTCACAAAATAGTTTTTCAGGTGCCGAAAGAGTCTGGAATTTTTTCGAAATTTTTACAGACCTTCGTGTAAAAATCGGTAACTCGGTTCACAAAGAATCGTTCATACTTGAATTGATTGACTTTCTGCTTCTTCCGGGTAGAAAATGCTTACAACAGAATATTGTTCCCGAGAATGACACTCGCGGCGCTGATTGACGATCCAGGAATACGTCTGCCGATTCAAATTTACGGAGAAAAATTGGGGGTGAAAAAAAAAAAAAAAAAAAAAAAAATGTTTACAGCGTTAATATCGCCGAAAAAAAAAAAAAAAAACTGTCCAAGGAAAATTCTTTTTTTTTTTTTTTTTTCTCTTTATTCTACTTCCGGATAAAATTAAAACTAAAAAAACACGCAAGTTTCCTATTACTTTTTTAGTTTCATCTTCTGGAATTTTCGATCGTTATCAATTAGGCTTCCAAAAATTCGTGAAACAAAAATGCATACATAATTTAACAAAGAGAATCGATCGATCGAATTCTTATTAATTTTTTTCTTTTTTCTTACTATATCTAGACATTAGCTTGAAGCTAAAAAAAAATTAGTTCAAGCCCTATAAGTATACGCCCAGTATTTCCAGTTTTTTTTTTTATCGAGCGATTTATATTACCTATACATATTGCGTGTGTGTGGTGTAGGGGGAGTCCAACGAAACAAGGATCGCGGTGGCCAACCAACGTACAAACGAGCTTCTGAAGTCGTAAACCGTTCCAGTACGTACTGATCATTTGGGGATTACCCTTCTTCTATCTCCCAACCCCAGATTGTCCTATCCGTAGGACTGGATAACGGACACTCTGCAGCGCGCGGTCAAAGAGGTCCTCCAAATCTTTGTTTAATATCATTTGTTTTTGTTTTTTTCTTTACTGTTAATAGGTATGTGTTTGTGTACGTATAGATAAAATACCATTCTTAGAAAAGCCATAACGAACAATCTCAATGTAACAAATTGATTAACAATCGCGTTTGAAAATTGTTATTTTCGAGGCTTAATGTGCAGCGTGCGTGAAGTGTCTTATTTCTAAACGATGATAAAAAAAAAATTATATAAAAAAAAAAAAAAAGATTTGACGCATGCGCAAAGTCGATACGCTATACTTTACGCTCTTAAGCGTATTGAGGCGCATGCGCACTTTGAAATAGCTCAATTTTACGCACTGACAGTAACGCCATCTGGTGCGGGAATGTATGTATAACTTCGATAATTATTTCCAGCGTTTGCTAATTCTCTCAAATAAAACTTCCCAAATAGGAGTTGCATAAAAATATCGTATGTGGTAAGTGCCGAAAGTCGATAATCCGTCTCTTGAGAAGTTATCAACAATTGCCTACTTTTCGCACACACAATATAATACTTTTTCCTCATAGATCGAAAAACATAAAACAATTTCATCCTAATCAACTATGATCGACTAGCGGTTTTTTAAAGTCTTATAGGATGAAATTAGGATCGTTTATTCACGGACAAAAATTTCCTCGTTAATAAGTTATTAATTAATTTTTTTTTTTCAGACCGTTTCGCGCGTAATTTACTACTGTAATATTCTGTGTTTACTGTCGTTATTATTCTTTTTTTCTCTCCTTCAGTGGTTTCGTCTCTTATCTTTTTTATTTTTTTTATAGATATATATGTGCAATAAAAAGAACTAGACGCATGTGTGTAGCACGAGTCTGTCTATATTTGTCTATTTGTATGTATGTATGTCTGTCTGTCCGTCTGTCTGTCGATGGGGAAACCATTAAGCAATAATACGTGGACTTATTATGTGGTCATTAGTTTCGTTATCAAATTTTATTGTAATTGTGCTGTAAGCGATTTCAGATTATTGACGTATTATACTGCAACGCAGTTTTGAATCCGGTAGGATTGAGTTTACCCAAAAATAAAGAAGAAAATTAAAAAAAAAACAAAAAAAAAAACAATGAACAAGATTTACGATAAACGCAATCGATTACGCTAGATAGAGATCAAACCTTGAGAATTAGCATTGAAGTTGTTGTTCATTGTCAGATCGGCAGTCTTGAGAAATCAGGTAATTGGTTTTTTTTTTTTTTTTTTTTTTTGCTTACCGTCAGCAGTCCGTTTTTTTTTTTCAAAAATATTTATCCGTTCCGTGAAAGTCGTTGGAAGGTAGGAGTGGCGCTGAGTGTCACATTAACACGCGTAATCTTATGGCGAGAATTATGCAGGCCAGTTACGCCGACGGCAGCCGTTTGAATTAATTTTACTCCGTAAGATTTAACATTGGAAATGAGTCCAAAGTGGGGGCAGCACCGAACTTTTACGTAACGGATAGTAAATTTGTATTCCCGTATATATGATTCAATAATTCCTGATTTGATGTGCGTGGTGTATATGTAAAGTATGTGTATGAATATTGCAAAAACATCGTGCGAGGACCTCTTTAGTATGAAAATATTATATATTATGTATTATAGTATACATATATATATATATATATGTATATTGAAAAGCAATGTGAAATGATTATTAGCTGTGATAAATAATCGATGTTCATTTTAAACACACTGAACTCTTATTATTATATCGCGTTATATACTTACCTGCACACACGTAACTAGATAACATAATATTTAATAGACCGATAATAAGGTGATAAGACGACGATCCAGTCTCATTGTCATTCATATATATACATACAATTCGATCAATTGCCTGCATATAGGTATGTCTCTATAATAAAAAAGTGAAAGTGGGTATATTCGCAATATCTATTCGCAAATTATAGCTATACATATACACGCGACAATTCCGCTATTTAAATAAACAGTTTTCACACAAACACACACACACACACACATATTCTAAAACAACGCGATATTTTCAATTACCTATTATATCGTTTCTATACTAATAAAACGACGAAGAAAAATAAGGAAACGAACAAGGGGTAAATGAAGAAGAAGAAAAAGAAAATTAAGAAGATAAAGATGATACAGAAGAAGGAGAAAAAGAAGAAGAAGAAGAATTAATATTGTACCTAATAATATATTAAAGAATATATAATGATATATATATTCTATAAACAGCTTGAAATTCTATTGCGATATATTTATTATTATTATTATTATTATTATTATTAAAGTATGAATTATTATTATTATTATGAATAAAGTATATTATATTATACGTACCATTGCTGAATATTACGATGAAAGAAAAAGAAAAACAAAAAAAAAAAATAATAATAATAATAATAATAATAACGACGTATGTAATTTAAATACACATTATATATATATATTCCAAGAATTGTGTATATTCATCACATATTATCACATATATGTGTCGCACATAATAATTATATTTATATAATAGTAGATAAATCAATATTTGGGATATTTCATGTCAACTCGACCAATAATTTTCCCTCATCATTTTTGATTCGTTTCGCAGTTTTTTTTTTTTTTTTTTTTTTTTTTCGCACGATTCTCCGATCTTGAAAAAGCACTGGTGAATTTTTTGCAGATTTTTTTCTATTCAACCGTTAATTTTTTATAATCAATCGAACCCATTTGCAAATTGATTTTTTTTTGTTTTTTTTTTCTAGATTTGAAAAAAAAATGTTTGAAATTCCAACTATTCATTCCAATCATTTTGACATTCGTCCCGTGATGAGACGTTTTTTTTTTTTTTTTGTTTTCCTTTTTTTAGCCCTGTTAAACATTTTGAACCAACAAAAAACGCCGTGTTTCAAAGGTACCAAAATAATTTTGTCATCAATTTTGAATCTGTTGACCCCCTTCTCTAAGCTTTTTATATAAATATTTGATAATTTTCTTAAGAATTTGCAAAACTTTTCAATTCAATTATTGACTTTTGATGACGTGTGAGAATCGTATGCAAAAATCCCGAAGCGAATAAAAAAAATGTTGAGGGAAAATTATTGGTCGAGTTGACGCGGAATGCCCCATATGTATATCTCTATTATTAAAACGCAGGATGATTTTTTTTTTTTTTTTTTTTTCAACCAAACGTTACACGGTGAGTCGTTTAATGTCGCGAATCGAATTTTCACCTCAACTTTTGATTTTCAAAATCTAACCTAACATTGAGGATATAAAAAATTCTACTAATTAAATAAATCATCACGCAGTATAGACGCAGATCAAAAATAATATACTACAATATTGAATTTACATTATGTATTACGTATATCATACAGCGGAAAAAATTGAATCGTTTTTTTTTTTTTTTTTTTTTTTAGAGAACTTCGAAAAAAATAGTAAAAATAACAAAAAAAAAAAACAAAAAAAAAAAAAAGCTAACGAAAAATATAAACAAAGAATATTTGTAGAGTTAGAAAGTGATTATTCAAAACTTGGAAAAAAAAAAAAAAAAAAAAAAAAAGAGAACAACACAACGCTTGTATTTATTTGTTATTTACCTCACCGTTTAGCTGCGCATCGGCTATATTATTAGAAAAAAAATAAAATAATAATGATAATAATAATTAATAACAACAACAATAACAACAACAATAATGATAATAATAATAATAATAATATGACCGATGACAAAGCATTACATAATGAACACGATGAGAGATCACAGTAAGATTAACTCCAAAACTTGTAAATTATTATAATTATTACATAGAAAAAGGGAAAAAAGAAAAGAAAAAAAAAAAAAAACGGTGACAGAAAATGAGAAAAAAAGAAAAGAAAAGATGAGAAAAGAAAAAGAAAAAAAAGAAAGAAACTAAAGGAAATTTGAAAACAAAATCTATATAATATGTTTCATATAGATTATTGAAAATTTCTAGTTAAATACTTTACTTACGTATAATCTGTATGTATTATAATTCTCGAAGGGGTTTCGAGTTTACGCCGAAATTCTGAATATCTACATATATATATATAATATATTAACGAAAATTAGTGATTTTGATTAATTGTTTTATTATTTCGATTAACACGATCATTAAACGAAATTATTAATACGATATTTAACGATAATTAATATATCCAGATAATTGTTATATATTTATATAATTTAAATTTATTATCCATCGTACATTTTTTTCGAAGAATTTCAACGCGTAATTTTCAACAATTACTCATTGTATATCATTTTTTTTTTTTTTTTTTTTCGTTTTTTTTTCTTCTTCTTTTGCTCATATTATTTTATCATTATAAATTTATCATGAAAAATCGCTATATTGGTATAGCAATTTCGGCGATGACTCGTTACATTTTCATTTCACAGAATGAATAATTGAATAAATAAATTTGGAAAAAAAAAACCAAAAAAAAAAAAAAAACAAACAAAAAGAAAAATATTACGACGATGACGATCGGAGCAGAAATTTATAGGGCCTATACGTACCAGAAAAAGAAAAAGAAAGAGAAAGCAAGAAAAAAAAAAAAAAAAAAAAACCAGAAACAATACCCAACTACGATCTATTCTGTTCGTAGATATATATGTATATATATACATATAGCTATATTATTATAGTCGATATATAAAATATATTATATATAAATATTAGGCAATATATATTTGCAGACTAGCTTAATATATATTTATGAAATTTAAGCATTGTTACTGCAGGATTATGGAGCAATACTATTATTATTATTATTCTCTTTATTATTATTATTACCATTATTATCATTATTATTATTATTGTCATTGTAAAATAATAATAATAATAATAATAATAATATTATACCAATATAATGCTGTTAATGATATATGAATTATTATAAAAAAATTATATTATTAACATACATTATTATTATTATTATTATTATTATTATTATATATATTTATATGTATATTATATTATATTATATTATATTATAAATAAATAATGAATTTTATTATTACATATAGCGTGATATAGTAGCCTCGTGTTAGCTGCCTCTTCAGGCAACAGTGATTATACTTATATATTGTAAAAGTAAAGTAAAAAGAAGAAAAAGAAAAAAAAAAAAAAATACTTTGGCATATTATATTATAAATATATATATAATATAGTATATAAGCCCGTTTATCGAGCGGTTGATCTATTTACTTATATAGATTATAATAATTATTATGATAATTATATTTAGAATTTTTTAAATATTATACTAGCTCAATTGATTCTTATATATGTATGATATATATATATATATATATATATATATATTCATTAATTGTTAGCTTGATTGATATATATATTATTATTATTATTATTATTATTATGTAACTATATACTTATTATTATTATTATCTTTATAATAATATAAAAATACCTGCAGCTATATAATGTATAATATAGAACAGCTGAGAAAGTTAAATAGATTAATTATCTGAAAATCAGTGAAATAAATAAATAATAAAATAATTCATTACCAATCAAAAGTACATTATATATATATATATCTATATTAAATATACCATCGCAGCTTTTTAAAGAAGAAGAAGAAGAAGAAGAAGAAGAAGAAGAAGAAAGGAAAAGAAGATATTGGAAAATTTAACGATCGGTAATATAAATAAAGCCAGTCTTATTAATATTATTAATTAATATATACGATGAAGATGATAAATTTTGTTGCCAATTAAATTCTTTTTATTTTTTAGTTTTTGAAAAATAAATGAAATTAAAATAATCTATTATATATATATGTATATTATCATTGAACTTAGAGAAACTAGTAGAGTATTATTATTAGCTACATTTGACCATAATATATAATAATCGAGAATGAAGTATGTATATATATATATAATGATATATGTATAGGAAAAAGGAGATATAAGGAAAATTAAAAGTAATCGTCGACAGATATATTGCTTGATGGATTTCAAGAAATATATTATACGATTGCAGTTTTAGACTGTATAAATTATCGACAAAAAAAATCCCATAATATTCATTTGATAATAACAATTATCGACGTTAATACATTATAGTATATACCTATGTATACTGCGAAATATCTCCGGTGTGATTTTTTTTTTTTTTTTTTTTCTTTTCTTTTTATAGTCAAAGTTTATATACCAACGCTGGATATAAATACCTACGTTTAACAATCGGTCGGAATATTTATTATCTTAATACCATTATGTATTATTACCTCGTATACATGAGCTACGAGAAATTTGTATATAAAAAAAAAAATTGTATATAGATTATATAGAAAACGCGGTCTTTGACATATTATTTAATACCACACAAGAAAAAAAACAAAAACAAAAAAAAAAAAAAAAAAACAGATTAAAAAAAAAATTGTCATTCAATCGCTATAATTCTTCTCATGATACCTACCTATATACCCTATAACTTGAAGCCTTTTTACAAGTGTGTCGATCGCACTTACGGGCGTTGCAGAGTTATATTCTTTATATTAATTTATGAAAATTTCATCTTAGAGAAGAAAAACAGAGAAACGCCATTCAAATTGACTCATTTACTGATTTTTACGTGAGATATACTCTTTATATAGAGTTATAGTCATATATTGTGGCGAGTAAAAGGTTGTTTTTTTTTTTTTTGTTTTTTTTTTTTCATTCGTAAACGATTTTCAAACGAAGGCTTTCTGTATTTTTTAATCTAGATAGAAACGTGTATTTAACAAAAAAAAAAAAAAAAAAAAGAATAAGATGAAAAATAAACAGGAGATATATACATATAATATATATATATATATGTATATATCTAAGGGGTTTTGGTGCAGGGCAAACAGCTGTGATGATAATTGTCATATCCTCCACTGTTTAATATTACCTTATATTATATGGTGGACGTTATAAAGAAATAGATAATTCTCTATAATTAATTATAGCTGGGGCATTAATTATATGTATATTGACATACCGTTTAAGATTTGGCGGTAATATCTCAGATTATAGCTGCTTTTTAAATTTATCACTCATTAAAATTCAAACTATACGTAGCGGGAAATATACATATAACAAATTTATTTCTGATTTTTTTTCGAGCTTTCGTACCTGAGATACGATTTTTTTTTTAAAGTACACAAAAATGAAAAAAAAAATGAAAAAAAAATACCCATTTTGTAAAATATAAAAGAATTCAGTGAAATCTGATAAAATATATCACAAAATTTTCGAGCCCTATTATATTATAGTATATAACATGGAGGTTCAACAATCATGACATAATGGGAAGTTGAATTTGAAAAATCATTCGGAAAAAAATATTTCAACAATACGAACGCTCGAAAAAAAAAAAAAAAAAATGTAAAATAAATCCGTTATGTATTTGGAATAATATACAAAAATTATGAAATAACATCCAAACTTTGAAATAATATTAAAAATTATGAAACAGATCTATATGAGACATCATTATCTGCAGATCTTGATATGGGGATGTCATAATATTATGAAATGCCCTAATAGTTTCGTGTCTCTTATATATACTCGTTAAATTCGGTATATATATCTATCCAACTACCACTACACGCGTTTCAACTTTACATAAATACATATAAATCTTACTTTCACTATTTACCTACACAGTTTTTTATTTTTTTTTTTTTTTACTATTTTTATTTTATTTTTTTTCAAACGGTTCAGGACATTCTATTTTACCCTTTACCAGCTATTCTATTATTCTATATCTATGTGTCTGTCTGTCTGTCTGTCTGTCTGTGCTGTCTGTTTATCTGTTCGTATGCATGCGAATGGTAGTCGTATATACCTTATTCCAATTTCCTATGTATACATATACCTATATATATTTATTACGTGGATAACTTCTTTAAATTACGATAATTATTCATCGCGTAGATTTAAAAGCCCGATAACCGCATAATCATTATAATTATCAGTAAAAATTATTAACCCATCTCAACGGAGTAGAAATATATATATATATATATTTTTTTTTTTTTTTGTACAATATCGTATACATTGATAGGTTTTGATAGGTTTTTCAGTCTTTCGTTATAGTTATTCGCTTATGTATTTTATTTATTTGATTTTTATTTTTTCCTAATTTATATATATATGTATAATCTTTCAAAAGTTAGCAACGCAATTCTGTATACAACGACGGCTAAACGATCTTAGACAAGATTTTTCAAGTGGATTGAAAAATAAAAGTAGATAAATAAATAAATAAATAAATATAAATAAGAATAAAGAATAAGATCGAGAAAACTATTATTATCGTGGCAGAGGCTTCGCATCGCGTTACACTTACTATAACCTCCAAGCAATACCCAGCTATAAGATGCGATTATTGAAATACGTAGTATATTTCAGTACGACTATATTATACGGAAAGGCTTTTTTTTTTTGTTTTTTTTTTTTTTGGCTAATTGAGAGGTTGAGAGTTTTTCGCCAAAAAGCTTTTCCGTACAACTGACGATTATTATATTTTTCATCACGAGAGTCGAGAAATCGCAATGGAAGTTACGATTTCGAGGTTAGAGTGATGAAAAATTATTCTTGCAATTACGAGCGATATAGCTTATATAACGACAAGCTCCTCTGTCCTTTGTTCCTGAAGGGGATATGAAAAACGATTCGTTCCACTTGGAATTTTCCAAAGCTATTTTCTCAGCAAAAACATATCCGATCAAATATGTGAAATTCGTAACAAAGATAAAGAAAAATTGATAACAAAGGGCATGATACTCTTGGATTTTCAAAAATCAACAAACAAATTTCAAAACTTTACAACTTTTGATAAATAATTTGTAATATAGTTTCTAAAAATCGAAGACTACTATATCATCCCCTTCGTTCAATTCGTCCTTATCGCTGTTATCAATCTTACATTAATCAATCGGTGATATGTTTCTGCCAAGAAAAAAGCTTTTGAACCTCTTGCGTTTCATTTCCTCTTAACCAACAAATCGTATTAACTAATTAACTAAGTAAAGTTTAATCGGGCTGATGTATTTTCAAAAGTCTCTCTGTGTACGTATATTATTATTATTATTATTATTATTATTATTATTATTGTTATTGTTATTATTATTATTATTATTATCATTGTTATTAAGGATATTCTATCCGACGTGCGATTATCAACTTATTATGTATATTAAAGAAATATATATCTATATAAATAAAAATACACATATGGCAAGGATAGCCCTCTAAGTATATAAGGTACCTTGTTACCTGCGAGAAAAGCATTAAATTATTATATTATATATTACATTATACAATATATATGTATGAATCATTGCTTCGAGCGCGGTTATTTATTATTATAATCGCGCGATAAAGAGAAGAATAAATAAATGAATAAAAAACAAGCTTTTTTAGTTTTAACAATTGCTATATATATTGTAAAACGTTATATTATATATATATACATATATAAATTCCATTATATAAACCCCTATGTATTTAATTCTTCGTAATAAATGATTAAGATTGTACATTAATATCCTATACACATCCATATATCGCATCTTGTGAAGCAATCCAGGCAGAGATATCCTCGGATCAAAAAATAAATAAATTAATTAAAAAAAAAAAAAAAAAAAAAAAAAAATAAAAAGACTGGAAATGCGTTCGTTGCTGATCGTCAACAGCCTGAGAATCTTGGCGGCTGTAATCCAGGGAAATGTCTTCCGGTACTACATCTTTGGAAACGGGGAGCTTCCACTCCTGCAGCACCGTTATTTCTCATCTGCATTGGCCTGAGAGCTCCGCGCGTTTGGAGATTTTTGACATTCTGATGATACGCTTGATCTCTGGGGGCATAAGGACATGGGGGAAGTCTTGGAGGCCTTGGGGGCCTTGAGGAAACTGGGAAGTACGTTGGTGTAGGTGGACAGCGAGGACCCCAGCCTAGTTTTTGCTGTATTGGCCACAGAGGACCTGCTATATTAGTTTGAAGAGGCTTGGAAGGCGGTTCAAAGCGAAGTGGCCGACTGAGGAACTGCGAGCTTTCAGAAAAGTCCTGATGGCGCTGTCGGCGCTGATCTTGAACGGCGATTGGACGTTGATCAGAAATTGGAATTGGCGGAGGCTGTGGATGCGTTTGGCTACTTCGTCTCATCATAGTGTCTTGAGTCGAACCACGAAACCGACTGTAAACGTCGGCAGGGTTAAACCTCGCGTACACCTGGGTTCTGATAGCTAGACCATCGTCTGTGATCAACGATCGATTTTCCATGTGAGAATTATTCGAGGGTATATCTTGGCGTTTGTATTCTTCGCTGAAGTCCCTCCTCTGCTTTAAGTAAGGGCTCTTTTTATACTCGGTCGATAGATCCTTGCAGAATTTTTTCATACGTATCTCGTCCTCGTCGATGGAGTCCTTACCACAAACTTTGTGCTTTTTATTGTCCGATGAGGAAGAGGAGGAAACCCTCAACCTTTCCAATTCGCTCTCTTGCGAGCTGCTATTCTTCTCTGATGTTCTTGGAAAATCGTTAGCTCGAGGTGGCTGCAGAATAGCCAAAGAATCTGACGATTTTCGAGTCTCGAATATCGGACTTGCCCCTTTCCACGGAAGCTGACACTTTTCTAAACACTCCAGAGATTTACGCAATTCTTTGAGCTGGCTTCCGCTCACCTTTACCACAGCTGCCCTTTTTCTAGTGTTCCCAGTCTGCAGCCCCTTTGCTTCTTCATTCCCTGATATTTTCCGCTTCAGTTCTGTACCCATACTTTCTCCTCTACCATCAGGGATCCTTTTTTCTTCTGTGCCAGGTGAAGGGGGTGGAGTTGGTATGGATTTTTCACTGATTACACTACTGGATGTTTTATTCTGCACCATTGCAGCTGTAGACAACTTCTTGCCTAACTCCTCATGGCTCGTTAAAGTGATCGTTGAACGTCCTTCCGCTTTTGAAGTCTTCGAGGATTTTTTTCCCGGTGGTTTTTTCACCCTTTTATCACCAAAGTCTCGAGACCTTTTTTTGAAGGCTTCTTTCTCCATCTGCGACAGTCTAGAAACGACATTTGATTCCCGGAGAGGAACCATCTCCTCTAAAGACACGTCTCTTCCTTCATAGATCAACTGATTGTACGCCTCCTCTTTCGGCATGCTGCCCAGTATCCATGCTAAGTAACGCCCCTTTTTTGGTCCAATGTAGAGTGTGTTGCTATGTGCGGTTTGGAGCAGTCGAGAAAGCAGGGCCAACACCATCTGTGGATATGTTGATCAGGGTTTAGGAAACCATGGAAATAAGGGTGAATGTCGTAATATCTCATTACCTGGTAAGCAGCAAGTAGTATCAAACCAACTATCATCCATCCACCGATGTACCTAGCTTGGTCAAGCACCTTGGTGTAGCACCCAGTAGTTGAAATGGTCAGCCTGTGTTCAGGATGGTATAAATATACCTCACTGGACTTAAGGATATTGTGATGGATGCAGGGTTGAAGCATATCCGTTGCACAGCATGAAAATGGCACATCGGTGGTCAGGAAGCCCGTTTCGTTTCTGAATACGAAGAGAAAATAATGGCAGGGCTTATGCCTTTTCATTTTCATATTTTAATTAATTTTCGGAATCAAAACGAGATACTTTAACTCACTTCCGGTCTTTGTTCTCGAGATTTTCACCGTCTTTTTGCATCCATCTGACGTAAAACCAGTCCTTGTACGAACTGCTTCCACAGCATCGAAAGTTTATCTGAATCATGTCGACCCTGACCTTGGAGATAATCTCAGTTGCGTACTCTTGCATGGATTCGATGATCCCGTTATGGTTGGCACGGTTCAAATTAACCATGTGGATTATCCCAACGGCGTTTATACCGATGACCAAAATCATCGAGGCAAAACACAAGGCACAGTGAACGAAAAGGACTTGATTAAGTCGCGGGATCGAGTCAGGGGATGAAAATCTCAGGTGAAAACAGAGCTTTATACCGATCGCGTATATCGGGGCGCATAGAAAGGCGATAAGAAACATCATCCCAGGCCAGAAATTTGCATCCCCTGGGACCACCAGGTCCAGATATTGACCGATACCGAGTCGCAGTTTCACGGCTGACACTATCATTATCACGACGATAACGCAACCGGCAATATTCATAACGAATACACTAACGTAAAGTGTTCTTAACGACTTCCATTTGTACACGACGTTTGGTACGCCCATGTAAAATTTAGTTTACTCGTATAAAACGACATCACTATCATTCGGATCATGACATCCAGCTCGCGAGATCAGTTGTCACTGCAGTTCAACAGCTGATCGGTTTTCGGTAATCTACCATTTCCCGCTTTTCCACTGTTCAATAAAGCTCTCTTGTTTCCATTATATTCGATCACAAAGCTGCGGTGATAATTGACTTGATGATGATTTCTTTGGAATCAATTCAACTACCTAATTTCTTACTTCTCTATACCTTCAATCGTCAGTTTTCCTTGCTGGATTTCAGGATTTCATGATTAAAAAGAGATGGCGAAATCATCTCATAATATGAAGCTCAAATCATCATCACTAGTTGCTGACTATTCAATTACCTGCTATCATTGTGCATATTGTTTTTTGAAAAGAAATTTTAGTCTTGCAAAGAGAAGCTTCTGATAATGAAAAGAAGTACTTCGTTGAGCAGTCGAGCAATCACATCCACGTAGGTATAATGATCAGTGTATTTACTCACTGAGGTATTCAAGATAGGACCGTTAGTTTAAGACATGGATTATGATCTTGTAACTGACTAATAATATACCATCTTCCGAAAAAATCAGACGATTATTATAATCCGAAATTCTGAATATAGTTACGTGGCACTCAGGGGTACAGATAGTTCAGAATTTAACTCTGAAGTCAGTTTTAGTTTGCAGAATCGTTGGACCGATCTGAATCCAGTATTACCAACAAATTTCCTATATATATAACTCTCTTCAGAATCATGAACCGAATACTTCATGTGCAGGAGAGTTTCTTCGATACAATTCATTGAACATGAAAAAATTGGTATTTCAACAGCATCATTTGATTTAAAAGAAAAAAAAAAAAAAAAAGTCATTTCTTTCCCTTCTACTTTGGCATCCTATTCCTAACGAACCGAAAAAGCTACAAGGATGGGCTTATGCGGTCTTTGGATTTGGTGCAAAATTCTGCGATGATCGGGGGTACTTTTTGGATTACTTGGAAAATCGAAATTATGGAAACAGCAGCCAGAAAACTATCTGCAGGTAATTATAACAATTTAATTTCAAATCCCAGGTGCATATTCGATTCTAAAAGACTAATAAGACTACGTGCAAGAAAAGATTTAAAAAAAAAATAATATTTTGATGACAAGACTTATCTTGTCTCGTCTATTCGTTTGGAGATTATGAATTGAACCTCTGACCCCGACCTCGATGAGGTTCATAAAATTCTCATGAACTAAAAATTAATTATAATCTCGGGAAAAGTAAATCCCCGCGCTTTATTGCGATCCGGAATGTTGTCAGCTTGCGAATGAGAAGCGCGGAATCAATCGAACGCGGTAATATTACACAAGAAGCAAAAACGTTGGAGTTTCTTTTTAACGATTTGAAAATATACGTAACGAAATTTTTGTTCTTGGTCTAGAATCAATTTTTCAAACTATTTATGGGTATTTCAATGTTCTGCTGGATTTGGCTGGTTCATTTTTTCCAGACAAGGGGTGAGGGTGCAGCAAAACTTGAAGAGGCAACACACAAATCGAAAATGGAAATCTAATCAGAAATTCGTTGATTGTTATCTAAATTGTAAATTTATTGGAACTATTACATGTACGAATTTACATATATTATAATAATTTTGTTTATAATCAGCCAGAATTTTCATCTTCTATGGATATCTGATTACCTCTCGGAATTTTGTTCCAGCTCATAGGTTTAAGCGATGCAGTTCGTTGTATTGTCACGTGTATGTAGGTCAGTGAGTGCATCTGTTTAATTAAAGAATGAATATAGAAATACTGTTTGTTCAGAATATGGATGATTAGACAGGTAAAAGAAATATCTCCCAAATTTGTACGTATGAATGAAAGCACCGTCTGCATGTTTCGCGGGATTCCTGCGCTGAATGACGTCATCGATGATTTTTCGTCGAACGCAAACAGCGGACCGATGTATGCTATTAATTATTCTTGTACCTAATCTCCCGTACACCCGAAACTTGTGTAGCTTTGAGAAGATGAATTCATATTACTTGATTATGCAAGGCTCTCTAATTAAAACCGTACGAATTCGGCTTCCGAGAATCATAAAGACTCTCACGAAGAATTTCAAAACTTGACAAACTGGAAACAAAGCATATCGGAAAACCGTGCAAGAAGCAATGGTTACCATTCGGTGTGTATGTCGGCTGGGAGGCAGTACTCGTTATCGTAAGACGCGTGGGCCGCACATCGTCTGCATTCAGGGACGTCAAAAACTCCGGGGAAGTACACCTTGCGTGGTATTCACAAATTCTTCGCAATCCGACCGTGAGTCGTAGTCGTAGGAAGGAGGATTCGTATGAATACGAGGGACCAGGAACCTTGAGCATCGGAAAGAGCCCGGTGTTCTATGTGGCAATAAGGATATTTTTAAATGGGTATCATTCCTATGTTCCGCATACTTCGAAAAATTTCAGATTTTTTGGAACAAGAACCGTGGTACCCCTTCACATTTTTTTGAGGCGAAAAAACTTTTTGTCAAGAATTGGATAATCTGAATTATATTCTCCATGGATATGACCCGCTAAATCCAA
Organism: Ametastegia equiseti; assembly: GCA_963989295.1. Classification (NCBI taxonomy): domain Eukaryota; kingdom Metazoa; phylum Arthropoda; class Insecta; order Hymenoptera; family Tenthredinidae; genus Ametastegia; species Ametastegia equiseti. Next base: position 4,549,347 of record OZ022402.1, read on the forward strand.
ATATGTGTGTCATTTCTCGATTCGGAAGCCTCCTGCAATTTTACCGATGAAGAACTGAAGAAAAAAAAAGTAAAAAAAAAAGTAAATCGACGATTTAAGATCGTCGGAATTTTTTATTTCAAATCAGCTTGCAGATTCTGAAAGGGTAGGTTCCGCAGTTTCCAAATATGTGTATCATTCCTATGTTCCAAATATTTCGGAAAATTTCAGATTTTTGAAAAAAAGGAAAGGGGTACCCCTTCTCATTTTTTTGGGCCAAAAAATTTTTTTTCGAGAATCGGATAATCTCAATGATATTCTCCATGGAAATGACCTGCTGATTCCAAATATGACTGCCGTTTCTCGATTCCGACGCCTCCTGCGATTTTACTCATAAAAAACGAGAGAAAAAAAAGTGGAAAAAAAATAAAAAGTAAATCGTCGATTAAAAATCGTAGGAATTTTTTATTTCAAATCGGTTTGCAGTTTCTGAAAGTGTAGGTTCTACAGATTCGAACAATAGGTATCATTCCTGCCTTCCGAATATTTCGGAAAATTTCAGATTTTTGAAAAAAAGGAAAGGGGTACCCCTTCTCATTTTTTTGGGCCAAAAAATTTTTTGTCGAGAATCGGATAATCTCAGTGATATTCTCCATGGAAATGACCTGCTGATTCCAAATATGACTGCCGTTTCTCGATTCCGACGCCTCCTGCGATTTTACTCATAAAAAACGAGAGAAAAAAAAGTGGAAAAAAAATAAAAAGTAAATCGTCGATTAAAAATCGTAGGAATTTTTTATTTCAAATCGGTTTGCAGTTTCTGAAAGTGTAGGTTCTACAGATTCGAACAATAGGTATCATTCCTGCCTTCCGAATATTTTGGAAAATTTCAGATTTTAAAAAAAAAGGAAAGGGGTACCCCTTCTCATTTTTTTGGGCCAAAAAATTTTTTGTCGAGAATCGGATAATCTCAGTGATATTCTCCATGGAAATGACCTGCTGATTCCAAATATTACTGCCATTTCTCGATTCCGACGCCTCCTGCGATTTTACCTATAAAAAACGAGAGAAAAAAAAGTGGAAAGAAAATAAAAAGTAAATCGTCGATTAAAAATCGTAGGAATTTTTTATTTCAAATCGGTTTGCAGTTTCTGAAAGTGTAGGTTCTACAGATTCGAACAATAGGTATCATTCCTGCCTTCCGAATATTTCGGAAAATTTCAGATTTTACAAAAAAAGGAAAGGGGTACCCCTTCTCATTTTTTTGGGCCAAAAAATTTTCTGTCGAGAACCGGATAATCTCAGTGATATTCTCCATGGAAATGACTTGCTGATTCCAAATATGACTGCCATTTCTCGATTCCGACGCCTCCTGCGATTTTACCTATAGAAAACGAGAGAAAAAAAAGTGGAAAAAAAATAAAAAGTAAATCGTCGATTAAAAATCGTAGGAATTTTTTATTTCAAATCGGTTTGCAGTTTCTGAAAGTGTAGGTTCTACAGATTCGAACAATAGGTATCATTCCTGCCTTCCGAATATTTTGGAAAATTTCAGATTTTTGAAAAAAAGGAAAGGGGTACCCCTTCTCATTTTTTTGGGCCAAAAAATTTTTTTTCGAGAATCGGATAATCTCAATGATATTCTCCATGGAAATGACCTGCTGATTCCAAATATGACTGCCGTTTCTCGATTCCGACGCCTCCTGCGATTTTACTCATAAAAAACGAGAGAAACAAAAGTGGAAAAAAAATAAAAAGTAAATCGTCGATTAAAAATCGTAGGAATTTTTTATTTCAAATCGGTTTGCAGTTTCTGAAAGTGTAGGTTCTACAGATTCGAACAATAGGTATCATTCCTGCCTTCCGAATATTTCGGAAAATTTCAGATTTTACAAAAAAAGGAAAGGGGTACCCCTTCTCATTTTTTTGGGCCAAAAAATTTTTTGTCGAGAATCGGATAATCTCAGTGATATTCTCCATGGAAATGACCTGCTGATTCCAAATATTACTGCCATTTCTCGATTCCGACGCCTCCTGCGATTTTACCTATAGAAAACGAGAGAAAAAAAAGTGGAAAAAAAATAAAAAGTAAATCGTCGATTAAAAATCGTAGGAATTTTTTATTTCAAATCGGTTTGCAGTTTCTGAAAGTGTAGGTTCTACAGATTCGAACAATAGGTATCATTCCTGCCTTCCGAATATTTCGGAAAGTTTCAGATTTTACAAAAAAAGGAAAGGGGTACCCCTTCTCATTTTTTTGGGCCAAAAAATTTTTTGTCGAGGATCGGATAATCTCAGTGATATTCTCCATGGAAATGACCTGCTGATTCCAAATATTACTGCCATTTCTCGATTCCGACGCCTCCTGCGATTTTACCTATAGAAAACGAGAGAAAAAAAAGTGGAAAAAAAATAAAAAGTAAATCGTCGATTAAAAATCGTAGGAATTTTTTATTTCAAATCGGTTTGCAGTTTCTGAAAGTGTAGGTTCTACAGATTCGAACAATAGGTATCATTCCTGCCTTCCGAATATTCCGGAAAATTTTAGATTTTACAAAAAAAGGAAAGGGGTACCCCTTCTCATTTTTTTGGGCCAAAAAATTTTTTGTCGAGAATCGGATAATCTCAGTGATATTCTCCATGGAAATGACCTGCTGATTCCAAATATTACTGCCATTTCTCGATTCCGACGCCTCCTGCGATTTTACTCATAAAAAACGAAAGAAAAAAAAGTGGAAAAAAAATAAAAAGTAAATCGTCGATTAAAAATCGTAGGAATTTTTTATTTCAAATCGGTTTGCAGTTTCTGAAAGTGTAGGTTCTACAGATTCGAACAATAGGTATCATTCCTGCCTTCCGAATATTTCGGAAAATTTCAGATTTTTGAAAAAAAGGAAAGGGGTACCCCTTCTCATTTTTTTTGGCCAAAAAATTTTTTTCCGAGAATCGGATAATCTCAATGATATTTTCCATGGAAATGACCTGCTGATTCCAAATATGACTGCCATTTTTCGATTCCGACGCCTTCTGCGATTTTACCTATAAAAAACGAGAGAAAAAAAAGTGGAAAAAAAATAAAAAGTAAATCGTCGATTAAAAATCGTAGGAATTTTTTATTTTAAATCGGTTTGCAGTTTCTGAAAGTGTAGGTTCTACAGATTCGAACAATAGGTATCATTCCTGCCTTCCGAATATTTTGGAAAATTTCAGATCTTACAAAAAAAGGAAAGGGGTACTCTTCTCCCTTCTCATTTTTTTGGGCCAAAAAATTTTCTGTCGAGAATCGGATAATCTCAGTGATATTCTCCATGGAAATGACCTGCTGATTCCAAATATTACTGCCATTTCTCGATTCCGACGCCTCCTGCGATTTTACTCATAAAAAACGAAAGAAAAAAAAGTGGAAAAAAAATAAAAAGTAAATCGTCGATTAAAAATCGTAGGAATTTTTTATTTCAAATCGGTTTGCAGTTTCTGAAAGTGTAGGTTCTACAGATTCGAACAATAGGTATCATTTGGAATATTTTGGAAAATTTCAGATTTTTGAAAAAAAGGAAAGGGGTACCCCTTCTCATTTTTTTGGGCCAAAAAATTTTTTTTCGAGAATCGGATAATCTCAATGATATTCTCCATGGAAATGACCTGCTGATTACAAATATGACTGCCGTTTCTCGATTCCGACGCCTCCTGCGATTTTACTCATAAAAAACGAGAGAAACAAAAGTGGAAAAAAAATAAAAAGTAAATCGTCGATTAAAAATCGTAGGAATTTTTTATTTCAAATCGGTTTGCAGTTTCTGAAAGTGTAGGTTCTACAGATTCGAACAATAGGTATCATTCCTGCCTTCCGAATATTTCGGAAAGTTTCAGATTTTACAAAAAAAGGAAAGGGGTACCCCTTCTCATTTTTTTGGGCCAAAAAATTTTTTGTCGAGGATCGGATAATCTCAGTGATATTCTCCATGGAAATGACCTGCTGATTCCAAATATTACTGCCATTTCTCGATTCCGACGCCTCCTGCGATTTTACCTATAGAAAACGAGAGAAAAAAAAGTGGAAAAAAAATAAAAAGTAAATCGTCGATTAAAAATCGTAGGAATTTTTTATTTCAAATCGGTTTGCAGTTTCTGAAAGTGTAGGTTCTACAGATTCGAACAATAGGTATCATTTGGAATATTTTGGAAAATTTCAGATTTTTGAAAAAAAGGAAAGGGGTACCCCTTCTCATTTTTTTGGGCCAAAAAATTTTTTTTCGAGAATCGGATAATCTCAATGATATTCTCCATGGAAATGACCTGCTGATTACAAATATGACTGCCGTTTCTCGATTCCGACGCCTCCTGCGATTTTACTCATAAAAAACGAGAGAAACAAAAGTGGAAAAAAAATAAAAAGTAAATCGTCGATTAAAAATCGTAGGAATTTTTTATTTCAAATCGGTTTGCAGTTTCTGAAAGTGTAGGTTCTACAGATTCGAACAATAGGTATCATTCCTGCCTTCCGAATATTTTGGAAAATTTCAGATTTTACAAAAAAAGGAAAGGGGTACCCCTTCTCATTTTTTTGGGCCAAAAAATTTTCTGTCGAGAATCGGATAATCTCAGTGATATTCTCCATGGAAATGACCTGCTGATTCCAAATATTACTGCCATTTCTCGATTCCGACGCCGCCTGCGATTTTACCTATAGAAAACGAGAGAAAAAAAAGTGGAAAAAAAATAAAAAGTAAATCGTCGATTAAAAATCGTAGGAATTTTTTATTTCAAATCGGTTTGCAGTTTCTGAAAGTGTAGGTTCTACAGATTCGAACAATAGGTATCATTCCTGCCTTTCGAATATTTTGGAAAATTGCAGATTTAAAAAAAAAAGGAAAGGGGTACCCCTTCTCATTTTTTTGGGCCAAACAATTTTTTGTCGAGAATCGGATAATCTCAGTGATATTCTCCATGGAAATGACCTGCTGATTCCAAATATTACTGCCATTTCTCGATTCCGACGCCTCCTGCGATTTTACCTATAGAAAACGAGAGAAAAAAAAGTGGAAAAAAAATAAAAAGTAAATCGTCGATTAAAAATCGTAGGAATTTTTTATTTTAAATCGGTTTGCAGTTTCTGAAAGTGTAGGTTCTACAGATTCGAACAATAGGTATCATTCCTGCCTTCCGAATATTTTGGAAAATTTCAGATTTTACAAAAAAAGGAAAGGGGTACCCCTTCTCATTTTTTTGGGCCAAAAAATTTTTTGTCGAGAATCGGATAATCTCAGTGATATTCTCCATGGAAATGACCTGCTGATTTCAAATATTACTGCCATTTCTCGATTCCGACGCCTCCTGCGATTCTACTTATAAAAAACGAAAGAAAAAAAAGTGGAAAAAAAATAAAAAGTAAATCGTCGATTAAAAATCGTAGGAATTTTTTATTTCAAATCGGTTTGCAGTTTCTGGAAGTGTAAGTTCTACAGATTCGAACAATAGGTATCATTCCTGCCTTCCGAATATTTTGGAAAATTTCAGATTTTTGAAAAAAAGGAAAGGGGTACCCCTTCTCATTTTTTTGGGCCAAAAAATTTTTTTTCGAGAATCGGATAATCTCAATGATATTCTCCATGGAAATGACCTGCTGATTCCAAATATGACTGCCGTTTCTCGATTCCGACGCCTCCTGCGATTTTACTCATAAAAAACGAGAGAAACAAAAGTGGAAAAAAAATAAAAAGTAAATCGTCGATTAAAAATCGTAGGAATTTTTTATTTCAAATCGGTTTGCAGTTTCTGAAAGTGTAGGTTCTACAGATTCGAACAATAGGTATCATTCCTGCCTTCCGAATATTTCGGAAAATTTCAGATTTTACAAAAAAAGGAAAGGGGTACCCCTTCTCATTTTTTTGGGCCAAAAAATTTTTTGTCGAGAATCGGATAATCTCAGTGATATTCTCCATGGAAATGACCTGCTGATTCCAAATATTACTGCCATTTCTCGATTCCGACGCCTCCTGCGATTTTACCTATAGAAAACGAGAGAAAAAAAAGTGGAAAAAAAATAAAAAGTAAATCGTCGATTAAAAATCGTAGGAATTTTTTATTTCAAATCGGTTTGCAGTTTCTGAAAGTGTAGGTTCTACAGATTCGAACAATAGGTATCATTCCTGCCTTCCGAATATTTTGGAAAATTTCAGATTTAAAAAAAAAAGGAAAGGGGTACCCCTTCTCATTTTTTTGGGCCAAATAATTTTTTTCCGAGAATCGGATAATCTCAATGATATTTTCCATGGAAATGACCTGCTGATTCCAAATATGACTGCCATTTCTCGATTCCGACGCCTCCTGCGACTTTACCTATAAAAAACGAGAGAAAAAAAAGTGGAAAAAAAAATAAAAAGTAAATCGTCGATTAAAAATCGTAGGAATTTTTTATTTCAAATCGGTTTGCAGTTTCTGAAAGTGTAGGTTCTACAAATTCGAACAATAGGTATCATTCCTGCCTTCCGAATATTTCGGAAAATTTCAGATTTTACAAAAAAAGGAAAGGGGTACCCCTTCTCATTTTTTTGGGCCAAAAAATTTTCTGTCGAGAATCGGATAATCTCAGTGATATTCTCCATGGAAATGACCTGCTGATTCCAAATATTACTGCCATTTCTCGATTCCGACGCCTCCTGCGATTTTACCTATAAAAAACGAGAGAAAAAAAAGTGGAAAAAAAATAAAAAGTAAATCGTCGATTAAAAATCGTAGGAATTTTTTATTTCAAATCGGTTTGCAGTTTCTGAAAGTGTAGGTTCTACAAATTCGAACAATAGGTATCATTCCTGCCTTCCGAATATTTTGGAAAATTTCAGATTTTACAAAAAAAGGAAAGGGGTACCCCTTCTCATTTTGTTGGGCCAAAAAATTTTTTGTCGAGAATCGGATAATCTCAGTGATATTCTCCATGGAAATGACCTGCTGATTCCAAATATTACTGCCATTTCTCGATTCCGACGCCTCCTGCGATTTTACTCATAAAAAACGAAAGAAAAAAAAGTGGAAAAAAAATAAAAAGTAAATCGTCGATTAAAAATCGTAGGAATTTTTTATTTCAAATCGGTTTGCAGTTTCTGAAAGTGTAGGTTCTACAGATTCGAACAATAGGTATCATTCCTGCCTTCCGAATATTTTGGAAAATTTCAGATTTTAAAAAAAAAGGAAAGGGGTACCCCTTCTCATTTTTTTGGGCCAAAAACTTTTTTGTCGAGAATCGGATAATCTCAGTGATATTCTCCATGGAAATGACCTGCTGATTCCAAATATGACTGCCATTTCTCGATTCCGACGCCTCCTGCGATTTTACCTATAAAAAACGAGAGAAAAAAAAGTGGAAAAAAAATAAAAAGTAAATCGTCGATTAAAAATCGTAGGAATTTTTTATTTCAAATCGGTTTGCAGTTTCTGAAAGTGTAGGTTCTACAAATTCGAACAATAGGTATCATTCCTGCCTTCCGAATATTTTGGAAAATTTCAGATTTTACAAAAAAAGGAAAGGGGTACCCCTTCTCATTTTTTTGGGCCAAAAAATTTTTTGTCGAGAATCGGATAATCTCAGTGATATTCTCCATGGAAATGACCTGCTGATTCCAAATATTAGTGCCATTTCTCGATTCCGACGCCTCCTGCGATTTTACTCATAAAAAACGAAAGAAAAAAAAGTGGAAAAAAAATAAAAAGTAAATCGTCGATTAAAAATCGTAGGAATTTTTTATTTCAAATCGGTTTGCAGTTTCTGAAAGTGTAGGTTCTACAGATTCGAACATTAGGTATCATTCCTGCCTTCCGGATATTTTGGAAAATTTCAGATTTAAAAAAAAAAGGAAAGGGGTACCCCTTCTCATTTTTTTGGGCCAAAAAATTTTTTGTCGAGAATCGGATAATCTCAGTGATATTCTCCATGGAAATGACCTGCTGATTCCAAATATTACTGCCATTTCTCGATTCCGACGCCTCCTGCGATTTTACTCATAAAAAACGAAAGAAAAAAAAGTGGAAAAAAAATAAAAAGTAAATCGTCGATTAAAAATCGTAGGAATTTTTTATTTCAAATCGGTTTGCAGTTTCTGAAAGTGTAGGTTCTACAGATTCGAACAATAGGTATCATTCCTGCCTTCCGAATATTTCGGAAAATTTCAGATTTTTGAAAAAAAGGAAAGGGGTACCCCTTCTCATTTTTTTGGGCCAAAAAATTTTTTTCCGAGAATCGGATAATCTCAATGATATTTTCCATGGAAATGACCTGCTGATTCCAAATATGACTGCCATTTCTCGATTCCGACGCCTCCTGCGATTTTACCTATAAAAAACGAGAGAAAAAAAAGTGGAAAAAAAATAAAAAGTAAATCGTCGATTAAAAATCGTAGGAATTTTTTATTTTAAATCGGTTTGCAGTTTCTGAAAGTGTAGGTTCTACAGATTCGAACAATAGGTATCATTCCTGCCTTCCGAATATTTTGGAAAATTTCAGATTTTACAAAAAAAGGAAAGGGGTACCCCTTCTCATTTTTTTGGGCCAAAAAATTTTCTGTCGAGAATCGGATAATCTCAGTGATATTCTCCATGGCAATGACCTGCTGATTCCAAATATTACTGCCATTTCTCGATTCCGACGCCTCCTGCGATTTTACCTATAAAAAACGAGAGAAAAAAAAGTGGAAAAAAAATAAAAAGTAAATCGTCGATTAAAAATCGTAGGAATTTTTTATTTCAAATCGGTTTGCAGTTTCTGAAAGTGTAGGTTCTACAGATTCGAACAATAGGTATCATTCCTGCCTTCCGAATATTTCGGAAAATTTCAGATTTTACAAAAAAAGGAAAGGGGTACCCCTTCTCATTTTTTTGGGCCAAAAAATTTTTTGTCGAGAATCGGATAATCTTAGTGATATTCTCCATGGAAATGACCTGCTGATTCCAAATATTACTGCCATTTCTCGATTCCGACGCCTCCTGCGATTTTACTCATAAAAAACGAAAGAAAAAAAAGTGGAAAAAAAATAAAAAGTAAATCGTCGATTAAAAATCGTAGGAATTTTTTATTTCAAATCGGTTTGCAGTTTCTGAAAGTGTAGGTTCTACAGATTCGAACAATAGGTATCATTCCTGCCTTCCGAATATTTCGGAAAATTTCAGATTTTTGAAAAAAAGGAAAGGGGTATTTTTTTGGGCCAAAAAATTTTTTGTCGAGAATCGGATAATCTTAGTGATATTCTCCATGGAAATGACCTGCTGATTCCAAATATTACTGCCATTTCTCGATTCCGACGCCTCCTGCGATTTTACTCATAAAAAACGAAAGAAAAAAAAGTGGAAAAAAAATAAAAAGTAAATCGTCGATTAAAAATCGTAGGAATTTTTTATTTCAAATCGGTTTGCAGTTTCTGAAAGTGTAGGTTCTACAGATTCGAACAATAGGTATCATTCCTGCCTTCCGAATATTTCGGAAAATTTCAGATTTTTGAAAAAAAGGAAAGGGGTACCCCTTCTCATTTTTTTTGGCCAAAAATTTTTTTTCCGAGAATCGGATAATCTCAATGATATTTTCCATGGAAATGACCTGCTGATTCCAAATATGACTGCCATTTCTCGATTCCGACGCCTCCTGCGATTTTACTCATAAAAAACGAGAGAAAAAAAAGTGGAAAAAAAATAAAAAGTAAATCGTCGATTAAAAATCGTGGGAATTTTTTATTTCAAATCGGTTTGCAGTTTCTGAAAGTGTAGGTTCTACAAATTCGAACAATAGGTATCATTCCTGCCTTCCGAATATTTTGGAAAATTTCAGATTTTACAAAAAAAGGAAAGGGGTACCCCTTCTCATTTTTTTGGGCCAAAAAATTTTTTGTCGAGAATCGGATAATCTCAGTGATATTCTCCATGGAAATGACCTGCTGATTCCAAATATTACTGCCATTTCTCGATTCCGACGCCTCCTGCGATTTTACTCATAAAAAACGAAAGAAAAAAAAGTGGAAAAAAAATAAAAAGTAAATCGTCGATTAAAAATCGTAGGAATTTTTTATTTCAAATCGGTTTGCAGTTTCTGAAAGTGTAGGTTCTACAGATTCGAACATTAGGTATCATTCCTGCCTTCCGGATATTTTGGAAAATTTCAGATTTTAAAAAAAAAGGAAAGGGGTACCCCTTCTCATTTTTTTGGGCCAAAAAATTTTTTGTCGAGAATCGGATAATCTCAGTGATATTCTCCATGGAAATGACCTGCTGATTCCAAATATTACTGCCATTTCTCGATTCCGACGCCTCCTGCGATTTTACTCATAAAAAACGAAAGAAAAAAAAGTGGAAAAAAAATAAAAAGTAAATCGTCGATTAAAAATCGTAGGAATTTTTTATTTCAAATCGGTTTGCAGTTTCTGAAAGTGTAGGTTCTACAGATTCGAACAATAGGTATCATTCCTGCCTTCCGAATATTTCGGAAAATTTCAGATTTTTGAAAAAAAGGAAAGGGGTACCCCTTCTCATTTTTTTGGGCCAAAAAATTTTTTTCCGAGAATCGGATAATCTCAATGATATTTTCCATGGAAATGACCTGCTGATTCCAAATATGACTGCCATTTCTCGATTCCGACGCCTCCTGCGATTTTACCTATAAAAAACGAGAGAAAAAAAGTGGAAAAAAAATAAAAAGTAAATCGTCGATTAAAAATCGTAGGAATTTTTGATTTTAAATCGGTTTGCAGTTTCTGAAAGTGTAGGTTCTACAGATTCGAACAATAGGTATCATTCCTGCCTTCCGAATATTTTGGAAAATTTCAGATTTTACAAAAAAAGGAAAGGGGTACCCCTTCTCATTTTTTTGGGCCAAAAAATTTTCTGTCGAGAATCGGATAATCTCAGTGATATTCTCCATGGCAATGACCTGCTGATTCCAAATATTACTGCCATTTCTCGATTCCGACGCCTCCTGCGATTTTACTCATAAAAAACGAAAGAAAAAAAAGTGAAAAAAAAATAAAAAGTAAATCGTCGATTAAAAATCGTAGGAATTTTTTATTTCAAATCGGTTTGCAGTTTCTGAAAGTGTAGGTTCTACAGATTCGAACAATAGGTATCATTCCTGCCTTCCGAATATTTCCGAAAATTTCAGATTTTTGAAAAAAAGGAAAGGGGTACCCCTTCTCATTTTTTTGGGCCAAAAAATTTTTTTCCGAGAATCGGATAATCTCAATGATATTTTCCATGGAAATGACCTGCTGATTCCAAATATGACTGCCATTTCTCGATTCCGACGCCTCCTGCGATTTTACCTATAAAAAACGAGAGAAAAAAAAGTGGAAAAAAAATAAAAAGTAAATCGTCGATTAAAAATCGTAGGAATTTTTTATTTTAAATCGGTTTGCAGTTTCTGAAAGTGTAGGTTCTACAGATTCGAACAATAGGTATCATTCCTGCCTTCCGAATATTTTGGAAAATTTCAGATTTTTGAAAAAAAGGAAAGGGGTACCCCTTCTCATTTTTTTGGGCCAAAAAATTTTTTTTCGAGAATCGGATAATCTCAATGATATTCTCCATGGAAATGACCTGCTGATTCCAAATATGACTGCCGTTTCTCGATTCCGACGCCTCCTGCGATTTTACTCATAAAAAACGAGAGAAACAAAAGTGGAAAAAAAATAAAAAGTAAATCGTCGATTAAAAATCGTAGGAATTTTTTATTTCAAATCGGTTTGCAGTTTCTGAAAGTGTAGGTTCTACAGATTCGAACAATAGGTATCATTCCTGCCTTCCGAATATTTCGGAAAATTTCAGATTTTACAAAAAAAGGAAAGGGGTACCCCTTCTCATTTTTTTGGGCCAAAAAATTTTTTGTCGAGAATCGGATAATCTTAGTGATATTCTCCATGGAAATGACCTGCTGATTCCAAATATTACTGCCATTTCTCGATTCCGACGCCTCCTGCGATTTTACTCATAAAAAACGAAAGAAAAAAAAGTGGAAAAAAAATAAAAAGTAAATCGTCGATTAAAAATCGTAGGAATTTTTTATTTCAAATCGGTTTGCAGTTTCTGAAAGTGTAGGTTCTACAGATTCGAACAATAGGTATCATTCCTGCCTTCCGAATATTTCGGAAAATTTCAGATTTTACAAAAAAAGGAAAGGGGTACCCCTTCTCATTTTTTTGGGCCAAAAAATTTTTTGTCGAGAATCGGATAATCTCAGTGATATTCTCCATGGAAATGACCTGCTGATTCCAAATATTACTGCCATTTCTCGATTCCGACGCCTCCTGCGATTTTACCTATAGAAAACGAGAGAAAAAAAAGTGGAAAAAAAATAAAAAGTAAATCGTCGATTAAAAATCGTAGGAATTTTTTATTTCAAATCGGTTTGCAGTTTCTGAAAGTGTAGGTTCTACAGATTCGAACAATAGGTATCATTCCTGCCTTCCGAATATTTCGGAAAATTTCAGATTTTACAAAAAAAGGAAAGGGGTACCCCTTCTCATTTTTTTGGGCCAAAAAATTTTTTGTCGAGGATCGGATAATCTCAGTGATATTCTCCATGGAAATGACCTGCTGATTCCAAATATTACTGCCATTTCTCGATTCCGACGCCTCCTGCGATTTTACCTATAGAAAACGAGAGAAAAAAAAGTGGAAAAAAAATAAAAAGTAAATCGTCGATTAAAAATCGTAGGAATTTTTTATTTCAAATCGGTTTGCAGTTTCTGAAAGTGTAGGTTCTACAGATTCGAACAATAGGTATCATTCCTGCCTTCCGAATATTTTGGAAAATTTCAGATTTAAAAAAAAAAGGAAAGGGGTACCCCTTCTCATTTTTTTGGGCCAAATAATTTTTTTCCGAGAATCGGATAATCTCAATGATATTTTCCATGGAAATGACCTGCTGATTCCAAATATGACTGCCATTTCTCGATTCCGACGCCTCCTGCGATTTTACCTATAAAAAACGAGAGAAAAAAAAGTGGAAAAAAAAATAAAAAGTAAATCGTCGATTAAAAATCGTAGGAATTTTTTATTTCAAATCGGTTTGCAGTTTCTGAAAGTGTAGGTTCTACAAATTCGAACAATAGGTATCATTCCTGCCTTCCGAATATTTCGGAAAATTTCAGATTTTACAAAAAAAGGAAAGGGGTACCCCTTCTCATTTTTTTGGGCCAAAAAATTTTCTGTCGAGAATCGGATAATCTCAGTGATATTCTCCATGGAAATGACCTGCTGATTCCAAATATTACTGCCATTTCTCGATTCCGACGCCTCCTGCGATTTTACCTATAAAAAACGAGAGAAAAAAAAGTGGAAAAAAAATAAAAAGTAAATCGTCGATTAAAAATCGTAGGAATTTTTTATTTCAAATCGGTTTGCAGTTTCTGAAAGTGTAGGTTCTACAAATTCGAACAATAGGTATCATTCCTGCCTTCCGAATATTTTGGAAAATTTCAGATTTTACAAAAAAAGGAAAGGGGTACCCCTTCTCATTTTTTTGGGCCAAAAAATTTTTTGTCGAGAATCGGATAATCTCAGTGATATTCTCCATGGAAATGACCTGCTGATTCCAAATATTACTGCCATTTCTCGATTCCGACGCCTCCTGCGATTTTACTCATAAAAAACGAAAGAAAAAAAAGTGGAAAAAAAATAAAAAGTAAATCGTCGATTAAAAATCGTAGGAATTTTTTATTTCAAATCGGTTTGCAGTTTCTGAAAGTGTAGGTTCTACAGATTCGAACAATAGGTATCATTCCTGCCTTCCGAATATTTTGGAAAATTTCAGATTTTAAAAAAAAAGGAAAGGGGTACCCCTTCTCATTTTTTTGGGCCAAAAACTTTTTTGTCGAGAATCGGATAATCTCAGTGATATTCTCCATGGAAATGACCTGCTGATTCCAAATATGACTGCCATTTCTCGATTCCGACGCCTCCTGCGATTTTACCTATAAAAAACGAGAGAAAAAAAAGTGGAAAAAAAATAAAAAGTAAATCGTCGATTAAAAATCGTAGGAATTTTTTATTTCAAATCGGTTTGCAGTTTCTGAAAGTGTAGGTTCTACAAATTCGAACAATAGGTATCATTCCTGCCTTCCGAATATTTTGGAAAATTTCAGATTTTACAAAAAAAGGAAAGGGGTACCCCTTCTCATTTTTTTGGGCCAAAAAATTTTTTGTCGAGAATCGGATAATCTCAGTGATATTCTCCATGGAAATGACCTGCTGATTCCAAATATTAGTGCCATTTCTCGATTCCGACGCCTCCTGCGATTTTACTCATAAAAAACGAAAGAAAAAAAAGTGGAAAAAAAATAAAAAGTAAATCGTCGATTAAAAATCGTAGGAATTTTTTATTTCAAATCGGTTTGCAGTTTCTGAAAGTGTAGGTTCTACAGATTCGAACATTAGGTATCATTCCTGCCTTCCGGATATTTTGGAAAATTTCAGATTTAAAAAAAAAAGGAAAGGGGTACCCCTTCTCATTTTTTTGGGCCAAAAAATTTTTTGTCGAGAATCGGATAATCTCAGTGATATTCTCCATGGAAATGACCTGCTGATTCCAAATATTACTGCCATTTCTCGATTCCGACGCCTCCTGCGATTTTACTCATAAAAAACGAAAGAAAAAAAAGTGGAAAAAAAATAAAAAGTAAATCGTCGATTAAAAATCGTAGGAATTTTTTATTTCAAATCGGTTTGCAGTTTCTGAAAGTGTAGGTTCTACAGATTCGAACAATAGGTATCATTCCTGCCTTCCGAATATTTCGGAAAATTTCAGATTTTACAAAAAAAGGAAAGGGGTACCCCTTCTCATTTTTTTGGGCCAAAAAATTTTTTGTCGAGGATCGGATAATCTCAGTGATATTCTCCATGGAAATGACCTGCTGATTCCAAATATTACTGCCATTTCTCGATTCCGACGCCTCCTGCGATTTTACCTATAGAAAACGAGAGAAAAAAAAGTGGAAAAAAAATAAAAAGTAAATCGTCGATTAAAAATCGTAGGAATTTTTTATTTCAAATCGGTTTGCAGTTTCTGAAAGTGTAGGTTCTACAGATTCGAACAATAGGTATCATTCCTGCCTTCCGAATATTTTGGAAAATTTCAGATTTAAAAAAAAAAGGAAAGGGGTACCCCTTCTCATTTTTTTGGGCCAAATAATTTTTTTCCGAGAATCGGATAATCTCAATGATATTTTCCATGGAAATGACCTGCTGATTCCAAATATGACTGCCATTTCTCGATTCCGACGCCTCCTGCGATTTTACCTATAAAAAACGAGAGAAAAAAAAGTGGAAAAAAAAATAAAAAGTAAATCGTCGATTAAAAATCGTAGGAATTTTTTATTTCAAATCGGTTTGCAGTTTCTGAAAGTGTAGGTTCTACAAATTCGAACAATAGGTATCATTCCTGCCTTCCGAATATTTCGGAAAATTTCAGATTTTACAAAAAAAGGAAAGGGGTACCCCTTCTCATTTTTTTGGGCCAAAAAATTTTCTGTCGAGAATCGGATAATCTCAGTGATATTCTCCATGGAAATGACCTGCTGATTCCAAATATTACTGCCATTTCTCGATTCCGACGCCTCCTGCGATTTTACCTATAAAAAACGAGAGAAAAAAAAGTGGAAAAAAAATAAAAAGTAAATCGTCGATTAAAAATCGTAGGAATTTTTTATTTCAAATCGGTTTGCAGTTTCTGAAAGTGTAGGTTCTACAAATTCGAACAATAGGTATCATTCCTGCCTTCCGAATATTTTGGAAAATTTCAGATTTTACAAAAAAAGGAAAGGGGTACCCCTTCTCATTTTTTTGGGCCAAAAAATTTTTTGTCGAGAATCGGATAATCTCAGTGATATTCTCCATGGAAATGACCTGCTGATTCCAAATATTACTGCCATTTCTCGATTCCGACGCCTCCTGCGATTTTACTCATAAAAAACGAAAGAAAAAAAAGTGGAAAAAAAATAAAAAGTAAATCGTCGATTAAAAATCGTAGGAATTTTTTATTTCAAATCGGTTTGCAGTTTCTGAAAGTGTAGGTTCTACAGATTCGAACAATAGGTATCATTCCTGCCTTCCGAATATTTTGGAAAATTTCAGATTTTAAAAAAAAAGGAAAGGGGTACCCCTTCTCATTTTTTTGGGCCAAAAACTTTTTTGTCGCGAATCGGATAATCTCAGTGATATTCTCCATGGAAATGACCTGCTGATTCCAAATATGACTGCCATTTCTCGATTCCGACGCCTCCTGCGATTTTACCTATAAAAAACGAGAGAAAAAAAAGTGGAAAAAAAATAAAAAGTAAATCGTCGATTAAAAATCGTAGGAATTTTTTATTTCAAATCGGTTTGCAGTTTCTGAAAGTGTAGGTTCTACAAATTCGAACAATAGGTATCATTCCTGCCTTCCGAATATTTTGGAAAATTTCAGATTTTACAAAAAAAGGAAAGGGGTACCCCTTCTCATTTTTTTGGGCCAAAAAATTTTTTGTCGAGAATCGGATAATCTCAGTGATATTCTCCATGGAAATGACCTGCTGATTCCAAATATTAGTGCCATTTCTCGATTCCGACGCCTCCTGCGATTTTACTCATAAAAAACGAAAGAAAAAAAAGTGGAAAAAAAATAAAAAGTAAATCGTCGATTAAAAATCGTAGGAATTTTTTATTTCAAATCGGTTTGCAGTTTCTGAAAGTGTAGGTTCTACAGATTCGAACATTAGGTATCATTCCTGCCTTCCGGATATTTTGGAAAATTTCAGATTTAAAAAAAAAAGGAAAGGGGTACCCCTTCTCATTTTTTTGGGCCAAAAAATTTTTTGTCGAGAATCGGATAATCTCAGTGATATTCTCCATGGAAATGACCTGCTGATTCCAAATATTACTGCCATTTCTCGATTCCGACGCCTCCTGCGATTTTACTCATAAAAAACGAAAGAAAAAAAAGTGGAAAAAAAATAAAAAGTAAATCGTCGATTAAAAATCGTAGGAATTTTTTATTTCAAATCGGTTTGCAGTTTCTGAAAGTGTAGGTTCTACAGATTCGAACAATAGGTATCATTCCTGCCTTCCGAATATTTCGGAAAATTTCAGATTTTTGAAAAAAAGGAAAGGGGTACCCCTTCTCATTTTTTTGGGCCAAAAAATTTTTTTCCGAGAATCGGATAATCTCAATGATATTTTCCATGGAAATGACCTGCTGATTCCAAATATGACTGCCATTTCTCGATTCCGACGCCTCCTGCGATTTTACCTATAAAAAACGAGAGAAAAAAAAGTGGAAAAAAAATAAAAAGTAAATCGTCGATTAAAAATCGTAGGAATTTTTTATTTTAAATCGGTTTGCAGTTTCTGAAAGTGTAGGTTCTACAGATTCGAACAATAGGTATCATTCCTGCCTTCCGAATATTTTGGAAAATTTCAGATTTTACAAAAAAAGGAAAGGGGTACCCCTTCTCATTTTTTTGGGCCAAAAAATTTTCTGTCGAGAATCGGATAATCTCAGTGATATTCTCCATGGCAATGACCTGCTGATTCCAAATATTACTGCCATTTCTCGATTCCGACGCCTCCTGCGATTTTACCTATAAAAAACGAGAGAAAAAAAAGTGGAAAAAAAATAAAAAGTAAATCGTCGATTAAAAATCGTAGGAATTTTTTATTTCAAATCGGTTTGCAGTTTCTGAAAGTGTAGGTTCTACAAATTCGAACAATAGGTATCATTCCTGCCTTCCGAATATTTTGGAAAATTTCAGATTTTACAAAAAAAGGAAAGGGGTACCCCTTCTCATTTTTTTGGGCCAAAAAATTTTTTGTCGAGAATCGGATAATCTCAGTGATATTCTCCATGGAAATGACCTGCTGATTCCAAATATTACTGCCATTTCTCGATTCCGACGCCTCCTGCGATTTTACTCATAAAAAACGAAAGAAAAAAAAGTGAAAAAAAAATAGAAAGTAAATCGTCGATTAAAAATCGTAGGAATTTTTTATTTCAAATCGGTTTGCAGTTTCTGAAAGTGTAGGTTCTACAGATTCGAACAATAGGTATCATTCCTGCCTTCCGAATATTTCGGAAAATTTCAGATTTTTGAAAAAAAGGAAAGGGGTACCCCTTCTCATTTTTTTGGGCCAAAAAATTTTTTTCCGAGAATCGGATAATCTCAATGATATTTTTCATGGAAATGACCTGCTGATTCCAAATATGACTGCCATTTCTCGATTCCGACGCCTCCTGCGATTTTACCTATAAAAAACGAGAGAAAAAAAAGTGGAAAAAAAATAAAAAGTAAATCGTCGATTAAAAATCGTAGGAATTTTTTATTTTAAATCGGTTTGCAGTTTCTGAAAGTGTAGGTTCTACAGATTCGAACAATAGGTATCATTCCTGCCTTCCGAATATTTTGGAAAATTTCAGATTTTACAAAAAAAGGAAAGGGGTACCCCTTCTCATTTTTTTGGGCCAAAAAATTTTTTTTCGAGAATCGGATAATCTCAATGATATTCTCCATGGAAATGACCTGCTGATTCCAAATATGACTGCCGTTTCTCGATTCCGACGCCTCCTGCGATTTTACTCATAAAAAACGAGAGAAACAAAAGTGGAAAAAAAATAAAAAGTAAATCGTCGAATAAAAATCGTAGGAATTTTTTATTTCAAATCGGTTTGCAGTTTCTGAAAGTGTAGGTTCTACAGATTCGAACAATAGGTATCATTCCTGCCTTCCGAATATTTCGGAAAATTTCAGATTTTACAAAAAAAGGAAAGGGGTACCCCTTCTCATTTTTTTGGGCCAAAAAATTTTTTGTCGAGAATCGGATAATCTTAGTGATATTCTCCATGGAAATGACCTGCTGATTCCAAATATTACTGCCATTTCTCGATTCCGACGCCTCCTGCGATTTTACTCATAAAAAACGAAAGAAAAAAAAGTGGAAAAAAAATAAAAAGTAAATCGTCGATTAAAAATCGTAGGAATTTTTTATTTCAAATCGGTTTGCAGTTTCTGAAAGTGTAGGTTCTACAGATTCGAACAATAGGTATCATTCCTGCCTTCCGAATATTTCGGAAAATTTCAGATTTTTGAAAAAAAGGAAAGGGGTACCCCTTCTCATTTTTTTTGGCCAAAAATTTTTTTTCCGAGAATCGGATAATCTCAATGATATTTTCCATGGAAATGACCTGCTGATTCCAAATATGACTGCCATTTCTCGATTCCGACGCCTCCTGCGATTTCACCTATGAAAAACGAGAGAAAAAAAAGTGGAAAAAAAATAAAAAGTAAATCGTCGATTAAAAATCGTAGGAATTTTTTATTTCAAATCGGTTTGCAGTTTCTGAAAGTGTAGGTTCTACAGATTCGAACAATAGGTATCATTCCTGCCTTCCGAATATTTCGGAAAATTTCAGATTTTACAAAAAAAGGAAAGGGGTACCCCTTCTCATTTTTTTGGGCCAAAAAATTTTTTGTCGAGAATCGGATAATCTCAGTGATATTCTCCATGGAAATGACCTGCTGATTCCAAATATGACTGCCATTTCTCGATTCCGACGCCTCCTGCGATTTTACCTATAAAAAACGAGAGAAAAAAAAGTGGAAAAAAAATAAAAAGTAAATCGTCGATTAAAAATCGTAGGAATTTTTTATTTCAAATCGGTTTGCAGTTTCTGAAAGTGTAGGTTCTACAAATTCGAACAATAGGTATCATTCCTGCCTTCCGAATATTTTGGAAAATTTCAGATTTTACAAAAAAAGGAAAGGGGTACCCCTTCTCATTTTTTTGGGCCAAAAAATTTTTGTCGAGAATCGGATAATCTCAGTGATATTCTCCATGGAAATGACCTGCTGATTCCAAATATGACTGCCATTTCTCGATTCCGACGCCTCCTGCGATTTCACCTATGAAAAACGAGAGAAAAAAAAGTGGAAAAAAAATAAAAAGTAAATCGTCGATTAAAAATCGTAGGAATTTTTTATTTCAAATCGGTTTGCAGTTTCTGAAAGTGTAGGTTCTACAGATTCGAACAATAGGTATCATTCCTGCCTTCCGAATATTTCGGAAAATTTCAGATTTTACAAAAAAAGGAAAGGGGTACCCCTTCTCATTTTTTTGGGCCAAAAAATTTTTTGTCGAGAATCGGATAATCTCAGTGATATTCTCCATGGAAATGACCTGCTGATTCCAAATATGACTGCCATTTCTCGATTCCGACGCCTCCTGCGATTTTACCTATAAAAAACGAGAGAAAAAAAAGTGGAAAAAAAATAAAAAGTAAATCGTCGATTAAAAATCGTAGGAATTTTTTATTTCAAATCGGTTTGCAGTTTCTGAAAGTGTAGGTTCTACAAATTCGAACAATAGGTATCATTCCTGCCTTCCGAATATTTTGGAAAATTTCAGATTTTACAAAAAAAGGAAAGGGGTACCCCTTCTCATTTTTTTGGGCCAAAAAATTTTTGTCGAGAATCGGATAATCTCAGTGATATTCTCCATGGAAATGACCTGCTGATTCCAAATATTACTGCCATTTCTCGATTCCGACGCCTCCTGCGATTTTACTCATAAAAAACGAAAGAAAAAAAAGTGGAAAAAAAATAAAAAGTAAATCGTCGATTAAAAATCGTAGGAATTTTTTATTTCAAATCGGTTTGCAGTTTCTGAAAGTGTAGGTTCTACAGATTCGAACATTAGGTATCATTCCTGCCTTCCGGATATTTTGGAAAATTTCAGATTTTAAAAAAAAAGGAAAGGGGTACCCCTTCTCATTTTTTTGGGCCAAAAAATTTTTTGTCGAGAATCGGATAATCTCAGTGATATTCTCCATGGAAATGACCTGCTGATTCCAAATATTACTGCCATTTCTCGATTCCGACGCCTCCTGCGATTTTACTCATAAAAAACGAAAGAAAAAAAAGTGGAAAAAAAATAAAAAGTAAATCGTCGATTAAAAATCGTAGGAATTTTTTATTTCAAATCGGTTTGCAGTTTCTGAAAGTGTAGGTTCTACAGATTCGAACAATAGGTATCATTCCTGCCTTCCGAATATTTCGGAAAATTTCAGATTTTTTAAAAAAAGGAAAGGGGTACCCCTTCTCATTTTTTTGGGCCGAAAATTTTTTTTCGAGAATCGGATAATCTCAATGATATTTTCCATGGAAATGACCTGCTGATTCCAAATATGACTGCCATTTCTCGATTCCGACGCCTCCTGCGATTTTACCTATAAAAAACGAGAGAAAAAAAAGTGGAAAAAAAATAAAAAGTAAATCGTCGATTAAAAATCGTAGGAATTTTTTATTTTAAATCGGTTTGCAGTTTCTGAAAGTGTAGGTTCTACAGATTCGAACAATAGGTATCATTCCTGCCTTCCGAATATTTTGGAAAATTTCAGATTTTACAAAAAAAGGAAAGGGGTACCCCTTCTCATTTTTTTGGGCCAAAAAATTTTCTGTCGAGAATCGGATAATCTCAGTGATATTCTCCATGGCAATGACCTGCTGATTCCAAATATTACTGCCATTTCTCGATTCCGACGCCTCCTGCGATTTTACCTATAAAAAACGAGAGAAAAAAAAGTGGAAAAAAAATAAAAAGTAAATCGTCGATTAAAAATCGTAGGAATTTTTTATTTCAAATCGGTTTGCAGTTTCTGAAAGTGTAGGTTCTACAAATTCGAACAATAGGTATCATTCCTGCCTTCCGAATATTTTGGAAAATTTCAGATTTTACAAAAAAAGGAAAGGGGTACCCCTTCTCATTTTTTTGGGCCAAAAAATTTTTTGTCGAGAATCGGATAATCTCAGTGATATTCTCCATGGAAATGACCTGCTGATTCCAAATATTACTGCCATTTCTCGATTCCGACGCCTCCTGCGATTTTACTCATAAAAAACGAAAGAAAAAAAAGTGGAAAAAAAATAAAAAGTAAATCGTCGATTAAAAATCGTAGGAATTTTTTATTTCAAATCGGTTGGCAGTTTCTGAAAGTGTAGGTTCTACAGATTCGAACAATAGGTATCATTCCTGCCTTCCGAATATTTTGGAAAATTTCAGATTTTACAAAAAAAGGAAAGGGGTACCCCTTCTCATTTTTTTGGGCCAAAAAATTTTTTGTCGAGAATCGGATAATCTCAGTGATATTCTCCATGGAAATAAACTGCTGATTCCAAATATTACTGCCATTTCTCGATTCCGACGCCTCCTGCGATTTTACTTATAGTAAACGAGAGAAAAAAAAGTGGAAAAAAAATAAAAAGTAAATCGTCGATTAAAAATCGTAGGAATTTTTTATTTCAAATCGGTTTGCAGTTTCTGAAAGTGTAGGTTCTACAGATTCGAACAATAGGTATCATTCCTGCCTTCCGAATATTTCGGAAAATTTCAGATTTTTGAAAAAAAGGAAAGGGGTACCCCTTCTCATTTTTTTGGGCCAAAAAATTTTTTTTCGAGAATCGGATAATCTCAATGATATTCTCCATGGAAATGACCTGCTGATTCCAAATATGACTGCCGTTTCTCGATTCCGACGCCTCCTGCGATTTTACTCATAAAAAACGAGAGAAACAAAAGTGGAAAAAAAATAAAAAGTAAATCGTCGATTAAAAATCGTAGGAATTTTTTATTTCAAATCGGTTTGCAGTTTCTGAAAGTGTAGGTTCTACAGATTCGAACAATAGGTATCATTCCTGCCTTCCGAATATTTCGGAAAATTTCAGATTTTACAAAAAAAGGAAAGGGGTACCCCTTCTCATTTTTTTGGGCCAAAAAATTTTTTGTCGAGAATCGGATAATCTTAGTGATATTCTCCATGGAAATGACCTGCTGATTCCAAATATTACTGCCATTTCTCGATTCCGACGCCTCCTGCGATTTTACTCATAAAAAACGAAAGAAAAAAAAGTGGAAAAAAAATAAAAAGTAAATCGTCGATTAAAAATCGTAGGAATTTTTTATTTCAAATCGGTTTGCAGTTTCTGAAAGTGTAGGTTCTACAGATTCGAACAATAGGTATCATTCCTGCCTTCCGAATATTTCGGAAAATTTCAGATTTTTGAAAAAAAGGAAAGGGGTACCCCTTCTCATTTTTTTTGGCCAAAAATTTTTTTTCCGAGAATCGGATAATCTCAATGATATTTTCCATGGAAATGACCTGCTGATTCCAAATATGACTGCCATTTCTCGATTCCGACGCCTCCTGCGATTTCACCTATGAAAAACGAGAGAAAAAAAAGTGGAAAAAAAATAAAAAGTAAATCGTCGATTAAAAATCGTAGGAATTTTTTATTTCAAATCGGTTTGCAGTTTCTGAAAGTGTAGGTTCTACAGATTCGAACAATAGGTATCATTCCTGCCTTCCGAATATTTCGGAAAATTTCAGATTTTACAAAAAAAGGAAAGGGGTACCCCTTCTCATTTTTTTGGGCCAAAAAATTTTCTGTCGAGAATCGGATAATCTCAGTGATATTCTCCATGGAAATGACCTGCTGATTCCAAATATTACTGCCATTTCTCGATTCCGACGCCTCCTGCGATTTTACCTATAGAAAACGAGAGAAAAAAAAGTGGAAAAAAAATAAAAAGTAAATCGTCGATTAAAAATCGTAGGAATTTTTTATTTCAAATCGGTTTGCAGTTTCTGAAAGTGTAGGTTCTACAGATTCGAAAAATAGGTATCATTCCTGCCTTCCGAATATTTCGGAAATTTTCAGATTTTACAAAAAAAGGAAAGGGGTACCCCTTCTCATTTTTTTGGGCCAAAAAATTTTTTGTCGAGAATCGGATAATCTCAGTGATATTCTCCATGGAAATGACCTGCTGATTCCAAATATGACTGCCATTTCTCGATTCCGACGCCTCCTGCGATTTTACCTATAAAAAACGAGAGAAAAAAAAGTGGAAAAAAAATAAAAAGTAAATCGTCGATTAAAAATCGTAGGAATTTTTTATTTCAAATCGGTTTGCAGTTTCTGAAAGTGTAGGTTCTACAAATTCGAACAATAGGTATCATTCCTGCCTTCCGAATATTTTGGAAAATTTCAGATTTTACAAAAAAAGGAAAGGGGTACCCCTTCTCATTTTTTTGGGCCAAAAAATTTTTGTCGAGAATCGGATAATCTCAGTGATATTCTCCATGGAAATGACCTGCTGATTCCAAATATTACTGCCATTTCTCGATTC
Organism: Ametastegia equiseti; assembly: GCA_963989295.1. Taxonomy (NCBI): domain Eukaryota; kingdom Metazoa; phylum Arthropoda; class Insecta; order Hymenoptera; family Tenthredinidae; genus Ametastegia; species Ametastegia equiseti. The sequence goes on from OZ022402.1 coordinate 4,573,506, forward strand.
CGACGCCTCCTGCGATTTTACTCATAAAAAACGAGAGAAAAAAAAGTGGAAAAAAAATAAAAAGTAAATCGTCGATTAAAAATCGTGGGAATTTTTTATTTCAAATCGGTTTGCAGTTTCTGAAAGTGTAGGTTCTACAAATTCGAACAATAGGTATCATTCCTGCCTTCCGAATATTTTGGAAAATTTCAGATTTTACAAAAAAAGGAAAGGGGTACCCCTTCTCATTTTTTTGGGCCAAAAAATTTTTTGTCGAGAATCGGATAATCTCAGTGATATTCTCCATGGAAATGACCTGCTGATTCCAAATATTACTGCCATTTCTCGATTCCGACGCCTCCTGCGATTTTACTCATAAAAAACGAAAGAAAAAAAAGTGGAAAAAAAATAAAAAGTAAATCGTCGATTAAAAATCGTAGGAATTTTTTATTTCAAATCGGTTTGCAGTTTCTGAAAGTGTAGGTTCTACAGATTCGAACATTAGGTATCATTCCTGCCTTCCGGATATTTTGGAAAATTTCAGATTTTAAAAAAAAAGGAAAGGGGTACCCCTTCTCATTTTTTTGGGCCAAAAAATTTTTTGTCGAGAATCGGATAATCTCAGTGATATTCTCCATGGAAATGACCTGCTGATTCCAAATATTACTGCCATTTCTCGATTCCGACGCCTCCTGCGATTTTACTCATAAAAAACGAAAGAAAAAAAAGTGGAAAAAAAATAAAAAGTAAATCGTCGATTAAAAATCGTAGGAATTTTTTATTTCAAATCGGTTTGCAGTTTCTGAAAGTGTAGGTTCTACAGATTCGAACAATAGGTATCATTCCTGCCTTCCGAATATTTCGGAAAATTTCAGATTTTTGAAAAAAAGGAAAGGGGTACCCCTTCTCATTTTTTTGGGCCAAAAAATTTTTTTCCGAGAATCGGATAATCTCAATGATATTTTCCATGGAAATGACCTGCTGATTCCAAATATGACTGCCATTTCTCGATTCCGACGCCTCCTGCGATTTTACCTATAAAAAACGAGAGAAAAAAAAGTGGAAAAAAAATAAAAAGTAAATCGTCGATTAAAAATCGTAGGAATTTTTGATTTTAAATCGGTTTGCAGTTTCTGAAAGTGTAGGTTCTACAGATTCGAACAATAGGTATCATTCCTGCCTTCCGAATATTTTGGAAAATTTCAGATTTTACAAAAAAAGGAAAGGGGTACCCCTTCTCATTTTTTTGGGCCAAAAAATTTTCTGTCGAGAATCGGATAATCTCAGTGATATTCTCCATGGCAATGACCTACTGATTCCAAATATTACTGCCATTTCTCGATTCCGACGCCTCCTGCGATTTTACTCATAAAAAACGAAAGAAAAAAAAGTGAAAAAAAAATAAAAAGTAAATCGTCGATTAAAAATCGTAGGAATTTTTTATTTCAAATCGGTTTGCAGTTTCTGAAAGTGTAGGTTCTACAGATTCGAACAATAGGTATCATTCCTGCCTTCCGAATATTTCGGAAAATTTCAGATTTTTGAAAAAAAGGAAAGGGGTACCCCTTCTCATTTTTTTGGGCCAAAAAATTTTTTTCCGAGAATCGGATAATCTCAATGATATTTTCCATGGAAATGACCTGCTGATTCCAAATATGACTGCCATTTCTCGATTCCGACGCCTCCTGCGATTTTACCTATAAAAAACGAGAGAAAAAAAAGTGGAAAAAAAATAAAAAGTAAATCGTCGATTAAAAATCGTAGGAATTTTTTATTTTAAATCGGTTTGCAGTTTCTGAAAGTGTAGGTTCTACAGATTCGAACAATAGGTATCATTCCTGCCTTCCGAATATTTTGGAAAATTTCAGATTTTTGAAAAAAAGGAAAGGGGTACCCCTTCTCATTTTTTTGGGCCAAAAAATTTTTTTTCGAGAATCGGATAATCTCAATGATATTCTCCATGGAAATGACCTGCTGATTCCAAATATGACTGCCGTTTCTCGATTCCGACGCCTCCTGCGATTTTACTCATAAAAAACGAGAGAAACAAAAGTGGAAAAAAAATAAAAAGTAAATCGTCGATTAAAAATCGTAGGAATTTTTTATTTCAAATCGGTTTGCAGTTTCTGAAAGTGTAGGTTCTACAGATTCGAACAATAGGTATCATTCCTGCCTTCCGAATATTTCGGAAAATTTCAGATTTTACAAAAAAAGGAAAGGGGTACCCCTTCTCATTTTTTTGGGCCAAAAAATTTTTTGCCGAGAATCGGATAATCTTAGTGATATTCTCCATGGAAATGACCTGCTGATTCCAAATATTACTGCCATTTCTCGATTCCGACGCCTCCTGCGATTTTACTCATAAAAAACGAAAGAAAAAAAAGTGGAAAAAAAATAAAAAGTAAATCGTCGATTAAAAATCGTAGGAATTTTTTATTTTAAATCGGTTTGCAGTTTCTGAAAGTGTAGGTTCTACAGATTCGAACAATAGGTATCATTCCTGCCTTCCGAATATTTCGGAAAATTTCAGATTTTTGAAAAAAAGGAAAGGGGTACCCCTTCTCATTTTTTTTGGCCAAAAATTTTTTTTCCGAGAATCGGATAATCTCAATGATATTTTCCATGGAAATGACCTGCTGATTCCAAATATGACTGCCATTTCTCGATTCCGACGCCTCCTGCGATTTCACCTATGAAAAACGAGAGAAAAAAAAGTGGAAAAAAAATAAAAAGTAAATCGTCGATTAAAAATCGTAGGAATTTTTTATTTCAAATCGGTTTGCAGTTTCTGAAAGTGTAGGTTCTACAGATTCGAACAATAGGTATCATTCCTGCCTTCCGAATATTTCGGAAAATTTCAGATTTTACAAAAAAAGGAAAGGGGTACCCCTTCTCATTTTTTTGGGCCAAAAAATTTTCTGTCGAGAATCGGATAATCGCAGTGATATTCTCCATGGAAATGACCTGCTGATTCCAAATATTACTGCCATTTCTCGATTCCGACGCCTCCTGCGATTTTACCTATAGAAAACGAGAGAAAAAAAAGTGGAAAAAAAATAAAAAGTAAATCGTCGATTAAAAATCGTAGGAATTTTTTATTTCAAATCGGTTTGCAGTTTCTGAAAGTGTAGGTTCTACAGATTCGAAAAATAGGTATCATTCCTGCCTTCCGAATATTTCGGAAAATTTCAGATTTTACAAAAAAAGGAAAGGGGTACCCCTTCTCATTTTTTTGGGCCAAAAAATTTTTTTCCGAGAATCGGATAATCTCAATGATATTTTCCATGGAAATGACCTGCTGATTCCAAATATGACTGCCATTTCTCGATTCCGACGCCTCCTGCGATTTTACCTATAAAAAACGAGAGAAAAAAAAGTGGAAAAAAAATAAAAAGTAAATCGTCGATTAAAAATCGTAGGAATTTTTCATTTTAAATCGGTTTGCAGTTTCTGAAAGTGTAGGTTCTACGGATTCGAACAATAGGTATCATTCCTGCCTTCCGAATATTTTGGAAAATTTCAGATTTTACAAAAAAAGGAAAGGGGTACCCCTTCTCATTTTTTTGGGCCAAAAAATTTTCTGTCGAGAATCGGATAATCTCAGTGATATTCTCCATGGAAATGACCTGCTGATTCCAAATATGACTGCCATTTCTCGATTCCGACGCCTCCTGCGATTTTACCTATAAAAAACGAGAGAAAAAACAGTGGAAAAAAAATAAAAAGTAAATCGTCGATTAAAAATCGTAGGAATTTTTTATTTCAAATCGGTTTGCAGTTTCTGAAAGTGTAGGTTCTACAGATTCGAACAATAGGTATCATTCCTGCCTTCCGAATATTTTGGAAAATTTCAGATTTTACAAAAAAAGGAAAGGGGTACCCCTTCTCATTTTTTTGGGCCAAAAAATTTTTTGTCGAGAATCGGATAATCTCAGTGATATTCTCCATGGAAATGACCTGCTGATTCCAAATATTACTGCCATTTCTCGATTCCGACGCCTCCTGCGATTTTACTCATAAAAAACGAAAGAAAAAAAAGTGGAAAAAAAATAAAAAGTAAATCGTCGATTAAAAATCGTAGGAATTTTTTATTTCAAATCGGTTTGCAGTTTCTGAAAGTGTAGGTTCTACAGATTCGAACATTAGGTATCATTCCTGCCTTCCGGATATTTTGGAAAATTTCAGATTTTAAAAAAAAAGGAAAGGGGTACCCCTTCTCATTTTTTTGGGCCAAAAAATTTTTTGTCGAGAATCGGATAATCTCAGTGATATTCTCCATGGAAATGACCTGCTGATTCCAAATATTACTGCCATTTCTCGATTCCGACGCCTCCTGCGATTTTACTCATAAAAAACGAAAGAAAAAAAAGTGGAAAAAAAATAAAAAGTAAATCGTCGATTAAAAATCGTAGGAATTTTTTATTTCAAATCGGTTTGCAGTTTCTGAAAGTGTAGGTTCTACAGATTCGAACAATAGGTATCATTCCTGCCTTCCGAATATTTCGGAAAATTTCAGATTTTTGAAAAAAAGGAAAGGGGTACCCCTTCTCATTTTTTTTGGCCAAAAATTTTTTTTCCGAGAATCGGATAATCTCAATGATATTTTCCATGGAAATGACCTGCTGATTCCAAATATGACTGCCATTTCTCGATTCCGACGCCTCCTGCGATTTCACCTATGAAAAACGAGAGAAAAAAAAGTGGAAAAAAAATAAAAAGTAAATCGTCGATTAAAAATCGTAGGAATTTTTTATTTCAAATCGGTTTGCAGTTTCTGAAAGTGTAGGTTCTACAGATTCGAACAATAGGTATCATTCCTGCCTTCCGAATATTTCGGAAAATTTCAGATTTTACAAAAAAAGGAAAGGGGTACCCCTTCTCATTTTTTTGGGCCAAAAAATTTTCTGTCGAGAATCGGATAATCGCAGTGATATTCTCCATGGAAATGACCTGCTGATTCCAAATATTACTGCCATTTCTCGATTCCGACGCCTCCTGCGATTTTACCTATAGAAAACGAGAGAAAAAAAAGTGGAAAAAAAATAAAAAGTAAATCGTCGATTAAAAATCGTAGGAATTTTTTATTTCAAATCGGTTTGCAGTTTCTGAAAGTGTAGGTTCTACAGATTCGAAAAATAGGTATCATTCCTGCCTTCCGAATATTTCGGAAAATTTCAGATTTTACAAAAAAAGGAAAGGGGTACCCCTTCTCATTTTTTTGGGCCAAAAAATTTTTTTCCGAGAATCGGATAATCTCAATGATATTTTCCATGGAAATGACCTGCTGATTCCAAATATGACTGCCATTTCTCGATTCCGACGCCTCCTGCGATTTTACCTATAAAAAACGAGAGAAAAAAAAGTGGAAAAAAAATAAAAAGTAAATCGTCGATTAAAAATCGTAGGAATTTTTCATTTTAAATCGGTTTGCAGTTTCTGAAAGTGTAGGTTCTACGGATTCGAACAATAGGTATCATTCCTGCCTTCCGAATATTTTGGAAAATTTCAGATTTTACAAAAAAAGGAAAGGGGTACCCCTTCTCATTTTTTTGGGCCAAAAAATTTTCTGTCGAGAATCGGATAATCTCAGTGATATTCTCCATGGAAATGACCTGCTGATTCCAAATATGACTGCCATTTCTCGATTCCGACGCCTCCTGCGATTTTACCTATAAAAAACGAGAGAAAAAACAGTGGAAAAAAAATAAAAAGTAAATCGTCGATTAAAAATCGTAGGAATTTTTTATTTCAAATCGGTTTGCAGTTTCTGAAAGTGTAGGTTCTACAGATTCGAACAATAGGTATCATTCCTGCCTTCCGAATATTTTGGAAAATTTCAGATTTTACAAAAAAAGGAAAGGGGTACCCCTTCTCATTTTTTTGGGCCAAAAAATTTTTTGTCGAGAATCGGATAATCTCAGTGATATTCTCCATGGAAATGACCTGCTGATTCCAAATATTACTGCCATTTCTCGATTCCGACGCCTCCTGCGATTTTACCGATAGTAAACGAGAGAAAAAAAAGTGGAAAAAAAATAAAAAGTAAATCGTCGCTTAAAAATCGTAGGAATTTTTTATTTCAAATCGGTTTGCAGTTTCTGAAAGTGTAGGTTCTACAGATTCGAACAATAGGTATCATTCCTGCCTTCCGAATATTTTGGAAAATTTCAGATTTAAAAAAAAAAGGAAAGGGGTACCCCTTCTCATTTTTTTGGGCCAAAAAATTTTTTTCCGAGAATCGGATAATCTCAATGATATTTTCCATGGAAATGACCTGCTGATTCCAAATATGACTGCCATTTCTCGATTCCGACGCCTCCTGTGATTTTACCTATAAAAAACGAGAGACAAAAAAGTGGAAAAAAAATAAAAAGTAAATCGTCGATTAAAAATCGTAGGAATTTTTTATTTCAAATCGGTTTGCAGTTTCTGAAAGTGTAGGTTCTACAAATTCGAACAATAGGTATCATTCCTGCCTTCCGAATATTTCGGAAAATTTCAGATTTTTGAAAAAAAGGAAAGGGGTTCTAATTTTTTTGGGCCAAAAAATTTTTTTCCGAGAATCGGATAATCTCAATGATATTTTCCATGGAAATGACCCGCTGATTCCAAATATGACTGCCATTTCTCGATTCCGACGCCTCCTGTGATTTTACCTATAAAAAACGAGAGACAAAAAAGTGGAAAAAAAATAAAAAGTAAATCGTCGATTAAAAATCGTAGGAATTTTTTATTTCAAATCGGTTTGCAGTTTCTGAAAGTGTAGGTTCTACAAATTCGAACAATAGGTATCATTCCTGCCTTCCGAATATTTTGGAAAATTTCAGATTTTACAAAAAAAGGAAAGGGGTACCCCTTCTCATTTTTTTGGGCCAAAAAATTTTTGTCGAGAATCGGATAATCTCAGTGATATTCTCCATGGAAATGACCTGCTGATTCCAAATATTACTGCCATTTCTCGATTCCGACGCCTCCTGCGATTTTACTCATAAAAAACGAGAGAAAAAAAAGTGGAAAAAAAATAAAAAGTAAATCGTCGATTAAAAATCGTGGGAATTTTTTATTTCAAATCGGTTTGCAGTTTCTGAAAGTGTAGGTTCTACAAATTCGAACAATAGGTATCATTCCTGCCTTCCGAATATTTTGGAAAATTTCAGATTTTACAAAAAAAGGAAAGGGGTACCCCTTCTCATTTTTTTGGGCCAAAAAATTTTTTGTCGAGAATCGAAAAATCTCAGTGATATTCTCCATGGAAATGACCTGCTGATTCCAAATATTACTGCCATTTCTCGATTCCGACGCCTCCTGCGATTTTACTCATAAAAAACGAAAGAAAAAAAAGTGGAAAAAAAATAAAAAGTAAATCGTCGATTAAAAATCGTAGGAATTTTTTATTTCAAATCGGTTTGCAGTTTCTGAAAGTGTAGGTTCTACAGATTCGAACATTAGGTATCATTCCTGCCTTCCGGATATTTTGGAAAATTTCAGATTTTAAAAAAAAAGGAAAGGGGTACCCCTTCTCATTTTTTTGGGCCAAAAAATTTTTTGTCGAGAATCGGATAATCTCAGTGATATTCTCCATGGAAATGACCTGCTGATTCCAAATATTACTGCCATTTCTCGATTCCGACGCCTCCTGCGATTTTACTCATAAAAAACGAAAGAAAAAAAAGTGGAAAAAAAATAAAAAGTAAATCGTCGATTAAAAATCGTAGGAATTTTTTATTTCAAATCGGTTTGCAGTTTCTGAAAGTGTAGGTTCTACAGATTCGAACAATAGGTATCATTCCTGCCTTCCGAATATTTCGGAAAATTTCAGATTTTTGAAAAAAAGGAAAGGGGTACTCAGGGAAAAAGTTCTCATTTTTTTGGGCCAAAAAATTTTTTTCGAGAATCGGATAATCTCAATGATATTTTCCATGGAAATGACCTGCTGATTCCAAATATGACTGCCATTTCTCGATTCCGACGCCTCCTGTGATTTTACCTATAAAAAACGAGAGAAAAAAAAGTGGAAAAAAAATAAAAAGTAAATCGTCGATTAAAAATCGTAGGAATTTTTTATTTTGAATCGGTTTGCAGTTTCTGAAAGTGTAGGTTCTACAGATTCGAACAATAGGTATCATTCCTGCCTTCCGAATATTTTGGAAAATTTCAGATTTTACAAAAAAAGGAAAGGGGTACCCCTTCTCATTTTTTTGGGCCAAAAAATTTTCTGTCGAGAATCGGATAATCTCAGTGATATTCTCCATGGCAATGACCTGCTGATTCCAAATATTACTGCCATTTCTCGATTCCGACGCCTCCTGCGATTTTACCTATAAAAAACGAGAGAAAAAAAAGTGGAAAAAAAATAAAAAGTAAATCGTCGATTAAAAATCGTAGGAATTTTTTATTTCAAATCGGTTTGCAGTTTCTGAAAGTGTAGGTTCTACAAATTCGAACAATAGGTATCATTCCTGCCTTCCGAATATTTTGGAAAATTTCAGATTTTACAAAAAAAGGAAAGGGGTACCCCTTCTCATTTTTTTGGGCCAAAAAATTTTTGTCGAGAATCGGATAATCTCAGTGATATTCTCCATGGAAATGACCTGCTGATTCCAAATATTACTGCCATTTCTCGATTCCGACGCCTCCTGCGATTTTACTCATAAAAAACGAGAGAAAAAAAAGTGGAAAAAAAATAAAAAGTAAATCGTCGATTAAAAATCGTGGGAATTTTTTATTTCAAATCGGTTTGCAGTTTCTGAAAGTGTAGGTTCTACAAATTCGAACAATAGGTATCATTCCTGCCTTCCGAATATTTTGGAAAATTTCAGATTTTACAAAAAAAGGAAAGGGGTACCCCTTCTCATTTTTTTGGGCCAAAAAATTTTTTGTCGAGAATCGAAAAATCTCAGTGATATTCTCCATGGAAATGACCTGCTGATTCCAAATATTACTGCCATTTCTCGATTCCGACGCCTCCTGCGATTTTACTCATAAAAAACGAAAGAAAAAAAAGTGGAAAAAAAATAAAAAGTAAATCGTCGATTAAAAATCGTAGGAATTTTTTATTTCAAATCGGTTTGCAGTTTCTGAAAGTGTAGGTTCTACAGATTCGAACATTAGGTATCATTCCTGCCTTCCGGATATTTTGGAAAATTTCAGATTTTAAAAAAAAAGGAAAGGGGTACCCCTTCTCATTTTTTTGGGCCAAAAAATTTTTTGTCGAGAATCGGATAATCTCAGTGATATTCTCCATGGAAATGACCTGCTGATTCCAAATATTACTGCCATTTCTCGATTCCGACGCCTCCTGCGATTTTACTCATAAAAAACGAAAGAAAAAAAAGTGGAAAAAAAATAAAAAGTAAATCGTCGATTAAAAATCGTAGGAATTTTTTATTTCAAATCGGTTTGCAGTTTCTGAAAGTGTAGGTTCTACAGATTCGAACAATAGGTATCATTCCTGCCTTCCGAATATTTCGGAAAATTTCAGATTTTTGAAAAAAAGGAAAGGGGTACTCAGGGAAAAAGTTCTCATTTTTTTGGGCCAAAAAATTTTTTTCGAGAATCGGATAATCTCAATGATATTTTCCATGGAAATGACCTGCTGATTCCAAATATGACTGCCATTTCTCGATTCCGACGCCTCCTGTGATTTTACCTATAAAAAACGAGAGAAAAAAAAGTGGAAAAAAAATAAAAAGTAAATCGTCGATTAAAAATCGTAGGAATTTTTTATTTTGAATCGGTTTGCAGTTTCTGAAAGTGTAGGTTCTACAGATTCGAACAATAGGTATCATTCCTGCCTTCCGAATATTTTGGAAAATTTCAGATTTTACAAAAAAAGGAAAGGGGTACCCCTTCTCATTTTTTTGGGCCAAAAAATTTTCTGTCGAGAATCGGATAATCTCAGTGATATTCTCCATGGCAATGACCTGCTGATTCCAAATATTACTGCCATTTCTCGATTCCGACGCCTCCTGCGATTTTACCTATAAAAAACGAGAGAAAAAAAAGTGGAAAAAAAATAAAAAGTAAATCGTCGATTAAAAATCGTAGGAATTTTTTATTTCAAATCGGTTTGCAGTTTCTGAAAGTGTAGGTTCTACAAATTCGAACAATAGGTATCATTCCTGCCTTCCGAATATTTTGGAAAATTTCAGATTTTACAAAAAAAGGAAAGGGGTACCCCTTCTCATTTTTTTGGGCCAAAAAATTTTTTGTCGAGAATCGGATAATCTCAGTGATATTCTCCATGGAAATGACCTGCTGATTCCAAATATTACTGCCATTTCTCGATTCCGACGCCTCCTGCGATTTTACTCATAAAAAACGAAAGAAAAAAAAGTGGAAAAAAAATAAAAAGTAAATCGTCGATTAAAAATCGTAGGAATTTTTTATTTCAAATCGGTTGGCAGTTTCTGAAAGTGTAGGTTCTACAGATTCGAACAATAGGTATCATTCCTGCCTTCCGAATATTTTGGAAAATTTCAGATTTTAAAAAAAAAGGAAAGGGGTACCCCTTCTCATTTTTTTGGGCCAAAAACTTTTTTGTCGAGAATCGGATAATCTCAGTGATATTCTCCATGGAAATGACCTGCTGATTCCAAATATTACTGCCATTTCTCGATTCCGACGCCTCCTGCGATTTTACTCATAAAAAACGAAAGAAAAAAAAGTGAAAAAAAAATATAAAGTAAATCGTCGATTAAAAATCGTAGGAATTTTTTATTTCAAATCGGTTTGCAGTTTCTGAAAGTGTAGGTTCTACAGATTCGAACAATAGGTATCATTCCTGCCTTCCGAATATTTCGGAAAATTTCAGATTTTTGAAAAAAAGGAAAGGGGTACCCCTTCTCATTTTTTTGGGCCAAAAAATTTTTTTCCGAGAATCGGATAATCTCAGTGATATTCTCCATGGAAATGACCTGCTGATTCCAAATATTACTGCCATTTCTCGATTCCGACGCCTCCTGCGATTTTACTCATAAAAAACGAAAGAAAAAAAAGTGAAAAAAAAATAAAAAGTAAATCGTCGATTAAAAATCGTAGGAATTTTTTATTTCAAATCGGTTGGCAGTTTCTGAAAGTGTAGGTTCTACAGATTCGAACAATAGGTATCATTCCTGCCTTCCGAATATTTTGGAAAATTTCAGATTTTAAAAAAAAAGGAAAGGGGTACCCCTTCTCATTTTTTTGGGCCAAAAACTTTTTTGTCGAGAATCGGATAATCTCAGTGATATTCTCCATGGAAATGACCTGCTGATTCCAAATATTACTGCCATTTCTCGATTCCGACGCCTCCTGCGATTTTACTCATAAAAAACGAAAGAAAAAAAAGTGAAAAAAAAATAAAAAGTAAATCGTCGATTAAAAATCGTAGGAATTTTTTATTTCAAATCGGTTTGCAGTTTCTGAAAGTGTAGGTTCTACAGATTCGAACAATAGGTATCATTCCTGCCTTCCGAATATTTCGGAAAATTTCAGATTTTTGAAAAAAAGGAAAGGGGTACCCCTTCTCATTTTTTTGGGCCAAAAAATTTTTTGTCGAGAATCGGATAATCTCAGTGATATTCTCCATGGAAATGACCTGCTGATTCCAAATATTACTGCCATTTCTCGATTCCGACGCCTCCTGCGATTTTACTTATAGTAAACGAGAGAAAAAAAAGTGGAAAAAAAATAAAAAGTAAATCGTCGATTAAAAATCGTAGGAATTTTTTATTTCAAATCGGTTTGCAGTTTCTGAAAGTGTAGGTTCTACAGATTCGAACAATAGGTATCATTCCTGCCTTCCGAATATTTTGGAAAATTTCAGATTTTTGAAAAAAAGGAAAGGGGTACCCCTTCTCATTTTTTTGGGCCAAAAAATTTTTTTTCGAGAATCGGATAATCTCAATGATATTCTCCATGAAAATGACCTGCTGATTCCAAATATGACTGCCGTTTCTCGATTCCGACGCCTCCTGCGATTTTACTCATAAAAAACGAGAGAAACAAAAGTGGAAAAAAAATAAAAAGTAAATCGTCGACTAAAAATCGTAGGAATTTTTTATTTCAAATCGGTTTGCAGTTTCTGAAAGTGTAGGTTCTACAGATTCGAACAATAGGTATCATTCCTGCCTTCCGAATATTTCGGAAAATTTCAGATTTTTGAAAAAAAGGAAAGGGGTACCCCTTCTCATTTTTTTTGGCCAAAAATTTTTTTTCCGAGAATCGGATAATCTCAATGATATTTTCCATGGAAATGACCTGCTGATTCCAAATATGACTGCCATTTCTCGATTCCGACGCCTCCTGCGATTTCACCTATGAAAAACGAGAGAAAAAAAAGTGGAAAAAAAATAAAAAGTAAATCGTCGATTAAAAATCGTAGGAATTTTTTATTTCAAATCGGTTTGCAGTTTCTGAAAGTGTAGGTTCTACAGATTCGAACAATAGGTATCATTCCTGCCTTCCGAATATTTCGGAAAATTTCAGATTTTTGAAAAAAAGGAAAGGGGTACCCCTTCTCATTTTTTTGGGCCAAAAAATTTTTTTCCGAGAATCGGATAATCTCAGTGATATTCTCCATGGAAATGACCTGCTGATTCCAAATATTACTGCCATTTCTCGATTCCGACGCCTCCTGCGATTTTACTCATAAAAAACGAAAGAAAAAAAAGTGAAAAAAAAATAAAAAGTAAATCGTCGATTAAAAATCGTAGGAATTTTTTATTTCAAATCGGTTGGCAGTTTCTGAAAGTGTAGGTTCTACAGATTCGAACAATAGGTATCATTCCTGCCTTCCGAATATTTTGGAAAATTTCAGATTTTAAAAAAAAAGGAAAGGGGTACCCCTTCTCATTTTTTTGGGCCAAAAACTTTTTTGTCGAGAATCGGATAATCTCAGTGATATTCTCCATGGAAATGACCTGCTGATTCCAAATATTACTGCCATTTCTCGATTCCGACGCCTCCTGCGATTTTACTCATAAAAAACGAAAGAAAAAAAAGTGAAAAAAAAATAAAAAGTAAATCGTCGATTAAAAATCGTAGGAATTTTTTATTTCAAATCGGTTTGCAGTTTCTGAAAGTGTAGGTTCTACAGATTCGAACAATAGGTATCATTCCTGCCTTCCGAATATTTCGGAAAATTTCAGATTTTTGAAAAAAAGGAAAGGGGTACCCCTTCTCATTTTTTTGGGCCAAAAAATTTTTTGTCGAGAATCGGATAATCTCAGTGATATTCTCCATGGAAATGACCTGCTGATTCCAAATATTACTGCCATTTCTCGATTCCGACGCCTCCTGCGATTTTACTTATAGTAAACGAGAGAAAAAAAAGTGGAAAAAAAATAAAAAGTAAATCGTCGATTAAAAATCGTAGGAATTTTTTATTTCAAATCGGTTTGCAGTTTCTGAAAGTGTAGGTTCTACAGATTCGAACAATAGGTATCATTCCTGCCTTCCGAATATTTTGGAAAATTTCAGATTTTTGAAAAAAAGGAAAGGGGTACCCCTTCTCATTTTTTTGGGCCAAAAAATTTTTTTTCGAGAATCGGATAATCTCAATGATATTCTCCATGAAAATGACCTGCTGATTCCAAATATGACTGCCGTTTCTCGATTCCGACGCCTCCTGCGATTTTACTCATAAAAAACGAGAGAAACAAAAGTGGAAAAAAAATAAAAAGTAAATCGTCGACTAAAAATCGTAGGAATTTTTTATTTCAAATCGGTTTGCAGTTTCTGAAAGTGTAGGTTCTACAGATTCGAACAATAGGTATCATTCCTGCCTTCCGAATATTTCGGAAAATTTCAGATTTTTGAAAAAAAGGAAAGGGGTACCCCTTCTCATTTTTTTTGGCCAAAAATTTTTTTTCCGAGAATCGGATAATCTCAATGATATTTTCCATGGAAATGACCTGCTGATTCCAAATATGACTGCCATTTCTCGATTCCGACGCCTCCTGCGATTTCACCTATGAAAAACGAGAGAAAAAAAAGTGGAAAAAAAATAAAAAGTAAATCGTCGATTAAAAATCGTAGGAATTTTTTATTTCAAATCGGTTTGCAGTTTCTGAAAGTGTAGGTTCTACAAATTCGAACAATAGGTATCATTCCTGCCTTCCGAATATTTTGGAAAATTTCAGATTTTACAAAAAAAGGAAAGGGGTACCCCTTCTCATTTTTTTGGGCCAAAAAATTTTTTGTCGAGAATCGGATAATCTCAGTGATATTCTCCATGGAAATGACCTGCTGATTCCAAATATGACTGCCATTTCTCGATTCCGACGCCTCCTGCGATTTTACCTATAAAAAACGAGAGAAAAAAAAGTGGAAAAAAAATAAAAAGTAAATCGTCGATTAAAAATCGTAGGAATTTTTTATTTCAAATCGGTTTGCAGTTTCTGAAAGTGTAGGTTCTACAAATTCGAACAATAGGTATCATTCCTGCCTTCCGAATATTTTGGAAAATTTCAGATTTTACAAAAAAAGGAAAGGGGTACCCCTTCTCATTTTTTTGGGCCAAAAAATTTTTTGTCGAGAATCGGATAATCTCAGTGATATTCTCCATGGAAATGACCTGCTGATTCCAAATATTACTGCCATTTCTCGATTCCGACGCCTCCTGCGATTTTACTCATAAAAAACGAAAGAAAAAAAAGTGGAAAAAAAATAAAAAGTAAATCGTCGATTAAAAATCGTAGGAATTTTTTATTTCAAATCGGTTTGCAGTTTCTGAAAGTGTAGGTTCTACAGATTCGAACAATAGGTATCATTCCTGCCTTCCGAATATTTCGGAAAATTTCAGATTTTTGAAAAAAAGGAAAGGGGTACCCCTTCTCATTTTTTTGGGCCAAAAAATTTTTTTCCGAGAATCGGATAATCTCAATGATATTTTCCATGGAAATGACCTGCTGATTCCAAATATGACTGCCATTTCTCGATTCCGACGCCTCCTGCGATTTTACCTATAAAAAACGAGAGAAAAAAAAGTGGAAAAAAAATAAAAAGTAAATCGTCGATTAAAAATCGTAGGAATTTTTCATTTTAAATCGGTTTGCAGTTTCTGAAAGTGTAGGTTCTACGGATTCGAACAATAGGTATCATTCCTGCCTTCCGAATATTTTGGAAAATTTCAGATTTTACAAAAAAAGGAAAGGGGTACCCCTTCTCATTTTTTTGGGCCAAAAAATTTTCCGTCGAGAATCGGATAATCTCAGTGATATTCTCCATGGAAATGACCTGCTGATTCCAAATATGACTGCCATTTCTCGATTCCGACGCCTCCTGCGATTTTACCTATAAAAAACGAGAGAAAAAACAGTGGAAAAAAAATAAAAAGTAAATCGTCGATTAAAAATCGTAGGAATTTTTTATTTCAAATCGGTTTGCAGTTTCTGAAAGTGTAGGTTCTACAGATTCGAACAATAGGTATCATTCCTGCCTTCCGAATATTTTGGAAAATTTCAGATTTTACAAAAAAAGGAAAGGGGTACCCCTTCTCATTTTTTTGGGCCAAAAAATTTTTTGTCGAGAATCGGATAATCTCAGTGATATTCTCCATGGAAATGACCTGCTGATTCCAAATATTACTGCCATTTCTCGATTCCGACGCCTCCTGCGATTTTACTTATAGTAAACGAGAGAAAAAAAAGTGGAAAAAAAATAAAAAGTAAATCGTCGATTAAAAATCGTAGGAATTTTTTATTTCAAATCGGTTTGCAGTTTCTGAAAGTGTAGGTTCTACAGATTCGAACAATAGGTATCATTCCTGCCTTCCGAATATTTTGGAAAATTTCAGATTTTTGAAAAAAAGGAAAGGGGTACCCCTTCTCATTTTTTTGGGCCAAAAAATTTTTTTTCGAGAATCGGATAATCTCAATGATATTCTCCATGAAAATGACCTGCTGATTCCAAATATGACTGCCGTTTCTCGATTCCGACGCCTCCTGCGATTTTACTCATAAAAAACGAGAGAAACAAAAGTGGAAAAAAAATAAAAAGTAAATCGTCGACTAAAAATCGTAGGAATTTTTTATTTCAAATCGGTTTGCAGTTTCTGAAAGTGTAGGTTCTACAGATTCGAACAATAGGTATCATTCCTGCCTTCCGAATATTTCGGAAAATTTCAGATTTTTGAAAAAAAGGAAAGGGGTACCCCTTCTCATTTTTTTTGGCCAAAAATTTTTTTTCCGAGAATCGGATAATCTCAATGATATTTTCCATGGAAATGACCTGCTGATTCCAAATATGACTGCCATTTCTCGATTCCGACGCCTCCTGCGATTTCACCTATGAAAAACGAGAGAAAAAAAAGTGGAAAAAAAATAAAAAGTAAATCGTCGATTAAAAATCGTAGGAATTTTTTATTTCAAATCGGTTTGCAGTTTCTGAAAGTGTAGGTTCTACAAATTCGAACAATAGGTATCATTCCTGCCTTCCGAATATTTTGGAAAATTTCAGATTTTACAAAAAAAGGAAAGGGGTACCCCTTCTCATTTTTTTGGGCCAAAAAATTTTTTGTCGAGAATCGGATAATCTCAGTGATATTCTCCATGGAAATGACCTGCTGATTCCAAATATGACTGCCATTTCTCGATTCCGACGCCTCCTGCGATTTTACCTATAAAAAACGAGAGAAAAAAAAGTGGAAAAAAAATAAAAAGTAAATCGTCGATTAAAAATCGTAGGAATTTTTTATTTCAAATCGGTTTGCAGTTTCTGAAAGTGTAGGTTCTACAGATTCGAACATTAGGTATCATTCCTGCCTTCCGGATATTTTGGAAAATTTCAGATTTTAAAAAAAAAGGAAAGGGGTACCCCTTCTCATTTTTTTGGGCCAAAAAATTTTTTGTCGAGAATCGGATAATCTCAGTGATATTCTCCATGGAAATGACCTGCTGATTCCAAATATTACTGCCATTTCTCGATTCCGACGCCTCCTGCGATTTTACTCATAAAAAACGAAAGAAAAAAAAGTGGAAAAAAAATAAAAAGTAAATCGTCGATTAAAAATCGTAGGAATTTTTTATTTCAAATCGGTTTGCAGTTTCTGAAAGTGTAGGTTCTACAGATTCGAACAATAGGTATCATTCCTGCCTTCCGAATATTTCGGAAAATTTCAGATTTTTGAAAAAAAGGAAAGGGGTACCCCTTCTCATTTTTTTGGGCCAAAAAATTTTTTTCGAGAATCGGATAATCTCAATGATATTTTCCATGGAAATGACCTGCTGATTCCAAATATGACTGCCATTTCTCGATTCCGACGCCTCCTGCGATTTTACCTATAAAAAACGAGAGAAAAAAAAGTGGAAAAAAAATAAAAAGTAAATCGTCGATTAAAAATCGTAGGAATTTTTTATTTTAAATCGGTTTGCAGTTTCTGAAAGTGTAGGTTCTACAGATTCGAACAATAGGTATCATTCCTGCCTTCCGAATATTTTGGAAAATTTCAGATTTTACAAAAAAAGGAAAGGGGTACCCCTTCTCATTTTTTTGGGCCAAAAAATTTTCTGTCGAGAATCGGATAATCTCAGTGATATTCTCCATGGCAATGACCTGCTGATTCCAAATATTACTGCCATTTCTCGATTCCGACGCCTCCTGCGATTTTACCTATAAAAAACGAGAGAAAAAAAAGTGGAAAAAAAATAAAAAGTAAATCGTCGATTAAAAATCGTAGGAATTTTTTATTTCAAATCGGTTTGCAGTTTCTGAAAGTGTAGGTTCTACAAATTTGGTCAATAGGTATCATTCCTGCCTTCCGAATATTTTGGAAAATTTCAGATTTTACAAAAAAAGGAAAGGGGTACCCCTTCTCATTTTTTTGGGCCAAAAAATTTTTTGTCGAGAATCGGATAATCTCAGTGATATTTTCCATGGAAATGACCTGCTGATTCCAAATATGACTGCCATTTCTCGATTCCGACGCCTCCTGCGATTTTACCTATAAAAAACGAGAGAAAAAAAAGCGGAAAAAAAATAAAAAGTAAATCGTCGATTAAAAATCGTAGGAATTTTTTATTTTAAATCGGTTTGCAGTTTCTGAAAGTGTAGGTTCTACAGATTCGAACAATAGGTATCATTCCTGCCTTCCGAATATTTTGGAAAATTTCAGATTTTACAAAAAAAGGAAAGGGGTACCCCTTCCCATTTTTTTGGGCCAAAAAATTTTTTGTCGAGAATCGGATAATCTCAGTGATATTCTCCATGGAAATGACCTGCTGATTCCAAATATTACTGCCATTTCTCGATTCCGACGCCTCCTGCGATTTTACTTATAGTAAACGAGAGAAAAAAAAGTGGAAAAAAAATAAAAAGTAAATCGTCGATTAAAAATCGTAGGAATTTTTTATTTCAAATCGGTTTGCAGTTTCTGAAAGTGTAGGTTCTACAGATTCGAACAATAGGTATCATTCCTGCCTTCCGAATATTTCGGAAAATTTCAGATTTTTGAAAAAAAGGAAAGGGGTACCCCTTCTCATTTTTTTTGGCCAAAAATTTTTTTTCCGAGAATCGGATAATCTCAATGATATTTTCCATGGAAATGACCTGCTGATTCCAAATATGACTGCCATTTCTCGATTCCGACGCCTCCTGCGATTTCACCTATGAAAAACGAGAGAAAAAAAAGTGGAAAAAAAATAAAAAGTAAATCGTCGATTAAAAATCGTAGGAATTTTTTATTTCAAATCGGTTTGCAGTTTCTGAAAGTGTAGGTTCTACAGATTCGAACAATAGGTATCATTCCTGCCTTCCGAATATTTCGGAAAATTTCAGATTTTACAAAAAAAGGAAAGGGGTACCCCTTCTCATTTTTTTGGGCCAAAAAATTTTTTTCCGAGAATCGGATAATCTCAATGATATTTTCCATGGAAATGACCTGCTGATTCCAAATATGACTGCCATTTCTCGATTCCGACGCCTCCTGCGATTTTACCTATAAAAAACGAGAGAAAAAAAGTGGAAAAAAAATAAAAAGTAAATCGTCGATTAAAAATCGTAGGAATTTTTTATTTTAAATCGGTTTGCAGTTTCTGAAAGTGTAGGTTCTACAGATTCGAACAATAGGTATCATTCCTGCCTTCCGAATATTTTGGAAAATTTCAGATTTTACAAAAAAAGGAAAGGGGTACCCCTTCTCATTTTTTTGGGCCAAAAAATTTTCTGTCGAGAATCGGATAATCTCAGTGATATTCTCCATGGCAATGACCTGCTGATTCCAAATATTACTGCCATTTCTCGATTCCGACGCCTCCTGCGATTTTACCTATAAAAAACGAGAGAAAAAAAAGTGGAAAAAAAATAAAAAGTAAATCGTCGATTAAAAATCGTAGGAATTTTTTATTTCAAATCGGTTTGCAGTTTCTGAAAGTGTAGGTTCTACAAATTCGAACAATAGGTATCATTCCTGCCTTCCGAATATTTTGGAAAATTTCAGATTTTACAAAAAAAGGAAAGGGGTACCCCTTCTCATTTTTTTGGGCCAAAAAATTTTTTGTCGAGAATCGGATAATCTCAGTGATATTCTCCATGGAAATGACCTGCTGATTCCAAATATTACTGCCATTTCTCGATTCCGACGCCTCCTGCGATTTTACTCATAAAAAACGAAAGAAAAAAAAGTGGAAAAAAAATAAAAAGTAAATCGTCGATTAAAAATCGTAGGAATTTTTTATTTCAAATCGGTTTGCAGTTTCTGAAAGTGTAGGTTCTACAGATTCGAACAATAGGTATCATTCCTGCCTTCCGAATATTTTGGAAAATTTCAGATTTTAAAAAAAAAGGAAAGGGGTACCCCTTCTCATTTTTTTGGGCCAAAAACTTTTTTGTCGAGAATCGGATAATCTCAGTGATATTCTCCATGGAAATGACCTGCTGATTCCAAATATTACTGCCATTTCTCGATTCCGACGCCTCCTGCGATTTTACTCATAAAAAACGAAAGAAAAAAAAGTGAAAAAAAAATAAAAAGTAAATCGTCGATTAAAAATCGTAGGAATTTTTTATTTCAAATCGGTTTGCAGTTTCTGAAAGTGTAGGTTCTACAGATTCGAACAATAGGTATCATTCCTGCCTTCCGAATATTTCGGAAAATTTCAGATTTTTGAAAAAAAGGAAAGGGGTACCCCTTCTCATTTTTTTGGGCCAAAAAATTTTTTTCCGAGAATCGGATAATCTCAATGATATTTTCCATGGAAATGACCTGCTGATTCCAAATATGACTGCCATTTCTCGATTCCGACGCCTCCTGCGATTTTACCTATAAAAAACGAGAGAAAAAAAAGTGGAAAAAAAATAAAAAGTAAATCGTCGATTAAAAATCGTAGGAATTTTTTATTTTAAATCGGTTTGCAGTTTCTGAAAGTGTAGGTTCTACAGATTCGAACAATAGGTATCATTCCTGCCTTCCGAATATTTTGGAAAATTTCAGATTTTACAAAAAAAGGAAAGGGGTACCCCTTCTCATTTTTTTGGGCCAAAAAATTTGTTGTCGAGAATCGGATAATCTCAGTGATATTCTCCATGGAAATGACCTGCTGATTCCAAATATTACTGCCATTTCTCGATTCCGACGCCTCCTGCGATTTTACTTATAGTAAACGAGAGAAAAAAAAGTGGAAAAAAAATAAAAAGTAAATCGTCGATTAAAAATCGTAGGAATTTTTTATTTCAAATCGGTTTGCAGTTTCTGAAAGTGTAGGTTCTACAGATTCGAACAATAGGTATCATTCCTGCCTTCCGAATATTTTGGAAAATTTCAGATTTTTGAAAAAAAGGAAAGGGGTACCCCTTCTCATTTTTTTGGGCCAAAAATTTTTTTTTCGAGAATCGGATAATCTCAATGATATTCTCCATGGAAATGACCTGCTGATTCCAAATATGACTGCCGTTTCTCGATTCCGACGCCTCCTGCGATTTTACTCATAAAAAACGAGAGAAACAAAAGTGGAAAAAAAATAAAAAGTAAATCGTCGATTAAAAATCGTAGGAATTTTTTATTTCAAATCGGTTTGCAGTTTCTGAAAGTGTAGGTTCTACAGATTCGAACAATAGGTATCATTCCTGCCTTCCGAATATTTCGGAAAATTTCAGATTTTACAAAAAAAGGAAAGGGGTACCCCTTCTCATTTTTTTGGGCCAAAAAATTTTCTGTCGAGAATCGGATAATCTCAGTGATATTCTCCATGGAAATGACCTGCTGATTCCAAATATTACTGCCATTTCTCGATTCCGACGCCTCCTGCGATTTTACCTATAGAAAACGAGAGAAAAAAAAGTGGAAAAAAAATAAAAAGTAAATCGTCGATCAAAAATCGTAGGAATTTTTTATTTCAAATCGGTTTGCAGTTTCTGAAAGTGTTGGTTCTACAGATTCGAAAAATAGGTATCATTCCTGCCTTCCGAATATTTCGGAAAATTTCAGATTTTACAAAAAAAGGAAAGGGGTACCCCTTCTCATTTTTTTGGGCCAAAAAATTTTTTGTCGAGAATCGGATAATCTCAGTGATATTCTCCATGGAAATGACCTGCTGATTCCAAATATGACTGCCATTTCTCGATTCCGACGCCTCCTGCGATTTTACCTATAAAAAACGAGAGAAAAAAAAGTGGAAAAAAAATAAAAAGTAAATCGTCGATTAAAAATCGT
This sequence comes from Ametastegia equiseti, assembly GCA_963989295.1. Taxonomy (NCBI): domain Eukaryota; kingdom Metazoa; phylum Arthropoda; class Insecta; order Hymenoptera; family Tenthredinidae; genus Ametastegia; species Ametastegia equiseti. The sequence goes on from OZ022402.1 coordinate 4,595,113, forward strand.
AGGAATTTTTTATTTCAAATCGGTTTGCAGTTTCTGAAAGTGTAGGTTCTACAAATTCGAACAATAGGTATCATTCCTGCCTTCCGAATATTTTGGAAAATTTCAGATTTTACAAAAAAAGGAAAGGGGTACCCCTTCTCATTTTTTTGGGCCAAAAAATTTTTTGTCGAGAATCGGATAATCTCAGTGATATTCTCCATGGAAATGACCTGCTGATTCCAAATATTACTGCCATTTCTCGATTTCGACGCCTCCTGCGATTTTACCTATAGTAAACGAGAGAAAAAAAAGTGGAAAAAAAATCGAAAGTAAATCGTCGATTAAAAATCGTAGGAATTTTTTATTTCAAATCGGTTTGCAGTTTCTGAAAGTGTAGGTTCTACAGATTCGAACAATAGGTATCATTCCTGCCTTCCGAATATTTTGGAAAATTTCAGATTTTAAAAAAAAAGGGAAGGGGTACCCCTTCTCATTTTTTTGGGCCAAAAAATTTTTTGTCGAGAATCGGATAATCTCAGTGATATTCTCCATGGAAATGACCTGCTGATTCCAAATATGACTGCCATTTCTCGATTCCGACGCCTCCTGCGATTTTGCCTATAAAAAACGAGAGAAAAAAAAGTGGAAAAAAAATAAAAAGTAAATCGTCGATTAAAAATCGTAGGAATTTTTTATTTCAAATCGGTTTGCAGTTTCTGAAAGTGTAGGTTCTACAGATTCGAACAATAGGTATCATTCCTGCCTTCCGAATATTTTGGAAAATTTCAGATTTTAAAAAAAAAGGAAAGGGGTACCTTCTCATTTTTTTGGGCCAAAAAATTTTTTGTCGAGAATCGGATAATCTCAGTGATATTCTCCATGGAAATGACCTGCTGATTCCAAATATTACTGCCAACTCTCGATTCCGACGCCTCCTGCGATTTTACTCATAAAAAATGAAAGAAAAAAAAGTGGAAAAAAAATAAAAAGTAAATCGTCGATTAAAAATCGTAGGAATTTTTTATTTCAAATCGGTTTGCAGTTTCTGAAAGTGTAGGCTCTACAGATTCGAACAATAGGTATCATTCCTGCCTTCCGAATATTTCGGAAAATTTCAGATTTTTGAAAAAAAGGAAAGGGGTACCCCTTCTCATTTTTTTGGGCCAAAAAATTTTTTTCTGAGAATCGGATAATCTCAATGATATTTTCCATGGAAATGACCTGCTGATTCCAAATATGACTGCCATTTCTCGATTCCGACGCCTTCTGCGATTTTACCTATAAAAAACGAGAGAAAAAAAAGTGGAAAGAAAATAAAAAGTAAATCGTCGATTAAAAATCGTAGGAATTTTTTATTTCAAATCGGTTTGCAGTTTCTGAAAGTGTAGGTTCTACAGATTCGAACAATAGGTATCATTCCTGCCTTCCGAATATTTCGGAAAATTTCAGATTTTACAAAAAAAGGAAAGGGGTACCCCTTCTCATTTTTTTGGGCCAAAAAATTTTTTGTCGAGAATCGGATAATTTCAGTGATATTCTCCATGGAAATGACCTGCTGATTCCAAATATGACTGCCATTTCTCGATTCCGACGCCTTCTGCGATTTTACCTATAAAAAACGAGAGAAAAAAAAGTGGAAAAAAAATAAAAAGTAAATCGTCGATTAAAAATCGTAGGAATTTTTTATTTCAAATCGGTTTGCAGTTTCTGAAAGTGTAGGTTCTACAGATTCGAACAATAGGTATCATTCCTGCCTTCCGAATATTTTGGAAAATTTCAGATTTTACAAAAAAAGGAAAGGGGTACCCCTTCTCATTTTTTTGGGCCAAAAAATTTTTTGTCGAGAATCGGATAATCTCAGTGATATTCTCCATGGAAATGACCTGCTGATTCCAAATATTACTGCCATTTCTCGATTTCGACGCCTCCTGCGATTTTACCTATAGTAAACGAGAGAAAAAAAAGTGGAAAAAAAATCGAAAGTAAATCGTCGATTAAAAATCGTAGGAATTTTTTATTTCAAATCGGTTTGCAGTTTCTGAAAGTGTAGGTTCTACAGATTCGAACAATAGGTATCATTCCTGCCTTCCGAATATTTTGGAAAATTTCAGATTTAAAAAAAAAAGGGAAGGGGTACCCCTTCTCATTTTTTTGGGCCAAAAAATTTTTTGTCGAGAATCGGATAATCTCAGTGATATTCTCCATGGAAATGACCTGCTGATTCCAAATATGACTGCCATTTCTCGATTCCGACGCCTCCTGCGATTTTGCCTATAAAAAACTAGAGAAAAAAAAGTGGAAAAAAAATAAAAAGTAAATCGTCGATTAAAAATCGTAGGAATTTTTTATTTCAAATCGGTTTGCAGTTTCTGAAAGTGTAGGTTCTACAGATTCGAACAATAGGTATCATTCCTGCCTTCCGAATATTTTGGAAAATTTCAGATTTTAAAAAAAAAGGAAAGGGGTACCTTCTCATTTTTTTGGGCCAAAAAATTTTTTGTCGAGAATCGGATAATCTCAGTGATATTCTCCATGGAAATGACCTGCTGATTCCAAATATTACTGCCAACTCTCGATTCCGACGCCTCCTGCGATTTTACTCATAAAAAATGAAAGAAAAAAAAGTGGAAAAAAAATAAAAAGTAAATCGTCGATTAAAAATCGTAGGAATTTTTTATTTCAAATCGGTTTGCAGTTTCTGAAAGTGTAGGCTCTACAGATTCGAACAATAGGTATCATTCCTGCCTTCCGAATATTTCGGAAAATTTCAGATTTTTGAAAAAAAGGAAAGGGGTACCCCTTCTCATTTTTTTGGGCCAAAAAATTTTTTTCGGAGAATCGGATAATCTCAATGATATTTTCCATGGAAATGACCTGCTGATTCCAAATATGACTGCCATTTCTCGATTCCGACGCCTTCTGCGATTTTACCTATAAAAAACGGGAGAAAAAAAAGTGGAAAAAAAATAAAAAGTAAATCGTCGATTAAAAATCGTAGGAATTTTTTATTCCAAATCGGTTTGCAGTTTCTGAAAGTGTAGGTTCTACAGATTCGAACAATAGGTATCATTCCTGCCTTCCGAATATTTCGGAAAATTTCAGATTTTACAAAAAAAGGAAAGGGGTACCCCTTCTCATTTTTTTGGGCCAAAAAATTTTTTGTCGAGAATCGGATAATTTCAGTGATATTCTCCATGGAAATGACCTGCTGATTCCAAATATGACTGCCATTTCTCGATTCCGACGCCTTCTGCGATTTTACCTATAAAAAACGAGAGAAAAAAAAGTGGAAAAAAAATAAAAAGTAAATCGTCGATTAAAAATCGTAGGAATTTTTTATTTCAAATCGGTTTGCAGTTTCTGAAAGTGTAGGTTCTACAGATTCGAACAATAGGTATCATTCCTGCCTTCCGAATATTTTGGAAAATTTCAGATTTTACAAAAAAAGGAAAGGGGTACCCCTTCTCATTTTTTTGGGCCAAAAAATTTTTTGTCGAGAATCGGATAATCTCAGTGATATTCTCCATGGAAATGACCTGCTGATTCCAAATATTACTGCCATTTCTCGATTCCGACGCCTCCTGCGATTTTACCTATAGTAAACGAGAGAAAAAAAAGTGGAAAAAAAATCGAAAGTAAATCGTCGATTAAAAATCGTAGGAATTTTTTATTTCAAATCGGTTTGCAGTTTCTGAAAGTGTAGGTTCTACAGATTCGAACAATAGGTATCATTCCTGCCTTCCGAATATTTTGGAAAATTTCAGATTTAAAAAAAAAAGGAAAGGGGTACCCCTTCTCATTTTTTTGGGCCAAAAAATTTTTTGTCGAGAATCGGATAATCTCAGTGATATTCTCCATGGAAATGACCTGCTGATTCCAAATATTACTGCCATTTCTCGATTCCGACGCCTCCTGCGATTTTACTCATAAAAAACGAAAGAAAAAAAAGTGGAAAAAAAATAAAAAGTAAATCGTCGATTAAAAATCGTAGGAATTTTTTATTTCAAATCGGTTTGCAGTTTCTGAAAGTGTAGGCTCTACAGATTCGAACAATAGGTATCATTCCTGCCTTCCGAATATTTCGAAAAATTTCAGATTTTTGAAAAAAAGGAAAGGGGTACCCCTTCTCATTTTTTTGGGCCAAAAATTTTTTTTCCGAGAATCGGATAATCTCAATGATATTTTCCATGGAAATGACCTGCTGATTCCAAATATGACTGCCATTTCTCGATTCCGACGCCTCCTGCGATTTTACCTATAAAAAACGAGAGACAAAAAAGTGGAAAAAAAATAAAAAGTAAATCGTCGATTAAAAATCGTAGGAATTTTTTATTTCAAATCGGTTTGCAGTTTCTGAAAGTGTAGGTTCTACAGATTCGAACAATAGGTATCATTCCTGCCTCCCGAATATTTCGGAAAATTTCAGATTTTTGAAAAAAAGGAAAGGGGTACCCCTTCTCATTTTTTTGGGCCAAAAAATTTTTTTCCGAGAATCGGATGATCTCAATGATATTTTCCATGGAAATGACCTGCTGATTCCAAATATGACTGCCATTTCTCGATTCCGACGCCTCCTGCGATTTTACCTATAGAAAACGAGAGAAAAAAAAGTGGAAAAAAAATAAAAAGTAAATCGTCGATTAAAAATCGTAGGAATTTTTTATTTCAAATCGGTTTGCAGTTTCTGAAAGTGTAGGTTCTACAGATTCGAACAATAGGTATCATTCCTGCCTTCCGAATATTTCGGAAAATTTCAGATTTTACAAAAAAAGGAAAGGGGTACCCCTTCTCATTTTTTTGGGCCAAAAAATTTTTTGTCGAGAATCGGATAATCTCAGTGATATTCTCCATGGAAATGACCTGCTGATTCCAAATATTACTGCCATTTCTCGATTCCGACGCCTCCTGCGATTTTACCTATAGAAAACGAGAGAAAAAAAAGTGGAAAAAAAATAAAAAGTAAATCGTCGATTAAAAATCGTAGGAATTTTTTATTTCAAATCGGTTTGCAGTTTCTGAAAGTGTAGGTTCTACAGATTCGAACAATAGGTATCATTCCTGCCTTCCGAATATTTCGGAAAATTTCAGATTTTACAAAAAAAGGAAAGGGGTACCCCTTCTCATTTTTTTGGGCCAAAAAATTTTTTGTCGAGAATCGGATAATCTCAGTGATATTCTCCATGGAAATGACCTGCTGATTCCAAATATTACTGCCATTTCTCGATTCCGACGCCTCCTGCGATTTTACCTATAGAAAACGAGAGAAAAAAAAGTGGAAAAAAAATAAAAAGTAAATCGTCGATTAAAAATCGTAGGAATTTTTTATTTCAAATCGGTTTGCAGTTTCTGAAAGTGTAGGTTCTACAGATTCGAACAATAGGTATCATTCCTGCCTCCCGAATATTTCGGAAAATTTCAGATTTTTGAAAAAAAGGAAAGGGGTACCCCTTCTCATTTTTTTGGGCCAAAAAATTTTTTTCCGAGAATCGGATGATCTCAATGATATTTTCCATGGAAATGACCTGCTGATTCCAAATATGACTGCCATTTCTCGATTCCGACGCCTCCTGCGATTTTACCTATAGAAAACGAGAGAAAAAAAAGTGGAAAAAAAATAAAAAGTAAATCGTCGATTAAAAATCGTAGGAATTTTTTATTTCAAATCGGTTTGCAGTTTCTGAAAGTGTAGGTTCTACAGATTCGAACAATAGGTATCATTCCTGCCTTCCGAATATTTTGGAAAATTTCAGATTTTACAAAAAAAGGAAAGGGGTACCCCTTCTCATTTTTTTGGGCCAAAAAATTTTTTGTCGAGAATCGGATAATCTCAGTGATATTCTCCATGGAAATGACCTGCTGATTCTAAATATTACTGCCATTTCTCGATTCCGACGCCTCCTGCGATTTTACCTATAGAAAACGAGAGAAAAAAAAGTGGAAAAAAAATAAAAAGTAAATCGTCGATTAAAAATCGTAGGAATTTTTTATTTTAAAACGGTTTGCAGTTTCTGAAAGTGTAGGTTCTACAGATTCGAACAATAGGTATCATTCCTGCCTCCCGAATATTTCGGAAAATTTCAGATTTTTGAAAAAAAGGAAAGGGGTACCCCTTCTCATTTTTTTTGGCCAAAAAATTTTTTTCCGAGAATCGGATAATCTCAATGATATTTTCCATGGAAATGACCTGCTGATTCCAAATATGACTGCCATTTTTCGATTCCGACGCCTTCTGCGATTTTACCTATAAAAAACGAGAGAAAAAAAAGTGGAAAAAAAATAAAAAGTAAATCGTCGATTAAAAATCGTAGGAATTTTTTATTTTAAATCGGTTTGCAGTTTCTGAAAGTGTAGGTTCTACAGATTCGAACAATAGGTATCATTCCTGCCTTCCGAATATTTTGGAAAATTTCAGATTTAAAAAAAAAAGGAAAGGGGTACCCCTTCTCATTTTTTTGGGCCAAAAAATTTTTTGTCGAGAATCGGATAATCTCAGTGATATTCTCCATGGAAATGACCTGCTGATTCCAAATATTACTGCCATTTCTCGATTCCGACGCCTCCTGCGATTTTACCTATAGAAAACGAGAGAAAAAAAAGTGGAAAAAAAATAAAAAGTAAATCGTCGATTAAAAATCGTAGGAATTTTTTATTTCAAATCGGTTTGCAGTTTCTGAAAGTGTAGGTTCTACAGATTCGAACAATAGGTATCATTCCTGCCTTCCGAATATTTTGGAAAATTTCAGATTTAAAAAAAAAAGGAAAGGGGTACCCCTTCTCATTTTTTTGGGCCAAATAATTTTTTTCCGAGAATCGGATAATCTCAATGATATTTTCCATGGAAATGACCTGCTGATTCCAAATATGACTGCCATTTCTCGATTCCGACGCCTCCTGCGATTTTACTCATAAAAAACGAGAGAAACAAAAGTGGAAAAAAAATAAAAAGTAAATCGTCGATTAAAAATCGTAGGAATTTTTTATTTCAAATCGGTTTGCAGTTTCTGAAAGTGTAGGTTCTACAGATTCGAACAATAGGTATCATTCCTGCCTTCCGAATATTTCGGAAAATTTCAGATTTTACAAAAAAAGGAAAGGGGTACCCCTTCTCATTTTTTTGGGCCAAAAAATTTTCTGTCGAGAATCGGATAATCTCAGTGATATTCTCCATGGAAATGACCTGCTGATACCAAATATTACTGCCATTTCTCGATTCCGACGCCTCCTGCGATTTTACTCATAAAAAACGAAAGAAAAAAAAGTGGAAAAAAAATAAAAAGTAAATCGTCGATTAAAAATCGTAGGAATTTTTTATTTCAAATCGGTTTGCAGTTTCTGAAAGTGTAGGTTCTACAGATTCGAACAATAGGTATCATTCCTGCCTTCCGAATATTTTGGAAAATTTCAGATTTTACAAAAAAAGGAAAGGGGTACCCCTTCTCATTTTTTTGGGCCAAAAAATTTTTTGTCGAGAATCGGATAATCTCAGTGATATTCTCCATGGAAATGACCTGCTGATTCCAAATATTACTGCCATTTCTCGATCCCGACGCCTCCTGCGATTTTACTCATAAAAAACGAAAGAAAAAAAAGTGGAAAAAAAATAAAAAGTAAATCGTCGATTAAAAATCGTAGGAATTTTTTATTTCAAATCGGTTTGCAGTTTCTGAAAGTGTAGGTTCTACAGATTCGAACAATAGGTATCATTCCTGCCTTCCGAATATTTCGGAAAATTTCAGATTTTTGAAAAAAAGGAAAGGGGTACCCCTTCTCATTTTTTTTGGCCAAAAAATTTTTTTCCGAGAATCGGATAATCTCAATGATATTTTCCATGGAAATGACCTGCTGATTCCAAATATGACTGCCATTTCTCGATTCCGACGCCTCCTGCGATTTTACCTATAGAAAACGAGAGAAAAAAAAGTGGAAAAAAAATAAAAAGTAAATCGTCGATTAAAAATCGTAGGAATTTTTTATTTCAAATCGGTTTGCAGTCTCTGAAAGTGTAGGTTCTACAGATTCGAACAATAGGTATCATTCCTGCCTTCCGAATATTTCGGAAAATTTCAGATTTTACAAAAAAAGGAAAGGGGTACCCCTTCTCATTTTTTTGGGCCCAAAAATTTTCTGTCGAGAATCGGATAATCTCAGTGATATTCTCCATGGAAATGACCTGCTGATTCCAAATATTACTGCCATTTCTCGATTCCGACGCCTCCTGCGATTTTACCTATAGAAAACGAGAGAAAAAAAAGTGGAAAAAAAATAAAAAGTAAATCGTCGATTAAAAATCGTAGGAATTTTTTATTTCAAATCGGTTTGCAGTTTCTGAAAGTGTAGGTTCTACAGATTCGAACAATAGGTATCATTCCTGCCTCCCGAATATTTCGGAAAATTTCAGATTTTAAAAAAAAAGGAAAGGGGTACCCCTTCTCATTTTTTTGGGCCAAAAAATTTTTTTCCGAGAATCGGATAATCTCAATGATATTTTCCATGGAAATGACCTGCTGATTCCAAATATGACTGCCATTTCTCGATTCCGACGCCTCTTGCGATTTTACCTATAAAAAACGAGAGAAAAAAAAGTGGAAAAAAAATAAAAAGTAAATCGTCGATTAAAAATCGTAGGAATTTTTTATTTCAAATCGGTTAGCAGTTTCTGAAAGTGTAGGCTCTACAGATTCGAACAATAGGTATCATTCCTGCCTTCCGAATATTTCGGAAAATTTCAGATTGTTGAAAAAAAGAAAAGGGGTACCCCTTCTCATTTTTTTGGGCCAAAAAATTTTTTTCCGAGAATCGGATAATCTCAATGATATTTTCCATGGAAATGACCTGCTGATTCCAAATATGACTGCCATTTCTCGATTCCGACGCCTCCTGCGATTTTACCTATAAAAAACGAGAGACAAAAAAGTGGAAAAAAAATAAAAAGTAAATCGTCGATTAAAAATCGTAGGAATTTTTTATTTCAAATCGGTTTGCAGTTTCTGAAAGTGTAGGTTCTACAGATTCGAACAATAGGTATCATTCCTGCCTTCCGAATATTTCGGAAAATTTCAGATTTTACAAAAAAAGGAAAGGGGTACCCCTTCTCATTTTTTTGGGCCAAAAAATTTTTTGTCGAGAATCGGATAATCTCAGTGATATTCTCCATGGAAATGACCTGCTGATTCCAAATATTACTGCCATTTCTCGATTCCGACGCCTCCTGCGATTTTACCTATAGAAAACGAGAGAAAAAAAAGTGGAAAAAAAATAAAAAGTAAATCGTCGATTAAAAATCGTAGGAATTTTTTATTTCAAATCGGTTTGCAGTTTCTGAAAGTGTAGGTTCTACAGATTCGAACAATAGGTATCATTCCTGCCTTCCGAATATTTCGGAAAATTTCAGATTTTTGAAAAAAAGGAAAGGGGTACCCCTTCTCATTTTTTTGGGCCAAAAAATTTTTTTCCGAGAATCGGATAATCTCAATGATATTTTCCATGGAAATGACCTGCTGATTCCAAATATGACTGCCATTGCTCGATTCCGACGCCTCCTGCGATTTTACCTATAAAAAACGAGAGAAAAAAAAGTGGAAAAAAAATAAAAAGTAAATCGTCGATTAAAAATCGTAGGAATTTCTTATTTCAAATCGGTTTGCAGTTTCTGAAAGTGTAGGTTCTACAGATTCGAACAATAGGTATCATTCCTGCCTTCCGAATATTTCGGAAAATTTCAGATTTTACAAAAAAAGAAAAGGGGTACCCCTTCTCATTTTTTTGGGCCAAAAAATTTTTTGTCGAGAATCGGATAATCTCAGTGATATTCTCCATGGAAATGACCTGCTGATTCCAAATATTACTGCCATTTCTCGATTCCGACGCCTCCTGCGATTTTACTCATAAAAAACGAAAGAAAAAAAAGTGGAAAAAAAATAAAAAGTAAATCGTCGATTAAAAATCGTAGGAATTTTTTATTTCAAATCGGTTTGCAGTTTCTGAAAGTGTAGGTTCTACAGATTCGAACAATAGGTATCATTCCTGCCTTCCGAATATTTCGGAAAATTTCAGATTTTACAAAAAAAGGAAAGGGGTACCCCTTCTCATTTTTTTGGGCCCAAAAATTTTTTTCCGAGAATCGGATAATCTCAATGATATTTTCCATGGAAATGACCTGCTGATTCCAAATATGACTGCCATTTCTCGATTCCGACGCCTCCTGCGATTTTACCTATAGAAAACGAGAGAAAAAAAAGTGGAAAAAAAATAAAAAGTAAATCGTCGATTAAAAATCGTAGGAATTTTTTATTTCAAATCGGTTTGCAGTTTCTGAAAGTGTAGGTTCTACAGATTCGAACAATAGGTATCATTCCTGCCTCCCGAATATTTCGGAAAATTTCAGATTTTTGAAAAAAAGGAAAGGGGTACCCCTTCTCATTTTTTTGGGCCAAAAAATTTTTTGTCGAGAATCGGATAATCTCAGTGATATTCTCCATGGAAATGACCTGCTGATTCCAAATATTACTGCCATTTCTCGATTCCGACGCCTCCTGCGATTTTACCTATAGAAAACGAGAGAAAAAAAAGTGGAAAAAAAATAAAAAGTAAATCGTCGATTAAAAATCGTAGGAATTTTTTATTTCAAATCGGTTTGCAGTTTCTGAAAGTGTAGGTTCTACAGATTCGAACAATAGGTATCATTCCTGCCTTCCGAATATTTCGGAAAATTTCAGATTTTTGAAAAAAAGGAAAGGGGTACCCCTTCTCATTTTTTTGGGCCAAAAAATTTTTTTCCGAGAATCGGATAATCTCAATGATATTTTCCATGGAAATGACCTGCTGATTCCAAATATGACTGCCATTTCTCGATTCCGACGCCTCCTGCGATTTTACCTATAAAAAACGAGAAAAAAAAAAGTGGAAAAAAAATGAAAAGTAAATCGTCGATTAAAAATCGTAGGAATTTTTTATTTCAAATCGGTTTGCAGTTTCTGAAAGTGTAGGTTCTACAGATTCGAACAATAGGTATCATTCCTGCCTTCCGAATATTTCGGAAAATTTCGGATTTTACAAAAAAAGGAAAGGGGTACCCCTTCTCATTTTTTTGGGCCAAAAAATTTTCTGTCGAGAATCGGATAATCTCAGTGATATTCTCCATGGAAATGACCTGCTGATTCCAAATATTACTGCCATTTCTCGATTCCGACGCCTCCTGCGATTTTACCTATAGAAAACGAGAGAAAAAAAAGTGGAAAAAAAATAAAAAGTAAATCGTCGATTAAAAATCGTAGGAATTTTTTATTTCAAATCGGTTTGCAGTTTCTGAAAGTGTAGGTTCTACAGATTCGAACAATAGGTATCATTCCTGCCTCCCGAATATTTCGGAAAATTTCAGATTTTTGAAAAAAAGGAAAGGGGTACCCCTTCTCATTTTTTTGGGCCAAAAAATTTTTTTCCGAGAATCGGATAATCTCAATGATATTTTCCATGGAAATGACCTCCTGATTCCAAATATGACTGCCATTTCTCGATTCCGACGCCTCCTGCGATTTTACCTATAAAAAACGAGAGAAAAAAAAGTGGAAAAAAAATAAAAAGTAAATCGTCGATTAAAAATCGTAGGAATTTTTTATTTCAAATCGGTTTGCAGTTTCTGAAAGTGTAGGTTCTACAGATTCGAACAATAGGTATCATTCCTGCCTTCCGAATATTTCGGAAAATTTCAGATTTTACAAAAAAAGGAAAGGGGTACCCCTTCTCATTTTTTTGGGCCAAAAAATTTTTTGTCGAGAATCGGATAATCTCAGTGATATTCTCCATGGAAATGACCTGCTGATTCCAAATATTACTGCCATTTCTTGATTCCGACGCCTCCTGCGATTTTACTCATAAAAAACGAAAGAAAAAAAAGTGGAAAAAAAATAAAAAGTAAATCGTCGATTAAAAATCGTAGGAATTTTTTATTTCAAATCGGTTTGCAGTTTCTGAAAGTGTAGGTTCTACGGATTCGAACAATAGGTATCATTCCTGCCTTCCGAATATTTCGGAGAATTTCTGATTTTACAAAAAAAGAAAAGGGGTACCCCTTCTCATTTTTTTGGGCCAAAAAATTTTTTGTCGAGAATCGGATAATCTCAGTGATATTCTCCATGGAAATGACCTGCTGATTCCAAATATTACTGCCATTTCTCGATTCCGACGCCTCCTGCGATTTTACTCATAAAAAACGAAAGAAAAAAAAGTGGAAAAAAAATGAAAAGTAAATCGTCGATTAAAAATCGTAGGAATTTTTTATTTTAAATCGGTTTGCAGTTTCTGAAAGTGTAGGTTCTACAGATTCGAACAATAGGTATCATTCCTGCCTTCCGAATATTTTGGAAAATTTCAGATTTTTGAAAAAAAGGAAAGGGGTACCCCTTCTCATTTTTTTGGGCCAAAAAATTTTTTTCCGAGAATCGGATAATCTCAATGATATTTTCCATGGAAATGACCTGCTGATTCCAAATATGACTGCCATTTCTCGATTCCGACGCCTCCTGCGATTTTACCTATAAAAAACGAGAGAAAAAAAAGTGGAAAAAAAATAAAAAGTAAATCATCGATTAAAAATCGTAGGAATTTTTTATTTTAAATCGGTTTGCAGTTTCTGAAAGTGTAGGTTCTACAGATTCGAACAATAGGTATCATTCCTGCCTTCCGAATATTTTGGAAAATTTCAGATTTTACAAAAAAAGGAAAGGGGTACCCCTTCTCATTTTTTTGGGCCAAAAAATTTTCTGTCGAGAATCGGATAATCTCAGTGATATTCTCCATGGCAATGACCTGCTGATTCCAAATATTACTGCCATTTCTCGATTCCGACGCCTCCTGCGATTTTACCTATAGAAAACGAGAGAAAAAAAAGTGGAAAAAAAATAAAAAGTAAATCGTCGATTAAAAATCGTAGGAATTTTTTATTTCAAATCGGTTTGCAGTTTCTGAAAGTGTAGGTTCTACAGATTCGAACAATAGGTATCATTCCTGCCTCCCGAATATTTCGGAAAATTTCAGATTTTTGAAAAAAAGGAAAGGGGTACCCCTTCTCATTTTTTTGGGCCAAAAAATTTTTTTCCGAGAATCGGATAATCTCAATGATATTTTCCATGGAAATGACCTGCTGATTCCAAATATGACTGCCATTTCTCGATTCCGACGCCTCCTGCGATTTTACCTATAAAAAACGAGAGAAAAAAAAGTGGAAAAAAAATAAAAAGTAAATCGTCGATTAAAAATCGTAGGAATTTTTTATTTCAAATCGGTTTGCAGTTTCTGAAAGTGTAGGTTCTACAGATTCGAACAATAGGTATCATTCCTGCCTTCCGAATATTTCGGAAAATTTCAGATTTTACAAAAAAAGGAAAGGGGTACCCCTTCTCATTTTTTTGGGCAAAAAAATTTTTTGTTGAGAATCGGATAATCTCAGTGATATTCTCCATGGAAATGACCTGCTGATTCCAAATATTACTGCCATTTCTCGATTCCGACGCCTCCTGCGATTTTACCTATAGAAAACGAGAGAAAAAAAAGTGGAAAAAAAATAAAAAGTAAATCGTCGATTAAAAATCGTAGGAATTTTTTATTTCAAATCGGTTTGCAGTTTCTGAAAGTGTAGGTTCTACAGATTCGAACAATAGGTATCATTCCTGCCTTCCGAATATTTTGGAAAATTTCAGATTTAAAAGAAAAAGAAAAGGGGTACCCCTTCTAATTTTTTGAGCCAAAAAATTTTTTGTCGAGAATCGGATAATCTCAGTGATATTCTCCATGGAAATGACCTGCTGATTCCAAATATTACTGCCATTTCTTGATTCCGACGCCTCCTGCGATTTTACTCATAAAAAACGAAAGAAAAAAAAATGGAAAAAAAATAAAAAGTAAATCGTCGATTAAAAATCGTAGGAATTTTTTATTTCAAATCGGTTTGCAGTTTCTGAAAGTGTAGGTTCTACGGATTCGAACAATAGGTATCATTCCTGCCTTCCGAATATTTCGGAGAATTTCTGATTTTACAATAAAAGAAAAGGGGTACCCCTTCTCATTTTTTTGGGCCAAAAAATTTTTTGTCGAGAATCGGATAATCTCAGTGATATTCTCCATGGAAATGACCTGCTGATTCCAAATATTACTGCCATTTCTCGATTCCGACGCCTCCTGCGATTTTACTCATAAAAAACGAAAGAAAAAAAAGTGGAAAAAAAATAAAAAGTAAATCGTCGATTAAAAATCGTAGGAATTTTTTATTTTAAATCGGTTTGCAGTTTCTGAAAGTGTAGGTTCTACAGATTCGAACAATAGGTATCATTCCTGCCTTCCGAATATTTTGGAAAATTTCAGATTTTTGAAAAAAAGGAAAGGGGTACCCCTTCTCATTTTTTTGGGCCAAAAAATTTTTTTCCGAGAATCGGATAATCTCAATGATATTTTCCATGGAAATGACCTGCTGATTCCAAATATGACTGCCATTTCTCGATTCCGACGCCTCCTGCGATTTTACCTATAAAAAACGAGAGAAAAAAAAGTGGAAAAAAATAAAAAGTAAATCGTCGATTAAAAATCGTAGGAATTTTTTATTTTAAATCGGTTTGCAGTTTCTGAAAGTGTAGGTTCTACAGATTCGAACAATAGGTATCATTCCTGCCTTCCGAATATTTTGGAAAATTTCAGATTTTACAAAAAAAGGGAAGGGGTACCCCTTCTCATTTTTTTGGGCCAAAAAATTTTCTGTCGAGAATCGGATAATCTCAGTGATATTCTCCATGGCAATGACCTGCTGATTCCAAATATTACTGCCATTTCTCGATTCCGACGCCTCCTGCGATTTTACCTATAGAAAACGAGAGAAAAAAAAGTGGAAAAAAAATAAAAAGTAAATCGTCGATTAAAAATCGTAGGAATTTTTTATTTCAAATCGGTTTGCAGTTTCTGAAAGTGTAGGTTCTACAGATTCGAACAATAGGTATCATTCCTGCCTCCCGAATATTTCGGAAAATTTCAGATTTTTGAAAAAAAGGAAAGGGGTTCTCATTTTTTTCCCTTCTCATTTTTTTGGGCCAAAAAATTTTTTGTCGAGAATCGGATAATCTCAGTGATATTCTCCATGGAAATGACCTGCTGATTCCAAATATTACTGCCATTTCTCGATTCCGACGCCTCCTGCGATTTTACCTGTAGTAAACGAGAGAAAAAAAAGTGGAAAAAAAATAAAAAGTAAATCGTCGATTAAAAATCGTAGGAATTTTTTATTTCAAATCGGTTTGCAGTTTCTGAAAGTGTAGGTTCTACAGATTCGAACAATAGGTATCATTCCTGCCTTCCGAATATTTTGGAAAATTTCAGATTTTACAAAAAAAGGAAAGGGGTTCTCATTTTTTTCCCTTCTCATTTTTTTGGGCCAAAAAATTTTTTGTCGAGAATCGGATAATCTCAGTGATATTCTCTATGGAAATGACCTGCTGATTCCAAATATTACTGCCATTTCTCGATTCCGACGCCTCCTGCGATTTTACTCATAAAAAACGAAAGAAAAAAAAGTGGAAAAAAAATAAAAAGTAAATCGTCGATTAAAAATCGTAGGAATTTTTTATTTCAAATCGGTTAGCAGTTTCTGAAAGTGTAGGCTCTACAGATTCGAACAATAGGTATCATTCCTGCCTTCCGAATATTTCGGAAAATTTCAGATTGTTGAAAAAAAGAAAAGGGGTACCCCTTCTCATTTTTTTGGGCCAAAAAATTTTTTTCCGAGAATCGGATAATCTCAATGATATTTTCCATGGAAATGACCTGCTGATTCCAAATATGACTGCCATTTCTCGATTCCGACGCCTCCTGCGATTTTACCTATAAAAAACGAGAGACAAAAAAGTGGAAAAAAAATAAAAAGTAAATCGTCGATTAAAAATCGTAGGAATTTTTTATTTCAAATCGGTTTGCAGTTTCTGAAAGTGTAGGTTCTACAGATTCGAACAATAGGTATCATTCCTGCCTTCCGAATATTCCGGAAAATTTCAGATTTTACAAAAAAAGGAAAGGGGTACCCCTTCTCATTTTTTTGGGCCAAAAAATTTTTTGTCGAGAATCGGATAATCTCAGTGATATTCTCCATGGAAATGACCTGCTGATTCCAAATATTACTGCCATTTCTCGATTCCGACGCCTCCTGCGATTTTACCTATAGAAAACGAGAGATAAAAAAGTGGATAAAAAATAAAAAGTAAATCGTCGATTAAAAATCGTAGGAATTTTTTATTTCAAATCGGTTTGCAGTTTCTGAAAGTGTAGGTTCTACAGATTCGAACAATAGGTATCATTCCTGCCTTCCGAATATTTTGGAAAATTTCAGATTTTTGAAAAAAAGGAAAGGGGTACCCCTTCTCATTTTTTTGGGCCAAAAAATTTTTTTTCGAGAATCGGATAATCTCAATGATATTTTCCATGGAAATGACCTGCTGATTCCAAATATGACTGCCATTTCTCGATTCCGACGCCTCCTGCGATTTTACCTATAAAAAACGAGAGAAAAAAAAGTGGAAAAAAAATAAAAAGTAAATCGTCGATTAAAAATCGTAGGAATTTTTTATTTTAAATCGGTTTGCAGTTTCTGAAAGTGTAGGTTCTACAGATTCGAACAATAGGTATCATTCCTGCCTTCCGAATATTTTGGAAAATTTCAGATTTTACAAAAAAAGGAAAGGGGTACCCCTTCTCATTTTTTTGGGCCAAAAAATTTTTTGTCGAGAATCGGATAATCTCAGTGATATTCTTCATGGCAATGACCTGCTGATTCCAAATATTACTGCCATTTCTCGATTCCGACGCCTCCTGCGATTTTACCTATAGAAAACGAGAAAAAAAAAAGTGGAAAAAAAATAAAAAGTAAATCGTCGATTAAAAATCGTAGGAATTTTTTATTTCAAATCGGTTTGCAGTTTCTGAAAGTGTAGGTTCTACAGATTCGAACAATAGGTATCATTCCTGCCTCCCGAATATTTCGGAAAATTTCAGATTTTCGAAAAAAAGGAAAGGGGTACCCCTTCTCATTTTTTTGGGCCAAAAAATTTTTTTCCGAGAATCGGATAATCTCAATGATATTTTCCATGGAAATGACCTGCTGATTCCAAATATGACTGCCATTTCTCGATTCCGACGCCTCCTGCGATTTTACCTATAAAAAACGAGAGAAAAAAAAGTGGAAAAAAAATAAAAAGTAAATCGTCGATTAAAAATCGTAGGAATTTTTTATTTCAAATCGGTTTGCAGTTTCTGAAAGGGTAGGTTCTACAGATTCGAACAATAGGTATCATTCCTGCCTTCCGAATATTTCGGAAAATTTCAGATTTTTGAAAAAAAGGAAAGGGGTACCCCTTCTCATTTTTTTGGGCCAAAAAATTTTTTTCCGAGAATCGGATAATCTCAATGATATTTTCCATGGAAATGACCTGCTGATTCCAAATATGACTGCCATTTCTCGATTCCGACGCCTCCTGCGATTTTACCTATAAAAAACGAGAAAAAAAAAAGTGAAAAAAAAATAAAAAGTAAATCGTCGATTAAAAATCGTAGGAATTTTTTATTTCAAATCGGTTTGCAGTTTCTGAAAGTGTAGGTTCTACAGATTCGAACAATAGGTATCATTCCTGCCTTCCGAATATTTCGGAAAATTTCGGATTTTACAAAAAAAGGAAAGGGGTACCCCTTCTCATTTTTTTGGGCCAAAAAATTTTCTGTCGAGAATCGGATAATCTCAGTGATATTCTCCATGAAAATGACCTGCTGATTCCAAATATTACTGCCATTTCTCGATTCCGACGCCTCCTGCGATTTTACCTATAGAAAACGAGAGAAAAAAAAGTGGAAAAAAAATAAAAAGTAAATCGTCGATTAAAAATCGTAGGAATTTTTTATTTCAAATCGGTTTGCAGTTTCTGAAAGTGTAGGTTCTACAGATTCGAACAATAGGTATCATTCCTGCCTCCCGAATATTTCGGAAAATTTCAGATTTTTGAAAAAAAGGAAAGGGGTACCCCTTCTCATTTTTTTGGGCCAAAAAATTTTTTTCCGAGAATCGGATAATCTCAATGATATTTTCCATGGAAATGACCTGCTGATTCCAAATATGACTGCCATTTCTCGATTCCGACGCCTCCTGCGATTTTACCTATAAAAAACGAGAGAAAAAAAAGTGGAAAAAAAATAAAAAGTAAATCGTCGATTAAAAATCGTAGGAATTTTTTATTTCAAATCGGTTTGCAGTTTCTGAAAGTGTAGGTTCTACAGATTCGAACAATAGGTATCATTCCTGCCTTCCGAATATTTCGGAAAATTTCAGATTTTACAAAAAAAGGAAAGGGGTACCCCTTCTCATTTTTTTGGGCCAAAAAATTTTTTGTTGAGAATCGGATAATCTCAGTGATATTCTCCATGGAAATGACCTGCTGATTCCAAATATTACTGCCATTTCTCGATTCCGACGCCTCCTGCGATTTTACCTATAGAAAACGAGAGAAAAAAAAGTGGAAAAAAAATAAAAAGTAAATCGTCGATTAAAAATCGTAGGAATTTTTTATTTCAAATCGGTTTGCAGTTTCTGAAAGTGTAGGTTCTACAGATTCGAACAATAGGTATCATTCCTGCCTTCCGAATATTTTGGAAAATTTCAGATTTAAAAGAAAAAGAAAAGGGGTACCCCTTCTAATTTTTTGGGCCAAAAAATTTTTTGTCGAGAATCGGATAATCTCAGTGATATTCTCCATGGAAATGACCTGCTGATTCCAAATATTACTGCCATTTCTTGATTCCGACGCCTCCTGCGATTTTACTCATAAAAAACGAAAGAAAAAAAAGTGGAAAAAAAATAAAAAGTAAATCGTCGATTAAAAATCGTAGGAATTTTTTATTTCAAATCGGTTTGCAGTTTCTGAAAGTGTAGGTTCTACAGATTCGAACAATAGGTATCATTCCTGCCTTCCGAATATTTCGGAGAATTTCTGATTTTACAAAAAAAGAAAAGGGGTACCCCTTCTCATTTTTTTGGGCCAAAAAATTTTTTGTCGAGAATCGGATAATCTCAGTGATATTCTCCATGGAAATGACCTGCTGATTCCAAATATTACTGCCATTTCTCGATTCCGACGCCTCCTGCGATTTTACTCATAAAAAACGAAAGAAAAAAAAGTGGAAAAAAAATAAAAAGTAAATCGTCGATTAAAAATCGTAGGAATTGTTTATTTTAAATCGGTTTGCAGTTTCTGAAAGTGTAGGTTCTACAGATTCGAACAATAGGTATCATTCCTGCCTTCCGAATATTTTGGAAAATTTCAGATTTTTGAAAAAAAGGAAAGGGGTACCCCTTCTCATTTTTTTGGGCCAAAAAATTTTTTTCCGAGAATCGGATAATCTCAATGATATTTTCCATGGAAATGACCTGCTGATTCCAAATATGACTGCCATTTCTCGATTCCGACGCCTCCTGCGATTTTACCTATAAAAAACGAGAGAAAAAAAAGTGGAAAAAAAATAAAAAGTAAATCGTCGATTAAAAATCGTAGGAATTTTTTATTTCAAATCGGTTTGCAGTTTCTGAAAGTGTAGGTTCTACAGATTCGAACAATAGGTATCATTCCTGCCTTCCGAATATTTTGGAAAATTTCAGATTTTAAAAAAAAAGGAAAGGGGTACCCCTTCTCATTTTTTTGGGCCAAAAAATTTTTTGTCGAGAATCGGATAATCTCAGTGATATTCTCCATGGAAATGACCTGCTGATTCCAAATATTACTGCCATTTCTCGATTCCGACGCCTCCTGCGATTTTACTCATAAAAAACGAAAGAAAAAAAAGTGGAAAAAAAATAAAAAGTAAATCGTCGATTAAAAATCGTAGGAATTTTTTATTTCAAATCGGTTAGCAGTTTCTGAAAGTGTAGGCTCTACAGATTCGAACAATAGGTATCATTCCTGCCTTCCGAATATTTCGGAAAATTTCAGATTGTTGAAAAAAAGGAAAGGGGTACCCCTTCTCATTTTTTTGGGCCAAAAAATTTTTTTCCGAGAATCGGATAATCTCAATGATATTTTCCATGGAAATGACCTGCTGATTCCAAATATGACTGCCATTTCTCGATTCCGACGCCTCCTGCGATTTTACCTATAAAAAACGAGAGACAAAAAAGTGGAAAAAAAATAAAAAGTAAATCGTCGATTAAAAACTGTAGGAATTTTTTATTTCAAATCGGTTTGCAGTTTCTGAAAGTGTAGGTTCTACAGATTCGAACAATAGGTATCATTCCTGCCTTCCGAATATTTCGGAAAATTTCAGATTTTACAAAAAAAGGAAAGGGGTACCCCTTCTCATTTTTTTGGGCCAAAAAATTTTTTGTCGAGAATCGGATAATCTCAGTGATATTCTCCATGGAAATGACCTGCTGATTCCAAATATTACTGCCATTTCTCGATTCCGACGCCTCCTGCGATTTTACCTATAGAAAACGAGAGAAAAAAAAGTGGAAAAAAAATAAAAAGTAAATCGTCGATTAAAAATCGTAGGAATTTTTTATTTCAAATCGGTTTGCAGTTTCTGAAAGTGTAGGTTCTACAGATTCGAAAAATAGGTATCATTCCTGCCTTCCGAATATTTTGGAAAATTTCAGATTTTTGAAAAAAAGGAAAGGGGTACCCCTTCTCATTTTTTTGGGCCAAAAAATTTTTTTTCGAGAATCGGATAATCTCAATGATATTTTCCATGGAAATGACCTGCTGATTCCAAATATGACTGCCATTTCTCGATTCCGACGCCTCCTGCGATTTTACCTATAAAAAACGAGAGAAAAAAAAGTGGAAAAAAAATAAAAAGTAAATCGTCGATTAAAAATCGTAGGAATTTTTTATTTTAAATCGGTTTGCAGTTTCTGAAAGTGTAGGTTCTACAGATTCGAACAATAGGTATCATTCCTGCCTTCCGAATATTTTGGAAAATTCCAGATTTTACAAAAAAAGGAAAGGGGTACCCCTTCTCATTTTTTTGGGCCAAAAAATTTTCTGTCGAGAATCGGATAATCTCAGTGATATTCTTCATGGCAATGACCTGCTGATTCCAAATATTACTGCCATTTCTCGATTCCGACGCCTCCTGCGATTTTACCTATAGAAAACGAGAGAAAAAAAAGTGGAAAAAAATAAAAAGTAAATCGTCGATTAAAAATCGTAGGAATTTTTTATTTCAAATCGGTTTGCAGTTTCTGAAAGTGTAGGTTCTACAGATTCGAACAATAGGTATCATTCCTGCCTCCCGAATATTTCGGAAAATTTCAGATTTTACAAAAAAAGGAAAGGGGTACCCCTTCTCATTTTTTTGGGCCAAAAAATTTTTTGTCGAGAATCGGATAATCTCAGTGATATTCTCCATGGAAATGACCTGCTGATTCCAAATATTACTGCCATTTCTCGATTCCGACGCCTCCTGCGATTTTACCTATAGAAAACGAGAGAAAAAAAAGTGGAAAAAAAATAAAAAGTAAATCGTCGATTAAAAATCGTAGGAATTTTTTATTTCAAATCGGTTTGCAGTTTCTGAAAGTGTAGGTTCTACAGATTCGAACAATAGGTATCATTCCTGCCTTCCGAATATTTTGGAAAATTTCAGATTTTTGAAAAAAAGGAAAGGGGTACCCCTTCTCATTTTTTTGGGCCAAAAAATTTTTTTTCGAGAATCGGATAATCTCAATGATATTTTCCATGGAAATGACCTGCTGATTCCGAATATGACTGCCATTTCTCGATTCCGACGCCTCCTGCGATTTTACCTATAAAAAACGAGAGAAAAAAAAGTGGAAAAAAAATAAAAAGTAAATCGTCGATTAAAAATCGTAGGAATTTTTTATTTTAAATCGGTTTGCAGTTTCTGAAAGTGTAGGTTCTACAGATTCGAACAATAGGTATCATTCCTGCCTTCCGAATATTTTGGAAAATTTCAGATTTTACAAAAAAAGGAAAGGGGTACCCCTTCTCATTTTTTTGGGCCAAAAAATTTTCTGTCGAGAATCGGATAATCTCAGTGATATTCTTCATGGCAATGACCTGCTGATTCCAAATATTACTGCCATTTCTCGATTCCGACGCCTCCTGCGATTTTACCTATAGAAAACGAGAGAAAAAAAAGTGGAAAAAAAATAAAAAGTAAATCGTCGATTAAAAATCGTAGGAATTTTTTATTTCAAATCGGTTTGCAGTTTCTGAAAGTGTAGGTTCTACAGATTCGAACAATACGTATCATTCCTGCCTTCCGAATTTTTCGGAAAATTTCAGATTGTTGAAAAAAAGGAAAGGGGTACCCCTTCTCATTTTTTTGGGCCAAAAAATTTTTTGTCGAGAATCGGATAATCTCAGTGATATTCTCCATGGAAATGACCTGCTGATTCCAAATATTACTGCCATTTCTCGATTCCGACGCCTCCTGCGATTTTACCTATAGAAAACGA
Source organism: Ametastegia equiseti (assembly GCA_963989295.1). Classification (NCBI taxonomy): domain Eukaryota; kingdom Metazoa; phylum Arthropoda; class Insecta; order Hymenoptera; family Tenthredinidae; genus Ametastegia; species Ametastegia equiseti. The sequence goes on from OZ022402.1 coordinate 4,617,581, forward strand.
GAGAAAAAAAAGTGGAAAAAAAATAAAAAGTAAATCGTCGATTAAAAATCGTAGGAATTTTTTATTTCAAATCGGTTTGCAGTTTCTGAAAGTGTAGGTTCTACAGATTCGAACAATAGGTATCATTCCTGCCTTCCGAATATTTTGGAAAATTTCAGATTTTTGAAAAAAAGGAAAGGGGTACCCCTTCTCATTTTTTTGGGCCAAAAAATTTTGTTTCGAGAATCGGATAATCTCAATGATATTTTCCATGGAAATGACCTGCTGATTCCAAATATGGCTGCCATTTCTCGATTCCGACGCCTCCTGCGATTTTACCTATAAAAAACGAGAGAAAAAAAAGTGGAAAAAAAATAAAAAGTAAATCGTCGATTAAATATCGTAGGAATTTTTTATTTTAAATCGGTTTGCAGTTTCTGAAAGTGTAGGTTCTACAGATTCGAACAATAGGTATCATTCCTGCCTTCCGAATATTTTGGAAAATTTCAGATTTTACAAAAAAAGGAAAGGGGTACCCCTTCTCATTTTTTTGGGCCAAAAAATTTTCTGTCGAGAATCGGATAATCTCAGTGATATTCTTCATGGCAATGACCTGCTGATTCCAAATATTACTGCCATTTCTCGATTCCGACGCCTCCTGCGATTTTACCTATAGAAAACGAGAGAAAAAAAAGTGGAAAAAAAATAAAAAGTAAATCGTCGATTAAAAATCGTAGGAATTTTTTATTTCAAATCGGTTTGCAGTTTCTGAAAGTGTAGGTTCTACAGATTCGAACAATAGGTATCATTCCTGCCTTCCGAATATTTTGGAAAATTTCAGATTTTACAAAAAAAGGAAAGGGGTTCTCATTTTTTTCCCTTCTCATTTTTTTGGGCCAAAAAATTTTTTGTCGAGAATCGGATAATCTCAGTGATATTCTCCATGGAAATGACCTGCTGATTCCAAATATTACTGCCATTTCTCGATTCCGACGCCTCCTGCGATTTTACTCATAAAAAACGAAAGAAAAAAAAGTGGAAAAAAAATAAAAAGTAAATCGTCGATTAAAAATCGTAGGAATTTTTTATTTCAAATCGGTTAGCAGTTTCTGAAAGTGTAGGCTCTACAGATTCGATTAATAGGTATCATTCCTGCCTTCCGAATATTTCGGAAAATTTCAGATTGTTGAAAAAAAGGAAAGGGGTACCCCTTCTCATTTTTTTGGGCCAAAAAATTTTTTCCGAGAATCGGATAATCTCAATGATATTTTCCATGGAAATGACCTGCTGATTCCAAATATGACTGCCATTTCTCGATTCCGACGCCTCCTGCGATTTTACCTATAAAAAACGAGAGAAAAAAAAGTGGAAAAAAAATAAAAAGTAAATCGTCGATTAAAAATCGTAGGAATTTTTTATTTTAAATCGGTTTGCAGTTTCTGAAAGTGTAGGTTCTACAGATTCGAACAATAGGTATCATTCCTGCCTTTCGAATATTTTGGAAAATTTCAGATTTTACAAAAAAAGGAAAGGGGTACCCCTTCTCATTTTTTTGGGCCAAAAAATTTTCTGTCGAGAATCGGATAATCTCAGTGATATTCTTCATGGCAATGACCTGCTGATTCCAAATATTACTGCCATTTCTCGATTCCGACGCCTCCTGCGATTTTACCTATAGAAAACGAGAGAAAAAAAAGTGGAAAAAAAATAAAAAGTAAATCGTCGATTAAAAATCGTAGGAATTTTTTATTTCAAATCGGTTTGCAGTTTCTGAAAGTGTAGGTTCTACAGATTCGAACAATAAGTATCATTCCTGCCTCCCGAATATTTCGGAAAATTTCAGATTTTCGAAAAAAAGGAAAGGGGTACCCCTTCTCATTTTTTTGGGCCAAAAAATTTTTTTCCGAGAATCGGATAATCTCAATGATATTTTCCATGGAAATGACCTGCTGATTCCAAATATGACTGCCATTTCTCGATTCCGACGCCTCCTGCGATTTTACCTATAAAAAACGAGAGAAAAAAAAGTGGAAAAAAAATAAAAAGTAAATCGTCGATTAAAAATCGTAGGAATTTTTTATTTCAAATCGGTTTGCAGTTTCTGAAAGTGTAGGTTCTACAGATTCGAACAATAGGTATCATTCCTGCCTTCCGAATATTTCGGAAAATTTCATTTCATTTTTTTGGGCCAAAAAATTTTTTGTCGAGAATCGGATAATCTCAGTGATATTCTCCATGGAAATGACCTGCTGATTCCAAATATGACTGCCATTTCTCGATTCCGACGCCTCCTGCGATTTTACCTATAAAAAACGAGAGAAAAAAAAGTGGAAAAAAAATAAAAAGTAAATCGTCGATTAAAAATCGTAGAAGTTTTTTATTTCAAATCGGTTTGCAGTTTCTGAAAGTGTAGGTTCTACAGATTCGAACAATAGGTATCATTCCTGCCTTCCGAATATTTTGGAAAATTTCAGATTTTACAAAAAAAGGAAAGGGGATCACCCCCCCCCCTTCCCATTTTTTTCTCCCCCCTTCTCGTTTTTCGTACCCCTTCTGATTTTTTTGGGCCAAAAAATTTTTTGTCGAGAATCGGATAATCTCAGTGATATTCTCCATGGAAATGACCTGCTGATTCCAAATATTACTGCCATTTCTCGATTCCGACGCCTCCTGCGATTTTACCTATAGTAAACGAGAGAAAAAAAAGTGGAAAAAAAATAAAAAGTAAATCGTCGATTAAAAATCGTAGGAATTTTTTATTTCAAATCGGCTTGCAGTTTCTGAAAGTGTAGGTTCTACAGATTCGAACAATAGGTATCATTCCTGCCTTCCGAATATTTTGGAAAATTTCAGATTCTAAAAAAAAAGGAAAGGGGTACCCCTTCTCATTTTTTTGGGCCAAAAAATTTTTTGTCGAGAATCGGATAATCTCAGTGATATTCTCCATGGAAATGACCTGCTGATTCCAAATATTACTGCCAATTCTCGATTCCGACGCCTCCTGCGATTTTAATCATAAAAAACGAAAGAAAAAAAAGTGGAAAAAAAATAAAAAGTAAATCGTCGATTAAAAATCGTAGGAATTTTTTATTTCAAATCGGTTCTCAGTTTCTGAAAGTGTAGGCTCTACAGATTCGAACAATAGGTATCATTCCTGCCTTCCGAATATTTCGGAAAATTTCACATTTTTGAAAAAAAGGAAAGGGGTACCCCTTCTCATTTTTTTGGGCCAAAAAATTTTTTTCCGAGAATCGGATAATCTCAATGATATTTTCCATGGAATTGACCTGCTGATTCCAAATATGACTGCCATTTCTCGATTCCGACGCCTCCTGCGATTTTACCTATAAAAAACGAGAGACAAAAAAGTGGAAAAAAAATAAAAAGTAAATCGTCGATTAAAAATCGTAGGAATTTTTTATTTCAAATCGGTTTGCAGTTTCTGAAAGTGTAGGTTCTACAGATTCGAACAATAGGTATCATTCCTGCCTTCCGAATATTTCGGAAAATTTCGGATTTTACAAAAAAAGGAAAGGGGTACCCCTTCTCATTTTTTTGGGCCAAAAAATTTTCTGTCGAGAATCGGATAATCTCAGTGATATTCTCCATGGAAATGACCTGCTGATTCCAAATATTACTGCCATTTCTCGATTTCGACGCCTCCTGCGATTTTACCTATAGAAAACGAGAGAAAAAAAAGTGGAAAAAAAATAAAAAGTAAATCGTCGATTAAAAATCGTAGGAATTTTTTATTTCAAATCGGTTTGCAGTTTCTGAAAGTGTAGGCTCTACAGATTCGAACAATAGGTATCATTCCTGCCTTCCGAATATTTCGGAAAATCTCAGATTTTTGAAAAAAAGGAAAGGGGTACCCCTTCTCATTTTTTTGGGCCAAAAAATTTTTTTCCGAGAATCGGATAATCTCAATAACATTTTCCATGGAAATGACCTGCTGATTCCAAATATGACTGCCATTTCTCGATTCCGACGCCTCCTGCGATTTTACCTATAAAAAACGAGAGACAAAAAAGTGGAAAAAAAATAAAAAGTAAATCGTCGATTAAAAATCGTAGGAATTTTTTATTTCAAATCGGTTTGCAGTTTCTGAAAGTGTAGGTTCTACAGATTCGAACAATAGGTATCATTCCTGCCTTCCGAATATTTCGGAAAATTTCGGATTTTACAAAAAAAGGAAAGGGGTACCCCTTCTCATTTTTTTGGGCCAAAAAATTTTCTGTCGAGAATTGGATAATCTCAGTGATATTCTCCATGGAAATGACCTGCTGATTCCAAATATTACTGCCATTTCTCGATTCCGACGCCTCCTGCGATTTTACTCATAAAAAACGAAAGAAAAAAAAGTGGAAAAAAAATAAAAAGTAAATCGTCGATTAAAAATCGTAGGAATTTTTTATTTCAAATCGGTTTGCAGTTTCTGAAAGTGTAGGTTCTACAGATTCGAACAATAGGTATCATTCCTGCCTTCCGAATATTTCGGAAAATTTCAGATTTTTGAAAAAAAGGAAAGGGGTACCCCTTCTCATTTTTTTGGGCCAAAAAATTTTTTTCCGAGAATCGGATAATCTCAATGATATTTTCCATGGAAATGACCTGCTGATTCCAAATATGACTGCCATTTCTCGATTCCGACGCCTCCTGCGATTTTACCTATAAAAAACGAGAGAAAAAAAAGTGGAAAAAAAATAAAAAGTAAATCGTCGATTAAAAATCGTAGGAATTTTTTATTTCAAATCGGTTTGCAGTTTCTGAAAGTGTAGGTTCTACAGATTCGAACAATAGGTATCATTCCTGCCTTCCGAATATTTTGGAAAATTTCAGATTTTACAAAAAAAGGAAAGGGGTACCCCTTCTCATTTTTTTGGGCCAAAAAATTTTCTGTCGAGAATCGGATAATCTCAGTGATATTCTCCATGGAAATGACCTGCTGATTCCAAATATTACTGCCATTTCTCGATTCCGACGCCTCCTGCGATTTTACCTATAAAAAACGAGAAAATAAAAAGTGGAAAAAAAATAAAAAGTAAATCGTCGATTAAAAATCGTAGGAATTTTTTATTTCAAATCGGTTTGCAGTTTCTGAAAGTGTAGGTTCTACAGATTCGAACAATAGGTATCATTCCTGCCTTCCGAATATTTCGGAAAATTTCGGATTTTACAAAAAAAGGAAAGGGGTACCCCTTCTCATTTTTTTGGGCCAAAAAATTTTCTGTCGAGAATCGGATAATCTCAGTGATATTCTCCATGGAAATGACCTGCTGATTCCAAATATTACTGCCATTTCTCGATTCCGACGCCTCCTGCGATTTTACCTATAGAAAACGAGAGAAAAAAAAGTGGAAAAAAAATAAAAAGTAAATCGTCGATTAAAAATCGTAGGAATTTTTTATTTCAAATCGGTTTGCAGTTTCTGAAAGTGTAGGTTCTACAGATTCGAACAATAGGTATCATTCCTGCCTTCCGAATATTTCGGAAAATTTCAGATTTTACAAAAAAAGGAAAGGGGTACCCCTTCTCATTTTTTTGGGCCAAAAAATTTTTTGTCGAGAATCGGATAATCTCAGTGATATTCTCCATGGAAATGACCTGCTGATTCCAAATATGACTGCCATTTCTCGATTCCGACGCCTCCGGCGATTCTACCTATAAAAAACGAGAGAAAAAAAAGTGGAAAAAAAATAAAAAGTAAATCGTCGATTAAAAATCGTAGGAATTTTTTATTTCAAATCGGTTTGCAGTTTCTGAAAGTGTAGGTTCTACAGATTCGAACAATAGGTATCATTCCTGCCTCCCGAATATTTCGGAAAATTTCAGATTTTTGAAAAAAAGGAAAGGGTAGTAGAAAGGAAAGTACCCCTTCTCATTTTTTTGGGCCAAAAAATTTTTTTCCGAGAATCGGATAATCTCAATGATATTTTCCATGGAAATGACCTGCTGATTCCAAATATGACTGCCATTTCTCGATTCCGACGCCTCCTGCGATTTTACCTATAAAAAACGAGAGAAAAAAAAGTGGAAAAAAAATAAAAAGTAAATCGTCGATTAAAAATCGTAGGAATTTTTTATTTCAAATCGGTTTGCAGTTTCTGAAAGTGTAGGTTCTACAGATTCGAACAATAGGTATCATTCCTGCCTTCCGAATATTTCGGAAAATTTCAGATTTTACAAAAAAAGGAAAGGGGTACCCCTTCTCATTTTTTTGGGCCAAAAAATTTTTTGTTGAGAATCGGATAATCTCAGTGATATTCTCCATGGAAATGACCTGCTGATTCCAAATATTACTGCCATTTCTCGATTCCGACGCCTCCTGCGATTTTACCTATAGAAAACGAGAGAAAAAAAAGTGGAAAAAAAATAAAAAGTAAATCGTCGATTAAAAATCGTAGGAATTTTTCATTTCAAATCGGTTTGCAGTTTCTGAAAGTGTAGGTTCTACAGATTCGAACAATAGGTATCATTCCTGCCTTCCGAATATTTTGGAAAATTTCAGATTTAAAAGAAAAAGAAAAGGGGTACCCCTTCTCATTTTTTTGGGCCAAAAAATTTTTTGTCGAGAATCGGATAATCTCAGTGATATTCTCCATGGAAATGACCTGCTGATTCCAAATATTACTGCCATTTCTTGATTCCGACGCCTCCTGCGATTTTACTCATAAAAAACGAAAGAAAAAAAAGTGGAAAAAAAATAAAAAGTAAATCGTCGATTAAAAATCGTAGGAATTTTTTATTTCAAATCGGTTTGCAGTTTCTGAAAGTGTAGGTTCTACAGATTCGAACAATAGGTATCATTCCTGCCTTCCGAATATTTCGGAAAATTTCAGATTTTACGAAAAAAGAAAAGGGGTACCCCTTCTCATTTTTTTGGGCCAAAAAATTTTTTGTCGAGAATCGGATAATCTCAGTGATATTCTCCATGGAAATGACCTGCTGATTCCAAATATTACTGCCATTTCTCGATTCCGACGCCTCCTGCGATTTTACTCATAAAAAACGAAAGAAAAAAAAGTGGAAAAAAAATAAAAAGTAAATCGTCGATTAAAAATCGTAGGAATTTTTTATTTCAAATCGGTTTGCAGTTTCTGAAAGTGTAGGTTCTACAGATTCGAACAATAGGTATCATTCCTGCCTTCCGAATATTTCGGAAAATTTCAGATTTTTGAAAAAAAGGAAAGGGGTACCCCTTCTCATTTTTTTGGGCCAAAAAATTTTTTTCCGAGAATCGGATAATCTCAATGATATTTTCCATGGAAATGACCTGCTGATTCCAAATATGACTGCCATTTCTCGATTCCGACGCCTCCTGCGATTTTACCTATGAAAAACGAGAGAAAAAAAAGTGGAAAAAAAATAAAAAGTAAATCGTCGATTAAAAATCGTAGGAATTTTTTATTTCAAATCGGTTTGCAGTTTCTGAAAGTGTAGGTTCTACAGATTCGAACAATAGGTATCATTCCTGCCTTCCGAATATTTCGGAAAATTTCAGATTTTACAAAAAAAGGAAAGGGGTACCCCTTCTCATTTTTTTGGGCCAAAAAATTTTTTGTCGAGAATCGGATAATCTCAGTGATATTCTCCATGGAAATGACCTGCTGATTCCAAATATGACTGCCATTTCTCGATTCCGACGCCTCCGGCGATTCTACCTATAAAAAACGAGAGAAAAAAAAGTGGAAAAAAAATAAAAAGTAAATCGTCGATTAAAAATCGTAGGAATTTTTTATTTCAAATCGGTTTGCAGTTTCTGAAAGTGTAGGTTCTACAGATTCGAACAATAGGTATCATTCCTGCCTACCGAATATTTTGGAAAATTTCAGATTTTAAAAAAAAAGGAAAGGGGTACCCCTTCTCATTTTTTTGGGCCAAAAAATTTTTTGTCGAGAATCGGATAATCTCAGTGATATTCTCCATGGAAATGACCTGCTGATTCCAAATATTACTGCCATTTCTCGATTCCGACGCCTCCTGCGATTTTACTCATAAAAAACGAAAGAAAAAAAAGTGGAAAAAAAATAAAAAGTAAATCGTCGATTAAAAATCGTAGGAATTTTTTATTTCAAATCGGTTTGCAGTTTCTGAAAGTGTAGGTTCTACAGATTCGAACAATAGGTATCATTCCTGCCTTCCGAATATTTCGGAAAATTTCAGATTTTACAAAAAAAGGAAAGGGGTACCCCTTCTCATTTTTTTGGGCCAAAAAATTTTTTTCCGAGAATCGGATAATCTCAATGATATTTTCCATGGAAATGACCTGCTGATTCCAAATATAACTGCCATTTCTCGATTCCGACGCCTCCTGCGATTTTACCTATAAAAAACGAGAGAAAAAAAAGTGGAAAAAAAATAAAAAGTAAATCGTCGATTAAAAATCGTAGGAATTTTTTATTTCAAATCGGTTTGCAGTTTCTGAAAGTGTAGGTTCTACAGATTCGAACAATAGGTATCATTCCTGCCTTCCGAATATTTCGGAAAATTTCAGATTTTACAAAAAAAGGAAAGGGGTACCCCTTCTCATTTTTTTGGGCCAAAAAATTTTTTGTCGAGAATCGGATAATCTCAGTGATATTCTCCATGGAAATGACCTGCTGATTCCAAATATTACTGCCATTTCTCGATTCCGACGCCTCCTGCGATTCTACTCATAAAAAACGAAAGAAAAAAAAGTGGAAAAAAATAAAAAGTATATCGTCGATTGAAAATCGTAGGAATTTTTTATTTCAAATCGGTTTGCAGTTTCTGAAAGTGTAGGTTCTACAGATTCGAACAATAGGTATCATTCCTGCCTTCCGAATATTTCGGAAAATTTCAGATTTTTGAAAAAAAGGAAAGGGGTACCCCTTCTCATTTTTTTGGGCCAAAAAATTTTTTTCCGAGAATCGGATAATCTCAATGATATTTTCCATGGAAATGACCTGCTGATTCCAAATATGACTGCCATTTCTCGATTCCGACGCCTCCTGCGATTTTACCTATAAAAAACGAGAAAAAAAAAAGTGGAAAAAAAATAAAAAGTAAATCGTCGATTAAAAATCGTAGGAATTTTTTATTTCAAATCGGTTTGCAGTTTCTGAAAGTGTAGGTTCTACAGATTCGAACAATAGGTATCATTCCTGCCTTCCGAATATTTCGGAAAATTTCAGATTTTACAAAAAAAGGAAAGGGGTACCCCTTCTCATTTTTTTGGGCCAAAAAATTTTTTGTCGAGAATCGGATAATCTCAGTGATATTCTCCATGGAAATGACCTGCTGATTCCAAATATTACTGCCATTTCTCGATTCCGACGCCTCCTGCGATTTTACCTATAGAAAACGAGAGAAAAAAAAGTGGAAAAAAAATAAAAAGTAAATCGTCGATTAAAAATCGTAGGAATTTTTTATTTCAAATCGGTTTGCAGTTTCTGAAAGTGTAGGTTCTACAGATTCGAACAATAGGTATCATTCCTGCCTTCCGAATATTTCGGAAAATTTCAGATTTTACAAAAAAAGGAAAGGGGTACCCCTTCTCATTTTTTTGGGCCAAAAAATTTTTTGTCGAGAATCGGATAATCTCAGTGATATTCTCCATGGAAATGACCTGCTGATTCCAAATATGACTGCCATTTCTCGATTCCGACGCCTCCGGCGATTCTACCTATAAAAAACGAGAGAAAAAAAAGTGGAAAAAAAATAAAAAGTAAATCGTCGATTAAAAATCGTAGGAATTTTTTATTTCAAATCGGTTTGCAGTTTCTGAAAGTGTAGGTTCTACAGATTCGAACAATAGGTATCATTCCTGCCTTCCGAATATTTCGGAAAATTTCAGATTTTTGAAAAAAAGGAAAGGGGTACCCCTTCTCATTTTTTTGGGCCAAAAAATTTTTTTCCGAGAATCGGATAATCTCAATGATATTTTCCATGGAAATGACCTGCTGATTCCAAATATGACTGCCATTTCTCGATTCCGACGCCTCCTGCGATTTTACCTATAAAAAACGAGAGAAAAAAAAGTGGAAAAAAAATAAAAAGTAAATCGTCGATTAAAAATCGTAGGAATTTTTTATTTCAAATCGGTTTGCAGTTTCTGAAAGTGTAGGTTCTACAGATTCGAACAATAGGTATCATTCCTGCCTTCCGAATATTTTGGAAAATTTCAGATTTTACAGAAAAAGGAAAGGGGTACCCCTTCTCATTTTTTTGGGCCAAAAAATTTTCTGTCGAGAATCGGATAATCTCAGTGATATTCTCCATGGAAATGACCTGCTGATTCCAAATATTACTGCCATTTCTCGATTCCGACGCCTCCTGCGATTTTACCTATAAAAAACGAGAAAAAAAAAAGTGGAAAAAAAATAAAAAGTAAATCGTCGATTAAAAATCGTAGGAATTTTTTATTTCAAATCGGTTTGCAGTTTCTGAAAGTGTAGGTTCTACAGATTCGAACAATAGGTATCATTCCTGCCTTCCGAATATTTCGGAAAATTTCGGATTTTACAAAAAAAGGAAAGGGGTACCCCTTCTCATTTTTTTGGGCCAAAAAATTTTCTGTCGAGAATCGGATAATCTCAGTGATATTCTCCATGGAAATGACCTGCTGATTCCAAATATTACTGCCATTTCTCGATTCCGACGCCTCCTGCGATTTTACCTATAGAAAACGAGAGAAAAAAAAGTGGAAAAAAAATAAAAAGTAAATCGTCGATTAAAAATCGTAGGAATTTTTTATTTCAAATCGGTTTGCAGTTTCTGAAAGTGTAGGTTCTACAGATTCGAACAATAGGTATCATTCCTGCCTCCCGAATATTTCGGAAAATTTCAGATTTTTGAAAAAAAGGAAAGGGGTACCCCTTCTCATTTTTTTGGGCCAAAAAATTTTTTTCCGAGAATCGGATAATCTCAATGATATTTTCCATGGAAATGACCTGCTGATTCCAAATATGACTGCCATTTCTCGATTCCGACGCCTCCTGCGATTTTACCTATGAAAAACGAGAGAAAAAAAAGTGGAAAAAAAATAAAAAGTAAATCGTCGATTAAAAATCGTAGGAATTTTTTATTTCAAATCGGTTTGCAGTTTCTGAAAGTGTAGGTTCTACAGATTCGAACAATAGGTATCATTCCTGCCTTCCGAATATTTCGGAAAATTTCAGATTTTACAAAAAAAGGAAAGGGGTACCCCTTCTCATTTTTTTGGGCCAAAAAATTTTTTGTCGAGAATCGGATAATCTCAGTGATATTCTCCATGGAAATGACCTGCTGATTCCAAATATGACTGCCATTTCTCGATTCCGACGCCTCCGGCGATTCTACCTATAAAAAACGAGAGAAAAAAAAGTGGAAAAAAAATAAAAAGTAAATCGTCGATTAAAAATCGTAGGAATTTTTTATTTCAAATCGGTTTGCAGTTTCTGAAAGTGTAGGTTCTACAGATTCGAACAATAGGTATCATTCCTGCCTACCGAATATTTTGGAAAATTTCAGATTTTAAAAAAAAAGGAAAGGGGTACCCCTTCTCATTTTTTTGGGCCAAAAAATTTTTTGTCGAGAATCGGATAATCTCAGTGATATTCTCCATGGAAATGACCTGCTGATTCCAAATATTACTGCCATTTCTCGATTCCGACGCCTCCTGCGATTTTACTCATAAAAAACGAAAGAAAAAAAAGTGGAAAAAAAATAAAAAGTAAATCGTCGATTAAAAATCGTAGGAATTTTTTATTTCAAATCGGTTTGCAGTTTCTGAAAGTGTAGGTTCTACAGATTCGAACAATAGGTATCATTCCTGCCTTCCGAATATTTCGGAAAATTTCAGATTTTACAAAAAAAGGAAAGGGGTACCCCTTCTCATTTTTTTGGGCCAAAAAATTTTTTTCCGAGAATCGGATAATCTCAATGATATTTTCCATGGAAATGACCTGCTGATTCCAAATATAACTGCCATTTCTCGATTCCGACGCCTCCTGCGATTTTACCTATAAAAAACGAGAGAAAAAAAAGTGGAAAAAAAATAAAAAGTAAATCGTCGATTAAAAATCGTAGGAATTTTTTATTTCAAATCGGTTTGCAGTTTCTGAAAGTGTAGGTTCTACAGATTCGAACAATAGGTATCATTCCTGCCTTCCGAATATTTCGGAAAATTTCAGATTTTACAAAAAAAGGAAAGGGGTACCCCTTCTCATTTTTTTGGGCCAAAAAATTTTTTGTCGAGAATCGGATAATCTCAGTGATATTCTCCATGGAAATGACCTGCTGATTCCAAATATTACTGCCATTTCTCGATTCCGACGCCTCCTGCGATTCTACTCATAAAAAACGAAAGAAAAAAAAGTGGAAAAAAATAAAAAGTATATCGTCGATTGAAAATCGTAGGAATTTTTTATTTCAAATCGGTTTGCAGTTTCTGAAAGTGTAGGTTCTACAGATTCGAACAATAGGTATCATTCCTGCCTTCCGAATATTTCGGAAAATTTCAGATTTTTGAAAAAAAGGAAAGGGGTACCCCTTCTCATTTTTTTGGGCCAAAAAATTTTTTTCCGAGAATCGGATAATCTCAATGATATTTTCCATGGAAATGACCTGCTGATTCCAAATATGACTGCCATTTCTCGATTCCGACGCCTCCTGCGATTTTACCTATAAAAAACGAGAAAAAAAAAAGTGGAAAAAAAATAAAAAGTAAATCGTCGATTAAAAATCGTAGGAATTTTTTATTTCAAATCGGTTTGCAGTTTCTGAAAGTGTAGGTTCTACAGATTCGAACAATAGGTATCATTCCTGCCTTCCGAATATTTCGGAAAATTTCAGATTTTACAAAAAAAGGAAAGGGGTACCCCTTCTCATTTTTTTGGGCCAAAAAATTTTTTGTCGAGAATCGGATAATCTCAGTGATATTCTCCATGGAAATGACCTGCTGATTCCAAATATTACTGCCATTTCTCGATTCCGACGCCTCCTGCGATTTTACCTATAGAAAACGAGAGAAAAAAAAGTGGAAAAAAATTAAAAAGTAAATCGTCGATTAAAAATCGTAGGAATTTTTTATTTCAAATCGGTTTGCAGTTTCTGAAAGTGTAGGTTCTACAGATTCGAACAATAGGTATCATTCCTGCCTTCCGAATATTTCGGAAAATTTCGGATTTTACAAAAAAAGGAAAGGGGTACCCCTTCTCATTTTTTTGGGCCAAAAAATTTTCTGTCGAGAATCGGATAATCTCAGTGATATTCTCCATGGAAATGACCTGCTGATTCCAAATATTACTGCCATTTCTCGATTCCGACGCCTCCTGCGATTTTACCTATAGAAAACGAGAGAAAAAAAAGTGGAAAAAAAATAAAAAGTAAATCGTCGATTAAAAATCGTAGGAATTTTTTATTTCAAATCGGTTTGCAGTTTCTGAAAGTGTAGGTTCTACAGATTCGAACAATAGGTATCATTCCTGCCTCCCGAATATTTCGGAAAATTTCAGATTTTTGAAAAAAAGGAAAGGGGTACCCCTTCTCATTTTTTTGGGCCAAAAAATTTTTTTCCGAGAATCGGATAATCTCAATGATATTTTCCATGGAAATGACCTGCTGATTCCAAATATGACTGCCATTTCTCGATTCCGACGCCTCCTGCGATTTTACCTATGAAAAACGAGAGAAAAAAAAGTGGAAAAAAAATAAAAAGTAAATCGTCGATTAAAAATCGTAGGAATTTTTTATTTCAAATCGGTTTGCAGTTTCTGAAAGTGTAGGTTCTACAGATTCGAACAATAGGTATCATTCCTGCCTTCCGAATATTTCGGAAAATTTCAGATTTTACAAAAAAAGGAAAGGGGTACCCCTTCTCATTTTTTTGGGCCAAAAAATTTTTTGTCGAGAATCGGATAATCTCAGTGATATTCTCCATGGAAATGACCTGCTGATTCCAAATATGACTGCCATTTCTCGATTCCGACGCCTCCGGCGATTCTACCTATAAAAAACGAGAGAAAAAAAAGTGGAAAAAAAATAAAAAGTAAATCGTCGATTAAAAATCGTAGGAATTTTTTATTTCAAATCGGTTTGCAGTTTCTGAAAGTGTAGGTTCTACAGATTCGAACAATAGGTATCATTCCTGCCTACCGAATATTTTGGAAAATTTCAGATTTTAAAAAAAAAGGAAAGGGGTACCCCTTCTCATTTTTTTGGGCCAAAAAATTTTTTGTCGAGAATCGGATAATCTCAGTGATATTCTCCATGGAAATGACCTGCTGATTCCAAATATTACTGCCATTTCTCGATTCCGACGCCTCCTGCGATTTTACTCATAAAAAACGAAAGAAAAAAAAGTGGAAAAAAAATAAAAAGTAAATCGTCGATTAAAAATCGTAGGAATTTTTTATTTCAAATCGGTTTGCAGTTTCTGAAAGTGTAGGTTCTACAGATTCGAACAATAGGTATCATTCCTGCCTTCCGAATATTTCGGAAAATTTCAGATTTTACAAAAAAAGGAAAGGGGTACCCCTTCTCATTTTTTTGGGCCAAAAAATTTTTTTCCGAGAATCGGATAATCTCAATGATATTTTCCATGGAAATGACCTGCTGATTCCAAATATAACTGCCATTTCTCGATTCCGACGCCTCCTGCGATTTTACCTATAAAAAACGAGAGAAAAAAAAGTGGAAAAAAAATAAAAAGTAAATCGTCGATTAAAAATCGTAGGAATTTTTTATTTCAAATCGGTTTGCAGTTTCTGAAAGTGTAGGTTCTACAGATTCGAACAATAGGTATCATTCCTGCCTTCCGAATATTTCGGAAAATTTCAGATTTTACAAAAAAAGAAAAGGGGTACCCCTTCTCATTTTTTTGGGCCAAAAAATTTTTTGTCGAGAATCGGATAATCTCAGTGATATTCTCCATGGAAATGACCTGCTGATTCCAAATATTACTGCCATTTCTCGATTCCGACGCCTCCTGCGATTCTACTCATAAAAAACGAAAGAAAAAAAAGTGGAAAAAAATAAAAAGTATATCGTCGATTGAAAATCGTAGGAATTTTTTATTTCAAATCGGTTTGCAGTTTCTGAAAGTGTAGGTTCTACAGATTCGAACAATAGGTATCATTCCTGCCTTCCGAATATTTCGGAAAATTTCAGATTTTTGAAAAAAAGGAAAGGGGTACCCCTTCTCATTTTTTTGGGCCAAAAAATTTTTTTCCGAGAATCGGATAATCTCAATGATATTTTCCATGGAAATGACCTGCTGATTCCAAATATGACTGCCATTTCTCGATTCCGACGCCTCCTGCGATTTTACCTATAAAAAACGAGAAAAAAAAAAGTGGAAAAAAAATAAAAAGTAAATCGTCGATTAAAAATCGTAGGAATTTTTTATTTCAAATCGGTTTGCAGTTTCTGAAAGTGTAGGTTCTACAGATTCGAACAATAGGTATCATTCCTGCCTTCCGAATATTTCGGAAAATTTCGGATTTTACAAAAAAAGGAAAGGGGTACCCCTTCTCATTTTTTTGGGCCAAAAAATTTTCTGTCGAGAATCGGATAATCTCAGTGATATTCTCCATGGAAATGACCTGCTGATTCCAAATATTACTGCCATTTCTCGATTCCGACGCCTCCTGCGATTTTACCTATAGAAAACGAGAGAAAAAAAAGTGGAAAAGAAATAAAAAGTAAATCGTCAATTAAAAATCGTAGGAATTTTTTATTTCAAATCGGTTTGCAGTTTCTGAAAGTGTAGGTTCTACAGATTCGAACAATAGGTATCATTCCTGCCTCCCGAATATTTCGGAAAATTTCAGATTTTTGAAAAAAAGGAAAGGGTAGTAGAAAGGAAAGTACCCCTTCTCATTTTTTTGGGCCAAAAAATTTTTTTCCGAGAATCGGATAATCTCAATGATATTTTCCATGGAAATGACCTGCTGATTCCAAATATGACTGCCATTTCTCGATTCCGACGCCTCCTGCGATTTTACCTATAAAAAACGAGAGAAAAAAAAGTGGAAAAAAAATAAAAAGTAAATCGTCGATTAAAAATCGTAGGAATTTTTTATTTCAAATCGGTTTGCAGTTTCTGAAAGTGTAGGTTCTACAGATTCGAACAATAGGTATCATTCCTGCCTTCCGAATATTTCGGAAAATTTCAGATTTTACAAAAAAAGGAAAGGGGTACCCCTTCTCATTTTTTTGGGCCAAAAAATTTTTTGTTGAGAATCGGATAATCTCAGTGATATTCTCCATGGAAATGACCTGCTGATTCCAAATATTACTGCCATTTCTCGATTCCGACGCCTCCTGCGATTTTACCTATAGAAAACGAGAGAAAAAAAAGTGGAAAAAAAATAAAAAGTAAATCGTCGATTAAAAATCGTAGGAATTTTTCATTTCAAATCGGTTTGCAGTTTCTGAAAGTGTAGGTTCTACAGATTCAAACAATAGGTATCATTCCTGCCTTCCGAATATTTTGGAAAATTTCAGATTTAAAAGAAAAAGAAAAGGGGTACCCCTTCTCATTTTTTTGGGCCAAAAAATTTTTTGTCGAGAATCGGATAATCTCAGTGATATTCTCCATGGAAATGACCTGCTGATTCCAAATATTACTGCCATTTCTTGATTCCGACGCCTCCTGCGATTTTACTCATAAAAAACGAAAGAAAAAAAAGTGGAAAAAAAATAAAAAGTAAATCGTCGATTAAAAATCGTAGGAATTTTTTATTTCAAATCGGTTTGCAGTTTCTGAAAGTGTAGGTTCTACAGATTCGAACAATAGGTATCATTCCTGCCTTCCGAATATTTCGGAAAATTTCAGATTTTACGAAAAAAGAAAAGGGGTACCCCTTCTCATTTTTTTGGGCCAAAAAATTTTTTGTCGAGAATCGGATAATCTCAGTGATATTCTCCATGGAAATGACCTGCTGATTCCAAATATTACTGCCATTTCTCGATTCCGACGCCTCCTGCGATTTTACTCATAAAAAACGAAAGAAAAAAAAGTGGAAAAAAAATAAAAAGTAAATCGTCGATTAAAAATCGTAGGAATTTTTTATTTCAAATCGGTTTGCAGTTTCTGAAAGTGTAGGTTCTACAGATTCGAACAATAGGTATCATTCCTGCCTTCCGAATATTTCGGAAAATTTCAGATTTTACAAAAAAAGGAAAGGGGTACCCCTTCTCATTTTTTTGGGCCCAAAAATTTTTTTCCGAGAATCGGATAATCTCAATGATATTTTCCATGGAAATGACCTGCTGATTCCAAATATGACTGCCATTTCTCGATTCCGACGCCTCCTGCGATTTTACCTATAGAAAACGAGAGAAAAAAAAGTGGAAAAAAAATAAAAAGTAAATCGTCGATTAAAAATCGTAGGAATTTTTTATTTCAAATCGGTTTGCAGTTTCTGAAAGTGTAGGTTCTACAGATTCGAACAATAGGTATCATTCCTGCCTCCCGAATATTTCGGAAAATTTCAGATTTTTGAAAAAAAGGAAAGGGGTACCCCTTCTCATTTTTTTGGGCCAAAAAATTTTTTGTCGAGAATCGGATAATCTCAGTGATATTCTCCATGGAAATGACCTGCTGATTCCAAATATTACTGCCATTTCTCGATTCCGACGCCTCCTGCGATTTTACCTATAGAAAACGAGAGAAAAAAAAGTGGAAAAAAAATAAAAAGTAAATCGTCGATTAAAAATCGTAGGAATTTTTTATTTCAAATCGGTTTGCAGTTTCTGAAAGTGTAGGTTCTACAGATTCGAACAATAGGTATCATTCCTGCCTTCCGAATATTTTGGAAAATTTCAGATTTAAAAAAAAAAGGAAAGGGGTACCCCTTCTCATTTTTTTGGGCCAAAAAATTTTTTGTCGGGAATCGGATAATCTCAGTGATATTCTCCATGGAAATGACCTGCTGATTCCAAATATTACTGCCATTTCTCGATTCCGACGCCTCCTGCGATTTTACTCATAAAAAACGAAAGAAAAAAAAGTGGAAAAAAAATAAAAAGTAAATCGTCGATTAAAAATCGTAGGAATTTTTTATTTCAAATCGGTTTGCAGTTTCTGAAAGTGTAGGTTCTACAGATTCGAACAATAAGTATCATTCCTGCCTTCCGAATATTTCGGAAAATTTCAGATTTTTGAAAAAAAGGAAAGGGGTACCCCTTCTCATTTTTTTGGGCCAAAAAATTTTTTGTCGAGAATCGGATAATCTCAGTGATATTCTCCATGGAAATGACCTGCTGATTCCAAATATTACTGCCATTTCTCGATTCCGACGCCTCCTGCGATTTTACCTATAGAAAACGAGAGAAAAAAAAGTGGAAAAAAAATAAAAAGTAAATCGTCGATTAAAAATCGTAGGAATTTTTTATTTTAAATCGGTTTGCAGTTTCTGAAAGTGTAGGTTCTACAGATTCGAACAATAGGTATCATTCCTGCCTTCCGAATATTTTGGAAAATTTCAGATTTTACAAAAAAAGGAAAGGGGTACCCCTTCTCATTTTTTTGGGCCAAAAAATTTTTTTCCGAGAATCGGATAATCTCAATGATATTTTCCATGGAAATGACCTGCTGATTCCAAATATGACTGCCATTGCTCGATTCCGACGCCTCCTGCGATTTTACCTATAAAAAACGAGAGAAAAAAAAGTGGAAAAAAAATAAAAAGTAAATCGTCGATTAAAAATCGTAGGAATTTTTTATTTCAAATCGGTTTGCAGTTTCTGAAAGTGTAGGTTCTACAGATTCGAACAATAGGTATCATTCCTGCCTTCCGAATATTTTGGAAAATTTCAGATTTTACAAAAAAAGGAAAGGGGTACCCCTTCTCATTTTTTTGGGCCAAAAAATTTTCTGTCGAGAATCGGATAATCTCAGTGATATTCTCCATGGAAATGACCTGCTGATTCCAAATATTACTGCCATTTCTCGATTCCGACGCCTCCTGCGATTTTACCTATAGAAAACGAGAGAAAAAAAAGTGGAAAAAAAATAAAAAGTAAATCAACGATTAAAAATCGTAGGAATTTTTTATTTCAAATCGGTTTGCAGTTTCTGAAAGTGTAGGTTCTACAGATTCGAACAATAGGTATCATTCCTGCCTCCCGAATATTTCGGAAAATTTCAGATTTTTGAAAAAAAGGAAAGGGGTACCCCTTCTCATTTTTTTGGGCCAAAAAATTTTTTTCCGAGAATCGGATAATCTCAATGATATTTTCCATGGAAATGACCTGCTGATTCCAAATATTACTGCCATTTCTTGATTCCGACGCCTCCTGCGATTTTACCTATAGAAAACGAGAGAAAAAAAAGTGGAAAAAAAATAAAAAGTAAATCGTCGATTAAAAATCGTAGGAATTTTTTATTTCAAATCGGTTTGCAGTTTCTGAAAGTGTAGGTTCTACAGATTCGAACAATAGGTATCATTCCTGCCTTCCGAATATTTCGGAAAATTTCAGATTGTTGAAAAAAAGGAAAGGGGTACCCCTTCTCATTTTTTTGGGCCAAAAAATTTTTTTCCGAGAATCGGATAATCTCAATGATATTTTCCATGGAAATGACCTGCTGATTCCAAATATGACTGCCATTTCTCGATTCCGACGCCTCCTGCGATTTTACCTATAAAAAACGAGAGACAAAAAAGTGGAAAAAAAATAAAAAGTAAATCGTCGATCAAAAATCGTAGGAATTTTTTATTTCAAATCGGTTTGCAGTTTCTGAAAGTGTAGGTTCTACAGATTCGAACAATAGGTATCATTCCTGCCTTCCGAATATTTCGGAAAATTTCAGATTTTACAAAAAAAGGAAAGGGGTACCCCTTCTCATTTTTTTGGGCCAAAAAATTTTTTGTCGAGAATCGGATAATCTCAGTGATATTCTCCATGGAAATGACCTGCTGATTCCAAATATTACTGCCATTTCTCGATTCCGACGCCTCCTGCGATTTTACCTATAGAAAACGAGAGAAAAAAAAGTGGAAAAAAATTAAAAAGTAAATCGTCGATTAAAAATCGTAGGAATTTTTTATTTCAAATCGGTTTGCAGTTTCTGAAAGTGTAGGTTCTACAGATTCGAACAATAGGTATCATTCCTGCCTTCCGAATATTTTGGAAAATTTCAGATTTTTGAAAAAAAGGAAAGGGGTACCCCTTCTCATTTTTTTGAGCCAAAAAATTTTTTTTCGAGAATCGGATAATCTCAATGATATTTTCCATGGAAATGACCTGCTGATTCCAAATATGACTGCCATTTCTCGATTCCGACGCCTCCTGCGATTTTACCTATAAAAAACGAGGGAAAAAAAAGTGGAAAAAAAATAAAAAGTAAATCGTCGATTAAAAATCGTAGGAATTTTTTATTTTAAATCGGTTTGCAGTTTCTGAAAGTGTAGGTTCTACAGATTCGAACAATAGGTATCATTCCTGCCTTCCGAATATTTTGGAAAATTCCAGATTTTACAAAAAAAGGAAAGGGGTACCCCTTCTCATTTTTTTGGGCCAAAAAATTTTCTGTCGAGAATCGGATAATCTCAGTGATATTCTTCATGGCAATGACCTGCTGATTCCAAATATTACTGCCATTTCTCGATTCCGACGCCTCCTGCGATTTTACCTATAGAAAACGAGAGAAAAAAAAGTGGAAAAAAAATAAAAAGTAAATCGTCGATTAAAAATCGTAGGAATTTTTTATTTCAAATCGGTTTGCAGTTTCTGAAAGTGTAGGTTCTACAGATTCGAACAATAGGTATCATTCCTGCCTCCCGAATATTTCGGAAAATTTCAGATTTTCGAAAAAAAGGAAAGGGGTACCCCTTCTCATTTTTTTGGGCCAAAAAATTTTCTTTTGAGAATCGGATAATCTCAGTGATATTCTTCATGGCAATGACCTGCTGATTCCAAATATTACTGCCATTTCTCGATTCCGACGCCTCCTGCGATTTTACCTATAGAAAACGAGAGAAAAAAAAGTGGAAAAAAATTAAAAAGTAAATCGTCGATTAAAAATCGTAGGAATTTTTCATTTCAAATCGGTTTGCAGTTTCTGAAAGTGTAGGTTCTACAGATTCGAACAATAGGTATCATTCCTGCCTTCCGAATATTTTGGAAAATTTCAGATTTTTGAAAAAAAGGAAAGGGGTACCCCTTCTCATTTTTTTGGGCCAAAAAATTTTTTTTCGAGAATCGGATAATCTCAATGATATTTTCCATGGAAATGACCTGCTGATTCCAAATATGACTGCCATTTCTCGATTCCGACGCCTCCTGCGATTTTACCTATAAAAAACGAGGGAAAAAAAAGTGGAAAAAAAATAAAAAGTAAATCGTCGATTAAAAATCGTAGGAATTTTTTATTTTAAATCGGTTTGCAGTTTCTGAAAGTGTAGGTTCTACAGATTCGAACAATAGGTATCATTCCTGCCTTCCGAATATTTTGAAAAATTCCAGATTTTACAAAAAAAGGAAAGGGGTACCCCTTCTCATTTTTTTGGGCCAAAAAATTTTCTGTCGAGAATCGGATAATCTCAGTGATATTCTTCATGGCAATGACCTGCTGATTCCAAATATTACTGCCATTTCTCGATTCCGACGCCTCCTGCGATTTTACCTATAGAAAACGAGAGAAAAAAAAGTGGAAAAAAAATAAAAAGTAAATCGTCGATTAAAAATCGTAGGAATTTTTTATTTCAAATCGGTTTGCAGTTTCTGAAAGTGTAGGTTCTACAGATTCGAACAATAGGTATCATTCCTGCCTCCCGAATATTTCGGAAAATTTCAGATTTTCGAAAAAAAGGAAAGGGGTACCCCTTCTCATTTTTTTGGGCCAAAAAATTTTTTTCCGAGAATCGGATAATCTCAATGATATTTTCCATGGAAATGACCTGCTGATTCAAAATATGACTGCCATTTCTCGATTCCGACGCCTCCTGCGATTTTACCTATAAAAAACGAGAGAAAAAAAAGTGGAAAAAAAATAAAAAGTAAATCGTCGATTAAAAATCGTAGGAATTTTTTATTTCAAATCGGTTTGCAGTTTCTGAAAGTGTGGGTTCTACAGATTCGAACAATAGGTATCATTCCTGCCTTCCGAATATTTCGGAAAATTTCAGATTGTTGAAAAAAAGGAAAGGGGTACCCCTTCTCATTTTTTTGGGCCAAAAAATTTTTTTCCGAGAATCGGATAATCTCAATGATATTTTCCATGGAAATGACCTGCTGATTCCAAATATGACTGCCATTTCTCGATTCCGACGCCTCCTGCGATTTTACCTATAAAAAACGAGAGACAAAAAAGTGGAAAAAAAATAAAAAGTAAATCGTCGATCAAAAATCGTAGGAATTTTTTATTTCAAATCGGTTTGCAGTTTCTGAAAGTGTAGGTTCTACAGATTCGAACGATAGGTATCATTCCTGCCTTCCGAATATTTCGGAAAATTTCAGATTTTACAAAAAAAGGAAAGGGGTACCCCTTCTCATTTTTTTGGGCCAAAAAATTTTTTGTCGAGAATCGGATAATCTCAGTGATATTCTCCATGGAAATGACCTGCTGATTCCAAATATTACTGCCATTTCTCGATTCCGACGCCTCCTGCGATTTTACCTATAGAAAACGAGAGAAAAAAAAGTGGAAAAAAATTAAAAAGTAAATCGTCGATTAAAAATCGTAGGAATTTTTTATTTCAAATCGGTTTGCAGTTTCTGAAAGTGTAGGTTCTACAGATTCGAACAATAGGTATCATTCCTGCCTTCCGAATATTTTGGAAAATTTCAGATTTTTGAAAAAAAGGAAAGGGGTACCCCTTCTCATTTTTTTGGGCCAAAAAATTTTTTTTCGAGAATCGGATAATCTCAATGATATTTTCCATGGAAATGACCTGCTGATTCCAAATATGACTGCCATTTCTCGATTCCGACGCCTCCTGCGATTTTACCTATAAAAAACGAGGGAAAAAAAAGTGGAAAAAAAATAAAAAGTAAATCGTCGATTAAAAATCGTAGGAATTTTTTATTTTAAATCGGTTTGCAGTTTCTGAAAGTGTAGGTTCTACAGATTCGAACAATAGGTATCATTCCTGCCTTCCGAATATTTTGGAAAATTCCAGATTTTACAAAAAAAGGAAAGGGGTACCCCTTCTCATTTTTTTGGGCCGAAAAATTTTCTGTCGAGAATCGGATAATCTCAGTGATATTCTTCATGGCAATGACCTGCTGATTCCAAATATTACTGCCATTTCTCGATTCCGACGCCTCCTGCGATTTTACCTATAGAAAACGAGAGAAAAAAAAGTGGAAAAAAAATAAAAAGTAAATCGTCGATTAAAAATCGTAGGAATTTTTTATTTCAAATCGGTTTGCAGTTTCTGAAAGTGTAGGTTCTACAGATTCGAACAATAGGTATCATTCCTGCCTCCCGAATATTTCGGAAAATTTCAGATTTTCGAAAAAAAGGAAAGGGGTACCCCTTCTCATTTTTTTGGGCCAAAAAATTTTCTGTCGAGAATCGGATAATCTCAGTGATATTCTTCATGGCAATGACCTGCTGATTCCAAATATTACTGCCATTTCTCGATTCCGACGCCTCCTGCGATTTTACCTATAGAAAACGAGAGAAAAAAAAGTGGAAAAAAATTGAAAAGTAAATCGTCGATTAAAAATCGTAGGAATTTTTCATTTCAAATCGGTTTGCAGTTTCTGAAAGTGTAGGTTCTACAGATTCGAACAATAGGTATCATTCCTGCCTTCCGAATATTTTGGAAAATTTCAGATTTTTGAAAAAAAGGAAAGGGGTACCCCTTCTCATTTTTTTGGGCCAAAAAATTTTTTTTCGAGAATCGGATAATCTCAATGATATTTTCCATGGAAATGACCTGCTGATTCCAAATATGACTGCCATTTCTCGATTCCGACGCCTCCTGCGATTTTACCTATAAAAAACGAGGGAAAAAAAAGTGGAAAAAAAATAAAAAGTAAATCGTCGATTAAAAATCGTAGGAATTTTTTATTTTAAATCGGTTTGCAGTTTCTGAAAGTGTAGGTTCTACAGATTCGAACAATAGGTATCATTCCTGCCTTCCGAATATTTTGAAAAATTCCAGATTTTACAAAAAAAGGAAAGGGGTACCCCTTCTCATTTTTTTGGGCCAAAAAATTTTCTGTCGAGAATCGGATAATCTCAGTGATATTCTTCATGGCAATGACCTGCTGATTCCAAATATTACTGCCATTTCTCGATTCCGACGCCTCCTGCGATTTTACCTATAGAAAACGAGAGAAAAAAAAGTGGAAAAAAAATAAAAAGTAAATCGTCGATTAAAAATCGTAGGAATTTTTTATTTCAAATCGGTTTGCAGTTTCTGAAAGTGTAGGTTCTACAGATTCGAACAATAGGTATCATTCCTGCCTCCCGAATATTTCGGAAAATTTCAGATTTTCGAAAAAAAGGAAAGGGGTACCCCTTCTCATTTTTTTGGGCCAAAAAATTTTTTTCCGAGAATCGGATAATCTCAATGATATTTTCCATGGAAATGACCTGCTGATTCCAAATATGACTGCCATTTCTCGATTCCGACGCCTCCTGCGATTTTACCTATAAAAAACGAGAGAAAAAAAAGTGGAAAAAAAATAAAAAGTAAATCGTCGATTAAAAATCGTAGGAATTTTTTATTTCAAATCGGTTTGCAGTTTCTGAAAGTGTAGGTTCTACAGATTCGAACAATAGGTATCATTCCTGCCTTCCGAATATTTTGGAAAATTTCAGATTTTACAAAAAAAGGAAAGGGGTACCCCTTCTCATTTTTTTGGGCCAAAAAATTTTCTGTCGAGAATCGGATAATCTCAGTGATATTCTCCATGGCAATGACCTGCTGATTCCAAATATTACTGCCATTTCTCGATTCCGACGCCTCCTGCGATTTTACCTATAGAAAACGAGAGAAAAAAAAGTGGAAAAAAAATAAAAAGTAAATCGTCGATTAAAAATCGTAGGAATTTTTTATTTCAAATCGGTTTGCAGTTTCTGAAAGTGTAGGTTCTACAGATTCGAACAATAGGTATCATTCCTGCCTCCCGAATATTTCGGAAAATTTCAGATTTTTGAAAAAAAGGAAAGGGGTACCCCTTCTCATTTTTTTGGGCCAAAAAATTTTTTTCCGAGAATCGGATAATCTCAATGATATTTTCCATGGAAATGACCTGCTGATTCCAAATATGACTGCCATTTCTCGATTCCGACGCCTCCTGCGATTTTACCTATAAAAAACGAGAGAAAAAAAAGTGGAAAAAAAATAAAAAGTAAATCGTCGATTAAAAATCGTAGGAATTTTTTATTTCAAATCGGTTTGCAGTTTCTGAAAGTGTAGGTTCTACAGATTCGAACAATAGGTATCATTCCTGCCTCCCGAATATTTCGGAAAATTTCAGATTTTTGAAAAAAAGGAAAGGGGTACCCCTTCTCATTTTTTTGGGCCAAAAAATTTTTTTCCGAGAATCGGATAATCTCAATGATATTTTCCATGGAAATGTCCTGCTGATTCCAAATATTACTGCCATTTCTTGATTCCGACGCCTCCTGCGATTTTACCTATAGAAAACGAGAGAAAAAAAAGTGGAAAAAAAATAAAAAGTAAATCGTCGATTAAAAATCGTAGGAATTTTTTATTTCAAATCGGTTTGCAGTTTCTGAAAGTGTAGGTTCTACAGATTCGAACAATAGGTATCATTCCTGCCTTCCGAATATTTCGGAAAATTTCAGATTGTTGAAAAAAAGGAAAGGGGTACCCCTTCTCATTTTTTTGGGCCAAAAAATTTTTTTCCGAGAATCGGATAATCTCAATGATATTTTCCATGGAAATGACCTGCTGATTCCAAATATGACTGCCATTTCTCGATTCCGACGCCTCCTGCGATTTAACCTATAAAAAACGAGGGACAAAAAAGTGGAAAAAAAATAAAAAGTAAATCGTCGATTAAAAATCGTAGGAATTTTTTATTTCAAATCGGTTTGCAGTTTCTGAAAGTGTAGGTTCTACAGATTCGAACAATAGGTATCATTCCTGCCTTCCGAATATTTCGGAAAATTTCAGATTTTACAAAAAAAGGAAAGGGTACCCCTTCTCATTTTTTTGGGCCAAAAAATTTTTTGTCGAGAATCGGATAATCTCAGTGATATTCTCCATGGAAATGACCTGCTGATTCCAAATATTACTGCCATTTCTCGATTCCGACGCCTCCTGCGATTTTACCTATAGAAAACGAGAGAAAAAAAAGTGGAAAAAAATTAAAAAGTAAATCGTCGATTAAAAATCGTAGGAATTTTTTATTTCAAATCGGTTTGCAGTTTCTGAAAGTGTAGGTTCTACAGATTCGAACAATAGGTATCATTCCTGCCTTCCGAATATTTTGGAAAATTTCAGATTTTTGAAAAAAAGGAAAGGGGTACCCCTTCTCATTTTTTTGGGCCAAAAAATTTTTTTTCGAGAATCGGATAATCTCAATGATATTTTCCATGGAAATGACCTGCTGATTCCAAATATGACTGCCATTTCTCGATTCCGACGCCTCCTGCGATTTTACCTATAAAAAACGAGGGAAAAAAAAGTGGAAAAAAAATAAAAAGTAAATCGTCGATTAAAAATCGTAGGAATTTTTTATTTTAAATCGGTTTGCAGTTTCTGAAAGTGTAGGTTCTACAGATTCGAACAATAGGTATCATTCCTGCCTTCCGAATATTTTGGAAAATTCCAGATTTTACAAAAAAAGGAAAGGGGTACCCCTTCTCATTTTTTTGGGCCAAAAAATTTTCTGTCGAGAATCGGATAATCTCAGTGATATTCTTCATGGCAATGACCTGCTGATTCCAAATATTACTGCCATTTCTCGATTCCGACGCCTCCTGCGATTTTACCTATAGAAAACGAGAGAAAAAAAAGTGGAAAAAAAATAAAAAGTAAATCGTCGATTAAAAATCGTAGGAATTTTTTATTTCAAATCGGTTTGCAGTTTCTGAAAGTGTAGGTTCTACAGATTCGAACAATAGGTATCATTCCTGCCTCCCGAATATTTCGGAAAATTTCAGATTTTCGAAAAAAAGGAAAGGGGTACCCCTTCTCATTTTTTTGGGCCAAAAAATTTTCTGTCGAGAATCGGATAATCTCAGTGATATTCTTCATGGCAATGACCTGCTGATTCCAAATATTACTGCCATTTCTCGATTCCGACGCCTCCTGCGATTTTACCTATAGAAAACGAGAGAAAAAAAAGTGGAAAAAAATTAAAAAGTAAATCGTCGATTAAAAATCGTAGGAATTTTTCATTTCAAATCGGTTTGCAGTTTCTGAATGTGTAGGTTCTACAGATTCGAACAATAGGTATCATTCCTGCCTTCCGAATATTTTGGAAAATTTCAGATTTTTGAAAAAAAGGAAAGGGGTACCCCTTCTCATTTTTTTGGGCCAAAAAATTTTTTTTCGAGAATCGGATAATCTCAATGATATTTTCCATGGAAATGACCTGCTGATTCCAAATATGACTGCCATTTCTCGATTCCGACGCCTCCTGCGATTTTACCTATAAAAAACGAGGGAAAAAAAAGTGGAAAAAAAATAAAAAGTAAATCGTCGATTAAAAATCGTAGGAATTTTTTATTTTAAATCGGTTTGCAGTTTCTGAAAGTGTAGGTTCTACAGATTCGAACAATAGGTATCATTCCTGCCTTCCGAATATTTTGGAAAATTCCAGATTTTACAAAAAAAGGAAAGGGGTACCCCTTCTCATTTTTTTGGGCCAAAAAATTTTCTGTCGAGAATCGGATAATCTCAGTGATATTCTCCATGGAAATGACCTGCTGATTCCAAATATGACTGCCATTTCTCGATTCCGACGCCTCCTGCGATTTTACCTATAAAAAACGAGAGAAAAAAAAGTGGAAAAAAAATAAAAAGTAAATCGTCGATTAAAAATCGTAGGAATTTTTTATTTCAAATCGGTTTGCAGTTTCTGAAAGTGTAGGTTCTACAGATTCGAACAATAGGTATCATTCCTGCCTTCCGAATATTTTGGAAAATTTCAGATTTTACAAAAAAAGGAAAGGGGTACCCCTTCTCATTTTTTTGGGCCAAAAAATTTTTTGTCGAGAATCGGATAATCTCAGTGATATTCTCCATGGAAATGACCTGCTGATTCCAAATATTACTGCCATTTCTCGATTCCGACGCCTCCTGCGATTTTACCTATAGTAAACGAGAGAAAAAAAAGTGGAAAAAAAATAAAAAGTAAATCATCGATTAAAAATCGTAGGAATTTTTTATTTCAAATCGGTTTGCAGTTTCTGAAAGTGTAGGTTCTACAGATTCGAACAATAGGTATCATTCCTGCCTTCCGAATATTTTGGAAAATTTCAGATTTTACAAAAAAAGGAAAGGGGTACCCCTTCTCATTTTTTTGGGCCAAAAAATTTTCTGTCGAGAATCGGATAATCTCAGTGATATTCTCCATGGCAATGACCTGCTGATTCCAAATATTACTGCCATTTCTCGATTCCGACGCCTCCTGCGATTTTACCTATAGAAAACGAGAGAAAAAAAAGTGGAAAAAAAATAAAAAGTAAATCGTCGATTAAAAATCGTAGGAATTTTTTATTTCAAATCGGTTTGCAGTTTCTGAAAGTGTAGGTTCTACAGATTCGAACAATAGGTATCATTCCTGCCTCCCGAATATTTCGGAAAATTTCAGATTTTTGAAAAAAAGGAAAGGGGTACCCCTTCTCATTTTTTTGGGCCAAAAAATTTTTTTCCGAGAATCGGATAATCTCAATGATATTTTCCATGGAAATGACCTGCTGATTCCAAATATGACTGCCATTTCTCGATTCCGACGCCTTCTGCGATTTTACCTATAAAAAACGAGAGAAAAAAAAGTGGAAAAAAAATAAAAAGTAAATCGTCGATTAAAAATCGTAGGAATTTTTTATTTCAAATCGGTTTGCAGTTTCTGAAAGTGTAGGTTCTACAGATTCGAACAATAGGTATCATTCCTGCCTCCCGAATATTTCGGAAAATTTCAGATTTTTGAAGAAAAGGAAAGGGGTACCCCTTCTCATTTTTTTGGGCCAAAAAATTTTTTGTCGAGAATCGGATAATCTCAGTGATATTCTCCATGGAAATGACCTGCTGATTCCAAATATTACTGCCATTTCTCGATTCCGACGCCTCCTGCGATTTTACTCATAAAGAACGAAAGAAAAAAAAGTGGAAAAAAAATAAAAAGTATATCGTCGATTGAAAATCGTAGGAATTTTTTATTTCAAATCGGTTTGCAGTTTCTGAAAGTGTAGGTTCTACAGATTCGAACAATAGGTATCATTCCTGCCTTCCGAATATTTCGGAAAATTTCAGATTTTACAAAAAAAGGAAAGGGGTACCCCTTCTCATTTTTTTGGGCCAAAAAATTTTTTGTCGAGAATCGGATAATCTCAGTGATATTCTCCATGGAAATGACCTGCTGATTCCAAATATTACTGCCATTTCTCGATTCCGACGCCTCCTGCGATTTTACCTATAGAAAACGAGAGAAAAAAAAGTGGAAAAAAATTAAAAAGTAAATCGTCGATTAAAAATCGTAGGAATTTTTTATTTCAAATCGGTTTGCAGTTTCTGAAAGTGTAGGTTCTACAGATTCGAACAATAGGTATCATTCCTGCCTTCCGGATATTTTGGAAAATTTCAGATTTTTGAAAAAAAGGAAAGGGGTACCCCTTCTCATTTTTTTGGGCCAAAAAATTTTTTTTCGAGAATCGGATAATCTCAATGATATTCTCCATGGAAATGACCTGCTGATTCCAAATATGACTGCCGTTTCTCGATTCCGACGCCTCCTGCGATTTTACTCATAAAAAACGAGAGAAACAAAAGTGGAAAAAAAATAAAAAGTAAATCGTCGATTAAAAATCGTAGGAATTTTTTATTTCAAATCGGTTTGCAGTTTCTGAAAGTGTAGGTTCTACAGATTCGAACAATAGGTATCATTCCTGCCTTCCGAATATTTCGGAAAATTTCAGATTTTACAAAAAAAGGAAAGGGGTACCCCTTCTCATTTTTTTGGGCCAAAAAATTTTTTGTCGAGAATCGGATAATCTTAGTGATATTCTCCATGGAAATGACCTGCTGATTCCAAATATTACTGCCATTTCTCGATTCCGACGCCTCCTGCGATTTTACTCATAAAAAACGAAAGAAAAAAAAGTGGAAAAAAAATAAAAAGTAAATCGTCGATTAAAAATCGTAGGAATTTTTTATTTCAAATCGGTTTGCAGTTTCTGAAAGTGTAGGTTCTACAGATTCGAACAATAGGTATCATTCCTGCCTTCCGAATATTTCGGAAAATTTCAGATTTTTGAAAAAAAGGAAAGGGGTACCCCTTCTCATTTTTTTTGGCCAAAAATTTTTTTTCCGAGAATCGGATAATCTCAATGATATTTTCCATGGAAATGACCTGCTGATTCCAAATATGACTGCCATTTCTCGATTCCGACGCCTCCTGCGATTTCACCTATGAAAAACGAGAGAAAAAAAAGTGGAAAAAAAATAAAAAGTAAATCGTCGATTAAAAATCGTAGGAATTTTTTATTTCAAATCGGTTTGCAGTTTCTGAAAGTGTAGGTTCTACAGATTCGAACAATAGGTATCATTCCTGCCTTCCGAATATTTCGGAAAATTTCAGATTTTACAAAAAAAGGAAAGGGGTACCCCTTTTCATTTTTTTGGGCCAAAAAATTTTCTGTCGAGAATCGGATAATCTCAGTGATATTCTCCATGGAAATGACCTGCTGATTCCAAATATTACTGCCATTTCTCGATTCCGACGCCTCCTGCGATTTTACCTATAGAAAACGAGAGAAAAAAAAGTGGAAAAAAAATAAAAAGTAAATCGTCGATTAAAAATCGTAGGAATTTTTTATTTCAAATCGGTTTGCAGTTTCTGAAAGTGTAGGTTCTACAGATTCGAAAAATAGGTATCATTCCTGCCTTCCGAATATTTCGGAAAATTTCAGATTTTACAAAAAAAGGAAAGGGGTACCCCTTCTCATTTTTTTGGGCCAAAAAATTTTTTGTCGAGAATCGGATAATCTCAGTGATATTCTCCATGGAAATGACCTGCTGATTCCAAATATGACTGCCATTTCTCGATTCCGACGCCTCCTGCGATTTTACCTATAAAAAACGAGAGAAAAAAAAATGGAAAAAAAATAAAAAGTAAATCGTCGATTAAAAATCGTAGGAATTTTTTATTTCAAATCGGTTTGCAGTTTCTGAAAGTGTAGGTTCTACAGATTCGAAAAATAGGTATCATTCCTGCCTTCCGAATATTTCGGAAAATTTCAGATTTTACAAAAAAAGGAAAGGGGTACCACTTCTCATTTTTTTGGGCCAAAAAATTTTTTGTCGAGAATCGGATAATCTCAGTGATATTCTCCATGGAAATGACCTGCTGATTCCAAATATGACTGCCATTTCTCGATTCCGACGCCTCCTGCGATTTTACCTATAAAAAACGAGAGAAAAAAAAGTGGAAAAAAAATAAAAAGTAAATCGTCGATTAAAAATCGTAGGAATTTTTTATTTCAAATCGGTTTGCAGTTTCTGAAAGTGTAGGTTCTACAAATTCGAACAATAGGTATCATTCCTGCCTTCCGAATATTTTGGAAAATTTCAGATTTTACAAAAAAAGGAAAGGGGTACCCCTTCTCATTTTTTTGGGCCAAAAAATTTTTGTCGAGAATCGGATAATCTCAGTGATATTCTCCATGGAAATGACCTGCTGATTCCAAATATTACTGCCATTTCTCGATTCCGACGCCTCCTGCGATTTTACTCATAAAAAACGAGAGAAAAAAAAGTGGAAAAAAAATAAAAAGTAAATCGTCGATTAAAAATCGTGGGAATTTTTTATTTCAAATCGGTTTGCAGTTTCTGAAAGTGTAGGTTCTACAAATTCGAACAATAGGTATCATTCCTGCCTTCCGAATATTTTGGAAAATTTCAGATTTTACAAAAAAAGGAAAGGGGTACCCCTTCTCATTTTTTTGGGCCAAAAAATTTTTTGTCGAGAATCGGATAATCTCAGTGATATTCTCCATGGAAATGACCTGCTGATTCCAAATATTACTGCCATTTCTCGATTCCGACGCCTCCTGCGATTTTACTCATAAAAAACGAAAGAAAAAAAAGTGGAAAAAAAATAAAAAGTAAATCGTCGATTAAAAATCGTAGGAATTTTTTATTTCAAATCGGTTTGCAGTTTCTGAAAGTGTAGGTTCTACAGATTCGAACATTAGGTATCATTCCTGCCTTCCGGATATTTTGGAAAATTTCAGATTTTAAAAAAAAAGGAAAGGGGTACCCCTTCTCATTTTTTTGGGCCAAAAAATTTGTTGTCGAGAATCGGATAATCTCAGTGATATTCTCCATGGAAATGACCTGCTGATTCCAAATATTACTGCCATTTCTCGATTCCGACGCCTCCTGCGATTTTACTCATAAAAAACGAAAGAAAAAAAAGTGGAAAAAAAATAAAAAGTAAATCGTCGATTAAAAATCGTAGGAATTTTTTATTTCAAATCGGTTTGCAGTTTCTGAAAGTGTAGGTTCTACAGATTCGAACAATAGGTATCATTCCTGCCTTCCGAATATTTCGGAAAATTTCAGATTTTTGAAAAAAAGGAAAGGGGTACCCCTTCTCATTTTTTTGGGCGAAAAAACTTTTTGTCGAGAAACGGATAATCAGAATGATATTCTTCGTGGAAATGACCCGCTGATTCCAAATATGTGTGCTATTCCCCGATTCCGAAGCCTCCTGCGATTTTACCAATAAACAAACGACAAAAAAAAAAGTGAAAAAAAAATAAAAAGTAAATCGACGATTAAAAATCGTAGGAATTTTTTATTTCAATTTGGCTTGCAGATTCTGAAAGCGTAGGTCACGCAGATTCCAAATATAACGATCATTCCCACGTTCCGAATATTTCAGAAATTTTCAGATTTCTGAAAAAAAGGAAAGGGGTACCCCTTCTCATTTTTTTGGGCGAAAAAACTTTTTGTCGAGAAACGGATAA
The DNA here is from genome assembly GCA_963989295.1 of Ametastegia equiseti. Classification (NCBI taxonomy): domain Eukaryota; kingdom Metazoa; phylum Arthropoda; class Insecta; order Hymenoptera; family Tenthredinidae; genus Ametastegia; species Ametastegia equiseti. The sequence goes on from OZ022402.1 coordinate 4,650,633, forward strand.
TCAGAATGATATTCTTCATGGAAATGACCCGCTGATTCCAAATATGTGTGCCATTCCCCGATTCCGAAGCCTCCTGCGATTTTACCAATAAAAAACGACAAAAAAAAAGTGAAAAAAAAATAAAAAGTAAATTGACGATTAAAAATCGTAGGAATTTTTTATTTTAATTTGGCTTGCAGATTCTGAAAGCGTAGGTCACGCAGATTCCAAATATAACGATCATTCCCACGTTCCGAATATTTCAGAAATTTTCAGATTTCTGAAAAAAAGGAAAGGGGTACCCCTTCTCATTTTTTTGGGCGAAAAAACTTTTTGTCGAGAAACGGATAATCAGAATGATATTCTTCATGGAAATGACCCGCTGATTCCAAATATGTGTGCCATTCCCCGATTCCGAAGCCTCCTGCGATTTTACCAATAAAAAACGACAAAAAAAAAGTGAAAAAAAAATAAAAAGTAAATCGACGATTAAAAATCGTAGGAATTTTTTATTTTTATTTGGCTTGCAGATTCTGAAAGCGTAGGTCACGCAGATTCCAAATATAACGATCATTCCCACGTTCCGAATATTTCAGAAATTTTCAGATTTCTGAAAAAAAGGAAAGGGGTACCCCTTCTCATTTTTTTGGGCGAAAAAACTTTTTGTCGAGAAACGGATAATCAGAATGATATTCTTCATGGAAATGACCCGCTGATTCCAAATATGTGTGCCATTCCTCGATTCCGAAGCCTCCTGCGATTTTACCAATAAAAAACGAAGAAAAAAAAAAAGTGAAAAAATAATAAAAAGTAAATCGACGATTAAAATTCGTAGGAATTTTTTATTTCAATTCGGCTTGCAGATTCTGAAAGCGTAGGTCCCGCAGATTCCAAATATAACAATCATTTCCACGTTCCGAATATTTCGGAAATTTTCAGATTTCTGAAAAAAAGGAAAGGGGTACCCCTTCTCATTTTTTTGTGCGAAAAAACTTTTTGTCGAGAAACGGTTAATCAGAATGATATTCTTCATGGAAATGACCCGCTGATTCCAAATTTGTGTGTCATTCCTCGATTCCGAAGCCTCCTGCGATTTGACCAATAAAAAATGAAGAAAAAAAAAAGTGGAAAAAAAATAAAAAGTAAATCGTCGATTAAAAATCGTAGGAATTTTTTATTTTAAATCGGTTTGCAGTTTCTGAAAGTGTAGGTTCTACAGATTCGAACAATAGGTATCATTCCTGCCTTCCGAATATTTTGGAAAATTCCAGATTTTACAAAAAAAGGAAAGGGGTACCCCTTCTCATTTTTTTGGGCCAAAAAATTTTCTGTCGAGAATCGGATAATCTCAGTGATATTCTTCATGGCAATGACCTGCTGATTCCAAATATTACTGCCATTTCTCGATTCCGACGCCTCCTGCGATTTTACCTATAGAAAACGAGAGAAAAAAAAGTGGAAAAAAAATAAAAAGTAAATCGTCGATTAAAAATCGTAGGAATTTTTTATTTCAAATCGGTTTGCAGTTTCTGAAAGTGTAGGTTCTACAGATTCGAACAATAGGTATCATTCCTGCCTCCCGAATATTTCGGAAAATTTCAGATTTTCGAAAAAAAGGAAAGGGGTACCCCTTCTCATTTTTTTGGGCCAAAAAATTTTCTGTCGAGAATCGGATAATCTCAGTGATATTCTTCATGGCAATGACCTGCTGATTCCAAATATTACTGCCATTTCTCGATTCCGACGCCTCCTGCGATTTTACCTATAGAAAACGAGAGAAAAAAAAGTGGAAAAAAATTAAAAAGTAAATCGTCGATTAAAAATCGTAGGAATTTTTCATTTCAAATCGGTTTGCAGTTTCTGAAAGTGTAGGTTCTACAGATTCGAACAATAGGTATCATTCCTGCCTTCCGAATATTTTGGAAAATTTCAGATTTTTGAAAAAAAGGAAAGGGGTACCCCTTCTCATTTTTTTGGGCCAAAAAATTTTTTTTCGAGAATCGGATAATCTCAATGATATTTTCCATGGAAATGACCTGCTGATTCCAAATATGACTGCCATTTCTCGATTCCGACGCCTCCTGCGATTTTACCTATAAAAAACGAGGGAAAAAAAAGTGGAAAAAAAATAAAAAGTAAATCGTCGATTAAAAATCGTAGGAATTTTTTATTTTAAATCGGTTTGCAGTTTCTGAAAGTGTAGGTTCTACAGATTCGAACAATAGGTATCATTCCTGCCTTCCGAATATTTTGGAAAATTCCAGATTTTACAAAAAAAGGAAAGGGGTACCCCTTCTCATTTTTTTGGGCCAAAAAATTTTCTGTCGAGAATCGGATAATCTCAGTGATATTCTCCATGGAAATGACCTGCTGATTCCAAATATGACTGCCATTTCTCGATTCCGACGCCTCCTGCGATTTTACCTATAAAAAACGAGAGAAAAAAAAGTGGAAAAAAAATAAAAAGTAAATCGTCGATTAAAAATCGTAGGAATTTTTTATTTCAAATCGGTTTGCAGTTTCTGAAAGTGTAGGTTCTACAGATTCGAACAATAGGTATCATTCCTGCCTTCCGAATATTTTAGAAAATTTCAGATTTTACAAAAAAAGGAAAGGGGTACCCCTTCTCATTTTTTTGGGCCAAAAAATTTTTTGTCGAGAATCGGATAATCTCAGTGATATTCTCCATGGAAATGACCTGCTGATTCCAAATATTACTGCCATTTCTCGATTCCGACGCCTCCTGCGATTTTACCTATAGTAAACGAGAGAAAAAAAAGTGGAAAAAAAATAAAAAGTAAATCGTCGATTAAAAATCGTAGGAATTTTTTATTTCAAATCGGTTTGCAGTTTCTGAAAGTGTAGGTTCTACAGATTCGAACAATAGGTATCATTCCTGCCTTCCGAATATTTTGGAAAATTTCAGATTTTACAAAAAAAGGAAAGGGGTACCCCTTCTCATTTTTTTGGGCCAAAAAATTTTCTGTCGAGAATCGGATAATCTCAGTGATATTCTCCATGGCAATGACCTGCTGATTCCAAATATTACTGCCATTTCTCGATTCCGACGCCTCCTGCGATTTTACCTATAGAAAACGAGAGAAAAAAAAGTGGAAAAAAAATAAAAAGTAAATCGTCGATTAAAAATCGTAGGAATTTTTTATTTCAAATCGGTTTGCAGTTTCTGAAAGTGTAGGTTCTACAGATTCGAACAATAGGTATCATTCCTGCCTCCCGAATATTTCGGAAAATTTCAGATTTTTGAAAAAAAGGAAAGGGGTACCCCTTCTCATTTTTTTGGGCCAAAAAATTTTTTTCCGAGAATCGGATAATCTCAATGATATTTTCCATGGAAATGACCTGCTGATTCCAAATATGACTGCCATTTCTCGATTCCGACGCCTTCTGCGATTTTACCTATAAAAAACGAGAGAAAAAAAAGTGGAAAAAAAATAAAAAGTAAATCGTCGATTAAAAATCGTAGGAATTTTTTATTTCAAATCGGTTTGCAGTTTCTGAAAGTGTAGGTTCTACAGATTCGAACAATAGGTATCATTCCTGCCTCCCGAATATTTCGGAAAATTTCAGATTTTTGAAGAAAAGGAAAGGGGTACCCCTTCTCATTTTTTTGGGCCAAAAAATTTTTTGTCGAGAATCGGATAATCTCAGTGATATTCTCCATGGAAATGACCTGCTGATTCCAAATATTACTGCCATTTCTCGATTCCGACGCCTCCTGCGATTTTACTCATAAAGAACGAAAGAAAAAAAAGTGGAAAAAAAATAAAAAGTATATCGTCGATTGAAAATCGTAGGAATTTTTTATTTCAAATCGGTTTGCAGTTTCTGAAAGTGTAGGTTCTACAGATTCGAACAATAGGTATCATTCCTGCCTTCCGAATATTTCGGAAAATTTCAGATTTTACAAAAAAAGGAAAGGGGTACCCCTTCTCATTTTTTTGGGCCAAAAAATTTTTTGTCGAGAATCGGATAATCTCAGTGATATTCTCCATGGAAATGACCTGCTGATTCCAAATATTACTGCCATTTCTCGATTCCGACGCCTCCTGCGATTTTACCTATAGAAAACGAGAGAAAAAAAAGTGGAAAAAAATTAAAAAGTAAATCGTCGATTAAAAATCGTAGGAATTTTTTATTTCAAATCGGTTTGCAGTTTCTGAAAGTGTAGGTTCTACAGATTCGAACAATAGGTATCATTCCTGCCTTCCGGATATTTTGGAAAATTTCAGATTTTTGAAAAAAAGGAAAGGGGTACCCCTTCTCATTTTTTTGGGCCAAAAAATTTTTTTTCGAGAATCGGATAATCTCAATGATATTCTCCATGGAAATGACCTGCTGATTCCAAATATGACTGCCGTTTCTCGATTCCGACGCCTCCTGCGATTTTACTCATAAAAAACGAGAGAAACAAAAGTGGAAAAAAAATAAAAAGTAAATCGTCGATTAAAAATCGTAGGAATTTTTTATTTCAAATCGGTTTGCAGTTTCTGAAAGTGTAGGTTCTACAGATTCGAACAATAGGTATCATTCCTGCCTTCCGAATATTTCGGAAAATTTCAGATTTTACAAAAAAAGGAAAGGGGTACCCCTTCTCATTTTTTTGGGCCAAAAAATTTTTTGTCGAGAATCGGATAATCTTAGTGATATTCTCCATGGAAATGACCTGCTGATTCCAAATATTACTGCCATTTCTCGATTCCGACGCCTCCTGCGATTTTACTCATAAAAAACGAAAGAAAAAAAAGTGGAAATAAAATAAAAAGTAAATCGTCGATTAAAAATCGTAGGAATTTTTTATTTCAAATCGGTTTGCAGTTTCTGAAAGTGTAGGTTCTACAGAATCGAACAATAGGTATCATTCCTGCCTTCCGAATATTTCGGAAAATTTCAGATTTTTGAAAAAAAGGAAAGGGGTACCCCTTCTCATTTTTTTTGGCCAAAAATTTTTTTTCCGAGAATCGGATAATCTCAATGATATTTTCCATGGAAATGACCTGCTGATTCCAAATATGACTGCCATTTCTCGATTCCGACGCCTCCTGCGATTTCACCTATGAAAAACGAGAGAAAAAAAAGTGGAAAAAAAATAAAAAGTAAATCGTCGATTAAAAATCGTAGGAATTTTTTATTTCAAATCGGTTTGCAGTTTCTGAAAGTGTAGGTTCTACAGATTCGAACAATAGGTATCATTCCTGCCTTCCGAATATTTCGGAAAATTTCAGATTTTACAAAAAAAGGAAAGGGGTACCCCTTTTCATTTTTTTGGGCCAAAAAATTTTCTGTCGAGAATCGGATAATCTCAGTGATATTCTCCATGGAAATGACCTGCTGATTCCAAATATTACTGCCATTTCTCGATTCCGACGCCTCCTGCGATTTTACCTATAGAAAACGAGAGAAAAAAAAGTGGAAAAAAAATAAAAAGTAAATCGTCGATTAAAAATCGTAGGAATTTTTTATTTCAAATCGGTTTGCAGTTTCTGAAAGTGTAGGTTCTACAGATTCGAAAAATAGGTATCATTCCTGCCTTCCGAATATTTCGGAAAATTTCAGATTTTACAAAAAAAGGAAAGGGGTACCCCTTCTCATTTTTTTGGGTCAAAAAATTTTTTGTCGAGAATCGGATAATCTCAGTGATATTCTCCATGGAAATGACCTGCTGATTCCAAATATGACTGCCATTTCTCGATTCCGACGCCTCCTGCGATTTTACCTATAAAAAACGAGAGAAAAAAAAATGGAAAAAAAATAAAAAGTAAATCGTCGATTAAAAATCGTAGGAATTTTTTATTTTAAATCGGTTTGCAGTTTCTGAAAGTGTAGGTTCTACAGATTCGAACAATAGGTATCATTCCTGCCTTCCGGATATTTTGGAAAATTTCAGATTTTTGAAAAAAAGGAAAGGGGTACCCCTTCTCATTTTTTTGGGCCAAAAAATTTTTTTTCGAGAATCGGATAATCTCAATGATATTCTCCATGGAAATGACCTGCTGATTCCAAATATGACTGCCGTTTCTCGATTCCGACGCCTCCTGCGATTTTACTCATAAAAAACGAGAGAAACAAAAGTGGAAAAAAAATAAAAAGTAAATCGTCGATTAAAAATCGTAGGAATTTTTTATTTCAAATCGGTTTGCAGTTTCTGAAAGTGTAGGTTCTACAGATTCGAACAATAGGTATCATTCCTGCCTTCCGAATATTTCGGAAAATTTCAGATTTTACAAAAAAAGGAAAGGGGTACCCCTTCTCATTTTTTTGGGCCAAAAAATTTTTTGTCGAGAATCGGATAATCTCAGTGATATTCTCCATGGAAATGACCTGCTGATTCCAAATATTACTGCCATTTCTCGATTCCGACGCCTCCTGCGATTTTACTCATAAAAAACAAAAGAAAAAAAAGTGGAAAAAAAATAAAAAGTAAATCGTCGATTAAAAATCGTGGGAATTTTTTATTTCAAATCGGTTTGCAGTTTCTGAAAGTGTAGGTTCTACAAATTCGAACAATAGGTATCATTCCTGCCTTCCGAATATTTTGGAAAATTTCAGATTTTACAAAAAAAGGAAAGGGGTACCCCTTCTCATTTTTTTGGGCCAAAAAATTTTTTGTCGAGAATCGGATAATCTCAGTGATATTCTCCATGGAAATGACCTGCTGATTCCAAATATTACTGCCATTTCTCGATTCCGACGCCTCCTGCGATTTTACTCATAAAAAACGAAAGAAAAAAAAGTGGAAAAAAAATAAAAAGTAAATCGTCGATTAAAAATCGTAGGAATTTTTTATTTCAAATCGGTTTGCAGTTTCTGAAAGTGTAGGTTCTACAGATTCGAACATTAGGTATCATTCCTGCCTTCCGGATATTTTGGAAAATTTCAGATTTTAAAAAAAAAGGAAAGGGGTACCCCTTCTCATTTTTTTGGGCCAAAAAATTTTTTGTCGAGAATCGGATAATCTCAGTGATATTCTCCATGGAAATGACCTGCTGATTCCAAATATTACTGCCATTTCTCGATTCCGACGCCTCCTGCGATTTTACTCATAAAAAACGAAAGAAAAAAAAGTGGAAAAAAAATAAAAAGTAAATCGTCGATTAAAAATCGTAGGAATTTTTTATTTCAAATCGGTTTGCAGTTTCTGAAAGTGTAGGTTCTACAGATTCGAACAATAGGTATCATTCCTGCCTTCCGAATATTTCGGAAAATTTCAGATTTTTGAAAAAAAGGAAAGGGGTACCCCTTCTCATTTTTTTGGGCCAAAAAATTTTTTTCGAGAATCGGATAATCTCAATGATATTTTCCATGGAAATGACCTGCTGATTCCAAATATGACTGCCATTTCTCGATTCCGACGCCTCCTGCGATTTTACCTATAAAAAACGAGAGAAAAAAAAGTGGAAAAAAAATAAAAAGTAAATCGTCGATTAAAAATCGTAGGAATTTTTTATTTTAAATCGGTTTGCAGTTTCTGAAAGTGTAGGTTCTACAGATTCGAACAATAGGTATCATTCCTGCCTTCCGAATATTTTGGAAAATTTCAGATTTTACAAAAAAAGGAAAGGGGTACCCCTTCTCATTTTTTTGGGCCAAAAAATTTTCTGTCGAGAATCGGATAATCTCAGTGATATTCTCCATGGCAATGACCTGCTGATTCCAAATATTACTGCCATTTCTCGATTCCGACGCCTCCTGCGATTTTTCCTATAAAAAACGAGAGAAAAAAAAGTGGAAAAAAAATAAAAAGTAAATCGTCGATTAAAAATCGTAGGAATTTTTTATTTCAAATCGGTTTGCAGTTTCTGAAAGTGTAGGTTCTACAAATTCGAACAATAGGTATCATTCCTGCCTTCCGAATATTTTGGAAAATTTCAGATTTTACAAAAAAAGGAAAGGGGTACCCCTTCTCATTTTTTTGGGCCAAAAAATTTTTTGTCGAGAATCGGATAATCTCAGTGATATTCTCCATGGAAATGACCTGCTGATTCCAAATATTACTGCCATTTCTCGATTCCGACGCCTCCTGCGATTTTACTCATAAAAAACGAAAGAAAAAAAAGTGGAAAAAAAATAAAAAGTAAATCGTCGATTAAAAATCGTAGGAATTTTTTATTTCAAATCGGTTGGCAGTTTCTGAAAGTGTAGGTTCTACAGATTCGAACAATAGGTATCATTCCTGCCTTCCGAATATTTTGGAAAATTTCAGATTTTAAAAAAAAAGGAAAGGGGTACCCCTTCTCATTTTTTTGGGCCAAAAACTTTTTTGTCGAGAATCGGATAATCTCAGTGATATTCTCCATGGAAATGACCTGCTGATTCCAAATATTACTGCCATTTCTCGATTCCGACGCCTCCTGCGATTTTACTCATAAAAAACGAAAGAAAAAAAAGTGAAAAAAAAATAAAAAGTAAATCGTCGATTAAAAATCGTAGGAATTTTTTATTTCAAATCGGTTTGCAGTTTCTGAAAGTGTAGGTTCTACAGATTCGAACAATAGGTATCATTCCTGCCTTCCGAATATTTCGGAAAATTTCAGATTTTTGAAAAAAAGGAAAGGGGTACCCCTTCTCATTTTTTTGGGCCAAAAAATTTTTTTCCGAGAATCGGATAATCTCAGTGATATTCTCCATGGAAATGACCTGCTGATTCCAAATATTACTGCCATTTCTCGATTCCGACGCCTCCTGCGATTTTACTCATAGAAAACGAAAGAAAAAAAAGTGAAAAAAAAATAAAAAGTAAATCGTCGATTAAAAATCGTAGGAATTTTTTATTTCAAATCGGTTTGCAGTTTCTGAAAGTGTAGGTTCTACAGATTCGAACAATAGGTATCATTCCTGCCTTCCGAATATTTCGGAAAATTTCAGATTTTTGAAAAAAAGGAAAGGGGTACCCCTTCTCATTTTTTTGGGCCAAAAAATTTTTTTCCGAGAATCGGATAATCTCAATGATATTTTCCATGGAAATGACCTGCTGATTCCAAATATGACTGCCATTTCTCGATTCCGACGCCTCCTGCGATTTTACCTATAAAAAACGAGAGAAAAAAAAGTGGAAAAAAAATAAAAAGTAAATCGTCGATTAAAAATCGTAGGAATTTTTTATTTTAAATCGGTTTGCAGTTTCTGAAAGTGTAGGTTCTACAGATTCGAACAATAGGTATCATTCCTGCCTTCCGAATATTTTGGAAAATTTCAGATTTTACAAAAAAAGGAAAGGGGTACCCCTTCTCATTTTTTTGGGCCAAAAAATTTTTTGTCGAGAATCGGATAATCTCAGTGATATTCTCCATGGAAATGACCTGCTGATTCCAAATATTACTGCCATTTCTCGATTCCGACGCCTCCTGCGATTTTACTTATAGTAAACGAGAGAAAAAAAAGTGGAAAAAAAATAAAAAGTAAATCGTCGATTAAAAATCGTAGGAATTTTTTATTTCAAATCGGTTTGCAGTTTCTGAAAGTGTAGGTTCTACAGATTCGAACAATAGGTATCATTCCTGCCTTCCGAATATTTCGGAAAATTTCAGATTTTTGAAAAAAAGGAAAGGGGTACCCCTTCTCATTTTTTTTGGCCAAAAATTTTTTTTCCGAGAATCGGATAATCTCAATGATATTTTCCATGGAAATGACCTGCTGATTCCAAATATGACTGCCATTTCTCGATTCCGACGCCTCCTGCGATTTCACCTATGAAAAACGAGAGAAAAAAAAGTGGAAAAAAAATAAAAAGTAAATCGTCGATTAAAAATCGTAGGAATTTTTTATTTCAAATCGGTTTGCAGTTTCTGAAAGTGTAGGTTCTACAGATTCGAACAATAGGTATCATTCCTGCCTTCCGAATATTTCGGAAAATTTCAGATTTTACAAAAAAAGGAAAGGGGTACCCCTTCTCATTTTTTTGGGCCAAAAAATTTTTTGTCGAGAATCGGATAATCTTAGTGATATTCTCCATGGAAATGACCTGCTGATTCCAAATATTACTGCCATTTCTCGATTCCGACGCCTCCTGCGATTTTACTCATAAAAAACGAAAGAAAAAAAAGTGGAAAAAAAATAAAAAGTAAATCGTCGATTAAAAATCGTAGGAATTTTTTATTTCAAATCGGTTTGCAGTTTCTGAAAGTGTAGGTTCTACAGATTCGAACAATAGGTATCATTCCTGCCTTCCGAATATTTCGGAAAATTTCAGATTTTACAAAAAAAGGAAAGGGGTACCCCTTCTCATTTTTTTGGGCCAAAAAATTTTTTGTCGAGAATCGGATAATCTCAGTGATATTCTCCATGGAAATGACCTGCTGATTCCAAATATGACTGCCATTTCTCGATTCCGACGCCTCCTGCGATTTTACCTATAAAAAACGAGAGAAAAAAAAGTGGAAAAAAAATAAAAAGTAAATCGTCGATTAAAAATCGTAGGAATTTTTTATTTCAAATCGGTTTGCAGTTTCTGAAAGTGTAGGTTCTACAAATTCGAACAATAGGTATCATTCCTGCCTTCCGAATATTTTGGAAAATTTCAGATTTTACAAAAAAAGGAAAGGGGTACCCCTTCTCATTTTTTTGGGCCAAAAAATTTTTTGTCGAGAATCGGATAATCTCAGTGATATTCTCCATGGAAATGACCTGCTGATTCCAAATATTACTGCCATTTCTCGATTCCGACGCCTCCTGCGATTTTTCCTATAAAAAACGAGAGAAAAAAAAGTGGAAAAAAAATAAAAAGTAAATCGTCGATTAAAAATCGTAGGAATTTTTTATTTCAAATCGGTTTGCAGTTTCTGAAAGTGTAGGTTCTACAAATTCGAACAATAGGTATCATTCCTGCCTTCCGAATATTTTGGAAAATTTCAGATTTTACAAAAAAAGGAAAGGGGTACCCCTTCTCATTTTTTTGGGCCAAAAAATTTTTTGTCGAGAATCGGATAATCTCAGTGATATTCTCCATGGAAATGACCTGCTGATTCCAAATATTACTGCCATTTCTCGATTCCGACGCCTCCTGCGATTTTACTCATAAAAAACGAAAGAAAAAAAAGTGGAAAAAAAATAAAAAGTAAATCGTCGATTAAAAATCGTAGGAATTTTTTATTTCAAATCGGTTTGCAGTTTCTGAAAGTGTAGGTTCTACAGATTCGAACAATAGGTATCATTCCTGCCTTCCGAATATTTCGGAAAATTTCAGATTTTTGAAAAAAAGGAAAGGGGTACCCCTTCTCATTTTTTTGGGCCAAAAAATTTTTTTCGAGAATCGGATAATCTCAATGATATTTTCCATGGAAATGACCTGCTGATTCCAAATATGACTGCCATTTCTCGATTCCGACGCCTCCTGCGATTTTACCTATAAAAAACGAGAGAAAAAAAAGTGGAAAAAAAATAAAAAGTAAATCGTCGATTAAAAATCGTAGGAATTTTTTATTTTAAATCGGTTTGCAGTTTCTGAAAGTGTAGGTTCTACAGATTCGAACAATAGGTATCATTCCTGCCTTCCGAATATTTTGGAAAATTTCAGATTTTACAAAAAAAGGAAAGGGGTACCCCTTCTCATTTTTTTGGGCCAAAAAATTTTCTGTCGAGAATCGGATAATCTCAGTGATATTCTCCATGGCAATGACCTGCTGATTCCAAATATTACTGCCATTTCTCGATTCCGACGCCTCCTGCGATTTTTCCTATAAAAAACGAGAGAAAAAAAAGTGGAAAAAAAATAAAAAGTAAATCGTCGATTAAAAATCGTAGGAATTTTTTATTTCAAATCGGTTTGCAGTTTCTGAAAGTGTAGGTTCTACAAATTCGAACAATAGGTATCATTCCTGCCTTCCGAATATTTTGGAAAATTTCAGATTTTACAAAAAAAGGAAAGGGGTACCCCTTCTCATTTTTTTGGGCCAAAAAATTTTTTGTCGAGAATCGGATAATCTCAGTGATATTCTCCATGGAAATGACCTGCTGATTCCAAATATTACTGCCATTTCTCGATTCCGACGCCTCCTGCGATTTTACTCATAAAAAACGAAAGAAAAAAAAGTGGAAAAAAAATAAAAAGTAAATCGTCGATTAAAAATCGTAGGAATTTTTTATTTCAAATCGGTTGGCAGTTTCTGAAAGTGTAGGTTCTACAGATTCGAACAATAGGTATCATTCCTGCCTTCCGAATATTTTGGAAAATTTCAGATTTTAAAAAAAAAGGAAAGGGGTACCCCTTCTCATTTTTTTGGGCCAAAAACTTTTTTGTCGAGAATCGGATAATCTCAGTGATATTCTCCATGGAAATGACCTGCTGATTCCAAATATTACTGCCATTTCTCGATTCCGACGCCTCCTGCGATTTTACTCATAAAAAACGAAAGAAAAAAAAGTGAAAAAAAAATAAAAAGTAAATCGTCGATTAAAAATCGTAGGAATTTTTTATTTCAAATCGGTTTGCAGTTTCTGAAAGTGTAGGTTCTACAGATTCGAACAATAGGTATCATTCCTGCCTTCCGAATATTTCGGAAAATTTCAGATTTTTGAAAAAAAGGAAAGGGGTACCCCTTCTCATTTTTTTGGGCCAAAAAATTTTTTTCCGAGAATCGGATAATCTCAGTGATATTCTCCATGGAAATGACCTGCTGATTCCAAATATTACTGCCATTTCTCGATTCCGACGCCTCCTGCGATTTTACTCATAAAAAACGAAAGAAAAAAAAGTGAAAAAAAAATAAAAAGTAAATCGTCGATTAAAAATCGTAGGAATTTTTTATTTCAAATCGGTTTGCAGTTTCTGAAAGTGTAGGTTCTACAGATTCGAACAATAGGTATCATTCCTGCCTTCCGAATATTTCGGAAAATTTCAGATTTTTGAAAAAAAGGAAAGGGGTACCCCTTCTCATTTTTTTGGGCCAAAAAATTTTTTGTCGAGAATCGGATAATCTCAGTGATATTCTCCATGGAAATGACCTGCTGATTCCAAATATTACTGCCATTTCTCGATTCCGACGCCTCCTGCGATTTTACTTATAGTAAACGAGAGAAAAAAAAGTGGAAAAAAAATAAAAAGTAAATCGTCGATTAAAAATCGTAGGAATTTTTTATTTCAAATCGGTTTGCAGTTTCTGAAAGTGTAGGTTCTACAGATTCGAACAATAGGTATCATTCCTGCCTTCCGAATATTTCGGAAAATTTCAGATTTTTGAAAAAAAGGAAAGGGGTACCCCTTCTCATTTTTTTTGGCCAAAAATTTTTTTTCCGAGAATCGGATAATCTCAATGATATTTTCCATGGAAATGACCTGCTGATTCCAAATATGACTGCCATTTCTCGATTCCGACGCCTCCTGCGATTTCACCTATGAAAAACGAGAGAAAAAAAAGTGGAAAAAAAATAAAAAGTAAATCGTCGATTAAAAATCGTAGGAATTTTTTATTTCAAATCGGTTTGCAGTTTCTGAAAGTGTAGGTTCTACAGATTCGAACAATAGGTATCATTCCTGCCTTCCGAATATTTCGGAAAATTTCAGATTTTACAAAAAAAGGAAAGGGGTACCCCTTCTCATTTTTTTGGGCCAAAAAATTTTTTGTCGAGAATCGGATAATCTTAGTGATATTCTCCATGGAAATGACCTGCTGATTCCAAATATTACTGCCATTTCTCGATTCCGACGCCTCCTGCGATTTTACTCATAAAAAACGAAAGAAAAAAAAGTGGAAAAAAAATAAAAAGTAAATCGTCGATTAAAAATCGTAGGAATTTTTTATTTCAAATCGGTTTGCAGTTTCTGAAAGTGTAGGTTCTACAGATTCGAACAATAGGTATCATTCCTGCCTTCCGAATATTTCGGAAAATTTCAGATTTTACAAAAAAAGGAAAGGGGTACCCCTTCTCATTTTTTTGGGCCAAAAAATTTTTTGTCGAGAATCGGATAATCTCAGTGATATTCTCCATGGAAATGACCTGCTGATTCCAAATATGACTGCCATTTCTCGATTCCGACGCCTCCTGCGATTTTACCTATAAAAAACGAGAGAAAAAAAAGTGGAAAAAAAATAAAAAGTAAATCGTCGATTAAAAATCGTAGGAATTTTTTATTTCAAATCGGTTTGCAGTTTCTGAAAGTGTAGGTTCTACAAATTCGAACAATAGGTATCATTCCTGCCTTCCGAATATTTTGGAAAATTTCAGATTTTACAAAAAAAGGAAAGGGGTACCCCTTCTCATTTTTTTGGGCCAAAAAATTTTTTGTCGAGAATCGGATAATCTCAGTGATATTCTCCATGGAAATGACCTGCTGATTCCAAATATTACTGCCATTTCTCGATTCCGACGCCTCCTGCGATTTTACTCATAAAAAACGAAAGAAAAAAAAGTGGAAAAAAAATAAAAAGTAAATCGTCGATTAAAAATCGTAGGAATTTTTTATTTCAAATCGGTTTGCAGTTTCTGAAAGTGTAGGTTCTACAGATTCGAACAATAGGTATCATTCCTGCCTTCCGAATATTTTGGAAAATTTCAGATTTAAAAAAAAAAGGAAAGGGGTACCCCTTCTCATTTTTTTGGGCCAAAAAATTTTTTGTCGAGAATCGGATAATCTCAGTGATATTCTCCATGGAAATGACCTGCTGATTCCAAATATTACTGCCATTTCTCGATTCCGACGCCTCCTGCGATTTTACTCATAAAAAACGAAAGAAAAAAAAGTGGAAAAAAAATAAAAAGTAAATCGTCGATTAAAAATCGTAGGAATTTTTTATTTCAAATCGGTTTGCAGTTTCTGAAAGTGTAGGCTCTACAGATTCGAACAATAGGTATCATTCCTGCCTTCCGAATATTTCGGAAAATTTCAGATTTTTGAAAAAAAGGAAAGGGGTACCCCTTCTCATTTTTTTGGGCCAAAAAATTTTTTTCCGAGAATCGGATAATCTCAATGATATTTTCCATGGAAATGACCTGCTGATTCCAAATATGACTGCCATTTCTCGATTCCGACGCCTCCTGTGATTTTACCTATAAAAAACGAGAGACAAAAAAGTGGAAAAAAAATAAAAAGTAAATCGTCGATTAAAAATCGTAGGAATTTTTTATTTCAAATCGGTTTGCAGTTTCTGAAAGTGTAGGTTCTACAAATTCGAACAATAGGTATCATTCCTGCCTTCCGAATATTTCGGAAAATTTCAGATTTTTGAAAAAAAGGAAAGGGGTACCCCTTCTCATTTTTTTGGGCCAAAAATTTTTTTTCCGAGAATCGGATAATCTCAATGATATTTTCCATGGAAATGACCCGCTGATTCCAAATATGACTGCCATTTCTCGATTCCGACGCCTCCTGTGATTTTACCTATAAAAAACGAGAGACAAAAAAGTGGAAAAAAAATAAAAAGTAAATCGTCGATTAAAAATCGTAGGAATTTTTTATTTCAAATCGGTTTGCAGTTTCTGAAAGTGTAGGTTCTACAAATTCGAACAATAGGTATCATTCCTGCCTTCCGAATATTTTGGAAAATTTCAGATTTTACAAAAAAAGGAAAGGGGTACCCCTTCTCATTTTTTTGGGCCAAAAAATTTTTGTCGAGAATCGGATAATCTCAGTGATATTCTCCATGGAAATGACCTGCTGATTCCAAATATTACTGCCATTTCTCGATTCCGACGCCTCCTGCGATTTTACTCATAAAAAACGAGAGAAAAAAAAGTGGAAAAAAAATAAAAAGTAAATCGTCGATTAAAAATCGTGGGAATTTTTTATTTCAAATCGGTTTGCAGTTTCTGAAAGTGTAGGTTCTACAAATTCGAACAATAGGTATCATTCCTGCCTTCCGAATATTTTGGAAAATTTCAGATTTTACAAAAAAAGGAAAGGGGTACCCCTTCTCATTTTTTTGGGCCAAAAAATTTTTTGTCGAGAATCGGATAATCTCAGTGATATTCTCCATGGAAATGACCTGCTGATTCCAAATATTACTGCCATTTCTCGATTCCGACGCCTCCTGCGATTTTACTCATAAAAAACGAAAGAAAAAAAAGTGGAAAAAAAATAAAAAGTAAATCGTCGATTAAAAATCGTAGGAATTTTTTATTTCAAATCGGTTTGCAGTTTCTGAAAGTGTAGGTTCTACAGATTCGAACATTAGGTATCATTCCTGCCTTCCGGATATTTTGGAAAATTTCAGATTTTAAAAAAAAAGGAAAGGGGTACCCCTTCTCATTTTTTTGGGCCAAAAAATTTTCTGTCGAGAATCGGATAATCTCAGTGATATTCTCCATGGAAATGACCTGCTGATTCCAAATATTACTGCCATTTCTCGATTCCGACGCCTCCTGCGATTTTACTCATAACAAACGAAAGAAAAAAAAGTGGAAAAAAAATAAAAAGTAAATCGTCGATTAAAAATCGTAGGAATTTTTTATTTCAAATCGGTTTGCAGTTTCTGAAAGTGTAGGTTCTACAAATTCGAACAATAGGTATCATTCCTGCCTTCCGAATATTTTGGAAAATTTCAGATTTTACAAAAAAAGGAAAGGGGTACCCCTTCTCATTTTTTTGGGCCAAAAAATTTTTTGTCGAGAATCGGATAATCTCAGTGATATTCTCCATGGAAATGACCTGCTGATTCCAAATATTACTGCCATTTCTCGATTCCGACGCCTCCTGCGATTTTACTCATAAAAAACGAAAGAAAAAAAAGAGGAAAAAAAATAAAAAGTAAATCGTCGATTAAAAATCGTAGGAATTTTTTATTTCAAATCGGTTGGCAGTTTCTGAAAGTGTAGGTTCTACAGATTCGAACAATAGGTATCATTCCTGCCTTCCGAATATTTTGGAAAATTTCAGATTTTAAAAAAAAAGGAAAGGGGTACTCTTCTCATTTTTTTGGGCCAAAAACTTTTTTGTCGAGAATCGGATAATCTCAGTGATATTCTCCATGGAAATGACCTGCTGATTCCAAATATTACTGCCATTTCTCGATTCCGACGCCTCCTGCGATTTTACTCATAAAAAACGAAAGAAAAAAAAGTGAAAAAAAAATAAAAAGTAAATCGTCGATTAAAAATCGTAGGAATTTTTTATTTCAAATCGGTTTGCAGTTTCTGAAAGTGTAGGTTCTACAGATTCGAACAATAGGTATCATTCCTGCCTTCCGAATATTTCGGAAAATTTCAGATTTTTGAAAAAAAGGAAAGGGGTACCCCTTCTCATTTTTTTGGGCCAAAAAATTTTTTTCCGAGAATCGGATAATCTCAGTGATATTCTCCATGGAAATGACCTGCTGATTCCAAATATTACTGCCATTTCTCGATTCCGACGCCTCCTGCGATTTTACTCATAAAAAACGAAAGAAAAAAAAGTGAAAAAAAAATAAAAAGTAAATCGTCGATTAAAAATCGTAGGAATTTTTTATTTCAAATCGGTTTGCAGTTTCTGAAAGTGTAGGTTCTACAGATTCGAACAATAGGTATCATTCCTGCCTTCCGAATATTTCGGAAAATTTCAGATTTTTGAAAAAAAGGAAAGGGGTACCCCTTCTCATTTTTTTGGGCCAAAAAATTTTTTTCCGAGAATCGGATAATCTCAATGATATTTTCCATGGAAATGACCTGCTGATTCCAAATATGACTGCCATTTCTCGATTCCGACGCCTCCTGCGATTTTACCTATAAAAAACGAGAGAAAAAAAAGTGGAAAAAAAATAAAAAGTAAATCGTCGATTAAAAATCGTAGGAATTTTTTATTTTAAATCGGTTTGCAGTTTCTGAAAAAGTAGGTTCTACAGATTCGAACAATAGGTATCATTCCTGCCTTCCGAATATTTTGGAAAATTTCAGATTTTACAAAAAAAGGAAAGGGGTACCCCTTCTCATTTTTTTGGGCCAAAAAATTTTTTGTCGAGAATCGGATAATCTCAGTGATATTCTCCATGGAAATGACCTGCTGATTCCAAATATTACTGCCATTTCTCGATTCCGACGCCTCCTGCGATTTTACTTATAGTAAACGAGAGAAAAAAAAGTGGAAAAAAAATAAAAAGTAAATCGTCGATTAAAAATCGTAGGAATTTTTTATTTCAAATCGGTTTGCAGTTTCTGAAAGTGTAGGTTCTACAGATTCGAACAATAGGTATCATTCCTGCCTTCCGAATATTTTGGAAAATTTCAGATTTTTGAAAAAAAGGAAAGGGGTACCCCTTCTCATTTTTTTGGGCCAAAAAATTTTTTTTCGAGAATCGGATAATCTCAATGATATTCTCCATGGAAATGACCTGCTGATTCCAAATATGACTGCCGTTTCTCGATTCCGACGCCTCCTGCGATTTTACTCATAAAAAACGAGAGAAACAAAAGTGGAAAAAAAATAAAAAGTAAATCGTCGATTAAAAATCGTAGGAATTTTTTATTTCAAATCGGTTTGCAGTTTCTGAAAGTGTAGGTTCTACAGATTCGAACAATAGGTATCATTCCTGCCTTCCGAATATTTTGGAAAATTTCAGATTTAAAAAAAAAAGGAAAGGGGTACCCCTTCTCATTTTTTTGGGCCAAAAAATTTTTTGTCGAGAATCGGATAATCTCAGTGATATTCTCCATGGAAATGACCTGCTGATTCCAAATATGACTGCCATTTCTCGATTCCGACGCCTCCTGTGATTTTACCTATAAAAAACGAGAGACAAAAAAGTGGAAAAAAAATAAAAAGTAAATCGTCGATTAAAAATCGTAGGAATTTTTTATTTCTAATCGGTTTGCAGTTTCTGAAAGTGTAGGTTCTACAAATTCGAACAGTAGGTATCATTCCTGCCTTCCGAATATTTTGGAAAATTTCAGATTTTACAAAAAAAGGAAAGGGGTACCCCTTCTCATTTTTTTGGGCCAAAAAATTTTCTGTCGAGAATCGGATAATCTCAGTGATATTCTCCATGGAAATGACCTGCTGATTCCAAATATGACTGCCATTTCTCGATTCCGACGCCTCCTGCGATTTTACCTATAAAAAACGAGAGAAAAAACAGTGGAAAAAAAATAAAAAGTAAATCGTCGATTAAAAATCGTAGGAATTTTTTATTTCAAATCGGTTTGCAGTTTCTGAAAGTGTAGGTTCTACAGATTCGAACAATAGGTATCATTCCTGCCTTCCGAATATTTTGGAAAATTTCAGATTTTACAAAAAAAGGAAAGGGGTACCCCTTCTCATTTTTTTGGGCCAAAAAATTTTTTGTCGAGAATCGGATAATCTCAGTGATATTCTCCATGGAAATGACCTGCTGATTCCAAATATTACTGCCATTTCTCGATTCCGACGCCTCCTGCGATTTTACCTATAGTAAACGAGAGAAAAAAAAGTGGAAAAAAAATAAAAAGTAAATCGTCGCTTAAAAATCGTAGGAATTTTTTATTTCAAATCGGTTTGCAGTTTCTGAAAGTGTAGGTTCTACAGATTCGAACAATAGGTATCATTCCTGCCTTCCGAATATTTTGGAAAATTTCAGATTTAAAAAAAAAAGGAAAGGGGTACCCCTTCTCATTTTTTTGGGCCAAAAAATTTTTTGTCGAGAATCGGATAATCTCAGTGATATTCTCCATGGAAATGACCTGCTGATTCCAAATATGACTGCCATTTCTCGATTCCGACGCCTCCTGTGATTTTACCTATAAAAAACGAGAGACAAAAAAGTGGAAAAAAAATAAAAAGTAAATCGTCGATTAAAAATCGTAGGAATTTTTTATTTCTAATCGGTTTGCAGTTTCTGAAAGTGTAGGTTCTACAAATTCGAACAGTAGGTATCATTCCTGCCTTCCGAATATTTTGGAAAATTTCAGATTTTACAAAAAAAGGAAAGGGGTACCCCTTCTCATTTTTTTGGGCCAAAAAATTTTTGTCGAGAATCGGATAATCTCAGTGATATTCTCCATGGAAATGACCTGCTGATTCCAAATATTACTGCCATTTCTCGATTCCGATGCCTCCTGCGATTTTACTCATAAAAAACGAGAGAAAAAAAAGTGGAAAAAAAATAAAAAGTAAATCGTCGATTAAAAATCGTGGGAATTTTTTATTTCAAATCGGTTTGCAGTTTCTGAAAGTGTAGGTTCTACAAATTCGAACAATAGGTATCATTCCTGCCTTCCGAATATTTTGGAAAATTTCAGATTTTACAAAAAAAGGAAAGGGGTACCCCTTCTCATTTTTTTGGGCCAAAAAATTTTTTGTCGAGAATCGGATAATCTCAGTGATATTCTCCATGGAAATGACCTGCTGATTCCAAATATTACTGCCATTTCTCGATTCCGACGCCTCCTGCGATTTTACTCATAAAAAACGAAAGAAAAAAAAGTGGAAAAAAAATAAAAAGTAAATCGTCGATTAAAAATCGTAGGAATTTTTTATTTCAAATCGGTTTGCAGTTTCTGAAAGTGTAGGTTCTACAGATTCGAACATTAGGTATCATTCCTGCCTTCCGGATATTTTGGAAAATTTCAGATTTTAAAAAAAAAGGAAAGGGGTACCCCTTCTCATTTTTTTGGGCCAAAAAATTTTTTGTCGAGAATCGGATAATCTCAGTGATATTCTCCATGGAAATGACCTGCTGATTCCAAATATTACTGCCATTTCTCGATTCCGACGCCTCCTGCGATTTTACTCATAAAAAACGAAAGAAAAAAAAGTGGAAAAAAAATAAAAAGTAAATCGTCGATTAAAAATCGTAGGAATTTTTTATTTCAAATCGGTTTGCAGTTTCTGAAAGTGTAGGTTCTACAGATTCGAACAATAGGTATCATTCCTGCCTTCCGAATATTTCGGAAAATTTCAGATTTTTGAAAAAAAGGAAAGGGGTACCCCTTCTCATTTTTTTGGGCCAAAAAATTTTTTTCGAGAATCGGATAATCTCAATGATATTTTCCATGGAAATGACCTGCTGATTCCAAATATGACTGCCATTTCTCGATTCCGACGCCTCCTGCGATTTTACCTATAAAAAACGAGAGAAAAAAAAGTGGAAAAAAAATAAAAAGTAAATCGTCGATTAAAAATCGTAGGAATTTTTTATTTTAAATCGGTTTGCAGTTTCTGAAAGTGTAGGTTCTACAGATTCGAACAATAGGTATCATTCCTGCCTTCCGAATATTTTGGAAAATTTCAGATTTTACAAAAAAAGGAAAGGGGTACCCCTTCTCATTTTTTTGGGCCAAAAAATTTTCTGTCGAGAATCGGATAATCTCAGTGATATTCTCCATGGCAATGACCTGCTGATTCCAAATATTACTGCCATTTCTCGATTCCGACGCCTCCTGCGATTTTACCTATAAAAAACGAGAGAAAAAAAAGTGGAAAAAAAATAAAAAGTAAATCGTCGATTAAAAATCGTAGGAATTTTTTATTTCAAATCGGTTTGCAGTTTCTGAAAGTGTAGGTTCTACAAATTCGAACAATAGGTATCATTCCTGCCTTCCGAATATTTTGGAAAATTTCAGATTTTACAAAAAAAGGAAAGGGGTACCCCTTCTCATTTTTTTGGGCCAAAAAATTTTTTGTCGAGAATCGGATAATCTCAGTGATATTCTCCATGGAAATGACCTGCTGATTCCAAATATTACTGCCATTTCTCGATTCCGACGCCTCCTGCGATTTTACTCATAAAAAACGAAAGAAAAAAAAGTGGAAAAAAAATAAAAAGTAAATCGTCGATTAAAAATCGTAGGAATTTTTTATTTCAAATCGGTTTGCAGTTTCTGAAAGTGTAGGTTCTACAGATTCGAACATTAGGTATCATTCCTGCCTTCCGGATATTTTGGAAAATTTCAGATTTTAAAAAAAAAGGAAAGGGGTACCCCTTCTCAGTTTTTTGGGCCAAAAAATTTTTTGTCGAGAATCGGATAATCTCAGTGATATTCTCCATGGAAATGACCTGCTGATTCCAAATATTACTGCCATTTCTCGATTCCGACGCCTCCTGCGATTTTACTCATAAAAAACGAAAGAAAAAAAAGTGGAAAAAAAATAAAAAGTAAATCGTCGATTAAAAATCGTAGGAATTTTTTATTTCAAATCGGTTTGCAGTTTCTGAAAGTGTAGGTTCTACAGATTCGAACAATAGGTATCATTCCTGCCTTCCGAATATTTCGGAAAATTTCAGATTTTTGAAAAAAAGGAAAGGGGTACCCCTTCTCATTTTTTTTGGCCAAAAATTTTTTTTCCGAGAATCGGATAATCTCAATGATATTTTCCATGGAAATGACCTGCTGATTCCAAATATGACTGCCATTTCTCGATTCCGACGCCTCCTGCGATTTCACCTATGAAAAACGAGAGAAAAAAAAGTGGAAAAAAAATAAAAAGTAAATCGTCGATTAAAAATCGTAGGAATTTTTTATTTCAAATCGGTTTGCAGTTTCTGAAAGTGTAGGTTCTACAGATTCGAACAATAGGTATCATTCCTGCCTTCCGAATATTTCGGAAAATTTCAGATTTTACAAAAATAGGAAAGGGGTACCCCTTCTCATTTTTTTGGGCCAAAAAATTTTTTGTCGAGAATCGGATAATCTTAGTGATATTCTCCATGGAAATGACCTGCTGATTCCAAATATTACTGCCATTTCTCGATTCCGACGCCTCCTGCGATTTTACTCATAAAAAACGAAAGAAAAAAAAGTGGAAAAAAAATAAAAAGTAAATCGTCGATTAAAAATCGTAGGAATTTTTTATTTCAAATCGGTTTGCAGTTTCTGAAAGTGTAGGTTCTACAGATTCGAACAATAGGTATCATTCCTGCCTTCCGAATATTTCGGAAAATTTCAGATTTTACAAAAAAAGGAAAGGGGTACCCCTTCTCATTTTTTTGGGCCAAAAAATTTTTTGTCGAGAATCGGATAATCTCAGTGATATTCTCCATGGAAATGACCTGCTGATTCCAAATATGACTGCCATTTCTCGATTCCGACGCCTCCTGCGATTTTACCTATAAAAAACGAGAGAAAAAAAAGTGGAAAAAAAATAAAATGTAAATCGTCGATTAAAAATCGTAGGAATTTTTTATTTCAAATCGGTTTGCAGTTTCTGAAAGTGTAGGTTCTACAAATTCGAACAATAGGTATCATTCCTGCCTTCCGAATATTTTGGAAAATTTCAGATTTTACAAAAAAAGGAAAGGGGTACCCCTTCTCATTTTTTTGGGCCAAAAAATTTTTTGTCGAGAATCGGATAATCTCAGTGATATTCTCCATGGAAATGACCTGCTGATTCCAAATATTACTGCCATTTCTCGATTCCGACGCCTCCTGCGATTTTACTCATAAAAAACGAAAGAAAAAAAAGTGGAAAAAAAATAAAAAGTAAATCGTCGATTAAAAATCGTAGGAATTTTTTATTTCAAATCGGTTTGCAGTTTCTGAAAGTGTAGGTTCTACAGATTCGAACAATAGGTATCATTCCTGCCTTCCGAATATTTCGGAAAATTTCAGATTTTTGAAAAAAAGGAAAGGGGTACCCCTTCTCATTTTTTTGGGCCAAAAAATTTTTTTCCGAGAATCGGATAATCTCAATGATATTTTCCATGGAAATGACCTACTGATTCCAAATATGACTGCCATTTCTCGATTCCGACGCCTCCTGCGATTTTACCTATAAAAAACGAGAGAAAAAAAAGTGGAAAAAAAATAAAAAGTAAATCGTCGATTAAAAATCGTAGGAATTTTTCATTTTAAATCGGTTTGCAGTTTCTGAAAGTGTAGGTTCTACGGATTCGAACAATAGGTATCATTCCTGCCTTCCGAATATTTTGGAAAATTTCAGATTTTACAAAAAAAGGAAAGGGGTACCCCTTCTCATTTTTTTGGGCCAAAAAATTTTCTGTCGAGAATCGGATAATCTCAGTGATATTCTCCATGGAAATGACCTGCTGATTCCAAATATGACTGCCATTTCTCGATTCCGACGCCTCCTGCGATTTTACCTATAAAAAACGAGAGAAAAAACAGTGGAAAAAAAATAAAAAGTAAATCGTCGATTAAAAATCGTAGGAATTTTTTATTTCAAATCGGTTTGCAGTTTCTGAAAGTGTAGGTTCTACAGATTCGAACAATAGGTATCATTCCTGCCTTCCGAATATTTTGGAAAATTTCAGATTTTACAAAAAAAGGAAAGGGGTACCCCTTCTCATTTTTTTGGGCCAAAAAATTTTTTGTCGAGAATCGGATAATCTCAGTGATATTCTCCATGGAAATGACCTGCTGATTCCAAATATTACTGCCATTTCTCGATTCCGACGCCTCCTGCGATTTTACCTATAGTAAACGAGAGAAAAAAAAGTGGAAAAAAAATAAAAAGTAAATCGTCGCTTAAAAATCGTAGGAATTTTTCATTTCAAATCGGTTTGCAGTTTCTGAAAGTGTAGGTTCTACAGATTCGAACAATAGGTATCATTCCTGCCTTCCGAATATTTTGGAAAATTTCAGATTTAAAAAAAAAAGGAAAGGGGTACCCCTTCTCATTTTTTTGGGCCAAAAAATTTTTTGTCGAGAATCGGATAATCTCAGTGATATTCTCCATGGAAATGACCTGCTGATTCCAAATATTACTGCCATTTCTCGATTCCGACGCCTCCTGCGATTTTACTCATAAAAAACGAAAGAAAAAAAAGTGGAAAAAAAATAAAAAGTAAATCGTCGATTAAAAATCGTAGGAATTTTTTATTTCAAATCGGTTTGCAGTTTCTGAAAGTGTAGGCTCTACAGATTCGAACAATAGGTATCATTCCTGCCTTCCGAATATTTCGGAAAATTTCAGATTTTTGAAAAAAAGGAAAGGGGTACCCCTTCTCATTTTTTTGGGCCAAAAAATTTTTTTCCGAGAATCGGATAATCTCAATGATATTTTCCATGGAAATGACCTGCTGATTCCAAATATGACTGCCATTTCTCGATTCCGACGCCTCCTGTGATTTTACCTATAAAAAACGAGAGACAAAAAAGTGGAAAAAAAATAAAAAGTAAATCGTCGATTAAAAATCGTAGGAATTTTTTATTTCAAATCGGTTTGCAGTTTCTGAAAGTGTAGGTTCTACAAATTCGAACAATAGGTATCATTCCTGCCTTCCGAATATTTCGGAAAATTTCAGATTTTTGAAAAAAAGGATAGGGGTACCCCTTCTCATTTTTTTGGGCCAAAAATTTTTTTTCCGAGAATCGGATAATCTCAATGATATTTTCCATGGAAATGACCCGCTGATTCCAAATATGACTGCCATTTCTCGATTCCGACGCCTCCTGTGATTTTACCTATAAAAAACGAGAGACAAAAAAGTGGAAAAAAAATAAAAAGTAAATCGTCGATTAAAAATCGTAGGAATTTTTTATTTCAAATCGGTTTGCAGTTTCTGAAAGTGTAGGTTCTACAAATTCGAACAATAGGTATCATTCCTGCCTTCCGAATATTTTGGAAAATTTCAGATTTTACAAAAAAAGGAAAGGGGTACCCCTTCTCATTTTTTTGGGCCAAAAAATTTTTGTCGAGAATCGGATAATCTCAGTGATATTCTCCATGGAAATGACCTGCTGATTCCAAATATTACTGCCATTTCTCGATTCCGACGCCTCCTGCGATTTTACTCATAAAAAACGAGAGAAAAAAAAGTGGAAAAAAAATAAAAAGTAAATCGTCGATTAAAAATCGTGGGAATTTTTTATTTCAAATCGGTTTGCAGTTTCTGAAAGTGTAGGTTCTACAAATTCGAACAATAGGTATCATTCCTGCCTTCCGAATATTTTGGAAAATTTCAGATTTTACAAAAAAAGGAAAGGGGTACCCCTTCTCATTTTTTTGGGCCAAAAAATTTTTTGTCGAGAATCGGATAATCTCAGTGATATTCTCCATGGAAATGACCTGCTGATTCCAAATATTACTGCCATTTCTCGATTCCGACGCCTCCTGCGATTTTACTCATAAAAAACGAAAGAAAAAAAAGTGGAAAAAAAATAAAAAGTAAATCGTCGATTAAAAATCGTAGGAATTTTTTATTTCAAATCGGTTTGCAGTTTCTGAAAGTGTAGGTTCTACAGATTCGAACATTAGGTATCATTCCTGCCTTCCGGATATTTTGGAAAATTTCAGATTTTAAAAAAAAAGGAAAGGGGTACCCCTTCTCATTTTTTTGGGCCAAAAAATTTTCTGTCGAGAATCGGATAATCTCAGTGATATTCTCCATGGAAATGACCTGCTGATTCCAAATATTACTGCCATTTCTCGATTCCGACGCCTCCTGCGATTTTACTCATAAAAAACGAAAGAAAAAAAAGTGGAAAAAAAATAAAAAGTAAATCGTCGATTAAAAATCGTAGGAATTTTTTATTTCAAATCGGTTTGCAGTTTCTGAAAGTGTAGGTTCTACAGATTCGAACAATAGGTATCATTCCTGCCTTCCGAATATTTCGGAAAATTTCAGATTTTACAAAAAAAGGAAAGGGGTACCCCTTCTCATTTTTTTGGGCCAAAAAATTTTTTGTCGAGAATCGGATAATCTCAGTGATATTCTCCATGGAAATGACCTGCTGATTCCAAATATGACTGCCATTTCTCGATTCCGACGCCTCCTGCGATTTTACCTATAAAAAACGAGAGAAAAAAAAGTGGAAAAAAAATAAAATGTAAATCGTCGATTAAAAATCGTAGGAATTTTTTATTTCAAATCGGTTTGCAGTTTCTGAAAGTGTAGGTTCTACAAATTCGAACAATAGGTATCATTCCTGCCTTCCGAATATTTTGGAAAATTTCAGATTTTACAAAAAAAGGAAAGGGGTACCCCTTCTCATTTTTTTGGGCCAAAAAATTTTTTGTCGAGAATCGGATAATCTCAGTGATATTCTCCATGGAAATGACCTGCTGATTCCAAATATTACTGCCATTTCTCGATTCCGACGCCTCCTGCGATTTTACTCATAAAAAACGAAAGAAAAAAAAGTGGAAAAAAAATAAAAAGTAAATCGTCGATTAAAAATCGTAGGAATTTTTTATTTCAAATCGGTTTGCAGTTTCTGAAAGTGTAGGTTCTACAGATTCGAACAATAGGTATCATTCCTGCCTTCCGAATATTTCGGAAAATTTCAGATTTTTGAAAAAAAGGAAAGGGGTACCCCTTCTCATTTTTTTGGGCCAAAAAATTTTTTTCCGAGAATCGGATAATCTCAATGATATTTTCCATGGAAATGACCTACTGATTCCAAATATGACTGCCATTTCTCGATTCCGACGCCTCCTGCGATTTTACCTATAAAAAACGAGAGAAAAAAAAGTGGAAAAAAAATAAAAAGTAAATCGTCGATTAAAAATCGTAGGAATTTTTCATTTTAAATCGGTTTGCAGTTTCTGAAAGTGTAGGTTCTACGGATTCGAACAATAGGTATCATTCCTGCCTTCCGAATATTTTGGAAAATTTCAGATTTTACAAAAAAAGGAAAGGGGTACCCCTTCTCATTTTTTTGGGCCAAAAAATTTTCTGTCGAGAATCGGATAATCTCAGTGATATTCTCCATGGAAATGACCTGCTGATTCCAAATATGACTGCCATTTCTCGATTCCGACGCCTCCTGCGATTTTACCTATAAAAAACGAGAGAAAAAACAGTGGAAAAAAAATAAAAAGTAAATCGTCGATTAAAAATCGTAGGAATTTTTTATTTCAAATCGGTTTGCAGTTTCTGAAAGTGTAGGTTCTACAGATTCGAACAATAGGTATCATTCCTGCCTTCCGAATATTTTGGAAAATTTCAGATTTTACAAAAAAAGGAAAGGGGTACCCCTTCTCATTTTTTTGGGCCAAAAAATTTTTTGTCGAGAATCGGATAATCTCAGTGATATTCTCCATGGAAATGACCTGCTGATTCCAAATATTACTGCCATTTCTCGATTCCGACGCCTCCTGCGATTTTACCTATAGTAAACGAGAGAAAAAAAAGTGGAAAAAAAATAAAAAGTAAATCGTCGCTTAAAAATCGTAGGAATTTTTCATTTCAAATCGGTTTGCAGTTTCTGAAAGTGTAGGTTCTACAGATTCGAACAATAGGTATCATTCCTGCCTTCCGAATATTTTGGAAAATTTCAGATTTAAAAAAAAAAGGAAA
The DNA here is from genome assembly GCA_963989295.1 of Ametastegia equiseti. Taxonomy (NCBI): domain Eukaryota; kingdom Metazoa; phylum Arthropoda; class Insecta; order Hymenoptera; family Tenthredinidae; genus Ametastegia; species Ametastegia equiseti. The sequence goes on from OZ022402.1 coordinate 4,678,706, forward strand.
GGGGTACCCCTTCTCATTTTTTTGGGCCAAAAAATTTTTTGTCGAGAATCGGATAATCTCAGTGATATTCTCCATGGAAATGACCTGCTGATTCCAAATATTACTGCCATTTCTCGATTCCGACGCCTCCTGCGATTTTACTCATAAAAAACGAAAGAAAAAAAAGTGGAAAAAAAATAAAAAGTAAATCGTCGATTAAAAATCGTAGGAATTTTTTATTTCAAATCGGTTTGCAGTTTCTGAAAGTGTAGGCTCTACAGATTCGAACAATAGGTATCATTCCTGCCTTCCGAATATTTCGGAAAATTTCAGATTTTTGAAAAAAAGGAAAGGGGTACCCCTTCTCATTTTTTTGGGCCAAAAAATTTTTTTCCGAGAATCGGATAATCTCAATGATATTTTCCATGGAAATGACCTGCTGATTCCAAATATGACTGCCATTTCTCGATTCCGACGCCTCCTGTGATTTTACCTATAAAAAACGAGAGACAAAAAAGTGGAAAAAAAATAAAAAGTAAATCGTCGATTAAAAATCGTAGGAATTTTTTATTTCAAATCGGTTTGCAGTTTCTGAAAGTGTAGGTTCTACAAATTCGAACAATAGGTATCATTCCTGCCTTCCGAATATTTCGGAAAATTTCAGATTTTTGAAAAAAAGGATAGGGGTACCCCTTCTCATTTTTTTGGGCCAAAAATTTTTTTTCCGAGAATCGGATAATCTCAATGATATTTTCCATGGAAATGACCCGCTGATTCCAAATATGACTGCCATTTCTCGATTCCGACGCCTCCTGTGATTTTACCTATAAAAAACGAGAGACAAAAAAGTGGAAAAAAAATAAAAAGTAAATCGTCGATTAAAAATCGTAGGAATTTTTTATTTCAAATCGGTTTGCAGTTTCTGAAAGTGTAGGTTCTACAAATTCGAACAATAGGTATCATTCCTGCCTTCCGAATATTTTGGAAAATTTCAGATTTTACAAAAAAAGGAAAGGGGTACCCCTTCTCATTTTTTTGGGCCAAAAAATTTTTGTCGAGAATCGGATAATCTCAGTGATATTCTCCATGGAAATGACCTGCTGATTCCAAATATTACTGCCATTTCTCGATTCCGACGCCTCCTGCGATTTTACTCATAAAAAACGAGAGAAAAAAAAGTGGAAAAAAAATAAAAAGTAAATCGTCGATTAAAAATCGTGGGAATTTTTTATTTCAAATCGGTTTGCAGTTTCTGAAAGTGTAGGTTCTACAAATTCGAACAATAGGTATCATTCCTGCCTTCCGAATATTTTGGAAAATTTCAGATTTTACAAAAAAAGGAAAGGGGTACCCCTTCTCATTTTTTTGGGCCAAAAAATTTTTTGTCGAGAATCGGATAATCTCAGTGATATTCTCCATGGAAATGACCTGCTGATTCCAAATATTACTGCCATTTCTCGATTCCGACGCCTCCTGCGATTTTACTCATAAAAAACGAAAGAAAAAAAAGTGGAAAAAAAATAAAAAGTAAATCGTCGATTAAAAATCGTAGGAATTTTTTATTTCAAATCGGTTTGCAGTTTCTGAAAGTGTAGGTTCTACAGATTCGAACATTAGGTATCATTCCTGCCTTCCGGATATTTTGGAAAATTTCAGATTTTAAAAAAAAAGGAAAGGGGTACCCCTTCTCATTTTTTTGGGCCAAAAAATTTTCTGTCGAGAATCGGATAATCTCAGTGATATTCTCCATGGAAATGACCTGCTGATTCCAAATATTACTGCCATTTCTCGATTCCGACGCCTCCTGCGATTTTACTCATAAAAAACGAAAGAAAAAAAAGTGGAAAAAAAATAAAAAGTAAATCGTCGATTAAAAATCGTAGGAATTTTTTATTTCAAATCGGTTTGCAGTTTCTGAAAGTGTAGGTTCTACAGATTCGAACAATAGGTATCATTCCTGCCTTCCGAATATTTCGGAAAATTTCAGATTTTTGAAAAAAAGGAAAGGGGTACCCCTTCTCATTTTTTTGGGCCAAAAAATTTTTTTCGAGAATCGGATAATCTCAATGATATTTTCCATGGAAATGACCTGCTGATTCCAAATATGACTGCCATTTCTCGATTCCGACGCCTCCTGCGATTTTACCTATAAAAAACGAGAGAAAAAAAAGTGGAAAAAAAATAAAAAGTAAATCGTCGATTAAAAATCGTAGGAATTTTTTATTTTAAATCGGTTTGCAGTTTCTGAAAGTGTAGGTTCTACAGATTCGAACAATAGGTATCATTCCTGCCTTCCGAATATTTTGGAAAATTTCAGATTTTACAAAAAAAGGAAAGGGGTACCCCTTCTCATTTTTTTGGGCCAAAAAATTTTCTGTCGAGAATCGGATAATCTCAGTGATATTCTCCATGGCAATGACCTGCTGATTCCAAATATTACTGCCATTTCTCGATTCCGACGCCTCCTGCGATTTTACCTATAAAAAACGAGAGAAAAAAAAGTGGAAAAAAAATAAAAAGTAAATCGTCGATTAAAAATCGTAGGAATTTTTTATTTCAAATCGGTTTGCAGTTTCTGAAAGTGTAGGTTCTACAAATTCGAACAATAGGTATCATTCCTGCCTTCCGAATATTTTGGAAAATTTCAGATTTTACAAAAAAAGGAAAGGGGTACCCCTTCTCATTTTTTTGGGCCAAAAAATTTTTTGTCGAGAATCGGATAATCTCAGTGATATTCTCCATGGAAATGACCTGCTGATTCCAAATATTACTGCCATTTCTCGATTCCGACGCCTCCTGCGATTTTACTCATAAAAAACGAAAGAAAAAAAAGAGGAAAAAAAATAAAAAGTAAATTGTCGATTAAAAATCGTAGGAATTTTTTATTTCAAATCGGTTGGCAGTTTCTGAAAGTGTAGGTTCTACAGATTCGAACAATAGGTATCATTCCTGCCTTCCGAATATTTTGGAAAATTTCAGATTTTAAAAAAAAAGGAAAGGGGTACCCCTTCTCATTTTTTTGGGCCAAAAACTTTTTTGTCGAGAATCGGATAATCTCAGTGATATTCTCCATGGAAATGACCTGCTGATTCCAAATATTACTGCCATTTCTCGATTCCGACGCCTCCTGCGATTTTACTCATAAAAAACGAAAGAAAAAAAAGTGAAAAAAAAATAAAAAGTAAATCGTCGATTAAAAATCGTAGGAATTTTTTATTTCAAATCGGTTTGCAGTTTCTGAAAGTGTAGGTTCTACAGATTCGAACAATAGGTATCATTCCTGCCTTCCGAATATTTCGGAAAATTTCAGATTTTTGAAAAAAAGGAAAGGGGTACCCCTTCTCATTTTTTTGGGCCAAAAAATTTTTTTCCGAGAATCGGATAATCTCAGTGATATTCTCCATGGAAATGACCTGCTGATTCCAAATATTACTGCCATTTCTCGATTCCGACGCCTCCTGCGATTTTACTCATAAAAAACGAAAGAAAAAAAAGTGAAAAAAAAATAAAAAGTAAATCGTCGATTAAAAATCGTAGGAATTTTTTATTTCAAATCGGTTTGCAGTTTCTGAAAGTGTAGGTTCTACAGATTCGAACAATAGGTATCATTCCTGCCTTCCGAATATTTCGGAAAATTTCAGATTTTTGAAAAAAAGGAAAGGGGTACCCCTTCTCATTTTTTTGGGCCAAAAAATTTTTTTCCGAGAATCGGATAATCTCAATGATATTTTCCATGGAAATGACCTGCTGATTCCAAATATGACTGCCATTTCTCGATTCCGACGCCTCCTGCGATTTTACCTATAAAAAACGAGAGAAAAAAAAGTGGAAAAAAAATAAAAAGTAAATCGTCGATTAAAAATCGTAGGAATTTTTTATTTTAAATCGGTTTGCAGTTTCTGAAAAAGTAGGTTCTACAGATTCGAACAATAGGTATCATTCCTGCCTTCCGAATATTTTGGAAAATTTCAGATTTTACAAAAAAAGGAAAGGGGTACCCCTTCTCATTTTTTTGGGCCAAAAAATTTTTTGTCGAGAATCGGATAATCTCAGTGATATTCTCCATGGAAATGACCTGCTGATTCCAAATATTACTGCCATTTCTCGATTCCGACGCCTCCTGCGATTTTACTTATAGTAAACGAGAGAAAAAAAAGTGGAAAAAAAATAAAAAGTAAATCGTCGATTAAAAATCGTAGGAATTTTTTATTTCAAATCGGTTTGCAGTTTCTGAAAGTGTAGGTTCTACAGATTCGAACAATAGGTATCATTCCTGCCTTCCGAATATTTTGGAAAATTTCAGATTTTTGAAAAAAAGGAAAGGGGTACCCCTTCTCATTTTTTTGGGCCAAAAAATTTTTTTTCGAGAATCGGATAATCTCAATGATATTCTCCATGGAAATGACCTGCTGATTCCAAATATGACTGCCGTTTCTCGATTCCGACGCCTCCTGCGATTTTACTCATAAAAAACGAGAGAAACAAAAGTGGAAAAAAAATAAAAAGTAAATCGTCGATTAAAAATCGTAGGAATTTTTTATTTCAAATCGGTTTGCAGTTTCTGAAAGTGTAGGTTCTACAGATTCGAACAATAGGTATCATTCCTGCCTTCCGAATATTTCGGAAAATTTCAGATTTTACAAAAAAAGGAAAGGGGTACCCCTTCTCATTTTTTTGGGCCAAAAAATTTTCTGTCGAGAATCGGATAATCTCAGTGATATTCTCCATGGAAATGACCTGCTGATTCCAAATATGACTGCCATTTCTCGATTCCGACGCCTCCTGCGATTTTACCTATAAAAAACGAGAGAAAAAACAGTGGAAAAAAAATAAAAAGTAAATCGTCGATTAAAAATCGTAGGAATTTTTTATTTCAAATCGGTTTGCAGTTTCTGAAAGTGTAGGTTCTACAGATTCGAACAATAGGTATCATTCCTGCCTTCCGAATATTTTGGAAAATTTCAGATTTTACAAAAAAAGGAAAGGGGTACCCCTTCTCATTTTTTTGGGCCAAAAAATTTTTTGTCGAGAATCGGATAATCTCAGTGATATTCTCCATGGAAATGACCTGCTGATTCCAAATATTACTGCCATTTCTCGATTCCGACGCCTCCTGCGATTTTACCTATAGTAAACGAGAGAAAAAAAAGTGGAAAAAAAATAAAAAGTAAATCGTCGCTTAAAAATCGTAGGAATTTTTTATTTCAAATCGGTTTGCAGTTTCTGAAAGTGTAGGTTCTACAGATTCGAACAATAGGTATCATTCCTGCCTTCCGAATATTTTGGAAAATTTCAGATTTAAAAAAAAAAGGAAAGGGGTACCCCTTCTCATTTTTTTGGGCCAAAAAATTTTTTGTCGAGAATCGGATAATCTCAGTGATATTCTCCATGGAAATGACCTGCTGATTCCAAATATGACTGCCATTTCTCGATTCCGACGCCTCCTGTGATTTTACCTATAAAAAACGAGAGACAAAAAAGTGGAAAAAAAATAAAAAGTAAATCGTCGATTAAAAATCGTAGGAATTTTTTATTTCTAATCGGTTTGCAGTTTCTGAAAGTGTAGGTTCTACAAATTCGAACAGTAGGTATCATTCCTGCCTTCCGAATATTTTGGAAAATTTCAGATTTTACAAAAAAAGGAAAGGGGTACCCCTTCTCATTTTTTTGGGCCAAAAAATTTTTGTCGAGAATCGGATAATCTCAGTGATATTCTCCATGGAAATGACCTGCTGATTCCAAATATTACTGCCATTTCTCGATTCCGATGCCTCCTGCGATTTTACTCATAAAAAACGAGAGAAAAAAAAGTGGAAAAAAAATAAAAAGTAAATCGTCGATTAAAAATCGTGGGAATTTTTTATTTCAAATCGGTTTGCAGTTTCTGAAAGTGTAGGTTCTACAAATTCGAACAATAGGTATCATTCCTGCCTTCCGAATATTTTGGAAAATTTCAGATTTTACAAAAAAAGGAAAGGGGTACCCCTTCTCATTTTTTTGGGCCAAAAAATTTTTTGTCGAGAATCGGATAATCTCAGTGATATTCTCCATGGAAATGACCTGCTGATTCCAAATATTACTGCCATTTCTCGATTCCGACGCCTCCTGCGATTTTACTCATAAAAAACGAAAGAAAAAAAAGTGGAAAAAAAATAAAAAGTAAATCGTCGATTAAAAATCGTAGGAATTTTTTATTTCAAATCGGTTTGCAGTTTCTGAAAGTGTAGGTTCTACAGATTCGAACATTAGGTATCATTCCTGCCTTCCGGATATTTTGGAAAATTTCAGATTTTAAAAAAAAAGGAAAGGGGTACCCCTTCTCATTTTTTTGGGCCAAAAAATTTTTTGTCGAGAATCGGATAATCTCAGTGATATTCTCCATGGAAATGACCTGCTGATTCCAAATATTACTGCCATTTCTCGATTCCGACGCCTCCTGCGATTTTACTCATAAAAAACGAAAGAAAAAAAAGTGGAAAAAAAATAAAAAGTAAATCGTCGATTAAAAATCGTAGGAATTTTTTATTTCAAATCGGTTTGCAGTTTCTGAAAGTGTAGGTTCTACAGATTCGAACAATAGGTATCATTCCTGCCTTCCGAATATTTCGGAAAATTTCAGATTTTTGAAAAAAAGGAAAGGGGTACCCCTTCTCATTTTTTTGGGCCAAAAAATTTTTTTCGAGAATCGGATAATCTCAATGATATTTTCCATGGAAATGACCTGCTGATTCCAAATATGACTGCCATTTCTCGATTCCGACGCCTCCTGCGATTTTACCTATAAAAAACGAGAGAAAAAAAAGTGGAAAAAAAATAAAAAGTAAATCGTCGATTAAAAATCGTAGGAATTTTTTATTTTAAATCGGTTTGCAGTTTCTGAAAGTGTAGGTTCTACAGATTCGAACAATAGGTATCATTCCTGCCTTCCGAATATTTTGGAAAATTTCAGATTTTACAAAAAAAGGAAAGGGGTACCCCTTCTCATTTTTTTGGGCCAAAAAATTTTCTGTCGAGAATCGGATAATCTCAGTGATATTCTCCATGGCAATGACCTGCTGATTCCAAATATTACTGCCATTTCTCGATTCCGACGCCTCCTGCGATTTTACCTATAAAAAACGAGAGAAAAAAAAGTGGAAAAAAAATAAAAAGTAAATCGTCGATTAAAAATCGTAGGAATTTTTTATTTCAAATCGGTTTGCAGTTTCTGAAAGTGTAGGTTCTACAAATTCGAACAATAGGTATCATTCCTGCCTTCCGAATATTTTGGAAAATTTCAGATTTTACAAAAAAAGGAAAGGGGTACCCCTTCTCATTTTTTTGGGCCAAAAAATTTTTTGTCGAGAATCGGATAATCTCAGTGATATTCTCCATGGAAATGACCTGCTGATTCCAAATATTACTGCCATTTCTCGATTCCGACGCCTCCTGCGATTTTACTCATAAAAAACGAAAGAAAAAAAAGTGGAAAAAAAATAAAAAGTAAATCGTCGATTAAAAATCGTAGGAATTTTTTATTTCAAATCGGTTGGCAGTTTCTGAAAGTGTAGGTTCTACAGATTCGAACAATAGGTATCATTCCTGCCTTCCGAATATTTTGGAAAATTTCAGATTTTAAAAAAAAAGGAAAGGGGTACCCCTTCTCATTTTTTTGGGCCAAAAACTTTTTTGTCGAGAATCGGATAATCTCAGTGATATTCTCCATGGAAATGACCTGCTGATTCCAAATATTACTGCCATTTCTCGATTCCGACGCCTCCTGCGATTTTACTCATAAAAAACGAAAAAAAAAAAAGTGAAAAAAAAATAAAAAGTAAATCGTCGATTAAAAATCGTAGGAATTTTTTATTTCAAATCGGTTTGCAGTTTCTGAAAGTGTAGGTTCTACAGATTCGAACAATAGGTATCATTCCTGCCTTCCGAATATTTCGGAAAATTTCAGATTTTTGAAAAAAAGGAAAGGGGTACCCCTTCTCATTTTTTTGGGCCAAAAAATTTTTTTCCGAGAATCGGATAATCTCAGTGATATTCTCCATGGAAATGACCTGCTGATTCCAAATATTACTGCCATTTCTCGATTCCGACGCCTCCTGCGATTTTACTCATAAAAAACGAAAGAAAAAAAAGTGAAAAAAAAATAAAAAGTAAATCGTCGATTAAAAATCGTAGGAATTTTTTATTTCAAATCGGTTTGCAGTTTCTGAAAGTGTAGGTTCTACAGATTCGAACAATAGGTATCATTCCTGCCTTCCGAATATTTCGGAAAATTTCAGATTTTTGAAAAAAAGGAAAGGGGTACCCCTTCTCATTTTTTTGGGCCAAAAAATTTTTTTCCGAGAATCGGATAATCTCAATGATATTTTCCATGGAAATGACCTGCTGATTCCAAATATGACTGCCATTTCTCGATTCCGACGCCTCCTGCGATTTTACCTATAAAAAACGAGAGAAAAAAAAGTGGAAAAAAAATAAAAAGTAAATCGTCGATTAAAAATCGTAGGAATTTTTTATTTTAAATCGGTTTGCAGTTTCTGAAAGTGTAGGTTCTACAGATTCGAACAATAGGTATCATTCCTGCCTTCCGAATATTTTGGAAAATTTCAGATTTTACAAAAAAAGGAAAGGGGTACCCCTTCTCATTTTTTTGGGCCAAAAAATTTTTTGTCGAGAATCGGATAATCTCAGTGATATTCTCCATGGAAATGACCTGCTGATTCCAAATATTACTGCCATTTCTCGATTCCGACGCCTCCTGCGATTTTACTTATAGTAAACGAGAGAAAAAAAAGTGGAAAAAAAATAAAAAGTAAATCGTCGATTAAAAATCGTAGGAATTTTTTATTTCAAATCGGTTTGCAGTTTCTGAAAGTGTAGGTTCTACAGATTCGAACAATAGGTATCATTTCTGCCTTCCGAATATTTTGGAAAATTTCAGATTTTTGAAAAAAAGGAAAGGGGTACCCCTTCTCATTTTTTTGGGCCAAAAAATTTTTTTTCGAGAATCGGATAATCTCAATGATATTCTCCATGGAAATGACCTGCTGATTCCAAATATGACTGCCGTTTCTCGATTCCGACGCCTCCTGCGATTTTACTCATAAAAAACGAGAGAAACAAAAGTGGAAAAAAAATAAAAAGTAAATCGTCGATTAAAAATCGTAGGAATTTTTTATTTCAAATCGGTTTGCAGTTTCTGAAAGTGTAGGTTCTACAGATTCGAACAATAGGTATCATTCCTGCCTTCCGAATATTTCGGAAAATTTCAGATTTTTGAAAAAAAGGAAAGGGGTACCCCTTCTCATTTTTTTTGGCCAAAAATTTTTTTTCCGAGAATCGGATAATCTCAATGATATTTTCCATAGAAATGACCTGCTGATTCCAAATATGACTGCCATTTCTCGATTCCGACGCCTCCTGCGATTTCACCTATGAAAAACGAGAGAAAAAAAAGTGGAAAAAAAATAAAAAGTAAATCGTCGATTAAAAATCGTAGGAATTTTTTATTTCAAATCGGTTTGCAGTTTCTGAAAGTGTAGGTTCTACAGATTCGAACAATAGGTATCATTCCTGCCTTCCGAATATTTCGGAAAATTTCAGATTTTACAAAAAAAGGAAAGGGGTACCCCTTCTCATTTTTTTGGGCCAAAAAATTTTCTGTCGAGAATCGGATAATCTCAGTGATATTCTCCATGGAAATGACCTGCTGATTCCAAATATTACTGCCATTTCTCGATTCCGACGCCTCCTGCGATTTTACCTATAAAAAACGAGAGAAAAAAAAGTGGAAAAAAAATAAAAAGTAAATCGTCGATTAAAAATCGTAGGAATTTTTTATTTCAAATCGGTTTGCAGTTTCTGAAAGTGTAGGTTCTACAGATTCGAAAAATAGGTATCATTCCTGCCTTCCGAATATTTCGGAAAATTTCAGATTTTACAAAAAAAGGAAAGGGGTACCCCTTCTCATTTTTTTGGGCCAAAAAATTTTTTGTCGAGAATCGGATAATCTCAGTGATATTCTCCATGGAAATGACCTGCTGATTCCAAATATGACTGCCATTTCTCGATTCCGACGCCTCCTGCGATTTTACCTATAAAAAACGAGAGAAAAAAAAGTGGAAAAAAAATAAAAAGTAAATCGTCGATTAAAAATCGTAGGAATTTTTTATTTCAAATCGGTTTGCAGTTTCTGAAAGTGTAGGTTCTACAAATTCGAACAATAGGTATCATTCCTGCCTTCCGAATATTTTGGAAAATTTCAGATTTTACAAAAAAAGGAAAGGGGTACCCCTTCTCATTTTTTTGGGCCAAAAAATTTTTGTCGAGAATCGGATAATCTCAGTGATATTCTCCATGGAAATGACCTGCTGATTCCAAATATTACTGCCATTTCTCGATTCCGACGCCTCCTGCGATTTTACTCATAAAAAACGAGAGAAAAAAAAGTGGAAAAAAAATAAAAAGTAAATCGTCGATTAAAAATCGTGGGAATTTTTTATTTCAAATCGGTTTGCAGTTTCTGAAAGTGTAGGTTCTACAAATTCGAACAATAGGTATCATTCCTGCCTTCCGAATATTTTGGAAAATTTCAGATTTTACAAAAAAAGGAAAGGGGTACCCCTTCTCATTTTTTTGGGCCAAAAAATTTTTTGTCGAGAATCGGATAATCTCAGTGATATTCTCCATGGAAATGACCTGCTGATTCCAAATATTACTGCCATTTCTCGATTCCGACGCCTCCTGCGATTTTACTCATAAAAAACGAAAGAAAAAAAAGTGGAAAAAAAATAAAAAGTAAATCGTCGATTAAAAATCGTAGGAATTTTTTATTTCAAATCGGTTTGCAGTTTCTGAAAGTGTAGGTTCTAGAGATTCGAACATTAGGTATCATTCCTGCCTTCCGGATATTTTGGAAAATTTCAGATTTTAAAAAAAAAGGAAAGGGGTACCCCTTCTCATTTTTTTGGGCCAAAAAATTTTTTGTCGAGAATCGGATAATCTCAGTGATATTCTCCATGGAAATGACCTGCTGATTCCAAATATTACTGCCATTTCTCGATTCCGACGCCTCCTGCGATTTTACTCATAAAAAACGAAAGAAAAAAAAGTGGAAAAAAAATAAAAAGTAAATCGTCGATTAAAAATCGTAGGAATTTTTTATTTTAAATCGGTTTGCAGTTTCTGAAAGTGTAGGTTCTACAGATTCGAACAATAGGTATCATTCCTGCCTTCCGAATATTTTGGAAAATTTCAGATTTTTGAAAAAAAGGAAAGGGGTACCCCTTCTCATTTTTTTGGGCCAAAAAATTTTTTTCCGAGAATCGGATAATCTCAATGATATTTTCCATGGAAATGACCTGCTGATTCCAAATATGACTGCCATTTCTCGATTCCGACGCCTCCTGCGATTTTACCTATAAAAAACGAGAGAAAAAAAAGTGGAAAAAAAATAAAAAGTAAATCGTCGATTAAAAATCGTAGGAATTTTTTATTTTAAATCGGTTTGCAGTTTCTGAAAGTGTAGGTTCTACAGATTCGAACAATAGGTATCATTCCTGCCTTCCGAATATTTTGGAAAATTTCAGATTTTACAAAAAAAGGGAAGGGGTACCCCTTCTCATTTTTTTGGGCCAAAAAATTTTCTGTCGAGAATCGGATAATCTCAGTGATATTCTCCATGGCAATGACCTGCTGATTCCAAATATTACTGCCATTTCTCGATTCCGACGCCTCCTGCGATTTTACCTATAGAAAACGAGAGAAAAAAAAGTGGAAAAAAAATAAAAAGTAAATCGTCGATTAAAAATCGTAGGAATTTTTTATTTCAAATCGGTTTGCAGTTTCTGAAAGTGTAGGTTCTACAGATTCGAACAATAGGTATCATTCCTGCCTCCCGAATATTTCGGAAAATTTCAGATTTTTGAAAAAAAGGAAAGGGGTTCTCATTTTTTTCCCTTCTCATTTTTTTGGGCCAAAAAATTTTTTGTCGAGAATCGGATAATCTCAGTGATATTCTCCATGGAAATGACCTGCTGATTCCAAATATTACTGCCATTTCTCGATTCCGACGCCTCCTGCGATTTTACCTGTAGTAAACGAGAGAAAAAAAAGTGGAAAAAAAATAAAAAGTAAATCGTCGATTAAAAATCGTAGGAATTTTTTATTTCAAATCGGTTTGCAGTTTCTGAAAGTGTAGGTTCTACAGATTCGAACAATAGGTATCATTCCTGCCTTCCGAATATTTTGGAAAATTTCAGATTTTACAAAAAAAGGAAAGGGGTTCTCATTTTTTTCCCTTCTCATTTTTTTGGGCCAAAAAATTTTTTGTCGAGAATCGGATAATCTCAGTGATATTCTCCATGGAAATGACCTGCCGATTCCAAATATTACTGCCATTTCTCGATTCCGACGCCTCCTGCGATTTTACTCATAAAAAACGAAAGAAAAAAAAGTGGAAAAAAAATAAAAAGTAAATCGTCGATTAAAAATCGTAGGAATTTTTTATTTCAAATCGGTTAGCAGTTTCTGAAAGTGTAGGCTCTACAGATTCGAACAATAGGTATCATTCCTGCCTTCCGAATATTTCGGAAAATTTCAGATTGTTGAAAAAAAGAAAAGGGGTACCCCTTCTCATTTTTTTGGGCCAAAAAATTTTTTTCCGAGAATCGGATAATCTCAATGATATTTTCCATGGAAATGACCTGCTGATTCCAAATATGACTGCCATTTCTCGATTCCGACGCCTCCTGCGATTTTACCTATAAAAAACGAGAGACAAAAAAGTGGAAAAAAATTAAAAAGTAAATCGTCGATTAAAAATCGTAGGAATTTTTTATTTCAAATCGGTTTGCAGTTTCTGAAAGTGTAGGTTCTACAGATTCGAACAATAGGTATCATTCCTGCCTTCCGAATATTTCGGAAAATTTCAGATTTTACAAAAAAAGGAAAGGGGTACCCCTTCTCATTTTTTTGGGCCAAAAAATTTTTTTCCGAGAATCGGATAATCTCAATGATATTTTCCATGGAAATGACCTGCTGATTCCAAATATGACTGCCATTTCTCGATTCCGACGCCTCCTGCGATTTTACCTATAAAAAACGAGAGACAAAAAAGTGGAAAAAAAATAAAAAGTAAATCGTCGATTAAAAATCGTAGGAATTTTTTATTTCAAATCGGTTTGCAGTTTCTGAAAGTGTAGGTTCTACAGATTCGAACAATAGGTATCATTCCTGCCTTCCGAATATTTTGGAAAATTTCAGATTTTTGAAAAAAAGGAAAGGGGTACCCCTTCTCATTTTTTTGGGCCAAAAAATTTTTTTCCGAGAATCGGATAATCTCAATGATATTTTCCATGGAAATGACCTGCTGATTCCAAATATGACTGCCATTTCTCGATTCCGACGCCTCCTGCGATTTTACCTATAAAAAACGAGAGAAAAAAAAGTGGAAAAAAAATAAAAAGTAAATCGTCGATTAAAAATCGTAGGAATTTTTTATTTTAAATCGGTTTGCAGTTTCTGAAAGTGTAGGTTCTACAGATTCGAACAATAGGTATCATTCCTGCCTTCCGAATATTTTGGAAAATTTCAGATTTTACATAAAAAGGAAAGGGGTACCCCTTCTCATTTTTTTGGGCCAAAAAATTTTCTGTCGAGAATCGGATAATCTCAGTGATATTCTTCATGGCAATGACCTGCTGATTCCAAATATTACTGCCATTTCTCGATTCCGACGCCTCCTGCGATTTTACCTATAGAAAACGAGAAAAAAAAAAGTGGAAAAAAAATAAAAAGTAAATCGTCGATTAAAAATCGTAGGAATTTTTTATTTCAAATCGGTTTGCAGTTTCTGAAAGTGTAGGTTCTACAGATTCGAACAATAGGTATCATTCCTGCCTCCCGAATATTTCGGAAAATTTCAGATTTTCGAAAAAAAGGAAAGGGGTACCCCTTCTCATTTTTTTGGGCCAAAAAATTTTTTTCCGAGAATCGGATAATCTCAATGATATTTTCCATGGAAATGACCTGCTGATTCCAAATATGACTGCCATTTCTCGATTCCAACGCCTCCTGCGATTTTACCTATAAAAAACGAGAGAAAAAAAAGTGGAAAAAAAATAAAAAGTAAATCGTCGATTAAAAATCGTAGGAATTTTTTATTTCAAATCGGTTTGCAGTTTCTGAAAGGGTAGGTTCTACAGATTCGAACAATAGGTATCATTCCTGCCTTCCGAATATTTCGGAAAATTTCAGATTTTTGAAAAAAAGGAAAGGGGTACCCCTTCTCATTTTTTTGGGCCAAAAAATTTTTTTTCGAGAATCGGATAATCTCAATGATATTATCCATGGAAATGACCTGCTGATTCCAAATATGACTGCCATTTCTCGATTCCGACGCCTCCTGCGATTTTACCTATAAAAAACGAGAAAAAAAAAAGTGAAAAAAAAATAAAAAGTAAATCGTCGATTAAAAATCGTAGGAATTTTTTATTTCAAATCGGTTTGCAGTTTCTGAAAGTGTAGGTTCTACAGATTCGAACAATAGGTATCATTCCTGCCTTCCGAATATTTCGGAAAATTTCGGATTTTACAAAAAAAGGAAAGGGGTACCCCTTCTCATTTTTTTGGGCCAAAAAATTTTCTGTCGAGAATCGGATAATCTCAGTGATATTCTCCATGAAAATGACCTGCTGATTCCAAATATTACTGCCATTTCTCGATTACGACGCCTCCTGCGATTTTACCTATAGAAAACGAGAGAAAAAAAAGTGGAAAAAAAATAAAAAGTAAATCGTCGATTAAAAATCGTAGGAATTTTTTATTTCAAATCGGTTTGCAGTTTCTGAAAGTGTAGGTTCTACAGATTCGAACAATAGGTATCATTCCTGCCTCCCGAATATTTCGGAAAATTTCAGATTTTTGAAAAAAAGGAAAGGGGTACCCCTTCTCATTTTTTTGGGCCAAAAAATTTTTTTCCGAGAATCGGATAATCTCAATGATATTTTCCATGGAAATGACCTGCTGATTCCAAATATGACTGCCATTTCTCGATTCCGACGCCTCCTGCGATTTTACCTATAAAAAACGAGAGAAAAAAAAGTGGAAAAAAAATAAAAAGTAAATCGTCGATTAAAAATCGTAGGAATTTTTTATTTCAAATCGGTTTGCAGTTTCTGAAAGTGTAGGTTCTACAGATTCGAACAATAGGTATCATTCCTGCCTTCCGAATATTTCGGAAAATTTCAGATTTTACAAAAAAAGGAAAGGGGTACCCCTTCTCATTTTTTTGGGCCAAAAAATTTTTTGTTGAGAATCGGATAATCTCAGTGATATTCTCCATGGAAATGACCTGCTGATTCCAAATATTACTGCCATTTCTCGATTCCGACGCCTCCTGCGATTTTACCTATAGAAAACGAGAGAAAAAAAAGTGGAAAAAAAATAAAAAGTAAATCGTCGATTAAAAATCGTAGGAATTTTTTATTTCAAATCGGTTTGCAGTTTCTGAAAGTGTAGGTTCTACAGATTCGAACAATAGGTATCATTCCTGCCTTCCGAATATTTTGGAAAATTTCAGATTTAAAAGAAAAAGAAAAGGGGTACCCCTTCTAATTTTTTGGGCCAAAAAATTTTTTGTCGAGAATCGGATAATCTCAGTGATATTCTCCATGGAAATGACCTGCTGATTCCAAATATTACTGCCATTTCTTGATTCCGACGCCTCCTGCGATTTTACTCATAAAAAACGAAAGAAAAAAAAGTGGAAAAAAAATAAAAAGTAAATCGTCGATTAAAAATCGTAGGAATTTTTTATTTCAAATCGGTTTGCAGTTTCTGAAAGTGTAGGTTCTACAGATTCGAACAATAGGTATCATTCCTGCCTTCCGAATATTTCGGAGAATTTCTGATTTTACAAAAAAAGAAAAGGGGTACCCCTTCTCATTTTTTTGGGCCAAAAAATTTTTTGTCGAGAATCGGATAATCTCAGTGATATTCTCCATGGAAATGACCTGCTGATTCCAAATATTACTGCCATTTCTCGATTCCGACGCCTCCTGCGATTTTACTCATAAAAAACGAAAGAAAAAAAAGTGGAAAAAAAATAAAAAGTAAATCGTCGATTAAAAATCGTAGGAATTTTTTATTTTAAATCGGTTTGCAGTTTCTGAAAGTGTAGGTTCTACAGATTCGAACAATAGGTATCATTCCTGCCTTCCGAATATTTTGGAAAATTTCAGATTTTTGAAAAAAAGGAAAGGGGTACCCCTTCTCATTTTTATGGGCCAAAAATTTTTTTTCCGAGAATCGGATAATCTCAATGATATTTTCCATGGAAATGACCTGCTGATTCCAAATATGACTGCCATTTCTCGATTCCGACGCCTCCTGCGATTTTACCTATAAAAAACGAGAGAAAAAAAAGTGGAAAAAAAATAAAAAGTAAATCGTCGATTAAAAATCGTAGGAATTTTTTATTTCAAATCGGTTTGCAGTTTCTGAAAGTGTAGGTTCTACAGATTCGAACAATAGGTATCATTCCTGCCTTCCGAATATTTCGGAAAATCTCAGATTTTTGAAAAAAAGGAAAGGGGTACCCCTTCTCATTTTTTTGGGCCAAAAAATTTTTTTCCGAGAATCGGATAATCTCAATGATATTTTCCATGGAAATGACCTGCTGATTCCAAATATGACTGCCATTTCTCGATTCCGACGCCTCCTGCGATTTTACCTATAAAAAACGAGAGACAAAAAAGTGGAAAAAAAATAAAAAGTAAATCGTCGATTAAAAATCGTAGGAATTTTTTATTTCAAATCGGTTTGCAGTTTCTGAAAGTGTAGGTTCTACAGATTCGAACAATAGGTATCATTCCTGCCTTCCGAATATTTCGGAAAATTTCGGATTTTACAAAAAAAGGAAAGGGGTACCCCTTCTCATTTTTTTGGGCCAAAAAATTTTCTGTCGAGAATTGGATAATCTCAGTGATATTCTCCATGGAAATGACCTGCTGATTCCAAATATTACTGCCATTTCTCGATTCCGACGCCTCCTGCGATTTTACTCATAAAAAACGAAAGAAAAAAAAGTGGAAAAAAAATAAAAAGTAAATCGTCGATTAAAAATCGTAGGAATTTTTTATTTCAAATCGGTTTGCAGTTTCTGAAAGTGTAGGTTCTACAGATTCGAACAATAGGTATCATTCCTGCCTTCCGAATATTTCGGAAAATTTCAGATTTTTGAAAAAAAGGAAAGGGGTACCCCTTCTCATTTTTTTGGGCCAAAAAATTTTTTTCCGAGAATCGGATAATCTCAATGATATTTTCCATGGAAATGACCTGCTGATTCCAAATATGACTGCCATTTCTCGATTCCGACGCCTCCTGCGATTTTACCTATAAAAAACGAGAGAAAAAAAAGTGGAAAAAAAATAAAAAGTAAATCGTCGATTAAAAATCGTAGGAATTTTTTATTTCAAATCGGTTTGCAGTTTCTGAAAGTGTAGGTTCTACAGATTCGAACAATAGGTATCATTCCTGCCTTCCGAATATTTTGGAAAATTTCAGATTTTACAAAAAAAGGAAAGGGGTACCCCTTCTCATTTTTTTGGGCCAAAAAATTTTCTGTCGAGAATCGGATAATCTCAGTGATATTCTCCATGGAAATGACCTGCTGATTCCAAATATTACTGCCATTTCTCGATTCCGACGCCTCCTGCGATTTTACCTATAAAAAACGAGAAAATAAAAAGTGGAAAAAAAATAAAAAGTAAATCGTCGATTAAAAATCGTAGGAATTTTTTATTTCAAATCGGTTTGCAGTTTCTGAAAGTGTAGGTTCTACAGATTCGAACAATAGGTATCATTCCTGCCTTCCGAATATTTCGGAAAATTTCGGATTTTACAAAAAAAGGAAAGGGGTACCCCTTCTCATTTTTTTGGGCCAAAAAATTTTCTGTCGAGAATCGGATAATCTCAGTGATATTCTCCATGGAAATGACCTGCTGATTCCAAATATTACTGCCATTTCTCGATTCCGACGCCTCCTGCGATTTTACCTATAGAAAACGAGAGAAAAAAAAGTGGAAAAAAAATAAAAAGTAAATCGTCGATTAAAAATCGTAGGAATTTTTTATTTCAAATCGGTTTGCAGTTTCTGAAAGTGTAGGTTCTACAGATTCGAACAATAGGTATCATTCCTGCCTTCCGAATATTTCGGAAAATTTCAGATTTTTGAAAAAAAGGAAAGGGGTACCCCTTCTCATTTTTTTGGGCCAAAAAATTTTTTTCCGAGAATCGGATAATCTCAATGATATTTTCCATGGAAATGACCTGCTGATTCCAAATATGACTGCCATTTCTCGATTCCGACGCCTCCTGCGATTTTACCTATAAAAAACGAGAGAAAAAAAAGTGGAAAAAAAATAAAAAGTAAATCGTCGATTAAAAATCGTAGGAATTTTTTATTTCAAATCGGTTTGCAGTTTCTGAAAGGGTAGGTTCTACAGATTCGAACAATAGGTATCATTCCTGCCTTCCGAATATTTCGGAAAATTTCAGATTTTTGAAAAAAAGGAAAGGGGTACCCCTTCTCATTTTTTTGGGCCAAAAAATTTTTTTTCGAGAATCGGATAATCTCAATGATATTTTCCATGGAAATGACCTGCTGATTCCAAATATGACTGCCATTTCTCGATTCCGACGCCTCCTGCGATTTTACCTATAAAAAACGAGAAAAAAAAAAGTGAAAAAAAAATAAAAAGTAAATCGTCGATTAAAAATCGTAGGAATTTTTTATTTCAAATCGGTTTGCAGTTTCTGAAAGTGTAGGTTCTACAGATTCGAACAATAGGTATCATTCCTGCCTTCCGAATATTTCGGAAAATTTCGGATTTTACAAAAAAAGGAAAGGGGTACCCCTTCTCATTTTTTTGGGCCAAAAAATTTTCTGTCGAGAATCGGATAATCTCAGTGATATTCTCCATGAAAATGACCTGCTGATTCCAAATATTACTGCCATTTCTCGATTACGACGCCTCCTGCGATTTTACCTATAGAAAACGAGAGAAAAAAAAGTGGAAAAAAAATAAAAAGTAAATCGTCGATTAAAAATCGTAGGAATTTTTTATTTCAAATCGGTTTGCAGTTTCTGAAAGTGTAGGTTCTACAGATTCGAACAATAGGTATCATTCCTGCCTCCCGAATATTTCGGAAAATTTCAGATTTTTGAAAAAAAGGAAAGGGGTACCCCTTCTCATTTTTTTGGGCCAAAAAATTTTTTTCCGAGAATCGGATAATCTCAATGATATTTTCCATGGAAATGACCTGCTGATTCCAAATATGACTGCCATTTCTCGATTCCGACGCCTCCTGCGATTTTACCTATAAAAAACGAGAGAAAAAAAAGTGGAAAAAAAATAAAAAGTAAATCGTCGATTAAAAATCGTAGGAATTTTTTATTTCAAATCGGTTTGCAGTTTCTGAAAGTGTAGGTTCTACAGATTCGAACAATCGGTATCATTCCTGCCTTCCGAATATTTCGGAAAATTTCAGATTTTACAAAAAAAGGAAAGGGGTACCCCTTCTCATTTTTTTGGGCCAAAAAATTTTTTGTTGAGAATCGGATAATCTCAGTGATATTCTCCATGGAAATGACCTGCTGATTCCAAATATTACTGCCATTTCTCGATTCCGACGCCTCCTGCGATTTTACCTATAGAAAACGAGAGAAAAAAAAGTGGAAAAAAAATAAAAAGTAAATCGTCGATTAAAAATCGTAGGAATTTTTTATTTCAAATCGGTTTGCAGTTTCTGAAAGTGTAGGTTCTACAGATTCGAACAATAGGTATCATTCCTGCCTTCCGAATATTTTGGAAAATTTCAGATTTAAAAGAAAAAGAAAAGGGGTACCCCTTCTAATTTTTTGGGCCAAAAAATTTTTTGTCGAGAATCGGATAATCTCAGTGATATTCTCCATGGAAATGACCTGCTGATTCCAAATATTACTGCCATTTCTTGATTCCGACGCCTCCTGCGATTTTACTCATAAAAAACGAAAGAAAAAAAAGTGGAAAAAAAATAAAAAGTAAATCGTCGATTAAAAATCGTAGGAATTTTTTATTTCAAATCGGTTTGCAGTTTCTGAAAGTGTAGGTTCTACAGATTCGAACAATAGGTATCATTCCTGCCTTCCGAATATTTCGGAGAATTTCTGATTTTACAAAAAAAGAAAAGGGGTACCCCTTCTCATTTTTTTGGGCCAAAAAATTTTTTGTCGAGAATCGGATAATCTCAGTGATATTCTCCATGGAAATGACCTGCTGATTCCAAATATTACTGCCATTTCTCGATTCCGACGCCTCCTGCGATTTTACTCATAAAAAACGAAAGAAAAAAAAGTGGAAAAAAAATAAAAAGTAAATCGTCGATTAAAAATCGTAGGAATTTTTTATTTTAAATCGGTTTGCAGTTTCTGAAAGTGTAGGTTCTACAGATTCGAACAATAGGTATCATTCCTGCCTTCCGAATATTTTGGAAAATTTCAGATTTTTGAAAAAAAGGAAAGGGGTACCCCTTCTCATTTTTTTGGGCCAAAAATTTTTTTTCCGAGAATCGGATAATCTCAATGATATTTTCCATGGAAATGACCTGCTGATTCCAAATATGACTGCCATTTCTCGATTCCGACGCCTCCTGCGATTTTACCTATAAAAAACGAGAGAAAAAAAAGTGGAAAAAAAATAAAAAGTAAATCGTCGATTAAAAATCGTAGGAATTTTTTATTTCAAATCGGTTTGCAGTTTCTGAAAGTGTAGGTTCTACAGATTCGAACAATAGGTATCATTCCTGCCTTCCGAATATTTTGGAAAATTTCAGATTTTAAAAAAAAAGGAAAGGGGTACCCCTTCTCATTTTTTTGGGCCAAAAAATTTTTTGTCGAGAATCGGATAATCTCAGTGATATTCTCCATGGAAATGACCTGCTGATTCCAAATATTACTGCCATTTCTCGATTCCGACGCCTCCTGCGATTTTACTCATAAAAAACGAAAGAAAAAAAAGTGGAAAAAAAATAAAAAGTAAATCGTCGATTAAAAATCGTAGGAATTTTTTATTTCAAATCGGTTAGCAGTTTCTGAAAGTGTAGGCTCTACAGATTCGAACAATAGGTATCATTCCTGCCTTCCGAATATTTCGGAAAATTTCAGATTGTTGAAAAAAAGGAAAGGGGTACCCCTTCTCATTTTTTTGGGCCAAAAAATTTTTTTCCGAGAATCGGATAATCTCAATGATATTTTCCATGGAAATGACCTGCTGATTCCAAATATGACTGCCATTTCTCAATTCCGACGCCTCCTGCGATTTTACCTATAAAAAACGAGAGACAAAAAAGTGGAAAAAAAATAAAAAGTAAATCGTCGATTAAAAACTGTAGGAATTTTTTATTTCAAATCGGTTTGCAGTTTCTGAAAGTGTAGGTTCTACAGATTCGAACAATAGGTATCATTCCTGCCTTCCGAATATTTCGGAAAATTTCAGATTTTACAAAAAAAGGAAAGGGGTACCCCTTCTCATTTTTTTGGGCCAAAAAATTTTTTGTCGAGAATCGGATAATCTCAGTGATATTCTCCATGGAAATGACCTGCTGATTCCAAATATTACTGCCATTTCTCGATTCCGACGCCTCCTGCGATTTTACCTATAGAAAACGAGAGAAAAAAAAGTGGAAAAAAAATAAAAAGTAAATCGTCGATTAAAAATCGTAGGAATTTTTTATTTCAAATCGGTTTGCAGTTTCTGAAAGTGTAGGTTCTACAGATTCGAACAATAGGTATCATTCCTGCCTTCCGAATATTTTGGAAAATTTCAGATTTTTGAAAAAAGGAAAGGGGTACCCCTTCTCATTTTTTTGGGCCAAAAAATTTTTTTTCGAGAATCGGATAATCTCAATGATATTTTCCATGGAAATGACCTGCTGATTCCAAATATGACTGCCATTTCTCGATTCCGACGCCTCCTGCGATTTTACCTATAAAAAACGAGAGAAAAAAAAGTGGAAAAAAAATAAAAAGTAAATCGTCGATTAAAAATCGTAGGAATTTTTTATTTTAAATCGGTTTGCAGTTTCTGAAAGTGTAGGTTCTACAGATTCGAACAATAGGTATCATTCCTGCCTTCCGAATATTTTGGAAAATTTCAGATTTTACAAAAAAAGGAAAGGGGTACCCCTTCTCATTTTTTTGGGCCAAAAAATTTTCTGTCGAGAATCGGATAATCTCAGTGATATTCTTCATGGCAATGACCTGCTGATTCCAAATATTACTGCCATTTCTCGATTCCGACGCCTCCTGCGATTTTACCTATAGAAAACGAGAGAAAAAAAAGTGGAAAAAAATAAAAAGTAAATCGTCGATTAAAAATCGTAGGAATTTTTTATTTCAAATCGGTTTGCAGTTTCTGAAAGTGTAGGTTCTACAGATTCGAACAATAGGTATCATTCCTGCCTCCCGAATATTTCGGAAAATTTCAGATTTTACAAAAAAAGGAAAGGGGTACCCCTTCTCATTTTTTTGGGCCAAAAATTTTTGTGTCGAGAATCGGATAATCTCAGTGATATTCTCCATGGAAATGACCTGCTGATTCCAAATATTACTGCCATTTCTCGATTCCGACGCCTCCTGCGATTTTACCTATAGAAAACGAGAGAAAAAAAAGTGGAAAAAAAATAAAAAGTAAATCGTCGATTAAAAATCGTAGGAATTTTTTATTTCAAATCGGTTTGCAGTTTCTGAAAGTGTAGGTTCTACAGATTCGAACAATAGGTATCATTCCTGCCTTCCGAATATTTTGGAAAATTTCAGATTTTTGAAAAAAAGGAAAGGGGTACCTTCTCATTTTTTTGGGCCAAAAAATTTTTTTTCGAGAATCGGATAATCTCAATGATATTTTCCATGGAAATGACCTGCTGATTCCGAATATGACTGCCATTTCTCGATTCCGACGCCTCCTGCGATTTTACCTATAAAAAACGAGAGAAAAAAAAGTGGAAAAAAAATAAAAAGTAAATCGTCGATTAAAAATCGTAGGAATTTTTTATTTTAAATCGGTTTGCAGTTTCTGAAAGTGTAGGTTCTACAGATTCGAACAATAGGTATCATTCCTGCCTTCCGAATATTTTGGAAAATTTCAGATTTTACAAAAAAAGGAAAGGGGTACCCCTTCTCATTTTTTTGGGCCAAAAAATTTTCTGTCGAGAATCGGATAATCTCAGTGATATTCTTCATGGCAATGACCTGCTGATTCCAAATATTACTGCCATTTCTCGATTCCGACGCCTCCTGCGATTTTACCTATAGAAAACGAGAGAAAAAAAAGTGGAAAAAAAATAAAAAGTAAATCGTCGATTAAAAATCGTAGGAATTTTTTATTTCAAATCGGTTTGCAGTTTCTGAAAGTGTAGGTTCTACAGATTCGAACAATAGGTATCATTCCTGCCTTCCGAATATTTCGGAAAATTTCAGATTGTTGAAAAAAAGGAAAGGGGTACCCCTTCTCATTTTTTTGGGCCAAAAAATTTTTTGTCGAGAATCGGATAATCTCAGTGATATTCTCCATGGAAATGACCTGCTGATTCCAAATATTACTGCCATTTCTCGATTCCGACGCCTCCTGCGATTTTACCTATAGAAAACGAGAGAAAAAAAAGTGGAAAAAAAATAAAAAGTAAATCGTCGATTAAAAATCGTAGGAATTTTTTATTTCAAATCGGTTTGCAGTTTCTGAAAGTGTAGGTTCTACAGATTCGAACAATAGGTATCATTCCTGCCTTCCGAATATTTTGGAAAATTTCAGATTTTTGAAAAAAAGGAAAGGGGTACCCCTTCTCATTTTTTTGGGCCAAAAAATTTTTTTTCGAGAATCGGATAATCTCAATGATATTTTCCATGGAAATGACCTGCTGATTCCAAATATGGCTGCCATTTCTCGATTCCGACGCCTCCTGCGATTTTACCTATAAAAAACGAGAGAAAAAAAAGTGGAAAAAAAATAAAAAGTAAATCGTCGATTAAATATCGTAGGAATTTTTTATTTTAAATCGGTTTGCAGTTTCTGAAAGTGTAGGTTCTACAGATTCGAACAATAGGTATCATTCCTGCCTTCCGAATATTTTGGAAAATTTCAGATTTTACAAAAAAAGGAAAGGGGTACCCCTTCTCATTTTTTTGGGCCAAAAAATTTTCTGTCGAGAATCGGATAATCTCAGTGATATTCTTCATGGCAATGACCTGCTGATTCCAAATATTACCGCCATTTCTCGATTCCGACGCCTCCTGCGATTTTACCTATAGAAAACGAGAGAAAAAAAAGTGGAAAAAAAATAAAAAGTAAATCGTCGATTAAAAATCGTAGGAATTTTTTATTTCAAATCGGTTTGCAGTTTCTGAAAGTGTAGGTTCTACAGATTCGAACAATAGGTATCATTCCTGCCTCCCGAATATTTCGGAAGATTTCAGATTTTCGAAAAAAAGGAAAGGGGTACCCCTTCTCATTTTTTTGGGCCAAAAAATTTTTTTCCGAGAATCGGATAATCTCAATGATATTTTCCATGGAAATGACCTGCTGATTCCAAATATGACTGCCATTTCTCGATTCCGACGCCTCCTGCGATTTTACCTATAAAAAACGAGAGAAAAAAAAGTGGAAAAAAAATAAAAAGTAAATCGTCGATTAAAAATCGTAGGAATTTTTTATTTCAAATCGGTTTGCAGTTTCTGAAAGTGTAGGTTCTACAGATTCGAACAATAGGTATCATTCCTGCCTTCCGAATATTTCGGAAAATTTCATTTCATTTTTTTGGGCCAAAAAATTTTTTGTCGAGAATCGGATAATCTCAGTGATATTCTCCATGGAAATGACCTGCTGATTCCAAATATGACTGCCATTTCTCGATTCCGACGCCTCCTGCGATTTTACCTATAAAAAACGAGAGAAAAAAAAGTGGAAAAAAAATAAAAAGTAAATCGTCGATTAAAAATCGTAGGAATTTTTTATTTCAAATCGGTTTGCAGTTTCTGAAAGTGTAGGTTCTACAGATTCGAACAATAGGTATCATTCCTGCCTTCCGAATATTTTGGAAAATTTCAGATTTTACAAAAAAAGGAAAGGGGATCACCCCCCCCCCCCCTTCCCATTTTTTTCTCCCCCCTTCTCGTTTTTCGTACCCCTTCTCATTTTTTTGGGCCAAAAAATTTTTTGTCGAGAATCGGATAATCTCAGTGATATTCTCCATGGAAATGACCTGCTGATTCCAAATATTACTGCCATTTCTCGATTCCGACGCCTCCTGCGATTTTACCTATAGTAAACGAAAAAAAAAAAAGTGGAAAAAAAATAAAAAGTAAATCGTCGATTAAAAATCGTAGGAATTTTTTATTTCAAATCGGTTTGCAGTTTCTGAAAGTGTAGGTTCTACAGATTCGAACAATAGGTATCATTCCTGCCTTCCGAATATTTTGGAAAATTTCAGATTCTAAAAAAAAAGGAAAGGGGTACCCCTTCTCATTTTTTTGGGCCAAAAAATTTTTTTCCGAGAATCGGATAATCTCAATGATATTTTCCATGGAAATGACCTGCTGATTCCAAATATGACTGCCATTTCTCGATTCCGACGCCTCCTGCGATTTTACCTATAAAAAACGAGAGACAAAAAAGTGGAAAAAAAATAAAAAGTAAATCGTCGATTAAAAATCGTAGGAATTTTTTATTTCAAATCGGTTTGCAGTTTCTGAAAGTGTAGGTTCTACAGATTCGAACAATAGGTATCATTCCTGCCTTCCGAATATTTCGGAAAATTTCGGATTTTACAAAAAAAGGAAAGGGGTACCCCTTCTCATTTTTTTGGGCCAAAAAATTTTCTGTCGAGAATCGGATAATCTCAGTGATATTCTCCATGGAAATGACCTGCTGATTCCAAATATTACTGCCATTTCTCGATTTCGACGCCTCCTGCGATTTTACCTATAGAAAACGAGAGAAAAAAAAGTGGAAAAAAAATAAAAAGTAAATGGTCGATTAAAAATCGTAGGAATTTTTTATTTCAAATCGGTTTGCAGTTTCTGAAAGTGTAGGCTCTACAGATTCGAACAATAGGTATCATTCCTGCCTTCCGAATATTTCGGAAAATCTCAGATTTTTGAAAAAAAGGAAAGGGGTACCCCTTCTCATTTTTTTGGGCCAAAAAATTTTTTTCCGAGAATCGGATAATCTCAATGATATTTTCCATGGAAATGACCTGCTGATTCCAAATATGACTGCCATTTCTCGATTCCGACGCCTCCTGCGATTTTACCTATAAAAAACGAGAGACAAAAAAGTGGAAAAAAAATAAAAAGTAAATCGTCGATTAAAAATCGTAGGAATTTTTTATTTCAAATCGGTTTGCAGTTTCTGAAAGTGTAGGTTCTACAGATTCGAACAATAGGTATCATTCCTGCCTTCCGAATATTTCGGAAAATTTCGGATTTTACAAAAAAAGGAAAGGGGTACCCCTTCTCATTTTTTTGGGCCAAAAAATTTTCTGTCGAGAATTGGATAATCTCAGTGATATTCTCCATGGAAATGACCTGCTGATTCCAAATATTACTGCCATTTCTCGATTCCGACGCCTCCTGCGATTTTACTCATAAAAAACAAAAGAAAAAAAAGTGGAAAAAAAATAAAAAGTAAATCGTCGATTAAAAATCGTAGGAATTTTTTATTTCAAATCGGTTTGCAGTTTCTGAAAGTGTAGGTTCTACAGATTCGAACAATAGGTATCATTCCTGCCTTCCGAATATTTCGGAAAATTTCAGATTTTTGAAAAAAAGGAAAGGGGTACCCCTTCTCATTTTTTTGGGCCAAAAAATTTTTTTCCGAGAATCGGATAATCTCAATGATATTTTCCATGGAAATGACCTGCTGATTCCAAATATGACTGCCATTTCTCGATTCCGACGCCTCCTGCGATTTTACCTATAAAAAACGAGAGAAAAAAAAGTGGAAAAAAAATAAAAAGTAAATCGTCGATTAAAAATCGTAGGAATTTTTTATTTCAAATCGGTTTGCAGTTTCTGAAAGTGTAGGTTCTACAGATTCGAACAATAGGTATCATTCCTGCCTTCCGAATATTTTGGAAAATTTCAGATTTTACAAAAAAAGGAAAGGGGTACCCCTTCTCATTTTTTTGGGCCAAAAAATTTTCTGTCGAGAATCGGATAATCTCAGTGATATTCTCCATGGAAATGACCTGCTGATTCCAAATATTACTGCCATTTCTCGATTCCGACGCCTCCTGCGATTTTACCTATAAAAAACGAGAAAATAAAAAGTGGAAAAAAAATAAAAAGTAAATCGTCGATTAAAAATCGTAGGAATTTTTTATTTCAAATCGGTTTGCAGTTTCTGAAAGTGTAGGTTCTACAGATTCGAACAATAGGTATCATTCCTGCCTTCCGAATATTTCGGAAAATTTCGGATTTTACAAAAAAAGGAAAGGGGTACCCCTTCTCATTTTTTTGGGCCAAAAAATTTTCTGTCGAGAATCGGATAATCTCAGTGATATTCTCCATGTAAATGACCTGCTGATTCCAAATATTACTGCCATTTCTCGATTCCGACGCCTCCCGCGATTTTACCTATAGAAAACGAGAGAAAAAAAAGTGGAAAAAAAATAAAAAGTAAATCGTCGATTAAATATCGTAGGAATTTTTTATTTCAAATCGGTTTGCAGTTTCTGAAAGTGTAGGTTCTACAGATTCGAACAATAGGTATCATTCCTGCCTTCCGAATATTTCGGAAAATTTCAGATTTTACGAAAAAAGAAAAGGGGTACCCCTTCTCATTTTTTTGGGCCAAAAAATTTTTTGTCGAGAATCGGATAATCTCAGTGATATTCTCCATGGAAATGACCTGCTGATTCCAAATATTACTGCCATTTCTCGATTCCGACGCCTCCTGCGATTTTACTCATAAAAAACGAAAGAAAAAAAAGTGGAAAAAAAATAAAAAGTAAATCGTCGATTAAAAATCGTAGGAATTTTTTATTTCAAATCGGTTTGCAGTTTCTGAAAGTGTAGGTTCTACAGATTCGAACAATAGGTATCATTCCTGCCTTCCGAATATTTCGGAAAATTTCAGATTTTACAAAAAAAGGAAAGGGGTACCCCTTCTCATTTTTTTGGGCCCAAAAATTTTTTTCCGAGAATCGGATAATCTCAATGATATTTTCCATGGAAATGACCTGCTGATTCCAAATATGACTGCCATTTCTCGATTCCGACGCCTCCTGCGATTTTACCTATAGAAAACGAGAGAAAAAAAAGTGGAAAAAAAATAAAAAGTAAATCGTCGATTAAAAATCGTAGGAATTTTTTATTTCAAATCGGTTTGCAGTTTCTGAAAGTGTAGGTTCTACAGATTCGAACAATAGGTATCATTCCTGCCTCCCGAATATTTCGGAAAATTTCAGATTTTTGAAAAAAAGGAAAGGGGTACCCCTTCTCATTTTTTTGGGCCAAAAAATTTTTTGTCGAGAATCGGATAATCTCAGTGATATTCTCCATGGAAATGACCGGCTGATTCCAAATATTACTGCCATTTCTCGATTCCGACGCCTCCTGCGATTTTACCTATAGAAAACGAGAGAAAAAAAAGTGGAAAAAAAATAAAAAGTAAATCGTCGATTAAAAATCGTAGGAATTTTTTATTTCAAATCGGTTTGCAGTTTCTGAAAGTGTAGGTTCTACAGATTCGAACAATAGGTATCATTCCTGCCTTCCGAATATTTCGGAAAATTTCAGATTTTACAAAAAAAGGAAAGGGGTACCCCTTCTCATTTTTTTGGGCCAAAAAATTTTCTGTCGAGAATCGGATAATCTCAGTGATATTTTCCATGGAAATGACCTGCTGATTCCAAATATGACTGCCATT
The DNA here is from genome assembly GCA_963989295.1 of Ametastegia equiseti. NCBI lineage: Eukaryota > Metazoa > Arthropoda > Insecta > Hymenoptera > Tenthredinidae > Ametastegia > Ametastegia equiseti. The sequence continues at coordinate 4,707,643 of OZ022402.1, forward strand.
TCTCGATTCCGACGCCTCCTGCGATTTTACCTATAAAAAACGAGAAAAAAAAAAGTGGAAAAAAAATAAAAAGTAAATCGTCGATTAAAAATCGTAGGAATTTTTTATTTCAAATCGGTTTGCAGTTTCTGAAAGTGTAGGTTCTACAGATTCGAACAATAGGTATCATTCCTGCCTTCCGAATATTTCGGAAAATTTCGGATTTTACAAAAAAAGGAAAGGGGTACCCCTTCTCATTTTTTTGGGCCAAAAAATTTTCTGTCGAGAATCGGATAATCTCAGTGATATTCTCCATGGAAATGACCTGCTGATTCCAAATATTACTGCCATTTCTCGATTCCGACGCCTCCTGCGATTTTACCTATAGAAAACGAGAGAAAAAAAAGTGGAAAAGAAATAAAAAGTAAATCGTCAATTAAAAATCGTAGGAATTTTTTATTTCAAATCGGTTTGCAGTTTCTGAAAGTGTAGGTTCTACAGATTCGAACAATAGGTATCATTCCTGCCTCCCGAATATTTCGGAAAATTTCAGATTTTTGAAAAAAAGGAAAGGGTAGTAGAAAGGAAAGTACCCCTTCTCATTTTTTTGGGCCAAAAAATTTTTTTCCGAGAATCGGATAATCTCAATGATATTTTCCATGGAAATGACCTGCTGATTCCAAATATGACTGCCATTTCTCGATTCCGACGCCTCCTGCGATTTTACCTATAAAAAACGAGAGAAAAAAAAGTGGAAAAAAAATAAAAAGTAAATCGTCGATTAAAAATCGTAGGAATTTTTTATTTCAAATCGGTTTGCAGTTTCTGAAAGTGTAGGTTCTACAGATTCGAACAATAGGTATCATTCCTGCCTTCCGAATATTTCGGAAAATTTCAGATTTTACAAAAAAAGGAAAGGGGTACCCCTTCTCAGTTTTTTGGGCCAAAAAATTTTTTGTTGAGAATCGGATAATCTCAGTGATATTCTCCATGGAAATGACCTGCTGATTCCAAATATTACTGCCATTTCTCGATTCCGACGCCTCCTGCGATTTTACCTATAGAAAACGAGAGAAAAAAAAGTGGAAAAAAAATAAAAAGTAAATCGTCGATTAAAAATCGTAGGAATTTTTTATTTCAAATCGGTTTGCAGTTTCTGAAAGTGTAGGTTCTACAGATTCGAACAATAGGTATCATTCCTGCCTTCCGAATATTTTGGAAAATTTCAGATTTAAAAGAAAAAGAAAAGGGGTACCCCTTCTCATTTTTTTGGGCCAAAAAATTTTTTGTCGAGAATCGGATAATCTCAGTGATATTCTCCATGGAAATGACCTGCTGATTCCAAATATTACTGCCATTTCTTGATTCCGACGCCTCCTGCGATTTTACTCATAAAAAACGAAAGAAAAAAAAGTGGAAAAAAAATAAAAAGTAAATCGTCGATTAAAAATCGTAGGAATTTTTTATTTCAAATCGGTTTGCAGTTTCTGAAAGTGTAGGTTCTACAGATTCGAACAATAGGTATCATTCCTGCCTTCCGAATATTTCGGAAAATTTCAGATTTTACGAAAAAAGAAAAGGGGTACCCCTTCTCATTTTTTTGGGCCAAAAAATTTTTTGTCGAGAATCGGATAATCTCAGTGATATTCTCCATGGAAATGACCTGCTGATTCCAAATATTACTGCCATTTCTCGATTCCGACGCCTCCTGCGATTTTACTCATAAAAAACGAAAGAAAAAAAAGTGGAAAAAAAATAAAAAGTAAATCGTCGATTAAAAATCGTAGGAATTTTTTATTTCAAATCGGTTTGCAGTTTCTGAAAGTGTAGGTTCTACAGATTCGAACAATAGGTATCATTCCTGCCTTCCGAATATTTCGGACAATTTCAGATTTTACAAAAAAAGGAAAGGGGTACCCCTTCTCATTTTTTTGGGCCCAAAAATTTTTTTCCGAGAATCGGATAATCTCAATGATATTTTCCATGGAAATGACCTGCTGATTCCAAATATGACTGCCATTTCTCGATTCCGACGCCTCCTGCGATTTTACCTATAGAAAACGAGAGAAAAAAAAGTGGAAAAAAAATAAAAAGTAAATCGTCGATTAAAAATCGTAGGAATTTTTTATTTCAAATCGGTTTGCAGTTTCTGAAAGTGTAGGTTCTACAGATTCGAACAATAGGTATCATTCCTGCCTCCCGAATATTTCGGAAAATTTCAGATTTTTGAAAAAAAGGAAAGGGGTACCCCTTCTCATTTTTTTGGGCCAAAAAATTTTTTGTCGAGAATCGGATAATCTCAGTGATATTCTCCATGGAAATGACCTGCTGATTCCAAATATTACTGCCATTTCTCGATTCCGACGCCTCCTGCGATTTTACCTATAGAAAACGAGAGAAAAAAAAGTGGAAAAAAAATAAAAAGTAAATCGTCGATTAAAAATCGTAGGAATTTTTTATTTCAAATCGGTTTGCAGTTTCTGAAAGTGTAGGTTCTACAGATTCGAACAATAGGTATCATTCCTGCCTTCCGAATATTTTGGAAAATTTCAGATTTAAAAAAAAAAGGAAAGGGGTACCCCTTCTCATTTTTTTGGGCCAAAAAATTTTTTGTCGGGAATCGGATAATCTCAGTGATATTCTCCATGGAAATGACCTGCTGATTCCAAATATTACTGCCATTTCTCGATTCCGACGCCTCCTGCGATTTTACTCATAAAAAACGAAAGAAAAAAAAGTGGAAAAAAAATAAAAAGTAAATCGTCGATTAAAAATCGTAGGAATTTTTTATTTCAAATCGGTTTGCAGTTTCTGAAAGTGTAGGTTCTACAGATTCGAACAATAAGTATCATTCCTGCCTTCCGAATATTTCGGAAAATTTCAGATTTTTGAAAAAAAGGAAAGGGGTACCCCTTCTCATTTTTTTGGGCCAAAAAATTTTTTGTCGAGAATCGGATAATCTCAGTGATATTCTCCATGGAAATGACCTGCTGATTCCAAATATTACTGCCATTTCTCGATTCCGACGCCTCCTGCGATTTTACCTATAGAAAACGAGAGAAAAAAAAGTGGAAAAAAAATAAAAAGTAAATCGTCGATTAAAAATCGTAGGAATTTTTTATTTCAAATCGGTTTGCAGTTTCTGAAAGTGTAGGTTCTACAGATTCGAACAATAGGTATCATTCCTGCCTTCCGAATATTTTGGAAAATTTCAGATTTAAAAAAAAAAGGAAAGGGGTACCCCTTCTCATTTTTTTGGGCCAAAAAATTTTTTGTCGAGAATCGGATAATCTCAGTGATATTCTCCATGGAAATGACCTGCTGATTCCAAATATTACTGCCATTTCTCGATTCCGACGCCTCCTGCGATTTTACTCATAAAAAACGAAAGAAAAAAAAGTGGAAAAAAAATAAAAAGTAAATCGTCGATTAAAAATCGTAGGAATTTTTTATTTCAAATCGGTTTGCAGTTTCTGAAAGTGTAGGTTCTACAGATTCGAACAATAGGTATCATTCCTGCCTTCCGAATATTTTGGAAAATTTCAGATTTTACAAAAAAAGGAAAGGGGTACCCCTTCTCATTTTTTTGGGCCAAAAAATTTTTTTCCGAGAATCGGATAATCTCAATGATATTTTCCATGGAAATGACCTGCTGATTCCAAATATGACTGCCATTGCTCGATTCCGACGCCTCCTGCGATTTTACCTATAGAAAACGAGAGAAAAAAAAGTGGAAAAAAAATAAAAAGTAAATCGTCGATTAAAAATCGTAGGAATTTTTTATTTCAAATCGGTTTGCAGTTTCTGAAAGTGTAGGTTCTACAGATTCGAACAATAGGTATCATTCCTGCCTCCCGAATATTTCGGAAAATTTCAGATTTTTGAAAAAAAGGAAAGGGGTACCCCTTCTCATTTTTTTGGGCCAAAAAATTTTTTTCCGAGAATCGGATAATCTCAATGATATTTTCCATGGAAATGACCTGCTGATTCCAAATATTACTGCCATTTCTTGATTCCGACGCCTCCTGCGATTTTACCTATAGAAAACGAGAGAAAAAAAAGTGGAAAAAAAATAAAAAGTAAATCGTCGATTAAAAATCGTAGGAATTTTTTATTTCAAATCGGTTTGCAGTTTCTGGAAGTGTAGGTTCTACAGATTCGAACAATAGGTATCATTCCTGCCTTCCGAATATTTTGGAAAATTTCAGATTTAAAAGAAAAAGAAAAGGGGTACCCCTTCTCATTTTTTTGGGCCAAAAAATTTTTTGTCGAGAATCGGATAATCTCAGTGATATTCTCCATGGAAATGACCTGCTGATTCCAAATATTACTGCCATTTCTTGATTCCGACGCCTCCTGCGATTTTACTCATAAAAAACGAAAGAAAAAAAAGTGGAAAAAAAATAAAAAGTAAATCGTCGATTAAAAATCGTAGGAATTTTTTATTTCAAATCGGTTTGCAGTTTCTGAAAGTGTAGGTTCTACAGATTCGAACAATAGGTATCATTCCTGCCTTCCGAATATTTCGGAAAATTTCAGATTTTACGAAAAAAGAAAAGGGGTACCCCTTCTCATTTTTTTGGGCCAAAAAATTTTTTGTCGAGAATCGGATAATCTCAGTGATATTCTCCATGGAAATGACCTGCTGATTCCAAATATTACTGCCATTTCTCGATTCCGACGCCTCCTGCGATTTTACTCATAAAAAACGAAAGAAAAAAAAGTGGAAAAAAAATAAAAAGTAAATCGTCGATTAAAAATCGTAGGAATTTTTTATTTCAAATCGGTTTGCAGTTTCTGAAAGTGTAGGTTCTACAGATTCGAACAATAGGTATCATTCCTGCCTTCCGAATATTTCGGAAAATTTCAGATTTTACAAAAAAAGGAAAGGGGTACCCCTTCTCATTTTTTTGGGCCCAAAAATTTTTTTCCGAGAATCGGATAATCTCAATGATATTTTCCATGGAAATGACCTGCTGATTCCAAATATGACTGCCATTTCTCGATTCCGACGCCTCCTGCGATTTTACCTATAGAAAACGAGAGAAAAAAAAGTGGAAAAAAAATAAAAAGTAAATCGTCGATTAAAAATCGTAGGAATTTTTTATTTCAAATCGGTTTGCAGTTTCTGAAAGTGTAGGTTCTACAGATTCGAACAATAGGTATCATTCCTGCCTCCCGAATATTTCGGAAAATTTCAGATTTTTGAAAAAAAGGAAAGGGGTACCCCTTCTCATTTTTTTGGGCCAAAAAATTTTTTGTCGAGAATCGGATAATCTCAGTGATATTCTCCATGGAAATGACCTGCTGATTCCAAATATTACTGCCATTTCTCGATTCCGACGCCTCCTGCGATTTTACCTATAGAAAACGAGAGAAAAAAAAGTGGAAAAAAAATAAAAAGTAAATCGTCGATTAAAAATCGTAGGAATTTTTTATTTCAAATCGGTTTGCAGTTTCTGAAAGTGTAGGTTCTACAGATTCGAACAATAGGTATCATTCCTGCCTTCCGAATATTTTGGAAAATTTCAGATTTAAAAAAAAAAGGAAAGGGGTACCCCTTCTCATTTTTTTGGGCCAAAAAATTTTTTGTCGGGAATCGGATAATCTCAGTGATATTCTCCATGGAAATGACCTGCTGATTCCAAATATTACTGCCATTTCTCGATTCCGACGCCTCCTGCGATTTTACTCATAAAAAACGAAAGAAAAAAAAGTGGAAAAAAAATAAAAAGTAAATCGTCGATTAAAAATCGTAGGAATTTTTTATTTCAAATCGGTTTGCAGTTTCTGAAAGTGTAGGTTCTACAGATTCGAACAATAAGTATCATTCCTGCCTTCCGAATATTTCGGAAAATTTCAGATTTTTGAAAAAAAGGAAAGGGGTACCCCTTCTCATTTTTTTGGGCCAAAAAATTTTTTGTCGAGAATCGGATAATCTCAGTGATATTCTCCATGGAAATGACCTGCTGATTCCAAATATTACTGCCATTTCTCGATTCCGACGCCTCCTGCGATTTTACCTATAGAAAACGAGAGAAAAAAAAGTGGAAAAAAAATAAAAAGTAAATCGTCGATTAAAAATCGTAGGAATTTTTTATTTCAAATCGGTTTGCAGTTTCTGAAAGTGTAGGTTCTACAGATTCGAACAATAGGTATCATTCCTGCCTTCCGAATATTTTGGAAAATTTCAGATTTAAAAAAAAAAGGAAAGGGGTACCCCTTCTCATTTTTTTGGGCCAAAAAATTTTTTGTCGAGAATCGGATAATCTCAGTGATATTCTCCATGGAAATGACCTGCTGATTCCAAATATTACTGCCATTTCTCGATTCCGACGCCTCCTGCGATTTTACTCATAAAAAACGAAAGAAAAAAAAGTGGAAAAAAAATAAAAAGTAAATCGTCGATTAAAAATCGTAGGAATTTTTTATTTCAAATCGGTTTGCAGTTTCTGAAAGTGTAGGTTCTACAGATTCGAACAATAGGTATCATTCCTGCCTTCCGAATATTTTGGAAAATTTCAGATTTTACAAAAAAAGGAAAGGGGTACCCCTTCTCATTTTTTTGGGCCAAAAAATTTTTTTCCGAGAATCGGATAATCTCAATGATATTTTCCATGGAAATGACCTGCTGATTCCAAATATGACTGCCATTGCTCGATTCCGACGCCTCCTGCGATTTTACCTATAGAAAACGAGAGAAAAAAAAGTGGAAAAAAAATAAAAAGTAAATCGTCGATTAAAAATCGTAGGAATTTTTTATTTCAAATCGGTTTGCAGTTTCTGAAAGTGTAGGTTCTACAGATTCGAACAATAGGTATCATTCCTGCCTCCCGAATATTTCGGAAAATTTCAGATTTTTGAAAAAAAGGAAAGGGGTACCCCTTCTCATTTTTTTGGGCCAAAAAATTTTTTTCCGAGAATCGGATAATCTCAATGATATTTTCCATGGAAATGACCTGCTGATTCCAAATATTACTGCCATTTCTTGATTCCGACGCCTCCTGCGATTTTACCTATAGAAAACGAGAGAAAAAAAAGTGGAAAAAAAATAAAAAGTAAATCGTCGATTAAAAATCGTAGGAATTTTTTATTTCAAATCGGTTTGCAGTTTCTGAAAGTGTAGGTTCTACAGATTCGAACAATAGGTATCATTCCTGCCTTCCGAATATTTCGGAAAATTTCAGATTGTTGAAAAAAAGGAAAGGGGTACCCCTTCTCATTTTTTTGGGCCAAAAAATTTTTTTCCGAGAATCGGATAATCTCAATGATATTTTCCATGGAAATGACCTGCTGATTCCAAATATGACTGCCATTTCTCGATTCCGACGCCTCCTGCGATTTTACCTATAAAAAACGAGAGACAAAAAAGTGGAAAAAAAATAAAAAGTAAATCGTCGATCAAAAATCGTAGGAATTTTTTATTTCAAATCGGTTTGCAGTTTCTGAAAGTGTAGGTTCTACAGATTCGAACAATAGGTATCATTCCTGCCTTCCGAATATTTCGGAAAATTTCAGATTTTACAAAAAAAGGAAAGGGGTACCCCTTCTCATTTTTTTGGGCCAAAAAATTTTTTGTCGAGAATCGGATAATCTCAGTGATATTCTCCATGGAAATGACCTGCTGATTCCAAATATTACTGCCATTTCTCGATTCCGACGCCTCCTGCGATTTTACCTATAGAAAACGAGAGAAAAAAAAGTGGAAAAAAATTAAAAAGTAAATCGTCGATTAAAAATCGTAGGAATTTTTTATTTCAAATCGGTTTGCAGTTTCTGAAAGTGTAGGTTCTACAGATTCGAACAATAGGTATCATTCCTGCCTTCCGAATATTTTGGAAAATTTCAGATTTTTGAAAAAAAGGAAAGGGGTACCCCTTCTCATTTTTTTGGGCCAAAAAATTTTTTTTCGAGAATCGGATAATCTCAATGATATTTTTCATGGAAATGACCTGCTGATTCCAAATATGACTGCCATTTCTCGATTCCGACGCCTCCTGCGATTTTACCTATAAAAAACGAGGGAAAAAAAAGTGGAAAAAAAATAAAAAGTAAATCGTCGATTAAAAATCGTAGGAATTTTTTATTTTAAATCGGTTTGCAGTTTCTGAAAGTGCAGGTTCTACAGATTCGAACAATAGGTATCATTCCTGCCTTCCGAATATTTTGGAAAATTCCAGATTTTACAAAAAAAGGAAAGGGGTACCCCTTCTCATTTTTTTGGGCCAAAAAATTTTCTGTCGAGAATCGGATAATCTCAGTGATATTCTTCATGGCAATGACCTGCTGATTCCGAATATTACTGCCATTTCTCGATTCCGACGCCTCCTGCGATTTTACCTATAGAAAACGAGAGAAAAAAAAGTGGAAAAAAAATAAAAAGTAAATCGTCGATTAAAAATCGTAGGAATTTTTTATTTCGAATCGGTTTGCAGTTTCTGAAAGTGTAGGTTCTACAGATTCGAACAATAGGTATCATTCCTGCCTCCCGAATATTTCGGAAAATTTCAGATTTTCGAAAAAAAGGAAAGGGGTACCCCTTCTCATTTTTTTGGGCCAAAAAATTTTCTGTCGAGAATCGGATAATCTCAGTGATATTCTTCATGGCAATGACCTGCTGATTCCAAATATTACTGCCATTTCTCGATTCCGACGCCTCCTGCGATTTTACCTATAGAAAACGAGAGAAAAAAAAGTGGAAAAAAATTAAAAAGTAAATCGTCGATTAAAAATCGTAGGAATTTTTCATTTCAAATCGGTTTGCAGTTTCTGAAAGTGTAGGTTCTACAGATTCGAACAATAGGTATCATTCCTGCCTTCCGAATATTTTGAAAAATTCCAGATTTTACAAAAAAAGGAAAGGGGTACCCCTTCTCATTTTTTTGGGCCAAAAAATTTTCTGTCGAGAATCGGATAATCTCAGTGATATTCTTCATGGCAATGACCTGCTGATTCCAAATATTACTGCCATTTCTCGATTCCGACGCCTCCTGCGATTTTACCTATAGAAAACGAGAGAAAAAAAAGTGGAAAAAAAATAAAAAGTAAATCGTCGATTAAAAATCGTAGGAATTTTTTATTTCAAATCGGTTTGCAGTTTCTGAAAGTGTAGGTTCTACAGATTCGAACAATAGGTATCATTCCTGCCTCCCGAATATTTCGGAAAATTTCAGATTTTCGAAAAAAAGGAAAGGGGTACCCCTTCTCATTTTTTTGGGCCAAAAAATTTTTTTCCGAGAATCGGATAATCTCAATGATATTTTCCATGGAAATGACCTGCTGATTCCAAATATGACTGCCATTTCTCGATTCCGACGCCTCCTGCGATTTTACCTATAAAAAACGAGAGAAAAAAAAGTGGAAAAAAAATAAAAAGTAAATCGTCGATTAAAAATCGTAGGAATTTTTTATTTCAAATCGGTTTGCAGTTTCTGAAAGTGTAGGTTCTACAGATTCGAACAATAGGTATCATTCCTGCCTTCCGAATATTTCGGAAAATTTCAGATTTTACAAAAAAAGGAAAGGGGTACCCCTTCTCATTTTTTTGGGCCAAAAAATTTTTTGTCGAGAATCGGATAATCTCAGTGATATTCTCCATGGAAATGACCTGCTGATTCCAAATATGACTGCCATTTCTCGATTCCGACGCCTCCTGCGATTTTACCTATAAAAAACGAGAGAAAAAAAAGTGGAAAAAAAATAAAAAGTAAATCGTCGATTAAAAATCGTAGGAATTTTTTATTTCAAATCGGTTTGCAGTTTCTGAAAGTGTAGGTTCTACAGATTCGAACAATAGGTATCATTCCTGCCTTCCGAATATTTTGGAAAATTTCAGATTTTACAAAAAAAGGAAAGGGGTACCCCTTCTCATTTTTTTGGGCCAAAAAATTTTCTGTCGAGAATCGGATAATCTCAGTGATATTCTTCATGGCAATGACCTGCTGATTCCAAATATTACTGCCATTTCTCGATTCCGACGCCTCCTGCGATTTTACCTATAGAAAACGAGAGAAAAAAAAGTGGAAAAAAAATAAAAAGTAAATCGTCGATTAAAAATCGTAGGAATTTTTTATTTCAAATCGGTTTGCAGTTTCTGAAAGTGTAGGTTCTACAGATTCGAACAATAGGTATCATTCCTGCCTCCCGAATATTTCGGAAAATTTCAGATTTTCGAAAAAAAGGAAAGGGGTACCCCTTCTCATTTTTTTGGGCCAAAAAATTTTTTTCCGAGAATCGGATAATCTCAATGATATTTTCCATGGAAATGACCTGCTGATTCCAAATATGACTGCCATTTCTCGATTCCGACGCCTCCTGCGATTTTACCTATAAAAAACGAGAGAAAAAAAAGTGGAAAAAAAATAAAAAGTAAATCGTCGATTAAAAATCGTAGGAATTTTTTATTTCAAATCGGTTTGCAGTTTCTGAAAGTGTAGGTTCTACAGATTCGAACAATAGGTATCATTCCTGCCTTCCGAATATTTCGGAAAATTTCAGATTTTACAAAAAAAGGAAAGGGGTACCCCTTCTCATTTTTTTGGGCCAAAAAATTTTTTGTCGAGAATCGGATAATCTCAGTGATATTCTCCATGGAAATGACCTGCTGATTCCAAATATGACTGCCATTTCTCGATTCCGACGCCTCCTGCGATTTTACCTATAAAAAACGAGAGAAAAAAAAGTGGAAAAAAAATAAAAAGTAAATCGTCGATTAAAAATCGTAGGAATTTTTTATTTCAAATCGGTTTGCAGTTTCTGAAAGTGTAGGTTCTACAGATTCGAACAATAGGTATCATTCCTGCCTTCCGAATATTTTGGAAAATTTCAGATTTTACCAAAAAAGGAAAGGGGTACCCCTTCTCATTTTTTTGGGCCAAAAAATTTTTTTCCGAGAATCGGATAATCTCAATGATATTTTCCATGGAAATGACCTGCTGATTCCAAATATGACTGCCATTTCTCGATTCCGACGCCTCCTGCGATTTTACCTATAAAAAACGAGAGAAAAAAAAGTGGAAAAAAAATAAAAAGTAAATCGTCGATTAAAAATCGTAGGAATTTTTTATTTCAAATCGGTTTGCAGTTTCTGAAAGTGTAGGTTCTACAGATTCGAACAATAGGTATCATTCCTGCCTCCCGAATATTTCGGAAAATTTCAGATTTTTGAAGAAAAGGAAAGGGGTACCCCTTCTCATTTTTTTGGGCCAAAAAATTTTTTGTCGAGAATCGGATAATCTCAGTGATATTCTCCATGGAAATGACCTGCTGATTCCAAATATTACTGCCATTTCTCGATTCCGACGCCTCCTGCGATTTTACTCATAAAAAACGAAAGAAAAAAAAGTGGAAAAAAAATAAAAAGTATATCGTCGATTGAAAATCGTAGGAATTTTTTATTTCAAATCGGTTTGCAGTTTCTGAAAGTGTAGGTTCTACAGATTCGAACAATAGGTATCATTCCTGCCTTCCGAATATTTCGGAAAATTTCAGATTTTTGAAAAAAAGGAAAGGGGTACCCCTTCTCATATTTTTGGGCCAAAAAATTTTTTTCCGAGAATCGGATAATCTCAATGATATTTTCCATGGAAATGACCTGCTGATTCCAAATATGACTGCGATTTCTCGATTCCGACGCCTCCTGCGATTTTACCTATAAAAAACGAGAAAAAAAAAAGTGGAAAAAAAATAAAAAGTAAATCGTCGATTAAAAATCGTAGGAATTTTTTATTTCAAATCGGTTTGCAGTTTCTGAAAGTGTAGGTTCTACAGATTCGAACAATAGGTATCATTCCTGCCTTCCGAATATTTTGGAAAATTTCAGATTTTACAAAAAAAGGAAAGGGGTACCCCTTCTCATTTTTTTGGGCCAAAAAATTTTCTGTCGAGAATCGGATAATCTCAGTGATATTCTCCATGGAAATGACCTGCTGATTCCAAATATTACTGCCATTTCTCGATTCCGACGCCTCCTGCGATTTTACCTATAGAAAACGAGAAAAAAAAAAGTGGAAAAAAAATAAAAAGTAAATCGTCGATTAAAAATCGTAGGAATTTTTTATTTCAAATCGGTTTGCAGTTTCTGAAAGTGTAGGTTCTACAGATTCGAACAATAGGTATCATTCCTGCCTCCCGAATATTTCGGAAAATTTCAGATTTTTGAAAAAAAGGAAAGGGGTACCCCTTCTCATTTTTTTGGGCCAAAAAATTTTTTTCCGAGAATCGGATAATCTCAATGATATTTTCCATGGAAATGACCTGCTGATTCCAAATATTACTGCCATTTCTTGATTCCGACGCCTCCTGCGATTTTACCTATAGAAAACGAGAGAAAAAAAAGTGGAAAAAAAATAAAAAGTAAATCGTCGATTAAAAATCGTAGGAATTTTTTATTTCAAATCGGTTTGCAGTTTCTGAAAGTGTAGGTTCTACAGATTCGAACAATAGGTATCATTCCTGCCTTCCGAATATTTCGGAAAATTTACGATTGTTGAAAAAAAGGAAAGGGGTACCCCTTCTCATTTTTTTGGGCCAAAAAATTTTTTTCCGAGAATCGGATAATCTCAATGATATTTTCCATGGAAATGACCTGCTGATTCCAAATATTACTGCCATTTCTCGATTCCGACGCCTCCTGCGATTTTACCTATAAAAAACGAGAGACAAAAAAGTGGAAAAAAAATAAAAAGTAAATCGTCGATTAAAAATCGTAGGAATTTTTTATTTCAAATCGGTTTGCAGTTTCTGAAAGTGTAGGTTCTACAGATTCGAACAATAGGTATCATTCCTGCCTTCCGAATATTTCGGAAAATTTCAGATTTTACAAAAAAAGGAAAGGGGTACCCCTTCTCATTTTTTTGGGCCAAAAAATTTTTTGTCGAGAATCGGATAATCTCAGTGATATTCTCCATGGAAATGACCTGCTGATTCCAAATATTACTGCCATTTCTCGATTCCGACGCCTCCTGCGATTTTACCTATAGAAAACGAGAGAAAAAAAAGTGGAAAAAAATTAAAAAGTAAATCGTCGATTAAAAATCGTAGGAATTTTTTATTTCAAATCGGTTTGCAGTTTCTGAAAGTGTAGGTTCTACAGATTCGAACAATAGGTATCATTCCTGCCTTCCGAATATTTTGGAAAATCTCAGATTTTTGAAAAAAAGGAAAGGGGTACCCCTTCTCATTTTTTTGGGCCAAAAAATTTTTTTTCGAGAATCGGATAATCTCAATGATATTTTCCATGGAAATGACCTGCTGATTCCAAATATGACTGCCATTTCTCGATTCCGACGCCTCCTGCGATTTTACCTATAAAAAACGAGGGAAAAAAAAGTGGAAAAAAAATAAAAAGTAAATCGTCGATTAAAAATCGTAGGAATTTTTTATTTTAAATCGGTTTGCAGTTTCTGAAAGTGTAGGTTCTACAGATTCGAACAATAGGTATCATTCCTGCCTTCCGAATATTTTGGAAAATTCCAGATTTTACAAAAAAAGGAAAGGGGTACCCCTTCTCATTTTTTTGGGCCAAAAAATTTTCTGTCGAGAATCGGATAATCTCAGTGATATTCTTCATGGCAATGACCTGCTGATTCCAAATATTACTGCCATTTCTCGATTCCGACGCCTCCTGCGATTTTACCTATAGAAAACGAGAGAAAAAAAAGTGGAAAAAAAATAAAAAGTAAATCGTCGATTAAAAATCGTAGGAATTTTTTATTTCGAATCGGTTTGCAGTTTCTGAAAGTGTAGGTTCTACAGATTCGAACAATAGGTATCATTCCTGCCTCCCGAATATTTCGGAAAATTTCAGATTTTCGAAAAAAAGGAAAGGGGTACCCCTTCTCATTTTTTTGGGCCAAAAAATTTTCTGTCGAGAATCGGATAATCTCAGTGATATTCTTCATGGCAATGACCTGCTGATTCCAAATATTACTGCCATTTCTCGATTCCGACGCCTCCTGCGATTTTACCTATAAAAAACGAGAGAAAAAAAAGTGGAAAAAAAATAAAAAGTAAATCGTCGATTAAAAATCGTAGGAATTTTTTATTTCAAATCGGTTTGCAGTTTCTGAAACTGTAGGTTCTACAGATTCGAACAATAGGTATCATTCCTGCCTTCCGAATATTTTGGAAAATTTCAGATTTTACAAAAAAAGGAAAGGGGTACCCCTTCTCATTTTTTTGGGCCAAAAAATTTTCTGTCGAGAATCGGATAATCTCAGTGATATTCTCCATGGCAATGACCTGCTGATTCCAAATATTACTGCCATTTCTCGATTCCGACGCCTCCTGCGATTTTACCTATAGAAAACGAGAGAAAAAAAAGTGGAAAAAAAATAAAAAGTAAATCGTCGATTAAAAATCGTAGGAATTTTTTATTTCAAATCGGTTTGCAGTTTCTGAAAGTGTAGGTTCTACAGATTCGAACAATAGGTATCATTCCTGCCTCCCGAATATTTCGGAAAATTTCAGATTTTTGAAAAAAAGGAAAGGGGTACCCCTTCTCATTTTTTTGGGCCAAAAAATTTTTTTCCGAGAATCGGATAATCTCAATGATATTTTCCATGGAAATGACCTGCTGATTCCAAATATGACTGCCATTTCTCGATTCCGACGCCTCCTGCGATTTTACCTATAAAAAACGAGAGAAAAAAAAGTGGAAAAAAAATAAAAAGTAAATCGTCGATTAAAAATCGTAGGAATTTTTTATTTCAAATCGGTTTGCAGTTTCTGAAAGTGTAGGTTCTACAGATTCGAACAATAGGTATCATTCCTGCCTCCCGAATATTTCGGAAAATTTCAGATTTTTGAAGAAAAGGAAAGGGGTACCCCTTCTCATTTTTTTGGGCCAAAAAATTTTTTGTCGAGAATCGGATAATCTCAGTGATATTCTCCATGGAAATGACCTGCTGATTCCAAATATTACTGCCATTTCTCGATTCCGACGCCTCCTGCGATTTTACTCATAAAAAACGAAAGAAAAAAAAGTGGAAAAAAAATAAAAAGTATATCGTCGATTGAAAATCGTAGGAATTTTTTATTTCAAATCGGTTTGCAGTTTCTGAAAGTGTAGGTTCTACAGATTCGAACAATAGGTATCATTCCTGCCTTCCGAATATTTCGGAAAATTTCAGATTTTTGAAAAAAAGGAAAGGGGTACCCCTTCTCATATTTTTGGGCCAAAAAATTTTTTTCCGAGAATCGGATAATCTCAATGATATTTTCCATGGAAATGACCTGCTGATTCCAAATATGACTGCGATTTCTCGATTCCGACGCCTCCTGCGATTTTACCTATAAAAAACGAGAAAAAAAAAAGTGGAAAAAAAATAAAAAGTAAATCGTCGATTAAAAATCGTAGGAATTTTTTATTTCAAATCGGTTTGCAGTTTCTGAAAGTGTGGGTTCTACAGATTCGAACAATAGGTATCATTCCTGCCTTCCGAATATTTTGGAAAATTTCAGATTTTACAAAAAAAGGAAAGGGGTACCCCTTCTCATTTTTTTGGGCCAAAAAATTTTCTGTCGAGAATCGGATAATCTCAGTGATATTCTCCATGGAAATGACCTGCTGATTCCAAATATTACTGCCATTTCTCGATTCCGACGCCTCCTGCGATTTTACCTATAGAAAACGAGAAAAAAAAAAGTGGAAAAAAAATAAAAAGTAAATCGTCGATTAAAAATCGTAGGAATTTTTTATTTCAAATCGGTTTGCAGTTTCTGAAAGTGTAGGTTCTACAGATTCGAACAATAGGTATCATTCCTGCCTCCCGAATATTTCGGAAAATTTCAGATTTTTGAAAAAAAGGAAAGGGGTACCCCTTCTCATTTTTTTGGGCCAAAAAATTTTTTTCCGAGAATCGGATAATCTCAATGATATTTTCCATGGAAATGACCTGCTGATTCCAAATATTACTGCCATTTCTTGATTCCGACGCCTCCTGCGATTTTACCTATAGAAAACGAGAGAAAAAAAAGTGGAAAAAAAATAAAAAGTAAATCGTCGATTAAAAATCGTAGGAATTTTTTATTTCAAATCGGTTTGCAGTTTCTGAAAGTGTAGGTTCTACAGATTCGAACAATAGGTATCATTCCTGCCTTCCGAATATTTCGGAAAATTTCAGATTGTTGACAAAAAGGAAAGGGGTACCCCTTCTCATTTTTTTGGGCCAAAAAATTTTTTTCCGAGAATCGGATAATCTCAATGATATTTTCCATGGAAATGACCTGCTGATTCCAAATATGACTGCCATTTCTCGATTCCGACGCCTCCTGCGATTTTACCTATAAAAAACGAAAGACAAAAAAGTGGAAAAAAAATAAAAAGTAAATCGTCGATTAAAAATCGTAGGAATTTTTTATTTCAAATCGGTTTGCAGTTTCTGAAAGTGTAGGTTCTACAGATTCGAACAATAGGTATCATTCCTGCCTTCCGAATATTTCGGAAAATTTCAGATTTTACAAAAAAAGGAAAGGGGTACCCCTTCTCATTTTTTTGGGCCAAAAAATTTTTTGTCGAGAATCGGATAATCTCAGTGATATTCTCCATGGAAATGACCTGCTGATTCCAAATATTACTGCCATTTCTCGATTCCGACGCCTCCTGCGATTTTACCTATAGAAAACGAGAGAAAAAAAAGTGGAAAAAAATTAAAAAGTAAATCGTCGATTAAAAATCGTAGGAATTTTTTATTTCAAATCGGTTTGCAGTTTCTGAAAGTGTAGGTTCTACAGATTCGAACAATAGGTATCATTCCTGCCCTCCGAATATTTTGGAAAATTTCAGATTTTTGAAAAAAAGGAAAGGGGTACCCCTTCTCATTTTTTTGGGCCAAAAAATTTTTTTTCGAGAATCGGATAATCTCAATGATATTTTCCATGGAAATGACCTGCTGATTCCAAATATGACTGCCATTTCTCGATTCCGACGCCTCCTGCGATTTTACCTATAAAAAACGAGGGAAAAAAAAGTGGAAAAAAAATAAAAAGTAAATCGTCGATTAAAAATCGTAGGAATTTTTTATTTTAAATCGGTTTGCAGTTTCTGAAAGTGTAGGTTCTACAGATTCGAACAATAGGTATCATTCCTGCCTTCCGAATATTTTGGAAAATTCCAGATTTTACAAAAAAAGGAAAGGGGTACCCCTTCTCATTTTTTTGGGCCAAAAAATTTTTGTCGAGAATCGGATAATCTCAGTGATATTCTCCATGGAAATGACCTGCTGATTCCAAATATTACTGCCATTTCTCGATTCCGACGCCTCCTGCGATTTTACTCATAAAAAACGAGAGAAAAAAAAGTGGAAAAAAAATAAAAAGTAAATCGTCGATTAAAAATCGTGGGAATTTTTTATTTCAAATCGGTTTGCAGTTTCTGAAAGTGTAGGTTCTACAAATTCGAACAATAGGTATCATTCCTGCCTTCCGAATATTTTGGAAAATTTCAGATTTTACAAAAAAAGGAAAGGGGTACCCCTTCTCATTTTTTTGGGCCAAAAAATTTTTTGTCGAGAATCGGATAATCTCAGTGATATTCTCCATGGAAATGACCTGCTGATTCCAAATATTACTGCCATTTCTCGATTCCGACGCCTCCTGCGATTTTACTCATAAAAAACGAAAGAAAAAAAAGTGGAAAAAAAATAAAAAGTAAATCGTCGATTAAAAATCGTAGGAATTTTTTATTTCAAATCGGTTTGCAGTTTCTGAAAGTGTAGGTTCTAGAGATTCGAATATTAGGTATCATTCCTGCCTTCCGGATATTTTGGAAAATTTCAGATTTTAAAAAAAAAGGAAAGGGGTACCCCTTCTCATTTTTTTGGGCCAAAAAATTTTTTGTCGAGAATCGGATAATCTCAGTGATATTCTCCATGGAAATGACCTGCTGATTCCAAATATTACTGCCATTTCTCGATTCCGACGCCTCCTGCGATTTTACTCATAAAAAACGAAAGAAAAAAAAGTGGAAAAAAAATAAAAAGTAAATCGTCGATTAAAAATCGTAGG
The DNA here is from genome assembly GCA_963989295.1 of Ametastegia equiseti. Taxonomy (NCBI): domain Eukaryota; kingdom Metazoa; phylum Arthropoda; class Insecta; order Hymenoptera; family Tenthredinidae; genus Ametastegia; species Ametastegia equiseti. Next base: position 4,725,628 of record OZ022402.1, read on the forward strand.
AATTTTTTATTTTAAATCGGTTTGCAGTTTCTGAAAGTGTAGGTTCTACAGATTCGAACAATAGGTATCATTCCTGCCTTCCGAATATTTTGGAAAATTTCAGATTTTTGAAAAAAAGGAAAGGGGTACCCCTTCTCATTTTTTTGGGCCAAAAAATTTTTTTCCGAGAATCGGATAATCTCAATGATATTTTCCATGGAAATGACCTGCTGATTCCAAATATGACTGCCATTTCTCGATTCCGACGCCTCCTGCGATTTTACCTATAAAAAACGAGAGAAAAAAATGTGGAAAAAAAATAAAAAGTAAATCGTCGATTAAAAATCGTAGGAATTTTTTATTTTAAATCGGTTTGCAGTTTCTGAAAGTGTAGGTTCTACAGATTCGAACAATAGGTATCATTCCTGCCTTCCGAATATTTTGGAAAATTTCAGATTTTACAAAAAAAGGGAAGGGGTACCCCTTCTCATTTTTTTGGGCCAAAAAATTTTCTGTCGAGAATCGGATAATCTCAGTGATATTCTCCATGGCAATGACCTGCTGATTCCAAATATTACTGCCATTTCTCGATTCCGACGCCTCCTGCGATTTTACCTATAGAAAACGAGAGAAAAAAAAGTGGAAAAAAAATAAAAAGTAAATCGTCGATTAAAAATCGTAGGAATTTTTTATTTCAAATCGGTTTGCAGTTTCTGAAAGTGTAGGTTCTACAGATTCGAACAATAGGTATCATTCCTGCCTCCCGAATATTTCGGAAAATTTCAGATTTTTGAAAAAAAGGAAAGGGGTTCTCATTTTTTTCCCTTCTCATTTTTTTGGGCCAAAAAATTTTTTGTCGAGAATCGGATAATCTCAGTGATATTCTCCATGGAAATGACCTGCTGATTCCAAATATTACTGCCATTTCTCGATTCCGACGCCTCCTGCGATTTTACCTGTAGTAAACGAGAGAAAAAAAAGTGGAAAAAAAATAAAAAGTAAATCGTCGATTAAAAATCGTAGGAATTTTTTATTTCAAATCGGTTTGCAGTTTCTGAAAGTGTAGGTTCTACAGATTCGAACAATAGGTATCATTCCTGCCTTCCGAATATTTTGGAAAATTTCAGATTTTACAAAAAAAGGAAAGGGGTTCTCATTTTTTTCCCTTCTCATTTTTTTGGGCCAAAAAATTTTTTGTCGAGAATCGGATAATCTCAGTGATATTCTCCATGGAAATGACCTGCCGATTCCAAATATTACTGCCATTTCTCGATTCCGACGCCTCCTGCGATTTTACTCATAAAAAACGAAAGAAAAAAAAGTGGAAAAAAAATAAAAAGTAAATCGTCGATTAAAAATCGTAGGAATTTTTTATTTCAAATCGGTTAGCAGTTTCTGAAAGTGTAGGCTCTACAGATTCGAACAATAGGTATCATTCCTGCCTTCCGAATATTTCGGAAAATTTCAGATTGTTGAAAAAAAGAAAAGGGGTACCCCTTCTCATTTTTTTGGGCCAAAAAATTTTTTTCCGAGAATCGGATAATCTCAATGATATTTTCCATGGAAATGACCTGCTGATTCCAAATATGACTGCCATTTCTCGATTCCGACGCCTCCTGCGATTTTACCTATAAAAAACGAGAGACAAAAAAGTGGAAAAAAATTAAAAAGTAAATCGTCGATTAAAAATCGTAGGAATTTTTTATTTCAAATCGGTTTGCAGTTTCTGAAAGTGTAGGTTCTACAGATTCGAACAATAGGTATCATTCCTGCCTTCCGAATATTTCGGAAAATTTCAGATTTTACAAAAAAAGGAAAGGGGTACCCCTTCTCATTTTTTTGGGCCAAAAAATTTTTTTCCGAGAATCGGATAATCTCAATGATATTTTCCATGGAAATGACCTGCTGATTCCAAATATGACTGCCATTTCTCGATTCCGACGCCTCCTGCGATTTTACCTATAAAAAACGAGAGACAAAAAAGTGGAAAAAAAATAAAAAGTAAATCGTCGATTAAAAATCGTAGGAATTTTTTATTTCAAATCGGTTTGCAGTTTCTGAAAGTGTAGGTTCTACAGATTCGAACAATAGGTATCATTCCTGCCTTCCGAATATTTTGGAAAATTTCAGATTTTTGAAAAAAAGGAAAGGGGTACCCCTTCTCATTTTTTTGGGCCAAAAAATTTTTTTCCGAGAATCGGATAATCTCAATGATATTTTCCATGGAAATGACCTGCTGATTCCAAATATGACTGCCATTTCTCGATTCCGACGCCTCCTGCGATTTTACCTATAAAAAACGAGAGAAAAAAAAGTGGAAAAAAAATAAAAAGTAAATCGTCGATTAAAAATCGTAGGAATTTTTTATTTTAAATCGGTTTGCAGTTTCTGAAAGTGTAGGTTCTACAGATTCGAACAATAGGTATCATTCCTGCCTTCCGAATATTTTGGAAAATTTCAGATTTTACATAAAAAGGAAAGGGGTACCCCTTCTCATTTTTTTGGGCCAAAAAATTTTCTGTCGAGAATCGGATAATCTCAGTGATATTCTTCATGGCAATGACCTGCTGATTCCAAATATTACTGCCATTTCTCGATTCCGACGCCTCCTGCGATTTTACCTATAGAAAACGAGAAAAAAAAAAGTGGAAAAAAAATAAAAAGTAAATCGTCGATTAAAAATCGTAGGAATTTTTTATTTCAAATCGGTTTGCAGTTTCTGAAAGTGTAGGTTCTACAGATTCGAACAATAGGTATCATTCCTGCCTCCCGAATATTTCGGAAAATTTCAGATTTTCGAAAAAAAGGAAAGGGGTACCCCTTCTCATTTTTTTGGGCCAAAAAATTTTTTTCCGAGAATCGGATAATCTCAATGATATTTTCCATGGAAATGACCTGCTGATTCCAAATATGACTGCCATTTCTCGATTCCAACGCCTCCTGCGATTTTACCTATAAAAAACGAGAGAAAAAAAAGTGGAAAAAAAATAAAAAGTAAATCGTCGATTAAAAATCGTAGGAATTTTTTATTTCAAATCGGTTTGCAGTTTCTGAAAGGGTAGGTTCTACAGATTCGAACAATAGGTATCATTCCTGCCTTCCGAATATTTCGGAAAATTTCAGATTTTTGAAAAAAAGGAAAGGGGTACCCCTTCTCATTTTTTTGGGCCAAAAAATTTTTTTTCGAGAATCGGATAATCTCAATGATATTTTCCATGGAAATGACCTGCTGATTCCAAATATGACTGCCATTTCTCGATTCCGACGCCTCCTGCGATTTTACCTATAAAAAACGAGAAAAAAAAAAGTGAAAAAAAAATAAAAAGTAAATCGTCGATTAAAAATCGTAGGAATTTTTTATTTCAAATCGGTTTGCAGTTTCTGAAAGTGTAGGTTCTACAGATTCGAACAATAGGTATCATTCCTGCCTTCCGAATATTTCGGAAAATTTCGGATTTTACAAAAAAAGGAAAGGGGTACCCCTTCTCATTTTTTTGGGCCAAAAAATTTTCTGTCGAGAATCGGATAATCTCAGTGATATTCTCCATGAAAATGACCTGCTGATTCCAAATATTACTGCCATTTCTCGATTACGACGCCTCCTGCGATTTTACCTATAGAAAACGAGAGAAAAAAAAGTGGAAAAAAAATAAAAAGTAAATCGTCGATTAAAAATCGTAGGAATTTTTTATTTCAAATCGGTTTGCAGTTTCTGAAAGTGTAGGTTCTACAGATTCGAACAATAGGTATCATTCCTGCCTCCCGAATATTTCGGAAAATTTCAGATTTTTGAAAAAAAGGAAAGGGGTACCCCTTCTCATTTTTTTGGGCCAAAAAATTTTTTTCCGAGAATCGGATAATCTCAATGATATTTTCCATGGAAATGACCTGCTGATTCCAAATATGACTGCCATTTCTCGATTCCGACGCCTCCTGCGATTTTACCTATAAAAAACGAGAGAAAAAAAAGTGGAAAAAAAATAAAAAGTAAATCGTCGATTAAAAATCGTAGGAATTTTTTATTTCAAATCGGTTTGCAGTTTCTGAAAGTGTAGGTTCTACAGATTCGAACAATAGGTATCATTCCTGCCTTCCGAATATTTCGGAAAATTTCAGATTTTACAAAAAAAGGAAAGGGGTACCCCTTCTCATTTTTTTGGGCCAAAAAATTTTTTGTTGAGAATCGGATAATCTCAGTGATATTCTCCATGGAAATGACCTGCTGATTCCAAATATTACTGCCATTTCTCGATTCCGACGCCTCCTGCGATTTTACCTATAGAAAACGAGAGAAAAAAAAGTGGAAAAAAAATAAAAAGTAAATCGTCGATTAAAAATCGTAGGAATTTTTTATTTCAAATCGGTTTGCAGTTTCTGAAAGTGTAGGTTCTACAGATTCGAACAATAGGTATCATTCCTGCCTTCCGAATATTTTGGAAAATTTCAGATTTAAAAGAAAAAGAAAAGGGGTACCCCTTCTAATTTTTTGGGCCAAAAAATTTTTTGTCGAGAATCGGATAATCTCAGTGATATTCTCCATGGAAATGACCTGCTGATTCCAAATATTACTGCCATTTCTTGATTCCGACGCCTCCTGCGATTTTACTCATAAAAAACGAAAGAAAAAAAAGTGGAAAAAAAATAAAAAGTAAATCGTCGATTAAAAATCGTAGGAATTTTTTATTTCAAATCGGTTTGCAGTTTCTGAAAGTGTAGGTTCTACAGATTCGAACAATAGGTATCATTCCTGCCTTCCGAATATTTCGGAGAATTTCTGATTTTACAAAAAAAGAAAAGGGGTACCCCTTCTCATTTTTTTGGGCCAAAAAATTTTTTGTCGAGAATCGGATAATCTCAGTGATATTCTCCATGGAAATGACCTGCTGATTCCAAATATTACTGCCATTTCTCGATTCCGACGCCTCCTGCGATTTTACTCATAAAAAACGAAAGAAAAAAAAGTGGAAAAAAAATAAAAAGTAAATCGTCGATTAAAAATCGTAGGAATTTTTTATTTTAAATCGGTTTGCAGTTTCTGAAAGTGTAGGTTCTACAGATTCGAACAATAGGTATCATTCCTGCCTTCCGAATATTTTGGAAAATTTCAGATTTTTGAAAAAAAGGAAAGGGGTACCCCTTCTCATTTTTTTGGGCCAAAAATTTTTTTTCCGAGAATCGGATAATCTCAATGATATTTTCCATGGAAATGACCTGCTGATTCCAAATATGACTGCCATTTCTCGATTCCGACGCCTCCTGCGATTTTACCTATAAAAAACGAGAGAAAAAAAAGTGGAAAAAAAATAAAAAGTAAATCGTCGATTAAAAATCGTAGGAATTTTTTATTTCAAATCGGTTTGCAGTTTCTGAAAGTGTAGGTTCTACAGATTCGAACAATAGGTATCATTCCTGCCTTCCGAATATTTCGGAAAATTTCGGATTTTACAAAAAAAGGAAAGGGGTACCCCTTCTCATTTTTTTGGGCCAAAAAATTTTCTGTCGAGAATCGGATAATCTCAGTGATATTCTCCATGGAAATGACCTGCTGATTCCAAATATTACTGCCATTTCTCGATTTCGACGCCTCCTGCGATTTTACCTATAGAAAACGAGAGAAAAAAAAGTGGAAAAAAAATAAAAAGTAAATCGTCGATTAAAAATCGTAGGAATTTTTTATTTCAAATCGGTTTGCAGTTTCTGAAAGTGTAGGCTCTACAGATTCGAACAATAGGTATCATTCCTGCCTTCCGAATATTTCGGAAAATCTCAGATTTTTGAAAAAAAGGAAAGGGGTACCCCTTCTCATTTTTTTGGGCCAAAAAATTTTTTTCCGAGAATCGGATAATCTCAATGATATTTTCCATGGAAATGACCTGCTGATTCCAAATATGACTGCCATTTCTCGATTCCGACGCCTCCTGCGATTTTACCTATAAAAAACGAGAGACAAAAAAGTGGAAAAAAAATAAAAAGTAAATCGTCGATTAAAAATCGTAGGAATTTTTTATTTCAAATCGGTTTGCAGTTTCTGAAAGTGTAGGTTCTACAGATTCGAACAATAGGTATCATTCCTGCCTTCCGAATATTTCGGAAAATTTCGGATTTTACAAAAAAAGGAAAGGGGTACCCCTTCTCATTTTTTTGGGCCAAAAAATTTTCTGTCGAGAATTGGATAATCTCAGTGATATTCTCCATGGAAATGACCTGCTGATTCCAAATATTACTGCCATTTCTCGATTCCGACGCCTCCTGCGATTTTACTCATAAAAAACGAAAGAAAAAAAAGTGGAAAAAAAATAAAAAGTAAATCGTCGATTAAAAATCGTAGGAATTTTTTATTTCAAATCGGTTTGCAGTTTCTGAAAGTGTAGGTTCTACAGATTCGAACAATAGGTATCATTCCTGCCTTCCGAATATTTCGGAAAATTTCAGATTTTTGAAAAAAAGGAAAGGGGTACCCCTTCTCATTTTTTTGGGCCAAAAAATTTTTTTCCGAGAATCGGATAATCTCAATGATATTTTCCATGGAAATGACCTGCTGATTCCAAATATGACTGCCATTTCTCGATTCCGACGCCTCCTGCGATTTTACCTATAAAAAACGAGAGAAAAAAAAGTGGAAAAAAAATAAAAAGTAAATCGTCGATTAAAAATCGTAGGAATTTTTTATTTCAAATCGGTTTGCAGTTTCTGAAAGTGTAGGTTCTACAGATTCGAACAATAGGTATCATTCCTGCCTTCCGAATATTTTGGAAAATTTCAGATTTTACAAAAAAAGGAAAGGGGTACCCCTTCTCATTTTTTTGGGCCAAAAAATTTTCTGTCGAGAATCGGATAATCTCAGTGATATTCTCCATGGAAATGACCTGCTGATTCCAAATATTACTGCCATTTCTCGATTCCGACGCCTCCTGCGATTTTACCTATAAAAAACGAGAAAATAAAAAGTGGAAAAAAAATAAAAAGTAAATCGTCGATTAAAAATCGTAGGAATTTTTTATTTCAAATCGGTTTGCAGTTTCTGAAAGTGTAGGTTCTACAGATTCGAACAATAGGTATCATTCCTGCCTTCCGAATATTTCGGAAAATTTCGGATTTTACAAAAAAAGGAAAGGGGTACCCCTTCTCATTTTTTTGGGCCAAAAAATTTTCTGTCGAGAATCGGATAATCTCAGTGATATTCTCCATGGAAATGACCTGCTGATTCCAAATATTACTGCCATTTCTCGATTCCGACGCCTCCTGCGATTTTACCTATAGAAAACGAGAGAAAAAAAAGTGGAAAAAAAATAAAAAGTAAATCGTCGATTAAAAATCGTAGGAATTTTTTATTTCAAATCGGTTTGCAGTTTCTGAAAGTGTAGGTTCTACAGATTCGAACAATAGGTATCATTCCTGCCTTCCGAATATTTCGGAAAATTTCAGATTTTTGAAAAAAAGGAAAGGGGTACCCCTTCTCATTTTTTTGGGCCAAAAAATTTTTTTCCGAGAATCGGATAATCTCAATGATATTTTCCATGGAAATGACCTGCTGATTCCAAATATGACTGCCATTTCTCGATTCCGACGCCTCCTGCGATTTTACCTATAAAAAACGAGAGAAAAAAAAGTGGAAAAAAAATAAAAAGTAAATCGTCGATTAAAAATCGTAGGAATTTTTTATTTCAAATCGGTTTGCAGTTTCTGAAAGGGTAGGTTCTACAGATTCGAACAATAGGTATCATTCCTGCCTTCCGAATATTTCGGAAAATTTCAGATTTTTGAAAAAAAGGAAAGGGGTACCCCTTCTCATTTTTTTGGGCCAAAAAATTTTTTTTCGAGAATCGGATAATCTCAATGATATTTTCCATGGAAATGACCTGCTGATTCCAAATATGACTGCCATTTCTCGATTCCGACGCCTCCTGCGATTTTACCTATAAAAAACGAGAAAAAAAAAAGTGAAAAAAAAATAAAAAGTAAATCGTCGATTAAAAATCGTAGGAATTTTTTATTTCAAATCGGTTTGCAGTTTCTGAAAGTGTAGGTTCTACAGATTCGAACAATAGGTATCATTCCTGCCTTCCGAATATTTCGGAAAATTTCGGATTTTACAAAAAAAGGAAAGGGGTACCCCTTCTCATTTTTTTGGGCCAAAAAATTTTCTGTCGAGAATCGGATAATCTCAGTGATATTCTCCATGAAAATGACCTGCTGATTCCAAATATTACTGCCATTTCTCGATTACGACGCCTCCTGCGATTTTACCTATAGAAAACGAGAGAAAAAAAAGTGGAAAAAAAATAAAAAGTAAATCGTCGATTAAAAATCGTAGGAATTTTTTATTTCAAATCGGTTTGCAGTTTCTGAAAGTGTAGGTTCTACAGATTCGAACAATAGGTATCATTCCTGCCTCCCGAATATTTCGGAAAATTTCAGATTTTTGAAAAAAAGGAAAGGGGTACCCCTTCTCATTTTTTTGGGCCAAAAAATTTTTTTCCGAGAATCGGATAATCTCAATGATATTTTCCATGGAAATGACCTGCTGATTCCAAATATGACTGCCATTTCTCGATTCCGACGCCTCCTGCGATTTTACCTATAAAAAACGAGAGAAAAAAAAGTGGAAAAAAAATAAAAAGTAAATCGTCGATTAAAAATCGTAGGAATTTTTTATTTCAAATCGGTTTGCAGTTTCTGAAAGTGTAGGTTCTACAGATTCGAACAATCGGTATCATTCCTGCCTTCCGAATATTTCGGAAAATTTCAGATTTTACAAAAAAAGGAAAGGGGTACCCCTTCTCATTTTTTTGGGCCAAAAAATTTTTTGTTGAGAATCGGATAATCTCAGTGATATTCTCCATGGAAATGACCTGCTGATTCCAAATATTACTGCCATTTCTCGATTCCGACGCCTCCTGCGATTTTACCTATAGAAAACGAGAGAAAAAAAAGTGGAAAAAAAATAAAAAGTAAATCGTCGATTAAAAATCGTAGGAATTTTTTATTTCAAATCGGTTTGCAGTTTCTGAAAGTGTAGGTTCTACAGATTCGAACAATAGGTATCATTCCTGCCTTCCGAATATTTTGGAAAATTTCAGATTTAAAAGAAAAAGAAAAGGGGTACCCCTTCTAATTTTTTGGGCCAAAAAATTTTTTGTCGAGAATCGGATAATCTCAGTGATATTCTCCATGGAAATGACCTGCTGATTCCAAATATTACTGCCATTTCTTGATTCCGACGCCTCCTGCGATTTTACTCATAAAAAACGAAAGAAAAAAAAGTGGAAAAAAAATAAAAAGTAAATCGTCGATTAAAAATCGTAGGAATTTTTTATTTCAAATCGGTTTGCAGTTTCTGAAAGTGTAGGTTCTACAGATTCGAACAATAGGTATCATTCCTGCCTTCCGAATATTTCGGAGAATTTCTGATTTTACAAAAAAAGAAAAGGGGTACCCCTTCTCATTTTTTTGGGCCAAAAAATTTTTTGTCGAGAATCGGATAATCTCAGTGATATTCTCCATGGAAATGACCTGCTGATTCCAAATATTACTGCCATTTCTCGATTCCGACGCCTCCTGCGATTTTACTCATAAAAAACGAAAGAAAAAAAAGTGGAAAAAAAATAAAAAGTAAATCGTCGATTAAAAATCGTAGGAATTTTTTATTTTAAATCGGTTTGCAGTTTCTGAAAGTGTAGGTTCTACAGATTCGAACAATAGGTATCATTCCTGCCTTCCGAATATTTTGGAAAATTTCAGATTTTTGAAAAAAAGGAAAGGGGTACCCCTTCTCATTTTTTTGGGCCAAAAATTTTTTTTCCGAGAATCGGATAATCTCAATGATATTTTCCATGGAAATGACCTGCTGATTCCAAATATGACTGCCATTTCTCGATTCCGACGCCTCCTGCGATTTTACCTATAAAAAACGAGAGAAAAAAAAGTGGAAAAAAAATAAAAAGTAAATCGTCGATTAAAAATCGTAGGAATTTTTTATTTCAAATCGGTTTGCAGTTTCTGAAAGTGTAGGTTCTACAGATTCGAACAATAGGTATCATTCCTGCCTTCCGAATATTTTGGAAAATTTCAGATTTTAAAAAAAAAGGAAAGGGGTACCCCTTCTCATTTTTTTGGGCCAAAAAATTTTTTGTCGAGAATCGGATAATCTCAGTGATATTCTCCATGGAAATGACCTGCTGATTCCAAATATTACTGCCATTTCTCGATTCCGACGCCTCCTGCGATTTTACTCATAAAAAACGAAAGAAAAAAAAGTGGAAAAAAAATAAAAAGTAAATCGTCGATTAAAAATCGTAGGAATTTTTTATTTCAAATCGGTTAGCAGTTTCTGAAAGTGTAGGCTCTACAGATTCGAACAATAGGTATCATTCCTGCCTTCCGAATATTTCGGAAAATTTCAGATTGTTGAAAAAAAGGAAAGGGGTACCCCTTCTCATTTTTTTGGGCCAAAAAATTTTTTTCCGAGAATCGGATAATCTCAATGATATTTTCCATGGAAATGACCTGCTGATTCCAAATATGACTGCCATTTCTCAATTCCGACGCCTCCTGCGATTTTACCTATAAAAAACGAGAGACAAAAAAGTGGAAAAAAAATAAAAAGTAAATCGTCGATTAAAAACTGTAGGAATTTTTTATTTCAAATCGGTTTGCAGTTTCTGAAAGTGTAGGTTCTACAGATTCGAACAATAGGTATCATTCCTGCCTTCCGAATATTTCGGAAAATTTCAGATTTTACAAAAAAAGGAAAGGGGTACCCCTTCTCATTTTTTTGGGCCAAAAAATTTTTTGTCGAGAATCGGATAATCTCAGTGATATTCTCCATGGAAATGACCTGCTGATTCCAAATATTACTGCCATTTCTCGATTCCGACGCCTCCTGCGATTTTACCTATAGAAAACGAGAGAAAAAAAAGTGGAAAAAAAATAAAAAGTAAATCGTCGATTAAAAATCGTAGGAATTTTTTATTTCAAATCGGTTTGCAGTTTCTGAAAGTGTAGGTTCTACAGATTCGAACAATAGGTATCATTCCTGCCTTCCGAATATTTTGGAAAATTTCAGATTTTTGAAAAAAAGGAAAGGGGTACCCCTTCTCATTTTTTTGGGCCAAAAAATTTTTTTTCGAGAATCGGATAATCTCAATGATATTTTCCATGGAAATGACCTGCTGATTCCAAATATGACTGCCATTTCTCGATTCCGACGCCTCCTGCGATTTTACCTATAAAAAACGAGAGAAAAAAAAGTGGAAAAAAAATAAAAAGTAAATCGTCGATTAAAAATCGTAGGAATTTTTTATTTTAAATCGGTTTGCAGTTTCTGAAAGTGTAGGTTCTACAGATTCGAACAATAGGTATCATTCCTGCCTTCCGAATATTTTGGAAAATTTCAGATTTTACAAAAAAAGGAAAGGGGTACCCCTTCTCATTTTTTTGGGCCAAAAATTTTTGTGTCGAGAATCGGATAATCTCAGTGATATTCTCCATGGAAATGACCTGCTGATTCCAAATATTACTGCCATTTCTCGATTCCGACGCCTCCTGCGATTTTACCTATAGAAAACGAGAGAAAAAAAAGTGGAAAAAAAATAAAAAGTAAATCGTCGATTAAAAATCGTAGGAATTTTTTATTTCAAATCGGTTTGCAGTTTCTGAAAGTGTAGGTTCTACAGATTCGAACAATAGGTATCATTCCTGCCTTCCGAATATTTTGGAAAATTTCAGATTTTTGAAAAAAAGGAAAGGGGTACCTTCTCATTTTTTGGGCCAAAAAATTTTTTTTCGAGAATCGGATAATCTCAATGATATTTTCCATGGAAATGACCTGCTGATTCCGAATATGACTGCCATTTCTCGATTCCGACGCCTCCTGCGATTTTACCTATAAAAATCGAGAGAAAAAAAAGTGGAAAAAAAATAAAAAGTAAATCGTCGATTAAAAATCGTAGGAATTTTTTATTTTAAATCGGTTTGCAGTTTCTGAAAGTGTAGGTTCTACAGATTCGAACAATAGGTATCATTCCTGCCTTCCGAATATTTTGGAAAATTTCAGATTTTACAAAAAAAGGAAAGGGGTACCCCTTCTCATTTTTTTGGGCCAAAAAATTTTCTGTCGAGAATCGGATAATCTCAGTGATATTCTTCATGGCAATGACCTGCTGATTCCAAATATTACTGCCATTTCTCGATTCCGACGCCTCCTGCGATTTTACCTATAGAAAACGAGAGAAAAAAAAGTGGAAAAAAAATAAAAAGTAAATCGTCGATTAAAAATCGTAGGAATTTTTTATTTCAAATCGGTTTGCAGTTTCTGAAAGTGTAGGTTCTACAGATTCGAACAATAGGTATCATTCCTGCCTTCCGAATATTTCGGAAAATTTCAGATTGTTGAAAAAAAGGAAAGGGGTACCCCTTCTCATTTTTTTGGGCCAAAAAATTTTTTGTCGAGAATCGGATAATCTCAGTGATATTCTCCATGGAAATGACCTGCTGATTCCAAATATTACTGCCATTTCTCGATTCCGACGCCTCCTGCGATTTTACCTATAGAAAACGAGAGAAAAAAAAGTGGAAAAAAAATAAAAAGTAAATCGTCGATTAAAAATCGTAGGAATTTTTTATTTCAAATCGGTTTGCAGTTTCTGAAAGTGTAGGTTCTACAGATTCGAACAATAGGTATCATTCCTGCCTTCCGAATATTTTGGAAAATTTCAGATTTTTGAAAAAAAGGAAAGGGGTACCCCTTCTCATTTTTTTGGGCCAAAAAATTTTTTTTCGAGAATCGGATAATCTCAATGATATTTTCCATGGAAATGACCTGCTGATTCCAAATATGGCTGCCATTTCTCGATTCCGACGCCTCCTGCGATTTTACCTATAAAAAACGAGAGAAAAAAAAGTGGAAAAAAAATAAAAAGTAAATCGTCGATTAAATATCGTAGGAATTTTTTATTTTAAATCGGTTTGCAGTTTCTGAAAGTGTAGGTTCTACAGATTCGAACAATAGGTATCATTCCTGCCTTCCGAATATTTTGGAAAATTTCAGATTTTACAAAAAAAGGAAAGGGGTACCCCTTCTCATTTTTTTGGGCCAAAAAATTTTCTGTCGAGAATCGGATAATCTCAGTGATATTCTTCATGGCAATGACCTGCTGATTCCAAATATTACTGCCATTTCTCGATTCCGACGCCTCCTGCGATTTTACCTATAGAAAACGAGAGAAAAAAAAGTGGAAAAAAAATAAAAAGTAAATCGTCGATTAAAAATCGTAGGAATTTTTTATTTCAAATCGGTTTGCAGTTTCTGAAAGTGTAGGTTCTACAGATTCGAACAATAGGTATCATTCCTGCCTCCCGAATATTTCGGAAGATTTCAGATTTTCGAAAAAAAGGAAAGGGGTACCCCTTCTCATTTTTTTGGGCCAAAAAATTTTTTTCCGAGAATCGGATAATCTCAATGATATTTTCCATGGAAATGACCTGCTGATTCCAAATATGACTGCCATTTCTCGATTCCGACGCCTCCTGCGATTTTACCTATAAAAAACGAGAGAAAAAAAAGTGGAAAAAAAATAAAAAGTAAATCGTCGATTAAAAATCGTAGGAATTTCTTATTTCAAATCGGTTTGCAGTTTCTGAAAGTGTAGGTTCTACAGATTCGAACAATAGGTATCATTCCTGCCTTCCGAATATTTCGGAAAATTTCATTTCATTTTTTTGGGCCAAAAAATTTTTTGTCGAGAATCGGATAATCTCAGTGATATTCTCCATGGAAATGACCTGCTGATTCCAAATATGACTGCCATTTCTCGATTCCGACGCCTCCTGCGATTTTACCTATAAAAAACGAGAGAAAAAAAAGTGGAAAAAAAATAAAAAGTAAATCGTCGATTAAAAATCGTAGGAATTTTTTATTTCAAATCGGTTTGCAGTTTCTGAAAGTGTAGGTTCTACAGATTCGAACAATAGGTATCATTCCTGCCTTCCGAATATTTTGGAAAATTTCAGATTTTACAAAAAAAGGAAAGGGGATCACCCCCCCCCCCCTTCCCATTTTTTTCTCCCCCCTTCTCGTTTTTCGTACCCCTTCTCATTTTTTTGGGCCAAAAAATTTTTTGTCGAGAATCGGATAATCTCAGTGATATTCTCCATGGAAATGACCTGCTGATTCCAAATATTACTGCCATTTCTCGATTCCGACGCCTCCTGCGATTTTACCTATAGTAAACGAAAAAAAAAAAAGTGGAAAAAAAATAAAAAGTAAATCGTCGATTAAAAATCGTAGGAATTTTTTATTTCAAATCGGTTTGCAGTTTCTGAAAGTGTAGGTTCTACAGATTCGAACAATAGGTATCATTCCTGCCTTCCGAATATTTTGGAAAATTTCAGATTCTGAAAAAAAAGGAAAGGGGTACCCCTTCTCATTTTTTTGGGCCAAAAAATTTTTTTCCGAGAATCGGATAATCTCAATGATATTTTCCATGGAAATGACCTGCTGATTCCAAATATGACTGCCATTTCTCGATTCCGACGCCTCCTGCGATTTTACCTATAAAAAACGAGAGACAAAAAAGTGGAAAAAAAATAAAAAGTAAATCGTCGATTAAAAATCGTAGGAATTTTTTATTTCAAATCGGTTTGCAGTTTCTGAAAGTGTAGGTTCTACAGATTCGAACAATAGGTATCATTCCTGCCTTCCGAATATTTCGGAAAATTTCGGATTTTACAAAAAAAGGAAAGGGGTACCCCTTCTCATTTTTTTGGGCCAAAAAATTTTCTGTCGAGAATCGGATAATCTCAGTGATATTCTCCATGGAAATGACCTGCTGATTCCAAATATTACTGCCATTTCTCGATTTCGACGCCTCCTGCGATTTTACCTATAGAAAACGAGAGAAAAAAAAGTGGAAAAAAAATAAAAAGTAAATCGTCGATTAAAAATCGTAGGAATTTTTTATTTCAAATCGGTTTGCAGTTTCTGAAAGTGTAGGCTCTACAGATTCGAACAATAGGTATCATTCCTGCCTTCCGAATATTTCGGAAAATCTCAGATTTTTGAAAAAAAGGAAAGGGGTACCCCTTCTCATTTTTTTGGGCCAAAAAATTTTTTTCCGAGAATCGGATAATCTCAATGATATTTTCCATGGAAATGACCTGCTGATTCCAAATATGACTGCCATTTCTCGATTCCGACGCCTCCTGCGATTTTACCTATAAAAAACGAGAGACAAAAAAGTGGAAAAAAAATAAAAAGTAAATCGTCGATTAAAAATCGTAGGAATTTTTTATTTCAAATCGGTTTGCAGTTTCTGAAAGTGTAGGTTCTACAGATTCGAACAATAGGTATCATTCCTGCCTTCCGAATATTTCGGAAAATTTCGGATTTTACAAAAAAAGGAAAGGGGTACCCCTTCTCATTTTTTTGGGCCAAAAAATTTTCTGTCGAGAATTGGATAATCTCAGTGATATTCTCCATGGAAATGACCTGCTGATTCCAAATATTACTGCCATTTCTCGATTCCGACGCCTCCTGCGATTTTACTCATAAAAAACGAAAGAAAAAAAAGTGGAAAAAAAATAAAAAGTAAATCGTCGATTAAAAATCGTAGGAATTTTTTATTTCAAATCGGTTTGCAGTTTCTGAAAGTGTAGGTTCTACAGATTCGAACAATAGGTATCATTCCTGCCTTCCGAATATTTCGGAAAATTTCAGATTTTTGAAAAAAAGGAAAGGGGTACCCCTTCTCATTTTTTTGGGCCAAAAAATTTTTTTCCGAGAATCGGATAATCTCAATGATATTTTCCATGGAAATGACCTGCTGATTCCAAATATGACTGCCATTTCTCGATTCCGACGCCTCCTGCGATTTTACCTATAAAAAACGAGAGAAAAAAAAGTGGAAAAAAAATAAAAAGTAAATCGTCGATTAAAAATCGTAGGAATTTTTTATTTCAAATCGGTTTGCAGTTTCTGAAAGTGTAGGTTCTACAGATTCGAACAATAGGTATCATTCCTGCCTTCCGAATATTTTGGAAAATTTCAGATTTTACAAAAAAAGGAAAGGGGTACCCCTTCTCATTTTTTTGGGCCAAAAAATTTTCTGTCGAGAATCGGATAATCTCAGTGATATTCTCCATGGAAATGACCTGCTGATTCCAAATATTACTGCCATTTCTCGATTCCGACGCCTCCTGCGATTTTACCTATAGAAAACGAGAGAAAAAAAAGTGGAAAAAAAATAAAAAGTAAATCGTCGATTAAAAATCGTAGGAATTTTTTATTTCAAATCGGTTTGCAGTTTCTGAAAGTGTAGGTTCTACAGATTCGAACAATAGGTATCATTCCTGCCTTCCGAATATTTTGGAAAATTTCAGATTTTTGAAAAAAAGGAAAGGGGTACCTTCTCATTTTTTTGGGCCAAAAAATTTTTTTTCGAGAATCGGATAATCTCAATGATATTTTCCATGGAAATGACCTGCTGATTCCGAATATGACTGCCATTTCTCGATTCCGACGCCTCCTGCGATTTTACCTATAAAAAACGAGAGAAAAAAAAGTGGAAAAAAAATAAAAAGTAAATCGTCGATTAAAAATCGTAGGAATTTTTTATTTTAAATCGGTTTGCAGTTTCTGAAAGTGTAGGTTCTACAGATTCGAACAATAGGTATCATTCCTGCCTTCCGAATATTTTGGAAAATTTCAGATTTTACAAAAAAAGGAAAGGGGTACCCCTTCTCATTTTTTTGGGCCAAAAAATTTTCTGTCGAGAATCGGATAATCTCAGTGATATTCTTCATGGCAATGACCTGCTGATTCCAAATATTACTGCCATTTCTCGATTCCGACGCCTCCTGCGATTTTACCTATAGAAAACGAGAGAAAAAAAAGTGGAAAAAAAATAAAAAGTAAATCGTCGATTAAAAATCGTAGGAATTTTTTATTTCAAATCGGTTTGCAGTTTCTGAAAGTGTAGGTTCTACAGATTCGAACAATAGGTATCATTCCTGCCTTCCGAATATTTCGGAAAATTTCAGATTGTTGAAAAAAAGGAAAGGGGTACCCCTTCTCATTTTTTTGGGCCAAAAAATTTTTTGTCGAGAATCGGATAATCTCAGTGATATTCTCCATGGAAATGACCTGCTGATTCCAAATATTACTGCCATTTCTCGATTCCGACGCCTCCTGCGATTTTACCTATAGAAAACGAGAGAAAAAAAAGTGGAAAAAAAATAAAAAGTAAATCGTCGATTAAAAATCGTAGGAATTTTTTATTTCAAATCGGTTTGCAGTTTCTGAAAGTGTAGGTTCTACAGATTCGAACAATAGGTATCATTCCTGCCTTCCGAATATTTTGGAAAATTTCAGATTTAAAAAAAAAAGGAAAGGGGTACCCCTTCTCATTTTTTTGGGCCAAAAAATTTTTTTTCGAGAATCGGATAATCTCAATGATATTTTCCATGGGAATGACCTGCTGATTCCAAATATGGCTGCCATTTCTCGATTCCGACGCCTCCTGCGATTTTACCTATAAAAAACGAGAGAAAAAAAAGTGGAAAAAAAATAAAAAGTAAATCGTCGATTAAATATCGTAGGAATTTTTTATTTTAAATCGGTTTGCAGTTTCTGAAAGTGTAGGTTCTACAGATTCGAACAATAGGTATCATTCCTGCCTTCCGAATATTTTGGAAAATTTCAGATTTTACAAAAAAAGGAAAGGGGTACCCCTTCTCATTTTTTTGGGCCAAAAAATTTTCTGTCGAGAATCGGATAATCTCAGTGATATTCTTCATGGCAATGACCTGCTGATTCCAAATATTACTGCCATTTCTCGATTCCGACGCCTCCTGCGATTTTACCTATAGAAAACGAGAGAAAAAAAAGTGGAAAAAAAATAAAAAGTAAATCGTCGATTAAAAATCGTAGGAATTTTTTATTTCAAATCGGTTTGCAGTTTCTGAAAGTGTAGGTTCTACAGATTCGAACAATAGGTATCATTCCTGCCTCCCGAATATTTCGGAAAATTTCAGATTTTCGAAAAAAAGGAAAGGGGTACCCCTTCTCATTTTTTTGGGCCAAAAAATTTTTTTCCGAGAATCGGATAATCTCAATGATATTTTCCATGGAAATGACCTGCTGATTCCAAATATGACTGCCATTTCTCGATTCCGACGCCTCCTGCGATTTTACCTATAAAAAACGAGAGAAAAAAAAGTGGAAAAAAAATAAAAAGTAAATCGTCGATTAAAAATCGTAGGAATTTTTTATTTCAAATCGGTTTGCAGTTTCTGAAAGTGTAGGTTCTACAGATTCGAACAATAGGTATCATTCCTGCCTTCCGAATATTTCGGAAAATTTCATTTCATTTTTTTGGGCCAAAAAATTTTTTGTCGAGAATCGGATAATCTCAGTGATATTCTCCATGGAAATGACCTGCTGATTCCAAATATGACTGCCATTTCTCGATTCCGACGCCTCCTGCGATTTTACCTATAAAAAACGAGAGAAAAAAAAGTGGAAAAAAAATAAAAAGTAAATCGTCGATTAAAAATCGTAGGAATTTTTTATTTCAAATCGGTTTGCAGTTTCTGAAAGTGTAGGTTCTACAGATTCGAACAATAGGTATCATTCCTGCCTTCCGAATATTTTGGAAAATTTCAGATTTTACAAAAAAAGGAAAGGGGATCACCCCCCCCCCCTTCCCATTTTTTTCTCCCCCCTTCTCGTTTTTCGTACCCCTTCTCATTTTTTTGGGCCAAAAAATTTTTTGTCGAGAATCGGATAATCTCAGTGATATTCTCCATGGAAATGACCTGCTGATTCCAAATATTACTGCCATTTCTCGATTCCGACGCCTCCTGCGATTTTACCTATAGTAAACGAAAAAAAAAAAAGTGGAAAAAAAATAAAAAGTAAATCGTCGATTAAAAATCGTAGGAATTTTTTATTTCAAATCGGTTTGCAGTTTCTGAAAGTGTAGGTTCTACAGATTCGAACAATAGGTATCATTCCTGCCTTCCGAATATTTTGGAAAATTTCAGATTCTAAAAAAAAAGGAAAGGGGTACCCCTTCTCATTTTTTTGGGCCAAAAAATTTTTTTCCGAGAATCGGATAATCTCAATGATATTTTCCATGGAAATGACCTGCTGATTCCAAATATGACTGCCATTTCTCGATTCCGACGCCTCCTGCGATTTTACCTATAAAAAACGAGAGACAAAAAAGTGGAAAAAAAATAAAAAGTAAATCGTCGATTAAAAATCGTAGGAATTTTTTATTTCAAATCGGTTTGCAGTTTCTGAAAGTGTAGGTTCTACAGATTCGAACAATAGGTATCATTCCTGCCTTCCGAATATTTCGGAAAATTTCGGATTTTACAAAAAAAGGAAAGGGGTACCCCTTCTCATTTTTTTGGGCCAAAAAATTTTCTGTCGAGAATCGGATAATCTCAGTGATATTCTCCATGGAAATGACCTGCTGATTCCAAATATTACTGCCATTTCTCGATTTCGACGCCTCCTGCGATTTTACCTATAGAAAACGAGAGAAAAAAAAGTGGAAAAAAAATAAAAAGTAAATCGTCGATTAAAAATCGTAGGAATTTTTTATTTCAAATCGGTTTGCAGTTTCTGAAAGTGTAGGCTCTACAGATTCGAACAATAGGTATCATTCCTGCCTTCCGAATATTTCGGAAAATCTCAGATTTTTGAAAAAAAGGAAAGGGGTACCCCTTCTCATTTTTTTGGGCCAAAAAATTTTTTTCCGAGAATCGGATAATCTCAATGATATTTTCCATGGAAATGACCTGCTGATTCCAAATATGACTGCCATTTCTCGATTCCGACGCCTCCTGCGATTTTACCTATAAAAAACGAGAGACAAAAAAGTGGAAAAAAAATAAAAAGTAAATCGTCGATTAAAAATCGTAGGAATTTTTTATTTCAAATCGGTTTGCAGTTTCTGAAAGTGTAGGTTCTACAGATTCGAACAATAGGTATCATTCCTGCCTTCCGAATATTTCGGAAAATTTCGGATTTTACAAAAAAAGGAAAGGGGTACCCCTTCTCATTTTTTTGGGCCAAAAAATTTTCTGTCGAGAATTGGATAATCTCAGTGATATTCTCCATGGAAATGACCTGCTGATTCCAAATATTACTGCCATTTCTCGATTCCGACGCCTCCTGCGATTTTACTCATAAAAAACGAAAGAAAAAAAAGTGGAAAAAAAATAAAAAGTAAATCGTCGATTAAAAATCGTAGGAATTTTTTATTTCAAATCGGTTTGCAGTTTCTGAAAGTGTAGGTTCTACAGATTCGAACAATAGGTATCATTCCTGCCTTCCGAATATTTCGGAAAATTTCAGATTTTTGAAAAAAAGGAAAGGGGTACCCCTTCTCATTTTTTTGGGCCAAAAAATTTTTTTCCGAGAATCGGATAATCTCAATGATATTTTCCATGGAAATGACCTGCTGATTCCAAATATGACTGCCATTTCTCGATTCCGACGCCTCCTGCGATTTTACCTATAAAAAACGAGAGAAAAAAAAGTGGAAAAAAAATAAAAAGTAAATCGTCGATTAAAAATCGTAGGAATTTTTTATTTCAAATCGGTTTGCAGTTTCTGAAAGTGTAGGTTCTACAGATTCGAACAATAGGTATCATTCCTGCCTTCCGAATATTTTGGAAAATTTCAGATTTTACAAAAAAAGGAAAGGGGTACCCCTTCTCATTTTTTTGGGCCAAAAAATTTTCTGTCGAGAATCGGATAATCTCAGTGATATTCTCCATGGAAATGACCTGCTGATTCCAAATATTACTGCCATTTCTCGATTCCGACGCCTCCTGCGATTTTACCTATAAAAAACGAGAAAATAAAAAGTGGAAAAAAAATAAAAAGTAAATCGTCGATTAAAAATCGTAGGAATTTTTTATTTCAAATCGGTTTGCAGTTTCTGAAAGTGTAGGTTCTACAGATTCGAACAATAGGTATCATTCCTGCCTTCCGAATATTTCGGAAAATTTCGGATTTTACAAAAAAAGGAAAGGGGTACCCCTTCTCATTTTTTTGGGCCAAAAAATTTTCTGTCGAGAATCGGATAATCTCAGTGATATTCTCCATGTAAATGACCTGCTGATTCCAAATATTACTGCCATTTCTCGATTCCGACGCCTCCCGCGATTTTACCTATAGAAAACGAGAGAAAAAAAAGTGGAAAAAAAATAAAAAGTAAATCGTCGATTAAATATCGTAGGAATTTTTTATTTCAAATCGGTTTGCAGTTTCTGAAAGTGTAGGTTCTACAGATTCGAACAATAGGTATCATTCCTGCCTTCCGAATATTTCGGAAAATTTCAGATTTTACGAAAAAAGAAAAGGGGTACCCCTTCTCATTTTTTTGGGCCAAAAAATTTTTTGTCGAGAATCGGATAATCTCAGTGATATTCTCCATGGAAATGACCTGCTGATTCCAAATATTACTGCCATTTCTCGATTCCGACGCCTCCTGCGATTTTACTCATAAAAAACGAAAGAAAAAAAAGTGGAAAAAAAATAAAAAGTAAATCGTCGATTAAAAATCGTAGGAATTTTTTATTTCAAATCGGTTTGCAGTTTCTGAAAGTGTAGGTTCTACAGATTCGAACAATAGGTATCATTCCTGCCTTCCGAATATTTCGGAAAATTTCAGATTTTACAAAAAAAGGAAAGGGGTACCCCTTCTCATTTTTTTGGGCCCAAAAATTTTTTTCCGAGAATCGGATAATCTCAATGATATTTTCCATGGAAATGACCTGCTGATTCCAAATATGACTGCCATTTCTCGATTCCGACGCCTCCTGCGATTTTACCTATAGAAAACGAGAGAAAAAAAAGTGGAAAAAAAATAAAAAGTAAATCGTCGATTAAAAATCGTAGGAATTTTTTATTTCAAATCGGTTTGCAGTTTCTGAAAGTGTAGGTTCTACAGATTCGAACAATAGGTATCATTCCTGCCTCCCGAATATTTCGGAAAATTTCAGATTTTTGAAAAAAAGGAAAGGGGTACCCCTTCTCATTTTTTTGGGCCAAAAAATTTTTTGTCGAGAATCGGATAATCTCAGTGATATTCTCCATGGAAATGACCGGCTGATTCCAAATATTACTGCCATTTCTCGATTCCGACGCCTCCTGCGATTTTACCTATAGAAAACGAGAGAAAAAAAAGTGGAAAAAAAATAAAAAGTAAATCGTCGATTAAAAATCGTAGGAATTTTTTATTTCAAATCGGTTTGCAGTTTCTGAAAGTGTAGGTTCTACAGATTCGAACAATAGGTATCATTCCTGCCTTCCGAATATTTCGGAAAATTTCAGATTTTACAAAAAAAGGAAAGGGGTACCCCTTCTCATTTTTTTGGGCCAAAAAATTTTCTGTCGAGAATCGGATAATCTCAGTGATATTTTCCATGGAAATGACCTGCTGATTCCAAATATGACTGCCATTTCTCGATTCCGACGCCTCCTGCGATTTTACCTATAAAAAACGAGAAAAAAAAAAGTGGAAAAAAAATAAAAAGTAAATCGTCGATTAAAAATCGTAGGAATTTTTTATTTCAAATCGGTTTGCAGTTTCTGAAAGTGTAGGTTCTACAGATTCGAACAATAGGTATCATTCCTGCCTTCCGAATATTTCGGAAAATTTCGGATTTTACAAAAAAAGGAAAGGGGTACCCCTTCTCATTTTTTTGGGCCAAAAAATTTTCTGTCGAGAATCGGATAATCTCAGTGATATTCTCCATGGAAATGACCTGCTGATTCCAAATATTACTGCCATTTCTCGATTCCGACGCCTCCTGCGATTTTACCTATAGAAAACGAGAGAAAAAAAAGTGGAAAAGAAATAAAAAGTAAATCGTCAATTAAAAATCGTAGGAATTTTTTATTTCAAATCGGTTTGCAGTTTCTGAAAGTGTAGGTTCTACAGATTCGAACAATAGGTATCATTCCTGCCTCCCGAATATTTCGGAAAATTTCAGATTTTTGAAAAAAAGGAAAGGGTAGTAGAAAGGAAAGTACCCCTTCTCATTTTTTTGGGCCAAAAAATTTTTTTCCGAGAATCGGATAATCTCAATGATATTTTCCATGGAAATGACCTGCTGATTCCAAATATGACTGCCATTTCTCGATTCCGACGCCTCCTGCGATTTTACCTATAAAAAACGAGAGAAAAAAAAGTGGAAAAAAAATAAAAAGTAAATCGTCGATTAAAAATCGTAGGAATTTTTTATTTCAAATCGGTTTGCAGTTTCTGAAAGTGTAGGTTCTACAGATTCGAACAATAGGTATCATTCCTGCCTTCCGAATATTTCGGAAAATTTCAGATTTTACAAAAAAAGGAAAGGGGTACCCCTTCTCAGTTTTTTGGGCCAAAAAATTTTTTGTTGAGAATCGGATAATCTCAGTGATATTCTCCATGGAAATGACCTGCTGATTCCAAATATTACTGCCATTTCTCGATTCCGACGCCTCCTGCGATTTTACCTATAGAAAACGAGAGAAAAAAAAGTGGAAAAAAAATAAAAAGTAAATCGTCGATTAAAAATCGTAGGAATTTTTTATTTCAAATCGGTTTGCAGTTTCTGAAAGTGTAGGTTCTACAGATTCGAACAATAGGTATCATTCCTGCCTTCCGAATATTTTGGAAAATTTCAGATTTAAAAGAAAAAGAAAAGGGGTACCCCTTCTCATTTTTTTGGGCCAAAAAATTTTTTGTCGAGAATCGGATAATCTCAGTGATATTCTCCATGGAAATGACCTGCTGATTCCAAATATTACTGCCATTTCTTGATTCCGACGCCTCCTGCGATTTTACTCATAAAAAACGAAAGAAAAAAAAGTGGAAAAAAAATAAAAAGTAAATCGTCGATTAAAAATCGTAGGAATTTTTTATTTCAAATCGGTTTGCAGTTTCTGAAAGTGTAGGTTCTACAGATTCGAACAATAGGTATCATTCCTGCCTTCCGAATATTTCGGAAAATTTCAGATTTTACGAAAAAAGAAAAGGGGTACCCCTTCTCATTTTTTTGGGCCAAAAAATTTTTTGTCGAGAATCGGATAATCTCAGTGATATTCTCCATGGAAATGACCTGCTGATTCCAAATATTACTGCCATTTCTCGATTCCGACGCCTCCTGCGATTTTACTCATAAAAAACGAAAGAAAAAAAAGTGGAAAAAAAATAAAAAGTAAATCGTCGATTAAAAATCGTAGGAATTTTTTATTTCAAATCGGTTTGCAGTTTCTGAAAGTGTAGGTTCTACAGATTCGAACAATAGGTATCATTCCTGCCTTCCGAATATTTCGGAAAATTTCAGATTTTACAAAAAAAGGAAAGGGGTACCCCTTCTCATTTTTTTGGGCCCAAAAATTTTTTTCCGAGAATCGGATAATCTCAATGATATTTTCCATGGAAATGACCTGCTGATTCCAAATATGACTGCCATTTCTCGATTCCGACGCCTCCTGCGATTTTACCTATAGAAAACGAGAGAAAAAAAAGTGGAAAAAAAATAAAAAGTAAATCGTCGATTAAAAATCGTAGGAATTTTTTATTTCAAATCGGTTTGCAGTTTCTGAAAGTGTAGGTTCTACAGATTCGAACAATAGGTATCATTCCTGCCTCCCGAATATTTCGGAAAATTTCAGATTTTTGAAAAAAAGGAAAGGGGTACCCCTTCTCATTTTTTTGGGCCAAAAAATTTTTTGTCGAGAATCGGATAATCTCAGTGATATTCTCCATGGAAATGACCTGCTGATTCCAA
The DNA here is from genome assembly GCA_963989295.1 of Ametastegia equiseti. Classification (NCBI taxonomy): domain Eukaryota; kingdom Metazoa; phylum Arthropoda; class Insecta; order Hymenoptera; family Tenthredinidae; genus Ametastegia; species Ametastegia equiseti. The sequence goes on from OZ022402.1 coordinate 4,750,405, forward strand.
ATATTACTGCCATTTCTCGATTCCGACGCCTCCTGCGATTTTACCTATAGAAAACGAGAGAAAAAAAAGTGGAAAAAAAATAAAAAGTAAATCGTCGATTAAAAATCGTAGGAATTTTTTATTTCAAATCGGTTTGCAGTTTCTGAAAGTGTAGGTTCTACAGATTCGAACAATAGGTATCATTCCTGCCTTCCGAATATTTTGGAAAATTTCAGATTTAAAAAAAAAAGGAAAGGGGTACCCCTTCTCATTTTTTTGGGCCAAAAAATTTTTTGTCGGGAATCGGATAATCTCAGTGATATTCTCCATGGAAATGACCTGCTGATTCCAAATATTACTGCCATTTCTCGATTCCGACGCCTCCTGCGATTTTACTCATAAAAAACGAAAGAAAAAAAAGTGGAAAAAAAATAAAAAGTAAATCGTCGATTAAAAATCGTAGGAATTTTTTATTTCAAATCGGTTTGCAGTTTCTGAAAGTGTAGGTTCTACAGATTCGAACAATAAGTATCATTCCTGCCTTCCGAATATTTCGGAAAATTTCAGATTTTTGAAAAAAAGGAAAGGGGTACCCCTTCTCATTTTTTTGGGCCAAAAAATTTTTTGTCGAGAATCGGATAATCTCAGTGATATTCTCCATGGAAATGACCTGCTGATTCCAAATATTACTGCCATTTCTCGATTCCGACGCCTCCTGCGATTTTACCTATAGAAAACGAGAGAAAAAAAAGTGGAAAAAAAATAAAAAGTAAATCGTCGATTAAAAATCGTAGGAATTTTTTATTTCAAATCGGTTTGCAGTTTCTGAAAGTGTAGGTTCTACAGATTCGAACAATAGGTATCATTCCTGCCTTCCGAATATTTTGGAAAATTTCAGATTTAAAAAAAAAAGGAAAGGGGTACCCCTTCTCATTTTTTTGGGCCAAAAAATTTTTTGTCGAGAATCGGATAATCTCAGTGATATTCTCCATGGAAATGACCTGCTGATTCCAAATATTACTGCCATTTCTCGATTCCGACGCCTCCTGCGATTTTACTCATAAAAAACGAAAGAAAAAAAAGTGGAAAAAAAATAAAAAGTAAATCGTCGATTAAAAATCGTAGGAATTTTTTATTTCAAATCGGTTTGCAGTTTCTGAAAGTGTAGGTTCTACAGATTCGAACAATAGGTATCATTCCTGCCTTCCGAATATTTTGGAAAATTTCAGATTTTACAAAAAAAGGAAAGGGGTACCCCTTCTCATTTTTTTGGGCCAAAAAATTTTTTTCCGAGAATCGGATAATCTCAATGATATTTTCCATGGAAATGACCTGCTGATTCCAAATATGACTGCCATTGCTCGATTCCGACGCCTCCTGCGATTTTACCTATAGAAAACGAGAGAAAAAAAAGTGGAAAAAAAATAAAAAGTAAATCGTCGATTAAAAATCGTAGGAATTTTTTATTTCAAATCGGTTTGCAGTTTCTGAAAGTGTAGGTTCTACAGATTCGAACAATAGGTATCATTCCTGCCTCCCGAATATTTCGGAAAATTTCAGATTTTTGAAAAAAAGGAAAGGGGTACCCCTTCTCATTTTTTTGGGCCAAAAAATTTTTTTCCGAGAATCGGATAATCTCAATGATATTTTCCATGGAAATGACCTGCTGATTCCAAATATTACTGCCATTTCTTGATTCCGACGCCTCCTGCGATTTTACCTATAGAAAACGAGAGAAAAAAAAGTGGAAAAAAAATAAAAAGTAAATCGTCGATTAAAAATCGTAGGAATTTTTTATTTCAAATCGGTTTGCAGTTTCTGAAAGTGTAGGTTCTACAGATTCGAACAATAGGTATCATTCCTGCCTTCCGAATATTTTGGAAAATTTCAGATTTAAAAGAAAAAGAAAAGGGGTACCCCTTCTCATTTTTTTGGGCCAAAAAATTTTTTGTCGAGAATCGGATAATCTCAGTGATATTCTCCATGGAAATGACCTGCTGATTCCAAATATTACTGCCATTTCTTGATTCCGACGCCTCCTGCGATTTTACTCATAAAAAACGAAAGAAAAAAAAGTGGAAAAAAAATAAAAAGTAAATCGTCGATTAAAAATCGTAGGAATTTTTTATTTCAAATCGGTTTGCAGTTTCTGAAAGTGTAGGTTCTACAGATTCGAACAATAGGTATCATTCCTGCCTTCCGAATATTTCGGAAAATTTCAGATTTTACGAAAAAAGAAAAGGGGTACCCCTTCTCATTTTTTTGGGCCAAAAAATTTTTTGTCGAGAATCGGATAATCTCAGTGATATTCTCCATGGAAATGACCTGCTGATTCCAAATATTACTGCCATTTCTCGATTCCGACGCCTCCTGCGATTTTACTCATAAAAAACGAAAGAAAAAAAAGTGGAAAAAAAATAAAAAGTAAATCGTCGATTAAAAATCGTAGGAATTTTTTATTTCAAATCGGTTTGCAGTTTCTGAAAGTGTAGGTTCTACAGATTCGAACAATAGGTATCATTCCTGCCTTCCGAATATTTCGGAAAATTTCAGATTTTACAAAAAAAGGAAAGGGGTACCCCTTCTCATTTTTTTGGGCCCAAAAATTTTTTTCCGAGAATCGGATAATCTCAATGATATTTTCCATGGAAATGACCTGCTGATTCCAAATATGACTGCCATTTCTCGATTCCGACGCCTCCTGCGATTTTACCTATAGAAAACGAGAGAAAAAAAAGTGGAAAAAAAATAAAAAGTAAATCGTCGATTAAAAATCGTAGGAATTTTTTATTTCAAATCGGTTTGCAGTTTCTGAAAGTGTAGGTTCTACAGATTCGAACAATAGGTATCATTCCTGCCTCCCGAATATTTCGGAAAATTTCAGATTTTTGAAAAAAAGGAAAGGGGTACCCCTTCTCATTTTTTTGGGCCAAAAAATTTTTTGTCGAGAATCGGATAATCTCAGTGATATTCTCCATGGAAATGACCTGCTGATTCCAAATATTACTGCCATTTCTCGATTCCGACGCCTCCTGCGATTTTACCTATAGAAAACGAGAGAAAAAAAAGTGGAAAAAAAATAAAAAGTAAATCGTCGATTAAAAATCGTAGGAATTTTTTATTTCAAATCGGTTTGCAGTTTCTGAAAGTGTAGGTTCTACAGATTCGAACAATAGGTATCATTCCTGCCTTCCGAATATTTTGGAAAATTTCAGATTTAAAAAAAAAAGGAAAGGGGTACCCCTTCTCATTTTTTTGGGCCAAAAAATTTTTTGTCGGGAATCGGATAATCTCAGTGATATTCTCCATGGAAATGACCTGCTGATTCCAAATATTACTGCCATTTCTCGATTCCGACGCCTCCTGCGATTTTACTCATAAAAAACGAAAGAAAAAAAAGTGGAAAAAAAATAAAAAGTAAATCGTCGATTAAAAATCGTAGGAATTTTTTATTTCAAATCGGTTTGCAGTTTCTGAAAGTGTAGGTTCTACAGATTCGAACAATAAGTATCATTCCTGCCTTCCGAATATTTCGGAAAATTTCAGATTTTTGAAAAAAAGGAAAGGGGTACCCCTTCTCATTTTTTTGGGCCAAAAAATTTTTTGTCGAGAATCGGATAATCTCAGTGATATTCTCCATGGAAATGACCTGCTGATTCCAAATATTACTGCCATTTCTCGATTCCGACGCCTCCTGCGATTTTACCTATAGAAAACGAGAGAAAAAAAAGTGGAAAAAAAATAAAAAGTAAATCGTCGATTAAAAATCGTAGGAATTTTTTATTTCAAATCGGTTTGCAGTTTCTGAAAGTGTAGGTTCTACAGATTCGAACAATAGGTATCATTCCTGCCTTCCGAATATTTTGGAAAATTTCAGATTTAAAAAAAAAAGGAAAGGGGTACCCCTTCTCATTTTTTTGGGCCAAAAAATTTTTTGTCGAGAATCGGATAATCTCAGTGATATTCTCCATGGAAATGACCTGCTGATTCCAAATATTACTGCCATTTCTCGATTCCGACGCCTCCTGCGATTTTACTCATAAAAAACGAAAGAAAAAAAAGTGGAAAAAAAATAAAAAGTAAATCGTCGATTAAAAATCGTAGGAATTTTTTATTTCAAATCGGTTTGCAGTTTCTGAAAGTGTAGGTTCTACAGATTCGAACAATAGGTATCATTCCTGCCTTCCGAATATTTTGGAAAATTTCAGATTTTACAAAAAAAGGAAAGGGGTACCCCTTCTCATTTTTTTGGGCCAAAAAATTTTTTTCCGAGAATCGGATAATCTCAATGATATTTTCCATGGAAATGACCTGCTGATTCCAAATATGACTGCCATTGCTCGATTCCGACGCCTCCTGCGATTTTACCTATAGAAAACGAGAGAAAAAAAAGTGGAAAAAAAATAAAAAGTAAATCGTCGATTAAAAATCGTAGGAATTTTTTATTTCAAATCGGTTTGCAGTTTCTGAAAGTGTAGGTTCTACAGATTCGAACAATAGGTATCATTCCTGCCTCCCGAATATTTCGGAAAATTTCAGATTTTTGAAAAAAAGGAAAGGGGTACCCCTTCTCATTTTTTTGGGCCAAAAAATTTTTTTCCGAGAATCGGATAATCTCAATGATATTTTCCATGGAAATGACCTGCTGATTCCAAATATTACTGCCATTTCTTGATTCCGACGCCTCCTGCGATTTTACCTATAGAAAACGAGAGAAAAAAAAGTGGAAAAAAAATAAAAAGTAAATCGTCGATTAAAAATCGTAGGAATTTTTTATTTCAAATCGGTTTGCAGTTTCTGAAAGTGTAGGTTCTACAGATTCGAACAATAGGTATCATTCCTGCCTTCCGAATATTTCGGAAAATTTCAGATTGTTGAAAAAAAGGAAAGGGGTACCCCTTCTCATTTTTTTGGGCCAAAAAATTTTTTTCCGAGAATCGGATAATCTCAATGATATTTTCCATGGAAATGACCTGCTGATTCCAAATATGACTGCCATTTCTCGATTCCGACGCCTCCTGCGATTTTACCTATAAAAAACGAGAGACAAAAAAGTGGAAAAAAAATAAAAAGTAAATCGTCGATCAAAAATCGTAGGAATTTTTTATTTCAAATCGGTTTGCAGTTTCTGAAAGTGTAGGTTCTACAGATTCGAACAATAGGTATCATTCCTGCCTTCCGAATATTTCGGAAAATTTCAGATTTTACAAAAAAAGGAAAGGGGTACCCCTTCTCATTTTTTTGGGCCAAAAAATTTTTTGTCGAGAATCGGATAATCTCAGTGATATTCTCCATGGAAATGACCTGCTGATTCCAAATATTACTGCCATTTCTCGATTCCGACGCCTCCTGCGATTTTACCTATAGAAAACGAGAGAAAAAAAAGTGGAAAAAAATTAAAAAGTAAATCGTCGATTAAAAATCGTAGGAATTTTTTATTTCAAATCGGTTTGCAGTTTCTGAAAGTGTAGGTTCTACAGATTCGAACAATAGGTATCATTCCTGCCTTCCGAATATTTTGGAAAATTTCAGATTTTTGAAAAAAAGGAAAGGGGTACCCCTTCTCATTTTTTTGGGCCAAAAAATTTTTTTTCGAGAATCGGATAATCTCAATGATATTTTTCATGGAAATGACCTGCTGATTCCAAATATGACTGCCATTTCTCGATTCCGACGCCTCCTGCGATTTTACCTATAAAAAACGAGGGAAAAAAAAGTGGAAAAAAAATAAAAAGTAAATCGTCGATTAAAAATCGTAGGAATTTTTTATTTTAAATCGGTTTGCAGTTTCTGAAAGTGCAGGTTCTACAGATTCGAACAATAGGTATCATTCCTGCCTTCCGAATATTTTGGAAAATTCCAGATTTTACAAAAAAAGGAAAGGGGTACCCCTTCTCATTTTTTTGGGCCAAAAAATTTTCTGTCGAGAATCGGATAATCTCAGTGATATTCTTCATGGCAATGACCTGCTGATTCCGAATATTACTGCCATTTCTCGATTCCGACGCCTCCTGCGATTTTACCTATAGAAAACGAGAGAAAAAAAAGTGGAAAAAAAATAAAAAGTAAATCGTCGATTAAAAATCGTAGGAATTTTTTATTTCGAATCGGTTTGCAGTTTCTGAAAGTGTAGGTTCTACAGATTCGAACAATAGGTATCATTCCTGCCTCCCGAATATTTCGGAAAATTTCAGATTTTCGAAAAAAAGGAAAGGGGTACCCCTTCTCATTTTTTTGGGCCAAAAAATTTTCTGTCGAGAATCGGATAATCTCAGTGATATTCTTCATGGCAATGACCTGCTGATTCCAAATATTACTGCCATTTCTCGATTCCGACGCCTCCTGCGATTTTACCTATAGAAAACGAGAGAAAAAAAAGTGGAAAAAAATTAAAAAGTAAATCGTCGATTAAAAATCGTAGGAATTTTTCATTTCAAATCGGTTTGCAGTTTCTGAAAGTGTAGGTTCTACAGATTCGAACAATAGGTATCATTCCTGCCTTCCGAATATTTTGAAAAATTCCAGATTTTACAAAAAAAGGAAAGGGGTACCCCTTCTCATTTTTTTGGGCCAAAAAATTTTCTGTCGAGAATCGGATAATCTCAGTGATATTCTTCATGGCAATGACCTGCTGATTCCAAATATTACTGCCATTTCTCGATTCCGACGCCTCCTGCGATTTTACCTATAGAAAACGAGAGAAAAAAAAGTGGAAAAAAAATAAAAAGTAAATCGTCGATTAAAAATCGTAGGAATTTTTTATTTCAAATCGGTTTGCAGTTTCTGAAAGTGTAGGTTCTACAGATTCGAACAATAGGTATCATTCCTGCCTCCCGAATATTTCGGAAAATTTCAGATTTTCGAAAAAAAGGAAAGGGGTACCCCTTCTCATTTTTTTGGGCCAAAAAATTTTTTTCCGAGAATCGGATAATCTCAATGATATTTTCCATGGAAATGACCTGCTGATTCCAAATATGACTGCCATTTCTCGATTCCGACGCCTCCTGCGATTTTACCTATAAAAAACGAGAGAAAAAAAAGTGGAAAAAAAATAAAAAGTAAATCGTCGATTAAAAATCGTAGGAATTTTTTATTTCAAATCGGTTTGCAGTTTCTGAAAGTGTAGGTTCTACAGATTCGAACAATAGGTATCATTCCTGCCTTCCGAATATTTCGGAAAATTTCAGATTTTACAAAAAAAGGAAAGGGGTACCCCTTCTCATTTTTTTGGGCCAAAAAATTTTTTGTCGAGAATCGGATAATCTCAGTGATATTCTCCATGGAAATGACCTGCTGATTCCAAATATGACTGCCATTTCTCGATTCCGACGCCTCCTGCGATTTTACCTATAAAAAACGAGAGAAAAAAAAGTGGAAAAAAAATAAAAAGTAAATCGTCGATTAAAAATCGTAGGAATTTTTTATTTCAAATCGGTTTGCAGTTTCTGAAAGTGTAGGTTCTACAGATTCGAACAATAGGTATCATTCCTGCCTTCCGAATATTTTGGAAAATTTCAGATTTTACAAAAAAAGGAAAGGGGTACCCCTTCTCATTTTTTTGGGCCAAAAAATTTTCTGTCGAGAATCGGATAATCTCAGTGATATTCTTCATGGCAATGACCTGCTGATTCCAAATATTACTGCCATTTCTCGATTCCGACGCCTCCTGCGATTTTACCTATAGAAAACGAGAGAAAAAAAAGTGGAAAAAAAATAAAAAGTAAATCGTCGATTAAAAATCGTAGGAATTTTTTATTTCAAATCGGTTTGCAGTTTCTGAAAGTGTAGGTTCTACAGATTCGAACAATAGGTATCATTCCTGCCTCCCGAATATTTCGGAAAATTTCAGATTTTCGAAAAAAAGGAAAGGGGTACCCCTTCTCATTTTTTTGGGCCAAAAAATTTTTTTCCGAGAATCGGATAATCTCAATGATATTTTCCATGGAAATGACCTGCTGATTCCAAATATGACTGCCATTTCTCGATTCCGACGCCTCCTGCGATTTTACCTATAAAAAACGAGAGAAAAAAAAGTGGAAAAAAAATAAAAAGTAAATCGTCGATTAAAAATCGTAGGAATTTTTTATTTCAAATCGGTTTGCAGTTTCTGAAAGTGTAGGTTCTACAGATTCGAACAATAGGTATCATTCCTGCCTTCCGAATATTTCGGAAAATTTCAGATTTTACAAAAAAAGGAAAGGGGTACCCCTTCTCATTTTTTTGGGCCAAAAAATTTTTTGTCGAGAATCGGATAATCTCAGTGATATTCTCCATGGAAATGACCTGCTGATTCCAAATATGACTGCCATTTCTCGATTCCGACGCCTCCTGCGATTTTACCTATAAAAAACGAGAGAAAAAAAAGTGGAAAAAAAATAAAAAGTAAATCGTCGATTAAAAATCGTAGGAATTTTTTATTTCAAATCGGTTTGCAGTTTCTGAAAGTGTAGGTTCTACAGATTCGAACAATAGGTATCATTCCTGCCTTCCGAATATTTTGGAAAATTTCAGATTTTACAAAAAAAGGAAAGGGGTACCCCTTCTCATTTTTTTGGGCCAAAAAATTTTCTGTCGAGAATCGGATAATCTCAGTGATATTCTTCATGGCAATGACCTGCTGATTCCAAATATTACTGCCATTTCTCGATTCCGACGCCTCCTGCGATTTTACCTATAGAAAACGAGAGAAAAAAAAGTGGAAAAAAAATAAAAAGTAAATCGTCGATTAAAAATCGTAGGAATTTTTTATTTCAAATCGGTTTGCAGTTTCTGAAAGTGTAGGTTCTACAGATTCGAACAATAGGTATCATTCCTGCCTCCCGAATATTTCGGAAAATTTCAGATTTTTGAAAAAAAGGAAAGGGGTACCCCTTCTCATTTTTTTGGGCCAAAAAATTTTTTTCCGAGAATCGGATAATCTCAATGATATTTTCCATGGAAATGACCTGCTGATTCCAAATATGACTGCCATTTCTCGATTCCGACGCCTCCTGCGATTTTACCTATAAAAAACGAGAGAAAAAAAAGTGGAAAAAAAATAAAAAGTAAATCGTCGATTAAAAATCGTAGGAATTTTTTATTTCAAATCGGTTTGCAGTTTCTGAAAGTGTAGGTTCTACAGATTCGAACAATAGGTATCATTCCTGCCTCCCGAATATTTCGGAAAATTTCAGATTTTTGAAGAAAAGGAAAGGGGTACCCCTTCTCATTTTTTTGGGCCAAAAAATTTTTTGTCGAGAATCGGATAATCTCAGTGATATTCTCCATGGAAATGACCTGCTGATTCCAAATATTACTGCCATTTCTCGATTCCGACGCCTCCTGCGATTTTACTCATAAAAAACGAAAGAAAAAAAAGTGGAAAAAAAATAAAAAGTATATCGTCGATTGAAAATCGTAGGAATTTTTTATTTCAAATCGGTTTGCAGTTTCTGAAAGTGTAGGTTCTACAGATTCGAACAATAGGTATCATTCCTGCCTTCCGAATATTTCGGAAAATTTCAGATTTTTGAAAAAAAGGAAAGGGGTACCCCTTCTCATATTTTTGGGCCAAAAAATTTTTTTCCGAGAATCGGATAATCTCAATGATATTTTCCATGGAAATGACCTGCTGATTCCAAATATGACTGCGATTTCTCGATTCCGACGCCTCCTGCGATTTTACCTATAAAAAACGAGAAAAAAAAAAGTGGAAAAAAAATAAAAAGTAAATCGTCGATTAAAAATCGTAGGAATTTTTTATTTCAAATCGGTTTGCAGTTTCTGAAAGTGTAGGTTCTACAGATTCGAACAATAGGTATCATTCCTGCCTTCCGAATATTTTGGAAAATTTCAGATTTTACAAAAAAAGGAAAGGGGTACCCCTTCTCATTTTTTTGGGCCAAAAAATTTTCTGTCGAGAATCGGATAATCTCAGTGATATTCTCCATGGAAATGACCTGCTGATTCCAAATATTACTGCCATTTCTCGATTCCGACGCCTCCTGCGATTTTACCTATAGAAAACGAGAAAAAAAAAAGTGGAAAAAAAATAAAAAGTAAATCGTCGATTAAAAATCGTAGGAATTTTTTATTTCAAATCGGTTTGCAGTTTCTGAAAGTGTAGGTTCTACAGATTCGAACAATAGGTATCATTCCTGCCTCCCGAATATTTCGGAAAATTTCAGATTTTTGAAAAAAAGGAAAGGGGTACCCCTTCTCATTTTTTTGGGCCAAAAAATTTTTTTCCGAGAATCGGATAATCTCAATGATATTTTCCATGGAAATGACCTGCTGATTCCAAATATTACTGCCATTTCTTGATTCCGACGCCTCCTGCGATTTTACCTATAGAAAACGAGAGAAAAAAAAGTGGAAAAAAAATAAAAAGTAAATCGTCGATTAAAAATCGTAGGAATTTTTTATTTCAAATCGGTTTGCAGTTTCTGAAAGTGTAGGTTCTACAGATTCGAACAATAGGTATCATTCCTGCCTTCCGAATATTTCGGAAAATTTCAGATTGTTGAAAAAAAGGAAAGGGGTACCCCTTCTCATTTTTTTGGGCCAAAAAATTTTTTTCCGAGAATCGGATAATCTCAATGATATTTTCCATGGAAATGACCTGCTGATTCCAAATATGACTGCCATTTCTCGATTCCGACGCCTCCTGCGATTTTACCTATAAAAAACGAGAGACAAAAAAGTGGAAAAAAAATAAAAAGTAAATCGTCGATTAAAAATCGTAGGAATTTTTTATTTCAAATCGGTTTGCAGTTTCTGAAAGTGTAGGTTCTACAGATTCGAACAATAGGTATCATTCCTGCCTTCCGAATATTTCGGAAAATTTCAGATTTTACAAAAAAAGGAAAGGGGTACCCCTTCTCATTTTTTTGGGCCAAAAAATTTTTTGTCGAGAATCGGATAATCTCAGTGATATTCTCCATGGAAATGACCTGCTGATTCCAAATATTACTGCCATTTCTCGATTCCGACGCCTCCTGCGATTTTACCTATAGAAAACGAGAGAAAAAAAAGTGGAAAAAAATTAAAAAGTAAATCGTCGATTAAAAATCGTAGGAATTTTTTATTTCAAATCGGTTTGCAGTTTCTGAAAGTGTAGGTTCTACAGATTCGAACAATAGGTATCATTCCTGCCTTCCGAATATTTTGGAAAATCTCAGATTTTTGAAAAAAAGGAAAGGGGTACCCCTTCTCATTTTTTTGGGCCAAAAAATTTTTTTTCGAGAATCGGATAATCTCAATGATATTTTCCATGGAAATGACCTGCTGATTCCAAATATGACTGCCATTTCTCGATTCCGACGCCTCCTGCGATTTTACCTATAAAAAACGAGGGAAAAAAAAGTGGAAAAAAAATAAAAAGTAAATCGTCGATTAAAAATCGTAGGAATTTTTTATTTTAAATCGGTTTGCAGTTTCTGAAAGTGTAGGTTCTACAGATTCGAACAATAGGTATCATTCCTGCCTTCCGAATATTTTGGAAAATTCCAGATTTTACAAAAAAAGGAAAGGGGTACCCCTTCTCATTTTTTTGGGCCAAAAAATTTTCTGTCGAGAATCGGATAATCTCAGTGATATTCTTCATGGCAATGACCTGCTGATTCCAAATATTACTGCCATTTCTCGATTCCGACGCCTCCTGCGATTTTACCTATAGAAAACGAGAGAAAAAAAAGTGGAAAAAAAATAAAAAGTAAATCGTCGATTAAAAATCGTAGGAATTTTTTATTTCGAATCGGTTTGCAGTTTCTGAAAGTGTAGGTTCTACAGATTCGAACAATAGGTATCATTCCTGCCTCCCGAATATTTCGGAAAATTTCAGATTTTCGAAAAAAAGGAAAGGGGTACCCCTTCTCATTTTTTTGGGCCAAAAAATTTTCTGTCGAGAATCGGATAATCTCAGTGATATTCTTCATGGCAATGACCTGCTGATTCCAAATATTACTGCCATTTCTCGATTCCGACGCCTCCTGCGATTTTACCTATAAAAAACGAGAGAAAAAAAAGTGGAAAAAAAATAAAAAGTAAATCGTCGATTAAAAATCGTAGGAATTTTTTATTTCAAATCGGTTTGCAGTTTCTGAAACTGTAGGTTCTACAGATTCGAACAATAGGTATCATTCCTGCCTTCCGAATATTTTGGAAAATTTCAGATTTTACAAAAAAAGGAAAGGGGTACCCCTTCTCATTTTTTTGGGCCAAAAAATTTTCTGTCGAGAATCGGATAATCTCAGTGATATTCTCCATGGCAATGACCTGCTGATTCCAAATATTACTGCCATTTCTCGATTCCGACGCCTCCTGCGATTTTACCTATAGAAAACGAGAGAAAAAAAAGTGGAAAAAAAATAAAAAGTAAATCGTCGATTAAAAATCGTAGGAATTTTTTATTTCAAATCGGTTTGCAGTTTCTGAAAGTGTAGGTTCTACAAATTCGAACAATAGGTATCATTCCTGCCTTCCGAATATTTTGGAAAATTTCAGATTTTACAAAAAACGGAAAGGGGTACCCCTTCTCATTTTTTTGGGCCAAAAAATTTTTGTCGAGAATCGGATAATCTCAGTGATATTCTCCATGGAAATGACCTGCTGATTCCAAATATGACTGCCATTTCTCGATTCCGACGCCTCCTGCGATTTCACCTATGAAAAACGAGAGAAAAAAAAGTGGAAAAAAAATAAAAAGTAAATCGTCGATTAAAAATCGTAGGAATTTTTTATTTCAAATCGGTTTGCAGTTTCTGAAAGTGTAGGTTCTACAGATTCGAACAATAGGTATCATTCCTGCCTTCCGAATATTTCGGAAAATTTCAGATTTTACAAAAAAAGGAAAGGGGTACCCCTTCTCATTTTTTTGGGCCAAAAAATTTTTTGTCGAGAATCGGATAATCTCAGTGATATTCTCCATGGAAATGACCTGCTGATTCCAAATATGACTGCCATTTCTCGATTCCGACGCCTCCTGCGATTTTACCTATAAAAAACGAGAGAAAAAAAAGTGGAAAAAAAATAAAAAGTAAATCGTCGATTAAAAATCGTAGGAATTTTTTATTTCAAATCGGTTTGCAGTTTCTGAAAGTGTAGGTTCTACAAATTCGAACAATAGGTATCATTCCTGCCTTCCGAATATTTTGGAAAATTTCAGATTTTACAAAAAAAGGAAAGGGGTACCCCTTCTCATTTTTTTGGGCCAAAAAATTTTTGTCGAGAATCGGATAATCTCAGTGATATTCTCCATGGAAATGACCTGCTGATTCCAAATATTACTGCCATTTCTCGATTCCGACGCCTCCTGCGATTTTACTCATAAAAAACGAAAGAAAAAAAAGTGGAAAAAAAATAAAAAGTAAATCGTCGATTAAAAATCGTAGGAATTTTTTATTTCAAATCGGTTTGCAGTTTCTGAAAGTGTAGGTTCTACAGATTCGAACATTAGGTATCATTCCTGCCTTCCGGATATTTTGGAAAATTTCAGATTTTAAAAAAAAAGGAAAGGGGTACCCCTTCTCATTTTTTTGGGCCAAAAAATTTTTTGTCGAGAATCGGATAATCTCAGTGATATTCTCCATGGAAATGACCTGCTGATTCCAAATATTACTGCCATTTCTCGATTCCGACGCCTCCTGCGATTTTACTCATAAAAAACGAAAGAAAAAAAAGTGGAAAAAAAATAAAAAGTAAATCGTCGATTAAAAATCGTAGGAATTTTTTATTTCAAATCGGTTTGCAGTTTCTGAAAGTGTAGGTTCTACAGATTCGAACAATAGGTATCATTCCTGCCTTCCGAATATTTCGGAAAATTTCAGATTTTTTAAAAAAAGGAAAGGGGTACCCCTTCTCATTTTTTTGGGCCGAAAATTTTTTTTCGAGAATCGGATAATCTCAATGATATTTTCCATGGAAATGACCTGCTGATTCCAAATATGACTGCCATTTCTCGATTCCGACGCCTCCTGCGATTTTACCTATAAAAAACGAGAGAAAAAAAAGTGGAAAAAAAATAAAAAGTAAATCGTCGATTAAAAATCGTAGGAATTTTTTATTTTAAATCGGTTTGCAGTTTCTGAAAGTGTAGGTTCTACAGATTCGAACAATAGGTATCATTCCTGCCTTCCGAATATTTTGGAAAATTTCAGATTTTACAAAAAAAGGAAAGGGGTACCCCTTCTCATTTTTTTGGGCCAAAAAATTTTCTGTCGAGAATCGGATAATCTCAGTGATATTCTCCATGGCAATGACCTGCTGATTCCAAATATTACTGCCATTTCTCGATTCCGACGCCTCCTGCGATTTTACCTATAAAAAACGAGAGAAAAAAAAGTGGAAAAAAAATAAAAAGTAAATCGTCGATTAAAAATCGTAGGAATTTTTTATTTCAAATCGGTTTGCAGTTTCTGAAAGTGTAGGTTCTACAAATTCGAACAATAGGTATCATTCCTGCCTTCCGAATATTTTGGAAAATTTCAGATTTTACAAAAAAAGGAAAGGGGTACCCCTTCTCATTTTTTTGGGCCAAAAAATTTTTTGTCGAGAATCGGATAATCTCAGTGATATTCTCCATGGAAATGACCTGCTGATTCCAAATATTACTGCCATTTCTCGATTCCGACGCCTCCTGCGATTTTACTCATAAAAAACGAAAGAAAAAAAAGTGGAAAAAAAATAAAAAGTAAATCGTCGATTAAAAATCGTAGGAATTTTTTATTTCAAATCGGTTGGCAGTTTCTGAAAGTGTAGGTTCTACAGATTCGAACAATAGGTATCATTCCTGCCTTCCGAATATTTTGGAAAATTTCAGATTTTACAAAAAAAGGAAAGGGGTACCCCTTCTCATTTTTTTGGGCCAAAAAATTTTTTGTCGAGAATCGGATAATCTCAGTGATATTCTCCATGGAAATAAACTGCTGATTCCAAATATTACTGCCATTTCTCGATTCCGACGCCTCCTGCGATTTTACTTATAGTAAACGAGAGAAAAAAAAGTGGAAAAAAAATAAAAAGTAAATCGTCGATTAAAAATCGTAGGAATTTTTTATTTCAAATCGGTTTGCAGTTTCTGAAAGTGTAGGTTCTACAGATTCGAACAATAGGTATCATTCCTGCCTTCCGAATATTTCGGAAAATTTCAGATTTTTGAAAAAAAGGAAAGGGGTACCCCTTCTCATTTTTTTGGGCCAAAAAATTTTTTTTCGAGAATCGGATAATCTCAATGATATTCTCCATGGAAATGACCTGCTGATTCCAAATATGACTGCCGTTTCTCGATTCCGACGCCTCCTGCGATTTTACTCATAAAAAACGAGAGAAACAAAAGTGGAAAAAAAATAAAAAGTAAATCGTCGATTAAAAATCGTAGGAATTTTTTATTTCAAATCGGTTTGCAGTTTCTGAAAGTGTAGGTTCTACAGATTCGAACAATAGGTATCATTCCTGCCTTCCGAATATTTCGGAAAATTTCAGATTTTACAAAAAAAGGAAAAGGGTACCCCTTCTCATTTTTTTGGGCCAAAAAATTTTTTGTCGAGAATCGGATAATCTTAGTGATATTCTCCATGGAAATGACCTGCTGATTCCAAATATTACTGCCATTTCTCGATTCCGACGCCTCCTGCGATTTTACTCATAAAAAACGAAAGAAAAAAAAGTGGAAAAAAAATAAAAAGTAAATCGTCGATTAAAAATCGTAGGAATTTTTTATTTCAAATCGGTTTGCAGTTTCTGAAAGTGTAGGTTCTACAGATTCGAACAATAGGTATCATTCCTGCCTTCCGAATATTTCGGAAAATTTCAGATTTTTGAAAAAAAGGAAAGGGGTACCCCTTCTCATTTTTTTTGGCCAAAAATTTTTTTTCCGAGAATCGGATAATCTCAATGATATTTTCCATGGAAATGACCTGCTGATTCCAAATATGACTGCCATTTCTCGATTCCGACGCCTCCTGCGATTTCACCTATGAAAAACGAGAGAAAAAAAAGTGGAAAAAAAATAAAAAGTAAATCGTCGATTAAAAATCGTAGGAATTTTTTATTTCAAATCGGTTTGCAGTTTCTGAAAGTGTAGGTTCTACAGATTCGAACAATAGGTATCATTCCTGCCTTCCGAATATTTCGGAAAATTTCAGATTTTACAAAAAAAGGAAAGGGGTACCCCTTCTCATTTTTTTGGGCCAAAAAATTTTCTGTCGAGAATCGGATAATCTCAGTGATATTCTCCATGGAAATGACCTGCTGATTCCAAATATTACTGCCATTTCTCGATTCCGACGCCTCCTGCGATTTTACCTATAGAAAACGAGAGAAAAAAAAGTGGAAAAAAAATAAAAAGTAAATCGTCGATTAAAAATCGTAGGAATTTTTTATTTCAAATCGGTTTGCAGTTTCTGAAAGTGTAGGTTCTACAGATTCGAAAAATAGGTATCATTCCTGCCTTCCGAATATTTCGGAAATTTTCAGATTTTACAAAAAAAGGAAAGGGGTACCCCTTCTCATTTTTTTGGGCCAAAAAATTTTTTGTCGAGAATCGGATAATCTCAGTGATATTCTCCATGGAAATGACCTGCTGATTCCAAATATGACTGCCATTTCTCGATTCCGACGCCTCCTGCGATTTTACCTATAAAAAACGAGAGAAAAAAAAGTGGAAAAAAAATAAAAAGTAAATCGTCGATTAAAAATCGTAGGAATTTTTTATTTCAAATCGGTTTGCAGTTTCTGAAAGTGTAGGTTCTACAAATTCGAACAATAGGTATCATTCCTGCCTTCCGAATATTTTGGAAAATTTCAGATTTTACAAAAAAAGGAAAGGGGTACCCCTTCTCATTTTTTTGGGCCAAAAAATTTTTGTCGAGAATCGGATAATCTCAGTGATATTCTCCATGGAAATGACCTGCTGATTCCAAATATTACTGCCATTTCTCGATTCCGACGCCTCCTGCGATTTTACTCATAAAAAACGAGAGAAAAAAAAGTGGAAAAAAAATAAAAAGTAAATCGTCGATTAAAAATCGTGGGAATTTTTTATTTCAAATCGGTTTGCAGTTTCTGAAAGTGTAGGTTCTACAAATTCGAACAATAGGTATCATTCCTGCCTTCCGAATATTTTGGAAAATTTCAGATTTTACAAAAAAAGGAAAGGGGTACCCCTTCTCATTTTTTTGGGCCAAAAAATTTTTTGTCGAGAATCGGATAATCTCAGTGATATTCTCCATGGAAATGACCTGCTGATTCCAAATATTACTGCCATTTCTCGATTCCGACGCCTCCTGCGATTTTACTCATAAAAAACGAAAGAAAAAAAAGTGGAAAAAAAATAAAAAGTAAATCGTCGATTAAAAATCGTAGGAATTTTTTATTTCAAATCGGTTTGCAGTTTCTGAAAGTGTAGGTTCTACAGATTCGAACATTAGGTATCATTCCTGCCTTCCGGATATTTTGGAAAATTTCAGATTTTAAAAAAAAAGGAAAGGGGTACCCCTTCTCATTTTTTTGGGCCAAAAAATTTTTTTCCGAGAATCGGATAATCTCAATGATATTTTCCATGGAAATGACCTGCTGATTCCAAATATTACTGCCATTTCTTGATTCCGACGCCTCCTGCGATTTTACCTATAGAAAACGAGAGAAAAAAAAGTGGAAAAAAAATAAAAAGTAAATCGTCGATTAAAAATCGTAGGAATTTTTTATTTCAAATCGGTTTGCAGTTTCTGAAAGTGTAGGTTCTACAGATTCGAACAATAGGTATCATTCCTGCCTTCCGAATATTTCGGAAAATTTCAGATTGTTGAAAAAAAGGAAAGGGGTACCCCTTCTCATTTTTTTGGGCCAAAAAATTTTTTTCCGAGAATCGGATAATCTCAATGATATTTTCCATGGAAATGACCTGCTGATTCCAAATATGACTGCCATTTCTCGATTCCGACGCCTCCTGCGATTTTACCTATAAAAAACGAGAGACAAAAAAGTGGAAAAAAAATAAAAAGTAAATCGTCGATCAAAAATCGTAGGAATTTTTTATTTCAAATCGGTTTGCAGTTTCTGAAAGTGTAGGTTCTACAGATTCGAACAATAGGTATCATTCCTGCCTTCCGAATATTTCGGAAAATTTCAGATTTTACAAAAAAAGGAAAGGGGTACCCCTTCTCATTTTTTTGGGCCAAAAAATTTTTTGTCGAGAATCGGATAATCTCAGTGATATTCTCCATGGAAATGACCTGCTGATTCCAAATATTACTGCCATTTCTCGATTCCGACGCCTCCTGCGATTTTACCTATAGAAAACGAGAGAAAAAAAAGTGGAAAAAAATTAAAAAGTAAATCGTCGATTAAAAATCGTAGGAATTTTTTATTTCAAATCGGTTTGCAGTTTCTGAAAGTGTAGGTTCTACAGATTCGAACAATAGGTATCATTCCTGCCTTCCGAATATTTTGGAAAATTTCAGATTTTTGAAAAAAAGGAAAGGGGTACCCCTTCTCATTTTTTTGGGCCAAAAAATTTTTTTTCGAGAATCGGATAATCTCAATGATATTTTTCATGGAAATGACCTGCTGATTCCAAATATGACTGCCATTTCTCGATTCCGACGCCTCCTGCGATTTTACCTATAAAAAACGAGGGAAAAAAAAGTGGAAAAAAAATAAAAAGTAAATCGTCGATTAAAAATCGTAGGAATTTTTTATTTTAAATCGGTTTGCAGTTTCTGAAAGTGCAGGTTCTACAGATTCGAACAATAGGTATCATTCCTGCCTTCCGAATATTTTGGAAAATTCCAGATTTTACAAAAAAAGGAAAGGGGTACCCCTTCTCATTTTTTTGGGCCAAAAAATTTTCTGTCGAGAATCGGATAATCTCAGTGATATTCTTCATGGCAATGACCTGCTGATTCCGAATATTACTGCCATTTCTCGATTCCGACGCCTCCTGCGATTTTACCTATAGAAAACGAGAGAAAAAAAAGTGGAAAAAAAATAAAAAGTAAATCGTCGATTAAAAATCGTAGGAATTTTTTATTTCGAATCGGTTTGCAGTTTCTGAAAGTGTAGGTTCTACAGATTCGAACAATAGGTATCATTCCTGCCTCCCGAATATTTCGGAAAATTTCAGATTTTCGAAAAAAAGGAAAGGGGTACCCCTTCTCATTTTTTTGGGCCAAAAAATTTTCTGTCGAGAATCGGATAATCTCAGTGATATTCTTCATGGCAATGACCTGCTGATTCCAAATATTACTGCCATTTCTCGATTCCGACGCCTCCTGCGATTTTACCTATAGAAAACGAGAGAAAAAAAAGTGGAAAAAAATTAAAAAGTAAATCGTCGATTAAAAATCGTAGGAATTTTTCATTTCAAATCGGTTTGCAGTTTCTGAAAGTGTAGGTTCTACAGATTCGAACAATAGGTATCATTCCTGCCTTCCGAATATTTTGAAAAATTCCAGATTTTACAAAAAAAGGAAAGGGGTACCCCTTCTCATTTTTTTGGGCCAAAAAATTTTCTGTCGAGAATCGGATAATCTCAGTGATATTCTTCATGGCAATGACCTGCTGATTCCAAATATTACTGCCATTTCTCGATTCCGACGCCTCCTGCGATTTTACCTATAGAAAACGAGAGAAAAAAAAGTGGAAAAAAAATAAAAAGTAAATCGTCGATTAAAAATCGTAGGAATTTTTTATTTCAAATCGGTTTGCAGTTTCTGAAAGTGTAGGTTCTACAGATTCGAACAATAGGTATCATTCCTGCCTCCCGAATATTTCGGAAAATTTCAGATTTTCGAAAAAAAGGAAAGGGGTACCCCTTCTCATTTTTTTGGGCCAAAAAATTTTTTTCCGAGAATCGGATAATCTCAATGATATTTTCCATGGAAATGACCTGCTGATTCCAAATATGACTGCCATTTCTCGATTCCGACGCCTCCTGCGATTTTACCTATAAAAAACGAGAGAAAAAAAAGTGGAAAAAAAATAAAAAGTAAATCGTCGATTAAAAATCGTAGGAATTTTTTATTTCAAATCGGTTTGCAGTTTCTGAAAGTGTAGGTTCTACAGATTCGAACAATAGGTATCATTCCTGCCTTCCGAATATTTCGGAAAATTTCAGATTTTACAAAAAAAGGAAAGGGGTACCCCTTCTCATTTTTTTGGGCCAAAAAATTTTTTGTCGAGAATCGGATAATCTCAGTGATATTCTCCATGGAAATGACCTGCTGATTCCAAATATGACTGCCATTTCTCGATTCCGACGCCTCCTGCGATTTTACCTATAAAAAACGAGAGAAAAAAAAGTGGAAAAAAAATAAAAAGTAAATCGTCGATTAAAAATCGTAGGAATTTTTTATTTCAAATCGGTTTGCAGTTTCTGAAAGTGTAGGTTCTACAGATTCGAACAATAGGTATCATTCCTGCCTTCCGAATATTTTGGAAAATTTCAGATTTTACAAAAAAAGGAAAGGGGTACCCCTTCTCATTTTTTTGGGCCAAAAAATTTTCTGTCGAGAATCGGATAATCTCAGTGATATTCTTCATGGCAATGACCTGCTGATTCCAAATATTACTGCCATTTCTCGATTCCGACGCCTCCTGCGATTTTACCTATAGAAAACGAGAGAAAAAAAAGTGGAAAAAAAATAAAAAGTAAATCGTCGATTAAAAATCGTAGGAATTTTTTATTTCAAATCGGTTTGCAGTTTCTGAAAGTGTAGGTTCTACAGATTCGAACAATAGGTATCATTCCTGCCTCCCGAATATTTCGGAAAATTTCAGATTTTCGAAAAAAAGGAAAGGGGTACCCCTTCTCATTTTTTTGGGCCAAAAAATTTTTTTCCGAGAATCGGATAATCTCAATGATATTTTCCATGGAAATGACCTGCTGATTCCAAATATGACTGCCATTTCTCGATTCCGACGCCTCCTGCGATTTTACCTATAAAAAACGAGAGAAAAAAAAGTGGAAAAAAAATAAAAAGTAAATCGTCGATTAAAAATCGTAGGAATTTTTTATTTCAAATCGGTTTGCAGTTTCTGAAAGTGTAGGTTCTACAGATTCGAACAATAGGTATCATTCCTGCCTTCCGAATATTTCGGAAAATTTCAGATTTTACAAAAAAAGGAAAGGGGTACCCCTTCTCATTTTTTTGGGCCAAAAAATTTTTTGTCGAGAATCGGATAATCTCAGTGATATTCTCCATGGAAATGACCTGCTGATTCCAAATATGACTGCCATTTCTCGATTCCGACGCCTCCTGCGATTTTACCTATAAAAAACGAGAGAAAAAAAAGTGGAAAAAAAATAAAAAGTAAATCGTCGATTAAAAATCGTAGGAATTTTTTATTTCAAATCGGTTTGCAGTTTCTGAAAGTGTAGGTTCTACAGATTCGAACAATAGGTATCATTCCTGCCTTCCGAATATTTTGGAAAATTTCAGATTTTACAAAAAAAGGAAAGGGGTACCCCTTCTCATTTTTTTGGGCCAAAAAATTTTCTGTCGAGAATCGGATAATCTCAGTGATATTCTTCATGGCAATGACCTGCTGATTCCAAATATTACTGCCATTTCTCGATTCCGACGCCTCCTGCGATTTTACCTATAGAAAACGAGAGAAAAAAAAGTGGAAAAAAAATAAAAAGTAAATCGTCGATTAAAAATCGTAGGAATTTTTTATTTCAAATCGGTTTGCAGTTTCTGAAAGTGTAGGTTCTACAGATTCGAACAATAGGTATCATTCCTGCCTCCCGAATATTTCGGAAAATTTCAGATTTTTGAAAAAAAGGAAAGGGGTACCCCTTCTCATTTTTTTGGGCCAAAAAATTTTTTTCCGAGAATCGGATAATCTCAATGATATTTTCCATGGAAATGACCTGCTGATTCCAAATATGACTGCCATTTCTCGATTCCGACGCCTCCTGCGATTTTACCTATAAAAAACGAGAGAAAAAAAAGTGGAAAAAAAATAAAAAGTAAATCGTCGATTAAAAATCGTAGGAATTTTTTATTTCAAATCGGTTTGCAGTTTCTGAAAGTGTAGGTTCTACAGATTCGAACAATAGGTATCATTCCTGCCTCCCGAATATTTCGGAAAATTTCAGATTTTTGAAGAAAAGGAAAGGGGTACCCCTTCTCATTTTTTTGGGCCAAAAAATTTTTTGTCGAGAATCGGATAATCTCAGTGATATTCTCCATGGAAATGACCTGCTGATTCCAAATATTACTGCCATTTCTCGATTCCGACGCCTCCTGCGATTTTACTCATAAAAAACGAAAGAAAAAAAAGTGGAAAAAAAATAAAAAGTATATCGTCGATTGAAAATCGTAGGAATTTTTTATTTCAAATCGGTTTGCAGTTTCTGAAAGTGTAGGTTCTACAGATTCGAACAATAGGTATCATTCCTGCCTTCCGAATATTTCGGAAAATTTCAGATTTTTGAAAAAAAGGAAAGGGGTACCCCTTCTCATATTTTTGGGCCAAAAAATTTTTTTCCGAGAATCGGATAATCTCAATGATATTTTCCATGGAAATGACCTGCTGATTCCAAATATGACTGCGATTTCTCGATTCCGACGCCTCCTGCGATTTTACCTATAAAAAACGAGAAAAAAAAAAGTGGAAAAAAAATAAAAAGTAAATCGTCGATTAAAAATCGTAGGAATTTTTTATTTCAAATCGGTTTGCAGTTTCTGAAAGTGTAGGTTCTACAGATTCGAACAATAGGTATCATTCCTGCCTTCCGAATATTTTGGAAAATTTCAGATTTTACAAAAAAAGGAAAGGGGTACCCCTTCTCATTTTTTTGGGCCAAAAAATTTTCTGTCGAGAATCGGATAATCTCAGTGATATTCTCCATGGAAATGACCTGCTGATTCCAAATATTACTGCCATTTCTCGATTCCGACGCCTCCTGCGATTTTACCTATAGAAAACGAGAAAAAAAAAAGTGGAAAAAAAATAAAAAGTAAATCGTCGATTAAAAATCGTAGGAATTTTTTATTTCAAATCGGTTTGCAGTTTCTGAAAGTGTAGGTTCTACAGATTCGAACAATAGGTATCATTCCTGCCTCCCGAATATTTCGGAAAATTTCAGATTTTTGAAAAAAAGGAAAGGGGTACCCCTTCTCATTTTTTTGGGCCAAAAAATTTTTTTCCGAGAATCGGATAATCTCAATGATATTTTCCATGGAAATGACCTGCTGATTCCAAATATTACTGCCATTTCTTGATTCCGACGCCTCCTGCGATTTTACCTATAGAAAACGAGAGAAAAAAAAGTGGAAAAAAAATAAAAAGTAAATCGTCGATTAAAAATCGTAGGAATTTTTTATTTCAAATCGGTTTGCAGTTTCTGAAAGTGTAGGTTCTACAGATTCGAACAATAGGTATCATTCCTGCCTTCCGAATATTTCGGAAAATTTCAGATTGTTGAAAAAAAGGAAAGGGGTACCCCTTCTCATTTTTTTGGGCCAAAAAATTTTTTTCCGAGAATCGGATAATCTCAATGATATTTTCCATGGAAATGACCTGCTGATTCCAAATATGACTGCCATTTCTCGATTCCGACGCCTCCTGCGATTTTACCTATAAAAAACGAGAGACAAAAAAGTGGAAAAAAAATAAAAAGTAAATCGTCGATTAAAAATCGTAGGAATTTTTTATTTCAAATCGGTTTGCAGTTTCTGAAAGTGTAGGTTCTACAGATTCGAACAATAGGTATCATTCCTGCCTTCCGAATATTTCGGAAAATTTCAGATTTTACAAAAAAAGGAAAGGGGTACCCCTTCTCATTTTTTTGGGCCAAAAAATTTTTTGTCGAGAATCGGATAATCTCAGTGATATTCTCCATGGAAATGACCTGCTGATTCCAAATATTACTGCCATTTCTCGATTCCGACGCCTCCTGCGATTTTACCTATAGAAAACGAGAGAAAAAAAAGTGGAAAAAAATTAAAAAGTAAATCGTCGATTAAAAATCGTAGGAATTTTTTATTTCAAATCGGTTTGCAGTTTCTGAAAGTGTAGGTTCTACAGATTCGAACAATAGGTATCATTCCTGCCTTCCGAATATTTTGGAAAATCTCAGATTTTTGAAAAAAAGGAAAGGGGTACCCCTTCTCATTTTTTTGGGCCAAAAAATTTTTTTTCGAGAATCGGATAATCTCAATGATATTTTCCATGGAAATGACCTGCTGATTCCAAATATGACTGCCATTTCTCGATTCCGACGCCTCCTGCGATTTTACCTATAAAAAACGAGGGAAAAAAAAGTGGAAAAAAAATAAAAAGTAAATCGTCGATTAAAAATCGTAGGAATTTTTTATTTTAAATCGGTTTGCAGTTTCTGAAAGTGTAGGTTCTACAGATTCGAACAATAGGTATCATTCCTGCCTTCCGAATATTTTGGAAAATTCCAGATTTTACAAAAAAAGGAAAGGGGTACCCCTTCTCATTTTTTTGGGCCAAAAAATTTTCTGTCGAGAATCGGATAATCTCAGTGATATTCTTCATGGCAATGACCTGCTGATTCCAAATATTACTGCCATTTCTCGATTCCGACGCCTCCTGCGATTTTACCTATAGAAAACGAGAGAAAAAAAAGTGGAAAAAAAATAAAAAGTAAATCGTCGATTAAAAATCGTAGGAATTTTTTATTTCGAATCGGTTTGCAGTTTCTGAAAGTGTAGGTTCTACAGATTCGAACAATAGGTATCATTCCTGCCTCCCGAATATTTCGGAAAATTTCAGATTTTCGAAAAAAAGGAAAGGGGTACCCCTTCTCATTTTTTTGGGCCAAAAAATTTTCTGTCGAGAATCGGATAATCTCAGTGATATTCTTCATGGCAATGACCTGCTGATTCCAAATATTACTGCCATTTCTCGATTCCGACGCCTCCTGCGATTTTACCTATAAAAAACGAGAGAAAAAAAAGTGGAAAAAAAATAAAAAGTAAATCGTCGATTAAAAATCGTAGGAATTTTTTATTTCAAATCGGTTTGCAGTTTCTGAAACTGTAGGTTCTACAGATTCGAACAATAGGTATCATTCCTGCCTTCCGAATATTTTGGAAAATTTCAGATTTTACAAAAAAAGGAAAGGGGTACCCCTTCTCATTTTTTTGGGCCAAAAAATTTTCTGTCGAGAATCGGATAATCTCAGTGATATTCTCCATGGCAATGACCTGCTGATTCCAAATATGACTGCCATTTCTCGATTCCGACGCCTCCTGCGATTTTACCTATAGAAAACGAGAGAAAAAAAAGTGGAAAAAAAATAAAAAGTAAATCGTCGATTAAAAATCGTAGGAATTTTTTATTTCAAATCGGTTTGCAGTTTCTGAAAGTGTAGGTTCTACAGATTCGAACAATAGGTATCATTCCTGCCTCCCGAATATTTCGGAAAATTTCAGATTTTTGAAAAAAAGGAAAGGGGTACCCCTTCTCATTTTTTTGGGCCAAAAAATTTTTTTCCGAGAATCGGATAATCTCAATGATATTTTCCATGGAAATGACCTGCTGATTCCAAATATGACTGCCATTTCTCGATTCCGACGCCTCCTGCGATTTTACCTATAAAAAACGAGAGAAAAAAAAGTGGAAAAAAAATAAAAAGTAAATCGTCGATTAAAAATCGTAGGAATTTTTTATTTCAAATCGGTTTGCAGTTTCTGAAAGTGTAGGTTCTACAGATTCGAACAATAGGTATCATTCCTGCCTTCCGAATATTTCGGAAAATTTCAGATTTTACAAAAAAAGGAAAGGGGTACCCCTTCTCATTTTTTTGGGCCAAAAAATTTTTTGTCGAGAATCGGATAATCTCAGTGATATTCTCCATGGAAATGACCTGCTGATTCCAAATATTACTGCCATTTCTCGATTCCGACGCCTCCTGCGATTTTACCTATAGAAAACGAGAGAAAAAAAAGTGGAAAAAAATTAAAAAGTAAATCGTCGATTAAAAATCGTAGGAATTTTTTATTTCAAATCGGTTTGCAGTTTCTGAAAGTGTAGGTTCTACAGATTCGAACAATAGGTATCATTCCTGCCCTCCGAATATTTTGGAAAATTTCAGATTTTTGAAAAAAAGGAAAGGGGTACCCCTTCTCATTTTTTTGGGCCAAAAAATTTTTTTTCGAGAATCGGATAATCTCAATGATATTTTCCATGGAAATGACCTGCTGATTCCAAATATGACTGCCATTTCTCGATTCCGACGCCTCCTGCGATTTTACCTATAAAAAACGAGGGAAAAAAAAGTGGAAAAAAAATAAAAAGTAAATCGTCGATTAAAAATCGTAGGAATTTTTTATTTTAAATCGGTTTGCAGTTTCTGAAAGTGTAGGTTCTACAGATTCGAACAATAGGTATCATTCCTGCCTTCCGAATATTTTGGAAAATTCCAGATTTTACAAAAAAAGGAAAGGGGTACCCCTTCTCATTTTTTTGGGCCAAAAAATTTTCTGTCGAGAATCGGATAATCTCAGTGATATTCTTCATGGCAATGACCTGCTGATTCCAAATATTACTGCCATTTCTCGATTCCGACGCCTCCTGCGATTTTACCTATAGAAAACGAGAGAAAAAAAAGTGGAAAAAAAATAAAAAGTAAATCGTCGATTAAAAATCGTAGGAATTTTTTATTTCAAATCGGTTTGCAGTTTCTGAAAGTGTAGGTTCTACAGATTCGAACAATAGGTATCATTCCTGCCTCCCGAATATTTCGGAAAATTTCAGATTTTCGAAAAAAAGGAAAGGGGTACCCCTTCTCATTTTTTTGGGCCAAAAAATTTTCTGTCGAGAATCGGATAATCTCAGTGATATTCTTCATGGCAATGACCTGCTGATTCCAAATATTACTGCCATTTCTCGATTCCGACGCCTCCTGCGATTTTACCTATAGAAAACGAGAGAAAAAAAAGTGGAAAAAAATTAAAAAGTAAATCGTCGATTAAAAATCGTAGGAATTTTTCATTTCAAATCGGTTTGCAGTTTCTGAAAGTGTAGGTTCTACAGATTCGAACAATAGGTATCATTCCTGCCTTCCGAATATTTTGGAAAATTTCAGATTTTTGAAAAAAAGGAAAGGGGTACCCCTTCTCATTTTTTTGGGCCAAAAAATTTTTTTTCGAGAATCGGATAATCTCAATGATATTTTCCATGGAAATGACCTGCTGATTCCAAATATGACTGCCATTTCTCGATTCCGACGCCTCCTGCGATTTTACCTATAAAAAACGAGGGAAAAAAAAGTGGAAAAAAAATAAAAAGTAAATCGTCGATTAAAAATCGTAGGAATTTTTTATTTTAAATCGGTTTGCAGTTTCTGAAAGTGTAGGTTCTACAGATTCGAACAATAGGTATCATTCCTGCCTTCCGAATATTTTGGAAAATTCCAGATTTTACAAAAAAAGGAAAGGGGTACCCCTTCTCATTTTTTTGGGCCAAAAAATTTTTTTCCGAGAATCGGATAATCTCAATGATATTTTCCATGGAAATGACCTGCTGATTCCAAATATGACTGCCATTTCTCGATTCCGACGCCTCCTGCGATTTTACCTATAAAAAACGAGAGAAAAAAAAGTGGAAAAAAAATAAAAAGTAAATCGTCGATTAAAAATCGTAGGAATTTTTTATTTCAAATCGGTTTGCAGTTTCTGAAAGTGTAGGTTCTACAGATTCGAACAATAGGTATCATTCCTGCCTTCCGAATATTTCGGAAAATTTCAGATTTTACAAAAAAAGGAAAGGGGTACCCCTTCTCATTTTTTTGGGCCAAAAAATTTTTTGTCGAGAATCGGATAATCTCAGTGATATTCTCCATGGAAATGACCTGCTGATTCCAAATATTACTGCCATTTCTCGATTCCGACGCCTCCTGCGATTTTACCTATAGAAAACGAGAAAAAAAAAAGTGGAAAAAAAATAAAAAGTAAATCGTCGATTAAAAATCGTAGGAATTTTTTATTTCAAATCGGTTTGCAGTTTCTGAAAGTGTAGGTTCTACAGATTCGAACAATAGGTATCATTCCTGCCTCCCGAATATTTCGGAAAATTTCAGATTTTTGAAAAAAAGGAAAGGGGTACCCCTTCTCATTTTTTTGGGCCAAAAAATTTTTTTCCGAGAATCGGATAATCTCAATGATATTTTCCATGGAAATGACCTGCTGATTCCAAATATTACTGCCATTTCTTGATTCCGACGCCTCCTGCGATTTTACCTATAGAAAACGAGAGAAAAAAAAGTGGAAAAAAAATAAAAAGTAAATCGTCGATTAAAAATCGTAGGAATTTTTTATTTCAAATCGGTTTGCAGTTTCTGAAAGTGTAGGTTCTACAGATTCGAACAATAGGTATCATTCCTGCCTTCCGAATATTTCGGAAAATTTCAGATTGTTGAAAAAAAGGAAAGGGGTACCCCTTCTCATTTTTTTGGGCCAAAAAATTTTTTTCCGAGAATCGGATAATCTCAATGATATTTTCCATGGAAATGACCTGCTGATTCCAAATATGACTGCCATTTCTCGATTCCGACGCCTCCTGCGATTTTACCTATAAAAAACGAGAGACAAAAAAGTGGAAAAAAAATAAAAAGTAAATCGTCGATTAAAAATCGTAGGAATTTTTTATTTCAAATCGGTTTGCAGTTTCTGAAAGTGTAGGTTCTACAGATTCGAACAATAGGTATCATTCCTGCCTTCCGAATATTTCGGAAAATTTCAGATTTTACAAAAAAAGGAAAGGGGTACCCCTTCTCATTTTTTTGGGCCAAAAAATTTTTTGTCGAGAATCGGATAATCTCAGTGATATTCTCCATGGAAATGACCTGCTGATTCCAAATATTACTGCCATTTCTCGATTCCGACGCCTCCTGCGATTTTACCTATAGAAAACGAGAGAAAAAAAAGTGGAAAAAAATTAAAAAGTAAATCGTCGATTAAAAATCGTAGGAATTTTTTATTTCAAATCGGTTTGCAGTTTCTGAAAGTGTAGGTTCTACAGATTCGAACAATAGGTATCATTCCTGCCTTCCGAATATTTTGGAAAATCTCAGATTTTTGAAAAAAAGGAAAGGGGTACCCCTTCTCATTTTTTTGGGCCAAAAAATTTTTTTTCGAGAATCGGATAATCTCAATGATATTTTCCATGGAAATGACCTGCTGATTCCAAATATGACTGCCATTTCTCGATTCCGACGCCTCCTGCGATTTTACCTATAAAAAACGAGGGAAAAAAAAGTGGAAAAAAAATAAAAAGTAAATCGTCGATTAAAAATCGTAGGAATTTTTTATTTTAAATCGGTTTGCAGTTTCTGAAAGTGTAGGTTCTACAGATTCGAACAATAGGTATCATTCCTGCCTTCCGAATATTTTGGAAAATTCCAGATTTTACAAAAAAAGGAAAGGGGTACCCCTTCTCATTTTTTTGGGCCAAAAAATTTTCTGTCGAGAATCGGATAATCTCAGTGATATTCTTCATGGCAATGACCTGCTGATTCCAAATATTACTGCCATTTCTCGATTCCGACGCCTCCTGCGATTTTACCTATAGAAAACGAGAGAAAAAAAAGTGGAAAAAAAATAAAAAGTAAATCGTCGATTAAAAATCGTAGGAATTTTTTATTTCGAATCGGTTTGCAGTTTCTGAAAGTGTAGGTTCTACAGATTCGAACAATAGGTATCATTCCTGCCTCCCGAATATTTCGGAAAATTTCAGATTTTCGAAAAAAAGGAAAGGGGTACCCCTTCTCATTTTTTTGGGCCAAAAAATTTTCTGTCGAGAATCGGATAATCTCAGTGATATTCTTCATGGCAATGACCTGCTGATTCCAAATATTACTGCCATTTCTCGATTCCGACGCCTCCTGCGATTTTACCTATAAAAAACGAGAGAAAAAAAAGTGGAAAAAAAATAAAAAGTAAATCGTCGATTAAAAATCGTAGGAATTTTTTATTTCAAATCGGTTTGCAGTTTCTGAAACTGTAGGTTCTACAGATTCGAACAATAGGTATCATTCCTGCCTTCCGAATATTTTGGAAAATTTCAGATTTTACAAAAAAAGGAAAGGGGTACCCCTTCTCATTTTTTTGGGCCAAAAAATTTTCTGTCGAGAATCGGATAATCTCAGTGATATTCTCCATGGCAATGACCTGCTGATTCCAAATATTACTGCCATTTCTCGATTCCGACGCCTCCTGCGATTTTACCTATAGAAAACGAGAGAAAAAAAAGTGGAAAAAAAATAAAAAGTAAATCGTCGATTAAAAATCGTAGGAATTTTTTATTTCAAATCGGTTTGCAGTTTCTGAAAGTGTAGGTTCTACAGATTCGAACAATAGGTATCATTCCTGCCTCCCGAATATTTCGGAAAATTTCAGATTTTTGAAAAAAAGGAAAGGGGTACCCCTTCTCATTTTTTTGGGCCAAAAAATTTTTTTCCGAGAATCGGATAATCTCAATGATATTTTCCATGGAAATGACCTGCTGATTCCAAATATGACTGCCATTTCTCGATTCCGACGCCTCCTGCGATTTTACCTATAAAAAACGAGAGAAAAAAAAGTGGAAAAAAAATAAAAAGTAAATCGTCGATTAAAAATCGTAGGAATTTTTTATTTCAAATCGGTTTGCAGTTTCTGAAAGTGTAGGTTCTACAGATTCGAACAATAGGTATCATTCCTGCCTTCCGAATATTTCGGAAAATTTCAGATTTTACAAAAAAAGGAAAGGGGTACCCCTTCTCATTTTTTTGGGCCAAAAAATTTTTTGTCGAGAATCGGATAATCTCAGTGATATTCTCCATGGAAATGACCTGCTGATTCCAAATATTACTGCCATTTCTCGATTCCGACGCCTCCTGCGATTTTACCTATAGAAAACGAGAGAAAAAAAAGTGGAAAAAAATTAAAAAGTAAATCGTCGATTAAAAATCGTAGGAATTTTTTATTTCAAATCGGTTTGCAGTTTCTGAAAGTGTAGGTTCTACAGATTCGAACAATAGGTATCATTCCTGCCCTCCGAATATTTTGGAAAATTTCAGATTTTTGAAAAAAAGGAAAGGGGTACCCCTTCTCATTTTTTTGGGCCAAAAAATTTTTTTTCGAGAATCGGATAATCTCAATGATATTTTCCATGGAAATGACCTGCTGATTCCAAATATGACTGCCATTTCTCGATTCCGACGCCTCCTGCGATTTTACCTATAAAAAACGAGGGAAAAAAAAGTGGAAAAAAAATAAAAAGTAAATCGTCGATTAAAAATCGTAGGAATTTTTTATTTTAAATCGGTTTGCAGTTTCTGAAAGTGTAGGTTCTACAGATTCGAACAATAGGTATCATTCCTGCCTTCCGAATATTTTGGAAAATTCCAGATTTTACAAAAAAAGGAAAGGGGTACCCCTTCTCATTTTTTTGGGCCAAAAAATTTTCTGTCGAGAATCGGATAATCTCAGTGATATTCTTCATGGCAATGACCTGCTGATTCCAAATATTACTGCCATTTCTCGATTCCGACGCCTCCTGCGATTTTACCTATAGAAAACGAGAGAAAAAAAAGTGGAAAAAAAATAAAAAGTAAATCGTCGATTAAAAATCGTAGGAATTTTTTATTTCAAATCGGTTTGCAGTTTCTGAAAGTGTAGGTTCTACAGATTCGAACAATAGGTATCATTCCTGCCTCCCGAATATTTCGGAAAATTTCAGATTTTCGAAAAAAAGGAAAGGGGTACCCCTTCTCATTTTTTTGGGCCAAAAAATTTTCTGTCGAGAATCGGATAATCTCAGTGATATTCTTCATGGCAATGACCTGCTGATTCCAAATATTACTGCCATTTCTCGATTCCGACGCCTCCTGCGATTTTACCTATAGAAAACGAGAGAAAAAAAAGTGGAAAAAAATTAAAAAGTAAATCGTCGATTAAAAATCGTAGGAATTTTTCATTTCAAATCGGTTTGCAGTTTCTGAAAGTGTAGGTTCTACAGATTCGAACAATAGGTATCATTCCTGCCTTCCGAATATTTTGGAAAATTTCAGATTTTTGAAAAAAAGGAAAGGGGTACCCCTTCTCATTTTTTTGGGCCAAAAAATTTTTTTTCGAGAATCGGATAATCTCAATGATATTTTCCATGGAAATGACCTGCTGATTCCAAATATGACTGCCATTTCTCGATTCCGACGCCTCCTGCGATTTTACCTATAAAAAACGAGGGAAAAAAAAGTGGAAAAAAAATAAAAAGTAAATCGTCGATTAAAAATCGTAGGAATTTTTTATTTTAAATCGGTTTGCAGTTTCTGAAAGTGTAGGTTCTACAGATTCGAACAATAGGTATCATTCCTGCCTTCCGAATATTTTGGAAAATTCCAGATTTTACAAAAAAAGGAAAGGGGTACCCCTTCTCATTTTTTTGGGCCAAAAAATTTTTTTCCGAGAATCGGATAATCTCAATGATATTTTCCATGGAAATGACCTGCTGATTCCAAATATGACTGCCATTTCTCGATTCCGACGCCTCCTGCGATTTTACCTATAAAAAACGAGAGAAAAAAAAGTGGAAAAAAAATAAAAAGTAAATCGTCGATTAAAAATCGTAGGAATTTTTTATTTCAAATCGGTTTGCAGTTTCTGAAAGTGTAGGTTCTACAGATTCGAACAATAGGTATCATTCCTGCCTTCCGAATATTTCGGAAAATTTCAGATTTTACAAAAAAAGGAAAGGGGTACCCCTTCTCATTTTTTTGGGCCAAAAAATTTTTTGTCGAGAATCGGATAATCTCAGTGATATTCTCCATGGAAATGACCTGCTGATTCCAAATATGACTGCCATTTCTCGATTCCGACGCCTCCTGCGATTTTACCTATAAAAAACGAGAGAAAAAAAAGTGGAAAAAAAATAAAAAGTAAATCGTCGATTAAAAATCGTAGGAATTTTTTATTTCAAATCGGTTTGCAGTTTCTGAAAGTGTAGGTTCTACAGATTCGAACAATAGGTATCATTCCTGCCTTCCGAATATTTCGGAAAATTTCAGATTTTTGAAAAAAAGGAAAGGGGTACCCCTTCTCATTTTTTTGGGCCAAAAAATTTTTTGTCGAGAATCGGATAATCTCAGTGATATTCTCCATGGAAATGACCTGCTGATTCCAAATATTACTGCCATTTCTCGATTCCGACGCCTCCTGCGATTTTACCTATAGAAAACGAGAGAAAAAAAAGTGGAAAAAAAATAAAAAGTAAATCGTCGATTAAAAATCGTAGGAATTTTTTATTTCAAATCGGTTTGCAGTTTCTGAAAGTGTAGGTTCTACAGATTCGAACAATAGGTATAATTCCTGCCTCCCGAATATTTCGGAAAATTTCAGATTTTTGAAAAAAAGGAAAGGGGTACCCCTTCTCATTTTTTTGGGCCAAAAAATTTTTTTCCGAGAATCGGATAATCTCAATGATATTTTCCATGGAAATGACCTGCTGATTCCAAATATGACTGCCATTTCTCGATTCCGACGCCTCCTGCGATTTTACCTATAAAAAACGAGAGAAAAAAAAGTGGAAAAAAAATAAAAAGTAAATCGTCGATTAAAAATCGTAGGAATTTTTTATTTCAAATCGGTTTGCAGTTTCTGAAAGTGTAGGTTCTACAGATTCGAACAATAGGTATCATTCCTGCCTTCCGAATATTTCGGAAAATTTCAGATTGTTGAAAAAAAGGAAAGGGGTACCCCTTCTCATATTTTTGGGCCAAAAAATTTTTTTCCGAGAATCGGATAATCTCAATGATATTTTCCATGGAAATGACCTGCTGATTCCAAATATGACTGCGATTTCTCGATTCCGACGCCTCCTGCGATTTTACCTATAAAAAACGAGAAAAAAAAAAGTGGAAAAAAAATAAAAAGTAAATCGTCGATTAAAAATCGTAGGAATTTTTTATTTCAAATCGGTTTGCAGTTTCTGAAAGTGTAGGTTCTACAGATTCGAACAATAGGTATCATTCCTGCCTTCCGAATATTTCGGAAAATTTCAGATTTTACAAAAAAAGGAAAGGGGTACCCCTTCTCATTATTTTGGGCCAAAAAATTTTCTGTCGAGAATCGGATAATCTCAGTGATATTCTCCATGGCAATGACCTGCTGATTCCAAATATTACTGCCATTTCTCGATTCCGACGCCTCCTGCGATTTTACCTATAGAAAACGAGAGAAAAAAAAGTGGAAAAAAAATAAAAAGTAAATCGTCGATTAAAAATCGTAGGAATTTTTTATTTCAAATCGGTTTGCAGTTTCTGAAAGTGTAGGTTCTACAGATTCGAACAATAGGTATAATTCCTGCCTCCCGAATATTTCGGAAAATTTCAGATTTTTGAAAAAAAGGAAAGGGGTACCCCTTCTCATTTTTTTGGGCCAAAAAATTTTTTTCCGAGAATCGGATAATCTCAATGATATTTTCCATGGAAATGACCTGCTGATTCCAAATATGACTGCCATTTCTCGATTCCGACGCCTCCTGCGATTTTACCTATAAAAAACGAGAGAAAAAAAAGTGGAAAAAAAATAAAAAGTAAATCGTCGATTAAAAATCGTAGGAATTTTTTATTTCAAATCGGTTTGCAGTTTCTGAAAGTGTAGGTTCTACAGATTCGAACAATAGGTATCATTCCTGCCTTCCGAATATTTCGGAAAATTTCAGATTGTTGAAAAAAAGGAAAGGGGTACCCCTTCTCATATTTTTGGGCCAAAAAATTTTTTTCCGAGAATCGGATAATCTCAATGATATTTTCCATGGAAATGACCTGCTGATTCCAAATATTACTGCCATTTCTCGATTCCGACGCCTCCTGCGATTTTACCTATAGAAAACGAGAGAAAAAAAAGTGGAAAAAAATTAAAAAGTAAATCGTCGATTAAAAATCGTAGGAATTTTTTATTTCAAATCGGTTTGCAGTTTCTGAAAGTGTAGGTTCTACAGATTCGAACAATAGGTATCATTCCTGCCTTCCGAATATTTTGGAAAATTCCAGATTTTTGAAAAAAAGGAAAGGGGTACCCCTTCTCATTTTTTTGGGCCAAAAAATTTTTTTTCGAGAATCGGATAATCTCAATGATATTTTCCATGGAAATGACCTGCTGATTCCAAATATGACTGCCATTCCTCGATTCCGACGCCTCCTGCGATTTTACCTATAAAAAACGAGGGAAAAAAAAGTGGAAAAAAAATAAAAAGTAAATCGTCGATTAAAAATCGTAGGAATTTTTTATTTTAAATCGGTTTGCAGTTTCTGAAAGTGTAGGTTCTACAGATTCGAACAATAGGTATCATTCCTGCCTTCCGAATATTTTGGAAAATTCCAGATTTTACAAAAAAAGGAAAGGGGTACCCCTTCTCATTTTTTTGGGCCAAAAAATTTTCTGTCGAGAATCGGATAATCTCAGTGATATTCTTCATGGCAATGACCTGCTGATTCCAAATATTACTGCCATTTCTCGATTCCGACGCCTCCGGCGATTTTACCTATAGAAAACGAGAGAAAAAAAAGTGGAAAAAAAATAAAAAGTAAATCGTCGATTAAAAATCGTAGGAATTTTTTATTTCAAATCGGTTTGCAGTTTCTGAAAGTGTAGGTTCTACAGATTCGAACAATAGGTATCATTCCTGCCTCCCGAATATTTCGGAAAATTTCAGATTTTCGAAAAAAAGGAAAGGGGTACCCCTTCTCATTTTTTTGGGCCAAAAAATTTTCTGTCGAGAATCGGATAATCTCAGTGATATTCTCCATGGAAATGACCTGCTGATTCCAAATATTACTGCCATTTCTCGATTCCGACGCCTCCTGCGATTTTACCTATAGAAAACGAGAGAAAAAAAAGTGGAAAAAAAATAAAAAGTAAATCGTCGATTGAAAATCGTAGGAATTTTTTATTTCAAATCGGTTTGCAGTTTCTGAAAGTGTAGGTTCTACAGATTCGAACAATAGGTATCATTCCTGCCTTCCGAATATTTCGGAAAATTTCAGATTTTACAAAAAAAGGAAAGGGGTACCCCTTCTCATTTTTTTGGGCCAAAAAATTTTTTGTCGAGAATCGGATAATCTCAGTGATATTCTCCATGGAAACGACCTGCTGATTCCAAATATTACTGCCATTTCTCGATTCCGACGCCTCCTGCGATTTTACCTATAGAAAACGAGAGAAAAAAAAGTGGAAAAAAAATAAAAAGTAAATCGTCGATTAAAAATCGTAGGAATTTTTTATTTCAAATCGGTTTGCAGTTTCTGAAAGTGTAGGTTCTACAGATTCGAACAATAGGTATCATTCCTGCCTTCCGAATATTTTGGAAAATTTCAGATTTTCGAAAAAAAGGAAAGGGGTACCCCTTCTCATTTTTTTGGGCCAAAAAATTTTTTTTCGAGAATCGGATAATCTCAATGATATTTTCCATGGAAATCACCTGCTGATTCCAAATATGACTGCCATTTCTCGATTCCGACGCCTCCTGCGATTTTACCTATAAAAAACGAGAGAAAAAAAAGTGGAAAAAAAATAAAAAGTAAATCGTCGATTAAAAATCGTAGGAATTTTTTATTTTAAATCGGTTTGCAGTTTCTGAAAGTGTAGGTTCTACAGATTCGAACAATAGGTATCATTCCTGCCTTCCGAATATTTTGGAAAATTTCAGATTTTACAAAAAAAGGAAAGGGGTACCCCTTCTCATTTTTTTGGGCCAAAAAATTTTCTGTCGAGAATCGGATAATCTCAGTGATATTCTTCATGGCAATGACCTGCTGATTCCAAATATTACTGTCATTTCTCGATTCCGACGCCTCCTGCGATTTTACCGATAGAAAACAAGAGAAAAAAAAGTGGAAAAAAAATAAAAAGTAAATCGTCGATTAAAAATCGTAGGAATTTTTTATTTCAAATCGGTTTGCAGTTTCTGAAAGTGTAGGTTCTACAGATTCGAACAATAGGTATCATTCCTGCCTCCCGAATATTTCGGAAAATTTCAGATTTTCGAAAAAAAGGAAAGGGGTACCCCTTCTCATTTTTTTGGGCCAAAAAATTTTTTTCCGAGAATCGGATAATCTCAATGATATTTTCCATGGAAATGACCCGCTGATTCCAAATATGACTGCCATTTCTCGATTCCGACGCCTCCTGCGATTTTACCTATAAAAAACGAGAGAAAAAAAAGTGGAAAAAAAATAAAAAGTAAATCGTCGATTAAAAATCGTAGGAATTTTTTATTTCAAATCGGTTTGCAGTTTCTGAAAGTGTAGGTTCTACAGATTCGAACAATAGGTATCATTCCTGCCTTCCGAATAGTTCGGAAAATTTCAGATTTTACAAAAAAAGGAAAGGGGTACCCCTTCTCATTTTTTTGGGCCAAAAAATTTTTTGTCGAGAATCGGATAATCTCAGTGATATTCTCCATGGAAATGACCTGCTGATTCCAAATATTACTGCCATTTCTCGATTCCGACGCCTCCTACGATTTTACCTATAGAAAACGAGAGAAAAAAAAGTGGAAAAAAAATAAAAAGTAAATCGTCGATTAAAAATCGTAGGAATTTTTTATTTCAAATCGGTTTGCAGTTTCTGAAAGTGTAGGTTCTACAGATTCGAACAATAGGTATCATTCCTGCCTTCCGAATATTTCGGAAAATTTCAGATTTTACAAAAAAAGGAAAGGGGTACCCCTTCTCATTTTTTTGGGCCAAAAAATTTTCTGTCGAGAATCGGATAATCTCAGTGATATTCTCCATGGAAATGACCTGCTGATTCCAAATATTACTGCCATTTCTCGATTCCGACGCCTTCTGCGATTTTACCTATAGAAAACGAGAGAAAAAAAAGTGGAAAAAAAATAAAAAGTAAATCGTCGATTAAAAATCGTAGGAATTTTTTATTTCAAATCGGTTTGCAGTTTCTGAAAGTGTAGGTTCTACAGATTCGAACAATAGGTATCATTCCTGCCTTCCGAATATTTTGGAAAATTTCAGATTTTTGAAAAAAAGGAAAGGGGTACCCCTTCTCATTTTTTTGGGCCAAAAAATTTTTTTTCGAGAATCGGATAATCTCAATGATATTCTCCATGTAAATGACCTGCTGATTCCAAATATGACTGCCGTTTCTCGATTCCGACGCCTCCTGCGATTTTACTCATAAAAAACGAGAGAAAAAAAAGTGGAAAAAAAATAAAAAGTTAATCGTCGATTAAAAATCGTAGGAATTTTTTATTTCAAATCGGTTTGCAGTTTCTGAAAGTGTAGGTTCTACAGATTCGAACAATAGGTATCATTTCTGCCTTCCGAATATTCCGGAAAATTTCAGATTTTACAAAAAAAGGAAAGGGGTACCCCTTCTCATTTTTTTGGGCCAAAAAATTTTTTGTCGAGAATCGGATAATCTCAATGATATTCTCCATGGAAATGACCTGCTGATTCCAAATATGACTGCCGTTTCTCGATTCCGACGCCTCCTGCGATTTTACTCATAAAAAACGAGAGAAAAAAAAGTGGAAAAAAAATAAAAAGTAAATCGTCGATTAAAAATCGTAGGAATTTTTTATTTCAAATCGGTTTGCAGTTTCTGAAAGTGTAGGTTCTACAGATTCGAACAATAGGTATCATTCCTGCCTTCCGAATATTTCGGAAAATTTCAGATTTTACAAAAAAAGGAAAGGGGTACCCCTTCTCATTTTTTTGGGCCAAAAAATTTTTTTTCGAGAATCGGATAATCTCAATGATATTCTCCATGGAAATGACCTGCTGATTTCAAATATGACTGCCGTTTCTCGATTCCGACGCCTCCTGCGATTTTACTCATGAAAAACGAGAGAAAAAAAAGTGGAAAAAAAATAAAAAGTAAATCGTCGATTAAAAATCGTAGGAATTTTTTATTTCAAATCGGTTTGCAGTTTCTGAAAGTGTAGGTTCTACAGATTCGAACAATAGGTATCATTCCTGCCTTCCGAATATTTCGGAAAATTTCAGATTTTACAAAAAAAGGAAAGGGGTACCCCTTCTCATTTTTTTGGGCCAAAAAATTTTCTGTCGAGAATCGGATAATCTCAGTGATATTCTCCATGGAAATGACCTGCTGATTCCAAATATTACTGCCATTTCTCGATTCCGACGCCTTCTGCGATTTTACCTATAGAAAACGAGAGAAAAAAAAGTGGAAAAAAAATAAAAAGTAAATCGTCGATTAAAAATCGTAGGAATTTTTTATTTCAAATCGGTTTGCAGTTTCTGAAAGTGTAGGTTCTACAGATTCGAACAATAGGTATCATTCCTGCCTTCCGAATATTTTGGAAAATTTCAGATTTTTGAAAAAAAGGAAAGGGGTACCCCTTCTCATTTTTTTGGGCCAAAAAATTTTTTTTCGAGAATCGGATAATCTCAATGATATTCTCCATGTAAATGACCTGCTGATTCCAAATATGACTGCCGTTTCTCGATTCCGACGCCTCCTGCGATTTTACTCATAAAAAACGAGAGAAAAAAAAGTGGAAAAAAAATAAAAAGTAAATCGTCGATTAAAAATCGTAGGAATTTTTTATTTCAAATCGGTTTGCAGTTTCTGAAAGTGTAGGTTCTACAGATTCGAACAATAGGTATCATTCCTGCCTTCCGAATATTTCGGAAAATTTCAGATTTTACAAAAAAAGGAAAGGGGTACCCCTTCTCATTTTTTTGGGCCAAAAAATTTTTTGTCGAGAATCGGATAATCTCAGTGATATTCTCCATGAAAATGACCTGCTGATTCCAAATATTACTGCCATTTCTCGATTCCGACGCTTCCTGCGATTTCACCTATAGAAAACGAGAGAAAAAAAAGTGGAAAAAAAATAAAAAGTAAATCGTCGATTAAAAATCGTAGGAATTTTTTATTTCAAATCGGTTTGCAGTTTCTGAAAGTGTAGGTTCTACAGATTCGAACAATAGGTATCATTCCTGCCTTCCGAATATTTCGGAAAATTTCAGATTTTTGAAAAAAAGGAAAGGGGTACCCCTTCTCATTTTTTTGGGCCAAAAAATTTTTTTTCGAGAATCGGATAATCTCAATGATATTCTCCATGGAAATTACCTGCTGATTCCAAATATGACTGCCATTTCTCGATTCCGACGCCTCCTGCGATTTTACTCATAAAAAACGAGAGAAAAAAAAGTGGAAAAAAAATAAAAAGTAAATCGTCGATTAAAAATCGTAGGAATTTTTTATTTCAAATCGGTTTGCAGTTTCTGAAAGTGTAGGTTCTACAGATTCGAACAATAGGTATCATTCCTGCCTTCCGAATATTTCGGAAAATTTCAGATTTTTGAAAAAAAGGAAAGGGGTACCTCTTCTCATTTTTTTGGGCCAAAAATTTTTTCTTCAAGAATCGGATAATCTCAATGATATTCTTCATGGAACCGACCTGCTGATTCCAAATATAACTGCCGTTTCTCGATTCCGACGCCTCCTGCAATTTTACTCATAAAAGACGAGAGAAAAAAAAGTGGAAAAAAAATAAAAAGTAAATCGTCGATTAAAAATCGTAGGAATTTTTTATTTCAAATCGGTTTGCAGTTTCTGAAAGTGTAGGTTCTACAGATTCGAACAATAGGTATTATTCCTGCCTTCCGAATATTTCGGAAAATTTCAGATTTTTGAAAAAAAGGAAAGGGGTACCCCTTCTCATTTTTTTGGGCCAAAAAATTTTTTTTCGAGAATCGGATAATCTCAATGATATTCTCCATGAAAATGACCTGCTGATTCCAAATATGACTGCCATTTCTCGATTCCGACGCCTCCTGCGATTTTACCTATAAAAAACGAGAAAAAAAAAGTGGAAAAAAAATAAAAAGTAAATCGTCGATTAAAAATCGTAGGAATTTTTTATTTCAAATCGGTTTGCAGTTTCTGAAAGTGTAGGTTCTACAGATTCGAACAATAGGTATCATTCCTGCCTTCCGAATATTTCGGAAAATTTCAGATTTTTGAAAAAAAGGAAAGGGGTAACCCTTCTCATTTTTTTGGGCCAAAATTTTTTTTTTCGAGAATCGGATAATCTCAATGATATTCTCCATGGAACCGACCTGCTGATTCCAAATATGACTGCCGTTTCTCGATTCCGACGCCTCCTGCAATTTTACTCATAAAAGACGAGAGAAAAAAAAGTGGAAAAAAAATAAAAAGTAAATCGTCGATTAAAAATCGTAGGAATTTTTTATTTCAAATCGGTTTGCAGTTTCTGAAAGTGTAGGTTCTACAGATTCGAACAATAGGTATCATTCCTGCCTTCCGAATATTTCGGAAAATTTCAGATTTTTGAAAAAAAGGAAAGGGGTACCCCTTCTCATTTTTCTGGGCCAAAAAATTTTTTGTCGAGAATCGGATAATCTCAATGATATTCTCCATGGAAATGACCTGCTGATTCCAAATATGAATGCCGTTCCTCGATTCCGACGCCTCCTGCGATTTTACCTTTAAAAAACGAGAGTAAAAAAAAGTGGAAAAAAAATGAAAAGTAAATCGTCGATTAAGAAATGTAGGAATTTTTTATTTCAAATCGGTTTGCCGCTTCTGCAAGTGTAGGTTCCACAGATTCGAAGAATAGGTATCATCCCTGCCTTCCGAATATTTC
The DNA here is from genome assembly GCA_963989295.1 of Ametastegia equiseti. NCBI lineage: Eukaryota > Metazoa > Arthropoda > Insecta > Hymenoptera > Tenthredinidae > Ametastegia > Ametastegia equiseti. Next base: position 4,791,979 of record OZ022402.1, read on the forward strand.
GGAAATTTTCAGATTTTTGAAAAATGGAAAGGGAAAAAGGGAGAGGGAAAATGGAAGGTACCCCTCCTCATTTTTCGCATTTTTTTCGGCAAAATTTTCCTGTCGGGAATCGGATAATTCCAGAGATATTCTCCATGCAAATGACCCGCTGAATCCAAATATGTGTGTCAGTTCTCGATTCGGAAGCCTCCTGCGATCTTACTAATAAAAAACAATAGTAAAAAATATTCAGAATTCAGCAAACGGAAACCGACGATTCAAAATGAAAGGAATTCTTCTATTTCAAATCGGCTTGCAGTTTCTGAAAGTTTAGGTTCCGCAGATTCCAACGATATGTATCATTCATATCTTCTGAATATTTTGGGAAACTTCAGATATTTGAAAAAAAGGACAGACCCACTTCTCATTTTTTCGGACGAATAAACTTTCCATCAAGAATCGAATAATCGAAATGATACTCTTGAAGAGGGTCGCACGCTGATTCTAAATTCGTGTTTTATTCCGCGATTCGGAAGTTCCCTGCGATTTCACTAATAAAAAAAAAAAAATCGAGAATTCAGCAAACAGTAAATCGACGATTAAAAATAGAAGGAATTATCTTATCTTAAACTGGCTCGCAGTTTTTGACAGCGTAGGTTCCGCAGATTTTAAATATACGTAACATCTTTATATTCCGAATATTCAGGAAAATTTTAGATTACGGAAAAAAAAGGACAGACCCCTTCTTTTCGGGCAAAACATTTTTTTGTTGAGAATTGAATAATCACAATGATGTTTTCCAGGGCTGTGGCTTACCGATTCCAAATACGTCGCTAAAACATCATGAACTTCGAGAGAATGATAACCTACGACCACAATTTAACTACGGACGGCAACGTATCGCACTTGGAAATTAAAGATCGCCTATATTTCAGAAAAAGAGCTGGAAACCTTCCAGATTGTAAGGTTCGGCATCCAAAGATCAAACTACATCAAAGATGAAATTGATTCAGGTATGACTGCACACTCGGATGGAATTGTATTGAAAATGGATATACACCTGCATGTACCTCATACGCATTGGACATGCGCTTCAATCGAGCATCATAACAGGATTGCACAGATTTTACGTAGATTCACTTGACAGGATCAGGATTATTAAAGAGAGTGATTTTTTAGAATCCCCCCAGGTGACTTTCTCGAAAACTGGAGGAGATACAAGATAAAATTTGATCCAAAACCAAAAGGATTCCGAGGTGGAAAGATAATGCTGATGTGTGTTCATTTGTGGATTGCGCCACTTCGGAGATTTTTCAACTACTTCGTGATTTTGGACAGGAAACACGTATATTCTCACCATGACTGCAGGCCGATAGCAGGTTCGAATACGAACTCAAAAGGGTGATGAATAGAAAAAATTTAGTCAAATTTTCTAAATTTGTCTTACAACTTGAACATGTTCGGAAGGTTCATAAAATTTTTCGAAAACATTCAAAAGTGCAATACTGAACCACGTTCTTCTGAAATGAAGCATCAATCCACAAAGTTTGAAGAAACCACAAATCACGTTTTCGTGACGATGGAGCGTCAGACTTGGAATTTTTGGGATTGATGCTTCATTTTGGCGAAAAGTGGTCGAGTGCACCTTTTGAAATTTTTTTGAGATATTTCATGAAGCCTTTCGAACACGTGGAAATTTTTGAAAATATTTCGATATTTTTTATTTCATGTCTTCGAGTTCGTCTTCGAACCCTCTATCAGCTAGTCGTAGAGAAAATACGTGTTCCTCATCCAAAATCACAAAGTAGTTGAAAAATCGCGAAAGGGAATCACTGGAAAGCTCTTGAAAAAAACCTTCTAAATCTTTCTTCAAGATTATTTTACGATATTTCGTTGAAAAGAACGCGCCGTTTGAATATCAGGGGAAAATTTGTTTTCTGATTTCTGTAGAATTGGTTTGTCAACAATGGGAAGAGATTATTGTGTACCAACGTTATACATGTCGTCGAAAGAGCTTCTATAAACGCATCCAAGCTGGCTCTCCGTAGGATGATTTTTGAGTGAAATTTGAAACTTGGAATTTTGCACAAATTTGTCTTCGGGTGGGAAAAAGCATTCGACCGGTACTGTCTAATATGCATCGGGCAAGAAAACGTACAACATTTCGTCTTCATGCCAATACATGAGATGTGGAGCAAAACGATAATTGAAAAAGAATTTGGTATTGTTTCTTTGGAGCAGGGTGATAGGAGAAGCTTTGTTTCGCCACCGAAATACCATATTCAGCAATGAAATAGAAAAAGTGTGAAATGGGCGATACGGTTGTCCACTGTCAAGCTATTGCTAGTGGGATTATTGTGTCCGCATCGAACTGTCGAGCAGCGGAACAATTATCGAACGAATTCACCTGTGAGTCAAGTTTTATCGCGATCGTATGAATGACCGTGGAGAATCGTTTGTAATTAGATGAACGTTGAACGACCGGGTATAAATTTGCCGGATCTCGACCCATGGAGTCAGTCCGAGACTCCGAGTTCATCATTCGCACGAAAGTCGAAGGACTTGGTTAGTCAATTGCGTAGCTCGCTGGGCAAAGGGTGGGATTTCCTTGGCGAGCACGCGATATTGGAACTCTCGGCGAGACCGGATAAATTTCGAATTCATTCCGTATAGAAGAATTGACCCGACAACCGGACCTGCAAAAATTCAGGGTAAAAAAAAAAAAAATATAAAAATGAAATCGTATGCTAGAAACATTCGGAAATGTTTTAAACTTTCTCCCGAATCTCGACATTTCAGACATCATTCAACAGTGACATGGCGAACGTGGTGATGTACGTTTTGATCGCGGTGCTCATCGTCTCCGTCACGTCGGCATTCGTTGAAGCTGGGAGCGTATACGACCGAAAGAGGTGTCATTTGCATCCCGAGAAGGTGAGCATGGAAATGGGCTTCGATGATGACCATTTTTAACGCTTTCGAATAGTTCGAGTCGTATAGTTCCAAAACCCGCTATGCCTGGAGATGATGAAAATTCAACTTCACTACTAGATTTGTCTGACTGTCGACGGTGTTTCGTCAATTAATCATTGTACGATCCCCATAGTTCGGAAATTGTTTCCAAGTCCCCAGTAACACTGCACCACGGGAATGACGGTTATTTCGAAAGCCGGCAATGTCCATTCCAGAATTCCATTCAAATTCGGCCCAACACAATCTCAAGCAGATTTCTCGCGTATACGATGTAGCCTCAATAATATGGTTTCAGTGTGAGACTACTAAAGATTGCTGCATCACCCATATATGTATGGATAATGAGTGCTGGATGCTACACATGCGTCCGTGGAGGCCATTCGACCCTCCTCCAGTGATAACTCGTTGATTCGGCTCACAATGATGTAGTAGGACAAATTAAACCAATGAAATCCTACAAAATAAATGAATGTTCCACTGTAAACTCTTTGACTTCAATTTTTTGTAACACCGACAATCATAAGAGCTGCCCTGTACCAGTTCTTATATGCTTCAGTTTTATTCTTGAGATGATTTTTGAAAAACTCCGTTTTGTATAAACTTATATGTTTGTTTGATTGATAAATTCTGATGAGGCTCGAACATAACTGTCGAAACGTCAGGCATCACATCAACAATTTGGCTCGACTAGATTGATTTAGTCCCACCTCCACAGACGTATGAGCACATTCAGAAATAATTGATCGCCTGTCATTTCTCAAATTCGACAAATCTGGAACTTCGAGGTACAAACCATCGTACGTAGGAGAATTGAACTATGGAAACTAAATTAGTTATCATTGCAACATTTCTGTATTCGTATAATTTTATGGCCTCAATGGAATGAATTTTGTATCTGTTACAATAAGAGTTCGATTTTCAACCAAATATTAGACACGATTGGATAAGTATTCGTATCAGCTTTTGTTAGTTGGCTTAAATTTTTGAATTCGTTCACGGAATTGCTAAACATACAATCAGATATTTCGCTGTTTTGATGAAACAAACTTCGTCTCTTCCATTCTATTCATTACTTTCATTCTATGAAGCTATCGCCGACATTCAGTAACAACGATTATATACCTACTAGATGATGAAATCATTTAGGACGAAAAAAACAATTATTTTGTGCTTCTGAGTAAATGTGAGCAAATATTTTATTAATCCGACCAAATAAATTGCAAAATGTCCCAACAAAACGATTCCGTTAAAAAAACAAAATTGTTCTAATTGTAACGCGCGGCGCTAACGAGCGCCGTCACATATCATTCAATCGCTGTGAAATAGTACATTTTACAACAAGGGGGGGAAATGGGCGATTTCTAGCGAGGGTTAGATGATGGTGCACGAGTTGGAGTCGAGTGCACCATCATCTCACCCGAGCTAAAAATTGCCCTTCCCCCTTGTTGTACACCGTGCTCCTTTTCAACAAGTGCGGGTACAGGCCCTTTTTCGAGCATTCAGAGCGAAAGAAAGAAGAAGTTTTTTCAATTTTCTTAATCTGGAAAATTTTTGAAATTTTCTAATGCCCGAATGGACCCAAAGAAATGGATCCATTACCTCCCTAGGAAAGTATAATGCAGTCCATGCTAGTAACGCGTAACTTTCCATCCACTTTATACATGCGAGAAAAAAATCCTATTTCATGCAAGTGTTGAAAAAATTCATTGTCACCCCGACAGAATGATATGAAACGAACAGTATAACAATGTCGTCTATTCCTTCCAAATTACCGTGCCGTTCGTCATTTATAGGTTCTAATATATTCGTACATTTAATATTCATGTACAAGGTAATGTAATGAGAATTATTTGTTTCCAATTCAATGATAATATGTATTTTCATTATACATAGTTATATGTACGTTGTTTAGGTACTTATTGTAGTATTTTTTTTTTTTTTTTTTTTTTGGTGCAGTTCTATCAATCGCCAATTAAAAATTGACACATAGCGATACGCCTTGTTCGTTAAAATTGCCGCAGAGCTGGAATTAAGAAAAAATTCTGAGTGTCAAATTGCCTAACTCTTCGGCGTTTTATTTCATGAACATTTCAGTCGGGTACAGAATAAAGTTTTAAAATTATCAAACTTCACGGCAACTTGTATCGCAACCGGTTTATACAAAGGAATCCTCAATCGCATATACAGCTATACGGGTGAGTATACAACGCAGTTGTACCTCGACATCCTTCAAGGTATAATAAAACAGTCTGGGCTACTCGCTGTGGGTATAAAGAGTCATTTGCAGAACGGTCTGAATTCCGCGGTCTTGAATCTCGTCTAGATATTCATCAGCACTTGTGAAAATATGACGGCAGCGTATTCTAGACAATTGTCTGTCCTAGTGCTTATAGTCACAGTATTTTTCAGTCATCTGACGGTGTCAAGCGTCGTTGCTGATAAACCTGGGAATTTAAACGTCAATCCAAGAACGTCGCGGGTAGCAGTGGTAAGTGTAGAACAGTTCACGGATTGAAAAGTTTAATATGGAAAGAAAAAGAAACACTGACAAAAGTATTAATTATTATTTGTAACACCTGCTTGTAAAGTGTGTTATTTTCGAGGCTTGTATAGCGTGCGTAAAGTCCCCTATTTCTAAATAGTGAAAAAAAAAAAAATACAGAGTTCGCGCATGCGCACATTCGATGTACTCTATTTTACGCACTATTGCGTAACGAAGCGCATGCGCACTTCGAAATAGCTCAATTTTACGCACTGACGGTAATTCCATCTTATAATTATTATTCCGGGCATTTAATGTTTCTCTCAAATAATTATACTTTCCAAGCAGTAGTTACAAAAAATATCGTGTGTGGCAGTGCGAAAAGGCGATATGAGTCTCGTGCTATTCTAACTTCGTATACTCGACGAAAATCGCTTATCTTTTCGCACTAGCCACACAATATACTATTTCCAATGCATGGTTGAAGTTATGGCCAGGTGTGCAACAAGTGCGGATTTTCTAGATTCTAGTGTGCACTTTTTCGGTAACTCAAATACGCCGATATAATTCGAATATACATTGCGCGTGGAATTACTCAAGCAAAAGCCCGAGGATTGAGAAAGAATTCCATTCGAACTTCAGTTAAATGAAACTCGTTAAATTGACAAACCAAATTCGCATGATATATACATATATTAACAATCGCGGAAACGTCAAGATCATCAAATATTTCTGTCGCAACTCCTTTTAATTGTTTCTCACGAATAACGTTAAAACTCGAAAAATAACATTCGGAGAAAAACAAGAAAAACGTGGGAATCCAAGTAAAAACAGAGTTGCAGCAAAATCTATTTTTCATAGTAAAAAAAAATATTATTCATCAAAAAATTTATTCCTACGTATGATATTAAATTTACACTATGCAAAGACACAGTTGTATATTTTATTTTTATTTTTTCGTTCTCATTTTTACAGCGTCAGCAGTTTTTTTTTTTTTGTTTTTTTTTTCGTTTTGGTTCTAATATTTAGATTTTTTACCGTAGTTCTTCGAACTTTAAAACAAGTTTTGACTTGGTTTTTTTTCTTTTCTTATTTTATTTTATTTTATTTCATTTTTTTGCAGCTTCATCAGCTCCTTTTCGACTTGCTTTTAGTTTTTTTTTTTTTTTTTTTTCTCGATACCTTTATGAGTTTGAAGAATATTGTCGCGTAAGAAATCATTTATAACTGAATCCAAAAAGAACATGTGGGATAACTGTACAACTCGGATTAATTAATTCAATTATTTTTTTCTCCTAGTATAATTCCAGTTATACTGTTATTCCAATGATCGCCCGGAATTATAAACTCAGATACACGTATTTCGTCGTACAGTAAACATATATAATATGATATGTATCAGATATTGCTGATTCATATTATGACAACTCGAAAGTGTAAATTCAATCGAGTTATAACGTTATTCCGCGCATATCTTCAATTATGTTACTACTTACTTTGAAAAATTTTGAAACTATTGTGGAATGTCATATCGTACCTATAACTTTTTCAATATTCAAAATGTTTTTTTTTTTTTTTTTTTGCTGTGGAAAGCGAATCCTACACTAAGAAAACAAGTTTGGCAAACCCAACAAAGATGAATAAATTTGTTGGTGATTTTTTTGTCAATTCAACAAAATTCCGTTCAACAATTGACAAATTGTTTCGCTGTGTCAATTCAACTAAGATTGGTGGACAGAAATTTTTTGTTAAATCAACTCCACGTTTTGTTGACTGCAACTATACCAAATTTGTTGTCAATTCAGCAAAAGTTTTAGTCCATTCAACGATACTTTTTTCTAACATGTAATTCGTCGAAATACGAAAAATTCGTTTGTCATCGGTGTATATTACATGTAGAGAAATCAACTAACTTAATTTTACCCTACTCATTCTAATTCACAAATTTCAATAGGAATTGACTTTGGGTTTCTCGCCGCGGATGTCAGATTTAATCCGATTCAGTTTTTTTTTTTTTTTTCTTTTTCAATTCATTTTAGTGAACCATTCGATGAAATTGAGGCAGCGGAGACATTGGTATTGCGATTTTGATAATTATCACTGTTTCATTTGTGACCGCACAGGTTACAGGAGGAAACAAAGGGATTGGTTTCGCTATTGTGAAATGTCTGTGTCAGCAGTTTGATGGTATTGTATATTTAACTGCGAGAAATGTGGAACGGGGTCAAGCTGCTGTTGAAAAATTGGAAAAAATTGGCCTTCACCCAAGATTCCATCAACTCGACGTCAACGACGACTTCAGCGTCGAAACGTTCAAGAAATATCTCATCAACACTCACGGAGGACTAGACGTCCTCGTCAACAATGCTGGCACTTTCTTTAAGGTTTAAACTATCAGCATTCAACAATTATCTCATAATTACACTAACATTAAGCAACATGGCGAATTTGAATCTCTTTCGCCATTTTCATTACAGAAAAAATAATTGTAGGATTTATCCGATGATCCCATTAATCGGGTACCTGAGATTCTGCAGAGATTGCTGAATCCGAATCCGAGATCAGATCTTCGAAATTTATAATGACGGATCCGAAGCAGTGGATGGGAATTCGGAAAATAGCCGATTAGTTATACCATCCGCAATTTTTAATTCCGAAAATCTGATCTCACATTTGTATTCAGTGAGCCCGAGTAGGATTATTTATATAAGCAAATCACAATCAAGCAGCAAGGGGTTGGACTAATAAATGATAAGTTCTTATATTTCATCGAACAAACAAATTATACAGGTCTGAAAATTTGTTTTTGAACAATTTTTCACAGGAAAATGCCCCTGAATCATTCTTTATACAAGCATCGGAGACCGTGCGTGTAAACTACTTCGGTGTTCTTAGAGTTTCGAGGGCTTTATTTCCGCTGCTGAGACCCCATGCCAGAGTCGTGCAGATATCAAGTGCCCTTGGGCATCTTTCTAACATACCGGGAAACGAGATAAAGGCAAGACTTTCGAGCCCCGATCTTACCGAAAATGAACTCAGCCAAATGATGAAAGACTTTGTCGAGTAAGTTGGTTTATTGGACCTATAATCGAAATGACAGACATACATCCTTTTTCACCACCAAAATTACCACCCGAAAAATATCAAATTAACTAATTGACAAATTACCCTCATGAGTATAGTGTCAAATTGACATATTAGCCTTAAACTTTTGACGGCTGAACAGATCGAACAACATCGTACCTCACAGCCTCAAAAAATGGTATGAGCAAAATTTTAGTGGTGTTGAACTCAATTCCTAGATACGATTTTTTTGAAACAAATTCCGAGATACGATGTTGTTCTCAGCTGTCGAAATAGTGTGACATTAACATATTAACTTCAATTCGACTGATTAATACTTCATACAGTGTCAAATCAAGAAGTAAATTTCGCATACTGTCAAATTGACAAATTAACCTAGCTAGAATCATGTGACATTGACTGGTCCGCCTTACGTACTGTAAAATTGATATATTGACCTCAAACAGTATCAAGTTGATAAATTAACCGAAAATATAGTGTCATAAAATTGACAGTGGATTGCATTCTGTATACACTGAGAAAAAAATTTGACTTGATTCATCCTATTATTAGTTTTATTTGTTTCAATGAAATCAGCAACTTTCAACTAAATTTTATTCAAATCAAACGAATTAGTTTTTATTCAAAGAAATAACGAATATAATCAAGCTCACCTTGATTAATCCAAAAAAATCATTCATTCCCGGAGTCGCGACGACAGATTTCATCAACTTTCTTGCTAGAATTGATTCCATTCCAAATTAATATTTACCTTGCCTCAGGAATAATTGTCGAAATCAACAAACTTTTGTTGAAATTAACAATATTGTAGAAAATTTTTGGGAAAGAATATTTCTTGAATTGTGACTCCGGAGGTAAATAATTTTTTTGGATTAACTAAAGAGTGTTTGATTATTCCTCATTTCTTTGAACAAATACTAATTTATTTATGAAACATTTAGTTGAAAATTACTGCGATTTCATTGAAAGAAATAAAACTAAACATGACAAGTCGAAAAACATTTGCTTCTCATAGTGGAGAAGTTTGGACTGTTTGGTTTTCACACTGATAATATAATTGGACCTTGTTTACAGAGCAGCGAAAATCGGTACACACGAATCTTTCGGATGGCCAAACGACGGTTACGCGGTAAGCAAAGCTGGTGTAGCTGCTCTGACTCGTATTCAACAAAGAGAATTCGATCGAGATGATAGGGCAGACCTTGCGGTGAATTCTGTCCATCCAGGATACACCAGCACTGACCTTACCGACCATCAGGGTGATTTGACACCTGAGAGAGGAGCACAGGCTCCGGTTTATCTCGCTCTATTACCATGCGGCACTGACATCAAAGGGAAATTCTTATGGCATGATAAAACTGTCATCGATTGGGTCAACGGTGTCTTGCCAGCGCCCTATTAAACCGTTTATTTTACCATAAAACTTCAACTTACACTTCACTTTTCTCAGGCATCAGTTTGGGAAGTTAATCAGTGGTTATTGGAGTCTATAGTTGAAGGTAATCAAACGAACCCATCGCCATATCTCGACACAGTACTAGATCATTAACTTTGTCTCTTGATTCTTACCCTATATCTTATATTGCAGCATCTTATTTCATACTTCAATTTTTCTACTGCGGACAATGGAATAATCTTCATTCACGTATCATCGAAACTTTCGAATATGATGAATAATAAAACCTTCAAACTATCACACATCCATAACTTTTTCTAATTCTATATTCCCTACCCGTATATTATATGCGACTGAATTTGATGACTGCGAACGGATCTAACAAGTTAATAATCATCGACACTGAAGAACATGAAGAACAATATGAAAGAAAATAACGAACTCTATGCGCACGACTATATAGCTTATGCACTATACTACTATAGTGCGGAGATCGCCTTTTCGCATTCGCCACACACGATATGTTTTTGTAACCTCTGCTTGGAATGTTTTATTTGAGAAAAGCAAACGTACGAAATAACATGATTATCGAGGTTATACGTCGCTCGCCACGGATGGCGTTGCTGTCAGTGCGTCAAATTGAGCTATCTCGAAGTGCGCATGCGCCACGCAATGCTCTAGTGCAAAAAGTAGAGCATGTAGAATGTGCGCATGCGCTAACTCTGTTCTTTTTTTCATCATTCAGAAATATAAGACACTTCATCCACGCTGCACAAGACTCAAAAATTACACTTTTCAAGCAGGTGTTACAAAAAATCTGCTACTACAACTGCTTTTGAAATCCCCGTTAGAGGATGCAAAAATCATGGGAAATTAATATGTCTTCCGATATCATTGTTCATCATCGATTTCCGTTATAACCTCATTGTAGCTTCTATAATACCCATGGATGGAAATCTTTCAGCAAAAATTCTCCATCAAGTCAACGTCTCGCTAATAAAAAAGATTAAAAAAAAAAAAAAAAACAACATTATATCGTGATAGGAAACTGTATGGGACACCCCATACCTATTACATCGTTGAAAACTATCGTATCCTCAAGTTTTCTTTGCAAAATATCAATGACGCAAGATCTTACAACATTCTACATCGAAATAGCGCATCAAATAGTTTTCACCGAGAATTTAGGATGTCATGGCTTTTCGCCATACATATTTCGAGATATCTCACATCTTTCCACCGAGGCATTGAATTAATTGAACCCCCCATAGCTCTGGGGGTACACTTATAAATCTGCAATTAATTTTTGGTTAAGAAAACGATCATTATATAAAGTGCATAATTCAAATATGATAGGTTATACTTTGTAAAGTTTTTCAAAAATATTATAGTCTTCCAAAACAGTACATGAATCATTTTGCAGCAATTAGGTTCATGTTTATTATTATTACTATTCTTATTATCACCATTATTATTATTATTATTATTATTATCGTGAATTTAATGATATGGAGAAATCGAATTGATCGTCGAGTTCGCGTTTTAAGTGGTTTGATCATCGCCTTCTTGATCAACTGGTTATACCGGTTGCGATATGTGTGACCGAAGCGTATACGTACCACGTCTGCAGTAATTATTCGCAGGATAGAAATCGCCTTACAATGTATTTCTGCAGATTCTTCTACAGCTATAATAGTTATGTATACGTGTATGTTGAAATTTACAGCAACGATTAGAATTATTATCACTAACAATAAAATAAACAAGCAAGTAACTCCACTGACCGCAGTTTGGACCTAATTTCGAGCCTGGTTTTTTTTTTTTTAGCTCAAAACAGTATACTTTGAGTCAAAAGTTCATAAAGCTTCGCTTATACATCTAACAAAGTATTTATTCGTTCTCCGGAGATATTCGTCGGACATAAAATTGATCACACAGACACACAACCAGACATGGTTACTTATATATCTTAAATAAAGATCGGAAATGATTCTCTGAGCCTCCGTGGAACGTGAAGATCTGAAGAAAATTCAACTTCCATTTTTGGGCTCATTATATAATAATTTTCTTTATTTTTGAAACGGGAAGTTTAAGGCGACATGGTAGTCTGTTCGAAATTCCATTATGACCAATTTTAGTCACCTCGAAAACGCGAATCGTACTTTCTCGACGAGTACCCAACCGATCCGAACGAACCCTCGACAAATGAATTCAGTTTGTTGGCAGAAAATGGCTAAGTATGTCACTTGGTCAAAAAAAAAAAAAAAAAAAAACTGATAGGATTCCAGTAAAACTTGTGTTTTTTATGTTAGCTAGGTTAAGTGGAAAGTGATCTCTGCTATATCACCTTAAAGTGCAACGGGAGTCTATTCAGATAACGCAATTAGACGCAACAATGCGGATAACCATTGTTTATATATCTGAAGAGACTCCCGTTGCACCTTAAAAGCATTAACTGAAGATACGCCCTGTAGATTCTGTAAAACCCATCAGAATATACATGGCTGATATAAAAAAAAACTCAAAAGCTAATTAGCTGGTAATCTGTGTCTGCAGTTAATTACCTATTACGTGTTCTATGATAAAAATGTTTAAGAATTTCGGTTAAATTTAGATACTATAATTCTGTAATATATACGTACGTTATATAACATAGAATCACGCGGTCCACTTTCGGACTATCGGACTTTATACACCACCGTGGATTTACGTAACTTTTGATTACAGACTGATGGGCAACTTTGTCCGCCAGCACGTTCCAACGTTATATACATATTTATATCACACGATCTAGAGTCAAAATTATCGTTAGTTTGTCGAACAGAATCGTACAAAGCGTGCAAAGTCTGACCTGTACACGTGGTACTTGATACATTCGGATAAATTTGATGAAATCCTAAAAGAGTGGCATTTTCAGCATAAGACACACTATCTTAGTGCTGAAGACTCTTAAGTGTCAAAACTATCGCAGTCGCTTTAAGATCTTACGTCTGTGCAATGAAGCCTTCGACTCCTAGATCGTTCTCTGTGCTAGTCTTAGCTACAATTTTGTGTCTCGAATGGACACCGTCAATCGTCGTTGCTGAAGAGCATGAAAATGTAAACGTGAATTTAACAACGTCACGAGTAGCAGTGGTGAGTAAAGTTCAACAGTTCACATAGCGATGTGTTTCATGAAATTCTAACAGCATCGACATGTCATTATGATTCTGGACTGCATTACATGTTGTTGCTAATTGAACCCTGATTGTTATTTGTGACCATAGGTTACCGGAGCGAACAAAGGTATTGGTTTCGCGATTGTAAAAGGTCTGTGCCAACAGTTTGACGGTATTGTATATTTGACTGCGAGAAATGAGGCTCGGGGACGAGCCGCGGTTGCAAAGCTTAATGAAATTGGCCTTCATCCGAGATTTCATCAACTTGACATCGAGAATGACTTTAGTGTTGAAACGTTCGCACAGTATCTCAATGACACACACGGAGGACTAGACATCCTCGTCAACAATGCTGGAATTGCCTACATGGTTTGAACAAAAATTTCGATATAGTAATAATAAATATATTTATCCTTAAGGGGGTTCTTCGATGAAGTTTTGATAAAACTCATTTTTTTTATTTGTAAAATGACTTAGAAAAATCTGATGAAAAATCGCTATGTTTTCTAAGTTATTTTACAAATAAAAAAAATTAGTTTTATCCAAATTTCACCGAAGTCACCCCCTTAATAGAGTTACGATGCTCAGAATTCGATCGCGGCGACAGTATTGAGATAATAAAAACATTATCGCTATATAGCGTTGTGTCTAAGCGAATCGCTAATTCGAAGCATGTCGAAACACACAAATATCTATAATCTGGTTTAGAAAACCAGTTATACGACCCGATTAGAAAAGTTCAACAAAGTTCAGAAAGAATTTATTTCTTAGCTAAAATTCATCTCACATTATCACAATCGTCATCATTATTTCAATGCATATCTATATGATTCAAATTGAGGCACATCGTCATGGTCAAATTCGAATCCTAATTCAGGATTCAAATTGTTTGAAAGACGTTATACTGCCATCATAAATTGAGTACAAGAAATCGAATGGAAATAATTACAAGTCGACCTGGTAACCTTTAACTTTTCGAACGAATCATTTGGTCAATTTCAATAGGATGTGACAAATTTGTATCCTCAAGACACAAGCTATAATCTTGCAAAGTTTATTTAAATTTCTCCATCGCGCCATTTTTCAGAACACATAATAATGCAGGCTTATTTATTTCGAAGAGACCGTTAGTTTTAATTTATCGTGAAATGCATTTTCGAAGTATACATTAAGTATGTCTAATTATTTCTTAAATAATGTTTAAGGATAACACGACTGAACCAAACTATAGCCTAGCATTGAGAGTCGTGAGAGTAAATTACTTTGGTTTACTGAGAGTAACGAAGGCTTTATTTCCGCTGCTGAGACCACACGCTAGAGTCGTTCATATGTCAAGCTTGCTTGGACATCTTTCTTTTGTACCGGGGGAACAGCTAAAGGCTAGATTAACAAGCCCTGATCTTAACGAAAGTGAACTTAGCCAAATAATGACGGATTTCATTGAGTAAGTATATTTATTATTTATACCTAGAGATCATACAATATGGCATGAAAAAAATCCATTCAGTTGTTTCAGTGTTTGAATAACTGCCCCGAGAACTGCGCACACGGCACGTTATATTCCTAAAATTTTTTTGTAATATTTCATCCGAAACGTGTATAATATTCCATTGCACAGCTGTTTCAGAAACATTTAAAAAATGTGTAAATGTCCGCGATATTTAACTTATCACTTTATATTTTGATGACATTTCTGAAATAACAATTGAGATGTTGCACATCTGAAAAATTCTGGAAATATCGCGTCACAAATATGTATATTTCAGGAATATTTCATAGTGATGAAAAATGATATATCGACGCTGCTTGCGAAAAACTAAAACATTTCAAATTTCTTACGAAAATTCATATTAACACATTGAAATTTTTACCCCGAAGAAAAGCATGTTTCATTTTTCATACTGCAAAGAAAAACACAATATTTCAATTCTCACCGCGAAGGAAATCCCAATTCGATTTTCACCGCGAAGAATAGTATACGTTATTGAAACATGTTATAGTTTTCGACGTAAATATTAAAATATGTTAGTTTTCGCGGTCAGCTAGTCGAAATGGAATAGTTTTCGTAAGAAATATATTTGAAACGTGCTAGTTTTCGTTGTCAGCATTGATATGTCGTTTGAAATATTGCGAGTGAAATATTTTGAAAATTCTGAAAATGATTATACTTCAATTGTCATATTCCGGAAAACGTTTCAGAAATACCGGAAATAATATAGGTATGTCCGTTAGAGTGCTGCTGAAACATATAAAAAAATTCTGAAAATTTTGTGTTTCGACTGACGTATATTTCCGCAAAGTTTCGGAAATGTACACAATGTTATATTGCAGTCAATATCATTCAGAAACGTTTCCATAATATTGCAATTATTATTATCTGTTGGAAACGTTCTTTAAGTATACCAAAGTCATATACGTTAGAAATCTGAAACGTTGAAAAATTTCTCAGTATTTCATAAGTATAAAGTGCCGTGAGACTGCGCATACATATTATTCGTATTTTATCTTATTTCAAAAAGTATATAATAAATACGAATAACATTATGAAATTGTATCACAGATCGACAAGAACTGAAACTTACAAATCACTTGGATGGTCCAATGACACTTACACAGCAAGTAAAGTCGGTGTCGCAGCTCTGAGTCCGATTCAGCAAAGAGAATTTGATCAAGATGATAGAGAAGACCTTGTCGTTAATGCTGTACATCCGGGTTTTGTTGACACCGACATGACGTATCATAGTGGATATTTCACTACTGAGAGGGGAGCACAGGCTCCGCTATACGTTGCACTTTTACCAAAAAATACTCAAATCAAAGGAAAATTTATCTGGCATGATAAAAGTGTCGTTGACTGGCTCAACGGTCCTTTGCCAACACCCTATTAGACTGATTGTTTCATATTCGAAAGTACGAATGTATAATTGTCTTCGATGATTTCCGGTACAAGGAAGATTACTACATAATAAATCCCATCTTCGAAACGCGGGCGAGATTGGAAAATTTATAATAACTTAGAAATTAATTGTTAATTTTCAGCAGGATTCAATTAATTGAAAAGCGTGTTGTTCAAGCTTCATTTTTATTCATTTTTGTCAAAATCAATCAACAGGACGTATTGTTGTCGAAAACAACCTCCACCGTTTTGCTCGTTGACAATTTTTTTGAGGTGCA
Organism: Ametastegia equiseti; assembly: GCA_963989295.1. NCBI lineage: Eukaryota > Metazoa > Arthropoda > Insecta > Hymenoptera > Tenthredinidae > Ametastegia > Ametastegia equiseti. The sequence goes on from OZ022402.1 coordinate 4,808,225, forward strand.
AAATTGTTGAGTTTATTGTCACTAACAATGAATTTTATTAATAATTGATTCTGATGCAGAAATTATGTGAATAAAGCTCGATCTATATACATACCTACTTTTGAATTAAAGAAACCCTAACCGAATTGGATAATTATGGTTTTTGGGATATAAATTCCCAAAATTTACCCAATTTCCAACCCAACTCGTAGATAAGCCCCCGAAACAGGGCCGGTGAATTGAAATCACTAGTTATGCATGTCTTATACCTATAAGTATATGTTCTATGTTCAATGTATAATGAAGAAATAAATAATCGTTAGATTACTCAACATTGAGCAGAGTTTATATCATTGAATCCGTATCAACGTTTCTTGAATCCCAAGGTTAAAATGCCTCAAACTAGTATGTACACAATCAGGAATGATTCTGATCGCGCTAACTGGTTTTCCTTTCACTTGAAAAAGAGGGAATGATACTTGTACAGTACATGATATAGTCTATCGAATCCAAGACAACTCCGAACCTTATACCAAAAATTTGGCTTATTTTTATAAATACTGAAAGTCTGTCAATTGGATGGTTTACATATTATGAACATGCAATCGAACATCTGACCTCCCTGTCACTATCTCCATTCTGCGATTAGTGCTCATGACACATCGCGGTTGTGGATTAACTCAGCTGCCAGCTAGTTCCGATTTATCGCTTGAATACATAAGTATATTATACATATATATATATACAGTTATACCCCAATCGTAATCCGAGCTCAATATACTTGGCCATAACTAATAGTGTACGTCAGCTGGCAATGTAACAGTACATTTTACTGGTGCTACAAACTCTTTATTATACAACACGATCAGTCGCTTATTGGGATCTCACGTCTGTGCAATGAAGCCTCTGACTCCTAGATCGTTCTCTGTGCTAGTCTTAGCTACGATATTGTGTCTCGAATTGACACCGTCAATCGTCGTTGCTGAAGAGCATGAAAATGTAAATGTGAATTTAACAACGTCACGAGTAGCAGTGGTGAGTAAAGTTCAACAGTTCACATAGCGATGTCTTTCATGAAATTCTAACAGCATCGACATGTCATTGTGATTCTGGACTGCATTACGTATTGTTGCTAATTGAACCCTGATGGTTATTTGTGACCATAGGTTACCGGAGGGAACAAAGGTATTGGTTTCGCGATTGTAAAAGGTCTGTGCCAGCAGTTTGACGGTATTGTATATTTGACTGCGAGAAATGAGGCGCGGGGACGAACAGCGGTTGAAGAACTAAAAAAAATTGGTCTACAGCCGAAATTTCATCTACTTGACATCAACGATGACTCCAGTGTTGAAACGTTCGCACGGTATCTCAATGACACACACGGAGGACTAGACATCCTCGTCAACAACGCTGGAATTGCTTTCAAGGTTGAAAATCTATTCATCTATCATCTTCTGGAATATCAGTTTCATTCGGATTTCAATATTTCATATTACAGTCGAACCCCGCATTGATTATAAGATACCCAACTATTTCAACTCGTTCGACGTATGGTTAAGTTTATAGTATGTACGTACACACGCCGTCGCCACGCATGCGCAGTTACAGGGCAACAAACGGAGGTTTGGAATAATACATTAAACTTGGGAGAGGGAGAGGTATAAGCTTATAATGCGAGGTTCGACTGTATTCTCATTATAGAGGTGTACGGAACGCATAACATTTGACCTACGACGATGTTATACAGTGTTGTAAAATACCACGTTGTATTACTGGCGTCAATATATTGATAATTATGAAATCAGCCAGCACGCCAGAACACTCGCGAATATCTAATCTGGTTTATTTTGTATTTTCATCCTCCAGATAACTTCACGCGCACGTAGCATTTTTAAAAAGCTGCCATGATTTTTCATGGGATCTACTTTTCAGAATTCTAATAGTTATTATAAGTTCTGTAAACATAATGGGAAAATACATATCATGATCTTCGGATCCAGGTACGTAGTTTTAAGATATGATGATCATGGCTTAAAACAAATTGTTGAAAATCTATTACACATAGTCCAGTTTACTACTTGGGTATAGTATTATATCAAATATGGTATATCCTGTGTACGATAATGTGTAAGACACAATTATGATTTGGATTTTATGTGACGTTTTGCGTCAACACATGATCATAGTTTATGTTTAATGGTGAAATTTCTAGGATAATGCAACTGAATCAGCCTATACACGAGCATCGGAAACTGTGCGAGTGAACTACTTCGGGCCACTGAGAGTTTCGGAGGCATTATTCCCGCAGCTGAGACCACATGCTAGAGTTGTTCATATATCAAGTGCCTTTGGACATCTTTCTTACATACCGGGAAACGATATTAAGGCTAGACTTTCGAGCCCTCATCTTACCGAAAATGAACTTAGCCAAATAATGAGAGATTATGTTGAGTGAGTTAATTGGCTTATTTATAGAATCCCATAGCTGTAAGAGAAAATCTAGGAATTGCCAGTAATTATGCCTTACTGGTCACTTCAATATTTTGATTCGACATGGGAAGGACAATTATAGTAGATTTTTTTCTATTACACATGCGTGGAAACACGGATTTTCCAAGCCGAACTTCATTTTCTTCCCTAGGGAGCGAGAAGAAAATAAATTCTTCATTACACGCGCATGCGCAGCTGCCTTGTCTCTCACGGGAGGTAAAAGGCCATTTTACTCCCGCCCAACAGGCGCGGAAAATCGAGATTTCCATGCATATGTGATAAAAACATGCTAATTTCTTTGTCTACAAACTTGCTATTTGCTCATGGCATGAGTTACCAGCTGAATCCAAGCAAACCGATTCCTCATCACGAAAAATTTGATTATCTGAAATCGCGTGGCTCTCTGAAGAATTTTTCTGTATAATCTTTTACATGAAACAAGAGTCTGGAGGATATTAATTCCACCCAATTTTCAGATCTGTGAAGACAGGTACTTACCAATCTTTGGGATGGCCTGACAGTCCCTACACGGTAAGTAAAGTGGGTGTTGCTGCTCTAGCACGAGTTCAACAAAAAAGATACGACATTGATGTCAGGGAGGATCTAGTCGTGAATGCTGCCCATCCCGGATACGTTAGTACAGACTTGACTGATCACTTGGGAACTTTCACGCCTGAGAGAGGAGCACAGGGCCCGCTATACCTCGCTCTTCTACCAAAAAATACTGACATCAAAGGAAAATACGTATGGCATGATAAGACCGTTGTAGATTGGGTCAACGGTCCTTTACCGGGTGCCTATTAATTGCCACACCTTATAAGTTGATATGGCAGTGTACGGATTTATAAATTTTCGTAGACTCTAATGATAGAATAATGAACGCTTGAAATTATTATCAATAGCTCTCGCTGTATCATTGTCAAATTATTATTATTATTATTCTATCTAATTAGGTACAACGTAGTTTCGGTGTGCCAATTTTCTATTCTCATATGACATATACATATTATAATTACTAATCGTATAATTTTCAGACTTGGGGAATGTATAGGCAGAGTTCGAAATTTTCTAATCAGGAATGATAAATCTGTGAAACTATAATTTATCCGCAATTCTTGTAATCCCTTTTAAATCTACCTGTAGGTATAACGACAATTTTATGTTCGGAAACAGATGGAACATTAGGAAGTAGAAAACGAATCGCACGATGTTCAAAACCTAACTCGTCTCTTTTACAATCAAAGTATATTAACTCTTTTTCAATACGGGATTATTTTATTCCTATTAATAGAAAAAAGCCATGAATTTTATTATTTTCCAGAATCTGTCAATTTCACTCAAATTTCATTATTCGCATTACACGGAATGCGCATATACTGTTTGATCTGCAGCAGCAGTAATACACCGTTTCATCGCTCGTGTGATTAGCGAATTGTGAAATTACAATTTAGTTACCAACATTAAGTTAACAATAGATGTATCGACGTATACTATATACATATATCTAACTGTATACACTATTAATAAATTTCACTAATTAATACTTTCTCTATTGAAATACCTGCAACCTTGCTAATGTGCTAATTTGTGAATTATTCGATTGTTCGTTTGTATTATTTTTCACGCTGTTTCGATTCCAGTCCGGAATTCATTGCAATTTGCAAGGGGAATCCCTTATCGGCAATTGGGGAATTTACATGAATCGTTGTCCAGAAATAGTTCGGAAACACGACACCACGACACTACGGGTGAGTGGTGCCACCTCCGCGGCTGGCTAGCTATACCGGTTGCATACGATAGAAACAATGATTATTATAATCATAACAAGAAAAGTCTTCTTTAATCATACATAGAAAAAGCAAGTCCTACCTATAGCTCGTGAATTCTCGTTATATTCTTAATTTGATCAATTTACATATAGCTAAATCGTCTAGCTGACTAATCGAAAGGTCGATAAGATGGATGTTGCACATATCGACTGTGGTTACTTTTCATTCGAGCGACAAAATTCAGAACAAGCTTTATCATTGGTCGCGCTCCTATTGAACGTGACCAATCGCATGGCTCGTTTTGTTGTATATCGAGTTATGTCGCCTGAATGGAAAGCGACCTTTATAGTTAGATGACGTAACGCGTTTCCATAACAACATGACGCTGAATTATATCACAAATACAAATTAAACCGGAAAAAACATCTTTCTGTCGGATTGTATTCAACATTTCATTTCAACTTCTGAAAAATACAGTCATTTTAAAATAAGGATCGTCGGAATGGATGTCGAGAATTTAGAGCTGGAAGGCATAATAGCTTTTGATGGTTTGTTACATTTAAATACATTCAAATATTCAAATATTCAAATTACTTACCTACTTAGAAGTGAGTGTATATATACTTACATGTCTTATAGACAAATGAGATACTCGTAAGAATATACTAATAATGAAGATTTAAAAAACTTTCGAGTATGATCCCTATTATTAGATGACTGTTTCATTGTTTGAAAATGGGATTATTTTTTTTTTTTTTTTTTACACAGGTATAACTAGGAAGGGATTGCAACTTCATCCTGATAACGAACACCTGGTTTATCCCATGGGCAACAAAGTGACTATTAAAAACATCGCGGATGGAAAACAAAAGTTCCTCACTGGTCATACTAACGTTATTTCTGCAGTATGCGTTTCTCCCTGCGGTAAATACGTCGGTTCTGGACAGATGAACCACGTCGGTTTCAAGGTGTAACAAATTGTTTTACAAATATTCAAAATTATCAATTTTGAGGCGAAAAAAAAATAGTAGGACAACTTTTCTTTTTTTTTTTTTCAAGTATTTTGAAGTGGAGAAACGCGATTTGTGATATACATACATTTTTCGTATAATTTTTAAAACAGTATATTATCAGAAAAATTGCACACAAGTAGAAATCTATTAATTGTGTCAAATAGCATCAAGATCAGAAAATTTTTCATTTCTCCATTTCTAATTCATGTACATTTTTTCAGCACTAGCTGCAGACTCTGTATCATCGATTTTAGAAGCATGAAATTTGTTTCAAAATTTTCGAGGAACATTTTTTCAAGAAATTATACAGCCTTGAAAAAATCCCAACTATCCATAAATATTGACGAAAATGCACATAAATCTGCAATTTAAAGGAATCGAACTTTTTTGAATTGAAACTTTCTGGTTAAATTTGATAGTTTTTTTTTTTTTTTTTTTTCTTTTTGAGTTATAAGGCGCGCAATTTCATAAAAATCAATCAATCAAAAATTTCACACAAGAAGTTGAACAATTTTGCCGAAAAAAAATTGAAAAAAAAACTTCGAAAGAAACAGAATTGAAGCTGTTTTTTTTTTCTTTCTTTTTCACTTCAACAAACCACTTGGGTATTTTTTGAAAAACAAAATCACGTGTTTAAAATCCGCTGCTTCCAATCAGCGTTGGACAAGTTGAAAATTTATTTGTTCGAACGATTAACGATATACGATCAAGAGTCGATTTTTAATTATGATCAACAATTAAAATTATTTAATTGTCATTGTGTGTACTAACAATTAACAATTGTCAATTGTTGTCACAATTATAAATTATTGCAATTGAAAATTGGTCAACTACTGTATGTTATAGTGTATGACTTACACAAAAAATTATACTATAATTGCACGCGTTCCACGACCAAGTTAAACTGACGATCAGAACAAATGATAAATGCTACAGAAGAAAACAAAATTTGATTCTGGCATTTTATGTTACTGAAAATTTAATTGTGATCAACAATGAAATTTTTCGTTATGATTTTCATTACAATTTTAACTGAATTAATTGTCATATGCAGCTATATAAGCATTTAATGTCAACTAAATATAATTGCAACATGCAGTTCAGTTTTGATTGCGATTAAATTCAATTGCATCAATTTTTCAATCGATTATTCAATTGATTGGGAAAGTACACGCAATTGAAATAATTGATTGAAAAATTAATTAATTAATACCCCAAAAAACTGCTTTCAAATATAGTCTCTTAGAGATGAGAGGAAAAGTCATGAAATTATGAGCTTTAATGAGTTTATTTCGACTACTTTGAAAATCTTTTATGAATTCCATTCCACAGATCTTCACTCTGCAAGATATCAGACATTCGGTTCTGCTCCATAAATTTTTGATAAAATTGATCAACTTCTAAACGATACTGTATATATATAGTGAAACAGTACGTCGCTTCATATTTCATATCGAAATCTTACTTCAACGCAATCATCAGAATTTCAGATTATTTTTCAAGATCTTAGTAAAACTTTAGAACTACTGAGCTCAAATAATAGAATATAATTTACTTAAACCGCATCCCACCCAATCTCTCTACTTTAGGCGATGGTAATTGTATGGAATTACGAAGACCAGACCATAAAGGGAACCCATGAAATACACAAGGCTAGAGTAGAGGATATTTGCTTCACCTGCGAAAGTAACTACCTAGTGAGTCTGGGAGGAAGAGACGATGGAAACGTTGTAGTCTGGGATGTAAACCGCGGTGACGCAATGTGTGGTAAATCTCAGGACCTGATCTAGTCTAAAAAAAGAAACCAATAATTACATCTAGCTATAAAAGATATACTCAAGATTACTAGACACTCCATAAATTAATGTCACCAGAACACATTGTAAGAAAAAAAAAAAAAAAAAACAGTCTTCGAAGCACCTCACAATCTAATCCGTTTACAGGATCATACGCGAGTAATGAAATAGCAGGAGATGCCCGTACGATAATCAGAACAAACCTACGTGACTTATGTTTCATAACTGGCGGAGATCGTACGCTAAAAATCTGGCGAATAAATTGCGAGACGCGTAAAGTCTACGGGGTAAATGTCAAGGTGGGAAAACTTCGGCGGTCCATAAACTGCATCGTAGTTGATGCCAGGGACGAAAATGCTTATTGCGGAACAACTTCTGGGGACGTTATCAGAGCGAGGTTTAAGAATATATGATGATCAAATAAAAGAATAGAAGAATATAAATGAAAGTCAAAATTATATTGAAATCATATTAAAATCAAATCTTTTTCCTAACTGAGTGCGCAAAATACAACTTTTCCGCACTACTTTCCCGCACTATTGCGCAAAATACAATTTTCCCACACTAGTGCGCAAAATACAACTTCCCCGCACTAGTGCGCAAAACACAACTTTCCCGCACTAGTGCGCAAAATACAACTTTCTCGCACTAGTGCGCCAAATACAACTTTCTCGCACTAGTGCGCAAATTTCAACTTTCCCGCACTAGTGCGCAAAACACAACTTTCTCGTACTAGTGCGCAAAATACAATTTTCCCGCACTGATTTCCCGCACTAGTGCGCAAAATACCACTTTCCCGCAAATCTCATTTTGCGCACTCAGTCAGGAAAAATAGTATACGAAAAATAGCCCGAGCGACAAACTCCGATCGTGCGGTAATCGCTTACTTTGCGTACTCGTATCGTAATGTATACTATTACAGGCTTAACTATTACCACAACATGGAATACATGGAACCAGTTCGAACACCAGTAATGGTTGGCTGTTACTCAAAGGTGCCTAAAAACTTGAAGAAGTTATACACCGAGGCAGTCTTGTACGGAGGAGGAGTAACAGGTCTTGCGTTGCTTTCCGATGGCAGATTGATTGTAGGAGCAGGAGATGGGACGGTGGAATTGGTCACGATATTAGAAACTGAGTTAGTCCCTGGCGTAGGAGAAGCAAAATTAAAGCTGCCAACAACGCCGCAGATTATAACAGTAAGATAAACCAACTATTTATTATCTTCTATAAATTTATACATCTAATGTATTTTCTTTCCTTATTTCTATCCCATGTGCAGCTGGCAAAAACGGACGTGAAAAACTCAGTCACATCCTTAGTACTTTTCAAAGACGAATTTGTCTTCGTTGGTACAGTATTCTGCGAAATATATCAAATAAACATTGCGGACTTTGACATACGTTTGCTCGTTACTTGTCACACGAATTCCATCTACGATATAGCTTTTCCCTAGTAAGTTATGATCTCTGCTGGTTAGAATAAGAGGATTTCATCATACTTAATTATTGAAAATAAAAAAATTCTTTCTTCTTAATTGTAGCAATTACTCTGAAGTATTCGCTACGAGTAGCAAAGATGACATTAGAGTATGGAGGCTCGAGACACAGAGTGAATTGCTAAGGATAACAGTGCCGAATTTCGTCTGTTCGAGTCTGTGTTTTTCCTATGATGGGAGAATGATCATCTCTGGTATCTAGAATTGATTCCAGATATAATTTAGTCTTTTTCTGATATTATTGGCTCAATATTCAACGATTTGTACTAGTACGGAATTGTTATTTCAGGATGGAACGACGGACTTATAAGGGCGTTTACCCCCCAGACTGGAAGACTGATTTTTACTATCCACAATTCACACGTTAAAGCTGTTTCTGCCGTTGCTATAACAATGGACGGTTCATTGCTGGTCAGTGGAGGCTGCGACGGACAGGTAATAGTTAATAATAATAATGGTAAATGATCTGTAGATTACGACTATCGGTGATCCCAAATTCAAGAAAAAAAACTATCCTCTGTTTGAGTACCAATAGAATTTCTCTAAAATATGGCTAAAGTGAATAGAAACTACAGACAAAGAAAAGTAACATGAAATTATAACAAGCTGGAGAAAGACTTGCGGCACTACCTTTGAGTAGCTACACCTTCTTCATTAATAAAGCAACGTTTCCACAGTTGATAGGAAAGACAGAGGTTGGTCCAACAAAGACAAAAAAAACCAGATATCATAGACGTCTGTACCCCAAATATTCTCAGAGATATGCTAGTTCTACCTTACTCATACCAATTTCACTCTGATCATGATTGCAGTGTGCAAGATGATACATTGAAATTTTCAAGATATGATCATCAAAAGTCCCACTATGACGCTATGAAGCAGTTTGTCGATATCTTTACTATTTTAGCAAATATTGATTATTTTCTCTGGAGTAAATTAAACCGTTTTGTCCAGGTCTTTATTCAATATTAGATAATAAATAAAGTTGTCAAAACTAGAATATTGCTAAACCACTTGATAGAAAAATAGCCGCGTTTTTTTTTTTCTGATCCCAACTCTGGCTAAGAATTCATTTTCCAAATATTGATGCAGCTGCAGGAATTGTATTCAAAGTAAAAAGTACCCAAGTTATATAGACGTATAGATCTAGCATATCTTAAAAATGATTTGAGATACACAAATTTAATTCACCTAATTTTCTTTCTTCAGTATCCCTCTATTACCACCTTCAACTGTGCAAAGGTTTCTTCATTATTACAGAAGTTATTGTTAGTAAAAAAAAAAAATCAAAAAATCAAATGCACTTCCTTGACTGATTCAGGTGAGATTTTGGGACATAAAACCAGAAGTGCAAAAGTTAGCTTGCGTCCTGAAGGAGCACAAAGGGCCAGTAACTGCCTTGCACATAGCTAGTAACGACGAAGAAGTGATCAGTGCGAGTAGCGATGGTACTTGTATAATATGGGATATAATGTGAGTAGAACTGAAGGAGAAAAGAGATATTCTGAAACGCTAAAATACCAATTCATCGAATGATCCAATGAAGAGCTAACTCTTCTCTCTTATTTTCATGTACAAAATCTCAGCCGTCGAGTGAGGAGGACAGTTTTAATGGGAAACACAATGTACATGGGAGTTTGCTTCAGTCCAAACGGAGTGCAGGTATTGAGCTGTGGAACGGACCGGAAAATAGCATATTGGGAAATACTTGACGGTTCTTTGGTTCGTGATATAGAGGGTTCGAGTATCGGGGCATTAAATTGTCTGAGCATTAGTCCAGATGGTCGACATTTCATAACTGGCTCAAACGACTGCATAGTTAAACTCTGGGATTATCACACGGCAGAAACTAGCCACATTGGCGTTGGACACGCTGCGATTATAACAGCTTGCAAATTCAGCCCTGACAGTAAACACATTGTCACTGTTAGTGCTGATGGTGCTGTTATGGTTTGGAAATGTCCGGTTCAACCGGTTTTTGATAAACCTCCAGAAAGCTATAGGTCCAGATCTACCTGCAGTATCAGAGAAGATGAATGGAGAAAACTCAGTATTGATCAGATAAGCAATCGAGGGGACGAAAATGTTATGGAAATTTCTTCTAGGAGTAGAAATTCTGATTGCGTCAAAACTGTTCATTCAGGTATTGTAAACTGGGAAGTTTTGAAGAAAAAATCTAACTTGATCTAAATCTAACAATAAAAATGTATCATTATCATTCTTTAGCTCAAAATGATAAAAATTCTATAAAAGTTCTGTTTAGCGTATGTGGGATAATTTGAATTCCTAAATTTCCAGCTTCCGAAGAAATTTGCGAGTGTAAAGAAGGTGAAGAAAAAATTCCAGTCAATGATCACAGGAGGATTTCAGCTCCGGGGTCAGCGAAGTCAATAAATTCACTAAAATCGGTCAAAACTAACAACAAATCCAACACGACTAACAGGAGTATTGAAAAAAGAGTCCAGAGCGCGGATAAAAACAAATCAAATCAAATAAGCTCTCGTGTTCCGGAAGGTGGTAACAGCGCTATCAGACAATCGGCTACGGTCAGATCAACAGATAAATCTTGCACGAGTTCCAACAGATCAAAAAAACCAATATCGGTAATCACCGGCTGCCTTAACTCAGCCAAATCTGATTCTTCCAAGAAAATTACCAGACCTGATGACGTTTCTATCGATCAGCCTGTTACCTGCCATACAAAAGCGCACATTTACGCTTACAATACTTGCGCAGGTAAATAACTTGCGATTAAATACCGCGGCAGGCAGACCTGGCTGGGGATTGAAAATCAAAAGCCAAATGCTTTTTCTAACGATGTATAACTATATGGGGTTTTTTTTTCTGTAAAAACGTACAGGAATGAAATTCAAATGTTTGATTTTATCCAAATTTCTAGGGATCATTACACCTAATGAGATAAGCTTTCACGATTTATTTCGATTTTTTTTCGTTCATTTCTTCCTGAGATATGAATTTCTGAATATTTTTTATTTTTTTTCAAAAATTCTTAACTTTCTGAAAAATTGACCAAATCAAGTTTTTGTTGTTTTCTTTTTCTTCGTCGTTTACTTTCACTATGTTTTGCAAAAAAAACAATAGAAAAAACATGATCTATGCCAATTACAGTATGATTTTTTTCATCATTTAAAGCTCGAACTTTACGTTTTCGAAAGATTTTTTTTTTTTTTTTTTCAAAATCTCATTCAGAACAGTATTTTGTTTTACAAATTTTGCCGTCGGGTTCATCGTGGGGTCAAATCTCGTGTCATTAGTTTTTTTCAATTTGCAATTTTATTCTGCATAGTTAAATGAACGAGTTCCTGCAGAGGAAGTTAAAATTTAACGAAATCTTTCTTCCGTCTGATTTGATACAGAAAAGCCTAATTATTCCGCAGAACGAAATTTCAAGTTAAAAAAATAAATAAATAAATAAATAAAAAATGATGAACCCGATGGCGGAATTGATAAAAAAAAAAAACAAAAAAAAAACAATATTGTTCATGAGAATTTAATTGAAAAAACAAAAAAAGAAATGTCCCACTTCGCGAGATCGTACAGTTTGAGCTTGAAATGAAAAAATTCATACCGCAATTAATAATAATCGCGTTTGATTTTTGTTCTGTTTTTCATTGTTTTTTTTGTTTTCAATTATTGTTAAGAACAGAAATCAAAACTAAAAAAAAAACAAAAAATACAAAAAACAAAAAAAAAAACACCTTATTTGGACAATTTTCCATGAAGTTTTGGATTTTCAATAAGAAATAGAATGACTTCCTTTTTTCTCTGAAATCAGAGAAACGGGAAGTTAAAAATTCGAAAATTCATATCTCAGGAAAAGATGAACAACAAAAATAGAAATAAATCATGAAAATTGTTTTCATTGGGTATAATCACCACTAAAAATTTAGTGAAATGAAAATTTCGAATTTTATTGCCGTACAAGTTTCTAGTGAGAAAACCCCATGTATGTACGGATTCGTGATTTTGCACTCGATTCAACGAATCGTATGAAATATGATATTTATTCATGTGTGTGTGTGTGTGTGTGCGTATTTATAGTATAAATTATTTATTTCTTGTACTGTAGATTTGATAAGATACTAAAGAAAAATGGATATACTCGGTCAAATTTTTGGCAATGAAAAAGAAAAAAAAAAATCTAAACAAAATAAAGTATAATAAAATAAAATAGAATAAAACTTAACATGTATACAACGATATTATGTATTATTATTATTATTATTATTATTATTATTATTACGCTCCCATTTTTCAATCAATTGACTAATAGGTTTTAATCGTATCGATAATCGCCAGTGGAAAGTAATTATTGGTCAAATAATCGACTCGACGTGATAAGTTATAACAGTATATAAGTATTCGAACGGATTATTTATAGCGGATTTAATATTGTATATACTTAAAAGGTTCATCCCCACGCGTGCGACTTGCAGTAATGAATGACTAGCTTTCCATCGATACCGTAGCAATCGTAAAGGTTTTTAACCGTCTGGTCAGGCGCCGGAGCAAAAGTTTGATTTATGTAGAGAAACTGGAATACGAAAAAAAAATTATTTAGTGCTTTTGTTCATGTGAATATATGCGGATAAAAGCCGATTGTTTTGATATACATATATGTAGAAGGTTTTGTCATCTGGCAAAGTTGGATATTGAATTGATAAAAAAATTAGAAAATGCGAATAGACGATGTTCTTCATTACCAATCGCTCGTTGGCATCAAGTTTCAAGTATTTCTTAATGAATTCTGATATCCATCCGATGTGTTGGTCCTGGCTGACTGTCCATTTCTTTCTTTTCATTATCGGAGCGTTACCGGTTGCCTTTAGGTATACGTCGACTGTAAGAAGAGAAGAGAAATAAATGAGCTGATCCAAAATCGTAAGAGAAAGAAGACCGCAGAGATTTAGAAGACAGAAATTTATCATCGAACGAAATTTTAATTTCAATTTCTTAGTGAAACTTACTTTTTGTTAAATCCTTTGCTACCACTTGCGGCTGTTCATTTCCCGATAAGTTTGCGTCCGTTGAAACTGGCTCTAAACTTTGAGGTGCGTCACTTTCCACGGCTGTTTCTCCCGGCTCTGAAGATTCGGGCGGTAGACTGTCTTCTTCGTTATCAGCCATATTTTATTGATTTATTTTATATCTACCTATCGTATCTTTTTAGTTGCGTTTAGTTTGTTACAAATATTTTTTTTTGTCTTCACGTCGCGATTGACGTCTATTTCGTATTTCATAACCTAAAAATCCGTACGAGAATTCAATGCAGATAGACGGTCACCATGCTTCGCATATCGACACTTCAATAATAAATATGCTTGATGGCCAATAAAAATCGTGTATCGATATTTCAACGATAAATAAGTTAGGTCAGTTTAGCAACTTCAATAATCTGACATTTGATCCAGCTGACTATCAATGCTGACTATGATCCTCGAATATGTCAATTGTTTTTGTTATGCATGTCACTTTTGCTTTGAACTTGAATACACTCATTCTAGCTCAGTCGGTAAAACAGTTAAGCAATGTCAATTATAGCTGTGTTCGTTTTACACGAATTGGGCTGCACCGTACTGGACTGGAACTTTTCGATTGGTAGATTTGAGTAAGCTTCAACGTGATTGGGTCAAGATAATCCGGTGCAGCCCGATTCGTCTGATCCAATCGAATCAAAGAATAGAATGGAAATGACCAATAAGAACGTGGAGCTGCTGCTGTTGTTCTGGCTGCATAAACGAACGGCTTGAAATTAACCAGATTTTGCACTTGAAATTTTTGAATTCTACTCTCGCAGCTATAAGCACATCAAATAAATGTCAAAATGATTTTACGGGCAGAAAAAAAGGGAACGAAGTGCTTGACACTCTTCGGTTTATAAAAATCGGATGACACTTCTACAGATTACTTATCGACTGATAGATTTATCTCTTTTTCTTGCTTTTTTACTTCATCGCTGATATATCAGTTTCACATGAATCGGATATTATATTCTTCCTGAGAAACTAGATTTTGATGTCATTGGTAATCCTAATCAATCTGAGCATCACCAAGAAGATACTGAACGGTCGATTTCCACGTAAGCGAAATACAACGCGAAGCGATATGATTGGTCTAATCGACGAATGATATCGTTTGAACGAGAAGTGACCGATGTATCTGAACCCGGTGGATAATGTATGATATTTTTTACGCAGAACACGTCAATAGAGAGTTAATCGACTGTTTTATATCGTGTTAAATACTTTGACATCAAATAACTAATCTACGAAACAATATTTCGCACATGTAAGAGGTTATATTTGCTGATTTCAAACGTTTCAACGAACTGACAGTTCCGCGTAGATCCACTATCCTTTTTTGTTTTTTTTTTCTCCCTTTGTTGGTATGAGATACTTGTTTCCACCGTCAGAGCTGTGACAAGTCGATTTGATTACTCCGTGCCTCTGTTCTGTGCTCCGTTTAACGTAACGTACACACCGATTTAATAAATGTGAGTAATAATTATTGTCGTTATTAGTTCCTCAATATTTCACTCATCTTCGCGTGTTTCATTCACTGATAATACTTTACTCTTTATTTATCGTTCGCTTTTAACATAATTACGTTACCCAAACCGCTCTCGAACATAACCTAACCTAACCTAACCGCTGCCAAACTGTACAATAATTATATCCAAACTACTCTTTGCATATAGAATAATTAGGGCTTCTAGAGCGTCCGGTGATCCGGTAATTGATTTTTAAACCAAGTCGGACTATTTGTCTCATATCAATTCACGACCGTCATTCAAGTGTATCTCGATTGATGTAAAATTATTGCTCAAGTCAATCTGCCTGAAAACTGCAATGTAATGATTGTGAACTCTTACATGCTTACTCCGTAAATAGATGTTCGCTTATACTCGGATTACTCTACAGAACGACTAGATATCTTTCAATTACCCTTTCAGTTCGATTGTGTTTTTTTTTTTTGTTTTTCTTTTTTTCTATTTTCTTCTTCTCAAACAAATGAACGTTTTTTGTTTTCGAAGCAGAAAAAAAACAAAACAATTGAATAATAGCAATATGAAAGATGATTTTCCACTTGGAATTTCTTGAAGCTATTTCTGCAGCTAAAATATATCCGATCAATGTGAAATTGATAACAGCGATAAAGAAGAATTGAACAAAAGACATGATATTTTTAGATTTTCTAAAATGTTGAAAAATTTCGAAAGATTACAACCAGTAATATGTAGCGGTTGTAAAAATGAAACGTGGTCAAAAATCAATTTATTTCTTCACCAAAGTTTATTCTACATCGTTATAATCATGTCGCTAAAAATCAGTCGCTGCACGAATCGAGGCACGCCGTATGTCCGATTTCACTTTCTCAGGATCCGAATTGTTCGGAAGACTCGCCGTCATAATTTGAACTAGAGAAATTGAATTGGAAAAATTATCATAGAAGATATGGCCAATTAACCGAGAATCGAACATTTCTTTTCCACTTATTTGCAGAATATCTCAGCCTAAAAATTAAATTTTCCAATTTCCCTTCTTTCAATTTGTGACGGTCTGTATTCCTTCGAATCTTGGTGACAGATAAGTCGAATCGTACCTACGGTGTGCCTGAATTCGTACAGCAACCGTTTTTAAGTGAGATGATTATAACGATGCAAAATAGACTTTGGTCATGAAACAAATTGATTTTGGACTATGTTTAATTTTTACAACAAAGTAAAAAATCGTATACATATATTGAATGAACCGAAATTTGATTTCCAGTTGAATTCATCGTCCAACAAATCTCCCAATCAAAAATGGCTGAAACACCCGCAACCGAGTCCGGTACGATAATAAAAATGGAGGTGGACTACAGCAGTAACTGCGACACTAAAATACCAGAGTGTAAAAAGCTGGCTAGAGAAGGAAAACTTCATGACGCTCTTGACCAGTTGCTGGCTTTGGAAAAACTGACTAGAACAGTAATAACTTCTAGATCTACTTCATAGATTGAAAAAAGAAACCGATTACCCGACTCAACATCAGTGTTGACTCCTCGTCATTAAATTTTAACTCTAACTTTAATTCCGCAAATGATTACAGGGAGCAGATATGGTATCGACGTCCAGAGTCCTAGTAGCTATCGTCGAAATTTGTTTAGAGGCAAAAAACTGGGCTGCTCTTAACGAGCACATAGTATTGCTATCTAAAAGACGATCCCAGCTAAAACAAGCCGTTACAAAAATGGTTCAGGAATGTTGTACATACGTCGATAAAACTCCTGACAAAGAAACTATGATCAAACTTATCGAGACTTTGAGATCGGTTACCGAGGGAAAGGTTCGATCTCCTCAATCGTCAATCTTTAAAGATTAAAAAAAACAAAAAACTCGAGAATACCAAACACGCTAATCTTCTTGAATTTCATTTCAGATCTACGTCGAAGTTGAAAGAGCTCGTCTGACTCATCGTTTGGCAAAACTTAAAGAAGAAGATGGCGATGTAACAGGAGCTGCTACAATAATGCAGGAATTACAGGTGCCGTTTGATTGATTCTTGAAACGTTTAGTAAATCCTTCGGTTTATTTTATTATTGCAAAATATGAGATACTTATTTCAATTATGATTTGGCTTTTTTTTTTTTTTTTATTGTTTCAGGTGGAAACGTACGGCAGTATGTCTCGAAGGGAAAAAGCTTCTCTGATATTAGAACAGATGCGTCTTTGCTTGGCTAAGCAAGATTTTGTACGGACTCAAATAATCGCTAAAAAAATTAACATCAAATTTTTCGATGATGAAAACGACGAGGAAACTCAAACTCTTAAACTCAAATATTACGAGTAGGTTGATATTATAAGAATCGATGCTAAGAATTTAAGGAAGGCACACTGAGTGTATCGCACTCAGAATTTATTACATTATTTTTGTTCTGTTCAACCAAATTATAGAAGTTTTGCGTCTCAAAAACTGATTCATGGAATTACAGTTTATAGAATTTTATGAAATATGATTACGTTCTGTTGAATTATTACATAGAATTTAGGGGAAACTGAAAAAGTGAGATTAAATTCTTCAAAAAGTTTAATTAGATGGAATTCCAAAGCAAAATTGTTAGAAATTTGATGATATTGTATAGAAGATCGTGAAATTTGAGGATATTCTTTAGAATTTTATAAAATTTCATGAATTCTGACGATATCCTGTAAGTTTTGGTAAAGTTCGATGAAATTCTATACGAAAGTGATACGAAATTGTATCAAATTCTCTGGTACTGAATGAAATTTTAAAATATTCTACAGAATTCAATGAAATTTCCTAAAATTTGATGTGGAATTCAACGAAACTTTATAGAATTTCCAAAAATCTCTTGAAAGATTCTCTGAAATTACACGAAATTTCTTAAAATCTTACGATTTTCTTTAGTTTACAACGTAATTTCATGAATTTCTACAGCAAAACGTTACGAAATTCACTGAATTCACATAAAATTCTATAAAATCTCATCATTTCTGCAGAATTACACAAAAGTTGATTAAACCTGATAAGATTTTACAATACGCAATTTAAATCCTGCAGAATTTTCTAAAATTTCATCAAATCCGGATAAATAATCTCTTTCAAATTCCGTGAAATTTAATCAAATCTGATCAGAATCTTCATCGTAATTACAAAAAATTTAATACAATGTTAAAATTTCTTCGAACTAAACCTCGTGCAATATTTTTTCTCAGCCTAATGATGGAGTTGGCACGCCACGAAGGTTGGCACTTGCAGCTTTGCCGCCACAATCGAGCAGTTTTAGAAACTCCGGCAGTAAGAGACGACCCAAAAAAGCGTCACACTGCTTTATCGAGGGCAGTTCTGTACCTCGTATTAGCCGCCCATGAACCGGAACAGGCTGATTTAACGCACAGATTATTGGCGGACAAGCTTTTGAATGAAATACCGACTTACAAGTGAGCATTTCGATATTTGAAATGAAAAAAAGAATTCTTGGAACTTGATAGACGTACATTTTTTAACTTGTGTATTTTTTTTTTTTTTTGTGTTTTTAATTTTTCGCCTTCCCCAGAGAACTCCTCCGTCTTTTTGTTAATCCGGAGCTAATCAAGTGGTCTGGACTCTGCGAGATTTACGAAAGAGATTTGAGAGCAACCGAAGTATTTTCTACATCTACCGAAGAGGGATGTAAGAGATGGACGGAGCTAAGAAATCGTGTTGTTGAACACGTGAGTGACTTTTTTACACTTTGTTAAAAGAAAATACAATTTTTTTTTTTCCAATTTAGACTTGCGAATTTCAAAGTAGATACGAAAAACACGATATTCCAAAGAAAAACATCGTAAAAAGCATTACGAAATGAAAATACAAGAGTAAAACTTAGTCACTTTTCACAGATTTCAGCCAAACCAAATGGTTTTTGATTTATCAGCAGTTTTCGGAAAATCAGTGTTTATTAGCAAAAGTTTGAGGGGATAGGGTACCGAAAATTCCATATATCCAGAACCGCTAGAGGTAGAGCTTCGCTGAAGAGGGGGAAATAACTCAAGATCTGGCTTATTTAATTTTATATTTCACATTATTTCAGGTATTTCCCGTTATTTCATTTATTTCAACGTCATTTTTTGTTATTTCAAATCTTTCAAATTAATTTTTGCGAGATTATTTTACGGTAAATTCTCATTATTTCAGTTATTTCTCGTTACTTCATTTATGTCAACGTCATTTTTTTGTTATTTTTCAATCAATTTCTCTATTTCAAATTACTTTTTTTATTTCAAATTGATTCTTGCCAGATTATTTTCCGATAAATTCTCGTTATTTCAATTATTTCCTCGATTATTTCATGTATTTCTCATT
The DNA here is from genome assembly GCA_963989295.1 of Ametastegia equiseti. NCBI lineage: Eukaryota > Metazoa > Arthropoda > Insecta > Hymenoptera > Tenthredinidae > Ametastegia > Ametastegia equiseti. The sequence continues at coordinate 4,827,638 of OZ022402.1, forward strand.
ATTTCAGTTATTTCTTACGATTTCAGTTATTTCTCATTAATTCAGTTATTTCCTAGATTTTTTCTCAATATTTCACAAATAATTTCCCCCACGTTCGTTGATTATTGTCATAACATCATTTTGCACGTAAAAAAAATATCTGACATTGATGAAATTTTGAAAAATTCGATTTTTCCCCATTATCGAAATTATTTTTTGCAAATCTTTTTTTTTTTTTTTTTTTTTTGTTTTACTCAAAATTTCATCAATGTCAGGTATTTTTATGTGACAAACGATATTAACACAAACATCAACGAGTACCTATCTACCGTTAGTGATTCTGGATGTGAAATTTTCAGTACCTACTCGACCCCCGTAAATAACTTTGGAGAAAAAAAAGATTGTAGGAAATAGTTCGAAATAGTAAATCGAAGCTTTTCTCCGCCACTTTGAAATACATATTTCTGTTATACATTTTTCGCTCGATCATCCGACGATCAGTAATCCGTTAAAGAAATACAAGGAAAAATATGAATAAACACCCATTTTCAAAATCATCTAGAAACAAATAAAATTAGAAAGTGATCAAAATATATCACAAATCTTATTATAATACTGTCTCAAATTATTATTTCTTTTTGTTTCTTCACATTATTTTACTTAAAAATTAGCAAAGTGACTTTTAGCCAACAGGCCTAAACTCCCAAGATTATAAAATAAACTAATGTTTTCCTTTCAATTTTACAGAATATTAGAATAATGGCAAAATACTATACTAAAATAACGCTAACACGAATGGCAGAGCTGCTCGATCTTCCTGTTGAAGAGACCGAATCGTGTCTATGCAACTTGGTAGAAACTGGAGTGATTAACGCTCGTACAGACAGACCGGCAGGGGTGGTAAGATTTACTGGAACTCAAGAGCCAGCTGCGTTGCTTGACGCCTGGTCTGCATCTCTATCCAAATTGATGGGCCTGGTCAATCATACGACTCACTTAATTCACCAGGAAGAAATGTTGGCCGTAGCTCAATCTTGAAAATCTTAAATAATAATCGTTACCTTAATTACGATTATCTTCATTCAAATAAACTGCATTAATTATCATTGAATATATTATTACATGTATTCTTAACTCTTAAGCTCGTTCGAGCTATTTGATAATAAAAACATGTTGAAATCAATGTTTATTTCTTCGTTTTTTCTTTCTTTCTTTCTTTCTTTCACTTCTATACAAAACATCAGAACAAATAGGTATTATTTAAATATTTATTTATTCATTTACCATTTCATTTTCTTCGAATAGGTGTTTTTTTTTTTTTTTTTTTTTTGCTTTTCTTACTATTTTATTTTATTTATTTATTTATTAATTTTTCCAAATAAGTAAGTCAAGTTTTCTCCCCGATAACTAGATATATATATATATATATATATATACTAGGTTTGTGTGCGTTACGCTAAAGACTCGTTAGCCTTTCGGCTTGGGTCTTATAAAGTGGGACCGCGACCGGGACCGGGACCGCGACCGGGACCGGGACCGGCACCGGTGACCGGGACTGGCATGGGACGACGGGTATGTTTTTATGAATTTTTTTAAAAAATATTTATTGATTGACATTCATTTATTTTTTAATTTATTATGTATTAATTTTAATTATCACTTTCATCTTTCAATTTATTGATTTTCAATAATTTATTTAGAAAATTTATTTTTCATTCATTAATTTTAATTGCCAAATTTTTGGGGGATCTTTTATTTTATTTTATTTTTTATATTTAGGAAAAAAAAATGAATTTTGTGATTTTGTCCCGAGGTCCCGGTCGCGGTCCCGGTCCCGGTCCCGGTCGCGGTCCCGGTCCCGGTCCCGGTCGCGGTCCCGGTCCCGGTCCCGGTCGCGGTCCCGGTCCCGGTCCCGGTCGCGGTCCCGGTCCCGGTCCCGGGCGACGACGTCGGCGACCGGGACCTCGACCGGGACCGGGACCGGGACCGGGACCGGGACCGCGACCGGGACCGGGACCGCGACCGGGACCGGGACCGGCACCGGTGACTGGGACTGGCATGGGACGACGGGTATGTTTTTATTAATTTTTTTTAAAAATATTTATTGATTGACATTCATTTATTTTTTAATTTATTATGTATTAATTTTAATTATCACTTTCATCTTTCAATTTATTGATTTTCAATAATTTATTTAGAAAATTTATTTTTCATTCATTAATTTTAATTGCCGAATTTTTGAGGGATCTTTTATTTTATTTTATTTTTTATATTTAGGAAAAAAAAATGAATTTTGTGATTTTGTCCCGAGGTCCCGGTCGCGGTCCCGGTCCCGGTCCCGGTCGCGGTCCCGGTCCCGGTCCCGGTCGCGGTCCCGGTCCCGGTCCCGGTCGCGGTCCCGGTCGCGGTCCCGGTCCCGGTCCCGGTCCCGGTCCCGGTCCCGGGCGACGACGTCGGCGACCGGGACCTCGACCGGGACCGGGACCGGGACCGGGACCGGGACCGGGACCGCGACCGGGACCGGGACCGCGACCGGGACCGGGACCGCGACCGGGACCGGGACCGGCACCGGGACTGGCATGGGACGACGGGTATGTTTTTATTAATTTTTTTTTTAAATATTTATTGATTGACATTCATTTATTTTTTAATTTATTATGTATTAATTTTAATTATCACTTTCATCTTTCAATTTATTGATTTTCAATAATTTATTTAGAAAATTTATTTTTCATTCATTAATTTTAATTGCCGAATTTTTGAGGGATCTTTTATTTTATTTTATTTTTTATATTTAGGAAAAAAAAATGAATTTTGTGATTTTGTCCCGAGGTCCCGGTCGCGGTCCCGGTCCCGGTCCCGGGCGACGACGTCGGCGACCGGGACCTCGACCGGGACCGGGACCGGGACCGGGACCGGGACCGGGACCGCGACCGGGACCGGGACCGCGACCGGGACCGGGACCGGCACCGGGACTGGCATGGGACGACGGGTATGTTTTTATTAATTTTTTTTTTAAATATTTATTGATTGACATTCATTTATTTTTTAATTTATTATGTATTAATTTTAATTATCACTTTCATCTTTCAATTTATTGATTTTCAATAATTTATTTAGAAAATTTATTTTTCATTCATTAATTTTAATTGCCGAATTTTTGAGGGATCTTTTATTTTATTTTATTTTTTATATTTAGGAAAAAAAAATGAATTTTGTGATTTTGTCCCGAGGTCCCGGTCGCGGTCCCGGTCCCGGTCCCGGTCGCGGTCCCGGTCCCGGTCCCGGTCGCGGTCCCGGTCCCGGTCCCGGTCGCGGTCCCGGTCGCGGTCCCGGTCCCGGTCCCGGTCCCGGTCCCGGTCCCGGGCGACGACGTCGGCGACCGGGACCTCGACCGGGACCGGGACCGGGACCGGGACCGGGACCGCGACCGGGACCGGCACCGGTGACCGGGACTGGCATGGGACGACGGGTATGTTTTTATGAATTTTTTTAAAAAATATTTATTGATTGACATTCATTTATTTTTTAATTTATTATGTATTAATTTTAATTATCACTTTCATCTTTCAATTTATTGATTTTCAATAATTTATTTAGAAAATTTATTTTTCATTCATTAATTTTAATTGCCAAATTTTTGGGGGATCTTTTATTTTATTTTATTTTTTATATTTAGGAAAAAAAAATGAATTTTGTGATTTTGTCCCGAGGTCCCGGTCGCGGTCCCGGTCCCGGTCCCGGTCGCGGTCCCGGTCCCGGTCCCGGTCGCGGTCCCGGTCCCGGTCCCGGGCGACGACGTCGGCGACCGGGACCTCGACCGGGACCGGGACCGGGACCGGGACCGGGACCGCGACCGGGACCGGGACCGCGACCGGGACCGGGACCGGCACCGGTGACTGGGACTGGCATGGGACGACGGGTATGTTTTTATTAATTTTTTTTAAAAATATTTATTGATTGACATTCATTTATTTTTTAATTTATTATGTATTAATTTTAATTATCACTTTCATCTTTCAATTTATTGATTTTCAATAATTTATTTAGAAAATTTATTTTTCATTCATTAATTTTAATTGCCGAATTTTTGAGGGATCTTTTATTTTATTTTATTTTTTATATTTAGGAAAAAAAAATGAATTTTGTGATTTTGTCCCGAGGTCCCGGTCGCGGTCCCGGTCCCGGTCCCGGTCGCGGTCCCGGTCCCGGTCCCGGTCGCGGTCCCGGTCCCGGTCCCGGTCGCGGTCCCGGTCCCGGTCCCGGTCGCGGTCCCGGTCCCGGTCCCGGTCGCGGTCCCGGTCGCGGTCCCGGTCCCGGTCCCGGTCCCGGTCCCGGTCCCGGGCGACGACGTCGGCGACCGGGACCTCGACCGGGACCGGGACCGGGACCGGGACCGGGACCGGGACCGCGACCGGGACCGGGACCGCGACCGGGACCGGGACCGCGACCGGGACCGGGACCGGCACCGGGACTGGCATGGGACGACGGGTATGTTTTTATTAATTTTTTTTTTAAATATTTATTGATTGACATTCATTTATTTTTTAATTTATTATGTATTAATTTTAATTATCACTTTCATCTTTCAATTTATTGATTTTCAATAATTTATTTAGAAAATTTATTTTTCATTCATTAATTTTAATTGCCGAATTTTTGAGGGATCTTTTATTTTATTTTATTTTTTATATTTAGGAAAAAAAAATGAATTTTGTGATTTTGTCCCGAGGTCCCGGTCGCGGTCCCGGTCCCGGTCCCGGTCGCGGTCCCGGTCGCGGTCCCGGTCCCGGTCCCGGTCCCGGTCCCGGTCCCGGGCGACGACGTCGGCGACCGGGACCTCGACCGGGACCGGGACCGGGACCGGGACCGGGACCGGGACCGCGACCGGGACCGGGACCGCGACCGGGACCGGGACCGGCACCGGGACTGGCATGGGACGACGGGTATGTTTTTATTAATTTTTTTTTTAAATATTTATTGATTGACATTCATTTATTTTTTAATTTATTATGTATTAATTTTAATTATCACTTTCATCTTTCAATTTATTGATTTTCAATAATTTATTTAGAAAATTTATTTTTCATTCATTAATTTTAATTGCCGAATTTTTGAGGGATCTTTTATTTTATTTTATTTTTTATATTTAGGAAAAAAAAATGAATTTTGTGATTTTGTCCCGAGGTCCCGGTCGCGGTCCCGGTCCCGGTCCCGGTCGCGGTCCCGGTCCCGGTCCCGGTCGCGGTCCCGGTCCCGGTCCCGGTCGCGGTCCCGGTCGCGGTCCCGGTCCCGGTCCCGGTCCCGGTCCCGGTCCCGGGCGACGACGTCGGCGACCGGGACCTCGACCGGGACCGGGACCGGGACCGGGACCGGGACCGCGACCGGGACCGGCACCGGTGACCGGGACTGGCATGGGACGACGGGTATGTTTTTATTAATTTTTTTTAAAAATATTTATTGATTGACATTCATTTATTTTTTAATTTATTATGTATTAATTTTAATTATCACTTTCATCTTTCAATTTATTGATTTTCAATAATTTATTTAGAAAATTTATTTTTCATTCATTAATTTTAATTGCCAAATTTTTGCGGGATCTTTTATTTTATTTTATTTTTTATATTTAGGAAAAAAAAATGAATTTTGTGATTTTGTCCCGAGGTCCCGGTCGCGGTCCCGGTCCCGGTCCCGGTCGAGGTCCCGGTCGCGGTCCCGGTCCCGGTCCCGGTCCCGGGCGACGACGTCGGCGACCGGGACCTCGACCGGGACCGGGACCGGGACCGGGACCGGGACCGGGACCGGGACCGCGACCGGGACCGGCACCGGTGACCGGGACTGGCATGGGACGACGGGTATGTTTTTATTAATTTTTTTTTAAAATATTTATTGATTGACATTCATTTATTTTTTAATTTATTATGTATTAATTTTAATTATCACTTTCATCTTTCAATTTATTGATTTTCAATAATTTATTTAGAAAATTTATTTTTCATTCATTAATTTTAATTGCCAAATTTTTGGGGGATCTTTTATTTTATTTTATTTTTTATATTTAGGAAAAAAAAATGAATTTTGTGATTTTGTCCCGAGGTCCCGGTCGCGGTCCCGGTCCCGGTCCCGGTCGAGGTCCCGGTCCCGGTCGCGGTCCCGGTCCCGGTCCCGGTCCCGGGCGACGACGTCGGCGACCGGGACCTCGACCGGGACCGGGACCGGGACCGGGACCGGGACCGGGACCGCGACCGGGACCGGGACCGGGACCGCGACCGGGACCGGGACCGGCACCGGTGACTGGGACTGGCATGGGACGACGGGTATGTTTTTATTAATTTTTTTTTAAAATATTTATTGATTGACATTCATTTATTTTTTAATTTATTATGTATTAATTTTAATTATCACTTTCATCTTTCAATTTATTGATTTTCAATCATTTATTTAGAAAATTTATTTTTCATTCATTAATTTTAATTGCCAAATTTTTGGGGGATCTTTCATTTTATTTTATTTTTTATATTTAGGAAAAAAAAATGAATTTTGTGATTTTGTCCCGAGGTCCCGGTCGCGGTCCCGGTCCCGGTCGCGACCGCGGGACCGCGACCGGGACCGGGACCGGCACCGGTGACCGGGACTGGCATGGGACGACGGGTATGTTTTTATTAATTTTTTTTTAAAATATTTATTGATTGACATTCATTTATTTTTCAATTTATTATGTATTAATTTTAATTATCACTTTCATCTTTCAATTTATTGATTTTCAATAATTTATTTAGAAAATTTATTTTTCATTCATTAATTTTAATTGCCAAATTTCTTACGTCTTACATCTTAATCTAAATCGTCTAAATCGTCTTACGTTTCACATCTTACGTCTGACGTCTGACGTCTCACGTCTTACGTTTTTATTCTTTTGCAGTCTCCATTACCATAGTAACCAAGATTACCCATAATTCCTTGAATTTGGTTACCATGGCAACGGGAAATTCCGGGAATTCTGGGTAATTCCAGGAATTTTGGGTAATTCCAGGAAATCCCCGTTGCCATGGTAACCAAGATTACCCAGAATTCCCTACGATCGTCTTTTGTTTATTCTGGGAAAAACCCATGGAATTCTGGGAAAAACCCATTGAATTATGGGAAAAACCCATGGAATTCTGGGAAAACCCAAGGCATTCTCGGAAAAACCCATCATTACCCAGAATTCCCTACGATCGTCTTTTGTTTATGACTGACACGGCGGCGGCGGCGGCGGCGGCGGCGGTGGCGGTGATATATCTTTATAATATAGAGAGATATATACTAGGTTTGTGTGCGTTACGCTAAAGACTCGTTAGCCTTTCGGCTTGGGTCTTATAAAGTGACCAGTGATAATAGAAAAAACAAAAAAAAAAGTTCATTTAAACATTTGGATAATTAAATGAATATATATACGATCGACGTTAGAAACAAGCGTGTTCAAAAGTTCAATATACATAAGAATATATATTATATGTATTTAAGGCAAAGTTGGATAAAATAATCACAGAAATTCATAAACATTATTGAAAACTAGTAAATAGTAACAATATTTAAATGTTTAGGGTATTATAAATTTAAAAATTATATGTATTAAATTAGGAATACAATACGTTTAGTAATAAACAAAACCAAAAAAAATTCGACTGCTTTGATTATTATCGTTTTTAAATAAACATTATTTTTGTATTTAATCAAACAAATAAAGTTTGATTGTGATAAAACAGTATAGTATAATTCTAGATTAAAGAATGTTAGATGCCTTTGAGAAGCGGATAGAAAATAATAATAAAACCAATTCAATATATTGGCAAAAGAAAATATAAAGAATACAAAAAAAAAAAAATAACTACATTGGCAAAAAGTAACTTTTTCATATAATATAATTTGATTTCTTTACTTTTTTTTTCCCCTAAGTACATACAACACGACGACGTTTTGCTGCTGCATTTATTTATATGTATAATACTGTGAAATTTCATTATTAAGTGCGTATCCGGTTATTGAAACGGGTAACTTTAACATCGAACAACAACCCAGCGACGATAAACCGATTTGTAAATGTTTACTCAACGGTCAACATGTATATCTAAAGGTATGTATGTATGTACATACAACATATACAATATGTATATCTCTATTAAACAAGTTATCGTGCGTATCGTTATTCATAATTAAGGCAAACAGCAGTCTTTATACTGTTAATAGTCAATTTGATACAAAAATATTTCCTTATAACTTTAACTATAGTTATTATTATAAAGTTTTTTTTTTATTTAATTATACCTACTACAACTCGGCTATTTATCTGTAACAGTTATTTATCTATCAAACAGTTACTTTAGCCATCATCCTAATGCCGTGTTTCTTTCTTTCTTTTTTTTTCTATGTACAATTTTACTTGTAGATATATAAGTTGTTGTTTTTTTGTTTTTTTTTTTTTTTTTTGTGTCTATTCACCGCCCCGTTATTCTTGGTCGTTATCGTCGTTCGTATTACAATTTATAATTATAAGCTATACATATTGTATGTATCGACCTGCCTGCCTACCTGCGCAAGATAAGAAACGTCGTTACTTTTCTTAGTTAAAGGAGACACAGGAGATAAAGAAGACGAGTTTTTGTTAATTTTTTCAGGGGGGGGGGGGGGGGGGAAAGATTTTTGTGGAGGTTTTTAAACAATTTTTTTTTTCTCTAACATTCAAGAATATATTAGGTAGTTTCAAGTATGTTTGATAATATTTTTCATTGAAAAATATTCGTCAATGTGGTAGACACAATCGTTTTTTTTTTTTTTTTTTTGCAAACCAAATGATATTAGGTAATTTCTTTCAATAAATAACACATTTTAAAATCCAACTATTATTCGTTTCATCAAAGTTTACAGTTAATTCTTTTCAGGGGTGGATTTCGATTGATTTTAATCGATCAATCGATTAATCGACGTTCTTCGTCTAGCCGTTTTGATAGATCTATCGATTCTTTTCAACGTATCGTCTCGTTCGACTGATTTATTAACATCTGCGACTGCTATCAATCGATTCTTTTGCATTTCCAATTGTTCTAACGATTAATCTATTAGACAAAATTTCAAGGAACTGTTGTATCGATTGTTTTGTCGCTTAATTAGTAATTACTAATCGATTAATAGGGATTTCAGATGGTTTTTCCAAATTCATTGAATACCTGACAATTCGTTTAGTTAATTATTCGAAATTATTTATTGTGTTGTCTGTTTCGATCGTCGAATCTGAAAACGAATTACTTAATTGAAAACTTCGATCAACCGACTAGTTGAAATTTATTGCGAATAGCTTATCTCGCGCAGGTTTAGGAATTACCAATTAAGAATATATCTTAGTTAACGCTTAAGAATAAAATAAAGTTTCACATGCTCTTATAATTGAACGAATAAGAGCAAATATTTCTGGCGAGACTAGATTGCATTATACAATGTATTCAAACGCTGTTCCATATCGCCAAACTATACGCCAAGGTGCTTTAGAGCTGTCTAGTAAACTTCATACCTGATTGCGGAAGTGAACGTTGGATTAAATTAAAAAAGACAAAAAGAAAAAAGAAAAAAACAAAGTCCTCGGTTACTTTTGTCGCGATAAAACTGTACGTCGTTATTATTAACAATACGTAGTAAATATGGTAAATATTATTATTCTACTTCTTAAGTGCCGAGAATAGATACAATTTTCTGATCTATCTAACAACTAAACACTTAATCAAGTTTAAGGGGAGGAGAATATGTCGCTGATGGAAGAATTAAGCATAGTCCAAAATCAATTTGTTACATGACCAAAGTTTATTTTGCATCATTATAACTATCAGATCTCATTTAAAAACGGTTACTGTACGAATTCAGGCACACCGTAGGTACGATTCGACTTATCTATCACCAAGATTCGAAGTAATACAGACCGTCACAAATTGAACGAAGGGAAATTGGAAAATTTAATTTTTAGGCTGAGTTATTTAGCAAATAAGTGGAAAAGAAATGTTCGATTTTCAGAAAATTGGCCATATCTTTTATGATAATTTTTTCAATTCAATTTCCCTAGTTCGATTTATAACGGCGCGTCTTCCGAACAATTAGGATCCTGAGAAAGTAAAATCGGACCTACGGTGTTTCTCAATTCGTTTAGCGACTGATTTTTAGCTACATGAATTATAACGATGTAAAATAAACTTTGGTAAAGAAATAAATTGATTTTTGACCACGTATCATTTTTAAAACCGCGCGACATACTGTTCCCCTTAATCCATACAAAGGGTACCACCCCAAAGTAAAGTTGTAAGAGCAATTTGAATATTACTCAAACATTATTAAGCATCAGACGGCGTTATTTTTCATCCTCCTCCTTCTTTTTCACTTCTCTAAACTATACAATCTATTAAACCTTTACTTAGCTTTACTATCGTCTTACTTATCAGACTAAATTATGTGCATCATTATGGTAAAAACATGTTATGAAATAGCACCGATCAGTTTTGGTATTTAACAATCTGTGGTATCGAAAAAAAAAAAAAAAAAAAAAAAAAGAAGGCTGACCCAATTTCATTAAATTAACATACTATTTATAGGCAGGCAAGGACAAGCGAATAAACTAAAATTCTGTAGTAGTAAATATAACAAGATTTTACAGTCTTACAATATTTGCCCGGTATTTGGAAGATTGTTTTTTTTGTTTTTTCTGAAAATAAACAAACTTTGTTAAGTCCAAAGAAATAATAAAGAAAACAAACAGAATCGAAAAAAAAATACAACGCGAGATTTTTCATTTACGCCTGTTCTTAAATACTAATATCTATTTTATAATCATGATTTTATTATTATTAATATTTTTTTTTCCTTTTTTATTCTCTTTTTCTAGAGAAATGTCTATTCCCCCCTCCCCGACTGTCTTTGGAAGATGGGAAGCAATTACTTACCCCCTTGATTACAATTATATTAAATTCGTAAATGATCTATCAAACGACGAATAATAATCAATTCGACGAATCGATAAATTTATAATACTCAATCGTATGAGCTCTCGGGATTCTTTTTCTCACTCTCTCTTTCTGTCTCTTTGCGAGGATCAATTTATCTTTTGTTGTCACCACTCCCAAGCGGCAGGAAGTGAAACATAACAGAAGCCTCTCGGAATCGGCATGAAAAGTAAATTGCGATTATTCAGGGCTTGGTTCTTCCCGCCTCACCCAATGCCGTCGTACTGGGTAGCAGTTTGTCGTCTGAAAAAAAAACAAAAATAGATTTGTACATATTATCTTTGCAGGCGTATAATGATATTTCGAATCAACAACTCGTTTAGCAGTTAGACAGTAAGTCGAAATTTAAACTCCGAAAGAAAAGAATTAAAACAACATACGCCAGCTGAATCAATGACTCTTATTTAATTTTTTTATTCTTTTCGCTTTTTTTTCTCTCTCGAGCACAGTCTAAACAGTACATAAAAACTTTCTGAGAAATTGAGTAAAAAAAAAAAAACATTGCAAATATTTCAACCGATGTTATATGTTATTTCATGACTGGTTATACTTTTCTCGGCACACTTGAGGTCGGTCGTAATATAATATTAAGTTATGTCTAGACTCTAGAGGTGTGAAGCACTCTATTTTCTCATTAAAAAAAAAACCTTCGGTAAATATTTCTGAATAGATTGCAAAATGAAAGAGCATAACAGACTCTTATCTAGAATTTAACTTTCTACTACTTTCTTACCTTGCACGCCTGCCTGCTGTAGCAGAGCAACTGCTTCTGCGTAAGACGGTGGAGGTAACTCGCTTGGCCCCTGACTTTGGGTGATTATTTCGTATGGCGGTGGTCCTGGGGTACCTGCGCTGGATCCATTCACAGCTTGAGCACCAGCCAGTTCCTGTAAATGCTGTAAAGCTGTTAGATGGGACGTAAATCAAGTGGCTAAATCAGGGTTTTTAGCTGTCAGGGAAATCTGGAAAACTGGGAAATGTCAGGGAATATCTTGATATGCCTTATAGAGACGCTAGACACTCTGTAAATGAACTGTGAATATATCTACACGTTTGGTAGAGAGCCGGTTTTCGTTCAATGTTCACATCCGGTTATCAATTAATGAATCAAGTGTCTATTGTTATTTGTCGGTTGATTTTATTCAGTTGCACGTAATAACGTTGAGTATTGGATATCGGGTAATGTCATTATTATCTTCAAAGATGATGATGATCCAGCAGTATGAGAATGAACTGTATTCTCGGTACAGACTGGTAACGGATAAATGTTTTTTTTTTTTCTGGTTTGATTATGGCTCGGCATAATTTATTATTGAAAGAACGAGTTTGAATAATAAGTAATTTTGGTACAGCTGTGTGAGAATTTGTTTATTCATTGAATACCGGTTGAAAAAGTGTTTGATAAGGTGATCAAATACTTGACTCTTTTTTTAAAAACAGCTTACTTAGTTCGATTTTAATTACATAAGTTATCGACGACGACGACGACGACGACGAACAGCTAAGTAAAGTTATTGTTTTAACACTAGCCTGAGAGAAAGAGAGAGCATTATTAAAGGATTGGCAACTCCAATCATCGAATTTCCTGACTTCCCTGACTCAAAATAATCTATTTTTTTCTCCGACTGATTCTGGAAATCGAAGGGCTAATATTAAATAATATTGGGAAAAAAATCATCATACATTATTATTTGTATTTACTTAAACTTGTGTAACATTGCACATTTTCGAAATTGAAACACATTCAAACATCTTTGTCTAATCACTTCATTGTTACTATCAAGTAGTATCATAAAATATTATTACATAGCATCTTGTTCATGAGAGAAAAAAATTAAATTTGATTTACTTGAAGTACAAATTGAGTTATACAAATCATCTATGGGAATATTTCTTTCTCTACCAATGACAAAATAATTCCTTAACCAATTCGAAATTCCCTGACATTTGCAGATATGCCAGGTTTTTCCTGACCTAATATTTTAGGATGCAATTGTTCACATGAGGAAATATAGCAGCCGTTTCTTTATCAATGACAAATATTCCTCTTAGTTTTCCAAAACAGTATTGCGAATAGAGTCCCGGCGTTTCAGAAAAAGAAGTGAAAAACTTTCCTGCGTTGTTAAGTTTCTCAAACGATGTTTGCTATTTTACCAAAAATTCAACTTCGTCGTTTTCAGTCATTCAAAACAGTCAATGTTTCCTCTATCGGCGTCACAGGTGGCTGATTACCTGCGTGCCGACTCACCGTGTGGCCATGAATAATACAGCTGTGAATTGCACGTGTTGGTACTTTTACATTGAATTTATACTACTTGATTACACAGACAAAGTAGGCATACAGGAATTGCTTCGCGATTCAAACGGCAAAACAACTTCAAATTCGGTTGTCAGTAATGACCTCCCAAATCTATAGTCCGAGGTCAAATTGTCCCGAGGACTTAGGTAAGTTTAAAAGAATGTTCAAGCTTAGAAAAAAAGCCCAAAAATTCTATAAAATTATCTGGAATTTCAAGGTGTTTCAAAACTCTTTAATTACTACGGTAATGTTCCTGATGACTGAACACATTTGTAATTCTGTCTAAATACAGATAGGAGAATTAGAGTTGTGAAGAAATTCCTTTCGACAAAGTTAATGGGAACCAATTGATGACGTCATTTTAGTCATTGGTAGATATATTGTCTTTGATAAGAGAATCGATCTGCCACTTAAGAGCTCTCACTTAACGTGCTAACTACTTTAAGGAAAAGTTCAAACACTCTTCCATCGCCAGTCGTCTTGTGCCTCTTTGTGTCAAATTATTATTAGTCATTACATTATTAAATATTGGCAGTAGTTTGTTCCGAAGCAAAAACAGCTACACATACATCAATTCGACGTAACATTATCCGCAAATCGTTGTAAGATAATGCGTGAAGGAAACATTTTGAAAGACTGCCATTTGCGCCACAAAGACATACAGACATGGCGATAAATACATCATCATCAGTTAAATAGGCCTGATTCTTACTGATAGGGTCTGACGTAATCATCAAACAGAGTCCAGTAATCATACAAAATATATACAACAATCTAAGAATGAGTTCAAAGGCATCTACGTAGAGCAGGAAAAAGAGATGGAATTTAATTCTGATAACGTTGCTAAAGTAAAGCTATGAGACAATGCTCTGAAGTACGTGAATTTGAACAGCGAACAGACGTAAATTGCTAATGATAAAATTCAACGACCCTGTAGCATACGCTGTATTCTTAACAACTTTTCAAATCACAATCACATACGATAAAAATGGAACTCTAGATTAGGAACAAAACCAAACATTGATAAAGACTTGGGACATAAGATGTGTTATTATGATCGTAGTATTTATTTGTTGTTGATTAGCTGAGACCAACGTTCTAACTTTGTTGCCGTTTCTGTAGACAATAAAACGATTTTTTTTTTTTCTTGTACGGAGGGGGAGTAGATAGATGTTTATCTGGGTGCTAACGATACCCCATTATAATCTTTCAATTTGTATAGGATATTCCATGTTAATGACAAATGAACCAACTAGGATGTTCCAAGAGGATTGCAAAAAATTTAGGATATATTAATCCGGTCAAATCTGCGCATATTATTGTTATTTGTATGGGTCATTTTGTGGCAATAATAAAGAATGAGAAAAAAAAATAAAAGCCTAGTAGTGATGCCACAAGTTGAATCATAATTACAGGCCCGATATTATAATTATTATTCATTTGTAGAGGAGATTCCAAGCCAATGACACATGGAACCAATTCTAAAATTTATAATCCATTTCAAGCCAATAAGTGTGAATTTTTATCAAGCAGAGATCACAGAAACAGTTCAAAATCATGATTTGTATAGGTCATTGCATTCTAAATTAAAAACAAACATAACTAAACAAAGGAAAGAACTTTTACGTAGGGTATGCCGAGCCAACTATCAAAAACGAATCATTTCTAATAAAAATAGCATAGTTCTGTGATTTATATGGGTTACTCTATGCCAATGACAAAAAAACCGATTTCTTTTGTACATGGTTAATGCCTAGCCAATGGTGAATAGAAATAAGGAAAAAATTTTGTGAAATCGGAATAGAACGGGCTACATAAACACATTGATTTGTATGGGTCGTTCCGTGCCGATGACGTAAAATGGAAATAAAAAGTAGAGAACGAGAAAAAAAAAAATGCAATATCATTGGAAATCGGAATGGACACCCGGCTACATAAACACATTGATTTGTATGGGTCGTTTTGTGCCAATGACAGATAATGAATGAAACAAAACAAACAATTTTTTCAAAATAAACAAACAACAAACGGCAATTTCATTTGCGCGTATGGGGCGTCCAATGAGAATGGGAAACAAGAATGTGCGAGACTTACCCGGAAAAGTTGCCGCTGATGGAATATCATCTGTATGACAGATTTCCGCCTGAGATAAAGCATACATTTAACGGCGACCATCAGCCCGGAACAAATGAAAATAGGACCGACAAGCCACATGTGGCCCAAATGGGCGAATACGTAGCCGTCAGCAACATCGCCAAGCGCGAGTATCGTTATTGCTGTACCAACAGCAAATAAAACGATACTAAGCGCTAAATAACTGTAGCTGGTGCAATCGCAACGGCCGAAAGTAGTCGGCTCTTCGTATCTTTCCTCAATCTGACGCAGCCTGTTCGAAAGGAACGGGCTTTCGAAAACCGTCGCCATAGTTTAGCGTTAGCCATACGAAACAGACTAGATTTTTTTTTTACCTATATTTCAGAACTATCCGAACACTTATTGTTTCTTTACACTTTGTATATCGTTTTGTTTTTTGTTTCAAATTCGTTTGCAGACTTTTTTGTTTTTGTTTTTGTTCTTGTTTGTTTTCGGTAGATTTAATTCGGGTATTTATTTGAAAAGTTAGTTAGCTAAACTGTTCATTTAATTATCACATGGAATTACTATAACGCCCGGGTGGCAGAGTTAACAAACAACTTATTGTTAGTATAACCGCGGCCACCGCGAAGATCCGAGCACTTTTTTTATTTTTTATTACGACTTAATTTAACGGCACTGGGTCGTCTTTCTTGATATTTCCCTACCACTGATCACAGGCGAATACAAATGTCAAAAATAAATACGTATGGCCAGTCGGGTCAGACGAACTCGTCTCCATCGTATATGACTGTGTATTTTGTTCGGTTAATTTAATGTGTAGGTATGATGTCGTGCGTATTGGACTCTCTGGTCACGTTCGCCTGGATATCTGTGGTCGTACGTGATCAATGGTCACGTTTATAGTCCGGTAATTCTAGTTCGGAAATCGACACCCTATGACACCACCTACGCAATTCATGGTTAACGTCGAAGTCGTATTACTTGCGCCATCTACCTACGTAGAACTGAATTACAAGGCTGTTGGATCCGTCTTGCCATCAGTGCGAGAGAGAGAAAGAGATTACAATCACGCGAGAGAGAAAGATCCATTCAACGGAGTTTAATTGAGTTCCACGTAAGTAGATGGCGTTAGCCGTATACAAAATCTACGACAAAGTTGACAACAATGTGGTGTGAGATTGCTCATGGCATTGTTGTAACTTTGTTAGTTAATTAAATATATGTATGCATTATTCCCATAGAGCTTGATGTTTATTCCGTGGACCCTCATTTAACCTAACCTCAAATAACATAACCTAATTAGAAATTACATTCAATGCAATCTGATAATGAAGCAAGATGTGTAACGAATTGTAAAATAACATAACACAATTACGTATCAAGAACAAATTACGCAAGAGCTGTCGATAACATAAAGTAATAATAAACGTAACATCGCGTAGCGAAAAGGAATGCAAAATGATACTATGAATCTAATTGAATTAAATGAAACTGAGAATTCACTTACAAGCACAACGGATAATGAAATACATTGAAATTGTTGCACATTTGACCTGGAACGAGAAAAAAAAAAAAAAAAAAAAATGATTTCCTTTACAGTTGAATACGAGCGTCATTATCCAAGAGACAACCCTGACTCGGGATGAGATTCCGGTTATTGACGACGAAGTAAATATCATCAGGGTGTGCATAGCTTATTTTAATTATTCAAATATTATATCTCAACGTTATAAGCTTTTCTCATCGTAATCCAGTAAACGTATCATTTCACAGGTATTTTCTGACAATAATTACCAACTCAACGATACAATGAACAACATATTACAATGCGACACTGAGAAAGTCTGCCAAAGCGATCATCCAAACTTATACCCTGACGTTTGCGAGATGAAGGGGTCTGATATATCGAACAACGTTCAACACCAAAATGCAAATCTTGAAGATGAAGATCCTGAATTTTTTGTAAATTAATCACTACTTTATAGCACAGAGAATTAGCTTCATCAATAATAATAAAAAAAAAAGATTGGCTTCAGAGATTAATGCTCACCTTGTTTTTCAGCCAATGATAGCGACTAGGGGAAAGCAGCCTGGAAGTGTTAAATATATTTGGGAAGGATATGTTTATTCGAAAGACGGATATACCCGATCTTTTCGTTGCTCAAAAAGAAACCTTTATCAATGTCCTGGGCGAGCTGTGATCAAAGACGGTGAAGTAATTGAAACAAAACCGCACTCTCATCCCAGGGAGCCCGAAATTCAACAAGTTGAACAACTCAAAGAAAACATGATTACTCGTGCTCAAAACGAAAAATCTATATCGCTTCGTACTATATACTCAGAAGCTTGCAAAACGTAGGTTTACCGCTAACGATAATGAGCTACAAGCTCGCGATATAGAACTTTTCTATTTTTCATTGCGACAATCGTTATTATTATTATCATCACGCATTTCAGTCAGCCTTTGGTGAAAAAGCATCTCGGTTTGGACATGATGTTGAGTATAATGAAGAGAGCAAGGTGCAGGGCCTCATTTTCAACTACTGAGCCATATGATAATTCGAAGAAAAACATCAAGTTGGATTTTAAATGGGCAAAAGGCTAGATTACTTCTCATTTATTGCTTTTTTACAGGCTCTTTTTGTTCTGCATCTGGATAATGAGTAGGGCTGTGCGAATAGTATTCGAATCGAATCGAATATTCGAGTTTTTTGATAATTCGAACTATTTGAGCTGTTCGAATATTCGAACTATTCGAACTATTCGAATATTCGAACTATTTGAATATTCGAACTATTCGAATATTCGAACTCTTCGAACTATTTGAATATTCGAATCAAATTTCACTATTCGATTCACAACGAATAATTCGAAAATTCGAATATTCGCACAGTCTTAATAATGAGTGATACTTAAGCGTAATTGTCAATAATTCTCAATCACACGTTAACACTTTTCCCTTTCTTGAATTCAGATTGGCTAGAGATACCGCCAGGGCAAGACAAAGTAGCTTTTTGCAATGTTTGCGGCAAGAAAATAGGTCTGCCGAGTAGAATTTGTGTTTACAATCATTATCTATCAAAAATGCACGAACAAGCCGAACTGCAACTCTGTCGTCGTCCTAAGAAACGATTTCACCTGAAAGAGGTACGCGAATTCACAGATAAACGAATAAATAATAGCTAATAAACTAGATAATCTGATTCAATGAGACTCGATACATAACAATTACCAATCCATGATTCAATACTATTTTGCAGCAAAACGGCTCCACTGACGACCCAAAATGCACCGAAAACACGGAGCCTCCCGATCCAGACTCAGATCAAGAAGATACTTACGTTATCGAAGTGCTCGATCAGTTTCAAGAAGAAGTACAGCACATGGAAGCAAAAATGAATTTCAAAAAAGGAATGAACAAGAACGACTCGTCTTTTGTCAAAGAAGTTACACAGCTACAGACCAGCCCTGGCTATCAAGTTTCTGAAGAAAACGATGATTTGAGAATATCGGTTGCTAGATTTGAACAATTTTCACCCAGACATATGATCTCCGATGTGAATTCATTCCCCAGCAAAAATACTTGACAGGTTTTTTCCACTTTCAGAGCAATCGCCAGCCTCGATTGAACTCAACTATATCTTTACATGTTTGGGACTCTAACACGGGCCAACCGAGGTCAGGACTTGAAATATCTTTGTATAGAGAGAAAGAAGATGGTTGGAGTTCGGTTTGGAAAATGTTAGTAACAATATGAGACTGAAAATGAAGGGAATAACGATAAGAGTTGCTTTTAATGGATATTTTGATTCCAGACGAACAGATCAGCGTGGTAAATGCTCCGATTTGATGATCGGAGAAGACTTGACCACTGGTATATACAAACTGAATCTGGACACACGATCTTACTACGCTAAACAAAACCAGAGATGCTTTTACCCGTACATAGAGGTTGGTTCATGAATCATTTAGAATTAGTTAGTTAATTGAAGAACTGTTCAATATACAGCAACGGTCAAATGGTTTTCCCCACGAAAAGACAAATTCGTGCAAAATTCTAAGTTTCATATATGAAACTTAAGAAATCATTCTACAGAGACCAGCTTGAATACGTTTGAAAGCTCTTTTGAAGAGCTTTCAAATGACACACATAATATTGGTGTAATAATTCCTACCCATTTTTTAACCAGCAATGTGAATGAATTAAAAATACATATTTTCCCCTGATACTCAAACGACGCTTACTTTTTATCCGAGTATCGTAGAATAATACTGAAAGAAGATTTAGAAAGCTCGGTCTAAGAGCTTTCCAGTGATATGAGATAGTATGTATACTTTTGATCAATTTTAAGAACTTGAAAGCGTTTTTTCTTTTTCACAAAGTCAACATTTTCTTAAATTTCAAATATCTCAGAAACAATCACAGAGACAAAAAAAAAAAAAAATTGTATTTGAATAAACTGTTCAGTGTAATGCGTAGATATGACATGAATATTTCCGGAATTTTGAAAGAAAAAATTAGCTTGAACTCAATATTTGGTATGTTTGATTAAAAAAATGTAAATATTAGAAATAGTTTTCAATATTCTGGTTGAAAAATGATTGGATATTCACTAGATCCAATCATATTCTATTAGAGTTTGAAAAATGAAATTTTAATTATAAGTTACACATCTTAGTTTGATCAGTTAGCAAGTAGACCCGCTACGAAAAGTCTATAAAATAAATTTTCGTTAAAAAATCCGAAGAAATTCATGTGATATCTACGTATTACAATGAAAAGTTTATTCGAAATAAAATTTCCTTGTATCTGTGATTGTTTTCGAGATATTTAAAATTTACAAAAATGCTTACTTTATAAAAAAAACAGCTTTCAAGTTCTCGAAAAATGATCAAAAGTATAAACTACCTTATATCACTGGATAACTCTCGAAATGAACTTTTCAAATCTTTCTTCAAAATTATTCTACGATACTCCGTTGAAAAGTAGGCACCGTTTGAATACCAGACTTTTAAAATTTGTTTTCTATCTTTTTACATTGCTCCATAAAAAAATGGGATAAAAATTATTCCACCAACATGATACACGTCGTTTGAACAAACTCTTCAAAAGAGGTTCTGAGCGATTCCATAAGCTCGTCTCTGTAGGATGATTTTTGAGTGAAATATGAAACTTTGAATTTCACAGAAATTTCTCTTTCGGTGGGCAAAAACCATTCAACTGGTACTGTTAGTATCAATATTTCGAAAAAAAAACAATCAAAAATGTGCATTTAATCGAATAATTGAAAAAATATTCAACCCAGAATGTTGATTTATTGAAAGAATCGTTAATTATTCAAAAAGCCAATAATAAAATCAATGAATTGAATGAATACTTAATTTCAAATGTCGATTTTGCTCTATAATACTTTTTACCGTCAATTTATTGGGATTCATCATCATTTTCCAGATAGTTTTTGAAGTTGAAAAGGTTGACGAACCCTACCATTTCCCTGTCCAACTGAGTCCGTTCGCCTACAACGTTTCTAGATTATCAATATCGTAGACCTAGGACAGAAAATAGTGATTTACAGCCGTTGTTGAATTTCTACTGCCTAGTTTGATGTATCAAAAATGATGTTGATAAAAGCAACGGATAAAATAATCAAAACCGAGTAGAAACTTATTGGGAATATCTCACGTCGCCGGTTTAACGACGTTTGAAAAGTAAAGAAAAAAAAAAGATGAAAAAAAACAGCGCAGCAGTAACAAAACGGCTAACGGGTGGCTGGAGATAAATTATCATTCGGTCAAGCCAAGTCGGTTGTCGTGTCGTAGGGATGGGAATCTAAATATAGTTGAATTTCTTGGCGTCGAATCTGGGGTGGAGGATGAGTTTCGCTTTGTCGTACTGCGTCGCGACTTTGGGGAAACCCACCGATGCCACGCGCTTTGTAAACAGCCTAGTCATGACTCATGCAAGTGTTCAACGAGTCGATTTATAACGTCCGACATTCTTTTCAAACTTTTTATACCTCGCGAAGTAATAACTACAATCATTTTTCTACCCGCGATTCACTTAAAGACTATATTACTGATAATTTACAGCAAAAACTCCAGAAAATCCAGACGTGCTTGAAAGAATAGTTAGCAATCTCAAATCTAATCTATACCTCTAGAAAGTTCCTTATTGCAATTTTTTACCGCTGTTATTGATAAGAAAAATGATGTTTTGTTGTATTTTTAGAATAAAGTATATTTTTTTGATATAAAAGTAATTTGAATGATATTTTAATTCCTTTTTCACGATACTTTTCATCATGTTACAAACTAATTTGACTGCAGGGCTGAGTGAAATGCTTTTCAAAATCGATTTGAAATGGAAAACGCAGAATGCTTCCATAACTCTATTTAAAATGGAAAACGACAAATGGTTTTCGAAAAGCATTTTAAATGTAAAATGTAAAATAGGTATTTGAAATGGTTTTCTGAAATGTTTTTCTTTAAATGGAAACTGACGGTTTGATAATTCTCTTATCATTACAAAAAAGATTGCTTCTACTATAAATTCTGTATAAATTATAAAGAGGATTATCATACGCGTATAAGTTATTTCATATTTATTCCAGGTTTCAACAAATTGATATTTATATTTCGTGTTTACCACTTCTAGTAATTAGATATCGCCCCCAATGAGCGACCGTCATGCCAATCTACCACAAGTAGTCAAAAATAGAGCAACAAAAAAAAATGTTCGATTTGTATGAAACCCAGTTACGCTCAAAGGTTCTTTCCGTCGGTATAGATATACGAATTTGGAATAAAAATGGCAGAATTCGAAATTGCGGATTCAATATGACGGCCAAAAAATGTATAACTTCGATGAGATTCTATGAACTCAGTATTGAACAAACTCCTTCGAGATCAATGTCCGAACAAAAAAAAGTTTTCGTTCTATGCTCCAGCCGTTTATGCCGTGTGGTTTTCATTCGAATTGTCAATTGATTAACTAAGAGCCTGAAAAAGCATTTAGGTATTTGAAACTGTTTCAAAATGGTTAAATTGATGGAGATTTCGATTTTAAATATAAAATCGAAATGGTTTCCAAAAATTCCATTTGAAATACAAAATGTAGAATGCCATTTCCATTTCAAATGCATATTTTAAATGGAACCATTTCAAATGGTTTGGAATACTATGAGCTGTGATCGAATTATTTCTTCAAATTGATTTTTATTTTATACTAAATGGTTTCGTGTTCGTCATGAACTCATGTTCTTTTCTCTGATGAATATACTTGAATAGCATGAACTTGAATTTACCCATACGTAATTGGATGTACCTCGATTTTCTCGGATTCATCCATGTATATACTTTCATGGATCTAAATCTATTCGAATTCACCCATATTTTCTTGAGTTATGCCTCAAACCCTGCAGTTTCAACCCCGATAACTCAATCTACTCGAAGAAAATGAAATAACAGAATTGAAAGTTAATTTTTCTTCCAGTAACAGCGATCATTCAAATTGAATGGGATGTGGCGATTTTTCATGTCCATCATTAATTGCTCTCGATCCCCAGTAAATCTCCATTTTTTCCATCGAGCCGTAACTCAGATCGTTAAGTGAGTTTGTTCGCCGAGCACTAGACAGACATTTATTCGCAAACCTGTTCTACATGTACCGAGGGGTAAACCATGAGGCAAAAACTCGTACACCATATCTCAAATTTCTTAATATCTCCCTGCAGTATCTCCCTTACATTTTTCTAACATTTTCAGATATTTTCAACTCTTTTTCTTCAAGATTTTTCAATATTTTCCAACACTTTTCAACATTCTGCAGCACTTATCTCCCAATATTTGACAATATTTACTGAATATCTCTTGCAATTAGTACACCATATCTCCTCCGTGATTCACCCCTCGACATGTACCGTTGTTGAGTTGAAAACGTGAAAAATTGTTCGAATAACAGAAGCCACTTTTCGTATACTAATCCAATACTTTCCTTATATCAGCAAAGGTGATGAAAAGTAAAATTGCAGCCAAACGGTACTACGTTATTAAATTTGTCTGTTAAGAATCCGGCGAGTTAATATCCGCAAATTACAGTGATAAATTATCACACAAAGCTACTTATCTATTCTATTGGGTAAGATCGAGACTATAGTTGATAGCTATAGTACTATTGAACGAATTTGTCTTGATGCGCCAAGTGTGCTGTATTATTAATAGAATTGAGATGTTAGTACGGTATGTATGTATAACTTACATATATATAATCATAGTTATCCGGTAAGCGAAGACTGCAGTTACCACGCCAGACGTTACAATACCTTTGCCGATTCATTTGTACTCTCTTTGTCATTGAGCAAAATTAGAAAGAGTAGATATTTGGTAAATCCAGTCATACATATTGTATTCTTATTTTCATTTTTGTCATATACCGAGTTCAATCGAATTCAAAGAGAAAAAAAATTGATTGCAATTTTGTTTGTTGCTGTAAAACAAGCATCGTAAAGTCAATGATTTAATTTTACATAAGACTCGGGACGTCGAGGATCTATTTTAATCGATTAATGTGACTCGTGACTCGCAAGCTGTGACCGATTCAAAAATAATCTCTGTCTCTCTCCTATCTCTGGACGAAAGTTGGCCGTTGTAAAAAAGGGATATGTAATAGGGTTTGACGGTATTTGATTTTCTTGTTTATAAATTCTGATCTGTATCTACTACAGCTTCTATCTTTCTGTAATTTCTCAGCGACGCTTTAGAATGTTTCAATTTTATAAAAGAAATATAACGGCTTCAGAATTGAGTTGCCTAAATGAATAAAATAGAAAAACAAAACGTATGGTACTATTTGAATTAATATAGTTAGTTTGTCCATATGCATATGTAAGTAAACATAATATATAAATGCTACAGACACTCAAGTCTTGTGTTATATAGATATATTTTCGAGTTAAGGTAGGCGGATATCATTGCGAAAGTATCTAAAGTTAAACCTAGTTATCCGGGAGAACCGGGCCAAGAAGAAACGGAACATTGGTGCCGTAGTTCTCAAACACGAGATAATATAGTCGAAAAAAAAAGAAATCTAATATCCATTACTTTTCAATAATTTATCCTCAAGTAGATCAGTCGTTGAAAATTCTAATAAACAATAAAAAGCTTAACATATTGAAAATATTTGTTTTCAAATTATTTGAAACATACCGCCGTGATAATAAAAAATGAATCTTTCAAACGCGTTTTCATTTTCGTTGTATGTATCACAGTTGTCTGAGTTCTGCGGGTAGGTATAAGTATAATATATTATAAAACAGTACTTCTTCCAGCTGCGGTATTAAGTTTTTGTCAAGTATCCAAAAACTCCAAATAGATTTGAAATTAATGCGAAATACGTTGGCCCAAGGACAAGTGGGTATATTATAATTTGAGTGAAAAGAAAGAAAATAATAATAATAATAATAATAATAAAATACATAATCAGTATCTGTTTGTTATGTATTATTTTGTTTCTTTTATGCTTTCTTAAGAGTATATTTATTTGATAAAATAATTACACTTCCGTTTTGGCATTTGTACATATAATTATAGACGCTACTTTTCGAACGATACAAAACGTATGCCTAAATACTATATCTGTATGTATGTATGTATATTTATATATATTTATAATATAATTTGTCGTATAAGAAAAAAGGCAAAATGAAACCAATGATTTCTTTCGAATTGAGACGTGCGTTATTTTCTCAAAGTACATGAATAAATAAAGGAGGAGAGAAAAAGAAAAAAAAAAAAAAAGAGGTTTTTCGTTTTTAATAAAACTATCTTACAATGATTGCTTAATTGATTATACAACAGACAGAAAGTTTATAACAATCGAAGTTATTTTGATGTTATAAATTTTGAATATCAATTATTGACTTATATCGATTCGAATTGCTATTATGCTATAAAATAATTGATCAAAATAGAGAGATATATGTATATATATATCATAGCAACTATTATATGTATACGTGATATGGAAAAATATCAGTTATAATATAAGGCCAATTTTGTTGATATTCTAAATACTTATAGCTGCGCTACGATATTTTGTCAAGATATACCTATATAAAGAACTTGAATATTAAACAGTTTCTCAAGATAGTCGAGTCTGTAACATAAGTATATTAATTACACATATTGCTTAGTGCGATTCGCTTTTAACTTTAAACTATAGAGTTTGTTACAATCTACTTAGGGCACAGACAGACCCGTATATCTTTGAATATACTCAGCAGTTATAAGCACGCGGTAAAAATTCAAAGTAGAATAGATTATATCGAAGGATCAAAGAGACGTGAAGTATCAACATTATTGCTGCTACAACTCACAGCGATTGATTATTACATAAATAAATACAAATTGTATATATATAATAAGTATTCTTTACTATCTTTGCCTAATTATTATCATTGTAATAGTCTAAAAGTTGCAGAATTTTACTGCGGTATATGCGTATAGCTCACATCGACAAAGACTGGGTATACTTATAATTATACATACATATAATTAAATTCATGCACTCGGCGTAATAACACTTTTCAAGTGTTTTGTATAGCTCATTTTAACTATATAACATATACCACAGAGTGTGCCAAAACTAAGTCGAGTTAAAAGTTGTACCGTATGGTATTGAGTCTAACGAGTTTCGAGGATGAGGAATTACGGGTTCTTATGAAGCTGAAATTAGCAGGTAATATCTAGCAGGTAATACAGCCTAGCAGCCCCTGACTTCTTTCCACGGGGTGAGCA
Organism: Ametastegia equiseti; assembly: GCA_963989295.1. Classification (NCBI taxonomy): domain Eukaryota; kingdom Metazoa; phylum Arthropoda; class Insecta; order Hymenoptera; family Tenthredinidae; genus Ametastegia; species Ametastegia equiseti. The sequence continues at coordinate 4,853,831 of OZ022402.1, forward strand.
AACAATGAAAATTGGTAGCATCGTCGATAAAACTTCCCTACAAAACATTCCATGATGTTCGTCGTTTGCTCATCGTCTGGAAAAAGACCAGAAGCTGATAAGTTGTATTACCTGCTAGTTTCAACTTCATCGGGTTCTTACGTTATTACAACTGTATATAGCTATGTTGCAAAAGATATGAATAATATTGTACAATGGTTTATAATTAGTACTGTTAATAGAATTCAAATATTTTATTATGAAAATTATACTCTGATCGAATTTTGACACCCTGTGTATATGTTAATAGCTACTATTAAACGTATAATAAATTATAAATAATATTATTTATACATATTACAGTATGTTACATTTATGATAATAATAATTATTACCACGTAATACTCAACAGATAATTAATAAACCTATAACTATATCAGTATAACTGTAACATTAATCACTCCTTGCAAGGACTCCGTCCTACAACATCGTCACAGTTGTCATTATATTATACTAAATATTTATAGTTTTCCTTGACGTCGTAAAACAAAATAAGGAACAAAACTTGCGGACTCGTTATTCATTTAACCATTTTACCCCTCGCCATCCTTCGTGCCAACACAGTCACTACAAAAGTATAATAATAATAATAATAATAATAATAAAATGACCGTATAAAATGGTCAGATAATTAGGATTGCCGTACTATGATCAGTGCAGACTTTGTTTGCAGCAAGGACGCAGAATCTGCGGAGTCTGAGAAATAAGAAAACTAAATTTCAACCAGAAGAAACGAAGATAGAAGAATTCAGTAGATATTAGAAAATTATAGCATCGAGAGATCACAGAGTCCAGACATTCAGCATCCATGGAAAGCAGTCGGTGCTCTAACAAGTTATAGAGTAAAATCTAAAACGAGTACAGGATATTTCCCGTATATTTTAAGTGTGGCAAACCTCCGGGGCTGGCAAAGGAATCGGTTGTTCAGAAACAGGCTTCGGCGGTATCGTCTTACGCTCTTTTCTTGGTGATTTAGTCCCCTTGGTACTGCTATCTACTTCCATATGTTGATCCGATCGACTTTCAACAGGCACCGAATGTTCGGCTTGTCTCTTTTGGCCCTCAGAATTTTGCTCTTGTTGCGTTTCCATTACCGTATTAGACCCGGTTTTAACTAACGGTGGAGAATTTTCAGTAGGCATTTGCTCGTCAGAAAATGTCCTTTCCTGAACCGGTGCCGGTTCCTCGGTAGTTGAATTTTGTTCCGCTGAAGGTGCCGGAGGTAGAGGGATCGGAGCGGTTTGTGCAGAAACCTCAGTAGCCTCAGGTTCTGCTGGTGTTTGCTCAGTCTCCATTAGCGGTGAAGATTTCTCATCCTCTTCAATGGGTTTTGGGGATTTTTCTTGCCCTGGAAGTGGCACTTTGGACTCTAAGAGCGCGATGCAGTCCTGTATGCTCTTGATAGTGTCCTTCCTCGCCTGTCTTACCTCGGGCTTTCCCTCCGTCTCAATATCATCAAGCTTGATCAGCTCCCTGGTGAGCATTTCGTCGAGATACATGTAGTCCTTTGCTTGCCTGGAGTTACCGGTGTAAAGCTTGACCTGCTCCATTAAAGAGTCGACTTCTTGCTGAACCAGGGCGACCCTCTCCAGAGGTTCTTTGGGCTGTATCTGTTTCAGTTTTGGAGCCGGTTCAGCCTCCTGTTGCTGTTGCTGTTGTTGCTGCTGCTGTTGTTGTTGCGCGCGTTGTTTTTCCGCCTGTTGTTGACGATACTGTTGTTGCTGTTGCTGATAGTGATTAGGTTTCTGCGTCTGCTGGGGAGCAGTAGTTTGTTGTTCGTGATGTGGTTGCTGATAAAACTGTTGCTGATGATACTGGGGTGGCCATTGCTGCTGTTGTCTCGCATTGGTAAAGTGTTGATTAAAGTGTGAAGGTCTGTGGAACTGGGGAGGAGATTGTGGCCGTTGTTGTTGCTGATTGAATACTGGCTCCTCTACGTTTTTGGGTACCACTGGTTCGTCGCGACCTTCAACGAAGATTGGAATATGCCTGACGTTCCCTTGTTGTTGAGCCTTTTGCTGTTGTTGTTGCGAGGGCTGAGGGTGTGGCGGAGATTGCTGAGGCTGATTTTGCTTCGGAGACATTGGCGGCTTAGCTGTATCTCCTTGCTGTTGCTGCTGGGGGGTGATATCGACGCGTGAAACAAACCGTTGGTTCTGATTCTGTGATGGCAATGGCTGTTGTTGCTGTTGTTGTGACTCGAAATTTTGTTGTTGTTGTTGTTGTTGTTGTGGATGAGTTTGCCGGTTTTCTGGTGGCGCAGACGCGGAGCGTTGTCCACGGTTCATTTTTTCGTTACTATTGTCCATGTTGTGCCGGTGTTGCCCGATGTCGACGGTATTCCTAAGTCCGTATTGTGGTATGGGGTTTTTTCTATGTTCCTGAAGATGTGGTTCCTGGTTTGTTGAGAATTGTTCTGGTTCTCCGTGAGAACTCACACCACTTGCTCCACTAGCTGCACTTGCTGCGCTGCTCCCGCTCGCCTGACTTCTCGTGTCGTCGTCCGGATGACTCTGGTAATTGCTGCCAAGGCCAGATCCTCGTCTTCTGTTTCTTGGGGTGCTCAAAAACGGAGCGTCCCCCCAAGGCGGGCCCAATAACTGATCAGCAAACTCGGGATGACGAGCTGCTAGATCGTCCAAATGCGAACGGATGTTTCCTCGTCTTTCGAACCCGTCGTCGTCAAATGGGAAGCCCTGGAAAACGAGCAAAAATCCAACCGTTAATTTCGTTGCAGCTCGATCTTGGCGGATAGAATCGTACGGAAATGGATCTATAGTCGAATTGAATAAACATAGCGAACAAAAGGCTTTGACGTTTGACGCTCTGCTTCACAGACTCGTTTATGTTTTAGACAATATGAAGTATACCCAATAATGAATGTTTATGTGGTTTGTGGTTAAGTTGCAGCAGTATGGCGAGTCGGACTTAAGAGATAACAGCGTAAGTATGTTTTATGCGACTGTCTTATCACTATTTCTGAGATCTCTGGCCATAAAGAGTTGCTAGAAGCACGTGAGTTAGCCTCGGATTTGCGTCACGCGTACGTGTATCTGCATTTAATGAACCGTCTACTATAACAAACCCGACGTACCGCGACCGGTGAGATATGGTGTAGTGTATAGGATATTGAAAATTCAGACACGATCTCTTTCGCGCGCTCGTTTCTGCGTTCATTCATTCGTTCGTAAAGTCGCACGCGCGCGAAATAACTATATACTCCTTTGTCATTGTAATTCATTCCTCGATTCGCACTAACATACATCTTAAGACTATGAGGACGTATTTCAGTAACACAATCGACGTGTTAACCTGCAGTGATGAGGTACTCTTAGCACAACAGATTCAAATATTGAAAAATTTCCAAGATTCCAAGAGGATTCTCTATATTCCAGAAACGTTTCTCTTTTCATTGAGATGTCAAGATCAATTATATATATAAGGACGGATCGCCGAACTTGCTAACTGAATAGTAATATAGGGCCAGGGTTGACAACATGTTTTCAAAAGAGAGAACACATCGCCAAAGCTCTGTCTTCGCAGTGAATGCAAATTGGAAGCACCTTGGTGCATCTATTTGCACCTAAACGGTTCACACTGCATTGGTAATTACCGCAGACACATTATGCGCCTAGATCTAGTAAAAAAGCCACGACGAGTCATGATACCCTCAACTTTACTTCTCCTCAATTATTGGCTGATCCGTACAGCAGTGTGACAAAACAAAAATGAACAAGATAATAATTAATTAAGTGTAAAAATATAATTCCGGCTCCGATGTTTATACAAGTATCCGGTGAAAGAGTATCTGCAATCGTAAAATAAGAAAAAGAGAAAATCATACAGGCCGATGCAAACAAGGCTCGATTCGCGTCGTGGTCACAGACACACAAACATGCGTACATTAGAAGCGATGTGGGACATACGTATATACGGTATACATGAGTGTATATCAGTTCTGCCCACTATCTCCAGTAACGCGTTTAGATGCGTGTGGGCGACGCGTGCCTGGCTGGTTGGTTGTTTGACGTCACAGACGACTCGTCGACGTCACGCATTAATCAATTCAATGTTTATCGCATCATCACGTTCAGAATATACCTATACATATGAACAGCGGCACGACGGTACATGAAGGTAAGTAGTAACGATGCTCAAAAGAGGAAGCCGTCTCAATTCATTCCACGAATCGTGATACGTAGCCGAAAAAAAAATATAATACCTATCATACATATATGGTGCCGCGGTGATTATTTTCGCTGCTATGCATATACCTTCAAGACCACTACGAGTTTCTTACTTATCGATACTTCCACGTATCTTTCTGATGGTCACTGCGCTGGAGCTATCATCGTCGTGATCTATTTGATCGTGATGGGGGACTAGATTGACCATTCGTTACCTCTGGACTTTGATGTTACTAGTCACTCCCATATATGAGTATAAAATGCCCGTTGAAATAATTATGAACTATTTCACACCGTTGGCTAGCAGTGATTGGCAATGAAAGATCAGAAAAATAATGGGTTACAGTAAAACTGCCTATAATGATCAACAGATTATATTTCAATTCTTGGCTATTCCATTAAACTGGGTCCATGGGCTGACCATGGAACGAGGTTTACCGGCCTTGAGATGACCGTGCCTAAAGGGGCGTCAAGAAACTTGGCATTGTGATCATTTTGCAAATCATAAAAACGAAGAAGACGGAGAATGAGGTGCGGGAAAAGGGCCTCGCGAGCTGAATAAAAGAGGAATGAATGGATGCAGGTGAGCAAAGATATATACTCTCTTTGCAGTATAGACATTAAAGTGTATAATGTACACACAAGTGAATGCCATGCTTATGGTGATGGCGTGTCATCCTTGTTGGGTAAAATTGGGTCACGGCTTAGTCGCTCGCTCATTCGTTCTTTCGTTCGTTTATTCGCTTGGCAGTATAATATCCGAGTCCCAGATTTTGGAGGACTGACTTGACTGCCTGCATCTTGCTGGCTGGAATATCAATCGCTAATAATACATTTCTGAAATAATGTAATGGCCAGTTCGCCTTGCACCGCGTCCTTTTAAGGATGCGTAAATCCATCTCGCGAGTCCCGTTTTTTTTTCCCCCGTGGTTTTTATTATCATATCTCGAACCGCAACGATCAGTCCAGACGAATTTTTGCTCCATCGAACAATACAGCATACCACTCGTGTAATACAAAAAAATTTTCTCAGACAATTTTCAACACTGATCATTCGAGGATGCATCGTTTTCTCGAACCGTCTAATTCCCAAATTTCGTCAAATTCTCGGTTGAAGTTGCGGTAATTAATTGTTAATTCTTTAGTAACAAGCAACGCATGCATTCATATATGAGTGGGTTTTCCAAAGTTATATGTAGATACATACTTGATAACATTCTATGTGTAATACGATCAGTAAATGAGTTGCAAGATATGAGCGAAAGTATAAGATAGGCCAGTATGTCTCGGAAATTGTAATTACCAATATATAGATATGAGATTTAATGGACGCACTGTGCTGCAGTTAGAAAAATTTCACAACTTTTACTAGCTGCAGATATACATATATTTATACATATATTAATAGGATGTATTGAAGTATGTGAGAGTATTAACTAAATATTTTAAACCCAACTCTCTCCCACGCCCGAGATTTCGTTCTACTATTTTTGGCACAACGTTGCCAAAGGCGTACGCTCAACTTGCGACGTTGCCGTACGTTGCAAATTTTCAATTTTCAAACTTCATCGCGCATACTATATACATACATATAAACGATAAATGGCATTCCTTGATTCAATTTTTCTATATTATATATTTTTATCTTTTCTGTCCAATGATACCCGGTGATTTTTTTTTCAAACGCAAACGATATATATACACATCGTAATATCTATACTTTATTTTTTATTTATATTATATAATTAACATGGTGCTGATTTATCCTTTCACCATTTCTGCGGCGCACCTCTATACCTATCTGCTATAAGTGCTAGATGCAAAGGTACAGCCACATGTTGTATACATACATAGGTAGATATACAACGTGTATATTCACGGAGCATGATCCGCACGTGAGAATAGTGCAAAAGAAAAAAAAATAAAGAAAGAAAAAAAAATATATATACATATATATGATGTTTACCAAAAACCGGTTCTTTGCGGTCGCGGACGTTGTGGCGTCCAGAAGAACAACAAGGATCGGTTAGATCACGAGTAAAAATACGTTCTATAGAAGTAGATATTACGTATTATATAGACGTGTGTGTAGAATAAGTGGTTATAATAAATTTCCTAGAAATCGAGACACGCTATCTTCAAACATAAATTTGTCAAATCGTATTCTTTTTTATAATTTTCTTTTGAATATAAGAATAAGGCTGGCAGGAACAGAAAGAACAAAAAGCTACTCCTAAATTAAGAAAAATTGTAAAAATTCGCTAAGTTAAGTCGTCACGGTAACTCTCAACACTTTTGATCAGTCACAACGTCATTATACACTATTCAAGATGGCGGGGTGAACAAAAGCATAGCAAGGTTCGGGGGTTTGGTTAAGAAAAACGAGGTTAGGCGTGCAATCAAGTGACGTCATCAATGGCGCGAATTTCAAATGCTATTGGATTTCAAATCGATAAGTATTATAGTATATTCTTCACGGAATATGCACATACGTCGTCGAATCATTGATCATGTTTTATTCTATGATCACATACTTATAATCGTCCGAAAACAATAAAAAATAATTCACTAAATAAATTCGTAGCAAACCCGGTTATAGGATATAGAAAAATTCCGTATCATAGGTCTTGACTTTTTTGTTTTCTCCCCTAGCAGTTTAGTTATCACGTCATCATAATTGACTAGTGCAGTCGGCTTGCTACTTTGACAAGAAACTCCGCGCGCGCGGAGTGTCTCCAGTGTCTAGACTGTGAATTTAATTAGCTAACAGACGGAAAAAAAAAGAAACAGATATACATGTATATAGAGAGAGAGAAAGAAAGACACATGTGTAGATTGTGTCGTATTCTGTGTAAACATACAACATCGCATATACGCATCCGGCAATACCGTAAATGGTCAAAAGGCGATAAAGGGAAAATAGAAAGAGAGAGAGAGGAGAAGAACCGAATCGGTAAATAGTATCTGACTAATGACGCGATCGACGTAATTATATTGGTACATTACTAATTCGGTGTCCGAAAGCCTTAAGAAGACAAAAAAAATTCTCTTCCTGTATATAGCAATGATAATATTATATAGTGACTCGGAAAATGGGCTAATACGAATTCTGAGATCAGTATGTGTATATGTATATTTATGCACCTAACATGTAGTATAGTCGGCCATTTTGGTAGCACATTCATTTGGCACGGTAGTAATTGTTTTCGAATGATTCAGTTCGTTGGAACGCGTGTTATACATACCTATGTATAACATACATATATAGATTCACGCGTGGGTTGGTCGTGTGGTACAGGGAGTATTACTGCATCGTTATACATCTCAACGACGTTCGAATTTGAAAAAAAAAAAAAATTTTCATCATTCAGCGGATTGTAATAATTTCAATAAAAACTGCGATTCAATTATACGTTCCAAAATCGCTTCAATAACGCATTTTAAACGATATAACATACATGCCTTGGGAGCAAATGGGTTATTGAATTTTGCAAATAATCCAGAAAAATAATTATGTACAGATTCTTTATGTATAACATATATTATATACTTAAAATAGAATAATAACAGATGAATAAAGAGACAGAAAAATGAATAAAAAAAAAAAAAAAGAAATAAATAAATAAACAAAGAATAAAAAGATATAGAAATGAGCAGACTGAAAAAAAATATATATATAATGATCGTTACGTAATAAACTTACGGGAAAAGCGCGATCCACGTACTGGCCAAATTCCGGGGCGTTGTCCAAGATGACAGGAGAGTCCATTTTTATTTGATTAATATATATTTAAATCGATATAGTGGGTATAAACGACTCGATTCGATTGGCGATGATAATAATAATAATAATAATCGATGAATTAATTAACCAATTAATTATGATAGATTGAAAAAAAAAACAAAAAAAAAAACGTGCGATGTCTTGCGGATGTGCTGTCGCGAATTTTGGCACTTCGAATATGTATTATTATTTAAATCGTTATAAATATATATAATATTAGTTTTTAGAGATAAAATTATGATTGTTATTGTATGATAATAACAAGAACAAGAACAACGGGTTTATTAATAATTATATCAACGATGTTTATACGATTTTATATATTATATTATAGTGTATAGCGTAAATAGTGTAAAATAAGCATCTAATATAATGAATCTAACATACATATAGAGCGTGTGGGATATGTAATATAGCGTAGCTGTTATACGAAACAAAACGTGTATACTATGGTTTATACTATACGATAAATAAATAAATAAATATATAATAGGTATACAGAAAAAAAAAAAAAAAAACACACACACACTGTTATACGATTATTATATTTCAGTCAAGTATATTTCTTTACCAAAATATTATCTGGCTTTTCTTGTATTGGATGCGATTGTTCCCATAGATATTCTCGTCTTTTTTTTTTTTTTTTTTTAACCACTCACTATAATTCGCAAGGTGGGCAAAAATATAATTTATAAATGAATAATAAAAAAAAAAATCACCTCTTACGTGCGAAAAATTATCAGAGGTAATATCAAATTACCAAAAAAAAAACAAACTAATATTCGTTTTATTTATAAACAAATTAATCACACGTCAGATATACCTATATAGATATATACTGTTGTTGTTCTGTTCAGTTTTAGGTTTTTTCTTTCTTTAAACTTTTCACTTTTTAAAGATCTCTTTTAGTTTTATTTCTCCCCAAAAAAAATATAGATCCAATCTTTTAATTTTTTGTATTTTATTTTATATGATAGAATAAAACAGTTTCGTGTTCTCGAATCGCGGTCTGCTTCTCTCGGCGAGAAAACGTTAACTGACGTCTCAGTCAGACTATGGCGAGGATGTTATCCCCGTAGGTGCTGCCTGGCTACCTACGCTCATTTTACATGTATGTATACAGTTAAGACAACACACAACTATAATGCTGCTGTTACTATTGCTGGTGCAGTAATCGTTAGTCGTGAGCTGGCAGAGCTTACTGGTCTCTGCTGAGGACAAAGTTTTAAATATAAATGTATATGTGTGTACATAAAGTTTTTGTGTGGGAGAAAAGTTTCTTCGTATAGTAAAACTTTCGAGAAACTTCTGGATCGATCGATCCATTGATCTTTTCATCCGCACCCCATATTAAGATCCCAAGAATGTTTTGCTTCAAACATTCAGTCATTTTTATAGTCATTCGTTTATACATGACCATACGTGTTTCTTTCAACCACTGCAGACCAGAGGCCATATTCTATGGAATATTGAAATGAAATTGGCCACCCAATTTGCCTGCTATACTGCACCGATAAATGCATACACAAACTACAAAGCCTTCTGTTGCTCAGTTTGGTATAGAGTGGCGTATTTATAATTGCACGAGTGACTCTTGAGATTGAAAAAGCATTTGCCTATCGAAATCGCGCGAGGTCGACAACAGTGACTCATGTACTTTGCTGCTGCTGCTGCAGTATCCGCAGTACTGGTCCGTTTATAGTATTTTTTTATTCACATCAAGTACGTAGGTACACAGGTACATACATGAGACTGTTATGCAGAGATATGGTAGTTCGCAGGTGTCAAGAGTGCTGATGGCTCATTACCAGACTAGAGCACTAAAATGTAACGATATATCCCCTGGCACTGACGATAAAGATTCAAAAAAATGGGGCTTGTTAGTTAGCCAAGGGTATACTAGAACGCAGCCCTTTTTCCTCGACACTTCTTCACATTCGCCTCACAAAACCTCTTGAATTCACTAACTAAGGGGTTTGTTCATTCCTCGTGCAAAACAGGTCGAATCTTTTTCTGTGCGTGTGTGTTTGTGTGGTAGACTCACACGCATTGCTCCAATTCTTGTAAATTGATCATTGTGTCAGTTGGCAAAGGTCAGAGTCAAAGTTGTCCCATTATACATGTAGCATATTATACTGCACACAAGCCGTTCGTGAGCCATTTCCTGCCATACTGACCTAAATCGTTAATGGCGTTCCTGCGTATCTTATATGTGCTCCAGAAAGGCCATGATTGACTGGATAACGGCTGAGTATATATCCTTCATCGATCTTGCCCAGTATCGATCCGTTCTATTTTAGCTGCTACATGCGAGGGACACACCCGTTTATTTCTTATTCTTTTCCTTTTTCTGACTTGCCCACTAGACCATTTTCTAACACCGGACACAAAGAGTCCTTTTCATTGTTAGACGAAAGAATGGCCCTACCAATTTCCATCCTTTGATGGAAATGTTTCCCACACCATTTTAGCAACGGAGGGAAGTAGACGGGGTTGCCTGCCAATTTGGAACACTGTTAACTCGCAGGACATCGTATAACATCAGGTTTCATTTACATAGATGAGTATGCATATAGCATGTCCAAAAATGGGCATCGCAGCCGTGAGAATTTCTTCCCTGAAATTTTTTACAATGCACAAGATATCATCATAAATTACCATATCATTATACTTTGATATGGTTTCTGCGAACCATATTAACTCTACTCGAGTTTTCATTCGTCGCGGATTATTCTCATGATTCGAATCTCGCGCCCACATAGAATTTTTGCTACTCTTCAGTGATCATCGTTTAATTCGCACAATTATAACCGCGACCGACTGATCATTACCGCAACTACAAGAGATTGATGTGAGATCAATCACCATGGTCTGGCGAATAGGCGTGATAGGTTTAGCTTGGAAATTAGGACTTTTCGAAAGAGGCCCTATTATTGCACGGTGAGCACAAAAGGTAAGAGTAAATTCAGTGAATGATCAACGGATCGTTATTTGTCTTGGCAATTTTCACATACTCGATGGACTCCTCCTCAAGTTCTTTTATACAGCTACCCTTTGAGTGTGAGTAGGGCGTCAATCAGCATAAGAAATTATCATCACAAGCGTGTAATGCGCATATAAGGAACCGAAAATTGAGTATGACGAGTGACGAGTCTCAGGGGATATTCAGCTCACAGCCGCACATACTGGGTCGTCGTTAATTCAAAGACACGCGACTACGAATGAACGAAAGTCGCGTGGGTTTGGTGTACATGTGCATGTACATCTATACATAGGTAGGTACGATTTGTATGTACCTATATCTAGTCATACCACTCTCATATGTAAGCATGCACAATAAGCAAAAGGCTAAATTTACACAGGTACCTGGTACACGAGTATAATGATACAATTACACCAATATTGCCGAGAATAAAAAAGTTAAAATAACAGACTGATGATTAGTGCGAGATGGACAGATAGACAGTAAGAACCTTGCGGTGGACTATAAATAAAAAAAAACGGCCATGAGCCCAGTCTGATTTTTCAGGGTCATTTTTCATCCGTGTCTGTACGTATATTTGGAAAATGAGGAAAATTGATCGGAACAAACGGTCCTGTGAGCAAGCCTCCCTCTGCGCACCATATATTCACAGTATCGTAATTATCAACAGACCCCGAAACGCTCAGGGTAGCTTCGCCGGACGGCCACCGAGCGGCGCAATATTCGAAGAACTCTCTCGCGAGAGAAATCCGTCGGGTGGTTTGAGGGCCAAGTATAATTTCGACTTGTCCTTACTCTTTTACAATATTGCACGTAGTTTGGAAGAGCACGTGCTGTTCAACGGGGGTCTTATGAATGCCTTATACCTGTAAGGACATTTTACGACCCCATATAACCGCCTTATAGTCGGGAAACGACACCTGCTACACGGTATAGTGTACCGCATGGAAGACGAGTTATCTTATAATATAGTATAAGACGTATGCTCCATTCATGGATTCAGGAATTTAATATTGACACTGATCCTTGGGGGGGATAACCGCGAATAAGTGATGTGATATATCCGCCCCTGGGCATCCCACAACGACAAGGGTGCTGGCTAGCCTTTTTTTATTCTTTCTCCCTTTCTCATCTTTTATCATCACTTTGCAATACCCAGGACAAAAGCTTTTTGCTGGAAATTGCTGTCTCATCGTTCTGCCGTGACATACACACACGATGTATCTATGTACGTACTATTATAACCGCTGCAACGATTCGTGCTCCGGGAATCAAACGCTTTTATATACTTATATACATACATGTATCATCCAGCATACCTTTGTCCAGTATAGAAACACGTATATGTATAACTATATCGATCTTTCTCTACACCATTTCCAACCTCCACCCTTTAATGGCATAGTGACACACCCTTGGCGTGACACGGTGTCCTCGAAACAGTATCTGCCAACCATGCGATTGCCGGAGTAATAATGCTTGGGGTAAGCTTCCCTGTTTTGTGTGCAGGATGGATGTTTTTTCTTTACGTAATTTTTTTTCGATTGTTTACCCAATTCGAAAGTGCTCTTTCTCTTTCAATCCACGCTAGATTTGTGTAAGAAGAAGAACTTCTGTGCACTAAAGGCATTTTTTGGCGAGCCTCGGTTATAGGAACCAAAATGTATCAGAGTATAGTTTACGTGACACACACTATTGTTCTGGTATACTTTGCTTGCCTTTGGTACTTATACCAGAGGCTCGCAAAAAAATGCCTTTAATGACGCTGAATTTTCAAAGGAACCACAACAATTGCTGTTCAGTCGGGCCCCACGGTGGCGATTTCACGTACCGTACCATTTTTCACTTTGTGGAATGGGTTTCTTTACTCAATTACATATTAGATATTTATCATACCTACGGTTTGGTATCAGTTCGTATCTTAACTGGCGATGCAGAAGAGCGGTTAAAATGCCAGAGGAATCAATGGCAGCTATTTCTGGACGATTCCTAAGAGGAGGCAAGCGAGCCAGAACCTGCTAAAGCTCCATGAGAGTGTACAGATGAGGGCAGTCGGCACAACGTTGTCGGGCAATCAGTCTAAAGACTAAGCTATGAGCTCTATTAGAGTCTAGTATATAGAAACATCTTCTTTTATCATCAAAAGATCTACTCGGATCGTTGAATACATGTACATAGGTATATACATATATCTTGGGAGGGAAAAAATATGATGGCACATGTGCGTTTCGAACTAATTACGTAAAGAGAAGAAAATAAGCGGTTTGAATCCTTTGAAGAAAAAAATATATATAATGCAATCCACATCTTAGTTAGTAGACGTATATAATTGTACAGATCCCGAACCCTGTGCGGTGGAACGTATATGATCGTTTGATTTCCTATCTTGTTGATGATTCTTTTCCCAACTTGCCTGCAGCCATTCTTCACAGCAGCCATAAGTATTGATCTCATTTAACTGACACGTTGTAAACCGCGTGTATATAGAACCGACAGACAGCCTGCCTTTTCTCCTGCACTCTAACGATGTAAGACTATAAAGCAGAAGTGCTACTGTTCCGGAGGGCAGGAATAGTCCAGGGGATGAGGACGCGCGGTAATGGCATGAGAACAAATGGGGTGAAGATTCTGGCTGTTGCTGTGGAGGCGAACCATTTGAGGGTTGATCACCATCCTGTATATATGCGCTTATATACAGGGTGTTCATAAATTTACTCAACTTCAATCTTCCATTCAACTTTGGAATGGTATTTTAGTTTTTTGCCTTAAAACCCTTCTATGAGGCACAAGGCTTTACCATCCGTTTCAAAATGCAGACTTCAGTTTGATGTTTGAAGCTTCACTTAAGAACCCATTCAGGGTGGTCACTCATTTTTGGCAAAAAATGTCTCCCAAAATCTTTCCAATACTACAGTTCGTTCCTGTCTGAGTCGCCATTTATTTTGTATACTGGATTATCACTGCAATTTTAAGTTTCATTTAGGATCTGACATCCTCATCCGTTTTGTGACGAGGATTGAACTTTATTGAAAACGCCAGGTTAATTCTTGTCACCCTTTTCAAATTACCTGACATTTCCAGGTGGTTTTCCAGGTAGCTGGACACCCTGCCGTTTAAGCCCTACCATGGAGCATTCCGCAAATTAAGGGTATGTATTGGTACATATAGAATTTCGGTAAAATTTTAACACGTTTCCGGGCCTCCTGGAGAAAGTAGGTATATAATACGTGTACAGTGTTTTCGGGCTAAGCAACGATCTCCAAGTGTATTTGGGTTAATTTCACCGTTGCCAAAAATGACGTAGCGCATTCTCAACGAACGTCTATATCTCCTCATGTTTGTTGTGTTTGAGATTGGGATCTAAGACCGTACAGCCTGAGGCAGTGCAGGCTAACGGTAAATTGGCAAATTTATATTATACTGCTGAAAATCACGCACGTGTATATATATGGGCATGATAATTACATATTTTGAGAGATAAACAATGAACGCCATTTTTTTTTTTCTTTCTTTCTTTCGCTCTATATTGTTATTTTGTATTCATTCAACAGAAAAGTTACAATACGTCTCTACATGTGTCCAATATCAATGTGTAAAGAGAAAGGAACATAATGGCATTATGTTATATTATATGTATTATTTTCATGATAATTTCTACATATATAGTTCTGTATTATACCCACTTCTTTTCTTCTTCTTCTTCTTCTTCGTCGATTATTATTCCAAAGGTATAGAAAACGTAAAAACAATTCAGTTGCGCGGGCGGTTTTATATTGCCGAAACGTTTCCGCGGGCGTTAACTTATCGTAACTATAGCATGTATAGATGAAGCAATTGCGAACTCTGCAGCAACAGACACACCGCGCGATGTCTATAGTATATTATAGTTTTTCGTATTCCCTGCGAATACATTAGATATTTCACTCCAACCACCGCAACAACACTCTTGTATGTGGGTAGCTACGAATGCGACCTACTTATTATAACCGATGTAAAGGTTACTGGTTATAAGCTTAGTTTGCAGTTAGTTACAATACACCGCCTGATCTGTACGATTATAATGCCACCTTCCTTCTCCTGCATGCTAAC
This sequence comes from Ametastegia equiseti, assembly GCA_963989295.1. Taxonomy (NCBI): domain Eukaryota; kingdom Metazoa; phylum Arthropoda; class Insecta; order Hymenoptera; family Tenthredinidae; genus Ametastegia; species Ametastegia equiseti. The sequence goes on from OZ022402.1 coordinate 4,868,913, forward strand.
AATAAGTCCTGAATCATTTTTTCTCCAAGAAAGATTCGGGCAAAGTTGGTCCCCAATTTAACCCTAGAACCAAAACGTAGTTTTCATGCCGGTCGCTGATTTGACTGTGTTACAGTGTATGGAAAAATCTGAAAAAATTAATGAGTCTTCTTTAAACTTTTAACTGAGTGATAAAATTCTTGTCGTACCTGAAGAACTCAAATTTCATATAATAATTTTTTGCAAACTTTGAAGAGATGTAGGCATTTTATACTATAAAAATGTTGTATTTGGCATATGGACACGAATGGCCCAACGTTGCAAGGGTTCTAGAATTAATTATCGGGCCCAAGTTGGGCCGCTTCTGCTCTATGTATTATAGTTAGCTTATTAGCTATAGATACAATATACGGGTAGTAACATAACGTTATTTGATGTTATTTTTATTCCTCACTTTCTCAGGGTTACATGCTACGTGTGATGAGGCGCGCACGGTCTGATCATCGGAATGTTATTTACATCTCTTATAGAATTTAGATCGTCCAAATGTTCACTAGATAGTGGCATTAGTGCGAACCAGGCAAGCAGGCAGGCAGAAGGCAGATGGTAACTAGACGCATGTATTTCAAAGAGTATAGTGTATTAACTAAACACATCTCATCCTCACCTACCTACCTGCCTGCTTGTTGTAGTAGGATACGTAAGAGTAAGTACGGTTGCTACGGCTGCCACAATGCAGCATACAGACATTGGGGACAGTTATTTTTATTATTATGTACGTAACGTAGGTATATCTTTGAGTTAAAAAGACCTCTGCAGAGAAGAAGACAACAAAAGGTCGGTTCGTCGAAGAAAAATAAAAGAGTATAAGATAATTCGAGTGAATTTTTTTTATCTTTTCAAATATACAAGATGAATTAGGGAAATGCAGGAGGACTCATGGTTCTCTCGTATCGGTATTTTTTCTTGTAAGTCAACCGACGATAGAGAGTCGATTGATTAACATTCTTAGAATCGATCAAACGACGTGACATATCATAGAGCCTAAGCTCTAAATCACCGCGCGAAAGCGTTAGAAATATACATGCGAAGCATTCTCTCTAACCTAGTAACACGTGAGGCGCGTTAATTTCATAATTTCTTCTTTAACGATAACTCCAAATCGATTCGACGTTTTGGGCTCCAATTTGGACAGTTTTATAGATTCCTGTATTGCAAGGCTTGGGGGGACACGAATATAGTCGTTGATGATTATATTTCATTATTGGTTCTCTTTTGTTGTGTTTTATGAAAACATTCATAGATTTCCAGGAAATAGATGTTTTGCTTCAAGAAGTTTTATTTATTTTTTTATTTTTTTAATTTTTTTTCAATAGAAATGGTCATAACAGAAATATATGCTCGGCAGCGAGAACGATATACATATAGGTATTCACCCTGTATATGTCAATTTAGCTGTGCTAATACAATATATATATTATATTATCTGAGCCTTTTAAAGATAATAACTCAAATGAAATGAAATGCGATAAGAAACTCGGTTATTCTGGTATTTACATGTAGGTGTACGTACTTATCTACGTATGTATTTAGCTTCGACTTGTTGTCAGAACTAAAATTGTGAATGAATCAATCGCCCCAAGCTCGTTCGACGAAGTCTATATCGCTCAATTAGAACTCAACTTGTATATAATACGATCATACATGGATATTATCTGAGAAGGTATCTAATTAACTATATCACTCGCGAATTGGCCTATTTATGAATACATGCGTAATACGATTTTTTAGTCTTTCACATATTACTTGCTCCAAGAAAAAAGAATTCAAATATAATTTCTTCGAAAATTATCTAGGGGAATTGGAAATTTTCGTAATATATCGTCGCTGAAGGATTTCGTATTTTATTTCTACTTTCATTATAGACAAAAATAACGGTTCTTTCGTACAAACAAGCCTACGAAAATACATATAAAGAATTTTTCACATAGAATTGTATACGAAATGTTCCGATGTACCTAATTTGTAGAAATATCCATCAGGTTTGTTTTTCATCAGATTTTATTTTAGTACTTTCCATAAATCAGTTCATGCTCAACAGTTGTATGCATATATACATGTTTTGTGCATAATAATGTCCTTTATTTTCTCTCGTGCAAGTTTATCGTCGAAAGCAAGAAAGAAAAAAAAAACGCGAAGGTTTGAGGACAGGAAATTGAAATAGTATCCATCTTAGAATTCGGAGTTAAAAATAGTCTGCAGAGGTTCGAGTTTCGGACTACTATATCTTCTCTTAATACGTATATACGATATAAGATACAAGATTTTTGCTTCTTATAATTATTTTTAATAGATTATTGATAAATGACTCGAAATATATCGCCGCAAAAGAATGAATAAAAACAACAACAAAAACTAATCGCAATGGCCCAAAACGAAAAGATACAATTATTTTTTAATTTCTCTGCAACTGGTGCGGACAGAGAGAAATAGCGATGCTAATCGTACGAGTATGAAAGAAACAAATACCTATATTAAAGTCTATCATCGTCGTTCGCTCTTCTGGCTAATTGGCTAGCGAAGAAAAAAAGATTATCATCAAAGTGGCGATATAGCTGCTCTCTCTCTGTAGGTATTCCGCCAACGCAAGCTCGATTTATTATTATCGCAATCTTTATCGCAATTACGATTACTTAGATACATCCAAATAACACTCGGAAAAGAAAAAGCAATTCGATATTTGAAAAATAAGGGGGGGGGGGGGGGGGGGAAAAAAACAGAAACAAGAAACTGTCTGCTTCTTTCATCCCCCGGTCAATTGTCAGTCATCTTAATCGTTCCTAGACTATAACTAGACACAGATAGTACGTATAACGCACTTATCTTCTTTGATACACATCAAGTGATATTATTTTTATCACGTTATGCACATACACCTATAGTGTTGACTAATATATCGTGTACTGTTACGTAATGAATGAACATAGGGGCATGTTGTGCATGTGAAGTAAGCAGCTGTATCGTCTTAATCAACGACTAATTTGAATATGTAATACAGCTAGAAGAAAACTAGACTAATTCGATGCGGTTAAAAACAATCGAATTCGAACATTTGAATGTACGAAATTTGTAATAAAATATACGACAATAATGTATATACATATTGACTGCAACTCTCACCCTTGAAAAGCCGATGTGCCGGTGATCGAAGGGAGCATCGCGTTCTCTAGAAACCCGGCTGGCAGTTGGTTCGAAGAACGTTTTACTGTCTTGGTCAAACTGTCGTTTCAGAGATTCCATTAAATCGTCACCAGAATTGCCTGATCTTAGCCTATCACTGAACTTCGGTTTGTCTCGAAAGTAATATGACATGTTTTTGTTTATTAATTGAAACTAAAAATGTATTTATATATGATCGTTTATTGTCTTCTTTTTCTTTCTTTCTTTCTTTCTTTTTTTTTTTATGATTATGTTCACAGTGCTGAACGATAACTGATTGTATTTACACGCGGTACCGAACACCTATCATAGGTAATAAACACTAGTATCCAGTCACTCGAGCAAGTTGCGGTCTTAGGGTTCGTTGTTACAACGAAACTGAGCTCTCGTGTACATGGACAAGAGAAATGGTATCAACACGAATAAACACTGGGACGAGAGTATACATCGCGCTGGTATCGCGTACAGCCAACGGGCCAATCGACAAACGGCTCTCGAACTCTCTAGAATATTCTCGACCAATACCCACGCACGCGCCGATCGTCTCTTATTTTCGAACGCTGCACTCGCCTAGCTCCTAATGCACGTGCAGAAAACTTATATCATCACAGAGTTTAGATTATGCTCTGTGATGAATAGATCAAATATTTAAATTTACTTATGATAATATAATATCGTACAAAATATAATTTGCCTGAAATGGATTCACAGAAAATTGCCTTACGCAGATACATTCGTTGTTACTGAACATTTTTATACGTATATACGACTTTATTGTTGATATAGGATTAAAATTTTGAGTTATATTGTTTAAACGTAAGAAGATAAACGGTCATACATACTCACCGGAAGCTTGTTAAAGCGGTTTTCGCCAATCTAGGATCACACAAATGAAATTTTCAACACTTTTATTTGACAATCAGCGAAATTCAAGTCATAGAGCCTCGCGTCGAGATCATGTCGAGATATACACGTAATTCTAATTATATTCGAACGGTGGCGCCATCCAGGTCAACATTTCAAACAACAATTTCAAAACAAGAACCACATGCATCCGTATAACTTTTAACGGTCACCAAAACCCGTATGCGGCGAATCATTTCTTTTTCATAATACTTACCTGTATTTCGCAGCTGATTCTACGGCCCGTGGTATCTGCAAGGTTCGCATACGAATTATCTTTATTCAAAGGTTATTATGATACTCATTCGTTTGTTTAGAATCGCGCGTTTAGATTTTTAAGAAAAACAAATAAGAATCCCTCCTCCCAACGTCTCATACATTCAGATTCGCCGTGATTTCACACTCACCTTGTCTAATTCTCTTTGACTTATTGTTAAATAAGAGAAATCTTCCAAGAGACCAACCATGATCGTTATTCCCTATTGAATACAAAAGAAAAAAACAATAACATAATAATAAAAGACCTAAATAATTATATAAATGTCCATTACATCTCCGTTCCCAATTCCCCGTTTTGATTAGTCAAGAAACTACAACATATTGTTATAGTTATTTATTTATTGTTATTCAGTTAGGTATCTGTACGAAATGTATATCGAATTAAAACCAACGACATCAGGAATGATAATAACAATGATCACGAGAAAAAAAAAAAAATATATATATTGATGCATTTTTTATTTATTATTCACAATCCAGGAATAGCACGTTGCTATATAAAACGGCCGCAGTCTAAGTAAACCGAAAATGGAGAGACTTGAAGCTGCTGCAGTCAGGGAATTAGGCGTATTGGGTGAAAAATTTCCGTGCATTGTATGCTTGTCAGAAAAAAATTCGATCCAAGAACTTCACGATCATCAAAAAAATCTTCACACAACAGAAGAGCTCTCATTCTCTATTATACGATTCGTGCATTACATATGTCTCAAAGATCAAGCCTTAGCATTGGATCTCGCATCCAATTGCCATTCCACCAATTGCCAATTTTGTCAATCACATAATCAGACACACATCATCAGCAGCAAAAATTGCGCTATTAACAATCCAAGTACGCCGTATGCTAGCAGCGAAACGAATCATAAGATTCTATCGTTTTTTGGATTGACCAAAGCCCATGAGAAAAAAAATCAGGCTCTGCGTTCTCCCCTCATTTCTAAAGAAGATTTGGGGAAGAGCGATCAGCTGGTTTTATCCAGTTTGGAAATTGAACTGAGTAAAGTTCCCGAAATTAGCGACAAAACATTCTTAAAATGTGTCGACGAGATATGCAGAGACTTGGAGGTAATCGGAAGAGCAGTTTTCTCCGCCAAAAGACAGGGTGCCATCAAATCTGCCATTCAAACGAATCGAGGGGCAAAGAGAAACGCCAAGAGGCTCACTGGCTCTCAAAACAGGCTTATTTTGGCTCTGACAAAAATGAAAAGAACCGGGGACCTGCAGAGGTCGCAAACTTATACAGAGTTCCCGATCGGTTATCAATCAATGGAAAATATTCACTGCAGATATCAAGAAACTACGGCGATAGATAACGGCAGTACAAAGATCGAACCTTCAACAAGCAAAGAAACTGCTTATGGGAGTAATTTTGGACAAACTTTATCAGTCGAGGGAATTCCCACGCTTGAAAAAGTTCCAAAAGATCTTAACACATATGAGCAAGAGCTGATGGACATGCCTGTGCTCGAGTCTCAGGTAGGCTAAACGACGCAGCTCAGTATAAGCAAAGGATGAATAAGAGGGCTCAAAGTGATAGTTCGAAGATAGAATAATGCCTAACTTTCTTAAGACTATTCTCAAGACTAGCAATAAGAGAAAAATTCAGACTGTTATTGTCCCAAAGATGAAGATGTTAGAAAAGCAGCAGTATGCGTTTCTAACATCAGTGATAAAAAAAAGTTCCTCATTATAAGATGAACGAAAAGTACAAACCCTGAGATAATTGATAGTATTTTAGAATAACTATAATGTTTTTAGAATAAGAAAACTTTACTAGATTCTATATAATCAGCAAGTCATAATCACAAATATGGTTGCCGAAATATCTTCATTTTATGTATTGCAATATCATCGTATACTTTAATAAAAAATCAAACGATCAGTTTTTTACTTTCGCTTCAATACTTTACTGATAGTCATTGATTTTGATTTATCTGATTTTACGTTGCGAACAAATAAAAAATAAAAAATAAAAATTATAATAATTACGGGAATTAATTACTATCAAGTTTTATATCTGAATCTGAAAGTTTCAAGTTTAAATATTTTTATCTGTTTCTTATGTGTTATTCTCCAATTAAATTTGAAGTATTAGTTTTGAAGTTCATTTGTTGCAAATGCTAAGAAAATTACACCTAAAGAATCATATTTTATTTCGATCATGAATGTTTAATTATATTTAAGATTCGATCTATGGATTTATTTATTATACACTAATCGAGTAGGTGATAATAAACGATAATTACATACACAGAATAATATTTTTTTTTTTATATAACAAAAATATATATTCCAATGTTGATTATAATATAACAAATTTACAGCCTCGGTTAAATACACAATTATTATGTTATTCATTCAACATACATATGTGATACAAACAGTCGCTGCAGTGAATCTTTTCTCGCTAATTAACACGAACATGCACAATTAGTGATAGTTTAAGTTATAATCAATACAATGTACAATAACGATGTAATTTCGTTGAAAATTATACAGAAAAACAATAACAAAATAAACTAAATACCAGCTCTTATTGTTAATGAAAAGGTAAATAATAGATCTTCTTTGAAGTAACAAATTTAGAAGAACGATATTCGGTTTTCTTAGAAAAAATATCAACTAAACTACCAAATCAATTCTCTGGATCACAAAGGTTGTTATATTTTAGTGAAAGATTAAAAACTGAGGAATGAAAAAGTGTTTATTTTCATGTTTATCAGATTTTAAACACCTATTATACATATTTTTATAAATCTAATTGAGCAGGAATGTGTTTCTGTAGTTGTTCGAGTAAATTCTAATCTGTATATATTACAAAGAAGGCTAAAACTGCGTATTCATATTTATAACGGACGGCTTCTAAATCTCTTGTTTCATCTAAAATAAAAGAAAAAAAAAATCGAATATTTGTATGAATACGGAAGGTATTTCAAAGATATAAAAAATATCTGCACAATTCGATTTAAAAATGCGTCAAACTATACGTATGACTAGTTAAAATCTATGTAGAAAATGGATTCGCGTATATTTAAAATCCATTTTTTAGGTCTTTAGGAAAACTCGGAAAAATTCTTTTACTGAATTGATTCATTGGCTCGGCATAATTGATTCTATAGTAGAAAAAAAACAACTATCGCTGATTTCAGTCAGTAGCAATCCATCTCATTGATGTTTTTGCGTTCGTGAGCGACAAGGATATCGTCGATAACCGAGCCGAAACTGTTTGTATAGGTTTTGAGCCAGCGGCTCTTTTCTTCGATATAAGCGTCAATATTACAATCAAGAACGGAGCGAAGAAAATCGCTACGTTTTACGTGGGAAATACTCAAAAGTCTTTCGTTATCAGTTGGTTCTGTATCCGAGCTCATAGACATTGTGTTTTTGTAAACAGAAGCCAGAAGATTCATGTCGTCTTCATCTACAATTGAGTCGATTATATCCATCGGTGATGGAGACTGATTTTCACTTGAAACCGATCCGGTATTTTTCTGGTTTAATGAACCCGAGTGGTTTTGTTCGCACGGAGATTTGCCATCCCAAAAATTCACATCTTTTGATAGCGAAACAGATTCTGCTGCTGAGTTTTCTCTTATATCGTACATAGCGAATACTTCTTGAAATCTCTTTATCATACCTCCTGATACTTTGCACACTTGGAAATCACTGTCGTCCTCGAGCGTCGCGAGAAGTACCTGTTTTTGTTATAATTCGTTAAAGTATTGAAATTTTCACATTTATGTATATGCCTGATTTTAGTTTTAGAGTTCGATGATTCAAAGGGTAAATCATCTTTGCTTTTTTACATTGCATATTGTTGTTTCAAGTATCTTTCGCAATTTATTTCATTGAATAATATTCATCAATATGGTTTAAAAAATGGTTTCTGCAGAACGCTGTTAAAAAAAACGTCCTCACCTACCACTGTGACAATTGCTGCGCGGAAACGAATCATCTGAAGCAAGAAAATCAAAGGAATTTCATTCTTCTTGAAATATTGATTTTCACAAATAAATGGGCCCACGCAGTTCGTTCAATGGTCGCAATAAAGCAATTGTTTAAATCGGTGAAAAAAACGCCCCATTTTTCTCAATAAACAATAAATACGCATGCAAATAAGAAATTCCATCAATCAAGCACTAGATAATTTCATTCAAAAACTAAATTCGTTTAGTTTTTTTTTATTTCAGGTGGTTTGTTTCCGAGCAAACAGTTCAGTTTGTTCTACAGAAAATGTGAACGTTGAATATTTGTCAATAAAAAAAATGGTCAAAGATACTTGAAACTATGCTCTCTAATGTGAACAGGAAAAAAAATTGTTCATCATCTCCATACGTTTTCTCAAAGAAAATTAAAAAAAAAATTAACTAAAACTCATATTTTTTGGCAGGCACAAATGTGATGTAGCCCTCTAATCAATTGATTAAAGTTTCCAATCAATTGTTCCTCTTTTTTTGGATTAATCGATGAATCTAATTTTGTTTTTTTTTCGTTAATCAATCGCTTATAAGACACTTCTGTGATATTTTTATTGGGATTAATTTTGATTGAACGATTAATCGTGAAAGAGAGTCAAAACTTACAATTAGTAGCGACTGAAAAATTGTAATATACGATTCAAAGATCGCAAACTTACTCCGAGGCAATTGTGGTTGGCTAATTCGTCGAGAGCTTTAAGAATACGTTTTCTAATCTCGCCCTTGTCAAGAGATATTATTTTTTTGTGTTCTTTTGAAAATGTAACAGTGGGAAAAACACCATCGAGCATTCCCTGGTCATTGAAATGCGACTTGATAAATTCATGCCAGAATTCTAATGCATTTACTTTCACCTCCCAGTGAAGGTCCAATACCGATGCGACTGACATTGCCTTTGTCATTTCTTCGACTGTTGATTTTCTAGAAAATAAAACAGAGATTATACCATTTTTTTTTTTTTGCTCTCAGTTCTATTCGCAAAATGAAATTTTTCTCTCTGGCTTACGGCCATTTCCTGTGAACGTATAACTCTTTGACAAGCATAACAGCTTCACGTCTTACAATCGCTTCGCTTTCGTTAGTCATTAGGTTGATGGCCATTTTCTGAAATATCAGAGAAAATGAAAATTTTCTAAAAAAAACCAAAATCTACGATAAAGATCAGCGTTGAAACGTTGATCGAATGAATAAAATTCATTCGTCATAAATAATAAGTTATGTATTTTACAGGCAAGTCCATGTGGCACAAGCTTTCAGTCCATATTCTGTCTATACGAACAAATGTTGTTATGCATGTGAGCGCCGTTGCTCTGACGTAACTTTCTCCGTCAGCAGCTGCTACTTCGAAGATTATTCTTGGGAAATCATTCTCTAAAAGAAGATCTTGAAACGCTGGATATTCTGTAATAAAAAATTAAAGACATTAAAGTTTCATTTGTAAAATTACATTGATATTCAATTTTTTATACTCTCATCTTACTGTCTTCAGAAATTGTCGCAATCGTTCCTATCACCTCCAGCACACTGTCTCTCACTTCCCAGTTCGGGTCATGTAGCCTCTTGTAAAGCAGCGGCCCCATTTCGTCTGTTTTACTATCCGAATGTACTAGCAGCGCTAAATTTGGTGCCATGAAGTTCTGGATCGCCAGTTTACAAAGCGACAAAGCTTGAACGCAAACCTGAATAGTTATGGCAAAGGACATTTATTGTTAGTCGGTATTTGTAGTCAGAAAATGTATCTAATTAATTAGTAGTGCCCAGTGGGTACTAAAATTCTTCAAGTCGGGTCACGTGAAATGGATTATTTTCTTGTTGGGTACTCATGAATTTTGGATTAGCCGAAAATTTCGGGTTATTCAGAAATCCAGGATTACCCAAAACCCTTGATTGTTGTAAAAGTTGTACCGTGGGTCGTGTTATATTGTATATTTTTACTTGGACTAGATAATGCTGAATTTTCCATTAAATAAATAAAAATTAATTCTACTTTGTTTTTTTTTTTTTCAAGAGATTTCAGTTTTTATTTTAGTCGCTTGACGAAAGATGCGAACGTTTATTATATTTTACCGGAAACAAGAAAACATTAATGCCATGAGATTTCTTGGAGATTTTGTCAGAAATAAAAAAAAACTGGCCCAATTTGAAACTTGAATAGAATCGGAACGCGTTAATTGATCTTCGAGATCTTTTCTTTGCCAGAAACTATGAGAATGTATCCACCATTTCGTGTTTGAAAATGAGAAAAAAAAAAACAAAAAAAAAACTTTATCCGTTGCATGTTGAAAAATGAATTTCCAAAAAGTCACTGGGAGCTTAAAAAAATATATATCTATATTTATTAATGAATAATTCCATTTCCCTGTTTAATTGCGATTAGAAAACTTGTTTTTCTCATTTCAGAGAAACGAAAACAGAAACGAAATTACCGTATTGTTTCGAATATAAGTCGAGGTTTTGGGTAACTGATATGATTCTCAAAAAATCACCCTCGACTTATATACGGGGTCGACCTAAATTCGGGATACGAGTTGAACTGTCGTTAAGGAAGTTTTCTTCCCTACCTACAGTTCGACCGCGCAACGTGACCGATCGAATTCGCTATCGTTCGCGCGCGTGTTTTTTTTTTTTTTTTTTTTTTCATAACGCGAATTTCAACTCCAATTGTTTTAAGTTAGCGTCGGTTAATTGAGAAAGAAGCTATTATACGTGATATTGGTGAAAAAAGTGCATAAAATTTTGGGAATGCCGATAGAGTGGAAACAAAAGGTTCGCAGAAGAATCAAATTAATAAATGTTGATTCATGAAAATGATCCTGATATTCTGTTAATAAAAATCGACTTATATTCAGACTCTACGAAATATACCTCAAATTCAATCCCAAAAAACAGGGTCGACTTATACGCAGGGTCGTCTTATATTCGGAACAATACGGTAATCATAAAGGACAATTTCTCTTTTTTAAGCTCCCAGCGACTTTTTGAAAGTTTGTTTTTCAAGTGCGTGTAACTTTGCAACAGATCGAGCTTTTTCTAATTCTTAAACGCGAAAAGGAAGATTCACTCTTCTAGTTTCCAGTAAAATAATAATCTTGAAGATCGATTGAGGTGTTTAGATTTTATTTATTTAGGTTTCAAACTGGGCCACTTTAATTTAGTGAAAACTGATGACGAAGGGGATCATTGCGTGAAATTTCGCATCGTGGACTTGGGTTTATTTGTTTTTGATTCTGGGCTGTTCAGAAATGGGAAAAAAAAAAAGAGTGTGTGGTGCAGTTGGTCTAATGCAAGAATTTTATACCTTCGGAACAACATTCGGATGATCGAGTATATTCTGTGCCAGAGAAAGTATGCTGATAGTTTCCAAGCAGTCTTGCCATTTGAGTTTAAACTTTTTTATAATAGTAGCGAGACTGTCCAAAACAGTAGACAAAAGTTGTGGGTGTTGAACGATCGGATCCCCGCCTAGAAGTACTTTGAGTTTTGGAGTTCTTGGGTTTGCTTTTTCCTTTGAAAGCGTAGTTATACGAGCACACATTTTGCTCGTTGACGTTATAACGTAATCTCTTAGAACATAGGAAATAATTTGAAAGAAAATCACCGCCCCATCCTATAAAAAAAAAAAAAAGAAAGTAAAATCATCATTTCCAGAGCACGAAAAAAAGACAAGGTCTAACTTCGAAAAGGAATATTTAAATATATCGCTTACTCTGTCGATGATATCCAAAATATCCATGATCGATTGAACAGCAATTTTGCATACATGTTCGGAATTCACATCTTCTTTTAGTAAAGTATCGCGTACCATATAGCAAAGTCTCTGAGTATACATGCAAGATATGTTGAATAACTTTTGTATAAACATGTCCAAAATATCTTCGTCAAACTCAACGACATTAACGCAAGTGCACAGCGGCATCACCTGCGTATTAAAAATGTTTAATAAAATCAGGAGTTAGATTAAAAAATTATTAGCTATTTTATTACCATAATCATTAATGACTGATGTTCAAGCTTGCACTCAATCCCCAAGTCGACGTCGCACAGCCTGTTCAACTTTCTCCAGTATATTAACATTAGTTTTGATCCCTTAATCATATCGAGGATATACATTTTAGCGACTAGCATTGAGTCTATATATCTTATGTTCATGAAAAATGTGTTAACGGCTTCTGGATCGATAACTTTTTCAGTCGGTTTGCGCCCTTCTTTAAGTCGCATGAACATAAATAAATACATAAGTTTCATTATGTGAGCAAGGAATTTAGTGCTGATACAGGTTTCGAACAATCCCTTGATCCTGGCCTCCAAATTTGTTACAGATTCCAATAGATTTGGTATTGTGTTGTCCAAACTGACGAATAAAGTGTTCTCCATAATCGATGTGAGGAAATCTACCGTTGTAAGTAGCAGTTCGTTTTGATCTAAATAGTTATCTTCTAGGGTAGGAGAAAGCTGCGGACTTAATGTATTCTTCAATAACGGCTCTGCTGCCGCTAATATCACTTCTTCGCAAAACTTTTTATTCTCTGATTCAAGTAGTAGTAATTTCCAGATGAATTTTTGACTCTCTCTAGTCACGTATAGCGTGTGATTCGAATGGCAGAACCTTATCACATCTCTCCACGCTCCTTGTAAAAAAAATTAATGATTTTTATATTCAATTGGACAAAATCAGTGGACTCGGTTTTTATTATTTACTTTTCGTTAATTGGGAAAAAATGTTGATTCAAGATACAGGAGCATTTCTAATGGAGCATATTTTATAATATGGCATTAATAACGTTTTGTTTAAGTCAGTCAAACCAATTGCATCGAACCATGAAAGTACCGCTTCATTTATATTAGACTTGGCTTGTTTTTGGAAATAATTGTAAAATTCAACCACCCTTGAAGCAGTTAATTCATGCTAATTTAACCGGTATGGAAAGATATTTTTGAGAACATGTCATGTTTTGATACAAATCCTGAAGAACATGGCCAGATTAGATGAAAGAATTAGGAACATTTAGCGACACAGTCGGGTCTGCAAGATATTTTTAGGACATTGGACATTTTGAGAACATGATCGGTTTAGAAATGAATTTCTGAGGGAATGATGGCCAGTTTTCAAACAAATTCTCATGGACATTGCTAGTTTTAAAAGTAATTTCTGGGAACATGACCAGTTTCAAAACCAATTTCCAAAGAGATGGCCGATTTTGACGCGGATTTTACCGGAAATGACCAGTTTCCTAAGGATTTCTCAATGGCATGGCCAGTTTTTAATAAACTTCCAATAGGAATTGGCCAATTTTCGAACAAATTCTTAACGACATGGCCAATTTTGAAACAAACTCTTGTAAAAACGGCCAGTTTTAAGAAAAAATCTCCGAGAACATGGCCAGTTCTAAAAAAAATTCTTTGAGGCATGGCTAGTTTTGAGAATACCCAAAATCGGATCAGATTTAAAATAAACTTTGCTTTGGACATGTACGGTTCAAGAAAGAAGGATAATTTTCATGGTATGTTTTTAACGAATTGAAATTATTTGAAGCAAGTGAAATTGTACAAGATATGTGAAATGAGAATCCCAATTGCAACATGAGAGCATAAGTAACTCAATTTTGGCACATTGTGGACTCTGTCAGTATCCAAGGCACTCAGCTCACTGAGGTATTCCCTAGGCCTGGATTTCTATCAAACATGTCCATTGAGAATTGTATTCTCCAGAAAGCTCGATTCCCATTTGGGAATTACTAAAAATTAACCAGTAAGGAGAGTATCGGACTTTCTCTTTCTAAAATAAATGAAACATGTTCTTCGATGTCTCAGCCGGTAACGAAACAACCGAATCAATAATGGAGCCAATCGCACAGTGACAAAAACTCAGAAAAACTAAATCTCACCAGATTCCATGATCCACTGACGTCCACTTTTGTGATTAATGAACTCCAAGAGCATACCGGTGTATGCCATTTTGACCGAAGCCTGAAGATTGTTTTCCCTCAGTGAAAACGTGGTGGTAAGTTTTTGGAATACGCCTTCGCGATACCAGAAGAGAAAATATAATTCGTTTGCGCCGATAAGACCGACAAGTTTTAAAGTGAAAGTGATCACAGCTTGGCAAGGTTTTTTCTCCGCCGTCCAAGTCTTCAAAGCTTCTAGGACCCATTTTTGGAGTATGGATTTGTCGATGTCTTCGCCTTCTGTTTGACCTACGTAAAAAATATGAAAATATTATTAAAATCTGTACTCGGATCGATATAACATTTGTTCGCAAGCGAAGGGGTGAAAAATGCATCGGGATAAGCATTTGTAATATTTATTCATTTTAATTTCATCGACAACAATCAACAATCAACATTCAACGACATAATAAACAGAGAACATGTCTTACATGTTTTAGAAGTATTCTTGGCTATATGCGATAGTAAGATATCGAAATACGTTGTAGAAGCGATGGTGTAATCGGGTAGCAAGAAAAGTCGGAGAACTTGATTCAATTTTTCATTTTGGTTTGCCGATTCTACCGCGGCAGACATTTTAATATTATTATCTTATTTGTTATTTTTACTCAATCCAGCGGGATATATTTTTCTGTTTTCACTAATGATTGCCGACTGTTATGGTAAATTATTATTTTTGTTTTTTGTGTTTTTGTTCGTTTTCTTTCTTTTTTTGTTTTCCTCTGTTATGTTTGTTTGTTTTTTTTGTTTTTTTTTCTTTCTTTTTGTGTGTCTCTTTATGGCGAAATTATTCAACTCTTTTTAATATCTCGTTCAATCAATTTTAGGTTATGTTAAGCAATGTGAAAAATACGAAGTAGAGCGACAGTTTGTACTGCGCATCTGTTGCATTCGGAAAGTTTGCGATCTTATTGGTCGATTTGGTATTTATCGTTACTCCGATTGGTCCGTTACCTTATCTTGGATGCGTTCAGGCTCGAGCGAAAACAACACCTATTATGCATGCATTCGTAATGCGAACGCGATCGGCGATAACGGAAAAATTATTCGAAACGTCATGTGGTACTAGTAGAAGATGCCGGTGTGCTGGCGGGAATTTCAAATTCAAACTGGATATAGAATCGAGCTTTCATTGTTAAAAATGTCTCTGTAAAATGGACACATTGCCAATTGAACAATATGAAACTAAATACGTTTTTCAGTTGAAAAAAAATTTCATCCGAAATAGATAAGCGAATAAAAAAAAAAAAAAAACAGTTGGCTATTATTTGATGGAATTTATACAGCGATGCGCCTTATCGTATGCAATCTGTATAACATTTTGTTAGTATCGCTCTTCGTGCCGAAGTCACGAACTACTTTTGCCGGCAACAAACAAGGCGGGAATCGGTATGAATTTTGTATACGCGTTGACTGAAGATGTATTAGTCAACGGTGTATGTCGCCATACACAATTCAATACCTATTGCTGTAAAATGACAAATATACAGGAGTAGAAGAGTAACTTGCGTGAATCAGTAGCGTTGTTTGTAAGCAGTTTTTTTTTCAAGTTTGAAGTTTAAAAAGATGCGCGAAAGGTTGCCGCGCCTGTGGTAGGGCAACCTAAGTTGCAACAAAGTAACTCAGGCAGTCTAATCGCGGCGTTTGATTCGTGGCCTAATCAACACATCTGTCTACTATAATATTTAGCTATAGCTCTTATAAGAAACTGTTGTTTAAGATTTAAAATAGAGTTATGCAGAATTAAATCTGTTTTACGTAATGATAGATATCACACTAGATGATAATAATTCAAGGAAAAACTCGTTATAGGATTTCTCATGTTTATCAACGTTTTACGGATAGACACATTTTGGAAAATGAAATCAGTTTATTCGAGGCACTTTGTTAAATCTGAATAATTGTATTGCAAATATTCCCAAAAGTATTCTCAAAATATTAAGGACCTTATAATAGTACCCTCTACAAACCCTCGCGAGAGTCCTCTAATTAACAATTTCTAAAAATCTTCTTGTAATCGACTTTTACGAAAACTCTTGTTTCTTAGCTCTTTACCTACATAGGCGTTTTAGAGCATCAGAAAAAAAATCCGAAAAGATTGCATGAGAAGTCTTTTTGACTTACAATTAGTTTAAAGCACTTATCGACACTCGACAGAGAGCTCTAACGCAATTTTACGAGCTCCTCAAGATCTCTATAAGAGAACATTTGCAGGTTGATTGGGTGTATGCATATAAGTAACAGATTCTTCATGAATCTCTTCTGTTGTTTTTTTTTTTTTTTTTCTTCTTATAATCTCGCGTTCGTTACATGTATATGTATAAATACAAACACACAGCAGAGATTGTTAATCAAATTGTGTAGGATATCAACGTAAAAGGCATGGAGCCTTGAAACTCCTACGTATCAACATGTCACGTGGGCTGTATCCAAAGATATAATATACCTTACACGCATAGATTTACGGAGTTTAAAATGTGCGATGAATAAATTGAACTTGATTTAGTGATATTCTTGACGTTTTTCATATATTCTTAGCCGTCTCTCTATTATCGCAAATCGCAAAGCTTGTATTATTCTTGTTATAATTACAATAATAATAAATATTTATTGCGATGATGATTTGCAACTTATGTCTATCATTTCTCGATTTTTTTTTGTTCCCGTGTTTCTGTAGTTGAGAATACTTTTAAGTGAAATTTATAATTATAATGATAGTAAAATATATCTATGCAGTAAGTAGTTCCGTGCTTAAAGACGAGCAGCTGCACATTATCCCACATACATGTACTTACACAATTCTTACACTTATTTACTTATAGGTAGGTATATGTATATGTTACTGCAGTTATAAGGTATGGGTATAGACTACCTACGGATTTGCCGGACGAATTTTAATTATATGTTAATACCGGACGCTATTCAAGTCTGCAGAAGAGGGCATAAAACTATGCCACGCGATGTATGTATGTATGTATGTACTTACCTATATACCTGCCTGCGTATTATCCACTTTGTATTCCACACACTACTATAATGCGGTATATGACACATCTGTGTATCCAATGATTTTCGTATTTCGTTTGACTGCCTAATAACCTTATTCTTATAAGCTCGCAGGACAATTGACCCGAATCAAAAACCCTTCGCGAGTTGATTTAACTGAGAAGGTTATTATTCTATCATATTACGATATCAGTTAATTAATGAAAAATCATCTTATCATTTTTGGAAGCGTAAATCATTTCTGATTAAGTTGAAAATTTGGGAGTTCGAACGAGTTGAAAGTTGACATGTTTGTTATTTAAATATCCAATTCAGAATCCAACCGGATTGCAGCACGTCGAAGAAAATTCATTTGCGCTTATATATATATAAGGTTTTGCAATTAAATTCCACTTATAGCAATAACTCTGTAGGACTCTTGCCCCTGAATGTTTATTTAACTGTATTCTATTCCATTCTACCTCAAAATCGGATGCCGAATTCAATGAGTATCAGGCCGATCTTTGTAGCACTAGGGAAAGAATGGTAAAGTTGAAAGTTGGTGTCGCATTAAGAGTGAAAAATATACCGATCAGAATTGTTCCAGGGATGCCATTTCTACCATTTTCGCGATATAAAGAATATAAAAAAATTGAGACATCGCAGAATTTCAAGCCGAATCCAACGAGCTCACTGCGATCTTGGTATATAGCTTCACTAGATCACTCGGGTGGAAATTTGTCGTATATCTGTACTTATGACATCTGCATTCTGCTTATGACTTATGGAGATTTATGTACTTCAACCTTAAGGTGGTATGGTAGAGATCACTTTCAACTTAACCTAGCTAACATGAAAAATATGATTTTTACTGAAATTCTATCAGTTTTTATGACAAATGACCAGTATCTGCCAAAAAACTGAATTCATTCGTCGAGGTTTCGTTCGGATCGGTTGGGTAGTCATCGAGAAATTACGATTCGCGTTTCCGAGGTGACAACAATAATTGGTAATAATCATTCTTAGCTGCAGAGACTTCCGTTCGGAATTTCACGACTACCAATTGTCATCACTTCGAA
Source organism: Ametastegia equiseti (assembly GCA_963989295.1). Lineage (NCBI taxonomy): Eukaryota > Metazoa > Arthropoda > Insecta > Hymenoptera > Tenthredinidae > Ametastegia > Ametastegia equiseti. The sequence goes on from OZ022402.1 coordinate 4,887,276, forward strand.
AACGCGATTCGTAGTTTCTTCCAAACTATACAACCTACCGGAATGAAACTCAGGAAAATAATACTTCTCCACGGCAGAAATTGGCTAAGTATTTTACTGTTTGAACAAAAACGAATAGAATTTCAGTCAGATTCATATTTCCCATGTTAGCTAGGTTAGGTTCCAAAGCGACTTGTATCATGTCGCATCAAGACATAAATAATATTATCGAGGATGCGATATATCGATCTGGCTCTTTCTATTGTTGTACGACTTTTAGTTATTGTCAGACGTTAAGTTTTATAATTATTGCATAGCTGCAGAAGTTCATGTATACATACATAATATCGATCGTCATCTGATATCTGATCATCCGCAATTTTGCGGGGGCAATAATTGTGTCGCTTTTAAACTCCCTCCTCGCAGTCGCACGCCCACGACACGCATACGCTACGAATAAGCGCAAAACCCCCATATTTACTATACATCGCAGTTTCCCATAACAAGTTTTGAGCTTCGAACAGCCCAGCCTATAGCTCTGCAGGAGCATAACGAAAATACGTAGGTAGGTAGCCGCGGGAATCACGCGTGTAGGTGCGAATATGATACCGGGATAAGGTCAGGTTGCCCACGTATATTCATACCTACGTTTGCTGCAGGGGCGTATCGAGACACGAAAAGACACGAAAATAAAGCAAAAAAAAGAAAAAAAAAAAAAAAAAATTAACAAAAAACAAAAAACAAGTAAAATAAATTAAACGAGCGAATGAATGAATGGGATTATAATCGCGGATATATGTATAGTCGAAAAATGCAGATGGCTAAAGCCGGGATCACGATCACGTTAACTTAACGTAACGGAACGAAACGTATGAATGCCGTATTGGTTTTGGTAAGGACTCATGGGCTAAATAACTACGCCAAGCAATTTATATATTCGAGTATTTATTCCACGATGTGCTCTCGTCAAGAATCGATTGGGAACTGAAATATAATAAAACTAGATCTGAAGACAAAGTTTCTTATAGCTGCGTAATCCTTATTTGTGTATTATTCGGTAAACATATAATACATATATAATAAGTACTCGTAGTAAGAGCTTAGAGCCAGTATCTTACACATTATAATATAACTTATTATTTAGTTAGCTGGTGCTGTTCGATTTATTTTGCTTATTCCAATATGCCGGAACTTAACTTAACGGAAAAGGTAAAGGAAAAATTATGAAGTCGATAACGAATCTGTAAATTTTTTTTTCAAAATTTCGAAAAAATGAAACATCGCTCTAATTTCTGCCAAAACAATGTATTGATTTCTAAAGTTTCGTTCCGATTAGTCGAGTGGTGTAGGATTTTTGGCTCTCCGCGTTTTCGAGGTGATAGCGCGGTTCCGACATTCATACGTTCCGTTCCGTTCCGTTACATTAAGTTACGTTCCGTTCCGTTCCGTTACGTTAAGTTACGTTCCGTTCCGTTACGTTAAGTTAACGTGATCGTGATCCCGGCTTAACGTTGCGCAAAGATCTATGAAATAGGAGAAAAGAAATGAAAAAGAGTATAGGTATGTAACAAAAAATGTAAAATTGATATACCTATCATGTAGGTGTTGCAGAACAAGTGGAGACGAATTGCACGCGCGGTTTTTAGATACGATGCGCAAAAAAGCAATCGTCCTTACCGCGTTTCCACGCCCGTGATCGCAATGTAGGTAGGCCGGTATAGGTATACGATACACATAGGTATATTAGTGTACTGTGTATGGTATAAGATCGCGGGAGAGCGAGAGAGTGCCGTGTCGCGTAACGTGTAGGTAACTGGCGCACGCAGGTATATTCGTACGCACACAGATGCCTTAAGTACACGCAGATCACGTACAGGGTGTGCTTTCACAAAACCAGATGACCAGATCTCTGTACATTGTATAGTATTATATTCATTCGTCTGCACTTTTCAATATTATACGCGCAATTTGTATACACATATATTTATCAAGGGGACCATATAGTACCAGTTTATGGTTTTGGGAATACGAACTAGGTAGTCCAAAATTCATTCTGTATATTTAACCGTTTTCATATTTGCCAAATAAGATTGTCGAGGCTTGCTCATTTTGTTCGGGAAGAAAATCCTCATCACGTGAACGAGGGAATTTTTTAATGTTTCTGTTTTGGTCAAGTTATTTATGCAAATTACAGCTGGCTCAAATTTTGAAAACTTTATGGATAATTGACTGTAAGTTTTTAAATAGTTAATTTTTTTTTCTCCAAATTCCTTCGTTCATATATTGGTGAGGATTTTCTTTCCGAACAAAATGAGCCCTCAACGACCTTAATCGGATCAACGGTGCTTCAAAATCCTTACGACACAGTTTTGAGAAGAGAACATCTTTTTTTTTTTTTATTAATGTGAAATGAACGTTTTTTATAATGAATAAATGAATTCTGGTGTAGTTTAAATTTCTGTGACTAAGATGTACGCTGTTCCCCTCAAATTTTTTTCAAATCAAGCTTCAACATCCGAAGATGGATATATTTGAAAACCGCAAATTTTTGTCGAAACGAGATATAAGATTATAACGGATCACAATAGAATGTTACTTGGTATTAATCTGACACTATTTGAGATTCATTTGACACAGCGAGGAATTTTCGTGCATCAACTGGTGCTGATTTTTCTAATGAACAGAAAAATTGTTCTACAGTGATCCGCACGCCGATGGAGTTCAACACCGCAACTTTTTGCGGCGTGGGATTATGAAGTTCCGGATTCCAATGGTTATAAGAACGGTTGAAATTCCGAATTTATTCAAGACGTGATTCTGAGTTTCTAGAAACGCTAGAGTTAATGTAGACAACTCAAAGATCCGAGAGTTGAAAACTCAGAAAGTACGAAAATCCGCAAATTTAAGAAAAACATAAGCCAATTCCGAGATCCGGAGTTTATTGGACTTCCGGATCTTCAGCTTTTGGAAATTTGCACCTCCGGTGTTTTTCGATTTTTAATTTCTCAAATTGGCCACATAGATTTTCGGGAAAATAATCTTTCTAAAAACCGTCAGTCATTGGTATGAGAATTCGGGGTTCTTGATCTTTCTCAGCTTCTGAAATTCGAAATATTAATCCAGCCCCTTTTTTCCATTTCGATTTTTCACTTTTAGAGAAAGTAAACCAAGTTCAAAATCGATTCTCTCAACCACTATTATAATCGGTTTCGATTCAAAAACCCGTTGTATATGAATTTGGGGACACCGCATTGGTCTGACTCGATCTAACTCTAGTATCAAGATCGTCTCGAAAACGTGCCGCGATAAATCGATTGCGGGAAATTGAATGAAATAATTTGTCTATAATATGAAATACAATGAACAAAAAAAAAAAAAACGAAAAAACTGAACATTCGTTACCCACACGTATATTTGCAAATGGTCCAAAGCAGAGAAGCTGGCGATGGAAAAACCAAGAGAATAAGAAGAAAAAAAATTGCCGATTTATTTGTACACCGAGGAAAATTTTGTATGTAAATATCGATGGGTCCGCAGAATGAAACCAGCTACGTCAGGAGTTGTTTGAAAAAGTAACATATCTTAAGTTTTGTTTGAAAAATCAGCTATCTTAAATTTTGCTTGAAGAGAGTGACTCTGAAACCGCTCTGTAGTTGCATGATAAGTCAATAGCGTTACAGAGCGGTTTCGCAGAGTCGCTCGCGAAATAGTTGCTTTCTGAAGCAATTAAAATTTGATATGGCTGTTTCTTCAAGTAACTTCTGAGATTATAGCTACGGTTATTACGCGGAGCTATCAATATATAATAATAACCAGACGACACCCAGTAGATTCATAATACTACATAATATTTGAGGCCCCGAAGCGTATATTGCCTGCCGGTTTCTGGTCATAAGGTATTCTTGGAGTAGGTATACATATATACATAGGTATATATATACATATATATAGAGGTATTATTCAGCGCACTTGTTTGAAAAGCACTCTGCCCAGGTTGGCGGGTTTGGATCCAACCGATCGCCGTTCCGTTCGTTGATGTTCGGGAACGGCCATATCCACCTATCTACCAACCTACCTACCTTAAGGCACAAGTCGCCAACATCGGTATACCTATCAGTATCGCGCCTGCGCCTATAGCAAGATGGCCGTTACCCACAGAGTAGTTAGAATGTCTCTGGACGTCGTAGTCGGAGGATCAGGTGCTGCGGTATAGCCAGCCTGAGCACAGGTATCGGTTGCCTCGCGTGCGTACTTTACATACATGTAACATACATCGTTAACGGGTGAAATAGTTTAAGTGGACCACCGCACTGAACCAAATCAAACCAAACCAAAACTAAACCACATATAACTTCATCATGCGTAACAAGTTCGCGCCGCGATGATATATACGTCTGCATACCGATCTATACCTTATCATCATCTTCGTTCTTCTTACTTTTATTATTATTATTATCATTATTAATATCATTATCATTATTATTCAAATAAACAAACGTGAAACAGCTGCTGGTTCAAATTAGTACAAACGTATAAAAAAAAAATTTTTTTTAAATACATATATATGAAAATCGTGCGCATCTGTTCGCCGATCTTATGTTATTATTATTATTATTATTATTTTTTGTTTAAATCAGAAGTGAAATTATTATCGATTCTTCTTCTAGAAAGCGATTTTGAATTCTTATATGCTATTTCGAACCGATTTGATACATAGAAATCGGTTGAGATAGTAAAAGTTTAAAAGATCGTGTGATCGGTAAAAATAAAAAAATAAAAATAAAATAAAAGGATAAAGAAAGGAAGAAAGAAAGAAAGATCATTAAGGGTAAAATAGATTTGTGCGCGAAGTGGATTTAACATTGAATCTAATATATAAGAAAAGTTGAATGAGCGATATATAAGAAGAGTAACTGCCAGCAGCAGATCGATCCATAATCGTCATCGTAGCAGTAGCAGTTATAGAGCAGCAGCGTATCGCAAGAGCTGGAGCAAGTGAAACTTACCGATTTCTCTCAATCGCGGGCGGCGTATACTTATAGTCGAGCTATCCGTTGAAGCGAGAGAAGTTATAGGATAGTAGGATCTAGTAGCCTGGAATACCATAAGCTCTATAGACCTACCTACCTACCTACCTACCTGGGCGGTTAAAGTTGCATCCGCTATACTATATACCTACGCGGGATTGCGTTACAATCGAGATTTCCTCAAGGTGAACGCGTTTATTCTCGGACGCTTCGCGATCCACTGACTTCGATGCGTCTTCGTATCTACTATACCTACTGTGCTAATCGGTTTGTCGATCGGCTAACAATCTGAGATTATATATATATATATCTATATATATATATCTGCCCAAAAGAGAGAAACATATAGGTATAGCTAGTAGAGAGAAAGAGGCATGATTGCCGAGTATTTTTAAAGTCCGGTGATTTCAACGCACGAATTATCCCGGTTGTTTGAAAAAAAAAAAAAGAAGAAGAAGAAGAAGAAAAAAGAAAAAAAAAGAAAGAAAGAAACAGAAATAAAACCGTTGAAATTCCGCGCGCACTACGATCGGGGCCCGACCCTCAGCTCGCGGACCGCGATCGCCGTACCGTTTCCCTCCGAGCTCGTTCGCTTTGGGTTTCTACTTTCTTAATTCAGCCGCCTTTCTATACGCGTTTGTATACTCATATACAATACTTCTACTTACTTACTTACTTACTTACTTACATTGACGAGAACCGCCCATGGCTCAGCCACCGCACACACCGGTTTGAGTTTAAACCGCGAAGCTGGTACCTGCAGCACATGCGGTGCGAGATACAAAAAAGTCCATACCGTGCCGGTTTTTTTTTTTTTTTTTTTTTTTTTTTTTTTTTTTTTTTTTTTTTCTCCCCCATTGATTTTCCTTTCTCAGTTATTTTTCTCTATAACAGAAAACGACTGTGTAAATCAAAGACACTGTTGAATCAACAATAAATTAAGAATAAAGACAATTTTCTTATTATTATTATTATTATTTTTTTAACGAAACAAAAAAATCAAATAAAAAACATATAACAAAATGTATCGGCCAAATTTTTACGAAAGCACGTGCCTGAGGTGCGCGCAGACAGTTTATCAGGTTGACAGGGTGGGCCCGTTGAAGGACTTCACATTCTTTCACTCGGGTTGTTTCAAGTGCGCGGTATGTGGTACCAAGTTGACTCTTAAGACGTACTACAATAACCAACATACTATCAATGACAAGGAAGTGTACTGTAGCAGTCATGTACCAAAACCTGGGCCTGGTACCCTCGATGGATCCAGTGTTGGTATCAGAAGTGCACTTAATGTACCACGCAGCGGATACGTCAACGAACAAATTAGAGCCGGTGGACCTTCTCCGCGAGGACTCTATCCCCAAGGGTAAGAAACTTTACTGGATAATCGCGAAAAGGGCCTTAAAGACAGTTTTTTTTATGCCTTTTACACGTTTTTGGGGCCTTGCCAAGATTTTTGGGACTTTTGCCGATATTTACCTCGGGATTAGATACAAATTTTCTTCTCTTATTTTTGAACGAAAATTTTAATTGGGCCTTACATTTTTTAGGCCTTATCTAGATCGAGACTTACACAGATTTTTGGTACTTTTTTAAAGATTTTTATCTCAGGATTCGAGAGAACTTTTCTTTTACTATTTTTGAACGAAAATTTTAACTGGGCCTCAAATTTTTTGGGTCCTATGTAAATTGGGACTCACACAGAAAATTTTCACCTTATTCACTTAGAGGGTTGGGTAAAACTATTCGATTACGGTGTTTGAACGAAATCTCGAGTTGGATCTCATGGATATTCTTTCGGGCCTTATCTAGAATTTTTTAGCGTTCGATAGATTTGATCTCCTTGACAGGTTGTACGGGACTTTTCTTTTGGTATCGAAAAAAATTACGTCCCGGTTGTGTGAAAATTTCGTTTGGGCTTAGTTCAAATTCGGATTGCAATTTCTAGCACCGTTCATCTGGATATCGTGCAAAAATTTTCCAACGTTATATTCTATAGCGTTTTTTGGTAATTGGAAATCATGAACATCCGGCAGGGGAAATTTCAACTGGTTTTGGATCCATTCAGCTTTTTCTTAAGATGTCATTCAGATTTTTTATTTGTTATGTTTTGGTCTAGTAGATTTGACATGATTTTTCACTGCACCTGCCTCTATGAAACCTTCTCCTGGGCCCCCTTCGAATTTTAGAGAATTTGGTATCCAACTTTGTCGAGTGTCGTTCTGCAATTTGACCTCATGAAGATTTTCTTTGAGCCTATATTGTGGAGAGTTTTGTTTTTCGTTTCTTTTTGGATCTCTTATACAGAACCTATGAATTTTTTATTTTCACAAGAATTCCTTACTGTGTATTACATTTAACCTAGTGGATGAAACGAACTTTTCACAACACTTATTGTTAATATCTAGTTTTATATATTTCTAGACATTTGTCTTATGCTGTGTGAATCTGAATCTTAATTTTATCTCATATATTGTTTAGATACGACCACATGGATTCACCGAATAATCATCACCACGGTCGTAATTTGAACGGTCACGGTTCTCCGCCACCGACGAACTCCTCGCACCGTGGGGACTCTAATTATCAAAATAATTCGAGTGGTCTCGGTGGTAACTCGCCGTACAATCACAACAATAATTATGGCGGTGACGGCTATCAATACGGTAGATTCGACGCTAGCGCATTACACATCGCTCATGCACTCAAACAAACTGAACTTCAAAAGGGGTACAGCAAAGCCAGAGAAAAACCTATCGACTACTATCTCGTAAGTAATCAATACCATATACCAAAGATCTTGATTCATTTTATCGCATATTTGAGGTTATACCAGACGCTTATTATCTCACCTCGAAAACGCAATTTTTATTTTTACCCAAACAACACAACCGATCGAAGTAAAACTTCGAGTATCAATTGTTTACGCTGGCAAAAATTGGCTGGGTACTTTAATTTTTCAAAATATAGAAATTTATTAACACGTGCGTGTATTACCCTAACCTAACCTGAAAAGATGTCAAAGAAACGATTTTTTTTTTTTTGCATCACGTCGTAGTCATATATATGCAACAGACTATACACGAGTATAGATTAAAGGAAGTCGATATAAACGAACGATCCAGAATCTCGGTGAAAGTTCTCGGCTTTTAGCCAGCCAGGCGTTAATTCCGGTACACAGGATCATTGTAAACCTGCATTTAGTAATAGCTTGGCGAAAACAGGATTTTAAAAATAAAACTAAAGAAAGAAAAAAATTATTCTTCAAATTCCTCTTTAACATTCTTTTATCCTCATAGTACGAATACAAGTATATGAAATAAATAATTTCAAATTAATCCGGCTGCCTGAAGCAATTGAGACAGAAAAAAAAAAAAAAAAAAAAAAATTGAAAAATTTGAAAAAAAAGACAAAAAAAAATAAAAATCGCCTGTAGATGGCCTAGAAACGGACGGTGCCGCGTCACCGTAGCAGCCTCCTTGCCTCGCGCCATGCTTCTGTATCCACAATGACGTAACAATCCGGTTTAGACTTTGGGCCTGAACGATGATGTTTTGGACACCTACCTATGTATGTACTTATATGTATTTGTAAAAGAATATATATCTATAGAGCCGCAGAATGTCTCATCCTAATAGGTCTTAAGATCAGAGACCGACCCACCTGATACTTTAAATTTAAGAACCTACATACCTACCCACTTTCTCGCAGTTGGCAATTCGGATTTTATGGATATTTATACGCAATTATTGATATCAAGATGCGCGCGCCTCTTGTGGGTTGCGGAGATTCGACGTACTGCAATGAAAAATGGCTCTTTGGTGTTCACCTCGAAAAAGCAATATGTAATTTCTTCTGAACCGAACTGACGATCAAAACGAAACGTATGGTGACTGATGTTTTATTCTGGCAGAAAGTCGCCAATTATTTTATATTTTTGAAAAAGTTAAATGAAAAATTTTTAGGTTAGGGGTAAAGAGATTAGATAATGAATAGATGCAAGTCTGAAAAAAATTTATACAGTAACGAAATTCTTGCGCGATTCTTGCTTGAATAAAGTATCAATTTTCGAAGTTTCAATTCCAATCGGTTTGGCTGTTCGGGAGAAACTACAAATCGCGTTTTCAAGGTGTGCGACGAACCGCGAACTTTAAACGCGCGTTCGATTAGTTTCGAAATTTTTAAGAGTTTCAGCAATTTATATATATGAGCTTTGACTAATTTCGAGATATATGTATATGATTATCGATTAGGCCAAATGAACGATGATAATTACAATTCTTTAGATTAAATGGCGTAATTTAAGTCGGAAGATAAACCTCGAGTCTTGATAAAAAAAAAAAAACAAAAAAAAACCAATAGGGGGAGTAATAGCTAAATATGTAATAATACATTATCAGAGGAATGGGTACTACATTACAACCGCACCAAGGATACATATTTGCTTATCCATGGTATACCTACATGCATCTGTATAAAAAAAAAAAAGCAAGAAAAAAAGGGTAACGCGGTTCGCTGCACTTCCGGTTTTTCACGCACCCGGAAAGGTACTTAATGTAATAATACCTGAATTCGTATATATGTATGTATAATATAATACTTACTTATATATACATAAAATCCATCTGTACATATATGTACAGTGGTATTTTATGGACTATATCATATGTATATATCTATAAATGAATATTATTACAGCAATTATTATACTACTAGTCTGCGCGAGAATATATTATTAACAGCATACATATCTTATAAGTTGTGATATAACTATAATTCATTCATTCATACACACAAATTATTTAATCAATTCAAAGGTCAATTCAGTCGATTTAAATATCATAAAATTTGATTTTTTCGTACAAATTTTATACGCCACATTTCGTTTGAAAAAAATCGTCGTTTGTCCCAAATTGTGCGATGAGAATAGAACATATAGTGATTTGAAATTCACTACATTAGTGCGGACCAAATAAAAATTAAATCCGAAATTTAGGAAGGAAAATTCTAGTTCTTGCTAACGAGATTTTTGTTCTTAATTTGATTTACTATATATTGTACATGCACAGGTATTATAGTTTGGTTAACAATACAAAAAAAAAAACAAAAAAAAAACATAGAATAAGAAAATTGCGCAATAGCCCGTATAGAATTGTTACGTGATTATATGGATAGTTTCTCGCAGTGTTATTCAGATCGTATTTTGCACTATTTGTATAGATATATTTTGTATATACTTTAAGGATATATACAGTACAGGTATTCATTGGAAGCTTTTTGTCTGCGTGACCTCTAACGAGATTTATATACATAACGCGATACAAACGTAACCGATAGAACGTTTTATGCTATTAGAGTTAAAAATAGAACTATATTGTCAATTTGTACGAAGAGAAAAAAAAAAAAAAGAAAAAAAGTGGAGCGGTTTTTATCAAGATATTATACTTATCTATTACTAGATTTCAATTTCTAATTTTTATCCTTATTATTTATATTCAGTTTTTAGTTTATTTTTTTAATTCTTTCAAGATGATTAATTATACCTTATATTACTAATTTATATTCATTTAATTTAAGAGTTTTATTTTTATTTTTCATTTTCTACAAGTTTAGGGGTATATAGAATTATGATTGTAGGTTGATCATCTAATTTTAAGTATTCTTTATCAGGGGGGGTTACGTTCTGTATAAGCTCAAACAATTTCTTATCAAGTAAGTTTAGCTATTATTTTAATATCTTTTATTTTTTTATTTTTTTATTTATTGAAAGACACAGATTAATAGAATTTTATTATATTCAAAAATTTATAATTTGAGTGATATACTCGTAGATCGATTATTCCATACCTATTTTTAAGTATAAGCTCAAAAATAATAGAACACATACGTCGTATATTCGTTATGGTGATTTGTGAATGAAAGTTTGTCCTCAATCCAGAAACCCAGAAAACCCAGTTACATATATACAACTTACTAGCAGGTTGCTGCACGCATATCAGGCGCGTATAAGAATTACATACCGAACACCAAATACGTGTCGTGCGGGCCTCGACCCTGCCGCCCTCGCCCGCGTCATGCATTGCATTCAAAATAACCGATCTGATGATCAACATCGAATACAAACGAATTGATCTGTTTTTACGGTCTCACCTTAAACTCTACTCTCTTCGAACACTTTCGTAAATTCCAATATACGTCTCAAAACCGTAGACAAAAAAAAAAAAAAAAAAAATTGATCAACTATGTGCAGGAACAGTGAAAAATAATTTTCCTTTAGTATTCCGCCTACATTTTTTTCTCTCTCAATACAAAATTGCCATGGTGAAAATATTTAGCTACGAATTTGTATAAATTTGAGTAGAAATTGCGAAAACTTTTTCAGTTTTACAGATAAGGAATTTCGTGATTTTTTTTTCCTCTTTAGATCGATGGAAATAACTATTTCTGAGCGAAAACAATGAAAGACTGCCTTTTCTTTTTTTTTTTTTAGAAAAAACACAAGATTTGAATTTTCCTAGAAATTCGTGGCAATTGGCGGGATTAAAAATGTCTTCCAGGGTCCAGAATTATCCAAAATTCAATGAAATGAGCCATGAACACTAACCCTTTCCCGCTGCGTAGTTTGCAATGGGACGGACAGGTGAATACGTAAGGCTAGTTCGGCCGGATACTCTCAGCAATTCTCTCGCAGTAGAAACCATACGGCGCGGAGTATGATATAGACCTAGGGCCCTTCAATGTTCAATCGGATTTTCCAGATATAGCCGCACTGTTGCATAAGTATCTGCAGCTGGATATGGCTTTGAAGTAGTATTAGTACTTAAAAAGCCCTAAGTATCTTCAGAAATGTGCTTATAGTAACTGGACATACTTACTTGCATAAGAAATACACTTAAAATTCTAGTTACTGGTATACTATTGGCTGTCCAGCTGTGACTGGGTACTATTTTCATGGTGTACAGCTACCGGTGAGTCAAAAGTACCAGTAGTTGGACAGCTTGAGAATAGCAACAAGTAACTGAACAAGGATGAGTTCCATATAGCTTATAACTACTATAGTACCATTATTGTATAGTGTCCAGCTGCCGATACTTTTACCTCACATCCGAATGAGGATAAATAATTTTTCGATTCACAGGTAATGTGAAACGAGACGGATTGTGCGATACCTAGACTCAGGGTTTTATAGCGTAGTTACTAGACCTCGAGCTATTAGGTATAGTTTTTCTATATTTATATAAAAAAAAACAACAATATACGTTACATATATAATATAATATATAAAGCAACAAGTATAATTATGTAACGGCAGTTGGTAATTCCGCGAGTCAGAATTATCGCCATGATAGATTCAAGGTGCTGCTAAGAAGCCTTGACCGACACGAAAGCTGCATACATTATAATACTATCTACGTATACACAAGTGCGTACATAACCTAGTGCGTATATATACATAGTATTCAGTTACATATACCTATCTAAAGACGGTTTCACATTTCTTATATACGTAGATGATGATACTTGTTTTGTTTCCATTGATGGAGTATGTATATAGTATATACATACCTATAGCACCGGGTATAGATAATTTTATTTATTATTCACACAACCTGTTAATATGTGATATTATGCATATACATAGGTATCTATACAATAGTATACAACGGTATTCGAACAAAAAAAAAAAAAAAAAAAAAAAAAAAAAAAAGTACTTTTTGCCAATATTTATACATATATGTTTAACAATCTCACACACCATATATTATATCATTTTTGACGAAGCAACCAGAATTTTTGCACATGCCTACTAGCAAATTTGAAAACTTTCAAATATCAAACGATTTTTACATTATTTATAATTTTAATATCATTTTTAATATATTCTGCAATTCATATATACGAATAAAAAAAAAAGGATAGATCATGAAAGAATCTTTATCATGTATGAAAAAATCCATGGAGTAAATTTCTACTCCTGCAGCAACTTTTTAACTATAACATTCCAAACGTTACCTTATACGTATACATTTTCATACAAAAATTCTATTTTTTAACAGACAAATTTTTGCTCTCTATCAAAAATCGTTATTCTGATCAGTTGGATTCGATGAATGAAAATGCAATTTTTTTCTGGCATACTTATACGAGAGAAGCTAAAATTGTTGTAAAAATTTTTTTTTAATCTGTAAAATAATAGTTTTGCTGTAAGAATAATACAGTTTTGACTTCAATGCATTCAGCGAACAGGCGAGCTGGTTGTTCCTCGTCAGGTTGAATTATTTCCGGTTGCGGTACTTTTGCCCATTTATACGTAGGTGTACATATATATATATATATATACTTATATACAACAAGGCTGCAGTGCTCACATTGTAGATGTGTCGCTTGTATATGTAGGCGAGGTTCGCGCCGCTGGTTAATTAAGGAATGATCGTTAGCGTCTGGGGTATACATACTTATATACATATATGCCTATATACCTAATGTGCAACTATAAAACTTTATATACCTACCAAGATAATCCTGCGGGGCTCCCACGCGCTCGGCAAATATCAAACTAATTAAACTAATTACAGTTTCTTATTATAACCGTACCTATAACGCTCTAATATTATTATATATAGGTATATATATACTTTGTACATATATAAGGTACCTATTTAGATATCTGAGAAATCGGGAATTAAAACGATATACATGATCCTCTCGGTGAAAATAATTCAACGAATTTTCTCTGCGAAGAAATTTCAACCACTCCTCAATGACATTGGCCAGAAAATACGATTTTTTTAATGAAAATCTTATACGGAATTGTACCATTTTTATTTTATTCAAAGTCAAAAATCACCAGACGCTATTTAATTTTTTTATGAAAGACTTTATCAAATTTTCGAATTTAGATGAAAATTTCTATAACAGATATTTGTAGAGATATCGCTGCATACAGTCGAACATCGCGTTAGTTAAACCTCCCCTTTGCGGACTAGTTCCCCTACTACTCGCAATTGAACTCTGCGCATGCGCACAAGAGCCCTCACCCTACCCGTGCTTGTCACCGCATAACTGCGCATGTCCGACTCGTGGACGGCGCATGTCCCTACTACAGTTTGACCATTTGTCGAAGTGGGAGGGGAGCGAGATCCACCGGTCGAGAATTTTCACTAGATTATGCGAGGTTCGACTGTAGGTATTTGAATTGATTTATTTATACGTTGTAGATTGATTATATATGCCCCTCAAGTGCCTGAAATACATACGTACAATTATTATACATCTATTATGCGTATATTGATACGTTGTTTTTTTTTTAATTTTTTTTTTTTTTTTGTATTCACTTATACGCGTTTATATGTATATAAGTACCTATATAACGATCATGTATCTATGTAGTTAAATTGCGAAGCAACGGAGGATACGGACACGCGAGTGCCCCTGCGGCAGAGCGTAACAACGATAAACGTGTAGAGGATCTAATAATCTATTATTTTAACGGTTTTTTATGTATATATATATATATATATATATATATATCCCTTCTTTGGGTACGGAATGATACCTAGGGATATGTTACATACACCCAGACTATTCTTCCTACTGAAAATTTCTACTTCTATGAATTATTCTACGAATTTTCTATATCGAAATCCAATTAATATTTTGTAATTTTTTCTCTTTTCCTCTTCAATTTATTGAAAAATTGTAGTTTTTGGTGAGAAAATTATGGCAAATCCCGTGGTTTATCAATCAAAAAAAATTTTCAAAATTACGTACAGTTTATTTCATGGAAATTCGTTGACCTTATCGATTCTACAAAGACACGTAATAAGAAATGGTATACAGATGGTCCTGAAAATTCGTATGCATATTATTTATTTATTTATTTATTTATTTATTTATTTAAACCAGTAATCAATTACAAGTTATAGAAATAGCACAAAAATAGCTCAACAATAACTTGTAATCCTTGAGGTATTAAAAGTACCTATAGCATGAGCAGCTGGTTTACTTGAAACTAAATAACTACTAGATAAAATAATCGGTACTGCAATATTTTCACTGAGGTATGATCATCATTTTTGAAACGAAGATAAGAGAAAATAATAATGAACGTCGATTCGTCCGATACAAAAAGATACTATATATATATATATATATATATATATTGATAGAAGAATGAAAAAATAAAAAATAAAAAAATAGGGAATTAGTTTTTACTTTCAATCCTGTAATTGATATATGTGTTCTCAATAGACTGCTATATACATGTACAGGTATATATATATATATATAAATATGTATGTATTTGTGTACATAGTATAATTGCCTAAAACTATCATCTCAGCTAATTGACTCTCTGTACGTATGTAAACGCGGACATATAGGTAAATATATATAATGTATAATATAGCATGGGTATTATAATATTATGGGAAGATCGCGATCTATTAACACATACGAATTAGGCACGCTTTGGATAACGATCGTTGATTGGAACGATCGGCTATAATATCTCGATTCCATACGATCAGAATTGCGTGCTTAACGACTCCAGTATAATTAACATATATGTATATGCGGTTGTTGGTAATGTATGTACCTATTTCGATACGTACAAAACTAAATATATAGGATGTATATATATAAATGATTAAGTATATATATATACAGGTGTGAAAGGGAAGATAAAATGTTTTTAAAAAAATGTATGAACGAGAAAAATGTAGAATTGAAGAATCTGATAGATGAGCAAAAATGAAAAATATTAAATATATAGATGCTGAAAAAAAAGGATATCGTCCTCTATTTTGTATAATATATAGATAAGTATTGTATACATACATAGACGTACATACATACATACATACATACATACATATACGTGTAACGTAACTGGGTCAACTTTCGTTGCGGTCAAAAGCGATCATGAGGAAGAGGACCACGACGGTGAACATGGGAATTCAATATTTGTCATATGTTACCCCATACATGTAAACCTATAACCTTCGTATGAACTTCAAACATGTACAATGTACACATACGTATATAAATATATATATGTATATTTATATTTCTTTGTATATATATATAAGTAAAAAAAAGTTCTATTGTATGGGGAATTCCGGATATGCGAATATAGGTATATATTATATATACATATAAATCGACCCTAATTTATTCAGCCAATTTATATACGTACACACATACATATGCATATACATAGATGAAATGTACGCTACATGTATTTTGCGTATAGGCTCGTAATGATATATTGTCTAGAACTAGCACTACTGCTATAAGTTACTATATATATATATATATATATATATATAAGTATGTGTATTGTATGTACTATGCGGAGATTATTATTGCGGTGATGCGTTACGCGTCCTCGAATCCCACATGTGGGACATGTAGGTATATATACTATATGTATATACATATACCTGTCATCATTATGCGTCCAAAGCACGAAATATGGGGCACGCAGGTATATTGACCGATTCATGCACCTTTGAACCGATTTATAACTATAAAAGTGGATATATATACATATATATCTTCTACATTCATAAGAGTGTAACACATTCTTGAGGAGAATAAATCCGTTGCAGGATATTTTGAAAGAACTTGTATTTTTTTCAGAGGAACTCTGACTTTTCGTAGTTTTTCATTTTTGGATATTGTAATTTTTTTTTTTTTTTTTTTGTACAATTTTATCGACAATAATATGAAGAATGATTTTATTTTATTAAGAAGAATGATTATTATTCATGAAAATTATTCATGAAAATTATTCATGAAAATTTTATGATTTTTAGCGATAAGTTTCAACATTTTGTCAGAAATAAACAAAAAAAACCTAAATTTACTCTGAATTAAACTTTAACCTTGAATAACTTTTGAATGAGTGAATTGATCGAAAAATGATAAGAGACCTTTTCTGTAGAGCAACTAATTTTCTATGAAAATATGTATCGCTCATCCCAGCATTTTGATTCTAGACCGAAATATAAAATTCCAAAATTTGAAATTTTTTTTTCCAATGTTATTTCAATGGGAAATAGAAATCTGCGATGAGCGACCTCTAAATATTAATATTAAGAGCTCTCCTTTTAACAGGCACCTTTTTACACCTCCTGGAAGGTATAAATGAAATTGTTTCGAAAAAACAAAAATAGTCACTTTATTTGAACCAGTCTAATGTATATGTATGTATGTATGTCTAAGGCATGTTCGTATTGTATATGTAATACGCATACATATATGTATGTACCGGCAATAGTACTACAGCGCCCTTTACATATTGTTCGTTCATCCCAGCTCCTCGCGGAAGACGAAAGGGGCAATTGAGGCGAATAAAGGTGAGGCAAGGTAGTGAGCCAAGGTAAAATAAGGTGAGGTGAGGCGAAGCGTAGTAGATATATAAGTATATATATATATATGTATGTATATATTCCTACGTGCCCACGTACCCATAGATGTGTATTTATATGCATAGGTACATGAGTACACACAATTACATACAATTACATAGAAACATACGTACGTCTTATACATATGACATATATATATATATATATATTTACATACACATATGTATAAGTATACTTTATACGTACACATTTGTATGTACATGTATACTACAGTAACTCGGGCTCGAGGGGCTATTCACTTCGATTTTGGGTGTACAGGTGACTTCCGACTTCCAAAGACTTCCAAAGACTTCCAAAGACTTCCAATGACTTCCAAAGACTTCCAAAGACTTCCTAAGACTTCCAAAGATTTCCGAACACTTCCAAAGACTTCCAAAGACTTCCAAAGACTTCCAGTTGCGTAATATAAGGAATTCTTGGAATTTTAACCGAAGACTTCCAAAGACTTCCAGTTGCGTAATATAAGGAATTCTTGGAATTTTAACCGAAGACTTCCAAAGACTTCCAGTTGCGTAATATAAGGAATTCTTGGAATTTTAACCGAAGACTTCCAAAGACTTCCAAAGACTTCCGAAGACTTCGAATGACTTCCAAAGACTTCCAAAGACTTCCAAAGACTTCCACAGACTTCCAAAGACTTCCAAAGACTTCCAAAGACTTCCAAAGACTTCGAATGACTTCCAAAGACTTCCAAAGACTTCCAAAGACTTCCGAGACCAGTGTACATAGGACTTCCCAAGTGAATAGCCCCTCGCTCGGGCTGCATTCCAGTACACTTTCTACTCGCGTACTAACACTGATATAAATATACATGTACGCACCTATGTAGTACCTATATATTTATGGGGAGGTCCATACGAAATCGGAAATTCGTTGTCCACTACCTCTCTTCGATTTTGTTGTGACTTGGTGAATTTCGGAGGTATATATAGTTGGAAGAAAATTGTCTGCAAAGTATAAAAATTCTACCGCCTATAGGTTTCGAGAAACAGAGGACTCAAAATTTTTGTAAGTTTTTTTTTGAAAACGCCATAGCTCAGAACCGGCGTATGGTATATCTTGAAACTTAAGTAGGCTAAAAGTTTAGTAATTGAACGTAGATTCGAATGGTTTTAGCGTGAAAATCATATTTAAAAAATTTATTGTTATTTGAAATTTAAAATTCTGAAAAAATTCTCTAAAATCAAGTGTCAAATATCGAAATTTTTAAGCTTATAAATCGAAGAGAGGGGGAAATCGCGGTCTCCCATACAAACCTAGCTGGGCCCGCAGACCATATTTGGGACTCTTATACTATATAAATATATGCGGGTAAATTTTGACTTCTACATGCCAATCGGCATGCATATTAAGAAGACCGTTGGCATTATAGGTATACATGCCTATGGTATGTATAATGTATATGTATATGGCTGGTTCTCAGAAAAAATCGAGAAAATGACTAATTGATTAGTACGACCAAATTTGTTTTCAACTATTATCGATTTTTGTTTGTAAATTTGATAGTATACATATATCCTAATTGACTAACACATTATAGTGGTCCCGAACTTTTTTTAGTTTAAAAAGGAATAAGGTGGTTCAAGAAAACTTCTCCTTGTTTCTCGTTGCCTTTAGTCATACACAGTTGGGAAAAAAAATGTTTCAGGAGGTCCACTGTAATTTTTGTGTTAATTTTGACACGTTTTGTTAGTTGAAAAAATATTATTTCAACTAACAACGATCGTTTCAATTAGAAAAAGTATCAATATTAACACAATTTAATCATAGCGGACCTCCTGGAATATTTTTTTCCAACTGTGTACTCTTTTTTTCTTCAATTTGGCTTCTGTTATCGTTAATTTTTCATTTCTTGCCATTTTTTTTTTTTTTTTTTTTTTTTACATACGTCGCCCTGATTCAAACCAAGCAACTATAATTCTGCTGTATTTACCTAGAAATATAATTCCCTTTCGATGTCTTTGTACAGTGCTTCATTAGTACTAGAAACATATCCAAATATATGATCAATGGTTTATAAATAACTGCTTCCCTATTTATAACAACGGTGTGAGGGAATGACGATAAAAGTGTCCATTTGGAAAAATTTCTTCTTAAAAGTAGTTGAAACAAAAGCATCTCATCATCCAAAGCCTAGTTTGGCATATCTTTTCAATATCTATGTTACCAACTTCTAAAAACAATTAATTCCACGTTCGATACCATTCTCAATTGTGCTGCAATTGTGCCACTGTGAAAAAACTGTGAGGGAATGATACGGTTTTTAAAGACGCCTTTAAAAACTACATCCTGTGTTTTTTTTTTCCGTTTGCCACTTTGAAACTATATACAGACGTTTATGTATAGCTAGTACTATCCTATATCAATAAAAAAATAAGATAGCAAACAGTTTATAAGAAAAACTATTCGTATTAAGTTAATGAATCTATTTGAATTTGTTGGTTGGGAAACGGTGAGGGAATGATTTTTGGGCTATTTACTTGAATATATGTACATATATTTTCCATTTGTAATTAAATAAATAAATTTGTTTAATTAATTTGCTATACGTTTAAGTGAAGTACTTTCATGAAAAAAATGAAACTCTCTGTAACTTATACGATCCCGTTTCACAGGATAATCAATAAGGACATGAATTTCGATTTTTTCTGAAAATCAGCCATATACAGATGACATGTTATCCTATATACATATGTATTGGATATTATATAGGACTACATCTATCTGTGTATACATATTAGCTCCTATGTGCTCGCACCTTGCTTGCTGCTTTCGTTAACGTTGTATAAGGCATATATATAGCTATCTAATTATAACGTATACATATATATAGATATATATGTGTATATATATATATATATATATATATATATGAATTGTACCTATTGGGGTCCTCGCGCGCTTCGATATGCAACGGGACTTTTACGCCGATATTATGCAAGGGCTCGAAGTTCCGAGTTCTTCTTCTTCTCCTTCTTCTTCTCGTTTTTTTTTAATTTTATTTTTAATTTTATTTTTTTTTGCTTTATGGTACTTCTTTTTATTTTTTATTGCAAAGATATATGCGGCTTGAACAGTCCCATATGTGTATCCTATAAACGTATATTCAATCGGAGATTATATGTACCTATTCACAACATAATATTGTATATATCCTTATATATACCTAAACGTACGGATATTCAAACTTCCCTCAATAATGAAAATTAAGGGTTTTGTACAAATTTGAAGAAAAAAAATTTCGAACTGCTTATTTATCTTTTTCCAATAAGAATTAGGTAGTCCTGATTTTCTCGTAGTTTCTTATTTTTAATTCTTTTCAGTAATCTATATCGCCATATTATTAATAAGAATAAAAATTTACGAATATTTTACCAAATTCTATAATAAAAAGATGAAAATAAGGAAATAACAACGAAATAAAATAAAAACTATGTAATTTGGCAAATTTTCTAGTATAATCGCGAAGTAATGTCATCTTTTGTTCTACTATCGAAATAATGAAAATTCGTTAGAAGATTTCTGATATTTTCTCCACGTCTAAAGTATATTCGATATAAGCTCTTTTATGTGTGTGTAACATCGTTTGGATTTTGGCTTTTTCGCAACGTCTTGATCAACTTTAATGAATTGTTGTTGCAATTCTAATTGTGAGTATATATAGGTATATGTAAAAAAAAAATTTACCAAACCAATTCACTAGTTGATGATCCAGCGATATCGCAATGATTTAGCGTAGGTATAGATTTGTAGCTTATTTATAATAATATCCAGGGTTCGATATGTTATACTAATTATTATACACTGTAGATATACATATATACATTATTATACGTATATTTCGTACTTACATATATTTACTTGGTGAAAAATTAGTAATAATTATGATATTAATTACTTCATATAATAACAACATATCTCGTAATATTAATAAATTATACATAGATATGTTATTGGATTGGAAATTATGCGATGTGCAAATTTGCGTGATCGTAATATCATATTACCCATATACAGGGTGAGTTTTCTCCGGGGTTCTGAGAGGGTGTGGCCTAAATTGGTTGAGGCTCCGCCTTCTTCTTTTCATACTTGTAATTATCGAGAAAATATTCTCTATTAATGAGGAGATACCCTTATTCCCGAATCTACCTATTATTCCGGGCAATCTGGATCAAGTCAACAAACACTCTAATCGTATATTGTATTATGGTAATAGTGTAAGGAAAGCAATAACACTAACAATAAGCCCTAATTATATTGAATCATTCGGGTAGTATCACATTACATACAACAAGTCAATAAGGTTAGAGCCCAGTAAACAATAACTGCAGACAGTAGGCGAGGAATAATATTCCGACAGTAACAAATATGAATAGAAGAGGGCGGAGCCTCAACTAATTTAGGCCACACCCTCTGGTGGATCTATATACGTATGCATATATACTCGTGCAAATTCGTATTATATAATTATATGACTCTATTTATCTATACCCACCTATATTGGTAGCAGGCTTAAAGTTCCGATCGAAATTCAAAAGTTCCGAACATGGTAGAAATTCCAATTTTATTTGAGACGTGATTTTGAGTTTCTGGAAATGTTATAGAGTTCAGAAGTTGCGAATTCGGAAAGGTCAAAATGCAGACAACTCAAAAATTTTGAAAGTTAAAAACTCAGAAAATCCAAAAATCCGAAAATTTATACCGGAAGCTCATGACAAAGCTGTCAAATAAACGACTTTGCATAAACTAATTCCGAGATTCGGAATTTTGGCCTTTCGGATTTATACAGATTTCGGAATTATGAACCGAATTCGTTGATTTATGATTCGAAGTTTTTCAAATTGGCTACGTAAATTCTCGGGGAATTAATCTTTCTAAAAACCCTGAGTCGGTAGCATGAAAATTCAGAATTTTGACCTTTCGCTGCAGCTTTTGAAATTGAGAATTTTTAATCCCAGAGCAAAATTTCAAGTAACGATATTTCAGAAATAAAAAAGAATCTCAAAGTATAAGTCGCAAAAAGCTTGTTTTTTATGCCTTCGACTTATTTTCAGGAATTTTTCATACGAGTCCTGAGATCGTCCGGAAGCCATAGGATTTTTTATGTATATTTTCAGAATCTTTGTTCAATCACTCGTAGTTTTTTGAATAATGAAGTAGAAACAATAATCTGAATACATGGCTGAAAACTATCAAAAAATCCTTGAACTTGATCGAGTTGAAAAATTTTTTATCCTTTTTTTCTACTGAAGTTAAAAGCGTTTGAATTACTTACGATCGGGTTTGATGTATTGCAAAATTTAGAATATATATTATATATTTCAACGGAGGTGAATAATTATATACACTGTGATGATGCATATGATAATATAATAAATTATTTATTTCCGTTTAATTGATCATTCATTATTTCAAACTGTAATTATTCACCTACGTTGTAACATATGAATTATTATCGATTTTGAAACCCATCAATCTCATTAGTTATCGTACGTCTAGAGATATATAACTTTGGTATAGTAAGAAAGGAGAAACTATAAACAACTTGCGTTATTTCGATAAAGATCAATGATTTGTTTTCTATAGTTTTGTCGCTTATTTCCTAATTCGCCGAAAAACTACAATTTATTGAACAAAAATGTTATAAAAATACTTAAAAAGTTATGTCTTCTCGACGACTTCAAAACACGAGGGAAAAAAAAATCCAAAAATAAGCCAAATATAAGAAATAGAAAACAAGCAGCTCTTTTCGTCTACTTTGAGATTCGTTTTTTTATTTTCTCTCTAACCGATTCGAAATTCTTCATTTTTTTTTTTTTTTTTCTTTCGTTGATTCTTATTTGATTTCTTGATTCGAATTTATGAGGTACACATATACATAAATACATCATACATGCAATATATCACGCCTGTGTGTGCAATCGTCCAAATCGACAGATTGATCAATAGATATCTATAATATCGCGGTTACAGATTCCACATCATGGGCGAATAATACCAAAATTTCAAGGATTCAAGTCAATATATATTTACCTATTTATTATATATATATATATATATATATATATATATATATATATATATATGATTTTGCGCGCGAGGATTTAGCAATTTGGCGATAATTTATAGGAAATCGAATTTGATCCGATCCTGTACGTATAGCATGCTTTGAATACTTTTTTTTATATTCAATCTTCATTCATTTTCTACAGATATCATAAATCTGCACTTAATGGATTTTATAAGATTTCATCGTCAATTCGTAGTTTACCGCAGCTTTTTTTTTTTATTTTATTATTTTTTTTTTTTTATGCATAAATTTGCGAAATTCGTTTGAGATCATCATACCTATAGAGAATCATACATACAGAGAATGTCGAGCAAGATTTATTCGAAATAATTATTTCTCAATATTCATACACAAATTTGCTACAGACCCGTGTTTTGAAATACTTTTTTTTTTCACAAAATTTCAAATCCTGCACAAATTATACCGTATATTGATTTTACAGAATTTTATAACTCAAATATTCACCCTGGTCAAAAAATTCCGTTTACGTACGCATTTCTTTGTAGTTACAAATTTTTCAAGAATTTTGAATTTTTTCATCATCGATTTTAATGAAAGAAACTTTTAATTTTTCGTAAACAAATGTGGCTTTTTGTACATTTTCTTCCAAAATTTCTGTAGTTTTATCTTCACCGATCAAATTGAACGAAAAAAAAAAAAAAAAAAATGAAATTCTTTGATTAAAAAGTTCTCAAGAGTTGAAATTTCCATGAAAGATTTTCGAAATCTGCGGTAGAACTATTTCCATCAAGCGTGGATAGACACTGTGGAATTTAATTCATATTATAATCCATCGTTCATTCATATGTATATCTAGTATAAGATTATAGATAGGACATACATATAGCAACGGTTTAAGTACCCATATCTCTACGTATTTATATCCATATCCATAAATCAATTTAGATATATCTATATACATACCTACCTATATGTATGTATACCAGCTACGGTATCTTATACCTGCGTGCAATCCTGCATGCAGTAGGTCATAGATCTAGATAGGTATATAATGCAATTGTGACTACATCTAGGTATATATAGGTAAATATCTATGTATATACTTTTATGTAGACGCACCTTTGTAAGCAGACTTGATCGTCACGTCCCACTTAAGCAGTGCGGTATAGGTAAATCCATGTATAAGTTTAGTTTATTCATTTATTTATTTATTTTTTTGTTAATATTTATTTTTAAAAAATTGGGGATTTTTTTTCAATTTTATGATTAATTTTGTTTTGTTTTTTAATTAAAGGTAGTGAAATTTTTTTTTTTTCTTTTAATTTTATTATTATTTTTATATATATACATATATATATATAATATTCATATGTATATATATTACATGAGTGTATACCTGGTGAAAATAGTTGAACGGATTTGAGAAGAAATTTTTCGGAACATGGCAATATTTGTTGTAAGTTTTCGTAAGATATTTCAGTTTTTTTTTGTTTTTTTTATTGCCATTTATTTCCTGGTTTCATCGACAAGAATACCGAGTTTCTCAAATCTGATACTATACGATCTAGTCTAGAATTTTTGATGATATAAGGTACCCAGATTTCTATAATTGTCTATGAAAAACAACGGAAATCTGTTAGGATTTTTTATTTTTTCATGGGGAAACAACATTACTTTTGTGAAAACACTCTTTCTCATCGAAAACTATCAATAGGTATTATATGTATTCATATCAATGTTTGAATTTCTCTATTTATAGAAATAGAAATGTCTATAATATCCTAATAGAAATAATATTTCTACGAATTTATAAAAATATCCAAATTTTTTGTAGTATTGTTTTTTTTTTTTTTTTTATTATTCGGTGTAATCAATAATCAAAATTATTTGTTGCAATATAACTATACGCGAGTATACAATTTTTTCAGATGAACCTCAGAATCGTACAATTTTTCATAAAAAATAAAACAAAAGAAAAACTGTAATTCTGTTCGATGAAAAACTTGAAAAGTCTACGATTTTTAGCTCGAGAATTATCGAGTCATAGAATTTCGCTAAAAATTAGTATCTAGATATTTATAGAAGTAGAAGTTTATATACCAGGGATAGGCATGTATCCCTGATGAAAATAATTTCATAGATTTCTACGAAGTTGAAGTGAAATTCGAACGATTTGCAGTTTGTCATATAAGAAATTGTAATTTTTACTTACTTTATCCGCAAAGATAAAAATTCTCCACAAAAAAAAAAGGGGGGGTGAATTTGAAATTCTGAATTTCAAAAGCTGCGTAAAGTCGAAACTCCGAATTTTTATACTATACTGACTCACAGTTTTTTGAAATATGGACAGCTTTGTCCCGAGCTTTACTCAAATTTCCAGATTTTCTGCAGACTTTCTGAGTTTTGAACTTTCGGATCTTTGTGCTCTCTGCATTTCGACCTTTTAGAATTTTTAACTTCTGAACTCAAACGTTTCTAAAAACTCAAAATAGCGTCTGAAAATAATTTCGAATTTTGACCGTGTTGAAATTTTTGGTATTCGTCGAGCCCGAAAAACATATTTCTACAAAAAATTTACAATTTTCTAACGAAAAACTATGACTATATTCATCATTATGAAAAGAATATGACATATATTCATATTCCATCAAAATTTATAGAAATTCGTTGGTACATGAAATTAAAATACGTAAAATTTTTTTTATGGAATTGGTAGGGAACCATCGGTGAATATCCACTATTTACTATTACAAATCGTCACAGCTGCTACCCACTCGAAATCAGAAGAGTATAGCTGCAACCGGCAGTATGTGTTTATACCTATATATATATATATATATATATATATATATGTATAAACCGATCACGATCTCGTCTTTATATGGCTCGCCAGGCTTTGCTTTTGCTTTTAAAACACGTCACTACAATCAAGTTATATACCTAAACGTAGATATACATATAAACAGGTATAGCTGCTGACGAGGCCGCACAGAATCTCACTGGATGCCCGTTTTCGGGGTTGAGATATCGCCCAACGAGAAATCGTCAAAGATCATTATATAAATCATCGTACGCAATTTTTTCAACCCTGAATTATGATCATTTTCTTATTGAATCAACGACAGCTGATCAATTCAAAAAATGTAGTAGAAAAAAAAGAAAAAAAAAAGAATTACGAAGAAATTGATGAAAATTGGGTGTTTTTTTGGACAGGAATATAATTTTTTCAATGTGAAAATGTAGAAGTTTGCGATATCTCGAGATAATTTCTTGATTCCGAAAATTATGTTTTTCGAATGACTCAAAATTAATGTATCCGATGAATGTGAAATTGATAATAACGGCAATAAAGAAGAATATAACTAAAGGCTCGATACACTTGGCGATTTTCAAAAATCGACCTAAATCGTCTTAAAGATTATTTATCAAAAGTATAGCTGTAATCTTTTGAATTTTTCTTCATTTTTAAGTATCACCCCATTTTTTCAATTCTTCTTTATCGCTGTTATGAATTTTTTTTCTGCTGAGAAAATAGATTTGAAAAATTTCCAAATCAAATATCATGTTGAGCTTTTAAAACCGATGAAAAACTTGAAAACTACGATACAGATTTCATTTCTCATATGATAATACAGAGTTTTATAGTGAGTATGGTAGAAAGTGGGATATCAATGTTTTTTGTAATCAAAAACCAGATCAGCTACACCATTCAGTCATTTCTGCATCAAATCTTACGAATTTGGATTCAAAACGTGTGTTTTTCCAACGCCGAGTGGCATCACAAGCATGAAAAGGATCTATTCAGTGGATCTCTGAATAATAATAAAAATTATATGGTCGATAACGAATCTGTAAAAAAAATTTCGAGATTTTTGAAAAATGAAACATCGCTCTACTTTCTGCCAAAACACAATGTATTGATTTCCAAAGTTTTATTCCGATCGATCAAGTGGTGCAGTAGGAGTTTTGACGCTTCGCGTTTTTGAGGTGATAAAGTGTCTTTATTTAATAGCAGACGAAAATCATAAAAATCCATCATATTGTATATTAATATCGTTTGTATGTACAGCAAAACTTTAAAACTTGCTCGAAAAGGAATTACGTATTATAGATATAAACTACAGAATGCAAAAAAAAAAAAAACAAAAAAACTACGAAGAAAAACAAAAATGATCGTCAGAATGCATTCTTTAACACATTACACCATATAACTTACGATTGATTTTGTGTTTTATACACGTACATATATACATATAAAATATCTTTATTTTTCTTCTCGTCTTTTTTCATCGATTATCCAGTCGCTCTGGAATCTCCGGGTACATTCACAGTCAGATGTCAGGTAAGGATCCAGAATTTTTCAGGCCCAAATTGCAATAAAATCATGCGTTGATAAAATATATGAAAAAAATTTGTTTATATACATATGACAATAAAATAAGTGTATAATAAAAAGTGGATAACTATACTATATAGATTTATAATACATATCTAGATATACTTTGAATGATAATTGTGTTAATTATTATAGAAGCATTCGTCGCTCGGTAATAAATTTCTTTCGTGAATTTATCCTCGATATGATAACTGCAGCAAATCTTTTTATTTTCTGAGATACTTAACGAATTTCAATTATACATGCACATACATATAGCTATATGTATACATAACGATGTTTATCCGTTATTAATTATAATACTAATTGATTGACAATTGGCATTGATTGTTAGCTATAGAGCCATAATTCTATATTCGAAGGATGAAATATCCTTTTTTTTTCACAAGCCCTTATAGGTAATATAAGCAACTCATATGCTCCTGTTCATGTATAAAGTATATCCGTCCCTGGTGAGAGACGTTTTCTTCTTCTTCTTCTTCTTTTTCTTCTTCATCTTCCCGCGGTCTTTTTTATTTTATCCTTTTTTCTACTTCTTCTTTGAATTTAACGGTCCCTCGGATAATCTACTTCCACCCAACCTGCGTTATAATATTATTACATATAACATATAACACTTAAGGTCGATTCATCGATAGCCATTTGTATACGTACATATATGTATATTATTATTCATCCAATTATTGAGATTTATTGTTGATTTTTATTTTTTATTCTTTGTTTTAGGACCGAGATGAACAGACGCGTCTCGAGATGAAGCATAGAAAAGAGGAAGACGATCTTTACCGAAAATTCGCTCATCACCGCGAAGAAGAAGATCGACGAATCCGTGAAGAATTCAGGGTAAGTCATATTATTATCCAACGCAATTACAGCAATCAATTTTGAAGAATTTTGAAGACAGCATATTCATTTGTCGTTGATTCAAAAAAAAAATCTACCCATTTTTCGCAATCTTGAAAAATGTCTGGATTTTCTATCTATCTGTTTTTTGATGCAAAACAACATATAGAACAAATAACAAAGAATAATAATGGATTGATTTATTTGTACATACATGAAAAATCTTATTCAGCATCCCGATGCTCGATAACTGGAAAAAAACAACGTACAATATTCCGGAAATGTGTTCTTAACTGCCACATATTGTCAGTACAGTTTTCGTTTTATTTTCTTAAGAATAAGGTAAGTGTACCAATTACTGACCCTTTAAGACCCAATCATTGACCCTTATATTTTCTTCAATATTGAATTCATGATAAGAATTCTGAATGTTTCCGTTATGCAAATCAGTTGCTACGGACTTGGAGAATACTAATTGAATTTTTTGATAATTTGTAAGCACACGGATAAAAAGGAATCGTGAGAAAAGGTCAATAATTGGGACACGGTCAGTAACTGGTACACTTACCCTAGTTGATTTTGAGAAATATTCAGTTGGAAGAACTAGAAATTTGGATATCGTACACGTTAGTAGTGGGAAATCGATGAAAAAAAAAAATCCTTACTTCGAATAAATCCAAAAATACTTGTCCACTTATTTTCAGTGAAAAAATAACCTACACATAATGAACATGAAAAGAAATGAAATTCGGAAATTAGACGCAGAATTTTGTCATATTACCATAATCGAATCTCTAATTATTTTAATTTATATTTTTATTCCGTATAGGACGAGTGGGAAAAAGAGCTCGAAAGATTATCAGCAAGATGGGAACGCGACAGGACCGGAAGTGCCGGTGGTGGTGGAGGCGGTGGCGGAAGTGGGGGAGGAGGTCGAGGCCGAAGCCAACTATTCCAACAGGAAAAAGAGGACCTTGAAAAAAATATGACCCTACGGAGGGACAAGAAGAAGGAAAGTCTTACCCGAAAAATGCTCGAGCACGAAAGGTAATTATATGAATAAATAAATAAATAAATAAGTAAAGGAATAAGTGAGTAAATAAAAATAAATTCAAAATAATGTCTGAATATGAACTTCTTTATATTACTGAATGATAATTACGGTTACCATAAGACGAATAACAACAGTAACGAATTAGAATAACAAGAATATAATAAATCCACAAATTACAATTAACAAACAACAAGTAGTAACAAATGATAAATCTGAATACTAAATAAAATAATTATTATACAGTACCGCCCGACAGTTCAGGATGACTTCGCTAATTGTCGTTCCAAACAAAAAGTTCGATATCTTGGCCAAAAAAAGGCGTAGATAAATGATCGAGGTGGCATTAGAAAGTAGAAAGACGCTGCTTCATCATCCTCTTTGTAGAAATTTGTTACGATTTTTATTTTTTGTTATTTTTGCACTTACGAGATGACGTTAAACATGGTGGTTTTTTTTTCGCAATTTTCAAGCTTTCATAAAGTTGCGTGTAATTTTCTGGAAAATAACGATGAAAATTTATTCTCAACAGGAGTTGAAAGGGTAATGATCAGGCTTCAATTTTCTCTGTTTAAATTATTATTGCGATTTTTTTTCGCAAAGTTATTCAACTTTTTCATTCGACTATTTAACTAGCTACTGAAGAATTAACCACAAGTTCATTGCGGTGCTCAGTAGACAATATTTCGATTTTTGTAGAAATATAAAATACAATCATTCTGTATTTCGAGTGAATATACGCTTATACTTATGTTAGAAGACATTGATACTCACTGTTTCAAAACCTCTTTGTGACATTTTCAATGTATTACTATTAATCATTCACTGAATCAAAATTATGATTGATACTTGTATCCTTTCTATAGAATAACTTAACGCGAAAAAATTGTGAAAAAAATGTCAAAAGAGCTAATCCAAGCCTGATCTTCCCCCTTTTAAGTCCTGCTGCGAATAAATTTTTATCGTTACTTCCCAAAAAATTACACGCGAATTAATGAAAGTTTGAAGACTGTGAAAAAATAACCAGGTTCAACGTCGTCTGGTAAATGCAGCAAAAAAAATTGTAGCGAATTTCTACAAAAAGCATGATAAAGCTGCTTTTTTCTACTTTTGAATACCACTTCGATCATTCATCTACGCCTTTTTTTGGCTGAGATATCAAACTTTTGGTCTAGAACCAAAATTAACAAAGTGATCCTAACCTTATGGCAGTACTGCAGTATGTTGAAGATATTCTCGTGTATTTTGAAAAATGAAATATTTAAAATTCACTGTTTTGTAATAGAAATCTGATGCGCTTTACTGTATAGAATTTAACAATACTGCGACTTATAAGCGAGTTAAAACAATAAAAAAAAACTGTTTTCTCAACTATTAAGAGCGGCGACTGCGGCTCTGGTAGAAAAGCAGAGCTCTGAGATGCTGGAGTTAATAAACGAGGCACGAAGCGAATACATGCTTCAGGAAAGCCTTTACCTAGACGAAGGGGATGGATATGCACAGGAGGCACCTCCGCCTCCATATCCATCTCGTGCACCACCACCACAACCACCGGCATTGGCAAAATACCACATCTACAATGACCCGTTGGAATTTGCAGACATGGACCAAATTGCTATCTCTGTAGGTGACCATGATGACAATTTAAATTTAAAGACTTTTGTGTTGCTTATTCATAAATTTTTTGATATTCCTGGTATACTACCGTCTTTGACTACGAATGATCCGTATATTTTGTTAACAGGTAGCTCAAGAAGACCAAAAGACATTCACCGATCTTGTTCGTCAATTGGTCAGCCGGTGCGGCTCTGATATCGAAAAAGCTAGAACAATATTCAGGTGGATCACAGTTAAGAATTTAAACACAATGCAGTTCGATGAGAACCTCAGAGGAGATACACCAATGGGATTACTCAGGGGTATTAAACACGGAACTGAAAGCTACCATGTTCTATTTAAGCGACTCTGCAGGTATTGCGCATTCATTGACACATACGTAAAGATTTCATCATTCATTGTAACTATTGAATGCAAGATGTTCCAATAATTCATTCATTCATCTATTCATTAATTCATTCCACTCATTCATTCATTCCATTCATTGGATTCCATTCATTGATTCCATTCGTTCATTCATTCATATCATTCATTCTTTGATTCCTTTCATTCATTCCATTCGTTCATATCATTCATTCATTCATTCATTCATTCATTCATCATTCGTTCATTCATTCATTTATTCGGTCATTCATTCATTCACATCATTCACATCATTCATATCATTCATATCATTCATTCATTGATGAATTAATTAATTAATTAATTCATTTATTCATTCATTCCATTCGTCCATTCATTCATTCATTCATTTCATTCATTCATTCATTCATTTCATTCATTCATTCATTCATTCCATTCGTTCAGTCATTCATTCAATCATATCATTAATTCATTAATTCATATCATTCATATCATTCATTGATTCATTCATTCCATTCATTAATTCCATTCATTCATTCCATTCATTCATTTATTCATTGGGTCTTATCTACAGCTACGCCGGACTCCACTGCGTCGTGATCAAGGGGTACAGTAAATCTGCTGGATATCAACCCGGTGTTAGATTCGAAGACAACAGATTCAGAAACAGTTGGAACGCCGTTTACGTCGCTGGGGCTTGGCGGTTCGTTCAGTGCAATTGGGGTGCCCGACACCTTGTTAATGCCAAGGAAGTTCCTCGCCCTGGACAAACTAAGGCCAAGAGCGACAGTCTGAGGTATATATGGACTTGCTTTAACTCT
This sequence comes from Ametastegia equiseti, assembly GCA_963989295.1. Taxonomy (NCBI): domain Eukaryota; kingdom Metazoa; phylum Arthropoda; class Insecta; order Hymenoptera; family Tenthredinidae; genus Ametastegia; species Ametastegia equiseti. The sequence continues at coordinate 4,919,838 of OZ022402.1, forward strand.
CTAATCAAATAGAAATACAAATATATACATATATATCAGGAGTTTGTATAGACTGACCAGTACTAGCAGTTAGATCATTTTCTCTACTAGACTGTACTATTAGGACGTAAAATCGCGACCTTCGGGGTAGACACACCATATCTGACTAAATAAAAATCGTATAGAGCTTTTATGGGTATGGTTCATTTTCCCGTCAGACAGGCCATAGACCATTGTTGTGTGAAAATGAGGAGAGAACTTTTCCATCAGTAGACATACTTCAAGAAACGTACAGTTTTTGCACTTTCTTTTCGTAGCTTAATTTCAACTCGTCGCCATTCGTTTAAAATGGACGGGAAAAATGTGTAAGAAATCCTGCTCAGTCTTTAGAGCTTCGTGAGTGCGTTGCCGGTTGAATTTTGAAAAAACTTCCAAAATTATCGCTGTGGCAGTGATTAATAGCCCAAGTGATCATTTCGAAAACTGGTAACAATAGAGGGATGTACAATGACTCAAAATTAAAAAAAAAAAAAAACAAATTACACCTATCACTCAACAAAAGCTAAATGAAACCACAGAAATCCAGTCGAATTCGTTTCGGGTACTTCTTGTTGAATGACTAGAATCCTATATGAGATGGGGAGTTCGGAACTTCCAAATAGAGTTTCTATGTGTTCATTTTCCACAGGGAACTTTATTTCATCAGCAGAACTGCACTCGTTTATAGTTTAACAGTGGTCTGTGATGATTTGGATCAATATTTCTAACTTAAAATCTTGTGCTTATGATCAGATATTGTATTCATATATATTCATTACAGGTACGAGTACGACGATCATTACTTCCTCACTGACCCACGCGAGTTCATCTATGAATTCTTCCCTCTCCAAGAGGACTGGCAACTTTTGAAACAACCGATTTCACTGAAGGATTTCGAGGAGCTGCCGTTCGTCAGATCCTTGTTCTTCAGGTAAAAATTTATCTAGATTCTTAAGGAAAAGAAGCTTTGGTAAAATTTGGTTGCAAAGATTCTCTCATTCTTTTTAAATCATCAATGTCAAAAATTTAACTAAAAATATAACGTATGTAAATGAGATGAAAGTTATATACGTTGAAAGAACCTTCTGCAAAGATTCAGCTGCTAACCACTGCAAAGGTTCGATTCTGTTTTACGAAATAAATAAATTTTATTTCCTTTGTCAAAACACGTGCTGAAATTCCACTAAAAGAAATTTTCAATCGGATATTTACAGGTCATTTTGACAACGAAAAGATCGTTTTAGTAATTTTCATTCATTGCTATTATTAATCGTGTATGATAATACATATATGTATATCTTTTGTTACGATTCTTAAGGTACGGCCTGTACTTCCCAGACACGAATACGAAGGCAGTGATGTACACGGATTCGACGGGAGCAGCAACCGTTAGGATAGCTATGCCTGCGCACATGCAGTCCTCGCTAATATTCCACTATAATTTGAAATTCTACGACAGTGACGGAGACGGCTACGACGGTATATCGCTTAAGCGATTCGTTATGCAGGTAAAAATACGTCAAAACTAAAAAAAAATTAAATATAAAAAAATTAAAAAAAAAAAACGTCATGAAACTCATTTCAAGCCAATTTTCTCTTAATTCCCTGGAGAATACGTCTCACTGCATTTAGCCTGTTCAAATCCTACTTACTACCTGTATACATGTATCATTTGTAACGGATCAATTTGGCAAACCATCCCCTAACATTTTGAAGAAATCAAACTCAAGAAATCACTAAATTTTATCATACAAACTGCCGAGCATTAGAAATCTGAGGTAAAGTAAGTGTCCCAATTACTGACCCTTTAAGACCCAATTATTGACCCTTATAGTTTCTTAAATTTCGAATCGATGATGAGAGTTCTGAATGTTGGCGTTAGACAAATCAGTTGCTATAGAGTCTCAGAGAATACGAATTAATTTTATGATAATTTAAGAGCTCACCGATGAAAAGAAATCATTGAAAAAAAGTCAATAATTGGGACAAGGTCAGTAACTGGTACACTTACCTTATATTGGGATCCAAACTAGAGGCGTGGCTTAAGGATTCGAATACAATACGGCGGATATAAGTGGGAGCTACGAAAATCTCTTCAGATCTGAAAATCTCATTACATACGTTTTGTTTTCCATAATTAGGCCTTCATCTTTGACCTTATGCATAAATTTCTCACTCTGACTAGCAAAAAATACAGCCGCTAGAGGTCAAGGCGTTACATTTGGGATCCCAATTGAATTTTTGAATATTTTCACAGCTTTCTGACAAACTACATGTGTAATTTTCGTTTCAGTCTGTGGTTGGAAATGTGGTAGCATTTCGTGTCCACGCTCCGTGTTCAGGAGCTTTCCTTTTGGACATATTTGCCAACGCAGTTACCCCTAAGGAGTACCTGACCGGTGAACCAATGAAATTTAAAAGTGTTTGCAAGTTCAAAATCGCTTGTGACGAACTTCAGACGGTGATGGTACCCTTGCCAGACTGTGCGAGCGGAGAATGGGGCCCAACAAAAGCCACGAGACTATTTGGTTTGGTGCCAATCACGCATCAAGTGAGTCGCATCATCATCATGCCATTGCGATTGTAATTCGACTATTTACCTCGTCGAATTAAATGTTCAGAAAAAATAATTTCTCACGCAATTTTCTTTGTTCTTTTTTACAGGAGGCTTTAGTGTTCGCTGGTCGTGAGTTAGAGATCCAGTTTCGGATGTCTAGACCGTTGACTGACTTCATGGCTACGTTGCACAAAAATGGCATAGAAGAAAAAAGACTTTCAAAATACGTTTCTCATTCGGTTGCAGATAACGACGTTGTTACTTTCGTTATCAATTTTCCCGAAGAAGGTCAGTACGGGTTAGATATTTATACAAGGGAACTTGCCTCCTCTCCTCATCATGATATCGCCGGTGAGAAACACCTTCTCACACACTGCTGTAAATACCTAATAAATTCGAGCAAGAGAAACTGATCGTTTTACAAATGATCGGCAGTTTATCTGCAAAGATTGCCGATTAGTCGATTATAAGTTTAGATCAATCGATCAATTGACCAGAATTAAATCGATCTAAGATTTCAATTATTCGATTATTCTTTCGGAAATTAATCGAAGTGACAAACAAGAGGTGCCGATCGATAAACCGATTTATCGAGAATATTTTTATTAATCGACAATCGAAAAGTCAATTGGGAAAAAACTTTGATTAATCGATAAATCGAGTATCAAAATCTCGATTTATTGGTCAATGGGAAAGACGACTATAATTCGAAGCCCCGAATAATTGATTATTCGCTATATATCTTTAATAGTAAACAATAACCAATATTGTTTCCTAATCAATTTTAGTGTTCAGAATTTATTATAATTGATCGGCAACGTTACCGCTGCTTGAATAAAAAGACTAATAAGAGGAAAAAAACAAAAGAAACAAAAAAAAAAAAAAATGAAAAAATGAAAAAATAAATAAATAAAAAAACTAAAAGCAATTTAATATATTGTAACCACAAGATTCCACAAAGACATTTTAATATATATAATAATATTCTATTAGTATAAAATATAATATATAGTAACATAATTATACGTATAATAACGCAATTAGCTGCAAGTACGCGTAAAAATACAATAAATAAAGTATATTAAGAGTTTAGAAATATATTTTTAAATTATATTATATTTTTATTCATTTATACATACATATATACGTACTACATACTAGGTATGTATTTTATACGCATCTTTTATACCATTAATATTATATTATATTATTACATCGATTAATATATATATATATTTGTAACATATAATATTACATACATATGTAACGTAAAATCACTCAAGGTGCTAGAATATATGTATATGTATAACTCATGTAAATATTTAATTTAATGCTCAGGATAGAATATACACACTCATATAATATATGTATATTATATTATGCATATATATATATATATTAATACAGGGCAAACTTTACGAGTCACGATCAATAGAGTAAGAAATATTTTTTATCGTTTATTACTCATGCGTTTTTAAAAATATACCTTTTTTTTTTTTTTATTTTATACGAAAAAGTTCATTCTTAAACATCGTCGTTATTGTATCGCGAGTTTGCGATAAATCCCGGTGCTATTCGATAAGAAATAAATCGAGTTATTATATTGTAATGAGAAATAAAGAAAGAAAAAAAAAAAAAAAATAGATAAAAATAATCGTAATCAGATTAGAAAAACAGATTAATCACTGTTCGTGGCCACATTTCTGTAGAATAACTTAGTATAGTAATTACACATGGGTAAAATTTACCCAGCCAAGTTTCAAACGGATGCTGTGTGAAAACTATCAGTCTGATCAGAATCAAAAAAATATTGAAAATACTTTAAACATTCTGAAACATGTGTGAAAAGTTGTTTTGTCAAAATTCAAATCACAACATGTTCCAAAAAAAAAAAAAAATTAAATCATGAATAAGTAAATTTGTTAAAAAATATACCTTTTGACTAAAAAAAAATCATAACTTTGTAAATTTTTAATATTTTCAAGTCAAATTTCAACTGAAATACTCGTCAGATGTGGCAGTTCTAGGAAAAAAATAATGGCACAGTGCAAGTTTGAAAAGATTTATTTATTTCGACGTGTAAAAAGGATCGATTTTGGAGTAGAAATGAATGCGAATTTATCTGGAAGATATAAGTGCTAAAAATTCAATTTTTCGCTTAAAAAAAAAATCGTAACTTATGCATTTGTTAAATATCTTTTACCCAAAATAAGGCCTGGGTGAAATTTACCCATAATGGCCACGAAGGGTTAAATAATAAACACACCTCACACAAATTGCACACTATGTACGTTTGATGACGTATGTATGTTTAATTGTAAAATGTAAATAACTTTGACCAATACTTATATATATATACATATATACGATCATACTATAATACATATATTTAATAAATTAATCAATCATTTATCAACGTCCAAAAAATTATTCAACTCCATCCTCCAATTTGCTTTTTTTTCAATTATATATACTCATAAAATCGAAGTGGGGATTGGCAGTGGGGATGAAGGAAGTGAATGGAAAGAACTTGAAAAAATCTTTATATCGTGTTGAAAATTTATTACTTGATAATATCTAATACATAAACGGTGCATTTTGAGTTAAAAAATCTTTCTATGTATAAAAATACAAGTAAATAATAAAATATAAATACATTCTCAATGTATTTTAAATATCTATTTGCTGTAAAATTATCGGACGATGTCTCTACATTAGCTAAACCTAATATATAATAACGAACAAGAGGAGACCGGAGTTTCTTCAAATACATATGGGGCAAACTATGTCAAATTTGCAGCCCATGTACCTCAACCCCTTCGATTTTGGAAATTTTTTTTTTCAGTATGATGTTGTTACCGATTCAAAGAGGCCTAGGAATTTTTTTTCAGATTGTTTCAATCATAAGTGAAATTTGAAGTAAATCAAAAAACCAATTCTGAAAATAGCATTTTTTCAATTCTGAAACAATTCACATTGATTACATGATTTGAAATATGATTTTTAAGAACCAAACGATGATGTGATCTCAATATTTACTATTTTCTTCAAGCAAGTTTTTAGTTTTTCTATTTGCGAAAATAATAGTGAAGATTAATTGAAAATCATATTTTAAATCATTCAATCAGTATGAATTTTTACAGATTTAAAAAAACGGCGTTGTCGGAATATTTACTATTTTTTTTTTTTTTCGCAAATGGAAAAACTAGAATCTGACGAAAAAAATAGTAAATAATGAGATCACATCATCGTTCGGTGCTTAAAAATCATATTTTCAATCATGTAATCAATATGAATTTTTTCAGATTTGAAAAAATGGCATTTTCGGAATTGGCTTTTCGATTTTTTTTTTTTTTTTTAATTTCATCAATGGTTAAAAAATTCTTTAAAAAAATTCCGAGGCCCTTCTGGGTCGGTAACAACATAATACTAAAAAAAATTTTAAATTGAAGGGGGTGAGGTACATGGGCTGTAAATTTGACATAGAATGCCTCACATACTCGTTCGCATTAATGTATAATACTATTAATTGCAGCAGTGCTAGAAGTACAATTGAATCTACCACTTAGTTTCTAGTCGACCATTTTTTAATCTAAACTAATACCTACATTGAATCCAATTTTCAATCGGAGATCATAAAAAATTCAAATTATCTATATTTATTGGTCGAATTGTAAGATAAAAAATCAGATCCAAATGTGATTTGCATTAAAACAAAGAGAGAGCTGAATAGGTGGATAAAAAAATATCGAGACTACGATCTTTTCGATTATGATACGACAAAAAACGAGAGCCCCAATCCAGCTGCGCTAGATAAATTCATACAGACAGTTTGATCTATGCGATCATACAACAGTGGCTAGTTTTCCCTTCCGTGACTCCATCCCTTCGATCAGTCCGGTTAAAAGATCCTCCATCTCTGTAGCTGCTCGTTTTAATTCGCAATTATCGTTGGCGCTAAATGATTCTGCAACACGGGCACGCGACCCTGTCATACGATCGTTGTTGTTCAAGTGAAGTGATTTAGATGTGCATGGATGAAGGAATTTTTTTTATTATTTTGTGCAAAGAGAGAATTAGGTTTTTCAAATACAAGAGAAAAGAGAACAAATGAAATAATGAAATATGAGTGGCCTATTTTTTTTTTCATTTTACAAATATTAAGGTAATTCGATTCAACTGAATTGCAAATAGATTTCTACTTATTCTACTTTCTACCGGATTTCGGAGTTTTGTATAATCGTAAAAAGTAGAGACATATTCGATTCTAGAATCTTCCGTGTACCTGAACCCAGAAGTAGAATAAAAACGGTACGAGAAATTTATTTGAATTTTGAATACTTTGAAATTTTAGTCCTGAAACTATAAGGGTGGCTCACTGATTGCTGCACCATTTTAGAAAATTTGAAATTTTCTCTGAAACGGCTGTTACTATTTTGTTAGAAATTGATATCTGCATAGCGTCCGGCACGATGACTAAGATCGAAAACGCGCATTCAAGGATAGTTTACATATACTATACATATAAGTTATGATCTTTAATAATTGTAGTATCTAAAAAATGGCTAATCAGATGAATTACATAGTTCAAAATTCATATTCCGAGATCATTACACAAGATATTCAAGATTGTCTGTTACTTTTCCTGAAGAAAATTCAATCGAAGGTATAATTTTCCTTATGACAATTAGAAATTTGAACACGTCTCATTGCCAGAAATGACTCGTAACAATTCGGATCAAAATTTACCCCTAAAAAATGTTTCAGAAAATAAACGAAGTGGTGGACTGGCTTTCCCACAACACATTCATTCAATAACGTATACATAATTTTCTGCTGACTGGTTTTCGATAGTGCGAAGTTTATTAAAACCAACCACATCATTATTCATTCGTATTAAAAAAAACCAAAAATTATTGTATACGAATGATGTGAAAGTATATGTAAGACACTTTCGAACCGTTTTATTTATTCAAACATACTATCAAAAATTTATTAGGTCTTTGTTTTTCAATGTTATTATATAATTACCCGAATAATTACGCGGAAAGAAAGAAAGAAAAAAAAAAGAGTCCACGTCCACCAGGTTGCTTTAGACTTCATCACCATTCATTTCAACTTATTAACTTTTTTTTTCCCCTCCCTTTTTTGTATCCAGTCATTTTACAGAAAAATGATCTAAGTTAAATTTGATTTCTTTTCATTTCTGTCAAAAACAACTTTTGGCCAATCAAGAAAACAGAACAAAAAGACCCTTTTTCTCATCGCCATTAACTAATTTTCTTTTTTCTGGTCAAACCAGTTGGTCCATCTTGATGGGACATAGAAATTTTTCATCGTCAAAACACAAGCTATAATTCAGTAAAGTTTCAAATTTTTCGGTTCAGCCATTTTCTATAAAACTGCGGGGGAATTGTATTTGTGACAGACTAAACGACAGACAGACCAATGTATGTTCAGAATCATTTGTGACGTTAGTTGAAGAATCCGTAAGTCGAAGATTTTTTGAAATGGCAAAAGTCTTTTCTGACACAAAACTATATAATACTTGACTCTTACTAACTTGATGAAAAGAGCAAAAAAAAAAAACAAACATACAAACATAAGCAATAAGCCAAATTGTTGAATATGATAATTTGTAGATATATGAGCAGCACTTACCTTCGAGGAGACAGTCGTTAGCCACCATATTCTGCAGTCTGTCTAAAATGTCGTTAAGATCCCCCTGGATATTCTGCAGGCTGCTGTGCTGCGAGTGTTTATCTGGACGTTGTAAAGACGACGGTGTATTTTCCCGCGGCAAGCCAATTGGCGAATGAGAAACAGCTGGCGGCGAATCCCCGTGAGAACTGCTAGTCGCAGCTGGTTTTACTTGATCATTCGCAGGGTCTCGGTCGCCTGAACTACCCGCTCGTAACCATTGGGAAAAGCCGCTGTTGCTAGGGGCGAGCAAAGTTCCGTTCGCACCTTTACCACCTGAAAAATAAAAAAACAAGAGGATTAATGACTAGTAGCGTCTTAATTCGATAGCCAATCTCATTCTCATTAAAGAAGATGAAATCGCAGCAGCGAAGTATCTGAACTTAGAATCTTCTCTCACCTCCGATCCAAGTGCTCAAATCGACTGGAGTAAACTCAGATAAATTTCCAAAGCCAGAACTGGCTGCCGTAGATCCTTGAAGCTTTTCTCTTTTTTGATTAGAAGTAGAAACAGGAGTAGCTTGGATTTTATCCGGTACGAAAGAGTCTCTTCCTTTGATCGTAGAATCTCGTTTATTTCTTCGTTCGATAGTTCCTTGTTGGACAATAGGACTGAGCTCAAATTCTAATGGTAAAGGTGTTACTCTTGAGGTGATAGGACGCAGCATTGGCGTACTTTCCATATGGGTCATTACGCGGAGTTGCGGCGGCTGGTTAAAAAGATATTTCTGAAAATAAGAAGCGAGAATTTTGTGGGATTTGTTCGATCTGCTTTGTTATCGTCTTTCGTAAAACTAAAATGAGCCTTTCTCTCACACCTTCAATATCTTTAATCTCTGCAATTGCGACTCTATCGTTGCTCTGTGACGCTGTAATCTTTCAGCTCTGGTTCCGCACAATTCTAATAGCTCAGCTTGTAACTGTCGATTTTCTTCTTCCAAATGGCTGATTATACTCTGCAATTCTTTTTGCGGATTGTTTAAAACTTTTCTTCTCACTGTGCTACGCAGCGAAACGTTATCTGCATCTCTTGAGTCGTTAGTTAGACTGCTGAGTGGATAAACAATGATTAAATTTCAACAAAAGGTATCGTAGATTCGCAGAAACTCATTCAAAAATCAGAGTCAACACTTACTGCTGAGTTTCAGGCGGCGGTTCGTCAAGGTCAGCAATTACGGCTCTCGTTGGACAGAGTCTAAGCTTGTTTCTAATCAGTTCGATAACCAGCTTAGTCACTTCTCTATTGGAAGTCTGAAAAGATTCAAATATTGTAATAATTCATTTGTCGGTCAATTCTGAGTGAGTTTTGTTACTGATTTTTAATATTTCAGAAGAGATTACACACCTTGACACAATATTCTCTTACTGGGTGTTTTAACTTGTGTTTACTGGTCGCTTTTCCCAGTAGAAAACAGCCCTGGCATTGATGATACCCTGCGCATCTCAAGCAGGAGTATCTGGGCCCTTGAATCGGCGTAGTTTTGCACGAGGAACACTTGACGTTATGGATAACTAGAGTAAAAAGTCAATCGTTGGATTAGTTGAAGAAAAAACTCTTTGCTAAGCGTTTGGTTCTTGATCGATTACAAAAGACTGGATAAAGAATCTCTCTAAATTCAAGAGAAGCTCGAAAACAATTTGATAGATTATCAGACTCGATTAAAATTTCAATTTATCATTATTTACTATTTTCCGCTGCTTGCATTCTGTTCAATGTTGTTATCCACACGAGTAGCGGTGGTTCCTGCATAAGCCAGGCAGCAAATTCGGCTTCGCTGACCCCGAGATTTCCCTGGGACTTTGGAAAAGAAATAACGATATCTTAGCTATACCAAAGTAAACAGTTTTTCTCGGGGGGGTATTTGAAAAAATTTCCCTTTGGAAATGCTTTTTTTTTTGTTCATACAGTAAGTTAATACCTCGGCAAAACAATTGTCGACGCTAAACTGGACCATGTGCGAACCATAGGCAACGCATTCGCCGAGCATGTCCGTTACTTTGCAAATATTGTTGAGCAAAGAGAAGAGAGCTGCTCTTGAGAGGCAAGCGTTGTGATCGGCTAACTGCTGATACAAGTATCCATATTTTTCTTGGAGTCTACTGCAGCTGACTAAAGTCAGCGCAACTTTTGCTGAAAATACTGATACGCTGCCCTCTCGTTTCCTAGAGGAAAAAGCGTATGTGAATTAAAGCAAGAGGTCTATAAAGTAAAGTGTAACGTAATCTTTCGTTGAATTTTTCATATAATTCATCAATTTTTCAGCTGAGCATAAACTCACTTGTCGAAAATGTTCAGTATGTAGTTGACCCCTAGCTTTGTCGCTAAATCTACGTTGTAATTTGTGTTTGTTTCTTTTTGAGCGGCGAAGTAAATGTCAGATAAGACATCCTCTAGCTCGCTAGGATCGAGATTCACAGAATTCTCCGTCACTGATAAACGATGGCGCTCAAAGACCCCAGCGATCAGTTCTAATCGAACTTGTTGCACTTAACGAAGAAGAAAGATAAGAAAATTTATGTGAAAATCATTTCTTGACTTCCAAAAAACGAAATTTCAAATTGTAAGAAAAAAAAAAAAAAAATAGGATGTGACCCCACTATAAATTTAACGACATAATCCGTAGAAAATAAAATATTTTTTATGAGAATTTTTACAAACAAAAAAAAAAATCTCCATCATCTCGAAATCGTGAAATTTGAACTTTACTTGAAAAAATCATAAGGCAATTGATAATAATCACAATTGTTGAACTTTTTTTTCTCAAAGTAAAGGGAACAGAAATTTTCAACAAATAAAATAAAAAATATTAAAAAAATACCACCTGATTTAGTCAATTTTTCAAGTAGTTATAAATTAAAAAAAAAAAACAATATATTCAAAAATTGGTATATCAAGAACAGATGAACAAAAAAAAATCATAGCTCCTCTCATTGGGTGTAATCACCTGTAAAAATTTGGATGCGATCAAAAATTTGAACTTCATTTCTTAACGTTTTGATGGAAAAAGTCACATGCATTATCAATCACCAGGATGAACAGGAATTACTTATTCTAGCTAAGGTAACTAAGGAAATTCGAGTGAGACGAATCTGCTGAAGATAAGTTCACATATAACTCACCTGATCAATTCCCTACTGAACAAGTTAGCGGAAGGAAACAAAATAAATATTAGACAAGTTGTTTTTTATTGTTAGAGTAAAAGATTAGTTGGATTATAACTATAAAAAGTGTTGTAAATAAATGAATAAAATATTTACATATTACGAAACACAGACAAACACACACCAGACTTCTACCTTTATTATTATTTCTGTTTAAACTTACTGTTCAGGTCTCTGTGGAGGATTCTCATTTTCGCAGCTGTCCTGTAAGATGCGTATCTTATAACGTTGCATTCTTCCACCGATCGCATGATCTCTCGTATCTTTGGGTGATCCCATTCCGTCTGTTTTGTAGCGTGGCTGTAATTGAATGAAAAAAAAGAAAAGAAAAAAAAAAAGCGAGTTAGCTGTGCTCTGGAGGTAAAAATCATTGGCAAAAACAACTTATACTGTGTATATTACTTGATGTAGTAAGGCACACCTCCGTCCGTTTCGGCCTGTTTCCATCCGTTGAGATACTCTGTAAAATATAATATGAAAATTGTCACTAACTCTGCGATATTTGACTTTGAATTCAGAACGTTGACGTAGGGCTAAAGGGTTAGACAGGGACGTGACATAACCTTGTACGTAGGATGGTTTTTAAATGAGGAAAAAAAAACTCGCAATTTTGATGAAAACTGAAATATTGGGAAGTAATTGATTGTCGGTGATTGTTTTTAACTGAAAAAAACAAACCGGGATTCTGATAGCTTGAGTTATGAATTCTGTTTATAATCACCTTCTGTCATGTTTCAAACGATTACAAGCATTACTACTGCATTCTACAATTTTAAATATACCTACAAAACAAAACGACGCTTTCTTGTGATTGGCTGCGTTCATTTAGATCGTTCGATTTTTAAACGTCATTTAAAACTTCGACGATTTTTCATTCGATTATTTGATACATTTGTGTTATGAATTAAAAACAAAGATGCGGGATTATTAATCCCATTTATTGATCCTCAAAACACAATATGAAACAGAAAATAAATCTTCGCAATTAGTCGGAACATGTGTTTAAAATTGACGCTTAAAACAAGCGTCAACCCAATCATTGGCGGCTCAGTGTCTGACGTCACGTAAATGAAAGTACCTGATTGGTCCGATGGCTTTTGACGCTTGTTTTTAGCGTCAGTTTGACGCAAATGAAAAGCCAGCTTAATTTACTTCGAAAATTGGACAATATGAAATTCGGGCGCTGATTGGCTGTCCAGAAATCGTGACGTCCAATCAGAAGACATGTGTGCAGTTGATTAGTCCAATTCCCGGTTCGGTCAGCGCTGCCATCTTCCGTTCTTCCTAGAGCCTGCCTCGATCGCGTGAGGACACGGGTTCGGCTTCTTTTCATAATCGGGCTTCATCGCGATAGGTTAGAGCGATCTAATCAAAGGAGCAATCACCATGCCTCCTAAATTCGATCCTACTGAAGTTAAAAAAGGTATTTATCCACGGCTGCTTAACTATCCCTTCGAAAAGTATGATAATATTGAAACTAACCTCAAACCACATTTCTACCTTCTGTTTACAGTATACCTTCGATGTGTCGGAGGAGAAGTCGGTGCTACCTCTTCTCTCGCTCCCAAAATCGGTCCCCTCGGTTTGGTAAGCTATCAATCAAACTTTTCTGCAAGTATTTGTATTTGAGAAACAGGGAATTTCGAATTTCGATTTCCTAACCTCTGTTATCATTTTTTTTTCTTTTTTTTTTTTTTTTGACCATATCGAAGACCGCAATACACCGCGTGTTCGAAAAAGCCAGTTACTTTGATTTCAAAGCCCATCTCACACTAATCGAGCGTTTTATCTCCGCTGACAATATCAAAAGATCATTTTTACTATAAGTGGACTTTGATTGAACAGTTCCTGCATGAATTTCATAATCTTCATCTTGAACCAAGCTTTAGCTTCTAAACGTGTTTTTTTTCTTGTTTCCTCACAGTCCCCGAAAAAAGTCGGAGACGACATTGCGAAGGCGACTAGTGACTGGAAGGGATTGAAGATCACCGTACAACTGACGATTCAGAATCGTCAAGCGACGATATCGGTTGTCCCATCAGCTGCGTCGTTGATAATCAAGGCGTTGAAAGAGCCGCCAAGGGACCGCAAGAAGCAAAAGAACATTAAGCACAGCGGAAACCTGTCTTTTGACGACATAATAACAATCGCTCGCTCGATGAGGCCTCGTTCTATGTCTCGCGAACTCAGCGGGACCATCAGGGAAATCCTTGGGACTTGCCAGTCTGTTGGATGCACCGTTGAGTCCAGACCGCCGCACGATCTCATCGACGAAATCAACGCCGGAGAGCTCGAAGTACCAGAAGAATAAACATGGTGGGTATAGAGCTCTGCGCTTGCGACTTGTCTCGTTGCGTTTGAAATTGTTGAGTTTTTTTTTTTGTTTCTTTGTTTATGAAAGTTAAATGTATAGAAAGAGAGAAATAAGATTCTGCTTTTTCTAACGTAACTGAAATTCGTGAGTTCTGGGCTCTTGGTAGGGGTTGGCATCCCATCCACCTGGTTGGTACCAGTCAGAAATATTTATACTTGTTAATTTCTGGCTGGATTCTACCTTCCGGGCTAACTTTATAGCCACTGGGGAGAAAACCCCAATATCAAATCCGACTTTTTACAAGTTGAGATGTTGTAAACTCGTGCGATGATTTCTTCCTAAGTTTGTTGATGATTTTTTTTTTTTTTTTTTTTCAACTTCGAGATACGAACTTGGATAAGACATATTGTGGCAGGAGATTACAACTTTGAATAGGTGACTCTGGAAATATGAATATTGTGTATTTTCTTGTTTCAGATTGTTGAAATGGAGGTGAAAATAAATTAAAACAAAAAAAAAAAATTAACTGATTCTTTATTTTACCATATTTTTCATTTTCTTTTTGTACGTATCTAGTCTTATTATTAATTAGGTTTTATACTGTAGATACATTCATATGAAGTTTATTAGATTAACGATCAATCAAATTCATCAGCCATTCCTCTCGAGAGTTTGGAAAAAAAAAATGAATAGAATAAAATAAACTAACTTCCAGTAATAGGTTGTTGAATTCTATTGCGATGTTTTGTTGAAATCTAATCCGAGAGCTAGTGAAAAAAATCAGTAATGGCTATTATAATATAAATAATTATTGAATATGAATAATTCGAGGTATTCTTTTATTAAATACAACAATTCAACCAGATATAATTGAATAATGAGCAAAACCGTTTGTTGTTGTAAAAAATAAACCTCTCACAATTATATTTTGATAGTTGATCATGGTAATTGCATTCAGTTCATAGAATCATTATTTATGTGGTTCAGCCCAATGACCTGGATATTTTTGTGTTCACGACTAACAACAAATGAAGATTAGTTATAGTTGAAAACCTACATAACTGTTTTCTCACGCTGTATGCATCCTGTACATCAATGCTAATCAGGTATTTATGATCATAACAATCTTATATTTTACACGAACTACAGATTTACAACGAATGCACGTTCTTTTAATTTTAAATCGAAAAATCAAACAAAGTGATATAGGTAATAAATTGAAATTAAGAATTTTTACATGAAATCGCCATCACTTGCAATATCGGATTCATTGCATCTGTGTCCGTATTCGTATGGCCGATACTCCGTTGACTAGACTCATTGTCAGACTCTGAATCTATGAGGCAACAATTTATTATTGTAAAAAAAAATATTTGCAAAGTACACTAGAAACAAAATACGATATTCAATATCGAATATAATAAATATTTGCAAAGTACACTGAAAACAAAATATCATTTTTTTTTTTTAGTGTACTTTGCAAATATTTTTTTTCACAATGATAAATTGTTTCCTCGTAGATTCAACGGAGCATCGACGATACGAATACGGACACTGATGATAAATCCGATATTGAAAGTGATGGCGATATCATGTAAAAATTTCTGATTTTAATTTATTATACCACTTCATATTCGATTTTTGAATTTGAAATTGACGGAATCTGCATGTTGTGGAAATTTGTGGTTGTGTGAAATATAAGGTTGTTATGATCATTAATACCTGAATATAATGATTCTCGGAACCGAATGCAATTACAGAGAGATTTATTTGTTACAGTTGAAATACATGTAGACAAATACATGAGATAGAGATAGCGGCGCGCGCTCGTTATATTCACTATGAACGACTGCAGACTGCGTCTGGTCTACTACATTCAGGTGTGACTGTTTTTTTCTATATTTTTTCTATATTTGGAATCTGCGAAACCTACACTTTAAGAAACTGCAAACCGATTTGAAATAAAAGATTCCTACGATTTTGAATCGACGATTTACTTTTGATTTTTTTTCCACTTTTTTTTCTCCCGTTTTTTATTAGTAAAATCCCAGGAGGCTTCCGAATCAAAAAACGGCAAACATATTTGGAATCAGCAGGTCATTTCCATAGAGAATATCATTGAGATTATCCGATTCTCGACAAAAAAATTTTTCGCCCAAAAAAATGAGAAGGGGTACCCTTCCCTTTCCTTTTTTTCAAAAATCTGAAAATTTCCGAAATATTCGGGAGGCAGGAATGATACCTATATTTGGAATCTGCGGAACCTACACTTTAAGAAACGGCAAACCGATTTGAAATAAAAAATTCCTACGATTTTTAATCGACGATTTACTTTTTATTTTTTTTCCACTTTTTTTTCCTCTCGTTTTTTATTAGTAAAATCGCAGGAGGCCTCCGAATCGAGAAACGGCAAACATATTTGGAATCAGCAGGTCATTTCCATGGAGAATACCATTGAGAATATCCGATTCTCGACAAAAAATTTTTTCGCTCAAAAGAATGAGAAAATGAGAGAGGGGTACCCTTTCCTTTTGTTCAAAAATCTGGAAATTTCCGAAATATTCGGAAGGCAGGAATGATACCTATATTTGGAATCTGCGGAACCTACACTTTAAGAAACTGCAAACCGATTTGGAATAAAAAATTCCTACGATTTTTAATCTACGATTTACTTTTTATTTTTTTTCCACTTTTTTTTTTCTTGTTTTTTATTAGTAAAATCGCAGGAGGCTTCCGAATCGAGGAACGGCAAACATATTTGGAATCAGCAGGTCATTTCCATAGAGAATATCATTGAGATTATCCGATTCTCGACAAAAAATTTTTTCGCCCAAAAAAATGAGAACTCCTTTCCTTTTTTCAGAAATCTGAAAATTTCTGGAATATTCGGAACGTGGGAATGATCGTTATATTTGGAATCTGCGTGACCTACGCTTTCAGAATCTGCAAGCCAAATTGAAATAAAAAATTCCTACGATTTTTAATCGTCGATTTACTTTTTATTTTTTTTTCACTTTTTTTCTGTCGTTTTTTATTGGTAAAATCGCAGGAGGCTTCGGAATCGGGGAATGGCACACATATTTGGAATCAGCGGGTCATTTCCATGAAGAATATCATTCTGATTATCCGTTTCTCGACAAAAAGTTTTTTCGCCCGAAAAAATGAGAAGGGGTACCCCTTTCCTTTTTTTCAGAAATCTGAAAATTTCTGAAATATTCGGAACGTGGGAATGATCGTTATATTTGGAATCTGCGTGACCTACGCTTTCAGAATCTGCAAGCCAAATTGAAATAAAAAATTCCTACGATTTTTAATCGTCGATTTACTTTTTATTTTTTTTTCACTTTTTTTCTGTCGTTTTTTATTGGTAAAATCGCAGGAGGCTTCGGAATCGGGGAATGGCACACATATTTGGAATCAGCGGGTCATTTCCATGAAGAATATCATTCTGATTATCCGTTTCTCGACAAAAAGTTTTTTCGCCCAAAAAAATGAGAAGGGTACCCCTTTCCTTTTTTTCAGAAATCTGAAAATTTCTGAAATATTCGGAACGTGGGAATGATCGTTATATTTGGAATCTGCGTGACCTACGCTTTCAGAATCTGCAAGCCAAATTGAAATAAAAAATTCCTACGATTTTTAATCGTCGATTTACTTTTTATTTTTTTTTCACTTTTTTTCTGTCGTTTTTTATTGGTAAAATCGCAGGAGGCTTCGGAATCGGGGAATGGCACACATATTTGGAATCAGCCGGTCATTTCCATGAAGAATATCATTCTGATTATCCGTTTCTCGACAAAAAGTTTTTTCGCCCAAAAAAATGAGAAGGGGTACCCCTTTCCTTTTTTTCAGAAATCTGAAAATTTCTGAAATATTCGGAACGTGGGAATGTTCGTTATATTTGGAATCTGCGTGACCTACGCTTTCAGAATCTGCAAGCCAAATTGGAATAAAAAATTCCTACGATTTTTAATCGTCGATTTACTTTTTATTTTTTTTTCACTTTTTTTTTTGTCGTTTTTTATTGGTAAAATCGCAGGAGGCTTCGGAATCGGGGAATGGCACACATATTTGGAATCAGCGGGTCATTTCCATGAAGAATATCATTCTGATTATCCGTTTCTCGACAAAAAGTTTTTTCGCCCAAAAAAATGAGAAGGGGTACCCCTTTCCTTTTTTTCAGAAATCTGAAAATTTCTGAAATATTCGGAACGTGGGAATGATCGTTATATTTGGAATCTGCGTGACCTACGCTTTCAGAATCTGCAAGCCAAATTGAAATAAAAAATTCCTACGATTTTTAATCGTCGATTTACTTTTTATTTTTTTTTCACTTTTTTTCTGTCGTTTTTTATTGGTAAAATCGCAGGAGGCTTCGGAATCGGGGAATGGCACACATATTTGGAATCAGCGGGTCATTTCCATGAAGAATATCATTCTGATTATCCGTTTCTCGACAAAAAGTTTTTTCGCCCAAAAAAATGAGAAGGGGTACCCCTTTCCTTTTTTTCAGAAATCTGAAAATTTCTGAAATATTCGGAACGTGGGAATGATCGTTATATTTGGAATCTGCGTGACCTACGCTTTCAGAATCTGCAAGCCAAATTGAAATAAAAATTCCTACGATTTTGAATCGTCGATTTACTTTTTATTTTTTTTTCACTTTTTTTCTGTCGTTTTTTATTGGTAAAATCGCAGGAGGATTCGGAATCGGGGAATGGCACACATATTTAGAATCAGCGGGTCATTTCCATGAAGAATATCATTCTGATTATCCGTTTCTCGACAAAAAGTTTTTTCGCCCAAAAAAATGAGAAGGGGTACCCCTTTCCTTTTTTTCAGAAATCTGAAAATTTCTGAAATATTCGGAACGTGGGAATGATCGTTATATCTGGAATCTGCGTGATCTACGCTTTCAGAATCTGCAAGCCAAATTGAAATAAAAAATTCCTACGATTTTTAATCGTCGATTTACTTTTTATTTTTTTTTCACTTTTTATTTTGTCGTTCTTTATTGGTAGAATCGCAGGAGGCTTCGGAATCGGGGAATGGCACACATATTTGGAATCAGCGGGTCATTTCCATGAAGAATATCATTCTGATTATCCGTTTCTCGACAAAAAGTTTTTTCGCCCAAAAAAATGAGAAGGGGTACCCCTTTCCTTTTTTTCAGAAATCTGAAAATTTCTGAAATATTCGGAACGTGGGAATGATCGTTATATTTGGAATCTGCGTGACCTACGCTTTCAGAATCTGCAAGCCAAATTGAAATAAAAAATTCCTACGATTTTGAATCGTCGATTTACTTTTTATTTTTTTTTCACTTTTTTTCTGTCGTTTTTTATTGGTAAAATCGCAGGAGGATTCGGAATCGGGGAATGGCACACATATTTGGAATCAGCGGGTCATTTCCATAAAGAATATCATTCTGATTATCCGTTTCTCGACAAAAAGTTTTTTCGCCCAAAAAAATGAGAAGGGGTACCCCTTTCCTTTTTTTCAGAAATCTGAAAATTTCTGAAATATTCGGAACGTGGGAATGATCGTTATATCTGGAATCTGCGTGATCTACGCTTTCAGAATCTGCAAGCCAAATTGAAATAAAAAATTCCTACGATTTTTAATCGTCGATTTACTTTTTATTTTTTTTTCACTTTTTTTCTGTCGTTTTTTATTGGTAAAATCGCAGGAGGCTTCGGAATCGGGGAATGGCACACATATTTGGAATCAGCGGGTCATTTCCATGAAGAATATCATTCTGATTATCCGTTTCTCGACAAAAAGTTTTTTCGCCCAAAAAAATGAGAAGGGGTACCCCTTTCCTTTTTTTCAGAAATCTGAAAATTTCTGAAATATTCGGAACGTGGGAATGATCGTTATATCTGGAATCTGCGTGATCTACGCTTTCAGAATCTGCAAGCCAAATTGAAATAAAAAATTCCTACGATTTTTAATCGTCGATTTACTTTTTATTTTTTTTTCACTTTTTATTTTGTCGTTTTTTATTGGTAGAATCGCAGGAGGCTTCGGAATCGGGGAATGGCACACATATTTGGAATCAGCGGGTCATTTCCATGAAGAATATCATTCTGATTATCCGTTTCTCGACAAAAAGTTTTTTCGCCCAAAAAAATGAGAAGGGGTACCCCTTTCCTTTTTTTCAGAAATCTGAAAATTTCTGAAATATTCGGAACGTGGGAATGATCGTTATATTTGGAATCTGCGTGACCTACGCTTTCAGAATCTGCAAGCCAAATTGAAATAAAAAAGTCCTACGATTTTTAATCGTCGATTTACTTTTTATTTTTTTTTCACTTTTTTTCTGTCGTTTTTTATTGGTAAAATCGCAGGAGGCTTCGGAATCGGGGAATGGCACACATATTTGGAATCAGCCGGTCATTTCCATGAAGAATATCATTCTGATTATCCGTTTCTCGACAAAAAGTTTTTTCGCCCAAAAAAATGAGAAGGGGTACCCCTTTCCTTTTTTTCAGAAATCTGAAAATTTCTGAAATATTCGGAACGTGGGAATGTTCGTTATATTTGGAATCTGCGTGACCTACGCTTTCAGAATCTGCAAGCCAAATTGAAATAAAAAATTCCTACGATTTTTAATCGTCGATTTACTTTTTATTTTTTTTTCACTTTTTTTTTTGTCGTTTTTTATTGGTAAAATCGCAGGAGGCTTCGGAATCGGGGAATGGCACACATATTTGGAATCAGCGGGTCATTTCCATGAAGAATATCATTCTGATTATCCGTTTCTCGACAAAAAGTTTTTTCGCCCAAAAAAATGAGAAGGGGTACCCCTTTCCTTTTTTTCAGAAATCTGAAAATTTCTGAAATATTCGGAACGTGGGAATGATCGTTATATTTGGAATCTGCGTGACCTACGCTTTCAGAATCTGCAAGCCAAATTGAAATAAAAAATTCCTACGATTTTTAATCGTCGATTTACTTTTTATTTTTTTTTCACTTTTTTTCTGTCGTTTTTTATTGGTAAAATCGCAGGAGGCTTCGGAATCGGGGAATGGCACACATATTTGGAATCAGCGGGTCATTTCCATGAAGAATATCATTCTGATTATCCGTTTCTCGACAAAAAGTTTTTTCGCCCAAAAAAATGAGAAGGGGTACCCCTTTCCTTTTTTTCAGAAATCTGAAAATTTCTGAAATATTCGGAACGTGGGAATGATCGTTATATTTGGAATCTGCGTGACCTACGCTTTCAGAATCTGCAAGCCAAATTGAAATAAAAAATTCCTACGATTTTTAATCGTCGATTTACTTTTTATTTTTTTTTCACTTTTTTTTTTGTCGTTTTTTATTGGTAAAATCGCAGGAGGCTTCGGAATCGGGGAATGGCACACATATTTGGAATCAGCGGGTCATTTCCATGAAGAATATCATTCTGATTATCCGTTTCTCGACAAAAAGTTTTTTCGCCCAAAAAAATGAGAAGGGGTACTTTCCTTTCCTTTTTTTCAGAAATCTGAAAATTTCTGAAATATTCGGAACGTGGGAATGATCGTTATATTTGGAATCTGCGTGACCTACGCTTTCAGAATCTGCAAGCCAAATTGAAATAAAAAATTCCTACGATTTTTAATCGTCGATTTACTTTTTATTTTTTTTTCACTTTTTATTTTGTCGTTTTTTATTGGTAGAATCGCAGGAGGCTTCGGAATCGGGGAATGGCACACATATTTGGAATCAGCGGGTCATTTCCATGAAGAATATCATTCTGATTATCCGTTTCTCGACAAAAAGTTTTTTCGCCCAAAAAAATGAGAAGGGGTACCCCTTTCCTTTTTTTCAGAAATCTGAAAATTTCTGAAATATTCGGAACGTGGGAATGATCGTTATATTTGGAATCTGCGTGACCTACGCTTTCAGAATCTGCAAGCCAAATTGAAATAAAAAATTCCTACGATTTTGAATCGTCGATTTACTTTTTATTTTTTTTTCACTTTTTTTCTGTCGTTTTTTATTGGTAAAATCGCAGGAGGATTCGGAATCGGGGAATGGCACACATATTTGGAATCAGAGGGTCATTTCCATGAAGAATATCATTCTGATTATCCGTTTCTCGACAAAAAGTTTTTTCGCCCAAAAAAATGAGAAGGGGTACCCCTTTCCTTTTTTTCAGAAATCTGAAAATTTCTGAAATATTCGGAACGTGGGAATGATCGTTATATCTGGAATCTGCGTGATCTACGCTTTCAGAATCTGCAAGCCAAATTGAAATAAAAAATTCCTACGATTTTTAATCGTCGATTTACTTTTTATTTTTTTTTCACTTTTTTTCTGTCGTTTTTTATTGGTAAAATCGCAGGAGGCTTCGGAATCGGGGAATGGCACACATATTTGGAATCAGCGGGTCATTTCCATGAAGAATATCATTCTGATTATCCGTTTCTCGACAAAAAGTTTTTTCGCCCAAAAAAATGAGAAGGGTACCCCTTTCCTTTTTTTCAGAAATCTGAAAATTTCTGAAATATTCGGAACGTGGGAATGATCGTTATATTTGGAATCTGCGTGACCTACGCTTTCAGAATCTGCAAGCCAAATTGAAATAAAAAATTCCTACGATTTTTAATCGTCGATTTACTTTTTATTTTTTTTTCACTTTTTTTCTGTCGTTTTTTATTGGTAAAATCGCAGGAGGCTTCGGAATCGGGGAATGGCACACATATTTGGAATCAGCCGGTCATTTCCATGAAGAATATCATTCTGATTATCCGTTTCTCGACAAAAAGTTTTTTCGCCCAAAAAAATGAGAAGGGGTACCCCTTTCCTTTTTTTCAGAAATCTGAAAATTTCTGAAATATTCGGAACGTGGGAATGTTCGTTATATTTGGAATCTGCGTGACCTACGCTTTCAGAATCTGCAAGCCAAATTGAAATAAAAAATTCCTACGATTTTTAATCGTCGATTTACTTTTTATTTTTTTTTCACTTTTTTTTTTGTCGTTTTTTATTGGTAAAATCGCAGGAGGCTTCGGAATCGGGGAATGGCACACATATTTGGAATCAGCGGGTCATTTCCATGAAGAATATCATTCTGATTATCCGTTTCTCGACAAAAAGTTTTTTCGCCCAAAAAAATGAGAAGGGGTACCCCTTTCCTTTTTTTCAGAAATCTGAAAATTTCTGAAATATTCGGAACGTGGGAATGATCGTTATATTTGGAATCTGCGTGACCTACGCTTTCAGAATCTGCAAGCCAAATTGAAATAAAAAATTCCTACGATTTTTAATCGTCGATTTACTTTTTATTTTTTTTTCACTTTTTTTCTGTCGTTTTTTATTGGTAAAATCGCAGGAGGCTTCGGAATCGGGGAATGGCACACATATTTGGAATCAGCGGGTCATTTCCATGAAGAATATCATTCTGATTATCCGTTTCTCGACAAAAAGTTTTTTCGCCCAAAAAAATGAGAAGGGGTACCCCTTTCCTTTTTTTCAGAAATCTGAAAATTTCTGAAATATTCGGAACGTGGGAATGATCGTTATATTTGGAATCTGCGTGACCTACGCTTTCAGAATCTGCAAGCCAAATTGAAATAAAAATTCCTACGATTTTGAATCGTCGATTTACTTTTTATTTTTTTTTCACTTTTTTTCTGTCGTTTTTTATTGGTAAAATCGCAGGAGGATTCGGAATCGGGGAATGGCACACATATTTAGAATCAGCGGGTCATTTCCATGAAGAATATCATTCTGATTATCCGTTTCTCGACAAAAAGTTTTTTCGCCCAAAAAAATGAGAAGGGGTACCCCTTTCCTTTTTTTCAGAAATCTGAAAATTTCTGAAATATTCGGAACGTGGGAATGATCGTTATATCTGGAATCTGCGTGATCTACGCTTTCAGAATCTGCAAGCCAAATTGAAATAAAAAATTCCTACGATTTTTAATCGTCGATTTACTTTTTATTTTTTTTTCACTTTTTATTTTGTCGTTTTTTATTGGTAGAATCGCAGGAGGCTTCGGAATCGGGGAATGGCACACATATTTGGAATCAGCGGGTCATTTCCATGAAGAATATCATTCTGATTATCCGTTTCTCGACAAAAAGTTTTTTCGCCCAAAAAAATGAGAAGGGGTACCCCTTTCCTTTTTTTCAGAAATCTGAAAATTTCTGAAATATTCGGAACGTGGGAATGATCGTTATATTTGGAATCTGCGTGACCTACGCTTTCAGAATCTGCAAGCCAAATTGAAATAAAAAATTCCTACGATTTTGAATCGTCGATTTACTTTTTATTTTTTTTTCACTTTTTTTCTGTCGTTTTTTATTGGTAAAATCGCAGGAGGATTCGGAATCGGGGAATGGCACACATATTTGGAATCAGCGGGTCATTTCCATAAAGAATATCATTCTGATTATCCGTTTCTCGACAAAAAGTTTTTTCGCCCAAAAAAATGAGAAGGGGTACCCCTTTCCTTTTTTTCAGAAATCTGAAAATTTCTGAAATATTCGGAACGTGGGAATGATCGTTATATCTGGAATCTGCGTGATCTACGCTTTCAGAATCTGCAAGCCAAATTGAAATAAAAAATTCCTACGATTTTTAATCGTCGATTTACTTTTTATTTTTTTTTCACTTTTTTTCTGTCGTTTTTTATTGGTAAAATCGCAGGAGGCTTCGGAATCGGGGAATGGCACACATATTTGGAATCAGCGGGTCATTTCCATGAAGAATATCATTCTGATTATCCGTTTCTCGACAAAAAGTTTTTTCGCCCAAAAAAATGAGAAGGGGTACCCCTTTCCTTTTTTTCAGAAATCTGAAAATTTCTGAAATATTCGGAACGTGGGAATGATCGTTATATCTGGAATCTGCGTGATCTACGCTTTCAGAATCTGCAAGCCAAATTGAAATAAAAAATTCCTACGATTTTTAATCGTCGATTTACTTTTTATTTTTTTTTCACTTTTTATTTTGTCGTTTTTTATTGGTAGAATCGCAGGAGGCTTCGGAATCGGGGAATGGCACACATATTTGGAATCAGCGGGTCATTTCCATGAAGAATATCATTCTGATTATCCGTTTCTCGACAAAAAGTTTTTTCGCCCAAAAAAATGAGAAGGGGTACCCCTTTCCTTTTTTTCAGAAATCTGAAAATTTCTGAAATATTCGGAACGTGGGAATGATCGTTATATTTGGAATCTGCGTGACCTACGCTTTCAGAATCTGCAAGCCAAATTGAAATAAAAAATTCCTACGATTTTTAATCGTCGATTTACTTTTTATTTTTTTTTCACTTTTTTTCTGTCGTTTTTTATTGGTAAAATCGCAGGAGGCTTCGGAATCGGGGAATGGCACACATATTTGGAATCAGCCGGTCATTTCCATGAAGAATATCATTCTGATTATCCGTTTCTCGACAAAAAGTTTTTTCGCCCAAAAAAATGAGAAGGGGTACCCCTTTCCTTTTTTTCAGAAATCTGAAAATTTCTGAAATATTCGGAACGTGGGAATGTTCGTTATATTTGGAATCTGCGTGACCTACGCTTTCAGAATCTGCAAGCCAAATTGAAATAAAAAATTCCTACGATTTTTAATCGTCGATTTACTTTTTATTTTTTTTTCACTTTTTTTTTTGTCGTTTTTTATTGGTAAAATCGCAGGAGGCTTCGGAATCGGGGAATGGCACACATATTTGGAATCAGCGGGTCATTTCCATGAAGAATATCATTCTGATTATCCGTTTCTCGACAAAAAGTTTTTTCGCCCAAAAAAATGAGAAGGGGTACCCCTTTCCTTTTTTTCAGAAATCTGAAAATTTCTGAAATATTCGGAACGTGGGAATGATCGTTATATTTGGAATCTGCGTGACCTACGCTTTCAGAATCTGCAAGCCAAATTGAAATAAAAAATTCCTACGATTTTTAATCGTCGATTTACTTTTTATTTTTTTTTCACTTTTTTTCTGTCGTTTTTTATTGGTAAAATCGCAGGAGGCTTCGGAATCGGGGAATGGCACACATATTTGGAATCAGCGGGTCATTTCCATGAAGAATATCATTCTGATTATCCGTTTCTCGACAAAAAGTTTTTTCGCCCAAAAAAATGAGAAGGGGTACCCCTTTCCTTTTTTTCAGAAATCTGAAAATTTCTGAAATATTCGGAACGTGGGAATGATCGTTATATTTGGAATCTGCGTGACCTACGCTTTCAGAATCTGCAAGCCAAATTGAAATAAAAAATTCCTACGATTTTTAATCGTCGATTTACTTTTTATTTTTTTTTCACTTTTTTTTTTGTCGTTTTTTATTGGTAAAATCGCAGGAGGCTTCGGAATCGGGGAATGGCACACATATTTGGAATCAGCGGGTCATTTCCATGAAGAATATCATTCTGATTATCCGTTTCTCGACAAAAAGTTTTTTCGCCCAAAAAAATGAGAAGGGGTACTTTCCTTTCCTTTTTTTCAGAAATCTGAAAATTTCTGAAATATTCGGAACGTGGGAATGATCGTTATATTTGGAATCTGCGTGACCTACGCTTTCAGAATCTGCAAGCCAAATTGAAATAAAAAATTCCTACGATTTTTAATCGTCGATTTACTTTTTATTTTTTTTTCACTTTTTTTCTGTCGTTTTTTATTGGTAAAATCGCAGGAGGCTTCGGAATCGGGGAATGGCACACATATTTGGAATCAGCGGGTCATTTCCATGAAGAATATCATTCTGATTATCCGTTTCTCGACAAAAAGTTTTTTCGCCCAAAAAAATGAGAAG
The DNA here is from genome assembly GCA_963989295.1 of Ametastegia equiseti. NCBI lineage: Eukaryota > Metazoa > Arthropoda > Insecta > Hymenoptera > Tenthredinidae > Ametastegia > Ametastegia equiseti. Next base: position 4,946,339 of record OZ022402.1, read on the forward strand.
GGGTACCCCTTTCCTTTTTTTCAGAAATCTGAAAATTTCTGAAATATTCGGAACGTGGGAATGATCGTTATATCTGGAATCTGCGTGATCTACGCTTTCAGAATCTGCAAGCCAAATTGAAATAAAAAATTCCTACGATTTTTAATCGTCGATTTACTTTTTATTTTTTTTTCACTTTTTATTTTGTCGTTTTTTATTGGTAGAATCGCAGGAGGCTTCGGAATCGGGGAATGGCACACATATTTGGAATCAGCGGGTCATTTCCATGAAGAATATCATTCTGATTATCCGTTTCTCGACAAAAAGTTTTTTCGCCCAAAAAAATGAGAAGGGGTACCCCTTTCCTTTTTTTCAGAAATCTGAAAATTTCTGAAATATTCGGAACGTGGGAATGATCGTTATATTTGGAATCTGCGTGACCTACGCTTTCAGAATCTGCAAGCCAAATTGAAATAAAAAATTCCTACGATTTTTAATCGTCGATTTACTTTTTATTTTTTTTTCACTTTTTTTCTGTCGTTTTTTATTGGTAAAATCGCAGGAGGCTTCGGAATCGGGGAATGGCACACATATTTGGAATCAGCCGGTCATTTCCATGAAGAATATCATTCTGATTATCCGTTTCTCGACAAAAAGTTTTTTCGCCCAAAAAAATGAGAAGGGGTACCCCTTTCCTTTTTTTCAGAAATCTGAAAATTTCTGAAATATTCGGAACGTGGGAATGTTCGTTATATTTGGAATCTGCGTGACCTACGCTTTCAGAATCTGCAAGCCAAATTGAAATAAAAAATTCCTACGATTTTTAATCGTCGATTTACTTTTTATTTTTTTTTCACTTTTTTTTTTGTCGTTTTTTATTGGTAAAATCGCAGGAGGCTTCGGAATCGGGGAATGGCACACATATTTGGAATCAGCGGGTCATTTCCATGAAGAATATCATTCTGATTATCCGTTTCTCGACAAAAAGTTTTTTCGCCCAAAAAAATGAGAAGGGGTACCCCTTTCCTTTTTTTCAGAAATCTGAAAATTTCTGAAATATTCGGAACGTGGGAATGATCGTTATATTTGGAATCTGCGTGACCTACGCTTTCAGAATCTGCAAGCCAAATTGAAATAAAAAATTCCTACGATTTTTAATCGTCGATTTACTTTTTATTTTTTTTTCACTTTTTTTCTGTCGTTTTTTATTGGTAAAATCGCAGGAGGCTTCGGAATCGGGGAATGGCACACATATTTGGAATCAGCGGGTCATTTCCATGAAGAATATCATTCTGATTATCCGTTTCTCGACAAAAAGTTTTTTCGCCCAAAAAAATGAGAAGGGGTACCCCTTTCCTTTTTTTCAGAAATCTGAAAATTTCTGAAATATTCGGAACGTGGGAATGATCGTTATATTTGGAATCTGCGTGACCTACGCTTTCAGAATCTGCAAGCCAAATTGAAATAAAAAATTCCTACGATTTTTAATCGTCGATTTACTTTTTATTTTTTTTTCACTTTTTTTTTTGTCGTTTTTTATTGGTAAAATCGCAGGAGGCTTCGGAATCGGGGAATGGCACACATATTTGGAATCAGCGGGTCATTTCCATGAAGAATATCATTCTGATTATCCGTTTCTCGACAAAAAGTTTTTTCGCCCAAAAAAATGAGAAGGGGTACTTTCCTTTCCTTTTTTTCAGAAATCTGAAAATTTCTGAAATATTCGGAACGTGGGAATGATCGTTATATTTGGAATCTGCGTGACCTACGCTTTCAGAATCTGCAAGCCAAATTGAAATAAAAAATTCCTACGATTTTTAATCGTCGATTTACTTTTTATTTTTTTTTCACTTTTTTTCTGTCGTTTTTTATTGGTAAAATCGCAGGAGGCTTCGGAATCGGGGAATGGCACACATATTTGGAATCAGCGGGTCATTTCCATGAAGAATATCATTCTGATTATCCGTTTCTCGACAAAAAGTTTTTTCGCCCAAAAAAATGAGAAGGGTACCCCTTTCCTTTTTTTCAGAAATCTGAAAATTTCTGAAATATTCGGAACGTGGGAATGATCGTTATATTTGGAATCTGCGTGACCTACGCTTTCAGAATCTGCAAGCCAAATTGAAATAAAAAATTCCTACGATTTTTAATCGTCGATTTACTTTTTATTTTTTTTTCACTTTTTTTCTGTCGTTTTTTATTGGTAAAATCGCAGGAGGCTTCGGAATCGGGGAATGGCACACATATTTGGAATCAGCCGGTCATTTCCATGAAGAATATCATTCTGATTATCCGTTTCTCGACAAAAAGTTTTTTCGCCCAAAAAAATGAGAAGGGGTACCCCTTTCCTTTTTTTCAGAAATCTGAAAATTTCTGAAATATTCGGAACGTGGGAATGTTCGTTATATTTGGAATCTGCGTGACCTACGCTTTCAGAATCTGCAAGCCAAATTGAAATAAAAAATTCCTACGATTTTTAATCGTCGATTTACTTTTTATTTTTTTTTCACTTTTTTTTTTGTCGTTTTTTATTGGTAAAATCGCAGGAGGCTTCGGAATCGGGGAATGGCACACATATTTGGAATCAGCGGGTCATTTCCATGAAGAATATCATTCTGATTATCCGTTTCTCGACAAAAAGTTTTTTCGCCCAAAAAAATGAGAAGGGGTACCCCTTTCCTTTTTTTCAGAAATCTGAAAATTTCTGAAATATTCGGAACGTGGGAATGATCGTTATATTTGGAATCTGCGTGACCTACGCTTTCAGAATCTGCAAGCCAAATTGAAATAAAAAATTCCTACGATTTTTAATCGTCGATTTACTTTTTATTTTTTTTTCACTTTTTTTCTGTCGTTTTTTATTGGTAAAATCGCAGGAGGCTTCGGAATCGGGGAATGGCACACATATTTGGAATCAGCGGGTCATTTCCATGAAGAATATCATTCTGATTATCCGTTTCTCGACAAAAAGTTTTTTCGCCCAAAAAAATGAGAAGGGGTACCCCTTTCCTTTTTTTCAGAAATCTGAAAATTTCTGAAATATTCGGAACGTGGGAATGATCGTTATATTTGGAATCTGCGTGACCTACGCTTTCAGAATCTGCAAGCCAAATTGAAATAAAAATTCCTACGATTTTGAATCGTCGATTTACTTTTTATTTTTTTTTCACTTTTTTTCTGTCGTTTTTTATTGGTAAAATCGCAGGAGGATTCGGAATCGGGGAATGGCACACATATTTAGAATCAGCGGGTCATTTCCATGAAGAATATCATTCTGATTATCCGTTTCTCGACAAAAAGTTTTTTCGCCCAAAAAAATGAGAAGGGGTACCCCTTTCCTTTTTTTCAGAAATCTGAAAATTTCTGAAATATTCGGAACGTGGGAATGATCGTTATATCTGGAATCTGCGTGATCTACGCTTTCAGAATCTGCAAGCCAAATTGAAATAAGAAATTCCTACGATTTTTAATCGTCGATTTACTTTTTATTTTTTTTTCACTTTTTATTTTGTCGTTTTTTATTGGTAGAATCGCAGGAGGCTTCGGAATCGGGGAATGGCACACATATTTGGAATCAGCGGGTCATTTCCATGAAGAATATCATTCTGATTATCCGTTTCTCGACAAAAAGTTTTTTCGCCCAAAAAAATGAGAAGGGGTACCCCTTTCCTTTTTTTCAGAAATCTGAAAATTTCTGAAATATTCGGAACGTGGGAATGATCGTTATATTTGGAATCTGCGTGACCTACGCTTTCAGAATCTGCAAGCCAAATTGAAATAAAAAATTCCTACGATTTTGAATCGTCGATTTACTTTTTATTTTTTTTTCACTTTTTTTCTGTCGTTTTTTATTGGTAAAATCGCAGGAGGATTCGGAATCGGGGAATGGCACACATATTTGGAATCAGCGGGTCATTTCCATAAAGAATATCATTCTGATTATCCGTTTCTCGACAAAAAGTTTTTTCGCCCAAAAAAATGAGAAGGGGTACCCCTTTCCTTTTTTTCAGAAATCTGAAAATTTCTGAAATATTCGGAACGTGGGAATGATCGTTATATCTGGAATCTGCGTGATCTACGCTTTCAGAATCTGCAAGCCAAATTGAAATAAAAAATTCCTACGATTTTTAATCGTCGATTTACTTTTTATTTTTTTTTCACTTTTTTTCTGTCGTTTTTTATTGGTAAAATCGCAGGAGGCTTCGGAATCGGGGAATGGCACACATATTTGGAATCAGCGGGTCATTTCCATGAAGAATATCATTCTGATTATCCGTTTCTCGACAAAAAGTTTTTTCGCCCAAAAAAATGAGAAGGGGTACCCCTTTCCTTTTTTTCAGAAATCTGAAAATTTCTGAAATATTCGGAACGTGGGAATGATCGTTATATCTGGAATCTGCGTGATCTACGCTTTCAGAATCTGCAAGCCAAATTGAAATAAAAAATTCCTACGATTTTTAATCGTCGATTTACTTTTTATTTTTTTTTCACTTTTTATTTTGTCGTTTTTTATTGGTAGAATCGCAGGAGGCTTCGGAATCGGGGAATGGCACACATATTTGGAATCAGCGGGTCATTTCCATGAAGAATATCATTCTGATTATCCGTTTCTCGACAAAAAGTTTTTTCGCCCAAAAAAATGAGAAGGGGTACCCCTTTCCTTTTTTTCAGAAATCTGAAAATTTCTGAAATATTCGGAACGTGGGAATGATCGTTATATTTGGAATCTGCGTGACCTACGCTTTCAGAATCTGCAAGCCAAATTGAAATAAAAAATTCCTACGATTTTTAATCGTCGATTTACTTTTTATTTTTTTTTCACTTTTTTTCTGTCGTTTTTTATTGGTAAAATCGCAGGAGGCTTCGGAATCGGGGAATGGCACACATATTTGGAATCAGCCGGTCATTTCCATGAAGAATATCATTCTGATTATCCGTTTCTCGACAAAAAGTTTTTTCGCCCAAAAAAATGAGAAGGGGTACCCCTTTCCTTTTTTTCAGAAATCTGAAAATTTCTGAAATATTCGGAACGTGGGAATGTTCGTTATATTTGGAATCTGCGTGACCTACGCTTTCAGAATCTGCAAGCCAAATTGAAATAAAAAATTCCTACGATTTTTAATCGTCGATTTACTTTTTATTTTTTTTTCACTTTTTTTTTTGTCGTTTTTTATTGGTAAAATCGCAGGAGGCTTCGGAATCGGGGAATGGCACACATATTTGGAATCAGCGGGTCATTTCCATGAAGAATATCATTCTGATTATCCGTTTCTCGACAAAAAGTTTTTTCGCCCAAAAAAATGAGAAGGGGTACCCCTTTCCTTTTTTTCAGAAATCTGAAAATTTCTGAAATATTCGGAACGTGGGAATGATCGTTATATTTGGAATCTGCGTGACCTACGCTTTCAGAATCTGCAAGCCAAATTGAAATAAAAAATTCCTACGATTTTTAATCGTCGATTTACTTTTTATTTTTTTTTCACTTTTTTTCTGTCGTTTTTTATTGGTAAAATCGCAGGAGGCTTCGGAATCGGGGAATGGCACACATATTTGGAATCAGCGGGTCATTTCCATGAAGAATATCATTCTGATTATCCGTTTCTCGACAAAAAGTTTTTTCGCCCAAAAAAATGAGAAGGGGTACCCCTTTCCTTTTTTTCAGAAATCTGAAAATTTCTGAAATATTCGGAACGTGGGAATGATCGTTATATTTGGAATCTGCGTGACCTACGCTTTCAGAATCTGCAAGCCAAATTGAAATAAAAAATTCCTACGATTTTTAATCGTCGATTTACTTTTTATTTTTTTTTCACTTTTTTTTTTGTCGTTTTTTATTGGTAAAATCGCAGGAGGCTTCGGAATCGGGGAATGGCACACATATTTGGAATCAGCGGGTCATTTCCATGAAGAATATCATTCTGATTATCCGTTTCTCGACAAAAAGTTTTTTCGCCCAAAAAAATGAGAAGGGGTACTTTCCTTTCCTTTTTTTCAGAAATCTGAAAATTTCTGAAATATTCGGAACGTGGGAATGATCGTTATATTTGGAATCTGCGTGACCTACGCTTTCAGAATCTGCAAGCCAAATTGAAATAAAAAATTCCTACGATTTTTAATCGTCGATTTACTTTTTATTTTTTTTTCACTTTTTTTCTGTCGTTTTTTATTGGTAAAATCGCAGGAGGCTTCGGAATCGGGGAATGGCACACATATTTGGAATCAGCGGGTCATTTCCATGAAGAATATCATTCTGATTATCCGTTTCTCGACAAAAAGTTTTTTCGCCCAAAAAAATGAGAAGGGTACCCCTTTCCTTTTTTTCAGAAATCTGAAAATTTCTGAAATATTCGGAACGTGGGAATGATCGTTATATTTGGAATCTGCGTGACCTACGCTTTCAGAATCTGCAAGCCAAATTGAAATAAAAAATTCCTACGATTTTTAATCGTCGATTTACTTTTTATTTTTTTTTCACTTTTTTTCTGTCGTTTTTTATTGGTAAAATCGCAGGAGGCTTCGGAATCGGGGAATGGCACACATATTTGGAATCAGCCGGTCATTTCCATGAAGAATATCATTCTGATTATCCGTTTCTCGACAAAAAGTTTTTTCGCCCAAAAAAATGAGAAGGGGTACCCCTTTCCTTTTTTTCAGAAATCTGAAAATTTCTGAAATATTCGGAACGTGGGAATGTTCGTTATATTTGGAATCTGCGTGACCTACGCTTTCAGAATCTGCAAGCCAAATTGAAATAAAAAATTCCTACGATTTTTAATCGTCGATTTACTTTTTATTTTTTTTTCACTTTTTTTTTTGTCGTTTTTTATTGGTAAAATCGCAGGAGGCTTCGGAATCGGGGAATGGCACACATATTTGGAATCAGCGGGTCATTTCCATGAAGAATATCATTCTGATTATCCGTTTCTCGACAAAAAGTTTTTTCGCCCAAAAAAATGAGAAGGGGTACCCCTTTCCTTTTTTTCAGAAATCTGAAAATTTCTGAAATATTCGGAACGTGGGAATGATCGTTATATTTGGAATCTGCGTGACCTACGCTTTCAGAATCTGCAAGCCAAATTGAAATAAAAAATTCCTACGATTTTTAATCGTCGATTTACTTTTTATTTTTTTTTCACTTTTTTTCTGTCGTTTTTTATTGGTAAAATCGCAGGAGGCTTCGGAATCGGGGAATGGCACACATATTTGGAATCAGCGGGTCATTTCCATGAAGAATATCATTCTGATTATCCGTTTCTCGACAAAAAGTTTTTTCGCCCAAAAAAATGAGAAGGGGTACCCCTTTCCTTTTTTTCAGAAATCTGAAAATTTCTGAAATATTCGGAACGTGGGAATGATCGTTATATTTGGAATCTGCGTGACCTACGCTTTCAGAATCTGCAAGCCAAATTGAAATAAAAATTCCTACGATTTTGAATCGTCGATTTACTTTTTATTTTTTTTTCACTTTTTTTCTGTCGTTTTTTATTGGTAAAATCGCAGGAGGATTCGGAATCGGGGAATGGCACACATATTTAGAATCAGCGGGTCATTTCCATGAAGAATATCATTCTGATTATCCGTTTCTCGACAAAAAGTTTTTTCGCCCAAAAAAATGAGAAGGGGTACCCCTTTCCTTTTTTTCAGAAATCTGAAAATTTCTGAAATATTCGGAACGTGGGAATGATCGTTATATCTGGAATCTGCGTGATCTACGCTTTCAGAATCTGCAAGCCAAATTGAAATAAAAAATTCCTACGATTTTTAATCGTCGATTTACTTTTTATTTTTTTTTCACTTTTTATTTTGTCGTTTTTTATTGGTAGAATCGCAGGAGGCTTCGGAATCGGGGAATGGCACACATATTTGGAATCAGCGGGTCATTTCCATGAAGAATATCATTCTGATTATCCGTTTCTCGACAAAAAGTTTTTTCGCCCAAAAAAATGAGAAGGGGTACCCCTTTCCTTTTTTTCAGAAATCTGAAAATTTCTGAAATATTCGGAACGTGGGAATGTTCGTTATATTTGGAATCTGCGTGACCTACGCTTTCAGAATCTGCAAGCCAAATTGAAATAAAAAATTCCTACGATTTTTAATCGTCGATTTACTTTTTATTTTTTTTTCACTTTTTTTTTTGTCGTTTTTTATTGGTAAAATCGCAGGAGGCTTCGGAATCGGGGAATGGCACACATATTTGGAATCAGCGGGTCATTTCCATGAAGAATATCATTCTGATTATCCGTTTCTCGACAAAAAGTTTTTTCGCCCAAAAAAATGAGAAGGGGTACCCCTTTCCTTTTTTTCAGAAATCTGAAAATTTCTGAAATATTCGGAACGTGGGAATGATCGTTATATTTGGAATCTGCGTGACCTACGCTTTCAGAATCTGCAAGCCAAATTGAAATAAAAAATTCCTACGATTTTTAATCGTCGATTTACTTTTTATTTTTTTTTCACTTTTTTTCTGTCGTTTTTTATTGGTAAAATCGCAGGAGGCTTCGGAATCGGGGAATGGCACACATATTTGGAATCAGCGGGTCATTTCCATGAAGAATATCATTCTGATTATCCGTTTCTCGACAAAAAGTTTTTTCGCCCAAAAAAATGAGAAGGGGTACCCCTTTCCTTTTTTTCAGAAATCTGAAAATTTCTGAAATATTCGGAACGTGGGAATGATCGTTATATTTGGAATCTGCGTGACCTACGCTTTCAGAATCTGCAAGCCAAATTGAAATAAAAAATTCCTACGATTTTTAATCGTCGATTTACTTTTTATTTTTTTTTCACTTTTTTTCTGTCGTTTTTTATTGGTAAAATCGCAGGAGGCTTCGGAATCGGGGAATGGCACACATATTTGGAATCAGCGGGTCATTTCCATGAAGAATATCATTCTGATTATCCGTTTCTCGACAAAAAGTTTTTTCGCCCAAAAAAATGAGAAGGGGTACCCCTTTCCTTTTTTTCAGAAATCTGAAAATTTCTGAAATATTCGGAACGTGGGAATGATCGTTATATTTGGAATCTGCGTGACCTACGCTTTCAGAATCTGCAAGCCAAATTGAAATAAAAATTCCTACGATTTTGAATCGTCGATTTACTTTTTATTTTTTTTTCACTTTTTTTCTGTCGTTTTTTATTGGTAAAATCGCAGGAGGATTCGGAATCGGGGAATGGCACACATATTTAGAATCAGCGGGTCATTTCCATGAAGAATATCATTCTGATTATCCGTTTCTCGACAAAAAGTTTTTTCGCCCAAAAAAATGAGAAGGGGTACCCCTTTCCTTTTTTTCAGAAATCTGAAAATTTCTGAAATATTCGGAACGTGGGAATGATCGTTATATCTGGAATCTGCGTGATCTACGCTTTCAGAATCTGCAAGCCAAATTGAAATAAAAAATTTCTACGATTTTTAATCGTCGATTTACTTTTTATTTTTTTTTCACTTTTTATTTTGTCGTTTTTTATTGGTAGAATCGCAGGAGGCTTCGGAATCGGGGAATGGCACACATATTTGGAATCAGCGGGTCATTTCCATGAAGAATATCATTCTGATTATCCGTTTCTCGACAAAAAGTTTTTTCGCCCAAAAAAATGAGAAGGGGTACCCCTTTCCTTTTTTTCAGAAATCTGAAAATTTCTGAAATATTCGGAACGTGGGAATGTTCGTTATATTTGGAATCTGCGTGACCTACGCTTTCAGAATCTGCAAGCCAAATTGAAATAAAAAATTCCTACGATTTTTAATCGTCGATTTACTTTTTATTTTTTTTTCACTTTTTTTTTTGTCGTTTTTTATTGGTAAAATCGCAGGAGGCTTCGGAATCGGGGAATGGCACACATATTTGGAATCAGCGGGTCATTTCCATGAAGAATATCATTCTGATTATCCGTTTCTCGACAAAAAGTTTTTTCGCCCAAAAAAATGAGAAGGGGTACCCCTTTCCTTTTTTTCAGAAATCTGAAAATTTCTGAAATATTCGGAACGTGGGAATGATCGTTATATTTGGAATCTGCGTGACCTACGCTTTCAGAATCTGCAAGCCAAATTGAAATAAAAAATTCCTACGATTTTTAATCGTCGATTTACTTTTTATTTTTTTTTCACTTTTTTTCTGTCGTTTTTTATTGGTAAAATCGCAGGAGGCTTCGGAATCGGGGAATGGCACACATATTTGGAATCAGCGGGTCATTTCCATGAAGAATATCATTCTGATTATCCGTTTCTCGACAAAAAGTTTTTTCGCCCAAAAAAATGAGAAGGGGTACCCCTTTCCTTTTTTTCAGAAATCTGAAAATTTCTGAAATATTCGGAACGTGGGAATGATCGTTATATTTGGAATCTGCGTGACCTACGCTTTCAGAATCTGCAAGCCAAATTGAAATAAAAAATTCCTACGATTTTTAATCGTCGATTTACTTTTTATTTTTTTTTCACTTTTTTTTTTGTCGTTTTTTATTGGTAAAATCGCAGGAGGCTTCGGAATCGGGGAATGGCACACATATTTGGAATCAGCGGGTCATTTCCATGAAGAATATCATTCTGATTATCCGTTTCTCGACAAAAAGTTTTTTCGCCCAAAAAAATGAGAAGGGGTACTTTCCTTTCCTTTTTTTCAGAAATCTGAAAATTTCTGAAATATTCGGAACGTGGGAATGATCGTTATATTTGGAATCTGCGTGACCTACGCTTTCAGAATCTGCAAGCCAAATTGAAATAAAAAATTCCTACGATTTTTAATCGTCGATTTACTTTTTATTTTTTTTTCACTTTTTTTCTGTCGTTTTTTATTGGTAAAATCGCAGGAGGCTTCGGAATCGGGGAATGGCACACATATTTGGAATCAGCGGGTCATTTCCATGAAGAATATCATTCTGATTATCCGTTTCTCGACAAAAAGTTTTTTCGCCCAAAAAAATGAGAAGGGTACCCCTTTCCTTTTTTTCAGAAATCTGAAAATTTCTGAAATATTCGGAACGTGGGAATGATCGTTATATTTGGAATCTGCGTGACCTACGCTTTCAGAATCTGCAAGCCAAATTGAAATAAAAAATTCCTACGATTTTTAATCGTCGATTTACTTTTTATTTTTTTTTCACTTTTTTTCTGTCGTTTTTTATTGGTAAAATCGCAGGAGGCTTCGGAATCGGGGAATGGCACACATATTTGGAATCAGCGGGCCATTTCCATGAAGAATATCATTCTGATTATCCGATTCTCGACAAAAAGTTTTTTCGCCCAAAAAAATGAGAAGGGGTACCCCTTTCCTTTTTTTCAGAAATCTGAAAATTTCTGAAATATTCGGAACGTGGGAATGATTGTTATATTTGGAATCTGCGTGACCTACGCTTTCAGAATCTGCAAGCCAAATTGAAATAAAAAATTCCTACGATTTTTAATCGTCGATTTACTTTTTATTTTTTTTTCACTTTTTTTCTGTCGTTTTTTATTGGTAAAATCGCAGGAGGCTTCGGAATCGGGGAATGGCACACATATTTGGAATCAGCGGGTCATTTCCATGAAGAATATCATTCTGATTATCCGTTTCTCGACAAAAAGTTTTTTCGCCCAAAAAAATGAGAAGGGGTACCCCTTTCCTTTTTTTCAGAAATCTGAAAATTTCTGAAATATTCGGAACGTGGGAATGATCGTTATATTTGGAATCTGCGTGACCTACGCTTTCAGAATCTGCAAGCCAAATTGAAATAAAAAATTCCTACGATTTTTAATCGTCGATTTACTTTTTATTTTTTTTTCACTTTTTTTCTGTCGTTTTTCATTGGTAAAATCGCAGGAGGCTTCGGAATCGGGGAATGGCACACATATTTGGAATCAGCGGGTCATTTCCATGAAGAATATCATTCTGATTATCCGTTTCTCGACAAAAAGTTTTTTCGCCCAAAAAAATGAGAAGGGTACCCCTTTTCTTTTTTTCAGAAATCTGAAAATTTCTGAAATATTCGGAACGTGGGAATGATCGTTATATTTGGAATCTGCGTGACCTACGCTTTCAGAATCTGCAAGCCAAATTGAAATAAAAAATTCCTACGATTTTTAATCGTCGATTTACTTTTTATTTTTTTTTCACTTTTTTTTTTGTCGTTTTTTATTGGTAAAATCGCAGGAGGCTTCGAAATCGGGGAATGGCACACATATTTGGAATCAGCGGGTCATTTCCATGAAGAATATCATTCTGATTATCCGTTTCTCGACAAAAAGTTTTTTCGCCCAAAAAAATGAGAAGGGGTACCCCTTTCCTTTTTTTCAGAAATCTGAAAATTTCTGAAATATTCGGAACGTGGGAATGATCGTTATATTTGGAATCTGCGTGACCTACGCTTTCAGAATCTGCAAGCCAAATTGAAATAAAAAATTCCTACGATTTTTAATCGTCGATTTACTTTTTATTTTTTTTTCACTTTTTTTCTGTCGTTTTTTATTGGTAAAATCGCAGGAGGCTTCGGAATCGGGGAATGGCACACATATTTGGAATCAGCGGGTCATTTCCATAAAGAATATCATTCTGATTATCCGTTTCTCGACAAAAAGTTTTTTCGCCCAAAAAAATGAGAAGGGCCTTTCCTTTTTTTCAGAAATCTGAAAATTTCTGAAATATTCGGAACGTGGGAATGATCGTTATATTTGGAATCTGCGTGACCTACGCTTTCAGAATCTGCAAGCCAAATTGAAATAAAAAATTCCTACGATTTTTAATCGTCGATTTACTTTTTATTTTTTTTTCACTTTTTTTTTTGTCGTTTTTTATTGGTAAAATCGCAGGAGGCTTCGAAATCGGGGAATGGCACACATATTTGGAATCAGCGGGTCATTTCCATGAAGAATATCATTCTGATTATCCGTTTCTCGACAAAAAGTTTTTTCGCCCAAAAAAATGAGAAGGGGTACCCCTTTCCTTTTTTTCAGAAATCTGAAAATTTCTGAAATATTCGGAACGTGGGAATGATCGTTATATTTGGAATCTGCGTGACCTACGCTTTCAGAATCTGCAAGCCAAATTGAAATAAAAAATTCCTACGATTTTTAATCGTCGATTTACTTTTTATTTTTTTTTCACTTTTTTTCTGTCGTTTTTTATTGGTAAAATCGCAGGAGGCTTCGGAATCGGGGAATGGCACACATATTTGGAATCAGCGGGTCATTTCCATAAAGAATATCATTCTGATTATCCGTTTCTCGACAAAAAGTTTTTTCGCCCAAAAAAATGAGAAGGGGTACCCCTTTCCTTTTTTTCAGAAATCTGAAAATTTCTGAAATATTCGGAACGTGGGAATGATCGTTATATTTGGAATCTGCGTGACCTACGCTTTCAGAATCTGCAAGCCAAATTGAAATAAAAAATTCCTACGATTTTTAATCGTCGATTTACTTTTTATTTTTTTTTCACTTTTTTTCTGTCGTTTTTTATTGGTAAAATCGCAGGAGGCTTCGGAATCGGGGAATGGCACACATATTTGGAATCAGCGGGTCATTTCCATGAAGAATATCATTCTGATTATCCGTTTCTCGACAAAAAGTTTTTTCGCCCAAAAAAATGAGAAGGGGTACCCCTTTCCTTTTTTTCAGAAATCTGAAAATTTCTGAAATATTCGGAACGTGGGAATGATCGTTATATTTGGAATCTGCGTGACCTACGCTTTCAGAATCTGCAAGCCAAATTGAAATAAAAAATTCCTACGATTTTTAATCGTCGATTTACTTTTTATTTTTTTTTCACTTTTTTTTTTGTCGTTTTTTATTGGTAAAATCGCAGGAGGCTTCGAAATCGGGGAATGGCACACATATTTGGAATCAGCGGGTCATTTCCATGAAGAATATCATTCTGATTATCCGTTTCTCGACAAAAAGTTTTTTCGCCCAAAAAAATGAGAAGGGGTACCCCTTTCCTTTTTTTCAGAAATCTGAAAATTTCTGAAATATTCGGAACGTGGGAATGATCGTTATATTTGGAATCTGCGTGACCTACGCTTTCAGAATCTGCAAGCCAAATTGAAATAAAAAATTCCTACGATTTTTAATCGTCGATTTACTTTTTATTTTTTTTTCACTTTTTTTCGGTCGTTTTTTATTGGTAAAATCGCAGGAGGCTTCGAAATCGGGGAATGGCACACATATTTGGAATCAGCGGGTCATTTCCATGAAGAATATCATTCTGATTATCCGTTTCTCGACAAAAAGTTTTTTCGCCCAAAAAAATGAGAAGGGGTACCCCTTTCCTTTTTTTCAGAAATCTGAAAATTTCTGAAATATTCGGAACGTGGGAATGATCGTTATATTTGGAATCTGCGTGACCTACGCTTTCAGAATCTGCAAGCCAAATTGAAATAAAAAATTCCTACGATTTTTAATCGTCGATTTACTTTTTATTTTTTTTTCACTTTTTTTCTGTCGTTTTTTATTGGTAAAATCGCAGGAGGCTTCGGAATCGGGGAATGGCACACATATTTGGAATCAGCGGGTCATTTCCATAAAGAATATCATTCTGATTATCCGTTTCTCGACAAAAAGTTTTTTCGCCCAAAAAAATGAGAAGGGGTACCCCTTTCCTTTTTTTCAGAAATCTGAAAATTTCTGAAATATTCGGAACGTGGGAATGATCGTTATATTTGGAATCTGCGTGACCTACGCTTTCAGAATCTGCAAGCCAAATTGAAATAAAAAATTCCTACGATTTTTAATCGTCGATTTACTTTTTATTTTTTTTTCACTTTTTTTCTGTCGTTTTTTATTGGTAAAATCGCAGGAGGCTTCGGAATCGGGGAATGGCACACATATTTGGAATCAGCGGGTCATTTCCATGAAGAATATCATTCTGATTATCCGTTTCTCGACAAAAAGTTTTTTCGCCCAAAAAAATGAGAAGGGGTACCCCTTTCCTTTTTTTCAGAAATCTGAAAATTTCTGAAATATTCGGAACGTGGGAATGATCGTTATATTTGGAATCTGCGTGACCTACGCTTTCAGAATCTGCAAGCCAAATTGAAATAAAAAATTCCTACGATTTTTAATCGTCGATTTACTTTTTATTTTTTTTTCACTTTTTTTTTTGTCGTTTTTTATTGGTAAAATCGCAGGAGGCTTCGAAATCGGGAAATGGCACACATATTTGGAATCAGCGGGTCATTTCCATGAAGAATATCATTCTGATTATCCGTTTCTCGACAAAAAGTTTTTTCGCCCAAAAAAATGAGAAGGGGTACCCCTTTCCTTTTTTTCAGAAATCTGAAAATTTCTGAAATATTCGGAACGTGGGAATGATCGTTATATTTGGAATCTGCGTGACCTACGCTTTCAGAATCTGCAAGCCAAATTGAAATAAAAAATTCCTACGATTTTTAATCGTCGATTTACTTTTTATTTTTTTTTCACTTTTTTTCGGTCGTTTTTTATTGGTAAAATCGCAGGAGGCTTCGGAATCGGGGAATGGCACACATATTTGGAATCAGCGGGTCATTTCCATGAAGAATATCATTCTGATTATCCGTTTCTCGACAAAAAGTTTTTTCGCCCAAAAAAATGAGAAGGGTACCCCTTTCCTTTTTTTCAGAAATCTGAAAATTTCTGAAATATTCGGAACGTGGGAATGATCGTTATATTTGGAATCTGCGTGACCTACGCTTTCAGAATCTGCAAGCCAAATTGAAATAAAAAATTCCTACGATTTTTAATCGTCGATTTACTTTTTATTTTTTTTTCACTTTTTTTCTGTCGTTTTTTATTGGTAAAATCGCAGGAGGCTTCGGAATCGGGAAATGGCACACATATTTGGAATCAGCGGGTCATTTCCATGAAGAATATCATTCTGATTATCCGTTTCTCGACAAAAAGTTTTTTCGCCCAAAAAAATGAGAAGGGGTACCCCTTTCCTTTTTTTCAGAAATCTGAAAATTTCTGAAATATTCGGAACGTGGGAATGATCGTTATATTTGGAATCTGCGTGACCTACGCTTTCAGAATCTGCAAGCCAAATTGAAATAAAAAATTCCTACGATTTTTAATCGTCGATTTACTTTTTATTTTTTTTTCACTTTTTTTCTGTCGTTTTTTATTGGTAAAATCGCAGGAGGCTTCGGAATCGGGGAATGGCACACATATTTGGAATCAGCGGGTCATTTCCATGAAGAATATCATTCTGATTATCCGTTTCTCGACAAAAAGTTTTTTCGCCCAAAAAAATGAGAAGGGGTACCCCTTTCCTTTTTTTCAGAAATCTGAAAATTTCTGAAATATTCGGAACGTGGGAATGATCGTTATATTTGGAATCTGCGTGACCTACGCTTTCAGAATCTGCAAGCCAAATTGAAATAAAAAATTCCTACGATTTTTAATCGTCGATTTACTTTTTATTTTTTTTTCACTTTTTTTCTGTCGTTTTTTATTGGTAAAATCGCAGGAGGCTTCGGAATCGGGGAATGGCACACATATTTGGAATCAGCGGGTCATTTCCATGAAGAATATCATTCTGATTATCCGTTTCTCGACAAAAAGTTTTTTCGCCCAAAAAAATGAGAAGGGTACCCCTTTTCTTTTTTTCAGAAATCTGAAAATTTCTGAAATATTCGGAACGTGGGAATGATCGTTATATTTGGAATCTGCGTGACCTACGCTTTCAGAATCTGCAAGCCAAATTGAAATAAAAAATTCCTACGATTTTTAATCGTCGATTTACTTTTTATTTTTTTTTCACTTTTTTTTTTGTCGTTTTTTATTGGTAAAATCGCAGGAGGCTTCGAAATCGGGGAATGGCACACATATTTGGAATCAGCGGGTCATTTCCATGAAGAATATCATTCTGATTATCCGTTTCTCGACAAAAAGTTTTTTCGCCCAAAAAAATGAGAAGGGGTACCCCTTTCCTTTTTTTCAGAAATCTGAAAATTTCTGAAATATTCGGAACGTGGGAATGATCGTTATATTTGGAATCTGCGTGACCTACGCTTTCAGAATCTGCAAGCCAAATTGAAATAAAAAATTCCTACGATTTTTAATCGTCGATTTACTTTTTATTTTTTTTTCACTTTTTTTCTGTCGTTTTTTATTGGTAAAATCGCAGGAGGCTTCGGAATCGGGGAATGGCACACATATTTGGAATCAGCGGGTCATTTCCATAAAGAATATCATTCTGATTATCCGTTTCTCGACAAAAAGTTTTTTCGCCCAAAAAAATGAGAAGGGGTACCCCTTTCCTTTTTTTCAGAAATCTGAAAATTTCTGAAATATTCGGAACGTGGGAATGATCGTTATATTTGGAATCTGCGTGACCTACGCTTTCAGAATCTGCAAGCCAAATTGAAATAAAAAATTCCTACGATTTTTAATCGTCGATTTACTTTTTATTTTTTTTTCACTTTTTTTCTGTCGTTTTTTATTGGTAAAATCGCAGGAGGCTTCGGAATCGGGGAATGGCACACATATTTGGAATCAGCGGGTCATTTCCATGAAGAATATCATTCTGATTATCCGTTTCTCGACAAAAAGTTTTTTCGCCCAAAAAAATGAGAAGGGGTACCCCTTTCCTTTTTTTCAGAAATCTGAAAATTTCTGAAATATTCGGAACGTGGGAATGATCGTTATATTTGGAATCTGCGTGACCTACGCTTTCAGAATCTGCAAGCCAAATTGAAATAAAAAATTCCTACGATTTTTAATCGTCGATTTACTTTTTATTTTTTTTTCACTTTTTTTTTTGTCGTTTTTTATTGGTAAAATCGCAGGAGGCTTCGAAATCGGGGAATGGCACACATATTTGCAATCAGCGGGTCATTTCCATGAAGAATATCATTCTGATTATCCGTTTCTCGACAAAAAGTTTTTTCGCCCAAAAAAATGAGAAGGGGTACCCCTTTCCTTTTTTTCAGAAATCTGAAAATTTCTGAAATATTCGGAACGTGGGAATGATCGTTATATTTGGAATCTGCGTGACCTACGCTTTCAGAATCTGCAAGCCAAATTGAAATAAAAAATTCCTACGATTTTTAATCGTCGATTTACTTTTTATTTTTTTTTCACTTTTTTTCGGTCGTTTTTTATTGGTAAAATCGCAGGAGGCTTCGGAATCGGGGAATGGCACACATATTTGGAATCAGCGGGTCATTTCCATGAAGAATATCATTCTGATTATCCGTTTCTCGACAAAAAGTTTTTTCGCCCAAAAAAATGAGAAGGGTACCCCTGTCCTTTTTTTCAGAAATCTGAAAATTTCTGAAATATTCGGAACGTGGGAATGATCGTTATATTTGGAATCTGCGTGACCTACGCTTTCAGAATCTGCAAGCCAAATTGAAATAAAAAATTCCTACGATTTTTAATCGTCGATTTACTTTTTATTTTTTTTTCACTTTTTTTCTGTCGTTTTTTATTGGTAAAATCGCAGGAGGCTTCGGAATCGGGGAATGGCACACATATTTGGAATCAGCGGGTCATTTCCATGAAGAATATCATTCTGATTATCCGTTTCTCGACAAAAAGTTTTTTCGCCCAAAAAAATGAGAAGGGGTACCCCTTTCCTTTTTTTCAGAAATCTGAAAATTTCTGAAATATTCGGAACGTGGGAATGATCGTTATATTTGGAATCTGCGTGACCTACGCTTTCAGAATCTGCAAGCCAAATTGAAATAAAAAATTCCTACGATTTTTAATCGTCGATTTACTTTTTATTTTTTTTTCACTTTTTTTCTGTCGTTTTTTATTGGTAAAATCGCAGGAGGCTTCGGAATCGGGGAATGGCACACATATTTGGAATCAGCGGGTCATTTCCATGAAGAATATCATTCTGATTATCCGTTTCTCGACAAAAAGTTTTTTCGCCCAAAAAAATGAGAAGGGGTACCCCTTTCCTTTTTTTCAGAAATCTGAAAATTTCTGAAATATTCGGAACGTGGGAATGATCGTTATATTTGGAATCTGCGTGACCTACGCTTTCAGAATCTGCAAGCCAAATTGAAATAAAAAATTCCTACGATTTTTAATCGTCGATTTACTTTTTATTTTTTTTTCACTTTTTTTCTGTCGTTTTTTATTGGTAAAATCGCAGGAGGCTTCGGAATCGGGGAATGGCACACATATTTGGAATCAGCGGGTCATTTCCATGAAGAATATCATTCTGATTATCCTTTTCTCGACAAAAAGTTTTTTCGCCCAAAAAAATGAGAAGGGGTACCCCTTTCCTTTTTTTCAGAAATCTGAAAATTTCTGAAATATTCGGAACGTGGGAATGATCGTTATATTTGGAATCTGCGTGACCTACGCTTTCAGAATCTGCAAGCCAAATTGAAATAAAAAATTCCTACGATTTTTAATCGTCGATTTACTTTTTATTTTTTTTTCACTTTTTTCTGTCGTTTTTTATTGGTAAAATCGCAGGAGGCTTCGGAATCGGGGAATGGCACACATATTTGGAATCAGCGGGTCATTTCCATGAAGAATATCATTCTGATTATCCTTTTCTCGACAAAAAGTTTTTTCGCCCAAAAAAATGAGAAGGGGTACCCCTTTCCTTTTTTTCAGAAATCTGAAGATTTCTGAAATATTCGGAACGTGGGAATGATCGTTATATTTGGAATCTGCGTGACCTACGCTTTCAGAATCTGCAAGCCAAATTGAAATAAAAAATTCCTACGATTTTTAATCGTCGATTTACTTTTTATTTTTTTTTCACTTTTTTTCTGTCGTTTTTTATTGGTAAAATCGCAGGAGGCTTCGGAATCGGGGAATGGCACACATATTTGGAATCAGCGGGTCATTTCCATGAAGAATATCATTCTGATTATCCGTTTCTCGACAAAAAGTTTTTTCGCCCAAAAAAATGAGAAGGGGTACCCCTTTCCTTTTTTTCAGAAATCTGAAAATTTCTGAAATATTCGGAACGTGGGAATGATCGTTATATTTGGAATCTGCGTGACCTACGCTTTCAGAATCTGCAAGCCAAATTGAAATAAAAAATTCCTACGATTTTTAATCGTCGATTTACTTTTTATTTTTTTTTCACTTTTTTTCTGTCGTTTTTTATTGGTAAAATCGCAGGAGGCTTCGGAATCGGGGAATGGCACACATATTTGGAATCAGCGGGTCATTTCCATGAAGAATATCATTCTGATTATCCGTTTCTCGACAAAAAGTTTTTTCGCCCAAAAAAATGAGAAGGGGTACCCCTTTCCTTTTTTTCAGAAATCTGAAAATTTCTGAAATATTCGGAACGTGGGAATGATCGTTATATTTGGAATCTGCGTGACCTACGCTTTCAGAATCTGCAAGCCAAATTGAAATAAAAAATTCCTACGATTTTTAATCGTCGATTTACTTTTTATTTTTTTTTCACTTTTTTTTTTGTCGTTTTTTATTGGTAAAATCGCAGGAGGCTTCGAAATCGGGGAATGGCACACATATTTGGAATCAGCGGGTCATTTCCATGAAGAATATCATTCTGATTATCCGTTTCTCGACAAAAAGTTTTTTCGCCCAAAAAAATGAGAAGGGGTACCCCTTTCCTTTTTTTCAGAAATCTGAAGATTTCTGAAATATTCGGAACGTGGGAATGATCGTTATATTTGGAATCTGCGTGACCTACGCTTTCAGAATCTGCAAGCCAAATTGAAATAAAAAATTCCTACGATTTTTAATCGTCGATTTACTTTTTATTTTTTTTTCACTTTTTTTCTGTCGTTTTTTATTGGTAAAATCGCAGGAGGCTTCGGAATCGGGGAATGGCACACATATTTGGAATCAGCGGGTCATTTCCATGAAGAATATCATTCTGATTATCCGTTTCTCGACAAAAAGTTTTTTCGCCCAAAAAAATGAGAAGGGGTACCCCTTTCCTTTTTTTCAGAAATCTGAAAATTTCTGAAATATTCGGAACGTGGGAATGATCGTTATATTTGGAATCTGCGTGACCTACGCTTTCAGAATCTGCAAGCCAAATTGAAATAAAAAATTCCTACGATTTTTAATCGTCGATTTACTTTTTATTTTTTTTTCACTTTTTTTCTGTCGTTTTTTATTGGTAAAATCGCAGGAGGCTTCGGAATCGGGGAATGGCACACATATTTGGAATCAGCGGGTCATTTCCATGAAGAATATCATTCTGATTATCCGTTTCTCGACAAAAAGTTTTTTCGCCCAAAAAAATGAGAAGGGGTACCCCTTTCCTTTTTTTCAGAAATCTGAAAATTTCTGAAATATTCGGAACGTGGGAATGATCGTTATATTTGGAATCTGCGTGACCTACGCTTTCAGAATCTGCAAGCCAAATTGAAATAAAAAATTCCTACGATTTTTAATCGTCGATTTACTTTTTATTTTTTTTTCACTTTTTTTCTGTCGTTTTTTATTGGTAAAATCGCAGGAGGCTTCGGAATCGGGGAATGGCACACATATTTGGAATCAGCGGGTCATTTCCATGAAGAATATCATTCTGATTATCCGTTTCTCGACAAAAAGTTTTTTCGCCCAAAAAAATGAGAAGGGGTACCCCTTTCCTTTTTTTCAGAAATCTGAAAATTTCTGAAATATTCGGAACGTGGGAATGTTCGTTATATTTGGAATCTGCGTGACCTACGCTTTCAGAATCTGCAAGCCAAATTGAAATAAAAAATTCCTACGATTTTTAATCGTCGATTTACTTTTTATTTTTTTTTCACTTTTTTTTTTGTCGTTTTTTATTGGTAAAATCGCAGGAGGCTTCGGAATCGGGGAATGGCACACATATTTGGAATCAGCGGGTCATTTCCATGAAGAATATCATTCTGATTATCCGTTTCTCGACAAAAAGTTTTTTCGCCCAAAAAAATGAGAAGGGGTACCCCTTTCCTTTTTTTCAGAAATCTGAAAATTTCTGAAATATTCGGAACGTGGGAATGATCGTTATATTTGGAATCTGCGTGACCTACGCTTTCAGAATCTGCAAGCCAAATTGATATAAAAAATTCCTACGATTTTTAATCGTCGATTTTATTTTTATTTTTTTTTCACTTTTTTTTTTTGTCGTTTTTTATTGGTAAAATCGCAGGAGGCTTCGAAATCGGGGAATGGCACACATATTTGGAATCAGCGGGTCATTTCCATGAAGAATATCATTCTGATTATCCGTTTCTCGACAAAAAGTTTTTTCGCCCAAAAAAATGAGAAGGGGTACCCCTTTCCTTTTTTTCAGAAATCTGAAAATTTCTGAAATATTCGGAACGTGGGAATGATCGTTATATTTGGAATCTGCGTGACCTACGCTTTCAGAATCTGCAAGCCAAATTGAAATAAAAAATTCCTACGATTTTTAATCGTCGATTTACTTTTTATTTTTTTTTCACTTTTTTTCTGTCGTTTTTTATTGGTAAAATCGCAGGAGGCTTCGGAATCGGGGAATGGCACACATATTTGGAATCAGCGGGTCATTTCCATGAAGAATATCATTCTGATTATCCGTTTCTCGACAAAAAGTTTTTTCGCCCAAAAAAATGAGAAGGGGTACCCCTTTCCTTTTTTTCAGAAATCTGAAAATTTCTGAAATATTCGGAACGTGGGAATGATCGTTATATTTGGAATCTGCGTGACCTACGCTTTCAGAATCTGCAAGCCAAATTGAAATAAAAAATTCCTACGATTTTTAATCGTCGATTTACTTTTTATTTTTTTTTCACTTTTTTTCTGTCGTTTTTTATTGGTAAAATCGCAGGAGGCTTCGGAATCGGGGAATGGCACACATATTTGGAATCAGCGGGTCATTTCCATGAAGAATATCATTCTGATTATCCTTTTCTCGACAAAAAGTTTTTTCGCCCAAAAAAATGAGAAGGGGTACCCCTTTCCTTTTTTTCAGAAATCTGAAGATTTCTGAAATATTCGGAACGTGGGAATGATCGTTATATTTGGAATCTGCGTGACCTACGCTTTCAGAATCTGCAAGCCAAATTGAAATAAAAAATTCCTACGATTTTTAATCGTCGATTTACTTTTTATTTTTTTTTCACTTTTTTTCTGTCGTTTTTTATTGGTAAAATCGCAGGAGGCTTCGGAATCGGGGAATGGCACACATATTTGGAATCAGCGGGTCATTTCCATGAAGAATATCATTCTGATTATCCGTTTCTCGACAAAAAGTTTTTTCGCCCAAAAAAATGAGAAGGGGTACCCCTTTCCTTTTTTTCAGAAATCTGAAAATTTCTGAAATATTCGGAACGTGGGAATGATCGTTATATTTGGAATCTGCGTGACCTACGCTTTCAGAATCTGCAAGCCAAATTGAAATAAAAAATTCCTACGATTTTTAATCGTCGATTTACTTTTTATTTTTTTTTCACTTTTTTTCTGTCGTTTTTTATTGGTAAAATCGCAGGAGGCTTCGGAATCGGGGAATGGCACACATATTTGGAATCAGCGGGTCATTTCCATGAAGAATATCATTCTGATTATCCGTTTCTCGACGAAAAGTTTTTTCGCCCAAAAAAATGAGAAGGGGTACCCCTTTCCTTTTTTTCAGAAATCTGAAAATTTCTGAAATATTCGGAACGTGGGAATGATCGTTATATTTGGAATCTGCGTGACCTACGCTTTCAGAATCTGCAAGCCAAATTGAAATAAAAAATTCCTACGATTTTTAATCGTCGATTTACTTTTTATTTTTTTTTCACTTTTTTTTTTGTCGTTTTTTATTGGTAAAATCGCAGGAGGCTTCGAAATCGGGGAATGGCACACATATTTGGAATCAGCGGGTCATTTCCATGAAGAATATCATTCTGATTATCCGTTTCTCGACAAAAAGTTTTTTCGCCCAAAAAAATGAGAAGGGGTACCCCTTTTCTTTTTTTCAGAAATCTGAAAATTTCTGAAATATTCGGAACGTGGGAATGATCGTTATATTTGGAATCTGCGTGACCTACGCTTTCAGAATCTGCAAGCCAAATTGAAATAAAAAATTCCTACGATTTTTAATCGTCGATTTACTTTTTATTTTTTTTTCACTTTTTTTTTTGTCGTTTTTTATTGGTAATATCGCAGGAGGCTTCGAAATCGGGGAATGGCACACATATTTGGAATCAGCGGGTCATTTCCATGAAGAATATCATTCTGATTATCCGTTTCTCGACAAAAAGTTTTTTCGCCCAAAAAAATGAGAAGGGGTACCCCTTTCCTTTTTTTCAGAAATCTGAAAATTTCTGAAATATTCGGAACGTGGGAATGATCGTTATATTTGGAATCTGCGTGACCTACGCTTTCAGAATCTGCAAGCCAAATTGAAATAAAAAATTCCTACGATTTTTAATCGTCGATTTACTTTTTATTTTTTTTTCACTTTTTTTCTGTCGTTTTTTATTGGTAAAATCGCAGGAGGCTTCGGAATCGGGGAATGGCACACATATTTGGAATCAGCGGGTCATTTCCATAAAGAATATCATTCTGATTATCCGTTTCTCGACAAAAAGTTTTTTCGCCCAAAAAAATGAGAAGGGGTACCCCTTTCCTTTTTTTCAGAAATCTGAAAATTTCTGAAATATTCGGAACGTGGGAATGATCGTTATATTTGGAATCTGCGTGACCTACGCTTTCAGAATCTGCAAGCCAAATTGAAATAAAAAATTCCTACGATTTTTAATCGTCGATTTACTTTTTATTTTTTTTTCACTTTTTTTCTGTCGTTTTTTATTGGTAAAATCGCAGGAGGCTTCGGAATCGGGGAATGGCACACATATTTGGAATCAGCGGGTCATTTCCATGAAGAATATCATTCTGATTATCCGTTTCTCGACAAAAAGTTTTTTCGCCCAAAAAAATGAGAAGGGGTACCCCTTTCCTTTTTTTCAGAAATCTGAAAATTTCTGAAATATTCGGAACGTGGGAATGATCGTTATATTTGGAATCTGCGTGACCTACGCTTTCAGAATCTGCAAGCCAAATTGAAATAAAAAATTCCTACGATTTTTAATCGTCGATTTACTTTTTATTTTTTTTTCACTTTTTTTCTGTCGTTTTTTATTGGTAAAATCGCAGGAGGCTTCGGAATCGGGGAATGGCACACATATTTGGAATCAGCGGGTCATTTCCATGAAGAATATCATTCTGATTATCCGTTTCTCGACAAAAAGTTTTTTCGCCCAAAAAAATGAGAAGGGGTACCCCTTTCCTTTTTTTCAGAAATCTGAAAATTTCTGAAATATTCGGAACGTGGGAATGATCGTTATATTTGGAATCTGCGTGACCTACGCTTTCAGAATCTGCAAGCCAAATTGAAATAAAAAATTCCTACGATTTTTAATCGTCGATTTACTTTTTATTTTTTTTTCACTTTTTTTCTGTCGTTTTTTATTGGTAAAATCGCAGGAGGCTTCGGAATCGGGGAATGGCACACATATTTGGAATCAGCGGGTCATTTCCATGAAGAATATCATTCTGATTATCCTTTTCTCGACAAAAAGTTTTTTCGCCCAAAAAAATGAGAAGGGGTACCCCTTTCCTTTTTTTCAGAAATCTGAAGATTTCTGAAATATTCGGAACGTGGGAATGATCGTTATATTTGGAATCTGCGTGACCTACGCTTTCAGAATCTGCAAGCCAAATTGAAATAAAAAATTCCTACGATTTTTAATCGTCGATTTACTTTTTATTTTTTTTTCACTTTTTTTCTGTCGTTTTTTATTGGTAAAATCGCAGGAGGCTTCGGAATCGGGGAATGGCACACATATTTGGAATCAGCGGGTCATTTCCATGAAGAATATCATTCTGATTATCCGTTTCTCGACAAAAAGTTTTTTCGCCCAAAAAAATGAGAAGGGGTACCCCTTTCCTTTTTTTCAGAAATCTGAAAATTTCTGAAATATTCGGAACGTGGGAATGATCGTTATATTTGGAATCTGCGTGACCTACGCTTTCAGAATCTGCAAGCCAAATTGAAATAAAAAATTTCTACGATTTTTAATCGTCGATTTACTTTTTATTTTTTTTTCACTTTTTTTCTGTCGTTTTTTATTGGTAAAATCGCAGGAGGCTTCGGAATCGGGGAATGGCACACATATTTGGAATCAGCGGGTCATTTCCATGAAGAATATCATTCTGATTATCCGTTTCTCGACAAAAAGTTTTTTCGCCCAAAAAAATGAGAAGGGGTACCCCTTTCCTTTTTTTCAGAAATCTGAAAATTTCTGAAATATTCGGAACGTGGGAATGATCGTTATATTTGGAATCTGCGTGACCTACGCTTTCAGAATCTGCAAGCCAAATTGAAATAAAAAATTCCTACGTTTTTTAATCGTCGATTTACTTTTTATTTTTTTTTCACTTTTTTTTTTGTCGTTTTTTATTGGTAAAATCGCAGGAGGCTTCGGAATCGGGGAATGGCACACATATTTGGAATCAGCGGGTCATTTCCATGAAGAATATCATTCTGATTATCCGTTTCTCGACAAAAAGTTTTTTCGCCCAAAAAAATGAGAAGGGGTACCCCTTTCCATTTTTTCAGAAATCTGAAAATTTCTGAAATATTCGGAACGTGGAAATGATCGTTATATTTGGAATCTGCGTGACCTACGCTTTCAGAATCTGCAAGCCAAATTGAAATAAAAAATTCCTACGATTTTTAATCGTCGATTTACTTTTTATTTTTTTTTCACTTTTTTTCTGTCGTTTTTTATTGGTAAAATCGCAGGAGGCTTCGGAATCGGGGAATGGCACACATATTTGGAATCAGCGGGTCATTTCCATGAAGAATATCATTCTGATTATCCGTTTCTCGACAAAAAGTTTTTTCGCCCAAAAAAATGAGAAGGGGTACCCCTTTCCTTTTTTTCAGAAATCTGAAAATTTCTGAAATATTCGGAACGTGGGAATGATCGTTATATTTGGAATCTGCGTGACCTACGCTTTCAGAATCTGCAAGCCAAATTGAAATAAAAAATTTCTACGATTTTTAATCGTCGATTTACTTTTTATTTTTTTTTCACTTTTTTTCTGTCGTTTTTTATTGGTAAAATCGCAGGAGGCTTCGGAATCGGGGAATGGCACACATATTTGGAATCAGCGGGTCATTTCCATGAAGAATATCATTCTGATTATCCGTTTCTCGACAAAAAGTTTTTTCGCCCAAAAAAATGAGAAGGGGTACCCCTTTCCTTTTTTTCAGAAATCTGAAAATTTCTGAAATATTCGGAACGTGGGAATGATCGTTATATTTGGAATCTGCGTGACCTACGCTTTCAGAATCTGCAAGCCAAATTGAAATAAAAAATTCCTACGTTTTTTAATCGTCGATTTACTTTTTATTTTTTTTTCACTTTTTTTTTTGTCGTTTTTTATTGGTAAAATCGCAGGAGGCTTCGGAATCGGGGAATGGCACACATATTTGGAATCAGCGGGTCATTTCCATGAAGAATATCATTCTGATTATCCGTTTCTCGACAAAAAGTTTTTTCGCCCAAAAAAATGAGAAGGGGTACCCCTTTCCTTTTTTTCAGAAATCTGAAAATTTCTGAAATATTCGGAACGTGGGAATGATCGTTATATTTGGAATCTGCGTGACCTACGCTTTCAGAATCTGCAAGCCAAATTGAAATAAAAAATTCCTACGATTTTTAATCGTCGATTTACTTTTTATTTTTTTTTCACTTTTTTTCTGTCGTTTTTTATTGGTAAAATCGCAGGAGGCTTCGGAATCGGGGAATGGCACACATATTTGGAATCAGCGGGTCATTTCCATGAAGAATATCATTCTGATTATCCGTTTCTCGACGAAAAGTTTTTTCGCCCAAAAAAATGAGAAGGGGTACCCCTTTCCTTTTTTTCAGAAATCTGAAAATTTCTGAAATATTCGGAACGTGGGAATGATCGTTATATTTGGAATCTGCGTGACCTACGCTTTCAGAATCTGCAAGCCAAATTGAAATAAAAAATTCCTACGATTTTTAATCGTCGATTTACTTTTTATTTTTTTTTCACTTTTTTTTTTGTCGTTTTTTATTGGTAAAATCGCAGGAGGCTTCGAAATCGGGGAATGGCACACATATTTGGAATCAGCGGGTCATTTCCATGAAGAATATCGGAACGTGGGAATGATCGTTATATTTGGAATCTGCGTGACCTACGCTTTCAGAATCTGCAAGCCAAATTGAAATAAAAAATTCCTACGATTTTTAATCGTCGATTTACTTTTTATTTTTTTTTCACTTTTTTTTTTGTCGTTTTTTATTGGTAAAATCGCAGGAGGCTTCGAAATCGGGGAATGGCACACATATTTGGAATCAGCGGGTCATTTCCATGAAGAATATCATTCTGATTATCCGTTTCTCGACAAAAAGTTTTTTCGCCCAAAAAAATGAGAAGGGGTACCCCTTTCCTTTTTTTCAGAAATCTGAAAATTTCTGAAATATTCGGAACGTGGGAATGATCGTTATATTTGGAATCTGCGTGACCTACGCTTTCAGAATCTGCAAGCCAAATTGAAATAAAAAATTCCTACGATTTTTAATCGTCGATTTACTTTTTATTTTTTTTTCACTTTTTTTCTGTCGTTTTTTATTGGTAAAATCGCAGGAGGCTTCGGAATCGGGGAATGGCACACATATTTGGAATCAGCGGGTCATTTCCATGAAGAATATCATTCTGATTATCCGTTTCTCGACAAAAAGTTTTTTCGCCCAAAAAAATGAGAAGGGGTACCCCTTTCCTTTTTTTCAGAAATCTGAAAATTTCTGAAATATTCGGAACGTGGGAATGATCGTTATATTTGGAATCTGCGTGACCTACGCTTTCAGAATCTGCAAGCCAAATTGAAATAAAAAATTCCTACGTTTTTTAATCGTCGATTTACTTTTTATTTTTTTTTCACTTTTTTTTTTGTCGTTTTTTATTGGTAAAATCGCAGGAGGCTTCGGAATCGGGGAATGGCACACATATTTGGAATCAGCGGGTCATTTCCATGAAGAATATCATTCTGATTATCCGTTTCTCGACAAAAAGTTTTTTCGCCCAAAAAAATGAGAAGGGGTACCCCTTTCCTTTTTTTCAGAAATCTGAAAATTTCTGAAATATTCGGAACGTGGGAATGATCGTTATATTTGGAATCTGCGTGACCTACGCTTTCAGAATCTGCAAGCCAAATTGAAATAAAAAATTTCTACGATTTTTAATCGTCGATTTACTTTTTATTTTTTTTTCACTTTTTTTCTGTCGTTTTTTATTGGTAAAATCGCAGGAGGCTTCGGAATCGGGGAATGGCACACATATTTGGAATCAGCGGGTCATTTCCATGAAGAATATCATTCTGATTATCCGTTTCTCGACAAAAAGTTTTTTCGCCCAAAAAAATGAGAAGGGGTACCCCTTTCCTTTTTTTCAGAAATCTGAAAATTTCTGAAATATTCGGAACGTGGGAATGATCGTTATATTTGGAATCTGCGTGACCTACGCTTTCAGAATCTGCAAGCCAAATTGAAATAAAAAATTCCTACGATTTTTAATCGTCGATTTACTTTTTATTTTTTTTTCACTTTTTTTCTGTCGTTTTTCATTGGTAAAATCGCAGGAGGCTTCGGAATCGGGGAATGGCACACATATTTGGAATCAGCGGGTCATTTCCATGAAGAATATCATTCTGATTATCCGTTTCTCGACAAAAAGTTTTTTCGCCCAAAAAAATGAGAAGGGGTACCCCTTTTCTTTTTTTCAGAAATCTGAAAATTTCTGAAATATTCGGAACGTGGGAATGATCGTTATATTTGGAATCTGCGTGACCTACGCTTTCAGAATCTGCAAGCCAAATTGAAATAAAAAATTCCTACGATTTTTAATCGTCGATTTACTTTTTATTTTTTTTTCACTTTTTTTTCTGTCGTTTTTTATTGGTAATATCGCAGGAGGCTTCGAAATCGGGGAATGGCACACATATTTGGAATCAGCGGGTCATTTCCATGAAGAATATCATTCTGATTATCCGTTTCTCGACAAAAAGTTTTTTCGCCCAAAAAAATGAGAAGGGGTACCCCTTTCCTTTTTTTCAGAAATCTGAAAATTTCTGAAATATTCGGAACGTGGGAATGATCGTTATATTTGGAATCTGCGTGACCTACGCTTTCAGAATCTGCAAGCCAAATTGAAATAAAAAATTCCTACGATTTTTAATCGTCGATTTACTTTTTATTTTTTTTTCACTTTTTTTCTGTCGTTTTTTATTGGTAAAATCGCAGGAGGCTTCGGAATCGGGGAATGGCACACATATTTGGAATCAGCGGGTCATTTCCATAAAGAATATCATTCTGATTATCCGTTTCTCGACAAAAAGTTTTTTCGCCCAAAAAAATGAGAAGGGGTACCCCTTTCCTTTTTCTCAGAAATCTGAAAATTTCTGAAATATTCGGAACGTGGGAATGATCGTTATATTTGGAATCTGCGTGACCTACGCTTTCAGAATCTGCAAGCCAAATTGAAATAAAAAATTCCTACGATTTTTAATCGTCGATTTACTTTTTATTTTTTTTTCACTTTTTTTCTGTCGTTTTTTATTGGTAAAATCGCAGGAGGCTTCGGAATCGGGGAATGGCACACATATTTGGAATCAGCGGGTCATTTCCATGAAGAATATCATTCTGATTATCCGTTTCTCGACAAAAAGTTTTTTCGCCCAAAAAAATGAGAAGGGGTACCCCTTTCCTTTTTTTCAGAAATCTGAAAATTTCTGAAATATTCGGAACGTGGGAATGATCGTTATATTTGGAATCTGCGTGACCTACGCTTTCAGAATCTGCAAGCCAAATTGAAATAAAAAATTCCTACGATTTTTAATCGTCGATTTACTTTTTATTTTTTTTTCACTTTTTTTCTGTCGTTTTTTATTGGTAAAATCGCAGGAGGCTTCGGAATCGGGGAATGGCACACATATTTGGAATCAGCGGGTCATTTCCATGAAGAATATCATTCTGATTATCCGTTTCTCGACAAAAAGTTTTTTCGCCCAAAAAAATGAGAAGGGGTACCCCTTTCCTTTTTTTCAGAAATCTGAAAATTTCTGAAATATTCGGAACGTGGGAATGATCGTTATATTTGGAATCTGCGTGACCTACGCTTTCAGAATCTGCAAGCCAAATTGAAATAAAAAATTCCTACGATTTTTAATCGTCGATTTACTTTTTATTTTTTTTTCACTTTTTTTTTTGTCGTTTTTTATTGGTAAAATCGCAGGAGGCTTCGGAATCGGGGAATGGCACACATATTTGGAATCAGCGGGTCATTTCCATGAAGAATATCATTCTGATTATCCGTTTCTCGACAAAAAGTTTTTTCGCCCAAAAAAATGAGAAGGGGTACCCCTTTCCTTTTTTTCAGAAATCTGAAAATTTCTGAAATATTCGGAACGTGGGAATGATCGTTATATTTGGAATCTGCGTGACCTACGCTTTCAGAATCTGCAAGCCAAATTGAAATAAAAAATTCCTACGATTTTTAATCGTCGATTTACTTTTTATTTTTTTTTCACTTTTTTTCTGTCGTTTTTTATTGGTAAAATCGCAGGAGGCTTCGGAATCGGGGAATGGCACACATATTTGGAATCAGCGGGTCATTTCCATGAAGAATATCATTCTGATTATCCGTTTCTCGACATAAAGTTTTTTCGCCCAAAAAAATGAGAAGGGGTACCCCTTTCCTTTTTTTCAGAAATCTGAAAATTTCTGAAATATTCGGAACGTGGGAATGATCGTTATATTTGGAATCTGCGTGACCTACGCTTTCAGAATCTGCAAGCCAAATTGAAATAAAAAATTCCTACGATTTTTAATCGTCGATTTACTTTTTATTTTTTTTTCACTTTTTTCTTTGTCGTTTTTTATTGGTAAAATCGCAGGAGGCTTCGGAATCGGGGAATGGCACACATATTTGGAATCAGCGGGTCATTTCCATGAAGAATATCATTCTGATTATCCGTTTCTCGACATAAAGTTTTTTCGCCCAAAAAAATGAGAAGGGGTACCCCTTTCCTTTTTTTCAGAAATCTGAAAATTTCTGAAATATTCGGAACGTGGGAATGATCGTTATATTTGGAATCTGCGTGACCTACGCTTTCAGAATCTGCAAGCCAAATTGAAATAAAAAATTCCTACGATTTTTAATCTACGATTTACTTTTTATTTTTTTTTCACTTTTTTTTTTGTCGTTTTTTATTGGTAAAATCGCAGGAGGCTTCGGAATCGGGGAATGGCACACATATTTGGAATCAGCGGGTCATTTCCATGAAGAATATCATTCTGATTATCCGTTTCTCGACAAAAAGTTTTTTCGCCCAAAAAAATGAGAAGGGGTACCCCTTTCCTTTTTTTCAGAAATCTGAAAATTTCTGAAATATTCGGAACGTGGGAATGATCGTTATATTTGGAATCTGCGTGACCTACGCTTTCAGAATCTGCAAGCCAAATTGAAATAAAAAATTCCTACGATTTTTAATCGTCGATTTACTTTTTATTTTTTTTTCACTTTTTTTCTGTCGTTTTTTATTGGTAAAATCGCAGGAGGCTTCGGAATCGGGGAATGGCACACATATTTGGAATCAGCGGGTCATTTCCATGAAGAATATCATTCTGATTATCCGTTTCTCGACATAAAGTTTTTTCGCCCAAAAAAATGAGAAGGGGTACCCCTTTCCTTTTTTTCAGAAATCTGAAAATTTCTGAAATATTCGGAACGTGGGAATGATCGTTATATTTGGAATCTGCGTGACCTACGCTTTCAGAATCTGCAAGCCAAATTGAAATAAAAAATTCCTACGATTTTTAATCGTCGATTTACTTTTTATTTTTTTTTCACTTTTTTTTTTGTCGTTTTTTATTGGTAAAATCGCAGGAGGCTTCGGAATCGGGGAATGGCACACATATTTGGAATCAGCGGGTCATTTCCATGAAGAATATCATTCTGATTATCCGTTTCTCGACATAAAGTTTTTTCGCCCAAAAAAATGAGAAGGGGTACCCCTTTCCTTTTTTTCAGAAATCTGAAAATTTCTGAAATATTCGGAACGTGGGAATGATCGTTATATTTGGAATCTGCGTGACCTACGCTTTCAGAATCTGCAAGCCAAATTGAAATAAAAAATTCCTACGATTTTTAATCGTCGATTTACTTTTTATTTTTTTTTCACTTTTTTTTTTGTCGTTTTTTATTGGTAAAATCGCAGGAGGCTTCGGAATCGGGGAATGGCACACATATTTGGAATCAGCGGGTCATTTCCATGAAGAATATCATTCTGATTATCCGTTTCTCGACAAAAAGTTTTTTCGCCCAAAAAAATGAGAAGGGGTACCCCTTTCCTTTTTTTCAGAAATCTGAAAATTTCTGAAATATTCGGAACGTGGGAATGATCGTTATATTTGGAATCTGCGTGACCTACGCTTTCAGAATCTGCAAGCCAAATTGAAA
Source organism: Ametastegia equiseti (assembly GCA_963989295.1). Classification (NCBI taxonomy): domain Eukaryota; kingdom Metazoa; phylum Arthropoda; class Insecta; order Hymenoptera; family Tenthredinidae; genus Ametastegia; species Ametastegia equiseti. Next base: position 4,979,715 of record OZ022402.1, read on the forward strand.
TAAAAAATTCCTACGATTTTTAATCGTCGATTTACTTTTTATTTTTTTTTCACTTTTTTTCTGTCGTTTTTTATTGGTAAAATCGCAGGAGGCTTCGGAATCGGGGAATGGCACACATATTTGGAATCAGCGGGTCATTTCCATGAAGAATATCATTCTGATTATCCGTTTCTCGACAAAAAGTTTTTTCGCCCAAAAAAATGAGAAGGGGTACCCCTTTCCTTTTTTTCAGAAATCTGAAAATTTCTGAAATATTCGGAACGTGGGAATGATCGTTATATTTGGAATCTGCGTGACCTACGCTTTCAGAATCTGCAAGCCAAATTGAAATAAAAAATTCCTACGATTTTTAATCGTCGATTTACTTTTTATTTTTTTTTCACTTTTTTTCTGTCGTTTTTTATTGGTAAAATCGCAGGAGGCTTCGGAATCGGGGAATGGCACACATATTTGGAATCAGCGGGTCATTTCCATGAAGAATATCATTCTGATTATCCGTTTCTCGACAAAAAGTTTTTTCGCCCAAAAAATTGAGAAGGGGTACCCCTTTCCTTTTTTTCAGAAATCTGAAAATTTCTGAAATATTCGGAACGTGGGAATGATCGTTATATTTGGAATCTGCGTAACCTACGCTTTCAGAATCTGCAAGCCAAATTGAAATAAAAAATTCCTACGATTTTTAATCGTCGATTTACTTTTTATTTTTTTTTCACTTTTTTTTTGTCGTTTTTTATTGGTAAAATCGCAGGAGGCTTCGGAATCGGGGAATGGCACACATATTTGGAATCAGCGGGTCATTTCCATGAAGATAATCATTCTGATTATCCGTTTCTCGACATAAAGTTTTTTCGCCCAAAAAAATGAGAAGGGGTACCCCTTTCCTTTTTTTCAGAAATCTGAAAATTTCTGAAATATTCGGAACGTGGGAATGATCGTTATATTTGGAATCTGCGTGACCTACGCTTTCAGAATCTGCAAGCCAAATTGAAATAAAAAATTCCTACGATTTTTAATCGTCGATTTACTTTTTATTTTTTTTTCACTTTTTTTCTGTCGTTTTTTATTGGTAAAATCGCAGGAGGCTTCGGAATCGGGGAATGGCACACATATTTGGAATCAGCGGGTCATTTCCATGAAGAATATCATTCTGATTATCCTTTTCTCGACAAAAAGTTTTTTCGCCCAAAAAAATGAGAAGGGGTACCCCTTTCCTTTTTTTCAGAAATCTGAAAATTTCTGAAATATTCGGAACGTGGGAATGATCGTTATATTTGGAATCTGCGTGACCTACGCTTTCAGAATCTGCAAGCCAAATTGAAATAAAAAATTCCTACGATTTTTAATCGTCGATTTACTTTTTATTTTTTTTTCACTTTTTTCTGTCGTTTTTTATTGGTAAAATCGCAGGAGGCTTCGGAATCGGGGAATGGCACACATATTTGGAATCAGCGGGTCATTTCCATGAAGAATATCATTCTGATTATCCTTTTCTCGACAAAAAGTTTTTTCGCCCAAAAAAATGAGAAGGGGTACCCCTTTCCTTTTTTTCAGAAATCTGAAGATTTCTGAAATATTCGGAACGTGGGAATGATCGTTATATTTGGAATCTGCGTGACCTACGCTTTCAGAATCTGCAAGCCAAATTGAAATAAAAAATTCCTACGATTTTTAATCGTCGATTTACTTTTTATTTTTTTTTCACTTTTTTTCTGTCGTTTTTTATTGGTAAAATCGCAGGAGGCTTCGGAATCGGGGAATGGCACACATATTTGGAATCAGCGGGTCATTTCCATGAAGAATATCATTCTGATTATCCGTTTCTCGACAAAAAGTTTTTTCGCCCAAAAAAATGAGAAGGGGTACCCCTTTCCTTTTTTTCAGAAATCTGAAAATTTCTGAAATATTCGGAACGTGGGAATGATCGTTATATTTGGAATCTGCGTGACCTACGCTTTCAGAATCTGCAAGCCAAATTGAAATAAAAAATTCCTACGATTTTTAATCGTCGATTTACTTTTTATTTTTTTTTCACTTTTTTTCTGTCGTTTTTTATTGGTAAAATCGCAGGAGGCTTCGGAATCGGGGAATGGCACACATATTTGGAATCAGCGGGTCATTTCCATGAAGAATATCATTCTGATTATCCGTTTCTCGACAAAAAGTTTTTTCGCCCAAAAAAATGAGAAGGGGTACCCCTTTCCTTTTTTTCAGAAATCTGAAAATTTCTGAAATATTCGGAACGTGGGAATGATCGTTATATTTGGAATCTGCGTGACCTACGCTTTCAGAATCTGCAAGCCAAATTGAAATAAAAAATTCCTACGTTTTTTAATCGTCGATTTACTTTTTATTTTTTTTTCACTTTTTTTTTTGTCGTTTTTTATTGGTAAAATCGCAGGAGGCTTCGGAATCGGGGAATGGCACACATATTTGGAATCAGCGGGTCATTTCCATGAAGAATATCATTCTGATTATCCGTTTCTCGACAAAAAGTTTTTTCGCCCAAAAAAATGAGAAGGGGTACCCCTTTCCTTTTTTTCAGAAATCTGAAAATTTCTGAAATATTCGGAACGTGGGAATGATCGTTATATTTGGAATCTGCGTGACCTACGCTTTCAGAATCTGCAAGCCAAATTGAAATAAAAAATTTCTACGATTTTTAATCGTCGATTTACTTTTTATTTTTTTTTCACTTTTTTTCTGTCGTTTTTTATTGGTAAAATCGCAGGAGGCTTCGGAATCGGGGAATGGCACACATATTTGGAATCAGCGGGTCATTTCCATGAAGAATATCATTCTGATTATCCGTTTCTCGACAAAAAGTTTTTTCGCCCAAAAAAATGAGAAGGGGTACCCCTTTCCTTTTTTTCAGAAATCTGAAAATTTCTGAAATATTCGGAACGTGGGAATGATCGTTATATTTGGAATCTGCGTGACCTACGCTTTCAGAATCTGCAAGCCAAATTGAAATAAAAAATTCCTACGATTTTTAATCGTCGATTTACTTTTTATTTTTTTTTCACTTTTTTTCTGTCGTTTTTCATTGGTAAAATCGCAGGAGGCTTCGGAATCGGGGAATGGCACACATATTTGGAATCAGCGGGTCATTTCCATGAAGAATATCATTCTGATTATCCGTTTCTCGACAAAAAGTTTTTTCGCCCAAAAAAATGAGAAGGGGTACCCCTTTTCTTTTTTTCAGAAATCTGAAAATTTCTGAAATATTCGGAACGTGGGAATGATCGTTATATTTGGAATCTGCGTGACCTACGCTTTCAGAATCTGCAAGCCAAATTGAAATAAAAAATTCCTACGATTTTTAATCGTCGATTTACTTTTTATTTTTTTTTCACTTTTTTTTCTGTCGTTTTTTATTGGTAATATCGCAGGAGGCTTCGAAATCGGGGAATGGCACACATATTTGGAATCAGCGGGTCATTTCCATGAAGAATATCATTCTGATTATCCGTTTCTCGACAAAAAGTTTTTTCGCCCAAAAAAATGAGAAGGGGTACCCCTTTCCTTTTTTTCAGAAATCTGAAAATTTCTGAAATATTCGGAACGTGGGAATGATCGTTATATTTGGAATCTGCGTGACCTACGCTTTCAGAATCTGCAAGCCAAATTGAAATAAAAAATTCCTACGATTTTTAATCGTCGATTTACTTTTTATTTTTTTTTCACTTTTTTTCTGTCGTTTTTTATTGGTAAAATCGCAGGAGGCTTCGGAATCGGGGAATGGCACACATATTTGGAATCAGCGGGTCATTTCCATAAAGAATATCATTCTGATTATCCGTTTCTCGACAAAAAGTTTTTTCGCCCAAAAAAATGAGAAGGGGTACCCCTTTCCTTTTTCTCAGAAATCTGAAAATTTCTGAAATATTCGGAACGTGGGAATGATCGTTATATTTGGAATCTGCGTGACCTACGCTTTCAGAATCTGCAAGCCAAATTGAAATAAAAAATTCCTACGATTTTTAATCGTCGATTTACTTTTTATTTTTTTTTCACTTTTTTTCTGTCGTTTTTTATTGGTAAAATCGCAGGAGGCTTCGGAATCGGGGAATGGCACACATATTTGGAATCAGCGGGTCATTTCCATGAAGAATATCATTCTGATTATCCGTTTCTCGACAAAAAGTTTTTTCGCCCAAAAAAATGAGAAGGGGTACCCCTTTCCTTTTTTTCAGAAATCTGAAAATTTCTGAAATATTCGGAACGTGGGAATGATCGTTATATTTGGAATCTGCGTGACCTACGCTTTCAGAATCTGCAAGCCAAATTGAAATAAAAAATTCCTACGATTTTTAATCGTCGATTTACTTTTTATTTTTTTTTCACTTTTTTTCTGTCGTTTTTTATTGGTAAAATCGCAGGAGGCTTCGGAATCGGGGAATGGCACACATATTTGGAATCAGCGGGTCATTTCCATGAAGAATATCATTCTGATTATCCGTTTCTCGACAAAAAGTTTTTTCGCCCAAAAAAATGAGAAGGGGTACCCCTTTCCTTTTTTTCAGAAATCTGAAAATTTCTGAAATATTCGGAACGTGGGAATGATCGTTATATTTGGAATCTGCGTGACCTACGCTTTCAGAATCTGCAAGCCAAATTGAAATAAAAAATTCCTACGATTTTTAATCGTCGATTTACTTTTTATTTTTTTTTCACTTTTTTTTTTGTCGTTTTTTATTGGTAAAATCGCAGGAGGCTTCGGAATCGGGGAATGGCACACATATTTGGAATCAGCGGGTCATTTCCATGAAGAATATCATTCTGATTATCCGTTTCTCGACAAAAAGTTTTTTCGCCCAAAAAAATGAGAAGGGGTACCCCTTTCCTTTTTTTCAGAAATCTGAAAATTTCTGAAATATTCGGAACGTGGGAATGATCGTTATATTTGGAATCTGCGTGACCTACGCTTTCAGAATCTGCAAGCCAAATTGAAATAAAAAATTCCTACGATTTTTAATCGTCGATTTACTTTTTATTTTTTTTTCACTTTTTTTCTGTCGTTTTTTATTGGTAAAATCGCAGGAGGCTTCGGAATCGGGGAATGGCACACATATTTGGAATCAGCGGGTCATTTCCATGAAGAATATCATTCTGATTATCCGTTTCTCGACATAAAGTTTTTTCGCCCAAAAAAATGAGAAGGGGTACCCCTTTCCTTTTTTTCAGAAATCTGAAAATTTCTGAAATATTCGGAACGTGGGAATGATCGTTATATTTGGAATCTGCGTGACCTACGCTTTCAGAATCTGCAAGCCAAATTGAAATAAAAAATTCCTACGATTTTTAATCGTCGATTTACTTTTTATTTTTTTTTCACTTTTTTCTTTGTCGTTTTTTATTGGTAAAATCGCAGGAGGCTTCGGAATCGGGGAATGGCACACATATTTGGAATCAGCGGGTCATTTCCATGAAGAATATCATTCTGATTATCCGTTTCTCGACATAAAGTTTTTTCGCCCAAAAAAATGAGAAGGGGTACCCCTTTCCTTTTTTTCAGAAATCTGAAAATTTCTGAAATATTCGGAACGTGGGAATGATCGTTATATTTGGAATCTGCGTGACCTACGCTTTCAGAATCTGCAAGCCAAATTGAAATAAAAAATTCCTACGATTTTTAATCTACGATTTACTTTTTATTTTTTTTTCACTTTTTTTTTTGTCGTTTTTTATTGGTAAAATCGCAGGAGGCTTCGGAATCGGGGAATGGCACACATATTTGGAATCAGCGGGTCATTTCCATGAAGAATATCATTCTGATTATCCGTTTCTCGACAAAAAGTTTTTTCGCCCAAAAAAATGAGAAGGGGTACCCCTTTCCTTTTTTTCAGAAATCTGAAAATTTCTGAAATATTCGGAACGTGGGAATGATCGTTATATTTGGAATCTGCGTGACCTACGCTTTCAGAATCTGCAAGCCAAATTGAAATAAAAAATTCCTACGATTTTTAATCGTCGATTTACTTTTTATTTTTTTTTCACTTTTTTTCTGTCGTTTTTTATTGGTAAAATCGCAGGAGGCTTCGGAATCGGGGAATGGCACACATATTTGGAATCAGCGGGTCATTTCCATGAAGAATATCATTCTGATTATCCGTTTCTCGACATAAAGTTTTTTCGCCCAAAAAAATGAGAAGGGGTACCCCTTTCCTTTTTTTCAGAAATCTGAAAATTTCTGAAATATTCGGAACGTGGGAATGATCGTTATATTTGGAATCTGCGTGACCTACGCTTTCAGAATCTGCAAGCCAAATTGAAATAAAAAATTCCTACGATTTTTAATCGTCGATTTACTTTTTATTTTTTTTTCACTTTTTTTTTGTCGTTTTTTATTGGTAAAATCGCAGGAGGCTTCGGAATCGGGGAATGGCACACATATTTGGAATCAGCGGGTCATTTCCATGAAGAATATCATTCTGATTATCCGTTTCTCGACATAAAGTTTTTTCGCCCAAAAAAATGAGAAGGGGTACCCCTTTCCTTTTTTTCAGAAATCTGAAAATTTCTGAAATATTCGGAACGTGGGAATGATCGTTATATTTGGAATCTGCGTGACCTACGCTTTCAGAATCTGCAAGCCAAATTGAAATAAAAAATTCCTACGATTTTTAATCGTCGATTTACTTTTTATTTTTTTTTCACTTTTTTTTTTGTCGTTTTTTATTGGTAAAATCGCAGGAGGCTTCGGAATCGGGGAATGGCACACATATTTGGAATCAGCGGGTCATTTCCATGAAGAATATCATTCTGATTATCCGTTTCTCGACAAAAAGTTTTTTCGCCCAAAAAAATGAGAAGGGGTACCCCTTTCCTTTTTTTCAGAAATCTGAAAATTTCTGAAATATTCGGAACGTGGGAATGATCGTTATATTTGGAATCTGCGTGACCTACGCTTTCAGAATCTGCAAGCCAAATTGAAATAAAAAATTCCTACGATTTTTAATCGTCGATTTACTTTTTATTTTTTTTTCACTTTTTTTCTGTCGTTTTTTATTGGTAAAATCGCAGGAGGCTTCGGAATCGGGGAATGGCACACATATTTGGAATCAGCGGGTCATTTCCATGAAGAATATCATTCTGATTATCCGTTTCTCGACAAAAAGTTTTTTCGCCCAAAAAAATGAGAAGGGGTACCCCTTTCCTTTTTTTCAGAAATCTGAAAATTTCTGAAATATTCGGAACGTGGGAATGATCGTTATATTTGGAATCTGCGTGACCTACGCTTTCAGAATCTGCAAGCCAAATTGAAATAAAAAATTCCTACGATTTTTAATCGTCGATTTACTTTTTATTTTTTTTTCACTTTTTTTCTGTCGTTTTTTATTGGTAAAATCGCAGGAGGCTTCGGAATCGGGGAATGGCACACATATTTGGAATCAGCGGGTCATTTCCATGAAGAATATCATTCTGATTATCCGTTTCTCGACAAAAAGTTTTTTCGCCCAAAAAATTGAGAAGGGGTACCCCTTTCCTTTTTTTCAGAAATCTGAAAATTTCTGAAATATTCGGAACGTGGGAATGATCGTTATATTTGGAATCTGCGTAACCTACGCTTTCAGAATCTGCAAGCCAAATTGAAATAAAAAATTCCTACGATTTTTAATCGTCGATTTACTTTTTATTTTTTTTTCACTTTTTTTTTGTCGTTTTTTATTGGTAAAATCGCAGGAGGCTTCGGAATCGGGGAATGGCACACATATTTGGAATCAGCGGGTCATTTCCATGAAGATAATCATTCTGATTATCCGTTTCTCGACATAAAGTTTTTTCGCCCAAAAAAATGAGAAGGGGTACCCCTTTCCTTTTTTTCAGAAATCTGAAAATTTCTGAAATATTCGGAACGTGGGAATGATCGTTATATTTGGAATCTGCGTGACCTACGCTTTCAGAATCTGCAAGCCAAATTGAAATAAAAAATTCCTACGATTTTTAATCGTCGATTTACTTTTTATTTTTTTTTCACTTTTTTTCTGTCGTTTTTCATTGGTAAAATCGCAGGAGGCTTCGGAATCGGGGAATGGCACACATATTTGGAATCAGCGGGTCATTTCCATGAAGAATATCATTCTGATTATCCGTTTCTCGACAAAAAGTTTTTTCGCCCAAAAAAATGAGAAGGGGTACCCCTTTCCTTTTTTTCAGAAATCTGAAAATTTCTGAAATATTCGGAACGTGGGAATGATCGTTATATTTGGAATCTGCGTGACCTACGCTTTCAGAATCTGCAAGCCAAATTGAAATAAAAAATTCCTACGATTTTTAATCGTCGATTTACTTTTTATTTTTTTTTCACTTTTTTTCTGTCGTTTTTTATTGGTAAAATCGCAGGAGGCTTCGGAATCGGGGAATGGCACACATATTTGGAATCAGCGGGTCATTTCCATGAAGAATATCATTCTGATTATCCGTTTCTCGACAAAAAGTTTTTTCGCCCAAAAAAATGAGAAGGGGTACCCCTTTCCTTTTTTTCAGAAATCTGAAAATTTCTGAAATATTCGGAACGTGGGAATGATCGTTATATTTGGAATCTGCGTGACCTACGCTTTCAGAATCTGCAAGCCAAATTGAAATAAAAAATTTCTACGATTTTTAATCGTCGATTTACTTTTTATTTTTTTTTCACTTTTTTTCTGTCGTTTTTTATTGGTAAAATCGCAGGAGGCTTCGGAATCGGGGAATGGCACACATATTTGGAATCAGCGGGTCATTTCCATGAAGAACATCATTCTGATTATCCGTTTCTCGACAAAAAGTTTTTTCGCCCAAAAAAATGAGAAGGGGTACCCCTTTCCTTTTTTTCAGAAATCTGAAAATTTCTGAAATATTCGGAACGTGGGAATGATCGTTATATTTGGAATCTGCGTGACCTACGCTTTCAGAATCTGCAAGCCAAATTGAAATAAAAAATTCCTACGATTTTTAATCGTCGATTTAATTTTTATTTTTTTTTCACTTTTTTTCTGTCGTTTTTCATTGGTAAAATCGCAGGAGGCTTCGGAATCGGGGAATGGCACACATATTTGGAATCAGCGGGTCATTTCCATGAAGAATATCATTCTGATTATCCGTTTCTCGACAAAAAGTTTTTTCGCCCAAAAAAATGAGAAGGGGTACCCCTTTCCTTTTTTTCAGAAATCTGAAAATTTCTGAAATATTCGGAACGTGGGAATGATCGTTATATTTGGAATCTGCGTGACCTACGCTTTCAGAATCTGCAAGCCAAATTGAAATAAAAAATTCCTACGATTTTTAATCGTCGATTTACTTTTTATTTTTTTTTCACTTTTTTTCTGTCGTTTTTTATTGGTAAAATCGCAGGAGGCTTCGGAATCGGGGAATGGCACACATATTTGGAATCAGCGGGTCATTTCCATGAAGAATATCATTCTGATTATCCGTTTCTCGACAAAAAGTTTTTTCGCCCAAAAAAATGAGAAGGGGTACCCCTTTCCTTTTTTTCAGAAATCTGAAAATTTCTGAAATATTCGGAACGTGGGAATGATCGTTATATTTGGAATCTGCGTGACCTACGCTTTCAGAATCTGCAAGCCAAATTGAAATAAAAAATTCCTACGATTTTTAATCGTCGATTTACTTTTTATTTTTTTTTCACTTTTTTTCTGTCGTTTTTCATTGGTAAAATCGCAGGAGGCTTCGGAATCGGGGAATGGCACACATATTTGGAATCAGCGGGTCATTTCCATGAAGAATATCATTCTGATTATCCGTTTCTCGACAAAAAGTTTTTTCGCCCAAAAAAATGAGAAGGGGTACCCCTTTCCTTTTTTTCAGAAATCTGAAAATTTCTGAAATATTCGGAACGTGGGAATGATCGTTATATTTGGAATCTGCGTGACCTACGCTTTCAGAATCTGCAAGCCAAATTGAAATAAAAAATTCCTACGATTTTTAATCGTCGATTTACTTTTTATTTTTTTTTCACTTTTTTTCTGTCGTTTTTTATTGGTAAAATCGCAGGAGGCTTCGGAATCGGGGAATGGCACACATATTTGGAATCAGCGGGTCATTTCCATGAAGAATATCATTCTGATTATCCGTTTCTCGACAAAAAGTTTTTTCGCCCAAAAAAATGAGAAGGGGTACCCCTTTCCTTTTTTTCAGAAATCTGAAAATTTCTGAAATATTCGGAACGTGGGAATGATCGTTATATTTGGAATCTGCGTGACCTACGCTTTCAGAATCTGCAAGCCAAATTGAAATAAAAAATTCCTACGATTTTTAATCGTCGATTTACTTTTTATTTTTTTTTCACTTTTTTTCTGTCGTTTTTTATTGGTAAAATCGCAGGAGGCTTCGGAATCGGGGAATGGCACACATATTTGGAATCAGCGGGTCATTTCCATGAAGAATATCATTCTGATTATCCGTTTCTCGACAAAAAGTTTTTTCGCCCAAAAAAATGAGAAGGGGTACCCCTTTCCTTTTTTTCAGAAATCTGAAAATTTCTGAAATATTCGGAACGTGGGAATGATCGTTATATTTGGAATCTGCGTGACCTACGCTTTCAGAATCTGCAAGCCAAATTGAAATAAAAAATTCCTACGATTTTTAATCGTCGATTTACTTTTTATTTTTTTTTCACTTTTTTTCTGTCGTTTTTTATTGGTAAAATCGCAGGAGGCTTCGGAATCGGGGAATGGCACACATATTTGGAATCAGCGGGTCATTTCCATGAAGAATATCATTCTGATTATCCGTTTCTCGACAAAAAGTTTTTTCGCCCAAAAAAATGAGAAGGGGTACCCCTTTCCTTTTTTTCAGAAATCTGAAAATTTCTGAAATATTCGGAACGTGGGAATGATCGTTATATTTGGAATCTGCGTGACCTACGCTTTCAGAATCTGCAAGCCAAATTGAAATAAAAAATTCCTACGATTTTTAATCGTCGATTTACTTTTTATTTTTTTTTCACTTTTTTTCTGTCGTTTTTTATTGGTAAAATCGCAGGAGGCTTCGGAATCGGGGAATGGCACACATATTTGGAATCAGCGGGTCATTTCCATGAAGAATATCATTCTGATTATCCGTTTCTCGACAAAAAGTTTTTTCGCCCAAAAAAATGAGAAGGGGTACCCCTTTCCTTTTTTTCAGAAATCTGAAAATTTCTGAAACATTCGGAACGTGGGAATGATCGTTATATTTGGAATCTGCGTGACCTACGCTTTCAGAATCTGCAAGCCAAATTGAAATAAAAAATTCCTACGATTTTTAATCGTCGATTTACTTTTTATTTTTTTTTCACTTTTTTTCTGTCGTTTTTTATTGGTAAAATCGCAGGAGGCTTCGGAATCGGGGAATGGCACACATATTTGGAATCAGCGGGTCATTTCCATGAAGAATATCATTCTGATTATCCGTTTCTCGACAAAAAGTTTTTTCGCCCAAAAAAATGAGAAGGGGTACCCCTTTCCTTTTTTTCAGAAATCTGAAAATTTCTGAAATATTCGGAACGTGGGAATGATCGTTATATTTGGAATCTGCGTGACCTACGCTTTCAGAATCTGCAAGCCAAATTGAAATAAAAAATTCCTACGATTTTTAATCGTCGATTTACTTTTTATTTTTTTTTCACTTTTTTTCTGTCGTTTTTTATTGGTAAAATCGCAGGAGGCTTCGGAATCGGGGAATGGCACACATATTTGGAATCAGCGGGTCATTTCCATGAAGAATATCATTCTGATTATCCTTTTCTCGACAAAAAGTTTTTTCGCCCAAAAAAATGAGAAGGGGTACCCCTTTCCTTTTTTTCAGAAATCTGAAGATTTCTGAAATATTCGGAACGTGGGAATGATCGTTATATTTGGAATCTGCGTGACCTACGCTTTCAGAATCTGCAAGCCAAATTGAAATAAAAAATTCCTACGATTTTTAATCGTCGATTTACTTTTTATTTTTTTTTCACTTTTTTTCTGTCGTTTTTTATTGGTAAAATCGCAGGAGGCTTCGGAATCGGGGAATGGCACACATATTTGGAATCAGCGGGTCATTTCCATGAAGAATATCATTCTGATTATCCGTTTCTCGACAAAAAGTTTTTTCGCCCAAAAAAATGAGAAGGGGTACCCCTTTCCTTTTTTTCAGAAATCTGAAAATTTCTGAAATATTCGGAACGTGGGAATGATCGTTATATTTAGAATCTGCGTGACCTACGCTTTCAGAATCTGCAAGCCAAATTGAAATAAAAAATTCCTACGATTTTTAATCGTCGATTTACTTTTTATTTTTTTTTCACTTTTTTTCTGTCGTTTTTTATTGGTAAAATCGCAGGAGGCTTCGGAATCGGGGAATGGCACACATATTTGGAATCAGCGGGTCATTTCCATGAAGAATATCATTCTGATTATCCGTTTCTCGACAAAAAGTTTTTTCGCCCAAAAAAATGAGAAGGGGTACCCCTTTCCTTTTTTTCAGAAATCTGAAAATTTCTGAAATATTCGGAACGTGGGAATGATCGTTATATTTGGAATCTGCGTGACCTACGCTTTCAGAATCTGCAAGCCAAATTGAAATAAAAAATTCCTACGATTTTTAATCGTCGATTTACTTTTTATTTTTTTTTCACTTTTTTTCTGTCGTTTTTTATTGGTAAAATCGCAGGAGGCTTCGGAATCGGGGAATGGCACTTATATTTGGAATCAGCGGGTCATTTCCATGAAGAATATCATTCTGATTATCCTTTTCACGACAAAAAGTTTTTTCGCCCAAAAAAATGAGAAGGGGTACCCCTTTCCTTTTTTTCAGAAATCTGAAGATTTCTGAAATATTCGGAACGTGGGAATGATCGTTATATTTGGAATCTGCGTGACCTACGCTTTCAGAATCTGCAAGCCAAATTGAAATAAAAAATTCCTACGATTTTTAATCGTCGATTTACTTTTTATTTTTTTTTCACTTTTTTTCTGTCGTTTTTTATTGGTAAAATCGCAGGAGGCTTCGGAATCGGGGAATGGCACACATATTTGGAATCAGCGGGTCATTTCCATGAAGAATATCATTCTGATTATCCGTTTCTCGACAAAAAGTGTTTTCGCCCAAAAAAATGAGAAGGGGTACCCCTTTCCTTTTTTTCAGAAATCTGAAAATTTCTGAAATATTCGGAACGTGGGAATAATCGTTATATTTGGAATCTGCGTGACCTACGCTTTCAGAATCTGCAAGCCAAATTGAAATAAAAAATTCCTACGATTTTTAATCGTCGATTTACTTTTTATTTTTTTTTCACTTTTTTTCTGTCGTTTTTTATTGGTAAAATCGCAGGAGGCTTCGGAATCGGGGAATGGCACACATATTTGGAATCAGCGGGTCATTTCCATGAAGAATATCATTCTGATTATCCGTTTCTCGACAAAAAGTTTTTTCGCCCAAAAAAATGAGAAGGGGTACCCCTTTCCTTTTTTTCAGAAATCTGAAAATTTCTGAAATATTCGGAACGTGGGAATGATCATTATATTTGGAATCTGCGTGACCTACGCTTTCAGAATCTGCAAGCCAAATTGAAATAAAAAATTCCTACGATTTTTAATCGTCGATTTACTTTTTATTTTTTTTTCACTTTTTTTTTTGTCGTTTTTTATTGGTAAAATCGCAGGAGGCTTCGGAATCGGGGAATGGCACACATATTTGGAATCAGCGGGTCATTTCCATGAAGAATATCATTCTGATTATCCGTTTCTCGACAAAAAGTTTTTTCGCCCAAAAAAATGAGAAGGGGTACCCCTTTCCTTTTTTTCAGAAATCTGAAAATTTCTGAAATATTCGGAACGTGGGAATGATCGTTATATTTGGAATCTGCGTGACCTACGCTTTCAGAATCTGCAAGCCAAATTGAAATAAAAAATTCCTACGATTTTTAATCGTCGATTTACTTTTTATTTTTTTTTCACTTTTTTTCTGTCGTTTTTTATTGGTAAAATCGCAGGAGGCTTCGGAATCGGGGAATGGCACACATATTTGGAATCAGCGGGTCATTTCCATGAAGAATATCATTCTGATTATCCGTTTCTCGACAAAAAGTTTTTTCGCCCAAAAAAATGAGAAGGGGTACCCCTTTCCTTTTTTTCAGAAATCTGAAAATTTCTGAAATATTCGGAACGTGGGAATGATCGTTATATTTGGAATCTGCGTGACCTACGCTTTCAGAATCTGCAAGCCAAATTGAAATAAAAAATTCCTACGATTTTTAATCGTCGATTTACTTTTTATTTTTTTTTCACTTTTTTTCTGTCGTTTTTTATTGGTAAAATCGCAGGAGGCTTCGGAATCGGGGAATGGCACACATATTTGGAATCAGCGGGTCATTTCCATGAAGAATATCATTCTGATTATCCGTTTCTCGACAAAAAGTTTTTTCGCCCAAAAAAATGAGAAGGGGTACCCCTTTCCTTTTTTTCAGAAATCTGAAAATTTCTGAAATATTCGGAACGTGGGAATGATCGTTATATTTGGAATCTGCGTGACCTACGCTTTCAGAATCTGCAAGCCAAATTGAAATAAAAAATTTCTACGATTTTTAATCGTCGATTTACTTTTTATTTTTTTTTCACTTTTTTTCTGTCGTTTTTTATTGGTAAAATCGCAGGAGGCTTCGGAATCGGGGAATGGCACACATATTTGGAATCAGCGGGTCATTTCCATGAAGAATATCATTCTGATTATCCGTTTCTCGACAAAAAGTTTTTTCGCCCAAAAAAATGAGAAGGGGTACCCCTTTCCTTTTTTTCAGAAATCTGAAAATTTCTGAAATATTCGGAACGTGGGAATGATCGTTATATTTGGAATCTGCGTGACCTACGCTTTCAGAATCTGCAAGCCAAATTGAAATAAAAAATTCCTACGATTTTTAATCGTCGATTTACTTTTTATTTTTTTTTCACTTTTTTTCTGTCGTTTTTTATTGGTAAAATCGCAGGAGGCTTCGGAATCGGGGAATCGCACACATATTTGGAATCAGCGGGTCATTTCCATGAAGAATATCATTCTGATTATCCTTTTCTCGACAAAAAGTTTTTTCGCCCAAAAAAATGAGAAGGGGTACCCCTTTCCTTTTTTTCAGAAATCTGAAAATTTCTGAAATATTCGGAACGTGGGAATGATCGTTATATTTGGAATCTGCGTGACCTACGCTTTCAGAATCTGCAAGCCAAATTGAAATAAAAAATTCCTACGATTTTTAATCGTCGATTTACTTTTTATTTTTTTTTCACATTTTTTCTGTCGTTTTTCATTGGTAAAATCGCAGGAGGCTTCGGAATCGGGGAATGGCACACATATTTGGAATCAGCGGGTCATTTCCATGAAGAATATCATTCTGATTATCCGTTTCTCGACAAAAAGTTTTTTCGCCCAAAAAAATGAGAAGGGGTACCCCTTTCCTTTTTTTCAGAAATCTGAAGATTTCTGAAATATTCGGAACGTGGGAATGATCGTTATATTTGGAATCTGCGTGACCTACGCTTTCAGAATCTGCAAGCCAAATTGAAATAAAAAATTCCTACGATTTTTAATCGTCGATTTACTTTTTATTTTTTTTTCACTTTTTTTCTGTCGTTTTTTATTGGTAAAATCGCAGGAGGCTTCGGAATCGGGGAATGGCACACATATTTGGAATCAGCGGGTCATTTCCATGAAGAATATCATTCTGATTATCCGTTTCTCGACAAAAAGTTTTTTCGCCCAAAAAAATGAGAAGGGGTACCCCTTTCCTTTTTTTCAGAAATCTGAAAATTTCTGAAATATTCGGAACGTGGGAATGATCGTTATATTTGGAATCTGCGTGACCTACGCTTTCAGAATCTGCAAGCCAAATTGAAATAAAAAATTCCTACGATTTTTAATCGTCGATTTACTTTTTATTTTTTTTTCACTTTTTTTCTGTCGTTTTTTATTGGTAAAATCGCAGGAGGCTTCGGAATCGGGGAATGGCACACATATTTGGAATCAGCGGGTCATTTCCATGAAGAATATCATTCTGATTATCCGTTTCTCGACAAAAAGTTTTTTCGCCCAAAAAAATGAGAAGGGGTACCCCTTTCCTTTTTTTCAGAAATCTGAAAATTTCTGAAATATTCGGAACGTGGGAATGATCATTATATTTGGAATCTGCGTGACCTACGCTTTCAGAATCTGCAAGCCAAATTGAAATGAAAAATTCCTACGATTTTTAATCGTCGATTTACTTTTTATTTTTTTTTCACTTTTTTTTTGTCGTTTTTTATTGGTAAAATCGCAGGAGGCTTCGGAATCGGGGAATGGCACACATATTTGGAATCAGCGGGTCATTTCCATGAAGAATATCATTCTGATTATCCGTTTCTCGACATAAAGTTTTTTCGCCCAAAAAAATGAGAAGGGGTACCCCTTTCCTTTTTTTCAGAAATCTGAAAATTTCTGAAATATTCGGAACGTGGGAATGATCGTTATATTTAGAATCTGCGTGACCTACGCTTTCAGAATCTGCAAGCCAAATTGAAATAAAAAATTCCTACGATTTTTAATCGTCGATTTACTTTTTATTTTTTTTTCACTTTTTTTCTGTCGTTTTCATTGGTAAAATCGCAGGAGGCTTCGGAATCGAGGAATGGCACACATATTTGGAATCAGCGGGTCATTTCCATGAAGAATATCATTCTGATTATCCGTTTCTCGACAAAAAGTTTTTTCGCCCAAAAAAATGAGAAGGGGTACCCCTTTCCTTTTTTTCAGAAATCTGAAAATTTCTGAAATATTCGGAACGTGGGAATGATCGTTATATTTGGAATCTGCGTGACCTACGCTTTCAGAATCTGCAAGCCAAATTGAAATAAAAAATTCCTACGATTTTTAATCGTCGATTTACTTTTTATTTTTTTTTCACTTTTTTTCTGTCGTTTTTTATTGGTAAAATCGCAGGAGGCTTCGGAATCGGGGAATGGCACACATATTTGGAATCAGCGGGTCATTTCCATGAAGAATATCATTCTGATTATCCGTTTCTCGACAAAAAGTTTTTTCGCCCAAAAAAATGAGAAGGGGTACCCCTTTCCTTTTTTTCAGAAATCTGAAAATTTCTGAAATATTCGGAACGTGGGAATGATCGTTATATTTAGAATCTGCGTGACCTACGCTTTCAGAATCTGCAAGCCAAATTGAAATAAAAAATTCCTACGATTTTTAATCGTCGATTTACTTTTTATTTTTTTTTCACTTTTTTTCTGTCGTTTTCATTGGTAAAATCGCAGGAGGCTTCGGAATCGAGGAATGGCACACATATTTGGAATCAGCGGGTCATTTCCATGAAGAATATCATTCTGATTATCCGTTTCTCGACAAAAAGTTTTTTCGCCCAAAAAAATGAGAAGGGGTACCCCTTTCCTTTTTTTCAGAAATCTGAAAATTTCTGAAATATTCGGAACGTGGGAATGATCGTTATATTTGAAATCTGCGTGACCTACGCTTTCAGAATCTGCAAGCCAAATTGAAATAAAAAATTCCTACGATTTTTAATCGTCGATTTACTTTTTATTTTTTTTTCACTTTTTTTCTGTCGTTTTTTATTGGTAAAATCGCAGGAGGCTTCGGAATCGGGGAATGGCACACATATTTGGAATCAGCGGGTCATTTCCATGAAGAATATCATTCTGATTATCCGTTTCTCGACAAAAAGTTTTTTCGCCCAAAAAAATGAGAAGGGGTACCCCTTTCCTTTTTTTCAGAAATCTGAAAATTTCTGAAATATTCGGAACGTGGGAATGATCGTTATATGTGGAATCTGCGTGACCTACGCTTTCAGAATCTGCAAGCCAAATTGAAATAAAAAATTCCTACGATTTTTAATCGTCGATTTACTTTTTATTTTTTTTTCACTTTTTTTCTGTCGTTTTTTATTGGTAAAATCGCAGGAGGCTTCGGAATCGGGGAATGGCACACATATTTGGAATCAGCGGGTCATTTCCATGAAGAATATCATTCTGATTATCCTTTTCACGACAAAAAGTTTTTTCGCCCAAAAAAATGAGAAGGGGTACCCCTTTCCTTTTTTTCAGAAATCTGAAGATTTCTGAAATATTCGGAACGTGGGAATGATCGTTATATTTGGAATCTGCGTGACCTACGCTTTCAGAATCTGCAAGCCAAATTGAAATAAAAAATTCCTACGATTTTTAATCGTCGATTTACTTTTTATTTTTTTTTCACTTTTTTTCTGTCGTTTTTTATTGGTAAAATCGCAGGAGGCTTCGGAATCGGGGAATGGCACACATATTTGGAATCAGCGGGTCATTTCCATGAAGAATATCATTCTGATTATCCGTTTCTCGACAAAAAGTGTTTTCGCCCAAAAAAATGAGAAGGGGTACCCCTTTCCTTTTTTTCAGAAATCTGAAAATTTCTGAAATATTCGGAACGTGGGAATAATCGTTATATTTGGAATCTGCGTGACCTACGCTTTCAGAATCTGCAAGCCAAATTGAAATAAAAAATTCCTACGATTTTTAATCGTCGATTTACTTTTTATTTTTTTTTCACTTTTTTTCTGTCGTTTTTTATTGGTAAAATCGCAGGAGGCTTCGGAATCGGGGAATGGCACACATATTTGGAATCAGCGGGTCATTTCCATGAAGAATATCATTCTGATTATCCGTTTCTCGACAAAAAGTTTTTTCGCCCAAAAAAATGAGAAGGGGTACCCCTTTCCTTTTTTTCAGAAATCTGAAAATTTCTGAAATATTCGGAACGTGGGAATGATCATTATATTTGGAATCTGCGTGACCTACGCTTTCAGAATCTGCAAGCCAAATTGAAATAAAAAATTCCTACGATTTTTAATCGTCGATTTACTTTTTATTTTTTTTTCACTTTTTTTTTTGTCGTTTTTTATTGGTAAAATCGCAGGAGGCTTCGGAATCGGGGAATGGCACACATATTTGGAATCAGCGGGTCATTTCCATGAAGAATATCATTCTGATTATCCGTTTCTCGACAAAAAGTTTTTTCGCCCAAAAAAATGAGAAGGGGTACCCCTTTCCTTTTTTTCAGAAATCTGAAAATTTCTGAAATATTCGGAACGTGGGAATGATCGTTATATTTGGAATCTGCGTGACCTACGCTTTCAGAATCTGCAAGCCAAATTGAAATAAAAAATTCCTACGATTTTTAATCGTCGATTTACTTTTTATTTTTTTTTCACTTTTTTTCTGTCGTTTTTTATTGGTAAAATCGCAGGAGGCTTCGGAATCGGGGAATGGCACACATATTTGGAATCAGCGGGTCATTTCCATGAAGAATATCATTCTGATTATCCGTTTCTCGACAAAAAGTGTTTTCGCCCAAAAAAATGAGAAGGGGTACCCCTTTCCTTTTTTTCAGAAATCTGAAAATTTCTGAAATATTCGGAACGTGGGAATAATCGTTATATTTGGAATCTGCGTGACCTACGCTTTCAGAATCTGCAAGCCAAATTGAAATAAAAAATTCCTACGATTTTTAATCGTCGATTTACTTTTTATTTTTTTTTCACTTTTTTTCTGTCGTTTTTTATTGGTAAAATCGCAGGAGGCTTCGGAATCGGGGAATGGCACACATATTTGGAATCAGCGGGTCATTTCCATGAAGAATATCATTCTGATTATCCGTTTCTCGACAAAAAGTTTTTTCGCCCAAAAAAATGAGAAGGGGTACCCCTTTCCTTTTTTTCAGAAATCTGAAAATTTCTGAAATATTCGGAACGTGGGAATGATCATTATATTTGGAATCTGCGTGACCTACGCTTTCAGAATCTGCAAGCCAAATTGAAATAAAAAATTCCTACGATTTTTAATCGTCGATTTACTTTTTATTTTTTTTTCACTTTTTTTTTTGTCGTTTTTTATTGGTAAAATCGCAGGAGGCTTCGGAATCGGGGAATGGCACACATATTTGGAATCAGCGGGTCATTTCCATGAAGAATATCATTCTGATTATCCGTTTCTCGACAAAAAGTTTTTTCGCCCAAAAAAATGAGAAGGGGTACCCCTTTCCTTTTTTTCAGAAATCTGAAAATTTCTGAAATATTCGGAACGTGGGAATGATCGTTATATTTGGAATCTGCGTGACCTACGCTTTCAGAATCTGCAAGCCAAATTGAAATAAAAAATTCCTACGATTTTTAATCGTCGATTTACTTTTTATTTTTTTTTCACTTTTTTTCTGTCGTTTTTTATTGGTAAAATCGCAGGAGGCTTCGGAATCGGGGAATGGCACACATATTTGGAATCAGCGGGTCATTTCCATGAAGAATATCATTCTGATTATCCGTTTCTCGACAAAAAGTTTTTTCGCCCAAAAAAATGAGAAGGGGTACCCCTTTCCTTTTTTTCAGAAATCTGAAAATTTCTGAAATATTCGGAACGTGGGAATGATCGTTATATTTGGAATCTGCGTGACCTACGCTTTCAGAATCTGCAAGCCAATTTGAAATAAAAACTTCCTACGATTTTTAATCGTCGATTTACTTTTTATTTTTTTTTCACTTTTTTTCTGTCGTTTTTTATTGGTAAAATCGCAGGAGGCTTCGGAATCGGGGAATGGCACACATATTTGGAATCAGCGGGTCATTTCCATGAAGAATATCATTCTGATTATCCGTTTCTCGACAAAAAGTTTTTTCGCCCAAAAAAATGAGAAGGGGTACCCCTTTCCTTTTTTTCAGAAATCTGAAAATTTCTGAAATATTCGGAACGTGGGAATGATCGTTATATTTGGAATCTGCGTGACCTACGCTTTCAGAATCTGCAAGCCAAATTGAAATAAAAAATTTCTACGATTTTTAATCGTCGATTTACTTTTTATTTTTTTTTCACTTTTTTTCTGTCGTTTTTTATTGGTAAAATCGCAGGAGGCTTCGGAATCGGGGAATGGCACACATATTTGGAATCAGCGGGTCATTTCCATGAAGAATATCATTCTGATTATCCGTTTCTCGACAAAAAGTTTTTTCGCCCAAAAAAATGAGAAGGGGTACCCCTTTCCTTTTTTTCAGAAATCTGAAAATTTCTGAAATATTCGGAACGTGGGAATGATCGTTATATTTGGAATCTGCGTGACCTACGCTTTCAGAATCTGCAAGCCAAATTGAAATAAAAAATTCCTACGATTTTTAATCGTCGATTTACTTTTTATTTTTTTTTCACTTTTTTTCTGTCGTTTTTTATTGGTAAAATCGCAGGAGGCTTCGGAATCGGGGAATGGCACACATATTTGGAATCAGCGGGTCATTTCCATGAAGAATATCATTCTGATTATCCTTTTCTCGACAAAAAGTTTTTTCGCCCAAAAAAATGAGAAGGGGTACCCCTTTCCTTTTTTTCAGAAATCTGAAAATTTCTGAAATATTCGGAACGTGGGAATGATCGTTATATTTGGAATCTGCGTGACCTACGCTTTCAGAATCTGCAAGCCAAATTGAAATAAAAAATTCCTACGATTTTTAATCGTCGATTTACTTTTTATTTTTTTTTCACTTTTTTTCTGTCGTTTTTTATTGGTAAAATCGCAGGGGGCTTCGGAATCGGGGAATGGCACACATATTTGGACTCAGCGGGTCATTTCCATGAAGAATATCATTCTGATTATCCTTTTCTCGACAAAAAGTTTTTTCGCCCAAAAAAATGAGAAGGGGTACCCCTTTCCTTTTTTTCAGAAATCTGAAGATTTCTGAAATATTCGGAACGTGGGAATGATCGTTATATTTGGAATCTGCGTGACCTACGCTTTCAGAATCTGCAAGCCAAATTGAAATAAAAAATTCCTACGATTTTTAATCGTCGATTTACTTTTTATTTTTTTTTCACTTTTTTTCTGTCGTTTTTTATTGGTAAAATCGCAGGAGGCTTCGGAATCGGGGAATGGCACACATATTTGGAATCAGCGGGTCATTTCCATGAAGAATATCATTCTGATTATCCGTTTCTCGACAAAAAGTTTTTTCGCCCAAAAAAATGAGAAGGGGTACCCCTTTCCTTTTTTTCAGAAATCTGAAAATTTCTGAAATATTCGGAACGTGGGAATGATCGTTATATTTGGAATCTGCGTGACCTACGCTTTCAGAATCTGCAAGCCAAATTGAAATAAAAAATTCCTACGATTTTTAATCGTCGATTTACTTTTTATTTTTTTTTCACTTTTTTTCTGTCGTTTTTTATTGGTAAAATCGCAGGAGGCTTCGGAATCGGGGAATGGCACACATATTTGGAATCAGCGGGTCATTTCCATGAAGAATATCATTCTGATTATCCGTTTCTCGACATAAAGTTTTTTCGCCCAAAAAAATGAGAAGGGGTACCCCTTTCCTTTTTTTCAGAAATCTGAAAATTTCTGAAATATTCGGAACGTGGGAATGATCGTTATATTTGGAATCTGCGTGACCTACGCTTTCAGAATCTGCAAGCCAAATTGAAATAAAAAATTCCTACGATTTTTAATCGTCGATTTACTTTTTATTTTTTTTTCACTTTTTTTTTTGTCGTTTTTTATTGGTAAAATCGCAGGAGGCTTCGGAATCGGGGAATGGCACACATATTTGGAATCAGCGGGTCATTTCCATGAAGAATATCATTCTGATTATCCGTTTCTCGACAAAAAGTTTTTTCGCCCAAAAAAATGAGAAGGGGTACCCCTTTCCTTTTTTTCAGAAATCTGAAAATTTCTGAAATATTCGGAACGTGGGAATGATCGTTATATTTGGAATCTGCGTGACCTACGCTTTCAGAATCTGCAAGCCAAATTGAAATAAAAAATTTCTACGATTTTTAATCGTCGATTTACTTTTTATTTTTTTTTCACTTTTTTTCTGTCGTTTTTTATTGGTAAAATCGCAGGAGGCTTCGGAATCGGGGAATGGCACACATATTTGGAATCAGCGGGTCATTTCCATGAAGAACATCATTCTGATTATCCGTTTCTCGACAAAAAGTTTTTTCGCCCAAAAAAATGAGAAGGGGTACCCCTTTCCTTTTTTTCAGAAATCTGAAAATTTCTGAAATATTCGGAACGTGGGAATGATCGTTATATTTGGAATCTGCGTGACCTACGCTTTCAGAATCTGCAAGCCAAATTGAAATAAAAAATTCCTACGATTTTTAATCGTCGATTTACTTTTTATTTTTTTTTCACTTTTTTTCTGTCGTTTTTTATTGGTAAAATCGCAGGAGGCTTCGGAATCGGGGAATGGCACACATATTTGGAATCAGCGGGTCATTTCCATGAAGAATATCATTCTGATTATCCGTTTCTCGACAAAAAGTTTTTTCGCCCAAAAAAATGAGAAGGGGTACCCCTTTCCTTTTTTTCAGAAATCTGAAAATTTCTGAAATATTCGGAACGTGGGAATGATCGTTATATTTGGAATCTGCGTGACCTACGCTTTCAGAATCTGCAAGCCAAATTGAAATAAAAAATTCCTACGATTTTTAATCGTCGATTTACTTTTTATTTTTTTTTCACTTTTTTTCTGTCGTTTTTTATTGGTAAAATCGCAGGAGGCTTCGGAATCGGGGAATGGCACACATATTTGGAATCAGCGGGTCATTTCCATGAAGAATATCATTCTGATTATCCGTTTCTCGACAAAAAGTTTTTTCGCCCAAAAAAATGAGAAGGGGTACCCCTTTCCTTTTTTTCAGAAATCTGAAAATTTCTGAAATATTCGGAACGTGGGAATGATCGTTATATTTGGAATCTGCGTGACCTACGCTTTCAGAATCTGCAAGCCAAATTGAAATAAAAAATTCCTACGATTTTTAATCGTCGATTTACTTTTTATTTTTTTTTCACTTTTTTTCTGTCGTTTTTTATTGGTAAAATCGCAGGAGGCTTCGGAATCGGGGAATGGCACACATATTTGGAATCAGCGGGTCATTTCCATGAAGAATATCATTCTGATTATCCGTTTCTCGACATAAAGTTTTTTCGCCCAAAAAAATGAGAAGGGGTACCCCTTTCCTTTTTTTCAGAAATCTGAAAATTTCTGAAATATTCGGAACGTGGGAATGATCGTTATATTTGGAATCTGCGTGACCTACGCTTTCAGAATCTGCAAGCCAAATTGAAATAAAAAATTCCTACGATTTTTAATCGTCGATTTACTTTTTATTTTTTTTTCACTTTTTTTCTGTCGTTTTTTATTGGTAAAATCGCAGGAGGCTTCGGAATCGGGGAATGGCACACATATTTGGAATCAGCGGGTCATTTCCATGAAGAATATCATTCTGATTATCCGTTTCTCGACAAAAAGTTTTTTCGCCCAAAAAAATGAGAAGGGGTACCCCTTTCCTTTTTTTCAGAAATCTGAAAATTTCTGAAATATTCGGAACGTGGGAATGATCGTTATATTTGGAATCTGCGTGACCTACGCTTTCAGAATCTGCAAGCCAAATTGAAATAAAAAATTCCTACGATTTTTAATCGTCGATTTACTTTTTATTTTTTTTTCACTTTTTTTCTGTCGTTTTTTATTGGTAAAATCGCAGGAGGCTTCGGAATCGGGGAATGGCACACATATTTGGAATCAGCGGGTCATTTCCATGAAGAATATCATTCTGATTATCCTTTTCTCGACAAAAAGTTTTTTCGCCCAAAAAAATGAGAAGGGGTACCCCTTTCCTTTTTTTCAGAAATCTGAAGATTTCTGAAATATTCGGAACGTGGGAATGATCGTTATATTTGGAATCTGCGTGACCTACGCTTTCAGAATCTGCAAGCCAAATTGAAATAAAAAATTCCTACGATTTTTAATCGTCGATTTATTTTTTATTTTTTTTTCACTTTTTTTCTGTCGTTTTTTATTGGTAAAATCGCAGGAGGCTTCGGAATCGGGGAATGGCACACATATTTGGAATCAGCGGGTCATTTCCATGAAGAATATCATTCTGATTATCCGTTTCTCGACAAAAAGTTTTTTCGCCCAAAAAAATGAGAAGGGGTACCCCTTTCCTTTTTTTCAGAAATCTGAAAATTTCTGAAATATTCGGAACGTGGGAATGATCGTTATATTTGGAATCTGCGTGACCTACGCTTTCAGAATCTGCAAGCCAAATTGAAATAAAAAATTCCTACGATTTTTAATCGTCGATTTACTTTTTATTTTTATTTCACTTTTTTTCTGTCGTTTTTTATTGGTAAAAACGCAGGAGGCTTCGGAATCGGGGAATGGCACACATATTTGGAATCAGCGGGTCATTTCCATGAAGAATATCATTCTGATTATCCGTTTCTCGACAAAAAGTTTTTTCGCCCAAAAAAATGAGAAGGGGTACCCCTTTCCTTTTTTTCAGAAATCTGAAAATTTCTGAAATATTCGGAACGTGGGAATGATCGTTATATTTAGAATCTGCGTGACCTACGCTTTCAGAATCTGCAAGCCAAATTGAAATAAAAAATTCCTACGATTTTTAATCGTCGATTTACTTTTTATTTTTTTTTCACTTTTTTTCTGTCGTTTTCATTGGTAAAATCGCAGGAGGCTTCGGAATCGAGGAATGGCACACATATTTGGAATCAGCGGGTCATTTCCATGAAGAATATCATTCTGATTATCCGTTTCTCGACAAAAAGTTTTTTCGCCCAAAAAAATGAGAAGGGGTACCCCTTTCCTTTTTTTCAGAAATCTGAAAATTTCTGAAATATTCGGAACGTGGGAATGATCGTTATATTTGGAATCTGCGTGACCTACGCTTTCAGAATCTGCAAGCCAAATTGAAATAAAAAATTCCTACGATTTTTAATCGTCGATTTACTTTTTATTTTTTTTTCACTTTTTTTCTGTCGTTTTTTATTGGTAAAATCGCAGGAGGCTTCGGAATCGGGGAATGGCACACATATTTGGAATCAGCGGGTCATTTCCATGAAGAATATCATTCTGATTATCCGTTTCTCGACAAAAAGTTTTTTCGCCCAAAAAAATGAGAAGGGTACCCCTTTCCTTTTTTTCAGAAATCTGAAAATTTCTGAAATATTCGGAACGTGGGAATGATCGTTATATTTGGAATCTGCGTGACCTACGCTTTCAGAATCTGCAAGCCAAATTGAAATAAAAAATTCCTACGATTTTTAATCGTCGATTTACTTTTTATTTTTTTTTCACTTTTTTTCTGTCGTTTTTTATTGGTAAAATCGCAGGAGGCTTCGGAATCGGGGAATGGCACACATATTTGGAATCAGCGGGTCATTTCCATGAAGAATATCATTCTGATTATCCGTTTCTCGACATAAAGTTTTTTCGCCCAAAAAAATGAGAAGGGGTACCCCTTTCCTTTTTTTCAGAAATCTGAAAATTTCTGAAATATTCGGAACGTGGGAATGATCGTTATATTTGGAATCTGCGTGACCTACGCTTTCAGAATCTGCAAGCCAAATTGAAATAAAAAATTCCTACGATTTTTAATCGTCGATTTACTTTTTATTTTTTTTTCACTTTTTTTCTGTCGTTTTTTATTGGTAAAATCGCAGGAGGCTTCGGAATCGGGGAATGGCACACATATTTGGAATCAGCGGGTCATTTCCATGAAGAATATCATTCTGATTATCCTTTTCTCGACAAAAAGTTTTTTCGCCCAAAAAAATGAGAAGGGGTACCCCTTTCCTTTTTTTCAGAAATCTGAAGATTTCTGAAATATTCGGAACGTGGGAATGATCGTTATATTTGGAATCTGCGTGACCTACGCTTTCAGAATCTGCAAGCCAAATTGAAATAAAAAATTCCTACGATTTTTAATCGTCGATTTACTTTTTATTTTTTTTTCACTTTTTTTTTGTCGTTTTTTATTGGTAAAATCGCAGGAGGCTTCGGAATCGGGGAATGGCACACATATTTGGAATCAGCGGGTCATTTCCATGAAGAATATCATTCTGATTATCCGTTTCTCGACAAAAAGTTTTTTCGCCCAAAAAAATGAGAAGGGGTACCCCTTTCCTTTTTTTCAGAAATCTGAAAATTTCTGAAATATTCGGAACGTGGGAATGATCGTTATATTTGGAATCTGCGTGACCTACGCTTTCAGAATCTGCAAGCCAAATTGAAATAAAAAATTCCTACGATTTTTAATCGTCGATTTACTATTTATTTTTTTTTCACTTTTTTTCTGTCGTTTTTCATTGGTAAAATCGCAGGAGGCTTCGGAATCGGGGAATGGCACACATATTTGGAATCAGCGGGTCATTTCCATGAAGAATATCATTCTGATTATCCGTTTCTCGACAAAAAGTTTTTTCGCCCAAAAAAATGAGAAGGGGTACCCCTTTCCTTTTTTTCAGAAATCTGAAAATTTCTGAAATATTCGGAACGTGGGAATGATCGTTATATTTGGAATCTGCGTGACCTACGCTTTCAGAATCTGCAAGCCAAATTGAAATAAAAAATTCCTACGATTTTTAATCGTCGATTTACTTTTTATTTTTTTTTCACTTTTTTTCTGTCGTTTTTTATTGGTAAAATCGCAGGAGGCTTCGGAATCGGGGAATGGCACACATATTTGGAATCAGCGGGTCATTTCCATGAAGAATATCATTCTGATTATCCGTTTCTCGACAAAAAGTTTTTTCGCCCAAAAAAATGAGAAGGGGTACCCCTTTCCTTTTTTTCAGAAATCTGAAAATTTCTGAAATATTCGGAACGTGGGAATGATCGTTATATTTGGAATCTGCGTGACCTACGCTTTCAGAATCTGCAAGCCAAATTGAAATAAAAAATTCCTACGATTTTTAATCGTCGATTTACTTTTTATTTTTTTTTCACTTTTTTTCTGTCGTTTTTTATTGGTAAAATCGCAGGAGGCTTCGGAATCGGGGAATGGCACACATATTTGGAATCAGCGGGTCATTTCCATGAAGAATATCATTCTGATTATCCGTTTCTCGACAAAAAGTTTTTTCGCCCAAAAAAATGAGAAGGGGTACCCCTTTCCTTTTTTTCAGAAATCTGAAAATTTCTGAAATATTCGGAACGTGGGAATGATCGTTATATTTGGAATCTGCGTGACCTACGCTTTCAGAATCTGCAAGCCAAATTGAAATAAAAAATTCCTACGATTTTTAATCGTCGATTTACTTTTTATTTTTTTTTCACTTTTTTTCTGTCGTTTTTTATTGGTAAAATCGCAGGAGGCTTCGGAATCGGGGAATGGCACACATATTTGGAATCAGCGGGTCATTTCCATGAAGAATATCATTCTGATTATCCGTTTCTCGACATAAAGTTTTTTCGCCCAAAAAAATGAGAAGGGGTACCCCTTTCCTTTTTTTCAGAAATCTGAAAATTTCTGAAATATTCGGAACGTGGGAATGATCGTTATATTTGGAATCTGCGTGACCTACGCTTTCAGAATCTGCAAGCCAAATTGAAATAAAAAATTCCTACGATTTTTAATCGTCGATTTACTTTTTATTTTTTTTTCACTTTTTTTCTGTCGTTTTTTATTGGTAAAATCGCAGGAGGCTTCGGAATCGGGGAATGGCACACATATTTGGAATCAGCGGGTCATTTCCATGAAGAATATCATTCTGATTATCCGTTTCTCGACAAAAAGTTTTTTCGCCCAAAAAAATGAGAAGGGGTACCCCTTTCCTTTTTTTCGAAATCTGAAAATTTCTGAAATATTCGGAACGTGGGAATGATCATTATATTTGGAATCTGCGTGACCTACGCTTTCAGAATCTGCAAGCCAAATTGAAATGAAAAATTCCTACGATTTTTAATCGTCGATTTACTTTTTATTTTTTTTTCACTTTTTTTTTGTCGTTTTTTATTGGTAAAATCGCAGGAGGCTTCGGAATCGGGGAATGGCACACATATTTGGAATCAGCGGGTCATTTCCATGAAGAATATCATTCTGATTATCCGTTTCTCGACAAAAAGTTTTTTCGCCCAAAAAAATGAGAAGGGGTACCCCTTTCCTTTTTTTCAGAAATCTGAAAATTTCTGAAATATTCGGAACGTGGGAATGATCGTTATATTTGGAATCTGCGTGACCTACGCTTTCAGAATCTGCAAGCCAAATTGAAATAAAAAATTCCTACGATTTTTAATCGTCGATTTACTATTTATTTTTTTTTCACTTTTTTTCTGTCGTTTTTCATTGGTAAAATCGCAGGAGGCTTCGGAATCGGGGAATGGCACACATATTTGGAATCAGCGGGTCATTTCCATGAAGAATATCATTCTGATTATCCGTTTCTCGACAAAAAGTTTTTTCGCCCAAAAAAATGAGAAGGGGTACCCCTTTCCTTTTTTTCAGAAATCTGAAAATTTCTGAAATATTCGGAACGTGGGAATGATCGTTATATTTGGAATCTGCGTGACCTACGCTTTCAGAATCTGCAAGCCAAATTGAAATAAAAAATTCCTACGATTTTTAATCGTCGATTTACTTTTTATTTTTTTTTCACTTTTTTTCTGTCGTTTTTTATTGGTAAAATCGCAGGAGGCTTCGGAATCGGGGAATGGCACACATATTTGGAATCAGCGGGTCATTCCCATGAAGAATATCATTCTGATTATCCGTTTCTCGACAAAAAGTTTTTTCGCCCAAAAAAATGAGAAGGGGTACCCCTTTCCTTTTTTTCAGAAATCTGAAAATTTCTGAAATATTCGGAACGTGGGAATGATCGTTATATTTGGAATCTGCGTGACCTACGCTTTCAGAATCTGCAAGCCAAATTGAAATAAAAAATTCCTACGATTTTTAATCGTCGATTTACTTTTTATTTTTTTTTCACTTTTTTTCTGTCGTTTTTTATTGGTAAAATCGCAGGAGGCTTCGGAATCGGGGAATGGCACACATATTTGGAATCAGCGGGTCATTTCCATGAAGAATATCATTCTGATTATCCGTTTCTCGACAAAAAGTTTTTTCGCCCAAAAAAATGAGAAGGGGTACCCCTTTCCTTTTTTTCAGAAATCTGAAAATTTCTGAAATATTCGGAACGTGGGAATGATCGTTATATTTGGAATCTGCGTGACCTACGCTTTCAGAATCTGCAAGCCAAATTGAAATAAAAAATTCCTACGATTTTTAATCGTCGATTTACTTTTTATTTTTTTTTCACTTTTTTTCTGTCGTTTTTTATTGGTAAAATCGCAGGAGGCTTCGGAATCGGGGAATGGCACACATATTTGGAATCAGCGGGTCATTTCCATGAAGAATATCATTCTGATTATCCGTTTCTCGACATAAAGTTTTTTCGCCCAAAAAAATGAGAAGGGGTACCCCTTTCCTTTTTTTCAGAAATCTGAAAATTTCTGAAATATTCGGAACGTGGGAATGATCGTTATATTTGGAATCTGCGTGACCTACGCTTTCAGAATCTGCAAGCCAAATTGAAATAAAAAATTCCTACGATTTTTAATCGTCGATTTACTTTTTATTTTTTTTTCACTTTTTTTCTGTCGTTTTTTATTGGTAAAATCGCAGGAGGCTTCGGAATCGGGGAATGGCACACATATTTGGAATCAGCGGGTCATTTCCATGAAGAATATCATTCTGATTATCCGTTTCTCGACAAAAAGTTTTTTCGCCCAAAAAAATGAGAAGGGGTACCCCTTTCCTTTTTTCAGAAATCTGAAAATTTCTGAAATATTCGGAACGTGGGAATGATCGTTATATTTGGAATCTGCGTGACCTACGCTTTCAGAATCTGCAAGCCAAATTGAAATAAAAAATTCCTACGATTTTTAATCGTCGATTTACTATTTATTTTTTTTTCACTTTTTTTCTGTCGTTTTTCATTGGTAAAATCGCAGGAGGCTTCGGAATCGGGGAATGGCACACATATTTGGAATCAGCGGGTCATTTCCATGAAGAATATCATTCTGATTATCCGTTTCTCGACAAAAAGTTTTTTCGCCCAAAAAAATGAGAAGGGGTACCCCTTTCCTTTTTTTCAGAAATCTGAAAATTTCTGAAATATTCGGAACGTGGGAATGATCGTTATATTTGGAATCTGCGTGACCTACGCTTTCAGAATCTGCAAGCCAAATTGAAATAAAAAATTCCTACGATTTTTAATCGTCGATTTACTTTTTATTTTTTTTTCACTTTTTTTCTGTCGTTTTTTATTGGTAAAATCGCAGGAGGCTTCGGAATCGGGGAATGGCACACATATTTGGAATCAGCGGGTCATTTCCATGAAGAATATCATTCTGATTATCCGTTTCTCGACAAAAAGTTTTTTCGCCCAAAAAAATGAGAAGGGGTACCCCTTTCCTTTTTTTCAGAAATCTGAAAATTTCTGAAATATTCGGAACGTGGGAATGATCGTTATATTTGGAATCTGCGTGACCTACGCTTTCAGAATCTGCAAGCCAAATTGAAATAAAAAATTCCTACGATTTTTAATCGTCGATTTACTTTTTATTTTTTTTTCACTTTTTTTCTGTCGTTTTTTATTGGTAAAATCGCAGGAGGCTTCGGAATCGGGGAATGGCACACATATTTGGAATCAGCGGGTCATTTCCATGAAGAATATCATTCTGATTATCCGTTTCTCGACAAAAAGTTTTTTCGCCCAAAAAAATGAGAAGGGGTACCCCTTTCCTTTTTTTCAGAAATCTGAAAATTTCTGAAATATTCGGAACGTGGGAATGATCGTTATATTTGGAATCTGCGTGACCTACGCTTTCAGAATCTGCAAGCCAAATTGAAATAAAAAATTCCTACGATTTTTAATCGTCGATTTACTTTTTATTTTTTTTTCACTTTTTTTCTGTCGTTTTTTATTGGTAAAATCGCAGGAGGCTTCGGAATCGGGGAATGGCACACATATTTGGAATCAGCGGGTCATTTCCATGAAGAATATCATTCTGATTATCCGTTTCTCGACATAAAGTTTTTTCGCCCAAAAAAATGAGAAGGGGTACCCCTTTCCTTTTTTTCAGAAATCTGAAAATTTCTGAAATATTCGGAACGTGGGAATGATCGTTATATTTGGAATCTGCGTGACCTACGCTTTCAGAATCTGCAAGCCAAATTGAAATAAAAAATTCCTACGATTTTTAATCGTCGATTTACTTTTTATTTTTTTTTCACTTTTTTTCTGTCGTTTTTTATTGGTAAAATCGCAGGAGGCTTCGGAATCGGGGAATGGCACACATATTTGGAATCAGCGGGTCATTTCCATGAAGAATATCATTCTGATTATCCGTTTCTCGACAAAAAGTTTTTTCGCCCAAAAAAATGAGAAGGGGTACCCCTTTCCTTTTTTTCGAAATCTGAAAATTTCTGAAATATTCGGAACGTGGGAATGATCATTATATTTGGAATCTGCGTGACCTACGCTTTCAGAATCTGCAAGCCAAATTGAAATGAAAAATTCCTACGATTTTTAATCGTCGATTTACTTTTTATTTTTTTTTCACTTTTTTTTTGTCGTTTTTTATTGGTAAAATCGCAGGAGGCTTCGGAATCGGGGAATGGCACACATATTTGGAATCAGCGGGTCATTTCCATGAAGAATATCATTCTGATTATCCGTTTCTCGACAAAAAGTTTTTTCGCCCAAAAAAATGAGAAGGGGTACCCCTTTCCTTTTTTTCAGAAATCTGAAAATTTCTGAAATATTCGGAACGTGGGAATGATCGTTATATTTGGAATCTGCGTGACCTACGCTTTCAGAATCTGCAAGCCAAATTGAAATAAAAAATTCCTACGATTTTTAATCGTCGATTTACTATTTATTTTTTTTTCACTTTTTTTCTGTCGTTTTTCATTGGTAAAATCGCAGGAGGCTTCGGAATCGGGGAATGGCACACATATTTGGAATCAGCGGGTCATTTCCATGAAGAATATCATTCTGATTATCCGTTTCTCGACAAAAAGTTTTTTCGCCCAAAAAAATGAGAAGGGGTACCCCTTTCCTTTTTTTCAGAAATCTGAAAATTTCTGAAATATTCGGAACGTGGGAATGATCGTTATATTTGGAATCTGCGTGACCTACGCTTTCAGAATCTGCAAGCCAAATTGAAATAAAAAATTCCTACGATTTTTAATCGTCGATTTACTTTTTATTTTTTTTTCACTTTTTTTCTGTCGTTTTTTATTGGTAAAATCGCAGGAGGCTTCGGAATCGGGGAATGGCACACATATTTGGAATCAGCGGGTCATTCCCATGAAGAATATCATTCTGATTATCCGTTTCTCGACAAAAAGTTTTTTCGCCCAAAAAAATGAGAAGGGGTACCCCTTTCCGTTTTTTCAGAAATCTGAAAATTTCTGAAATATTCGGAACGTGGGAATGATCGTTATATTTGGAATCTGCGTGACCTACGCTTTCAGAATCTGCAAGCCAAATTGAAATAAAAAATTCCTACGATTTTTAATCGTCGATTTACTTTTTATTTTTTTTTCACTTTTTTTCTGTCGTTTTTTATTGGTAAAATCGCAGGAGGCTTCGGAATCGGGGAATGGCACACATATTTGGAATCAGCGGGTCATTTCCATGAAGAATATCATTCTGATTATCCGTTTCTCGACAAAAAGTTTTTTCGCCCAAAAAAATGAGAAGGGGTACCCCTTTCCTTTTTTTCAGAAATCTGAAAATTTCTGAAATATTCGGAACGTGGGAATGATCGTTATATTTGGAATCTGCGTGACCTACGCTTTCAGAATCTGCAAGCCAAATTGAAATAAAAAATTCCTACGATTTTTAATCGTCGATTTACTTTTTATTTTTTTTTCACTTTTTTTCTGTCGTTTTTTATTGGTAAAATCGCAGGAGGCTTCGGAATCGGGGAATGGCACACATATTTGGAATCAGCGGGTCATTTCCATGAAGAATATCATTCTGATTATCCGTTTCTCGACATAAAGTTTTTTCGCCCAAAAAAATGAGAAGGGGTACCCCTTTCCTTTTTTTCAGAAATCTGAAAATTTCTGAAATATTCGGAACGTGGGAATGATCGTTATATTTGGAATCTGCGTGACCTACGCTTTCAGAATCTGCAAGCCAAATTGAAATAAAAAATTCCTACGATTTTTAATCGTCGATTTACTTTTTATTTTTTTTTCACTTTTTTTCTGTCGTTTTTTATTGGTAAAATCGCAGGAGGCTTCGGAATCGGGGAATGGCACACATATTTGGAATCAGCGGGTCATTTCCATGAAGAATATCATTCTGATTATCCGTTTCTCGACAAAAAGTTTTTTCGCCCAAAAAAATGAGAAGGGGTACCCCTTTCCTTTTTTCAGAAATCTGAAAATTTCTGAAATATTCGGAACGTGGGAATGATCGTTATATTTGGAATCTGCGTGACCTACGCTTTCAGAATCTGCAAGCCAAATTGAAATAAAAAATTCCTACGATTTTTAATCGTCGATTTACTTTTTATTTTTTTTTCACTTTTTTTCTGTCGTTTTTTATTGGTAAAATCGCAGGAGGCTTCGGAATCGGGGAATGGCACACATATTTGGAATCAGCGGGTCATTTCCATGAAGAATATCATTCTGATTATCCTTTTCTCGACAAAAAGTTTTTTCGCCCAAAAAAATGAGAAGGGGTACCCCTTTCCTTTTTTTCAGAAATCTGAAGATTTCTGAAATATTCGGAACGTGGGAATGATCGTTATATTTGGAATCTGCGTGACCTACGCTTTCAGAATCTGCAAGCCAAATTGAAATAAAAAATTCCTACGATTTTTAATCGTCGATTTATTTTTTATTTTTTTTTCACTTTTTTTCTGTCGTTTTTTATTGGTAAAATCGCAGGAGGCTTCGGAATCGGGGAATGGCACACATATTTGGAATCAGCGGGTCATTTCCATGAAGAATATCATTCTGATTATCCGTTTCTCGACAAAAAGTTTTTTCGCCCAAAAAAATGAGAAGGGGTACCCCTTTCCTTTTTTTCAGAAATCTGAAAATTTCTGAAATATTCGGAACGTGGGAATGATCGTTATATTTGGAATCTGCGTGACCTACGCTTTCAGAATCTGCAAGCCAAATTGAAATAAAAAATTCCTACGATTTTTAATCGTCGATTTACTTTTTATTTTTATTTCACTTTTTTTCTGTCGTTTTTTATTGGTAAAAACGCAGGAGGCTTCGGAATCGGGGAATGGCACACATATTTGGAATCAGCGGGTCATTTCCATGAAGAATATCATTCTGATTATCCGTTTCTCGACAAAAAGTTTTTTCGCCCAAAAAAATGAGAAGGGGTACCCCTTTCCTTTTTTTCAGAAATCTGAAAATTTCTGAAATATTCGGAACGTGGGAATGATCGTTATATTTAGAAT
Organism: Ametastegia equiseti; assembly: GCA_963989295.1. Taxonomy (NCBI): domain Eukaryota; kingdom Metazoa; phylum Arthropoda; class Insecta; order Hymenoptera; family Tenthredinidae; genus Ametastegia; species Ametastegia equiseti. Next base: position 5,014,984 of record OZ022402.1, read on the forward strand.
CTGCGTGACCTACGCTTTCAGAATCTGCAAGCCAAATTGAAATAAAAAATTCCTACGATTTTTAATCGTCGATTTACTTTTTATTTTTTTTTCACTTTTTTTCTGTCGTTTTCATTGGTAAAATCGCAGGAGGCTTCGGAATCGAGGAATGGCACACATATTTGGAATCAGCGGGTCATTTCCATGAAGAATATCATTCTGATTATCCGTTTCTCGACAAAAAGTTTTTTCGCCCAAAAAAATGAGAAGGGGTACCCCTTTCCTTTTTTTCAGAAATCTGAAAATTTCTGAAATATTCGGAACGTGGGAATGATCGTTATATTTGGAATCTGCGTGACCTACGCTTTCAGAATCTGCAAGCCAAATTGAAATAAAAAATTCCTACGATTTTTAATCGTCGATTTACTTTTTATTTTTTTTTCACTTTTTTTCTGTCGATTTTTATTGGTAAAATCGCAGGAGGCTTCGGAATCGGGGAATGGCACACATATTTGGAATCAGCGGGTCATTTCCATGAAGAATATCATTCTGATTATCCGTTTCTCGACAAAAAGTTTTTTCGCCCAAAAAAATGAGAAGGGGTACCCCTTTCCTTTTTTTCAGAAATCTGAAAATTTCTGAAATATTCGGAACGTGGGAATGATCGTTATATTTGGAATCTGCGTGACCTACGCTTTCAGAATCTGCAAGCCAAATTGAAATAAAAAATTCCTACGATTTTTAATCGTCGATTTACTTTTTATTTTTTTTTCACTTTTTTTCTGTCGTTTTTTATTGGTAAAATCGCAGGAGGCTTCGGAATCGGGGAATGGCACACATATTTGGAATCAGCGGGTCATTTCCATGAAGAATATCATTCTGATTATCCGTTTCTCGACAAAAAGTTTTTTCGCCCAAAAAAATGAGAAGGGGTACCCCTTTCCTTTTTTTCAGAAATCTGAAAATTTCTGAAATATTCGGAACGTGGGAATGATCGTTATATTTGGAATCTGCGTGACCTACGCTTTCAGAATCTGCAAGCCAAATTGAAATAAAAAATTCCTACGATTTTTAATCGTCGATTTACTTTTTATTTTTTTTTCACTTTTTTTCTGTCGTTTTTTATTGGTAAAATCGCAGGAGGCTTCGGAATCGGGGAATGGCACACATATTTGGAATCAGCGGGTCATTTCCATGAAGAATATCATTCTGATTATCCGTTTCTCGACATAAAGTTTTTTCGCCCAAAAAAATGAGAAGGGGTACCCCTTTCCTTTTTTCAGAAATCTGAAAATTTCTGAAATATTCGGAACGTGGGAATGATCGTTATATTTGGAATCTGCGTGACCTACGCTTTCAGAATCTGCAAGCCAAATTGAAATAAAAAATTCCTACGATTTTTAATCGTCGATTTACTTTTTATTTTTTTTTCACTTTTTTTCTGTCGTTTTTTATTGGTAAAATCGCAGGAGGCTTCGGAATCGGGGAATGGCACACATATTTGGAATCAGCGGGTCATTTCCATGAAGAATATCATTCTGATTATCCTTTTCTCGACAAAAAGTTTTTTCGCCCAAAAAAATGAGAAGGGGTACCCCTTTCCTTTTTTTCAGAAATCTGAAGATTTCTGAAATATTCGGAACGTGGGAATGATCGTTATATTTGGAATCTGCGTGACCTACGCTTTCAGAATCTGCAAGCCAAATTGAAATAAAAAATTCCTACGATTTTTAATCGTCGATTTATTTTTTATTTTTTTTTCACTTTTTTTCTGTCGTTTTTTATTGGTAAAATCGCAGGAGGCTTCGGAATCGGGGAATGGCACACATATTTGGAATCAGCGGGTCATTTCCATGAAGAATATCATTCTGATTATCCGTTTCTCGACAAAAAGTTTTTTCGCCCAAAAAAATGAGAAGGGGTACCCCTTTCCTTTTTTTCAGAAATCTGAAAATTTCTGAAATATTCGGAACGTGGGAATGATCGTTATATTTGGAATCTGCGTGACCTACGCTTTCAGAATCTGCAAGCCAAATTGAAATAAAAAATTCCTACGATTTTTAATCGTCGATTTACTTTTTATTTTTATTTCACTTTTTTTCTGTCGTTTTTTATTGGTAAAAACGCAGGAGGCTTCGGAATCGGGGAATGGCACACATATTTGGAATCAGCGGGTCATTTCCATGAAGAATATCATTCTGATTATCCGTTTCTCGACAAAAAGTTTTTTCGCCCAAAAAAATGAGAAGGGGTACCCCTTTCCTTTTTTTCAGAAATCTGAAAATTTCTGAAATATTCGGAACGTGGGAATGATCGTTATATTTAGAATCTGCGTGACCTACGCTTTCAGAATCTGCAAGCCAAATTGAAATAAAAAATTCCTACGATTTTTAATCGTCGATTTACTTTTTATTTTTTTTTCACTTTTTTTCTGTCGTTTTCATTGGTAAAATCGCAGGAGGCTTCGGAATCGAGGAATGGCACACATATTTGGAATCAGCGGGTCATTTCCATGAAGAATATCATTCTGATTATCCGTTTCTCGACAAAAAGTTTTTTCGCCCAAAAAAATGAGAAGGGGTACCCCTTTCCTTTTTTTCAGAAATCTGAAAATTTCTGAAATATTCGGAACGTGGGAATGATCGTTATATTTGGAATCTGCGTGACCTACGCTTTCAGAATCTGCAAGCCAAATTGAAATAAAAAATTCCTACGATTTTTAATCGTCGATTTACTTTTTATTTTTATTTCACTTTTTTTCTGTCGTTTTTTATTGGTAAAATCGCAGGAGGCTTCGGAATCGGGGAATGGCACACATATTTGGAATCAGCGGGTCATTTCCATGAAGAATATCATTCTGATTATCCGTTTCTCGACAAAAAGTTTTTTCGCCCAAAAAAATGAGAAGGGGTACCCCTTTCCTTTTTTTCAGAAATCTGAAAATTTCTGAAATATTCGGAACGTGGGAATGATCGTTATATTTGGAATCTGCGTGACCTACGCTTTCAGAATCTGCAAGCCAAATTGAAATAAAAAATTCCTACGATTTTTAATCGTCGATTTACTTTTTATTTTTATTTCACTTTTTTTCTGTCGTTTTTTATTGGTAAAAACGCAGGAGGCTTCGGAATCGGGGAATGGCACACATATTTGGAATCAGCGGGTCATTTCCATGAAGAATATCATTCTGATTATCCGTTTCTCGACAAAAAGTTTTTTCGCCCAAAAAAATGAGAAGGGGTACCCCTTTCCTTTTTTTCAGAAATCTGAAAATTTCTGAAATATTCGGAACGTGGGAATGATCGTTATATTTAGAATCTGCGTGACCTACGCTTTCAGAATCTGCAAGCCAAATTGAAATAAAAAATTCCTACGATTTTTAATCGTCGATTTACTTTTTATTTTTTTTTCACTTTTTTTCTGTCGTTTTCATTGGTAAAATCGCAGGAGGCTTCGGAATCGAGGAATGGCACACATATTTGGAATCAGCGGGTCATTTCCATGAAGAATATCATTCTGATTATCCGTTTCTCGACAAAAAGTTTTTTCGCCCAAAAAAATGAGAAGGGGTACCCCTTTCCTTTTTTTCAGAAATCTGAAAATTTCTGAAATATTCGGAACGTGGGAATGATCGTTATATTTGGAATCTGCGTGACCTACGCTTTCAGAATCTGCAAGCCAAATTGAAATAAAAAATTCCTACGATTTTTAATCGTCGATTTACTTTTTATTTTTTTTTCACTTTTTTTCTGTCGTTTTCATTGGTAAAATCGCAGGAGGCTTCGGAATCGAGGAATGGCACACATATTTGGAATCAGCGGGTCATTTCCATGAAGAATATCATTCTGATTATCCGTTTCTCGACAAAAAGTTTTTTCGCCCAAAAAAATGAGAAGGGGTACCCCTTTCCTTTTTTTCAGAAATCTGAAAATTTCTGAAATATTCGGAACGTGGGAATGATCGTTATATTTGGAATCTGCGTGACCTACGCTTTCAGAATCTGCAAGCCAAATTGAAATAAAAAATTCCTACGATTTTTAATCGTCGATTTACTTTTTATTTTTTTTTCACTTTTTTTCTGTCGTTTTTTATTGGTAAAATCGCAGGAGGCTTCGGAATCGGGGAATGGCACACATATTTGGAATCAGCGGGTCATTTCCATGAAGAATATCATTCTGATTATCCGTTTCTCGACAAAAAGTTTTTTCGCCCAAAAAAATGAGAAGGGGTACCCCTTTCCTTTTTTTCAGAAATCTGAAAATTTCTGAAATATTCGGAACGTGGGAATGATCGTTATATTTGGAATCTGCGTGACCTACGCTTTCAGAATCTGCAAGCCAAATTGAAATAAAAAATTCCTACGATTTTTAATCGTCGATTTACTTTTTATTTTTTTTTCACTTTTTTTCTGTCGTTTTTTATTGGTAAAATCGCAGGAGGCTTCGGAATCGGGGAATGGCACACATATTTGGAATCAGCGGGTCATTTCCATGAAGAATATCATTCTGATTATCCGTTTCTCGACAAAAAGTTTTTTCGCCCAAAAAAATGAGAAGGGGTACCCCTTTCCTTTTTTTCAGAAATCTGAAAATTTCTGAAATATTCGGAACGTGGGAATGATCGTTATATTTGGAATCTGCGTGACCTACGCTTTCAGAATCTGCAAGCCAAATTGAAATAAAAAATTCCTACGATTTTTAATCGTCGATTTACTTTTTATTTTTTTTTCACTTTTTTTCTGTCGTTTTTTATTGGTAAAATCGCAGGAGGCTTCGGAATCGGGGAATGGCACACATATTTGGAATCAGCGGGTCATTTCCATGAAGAATATCATTCTGATTATCCGTTTCTCGACAAAAAGTTTTTTCGCCCAAAAAAATGAGAAGGGGTACCCCTTTCCTTTTTTTCAGAAATCTGAAAATTTCTGAAATATTCGGAACGTGGGAATGATCGTTATATTTGGAATCTGCGTGACCTACGCTTTCAGAATCTGCAAGCCAAATTGAAATAAAAAATTCCTACGATTTTTAATCGTCGATTTACTTTTTATTTTTTTTTCACTTTTTTTCTGTCGTTTTTTATTGGTAAAATCGCAGGAGGCTTCGGAATCGGGGAATGGCACACATATTTGGAATCAGCGGGTCATTTCCATGAAGAATATCATTCTGATTATCCGTTTCTCGACATAAAGTTTTTTCGCCCAAAAAAATGAGAAGGGGTACCCCTTTCCTTTTTTCAGAAATCTGAAAATTTCTGAAATATTCGGAACGTGGGAATGATCGTTATATTTGGAATCTGCGTGACCTACGCTTTCAGAATCTGCAAGCCAAATTGAAATAAAAAATTCCTACGATTTTTAATCGTCGATTTACTTTTTATTTTTTTTTCACTTTTTTTCTGTCGTTTTTTATTGGTAAAATCGCAGGAGGCTTCGGAATCGGGGAATGGCACACATATTTGGAATCAGCGGGTCATTTCCATGAAGAATATCATTCTGATTATCCTTTTCTCGACAAAAAGTTTTTTCGCCCAAAAAAATGAGAAGGGGTACCCCTTTCCTTTTTTTCAGAAATCTGAAGATTTCTGAAATATTCGGAACGTGGGAATGATCGTTATATTTGGAATCTGCGTGACCTACGCTTTCAGAATCTGCAAGCCAAATTGAAATAAAAAATTCCTACGATTTTTAATCGTCGATTTATTTTTTATTTTTTTTTCACTTTTTTTCTGTCGTTTTTTATTGGTAAAATCGCAGGAGGCTTCGGAATCGGGGAATGGCACACATATTTGGAATCAGCGGGTCATTTCCATGAAGAATATCATTCTGATTATCCGTTTCTCGACAAAAAGTTTTTTCGCCCAAAAAAATGAGAAGGGGTACCCCTTTCCTTTTTTTCAGAAATCTGAAAATTTCTGAAATATTCGGAACGTGGGAATGATAGTTATATTTGGAATCTGCGTGACCTACGCTTTCAGAATCTGCAAGCCAAATTGAAATAAAAAATTCCTACGATTTTTAATCGTCGATTTACTTTTTATTTTTATTTCACTTTTTTTCTGTCGTTTTTTATTGGTAAAAACGCAGGAGGCTTCGGAATCGGGGAATGGCACACATATTTGGAATCAGCGGGTCATTTCCATGAAGAATATCATTCTGATTATCCGTTTCTCGACAAAAAGTTTTTTCGCCCAAAAAAATGAGAAGGGGTACCCCTTTCCTTTTTTTCAGAAATCTGAAAATTTCTGAAATATTCGGAACGTGGGAATGATCGTTATATTTAGAATCTGCGTGACCTACGCTTTCAGAATCTGCAAGCCAAATTGAAATAAAAAATTCCTACGATTTTTAATCGTCGATTTACTTTTTATTTTTTTTTCACTTTTTTTCTGTCGTTTTCATTGGTAAAATCGCAGGAGGCTTCGGAATCGAGGAATGGCACACATATTTGGAATCAGCGGGTCATTTCCATGAAGAATATCATTCTGATTATCCGTTTCTCGACAAAAAGTTTTTTCGCCCAAAAAAATGAGAAGGGGTACCCCTTTCCTTTTTTTCAGAAATCTGAAAATTTCTGAAATATTCGGAACGTGGGAATGATCGTTATATTTGGAATCTGCGTGACCTACGCTTTCAGAATCTGCAAGCCAAATTGAAATAAAAAATTCCTACGATTTTTAATCGTCGATTTACTTTTTATTTTTTTTTCACTTTTTTTCTGTCGTTTTTTATTGGTAAAATCGCAGGAGGCTTCGGAATCGGGGAATGGCACACATATTTGGAATCAGCGGGTCATTTCCATGAAGAATATCATTCTGATTATCCGTTTCTCGACAAAAAGTTTTTTCGCCCAAAAAAATGAGAAGGGGTACCCCTTTCCTTTTTTTCAGAAATCTGAAAATTTCTGAAATATTCGGAACGTGGGAATGATCGTTATATTTGGAATCTGCGTGACCTACGCTTTCAGAATCTGCAAGCCAAATTGAAATAAAAAATTCCTACGATTTTTAATCGTCGATTTACTTTTTATTTTTTTTTCACTTTTTTTCTGTCGTTTTTTATTGGTAAAATCGCAGGAGGCTTCGGAATCGGGGAATGGCACACATATTTGGAATCAGCGGGTCATTTCCATGAAGAATATCATTCTGATTATCCGTTTCTCGACAAAAAGTTTTTTCGCCCAAAAAAATGAGAAGGGGTACCCCTTTCCTTTTTTTCAGAAATCTGAAAATTTCTGAAATATTCGGAACGTGGGAATGATCGTTATATTTGGAATCTGCGTGACCTACGCTTTCAGAATCTGCAAGCCAAATTGAAATAAAAAATTCCTACGATTTTTAATCGTCGATTTACTTTTTATTTTTTTTTCACTTTTTTTCTGTCGTTTTTTATTGGTAAAATCGCAGGAGGCTTCGGAATCGGGGAATGGCACACATATTTGGAATCAGCGGGTCATTTCCATGAAGAATATCATTCTGATTATCCGTTTCTCGACATAAAGTTTTTTCGCCCAAAAAAATGAGAAGGGGTACCCCTTTCCTTTTTTTCAGAAATCTGAAAATTTCTGAAATATTCGGAACGTGGGAATGATCGTTATATTTGGAATCTGCGTGACCTACGCTTTCAGAATCTGCAAGCCAAATTGAAATAAAAAATTCCTACGATTTTTAATCGTCGATTTACTTTTTATTTTTTTTTCACTTTTTTTCTGTCGTTTTTTATTGGTAAAATCGCAGGAGGCTTCGGAATCGGGGAATGGCACACATATTTGGAATCAGCGGGTCATTTCCATGAAGAATATCATTCTGATTATCCGTTTCTCGACAAAAAGTTTTTTCGCCCAAAAAAATGAGAAGGGGTACCCCTTTCCTTTTTTCAGAAATCTGAAAATTTCTGAAATATTCGGAACGTGGGAATGATCGTTATATTTGGAATCTGCGTGACCTACGCTTTCAGAATCTGCAAGCCAAATTGAAATAAAAAATTCCTACGATTTTTAATCGTCGATTTACTTTTTATTTTTTTTTCACTTTTTTTCTGTCGTTTTTTATTGGTAAAATCGCAGGAGGCTTCGGAATCGGGGAATGGCACACATATTTGGAATCAGCGGGTCATTTCCATGAAGAATATCATTCTGATTATCCTTTTCTCGACAAAAAGTTTTTTCGCCCAAAAAAATGAGAAGGGGTACCCCTTTCCTTTTTTTCAGAAATCTGAAGATTTCTGAAATATTCGGAACGTGGGAATGATCGTTATATTTGGAATCTGCGTGACCTACGCTTTCAGAATCTGCAAGCCAAATTGAAATAAAAAATTCCTACGATTTTTAATCGTCGATTTATTTTTTATTTTTTTTTCACTTTTTTTCTGTCGTTTTTTATTGGTAAAATCGCAGGAGGCTTCGGAATCGGGGAATGGCACACATATTTGGAATCAGCGGGTCATTTCCATGAAGAATATCATTCTGATTATCCGTTTCTCGACAAAAAGTTTTTTCGCCCAAAAAAATGAGAAGGGGTACCCCTTTCCTTTTTTCAGAAATCTGAAAATTTCTGAAATATTCGGAACGTGGGAATGATCGTTATATTTGGAATCTGCGTGACCTACGCTTTCAGAATCTGCAAGCCAAATTGAAATAAAAAATTCCTACGATTTTTAATCGTCGATTTACTTTTTATTTTTATTTCACTTTTTTTCTGTCGTTTTTTATTGGTAAAAACGCAGGAGGCTTCGGAATCGGGGAATGGCACACATATTTGGAATCAGCGGGTCATTTCCATGAAGAATATCATTCTGATTATCCGTTTCTCGACAAAAAGTTTTTTCGCCCAAAAAAATGAGAAGGGGTACCCCTTTCCTTTTTTTCAGAAATCTGAAAATTTCTGAAATATTCGGAACGTGGGAATGATCGTTATATTTAGAATCTGCGTGACCTACGCTTTCAGAATCTGCAAGCCAAATTGAAATAAAAAATTCCTACGATTTTTAATCGTCGATTTACTTTTTATTTTTTTTTCACTTTTTTTCTGTCGTTTTCATTGGTAAAATCGCAGGAGGCTTCGGAATCGAGGAATGGCACACATATTTGGAATCAGCGGGTCATTTCCATGAAGAATATCATTCTGATTATCCGTTTCTCGACAAAAAGTTTTTTCGCCCAAAAAAATGAGAAGGGGTACCCCTTTCCTTTTTTTCAGAAATCTGAAAATTTCTGAAATATTCGGAACGTGGGAATGATCGTTATATTTGGAATCTGCGTGACCTACGCTTTCAGAATCTGCAAGCCAAATTGAAATAAAAAATTCCTACGATTTTTAATCGTCGATTTACTTTTTATTTTTTTTTCACTTTTTTTCTGTCGATTTTTATTGGTAAAATCGCAGGAGGCTTCGGAATCGGGGAATGGCACACATATTTGGAATCAGCGGGTCATTTCCATGAAGAATATCATTCTGATTATCCGTTTCTCGACAAAAAGTTTTTTCGCCCAAAAAAATGAGAAGGGGTACCCCTTTCCTTTTTTTCAGAAATCTGAAAATTTCTGAAATATTCGGAACGTGGGAATGATCGTTATATTTGGAATCTGCGTGACCTACGCTTTCAGAATCTGCAAGCCAAATTGAAATAAAAAATTCCTACGATTTTTAATCGTCGATTTACTTTTTATTTTTTTTTCACTTTTTTTCTGTCGTTTTTTATTGGTAAAATCGCAGGAGGCTTCGGAATCGGGGAATGGCACACATATTTGGAATCAGCGGGTCATTTCCATGAAGAATATCATTCTGATTATCCTTTTCACGACAAAAAGTTTTTTCGCCCAAAAAAATGAGAAGGGGTACCCCTTTCCTTTTTTTCAGAAATCTGAAGATTTCTGAAATATTCGGAACGTGGGAATGATCGTTATATTTGGAATCTGCGTGACCTACGCTTTCAGAATCTGCAAGCCAAATTGAAATAAAAAATTCCTACGATTTTTAATCGTCGATTTACTTTTTATTTTTTTTTCACTTTTTTTCTGTCGTTTTTTATTGGTAAAATCGCAGGAGGCTTCGGAATCGGGGAATGGCACACATATTTGGAATCAGCGGGTCATTTCCATGAAGAATATCATTCTGATTATCCGTTTCTCGACAAAAAGTGTTTTCGCCCAAAAAAATGAGAAGGGGTACCCCTTTCCTTTTTTTCAGAAATCTGAAAATTTCTGAAATATTCGGAACGTGGGAATAATCGTTATATTTGGAATCTGCGTGACCTACGCTTTCAGAATCTGCAAGCCAAATTGAAATAAAAAATTCCTACGATTTTTAATCGTCGATTTACTTTTTATTTTTTTTTCACTTTTTTTCTGTCGTTTTTTATTGGTAAAATCGCAGGAGGCTTCGGAATCGGGGAATGGCACACATATTTGGAATCAGCGGGTCATTTCCATGAAGAATATCATTCTGATTATCCGTTTCTCGACAAAAAGTTTTTTCGCCCAAAAAAATGAGAAGGGGTACCCCTTTCCTTTTTTTCAGAAATCTGAAAATTTCTGAAATATTCGGAACGTGGGAATGATCATTATATTTGGAATCTGCGTGACCTACGCTTTCAGAATCTGCAAGCCAAATTGAAATAAAAAATTCCTACGATTTTTAATCGTCGATTTACTTTTTATTTTTTTTTCACTTTTTTTTTTGTCGTTTTTTATTGGTAAAATCGCAGGAGGCTTCGGAATCGGGGAATGGCACACATATTTGGAATCAGCGGGTCATTTCCATGAAGAATATCATTCTGATTATCCGTTTCTCGACAAAAAGTTTTTTCGCCCAAAAAAATGAGAAGGGGTACCCCTTTCCTTTTTTTCAGAAATCTGAAAATTTCTGAAATATTCGGAACGTGGGAATGATCGTTATATTTGGAATCTGCGTGACCTACGCTTTCAGAATCTGCAAGCCAAATTGAAATAAAAAATTCCTACGATTTTTAATCGTCGATTTACTTTTTATTTTTTTTTCACTTTTTTTCTGTCGTTTTTTATTGGTAAAATCGCAGGAGGCTTCGGAATCGGGGAATGGCACACATATTTGGAATCAGCGGGTCATTTCCATGAAGAATATCATTCTGATTATCCGTTTCTCGACAAAAAGTGTTTTCGCCCAAAAAAATGAGAAGGGGTACCCCTTTCCTTTTTTTCAGAAATCTGAAAATTTCTGAAATATTCGGAACGTGGGAATAATCGTTATATTTGGAATCTGCGTGACCTACGCTTTCAGAATCTGCAAGCCAAATTGAAATAAAAAATTCCTACGATTTTTAATCGTCGATTTACTTTTTATTTTTTTTTCACTTTTTTTCTGTCGTTTTTTATTGGTAAAATCGCAGGAGGCTTCGGAATCGGGGAATGGCACACATATTTGGAATCAGCGGGTCATTTCCATGAAGAATATCATTCTGATTATCCGTTTCTCGACAAAAAGTTTTTTCGCCCAAAAAAATGAGAAGGGGTACCCCTTTCCTTTTTTTCAGAAATCTGAAAATTTCTGAAATATTCGGAACGTGGGAATGATCATTATATTTGGAATCTGCGTGACCTACGCTTTCAGAATCTGCAAGCCAAATTGAAATAAAAAATTCCTACGATTTTTAATCGTCGATTTACTTTTTATTTTTTTTTCACTTTTTTTTTTGTCGTTTTTTATTGGTAAAATCGCAGGAGGCTTCGGAATCGGGGAATGGCACACATATTTGGAATCAGCGGGTCATTTCCATGAAGAATATCATTCTGATTATCCGTTTCTCGACAAAAAGTTTTTTCGCCCAAAAAAATGAGAAGGGGTACCCCTTTCCTTTTTTTCAGAAATCTGAAAATTTCTGAAATATTCGGAACGTGGGAATGATCGTTATATTTGGAATCTGCGTGACCTACGCTTTCAGAATCTGCAAGCCAAATTGAAATAAAAAATTCCTACGATTTTTAATCGTCGATTTACTTTTTATTTTTTTTTCACTTTTTTTCTGTCGTTTTTTATTGGTAAAATCGCAGGAGGCTTCGGAATCGGGGAATGGCACACATATTTGGAATCAGCGGGTCATTTCCATGAAGAATATCATTCTGATTATCCGTTTCTCGACAAAAAGTTTTTTCGCCCAAAAAAATGAGAAGGGGTACCCCTTTCCTTTTTTTCAGAAATCTGAAAATTTCTGAAATATTCGGAACGTGGGAATGATCGTTATATTTGGAATCTGCGTGACCTACGCTTTCAGAATCTGCAAGCCAAATTGAAATAAAAAATTCCTACGATTTTTAATCGTCGATTTACTTTTTATTTTTTTTTCACTTTTTTTCTGTCGTTTTTTATTGGTAAAATCGCAGGAGGCTTCGGAATCGGGGAATGGCACACATATTTGGAATCAGCGGGTCATTTCCATGAAGAATATCATTCTGATTATCCGTTTCTCGACAAAAAGTTTTTTCGCCCAAAAAAATGAGAAGGGGTACCCCTTTCCTTTTTTTCAGAAATCTGAAAATTTCTGAAATATTCGGAACGTGGGAATGATCGTTATATTTGGAATCTGCGTGACCTACGCTTTCAGAATCTGCAAGCCAAATTGAAATAAAAAATTTCTACGATTTTTAATCGTCGATTTACTTTTTATTTTTTTTTCACTTTTTTTCTGTCGTTTTTTATTGGTAAAATCGCAGGAGGCTTCGGAATCGGGGAATGGCACACATATTTGGAATCAGCGGGTCATTTCCATGAAGAATATCATTCTGATTATCCGTTTCTCGACAAAAAGTTTTTTCGCCCAAAAAAATGAGAAGGGGTACCCCTTTCCTTTTTTTCAGAAATCTGAAGATTTCTGAAATATTCGGAACGTGGGAATGATCGTTATATTTGGAATCTGCGTGACCTACGCTTTCAGAATCTGCAAGCCAAATTGAAATAAAAAATTCCTACGATTTTTAATCGTCGATTTACTTTTTATTTTTTTTTCACTTTTTTTCTGTCGTTTTTTATTGGTAAAATCGCAGGAGGCTTCGGAATCGGGGAATGGCACACATATTTGGAATCAGCGGGTCATTTCCATGAAGAATATCATTCTGATTATCCGTTTCTCGACAAAAAGTTTTTTCGCCCAAAAAAATGAGAAGGGGTACCCCTTTCCTTTTTTTCAGAAATCTGAAAATTTCTGAAATATTCGGAACGTGGGAATGATCGTTATATTTGGAATCTGCGTGACCTACGCTTTCAGAATCTGCAAGCCAAATTGAAATAAAAAATTCCTACGATTTTTAATCGTCGATTTACTTTTTATTTTTTTTTCACTTTTTTTCTGTCGTTTTTTATTGGTAAAATCGCAGGAGGCTTCGGAATCGGGGAATGGCACACATATTTGGAATCAGCGGGTCATTTCCATGAAGAATATCATTCTGATTATCCGTTTCTCGACATAAAGTTTTTTCGCCCAAAAAAATGAGAAGGGGTACCCCTTTCCTTTTTTTCAGAAATCTGAAAATTTCTGAAATATTCGGAACGTGGGAATGATCGTTATATTTGGAATCTGCGTGACCTACGCTTTCAGAATCTGCAAGCCAAATTGAAATAAAAAATTCCTACGATTTTTAATCGTCGATTTACTTTTTATTTTTTTTTCACTTTTTTTTTTGTCGTTTTTTATTGGTAAAATCGCAGGAGGCTTCGGAATCGGGGAATGGCACACATATTTGGAATCAGCGGGTCATTTCCATGAAGAATATCATTCTGATTATCCGTTTCTCGACAAAAAGTTTTTTCGCCCAAAAAAATGAGAAGGGGTACCCCTTTCCTTTTTTTCAGAAATCTGAAAATTTCTGAAATATTCGGAACGTGGGAATGATCGTTATATTTGGAATCTGCGTGACCTACGCTTTCAGAATCTGCAAGCCAAATTGAAATAAAAAATTTCTACGATTTTTAATCGTCGATTTACTTTTTATTTTTTTTTCACTTTTTTTCTGTCGTTTTTTATTGGTAAAATCGCAGGAGGCTTCGGAATCGGGGAATGGCACACATATTTGGAATCAGCGGGTCATTTCCATGAAGAACATCATTCTGATTATCCGTTTCTCGACAAAAAGTTTTTTCGCCCAAAAAAATGAGAAGGGGTACCCCTTTCCTTTTTTTCAGAAATCTGAAAATTTCTGAAATATTCGGAACGTGGGAATGATCGTTATATTTGGAATCTGCGTGACCTACGCTTTCAGAATCTGCAAGCCAAATTGAAATAAAAAATTCCTACGATTTTTAATCGTCGATTTACTCTTTATTTTTTTTTCACTTTTTTTTTTGTCGTTTTTTATTGGTAAAATCGCAGGAGGCTTCGGAATCGGGGAATGGCACACATATTTGGAATCAGCGGGTCATTTCCATGAAGAATATCATTCTGATTATCCGTTTCTCGACAAAAAGTTTTTTCGCCCAAAAAAATGAGAAGGGGTACCCCTTTCCTTTTTTTCAGAAATCTGAAGATTTCTGAAATATTCGGAACGTGGGAATGATCGTTATATTTGGAATCTGCGTGACCTACGCTTTCAGAATCTGCAAGCCAAATTGAAATAAAAAATTCCTACGATTTTTAATCGTCGATTTACTTTTTATTTTTTTTTCACTTTTTTTCTGTCGTTTTTTATTGGTAAAATCGCAGGAGGCTTCGGAATCGGGGAATGGCACACATATTTGGAATCAGCGGGTCATTTCCATGAAGAATATCATTCTGATTATCCGTTTCTCGACAAAAAGTTTTTTCGCCCAAAAAAATGAGAAGGGGTACCCCTTTCCTTTTTTTCAGAAATCTGAAAATTTCTGAAATATTCGGAACGTGGGAATGATCGTTATATTTGGAATCTGCGTGACCTACGCTTTCAGAATCTGCAAGCCAAATTGAAATAAAAAATTCCTACGATTTTTAATCGTCGATTTACTCTTTATTTTTTTTTCACTTTTTTTCTGTCGTTTTTTATTGGTAAAATCGCAGGAGGCTTCGGAATCGGGGAATGGCACACATATTTGGAATCAGCGGGTCATTTCCATGAAGAATATCATTCTGATTATCCGTTTCTCGACGAAAAGTTTTTTCGCCCAAAAAAATGAGAAGGGGTACCCCTTTCCTTTTTTTCAGAAATCTGAAAATTTCTGAAATATTCGGAACGTGGGAATGATCGTTATATTTGGAATCTGCGTGACCTACGCTTTCAGAATCTGCAAGCCAAATTGAAATAAAAAATTCCTACGATTTTTAATCGTCGATTTACTTTTTATTTTTTTTTCACTTTTTTTTTTGTCGTTTTTTATTGGTAAAATCGCAGGAGGCTTCGGAATCGGGGAATGGCACACATATTTGGAATCAGCGGGTCATTTCCATGAAGAATATCATTCTGATTATCCGTTTCTCGACAAAAAGTTTTTTCGCCCAAAAAAATGAGAAGGGGTACCCCTTTCCTTTTTTTCAGAAATCTGAAAATTTCTGAAATATTCGGAACGTGGGAATGATCGTTATATTTGGAATCTGCGTGACCTACGCTTTCAGAATCTGCAAGCCAAATTGAAATAAAAAATTCCTACGATTTTTAATCGTCGATTTACTTTTTATTTTTTTTTCACTTTTTTTCTGTCGTTTTTCATTGGTAAAATCGCAGGAGGCTTCGGAATCGGGGAATGGCACACATATTTGGAATCAGCGGGTCATTTCCATGAAGAATATCATTCTGATTATCCGTTTCTCGACAAAAAGTTTTTTCGCCCAAAAAAATGAGAAGGGGTACCCCTTTCCTTTTTTTCAGAAATCTGAAAATTTCTGAAATATTCGGAACGTGGGAATGATCGTTATATTTGGAATCTGCGTGACCTACGCTTTCAGAATCTGCAAGCCAAATTGAAATAAAAAATTCCTACGATTTTTAATCGTCGATTTACTTTTTATTTTTTTTTCACTTTTTTTCTGTCGTTTTTTATTGGTAAAATCGCAGGAGGCTTCGGAATCGGGGAATGGCACACATATTTGGAATCAGCGGGTCATTTCCATGAAGAATATCATTCTGATTATCCGTTTCTCGACAAAAAGTTTTTTCGCCCAAAAAAATGAGAAGGGGTACCCCTTTCCTTTTTTTCAGAAATCTGAAAATTTCTGAAATATTCGGAACGTGGGAATGATCGTTATATTTGGAATCTGCGTGACCTACGCTTTCAGAATCTGCAAGCCAAATTGAAATAAAAAATTCCTACGATTTTTAATCGTCGATTTACTTTTTATTTTTTTTTCACTTTTTTTCTGTCGTTTTTCATTGGTAAAATCGCAGGAGGCTTCGGAATCGGGGAATGGCACACATATTTGGAATCAGCGGGTCATTTCCATGAAGAATATCATTCTGATTATCCGTTTCTCGACAAAAAGTTTTTTCGCCCAAAAAAATGAGAAGGGGTACCCCTTTCCTTTTTTTCAGAAATCTGAAAATTTCTGAAATATTCGGAACGTGGGAATGATCGTTATATTTGGAATCTGCGTGACCTACGCTTTCAGAATCTGCAAGCCAAATTGAAATAAAAAATTCCTACGATTTTTAATCGTCGATTTACTTTTTATTTTTTTTTCACTTTTTTTCTGTCGTTTTTTATTGGTAAAATCGCAGGAGGCTTCGGAATCGGGGAATGGCACACATATTTGGAATCAGCGGGTCATTTCCATGAAGAATATCATTCTGATTATCCGTTTCTCGACAAAAAGTTTTTTCGCCCAAAAAAATGAGAAGGGGTACCCCTTTCCTTTTTTTCAGAAATCTGAAAATTTCTGAAATATTCGGAACGTGGGAATGATCGTTATATTTGGAATCTGCGTGACCTACGCTTTCAGAATCTGCAAGCCAAATTGAAATAAAAAATTCCTACGATTTTTAATCGTCGATTTACTTTTTATTTTTTTTTCACTTTTTTTCTGTCGTTTTTTATTGGTAAAATCGCAGGAGGCTTCGGAATCGGGGAATGGCACACATATTTGGAATCAGCGGGTCATTTCCATGAAGAATATCATTCTGATTATCCGTTTCTCGACAAAAAGTTTTTTCGCCCAAAAAAATGAGAAGGGTACCCCTTTCCTTTTTTTCAGAAATCTGAAAATTTCTGAAATATTCGGAACGTGGGAATGATCGTTATATTTGGAATCTGCGTGACCTACGCTTTCAGAATCTGCAAGCCAAATTGAAATAAAAAATTCCTACGATTTTTAATCGTCGATTTACTTTTTATTTTTTTTTCACTTTTTTTCTGTCGTTTTTTATTGGTAAAATCGCAGGAGGCTTCGGAATCGGGGAATGGCACACATATTTGGAATCAGCGGGTCATTTCCATGAAGAATATCATTCTGATTATCCGTTTCTCGACATAAAGTTTTTTCGCCCAAAAAAATGAGAAGGGGTACCCCTTTCCTTTTTTTCAGAAATCTGAAAATTTCTGAAATATTCGGAACGTGGGAATGATCGTTATATTTGGAATCTGCGTGACCTACGCTTTCAGAATCTGCAAGCCAAATTGAAATAAAAAATTCCTACGATTTTTAATCGTCGATTTACTTTTTATTTTTTTTTCACTTTTTTTCTGTCGTTTTTTATTGGTAAAATCGCAGGAGGCTTCGGAATCGGGGAATGGCACACATATTTGGAATCAGCGGGTCATTTCCATGAAGAATATCATTCTGATTATCCTTTTCTCGACAAAAAGTTTTTTCGCCCAAAAAAATGAGAAGGGGTACCCCTTTCCTTTTTTTCAGAAATCTGAAGATTTCTGAAATATTCGGAACGTGGGAATGATCGTTATATTTGGAATCTGCGTGACCTACGCTTTCAGAATCTGCAAGCCAAATTGAAATAAAAAATTCCTACGATTTTTAATCGTCGATTTACTTTTTATTTTTTTTTCACTTTTTTTCTGTCGTTTTTTATTGGTAAAATCGCAGGAGGCTTCGGAATCGGGGAATGGCACACATATTTGGAATCAGCGGGTCATTTCCATGAAGAATATCATTCTGATTATCCGTTTCTCGACAAAAAGTTTTTTCGCCCAAAAAAATGAGAAGGGGTACCCCTTTCCTTTTTTTCAGAAATCTGAAAATTTCTGAAATATTCGGAACGTGGGAATGATCGTTATATTTGGAATCTGCGTGACCTACGCTTTCAGAATCTGCAAGCCAAATTGAAATAAAAAATTCCTACGATTTTTAATCGTCGATTTACTTTTTATTTTTTTTTCACTTTTTTTCTGTCGTTTTTTATTGGTAAAATCGCAGGAGGCTTCGGAATCGGGGAATGGCACACATATTTGGAATCAGCGGGTCATTTCCATGAAGAATATCATTCTGATTATCCGTTTCTCGACAAAAAGTTTTTTCGCCCAAAAAAATGAGAAGGGGTACCCCTTTCCTTTTTTTCAGAAATCTGAAAATTTCTGAAATATTCGGAACGTGGGAATGATCGTTATATTTGGAATCTGCGTGACCTACGCTTTCAGAATCTGCAAGCCAAATTGAAATAAAAAATTCCTACGATTTTTAATCGTCGATTTACTTTTTATTTTTTTTTCACTTTTTTTCTGTCGTTTTTTATTGGTAAAATCGCAGGAGGCTTCGGAATCGGGGAATGGCACACATATTTGGAATCAGCGGGTCATTTCCATGAAGAATATCATTCTGATTATCCTTTTCACGACAAAAAGTTTTTTCGCCCAAAAAAATGAGAAGGGGTACCCCTTTCCTTTTTTTCAGAAATCTGAAGATTTCTGAAATATTCGGAACGTGGGAATGATCGTTATATTTGGAATCTGCGTGACCTACGCTTTCAGAATCTGCAAGCCAAATTGAAATAAAAAATTCCTACGATTTTTAATCGTCGATTTACTTTTTATTTTTTTTTCACTTTTTTTCTGTCGTTTTTTATTGGTAAAATCGCAGGAGGCTTCGGAATCGGGGAATGGCACACATATTTGGAATCAGCGGGTCATTTCCATGAAGAATATCATTCTGATTATCCGTTTCTCGACAAAAAGTGTTTTCGCCCAAAAAAATGAGAAGGGGTACCCCTTTCCTTTTTTTCAGAAATCTGAAAATTTCTGAAATATTCGGAACGTGGGAATAATCGTTATATTTGGAATCTGCGTGACCTACGCTTTCAGAATCTGCAAGCCAAATTGAAATAAAAAATTCCTACGATTTTTAATCGTCGATTTACTTTTTATTTTTTTTTCACTTTTTTTCTGTCGTTTTTTATTGGTAAAATCGCAGGAGGCTTCGGAATCGGGGAATGGCACACATATTTGGAATCAGCGGGTCATTTCCATGAAGAATATCATTCTGATTATCCGTTTCTCGACAAAAAGTTTTTTCGCCCAAAAAAATGAGAAGGGGTACCCCTTTCCTTTTTTTCAGAAATCTGAAAATTTCTGAAATATTCGGAACGTGGGAATGATCATTATATTTGGAATCTGCGTGACCTACGCTTTCAGAATCTGCAAGCCAAATTGAAATAAAAAATTCCTACGATTTTTAATCGTCGATTTACTTTTTATTTTTTTTTCACTTTTTTTTTTGTCGTTTTTTATTGGTAAAATCGCAGGAGGCTTCGGAATCGGGGAATGGCACACATATTTGGAATCAGCGGGTCATTTCCATGAAGAATATCATTCTGATTATCCGTTTCTCGACAAAAAGTGTTTTCGCCCAAAAAAATGAGAAGGGGTACCCCTTTCCTTTTTTTCAGAAATCTGAAAATTTCTGAAATATTCGGAACGTGGGAATAATCGTTATATTTGGAATCTGCGTGACCTACGCTTTCAGAATCTGCAAGCCAAATTGAAATAAAAAATTCCTACGATTTTTAATCGTCGATTTACTTTTTATTTTTTTTTCACTTTTTTTCTGTCGTTTTTTATTGGTAAAATCGCAGGAGGCTTCGGAATCGGGGAATGGCACACATATTTGGAATCAGCGGGTCATTTCCATGAAGAATATCATTCTGATTATCCGTTTCTCGACAAAAAGTTTTTTCGCCCAAAAAAATGAGAAGGGGTACCCCTTTCCTTTTTTTCAGAAATCTGAAAATTTCTGAAATATTCGGAACGTGGGAATGATCATTATATTTGGAATCTGCGTGACCTACGCTTTCAGAATCTGCAAGCCAAATTGAAATAAAAAATTCCTACGATTTTTAATCGTCGATTTACTTTTTATTTTTTTTTCACTTTTTTTTTTGTCGTTTTTTATTGGTAAAATCGCAGGAGGCTTCGGAATCGGGGAATGGCACACATATTTGGAATCAGCGGGTCATTTCCATGAAGAATATCATTCTGATTATCCGTTTCTCGACAAAAAGTTTTTTCGCCCAAAAAAATGAGAAGGGGTACCCCTTTCCTTTTTTTCAGAAATCTGAAAATTTCTGAAATATTCGGAACGTGGGAATGATCGTTATATTTGGAATCTGCGTGACCTACGCTTTCAGAATCTGCAAGCCAAATTGAAATAAAAAATTCCTACGATTTTTAATCGTCGATTTACTTTTTATTTTTTTTTCACTTTTTTTCTGTCGTTTTTTATTGGTAAAATCGCAGGAGGCTTCGGAATCGGGGAATGGCACACATATTTGGAATCAGCGGGTCATTTCCATGAAGAATATCATTCTGATTATCCGTTTCTCGACAAAAAGTTTTTTCGCCCAAAAAAATGAGAAGGGGTACCCCTTTCCTTTTTTTCAGAAATCTGAAAATTTCTGAAATATTCGGAACGTGGGAATGATCGTTATATTTGGAATCTGCGTGACCTACGCTTTCAGAATCTGCAAGCCAAATTGAAATAAAAAATTCCTACGATTTTTAATCGTCGATTTACTTTTTATTTTTTTTTCACTTTTTTTCTGTCGTTTTTTATTGGTAAAATCGCAGGAGGCTTCGGAATCGGGGAATGGCACACATATTTGGAATCAGCGGGTCATTTCCATGAAGAATATCATTCTGATTATCCGTTTCTCGACAAAAAGTTTTTTCGCCCAAAAAAATGAGAAGGGGTACCCCTTTCCTTTTTTTCAGAAATCTGAAAATTTCTGAAATATTCGGAACGTGGGAATGATCGTTATATTTGGAATCTGCGTGACCTACGCTTTCAGAATCTGCAAGCCAAATTGAAATAAAAAATTTCTACGATTTTTAATCGTCGATTTACTTTTTATTTTTTTTTCACTTTTTTTCTGTCGTTTTTTATTGGTAAAATCGCAGGAGGCTTCGGAATCGGGGAATGGCACACATATTTGGAATCAGCGGGTCATTTCCATGAAGAATATCATTCTGATTATCCGTTTCTCGACAAAAAGTTTTTTCGCCCAAAAAAATGAGAAGGGGTACCCCTTTCCTTTTTTTCAGAAATCTGAAGATTTCTGAAATATTCGGAACGTGGGAATGATCGTTATATTTGGAATCTGCGTGACCTACGCTTTCAGAATCTGCAAGCCAAATTGAAATAAAAAATTCCTACGATTTTTAATCGTCGATTTACTTTTTATTTTTTTTTCACTTTTTTTCTGTCGTTTTTTATTGGTAAAATCGCAGGAGGCTTCGGAATCGGGGAATGGCACACATATTTGGAATCAGCGGGTCATTTCCATGAAGAATATCATTCTGATTATCCGTTTCTCGACAAAAAGTTTTTTCGCCCAAAAAAATGAGAAGGGGTACCCCTTTCCTTTTTTTCAGAAATCTGAAAATTTCTGAAATATTCGGAACGTGGGAATGATCGTTATATTTGGAATCTGCGTGACCTACGCTTTCAGAATCTGCAAGCCAAATTGAAATAAAAAATTCCTACGATTTTTAATCGTCGGTTTACTTTTTATTTTTTTTTCACTTTTTTTCTGTCGTTTTTTATTGGTAAAATCGCAGGAGGCTTCGGAATCGGGGAATGGCACACATATTTGGAATCAGCGGGTCATTTCCATGAAGAATATCATTCTGATTATCCGTTTCTCGACATAAAGTTTTTTCGCCCAAAAAAATGAGAAGGGGTACCCCTTTCCTTTTTTTCAGAAATCTGAAAATTTCTGAAATATTCGGAACGTGGGAATGATCGTTATATTTGGAATCTGCGTGACCTACGCTTTCAGAATCTGCAAGCCAAATTGAAATAAAAAATTCCTACGATTTTTAATCGTCGATTTACTTTTTATTTTTTTTTCACTTTTTTTTTTGTCGTTTTTTATTGGTAAAATCGCAGGAGGCTTCGGAATCGGGGAATGGCACACATATTTGGAATCAGCGGGTCATTTCCATGAAGAATATCATTCTGATTATCCGTTTCTCGACAAAAAGTTTTTTCGCCCAAAAAAATGAGAAGGGGTACCCCTTTCCTTTTTTTCAGAAATCTGAAAATTTCTGAAATATTCGGAACGTGGGAATGATCGTTATATTTGGAATCTGCGTGACCTACGCTTTCAGAATCTGCAAGCCAAATTGAAATAAAAAATTTCTACGATTTTTAATCGTCGATTTACTTTTTATTTTTTTTTCACTTTTTTTCTGTCGTTTTTTATTGGTAAAATCGCAGGAGGCTTCGGAATCGGGGAATGGCACACATATTTGGAATCAGCGGGTCATTTCCATGAAGAACATCATTCTGATTATCCGTTTCTCGACAAAAAGTTTTTTCGCCCAAAAAAATGAGAAGGGGTACCCCTTTCCTTTTTTTCAGAAATCTGAAAATTTCTGAAATATTCGGAACGTGGGAATGATCGTTATATTTGGAATCTGCGTGACCTACGCTTTCAGAATCTGCAAGCCAAATTGAAATAAAAAATTCCTACGATTTTTAATCGTCGATTTACTCTTTATTTTTTTTTCACTTTTTTTTTTGTCGTTTTTTATTGGTAAAATCGCAGGAGGCTTCGGAATCGGGGAATGGCACACATATTTGGAATCAGCGGGTCATTTCCATGAAGAATATCATTCTGATTATCCGTTTCTCGACAAAAAGTTTTTTCGCCCAAAAAAATGAGAAGGGGTACCCCTTTCCTTTTTTTCAGAAATCTGAAGATTTCTGAAATATTCGGAACGTGGGAATGATCGTTATATTTGGAATCTGCGTGACCTACGCTTTCAGAATCTGCAAGCCAAATTGAAATAAAAAATTCCTACGATTTTTAATCGTCGATTTACTTTTTATTTTTTTTTCACTTTTTTTCTGTCGTTTTTTATTGGTAAAATCGCAGGAGGCTTCGGAATCGGGGAATGGCACACATATTTGGAATCAGCGGGTCATTTCCATGAAGAATATCATTCTGATTATCCGTTTCTCGACAAAAAGTTTTTTCGCCCAAAAAAATGAGAAGGGGTACCCCTTTCCTTTTTTTCAGAAATCTGAAAATTTCTGAAATATTCGGAACGTGGGAATGATCGTTATATTTGGAATCTGCGTGACCTACGCTTTCAGAATCTGCAAGCCAAATTGAAATAAAAAATTCCTACGATTTTTAATCGTCGATTTACTTTTTATTTTTTTTTCACTTTTTTTCTGTCGTTTTTTATTGGTAAAATCGCAGGAGGCTTCGGAATCGGGGAATGGCACACATATTTGGAATCAGCGGGTCATTTCCATGAAGAATATCATTCTGATTATCCGTTTCTCGACGAAAAGTTTTTTCGCCCAAAAAAATGAGAAGGGGTACCCCTTTCCTTTTTTTCAGAAATCTGAAAATTTCTGAAATATTCGGAACGTGGGAATGATCGTTATATTTGGAATCTGCGTGACTTACGCTTTCAGAATCTGCAAGCCAAATTGAAATAAAAAATTCCTACGATTTTTAATCGTCGATTTACTTTTTATTTTTTTTTCACTTTTTTTTTTGTCGTTTTTTATTGGTAAAATCGCAGGAGGCTTCGGAATCGGGGAATGGCACACATATTTGGAATCAGCGGGTCATTTCCATGAAGAATATCATTCTGATTATCCGTTTCTCGACAAAAAGTTTTTTCGCCCAAAAAAATGAGAAGGGGTACCCCTTTCCTTTTTTTCAGAAATCTGAAAATTTCTGAAATATTCGGAACGTGGGAATGATCGTTATATTTGGAATCTGCGTGACCTACGCTTTCAGAATCTGCAAGCCAAATTGAAATAAAAAATTCCTACGATTTTTAATCGTCGATTTACTTTTTATTTTTTTTTCACTTTTTTTCTGTCGTTTTTCATTGGTAAAATCGCAGGAGGCTTCGGAATCGGGGAATGGCACACATATTTGGAATCAGCGGGTCATTTCCATGAAGAATATCATTCTGATTATCCGTTTCTCGACAAAAAGTTTTTTCGCCCAAAAAAATGAGAAGGGGTACCCCATTCCTTTTTTTCAGAAATCTGAAAATTTCTGAAATATTCGGAACGTGGGAATGATCGTTATATTTGGAATCTGCGTGACCTACGCTTTCAGAATCTGCAAGCCAAATTGAAATAAAAAATTCCTACGATTTTTAATCGTCGATTTACTTTTTATTTTTTTTTCACTTTTTTTCTGTCGTTTTTTATTGGTAAAATCGCAGGAGGCTTCGGAATCGGGGAATGGCACACATATTTGGAATCAGCGGGTCATTTCCATGAAGAATATCATTCTGATTATCCGTTTCTCGACAAAAAGTTTTTTCGCCCAAAAAAATGAGAAGGGGTACCCCTTTCCTTTTTTTCAGAAATCTGAAAATTTCTGAAATATTCGGAACGTGGGAATGATCGTTATATTTGGAA
This sequence comes from Ametastegia equiseti, assembly GCA_963989295.1. Lineage (NCBI taxonomy): Eukaryota > Metazoa > Arthropoda > Insecta > Hymenoptera > Tenthredinidae > Ametastegia > Ametastegia equiseti. Next base: position 5,039,732 of record OZ022402.1, read on the forward strand.
TCTGCGTGACCTACGCTTTCAGAATCTGCAAGCCAAATTGAAATAAAAAATTCCTACGATTTTTAATCGTCGATTTACTTTTTATTTTTTTTTCACTTTTTTTCTGTCGTTTTTTATTGGTAAAATCGCAGGAGGCTTCGGAATCGGGGAATGGCACACATATTTGGAATCAGCGGGTCATTTCCATGAAGAATATCATTCTGATTATCCGTTTCTCGACAAAAAGTTTTTTCGCCCAAAAAAATGAGAAGGGTACCCCTTTCCTTTTTTTCAGAAATCTGAAAATTTCTGAAATATTCGGAACGTGGGAATGATCGTTATATTTGGAATCTGCGTGACCTACGCTTTCAGAATCTGCAAGCCAAATTGAAATAAAAAATTCCTACGATTTTTAATCGTCGATTTACTTTTTATTTTTTTTTCACTTTTTTTCTGTCGTTTTTTATTGGTAAAATCGCAGGAGGCTTCGGAATCGGGGAATGGCACACATATTTGGAATCAGCGGGTCATTTCCATGAAGAATATCATTCTGATTATCCGTTTCTCGACATAAAGTTTTTTCGCCCAAAAAAATGAGAAGGGGTACCCCTTTCCTTTTTTTCAGAAATCTGAAAATTTCTGAAATATTCGGAACGTGGGAATGATCGTTATATTTGGAATCTGCGTGACCTACGCTTTCAGAATCTGCAAGCCAAATTGAAATAAAAAATTCCTACGATTTTTAATCGTCGATTTACTTTTTATTTTTTTTTCACTTTTTTTCTGTCGTTTTTTATTGGTAAAATCGCAGGAGGCTTCGGAATCGGGGAATGGCACACATATTTGGAATCAGCGGGTCATTTCCATGAAGAATATCATTCTGATTATCCTTTTCTCGACAAAAAGTTTTTTCGCCCAAAAAAATGAGAAGGGGTACCCCTTTCCTTTTTTTCAGAAATCTGAAGATTTCTGAAATATTCGGAACGTGGGAATGATCGTTATATTTGGAATCTGCGTGACCTACGCTTTCAGAATCTGCAAGCCAAATTGAAATAAAAAATTCCTACGATTTTTAATCGTCGATTTACTTTTTATTTTTTTTTCACTTTTTTTCTGTCGTTTTTTATTGGTAAAATCGCAGGAGGCTTCGGAATCGGGGAATGGCACACATATTTGGAATCAGCGGGTCATTTCCATGAAGAATATCATTCTGATTATCCGTTTCTCGACAAAAAGTTTTTTCGCCCAAAAAAATGAGAAGGGGTACCCCTTTCCTTTTTTTCAGAAATCTGAAAATTTCTGAAATATTCGGAACGTGGGAATGATCGTTATATTTGGAATCTGCGTGACCTACGCTTTCAGAATCTGCAAGCCAAATTGAAATAAAAAATTCCTACGATTTTTAATCGTCGATTTACTTTTTATTTTTTTTTCACTTTTTTTCTGTCGTTTTTTATTGGTAAAATCGCAGGAGGCTTCGGAATCGGGGAATGGCACACATATTTGGAATCAGCGGGTCATTTCCATGAAGAATATCATTCTGATTATCCGTTTCTCGACAAAAAGTTTTTTCGCCCAAAAAAATGAGAAGGGGTACCCCTTTCCTTTTTTTCGAAATCTGAAAATTTCTGAAATATTCGGAACGTGGGAATGATCATTATATTTGGAATCTGCGTGACCTACGCTTTCAGAATCTGCAAGCCAAATTGAAATGAAAAATTCCTACGATTTTTAATCGTCGATTTACTTTTTATTTTTTTTTCACTTTTTTTTTGTCGTTTTTTATTGGTAAAATCGCAGGAGGCTTCGGAATCGGGGAATGGCACACATATTTGGAATCAGCGGGTCATTTCCATGAAGAATATCATTCTGATTATCCGTTTCTCGACAAAAAGTTTTTTCGCCCAAAAAAATGAGAAGGGGTACCCCTTTCCTTTTTTTCAGAAATCTGAAAATTTCTGAAATATTCGGAACGTGGGAATGATCGTTATATTTGGAATCTGCGTGACCTACGCTTTCAGAATCTGCAAGCCAAATTGAAATAAAAAATTCCTACGATTTTTAATCGTCGATTTACTTTTTATTTTTTTTTCACTTTTTTTCTGTCGTTTTTTATTGGTAAAATCGCAGGAGGCTTCGGAATCGGGGAATGGCACACATATTTGGAATCAGCGGGTCATTTCCATGAAGAATATCATTCTGATTATCCGTTTCTCGACAAAAAGTTTTTTCGCCCAAAAAAATGAGAAGGGGTACCCCTTTCCTTTTTTTCAGAAATCTGAAAATTTCTGAAATATTCGGAACGTGGGAATGATCGTTATATTTGGAATCTGCGTGACCTACGCTTTCAGAATCTGCAAGCCAAATTGAAATAAAAAATTCCTACGATTTTTAATCGTCGATTTACTTTTTATTTTTTTTTCACTTTTTTTCTGTCGTTTTTTATTGGTAAAATCGCAGGAGGCTTCGGAATCGGGGAATGGCACACATATTTGGAATCAGCGGGTCATTTCCATGAAGAATATCATTCTGATTATCCGTTTCTCGACAAAAAGTTTTTTCGCCCAAAAAAATGAGAAGGGGTACCCCTTTCCTTTTTTTCAGAAATCTGAAAATTTCTGAAATATTCGGAACGTGGGAATGATCGTTATATTTGGAATCTGCGTGACCTACGCTTTCAGAATCTGCAAGCCAAATTGAAATAAAAAATTCCTACGATTTTTAATCGTCGATTTACTTTTTATTTTTTTTTCACTTTTTTTCTGTCGTTTTTTATTGGTAAAATCGCAGGAGGCTTCGGAATCGGGGAATGGCACACATATTTGGAATCAGCGGGTCATTTCCATGAAGAATATCATTCTGATTATCCGTTTCTCGACATAAAGTTTTTTCGCCCAAAAAAATGAGAAGGGGTACCCCTTTCCTTTTTTTCAGAAATCTGAAAATTTCTGAAATATTCGGAACGTGGGAATGATCGTTATATTTGGAATCTGCGTGACCTACGCTTTCAGAATCTGCAAGCCAAATTGAAATAAAAAATTCCTACGATTTTTAATCGTCGATTTACTTTTTATTTTTTTTTCACTTTTTTTCTGTCGTTTTTTATTGGTAAAATCGCAGGAGGCTTCGGAATCGGGGAATGGCACACATATTTGGAATCAGCGGGTCATTTCCATGAAGAATATCATTCTGATTATCCGTTTCTCGACAAAAAGTTTTTTCGCCCAAAAAAATGAGAAGGGGTACCCCTTTCCTTTTTTCAGAAATCTGAAAATTTCTGAAATATTCGGAACGTGGGAATGATCGTTATATTTGGAATCTGCGTGACCTACGCTTTCAGAATCTGCAAGCCAAATTGAAATAAAAAATTCCTACGATTTTTAATCGTCGATTTACTTTTTATTTTTTTTTCACTTTTTTTCTGTCGTTTTTTATTGGTAAAATCGCAGGAGGCTTCGGAATCGGGGAATGGCACACATATTTGGAATCAGTGGGTCATTTCCATGAAGAATATCATTCTGATTATCCTTTTCTCGACAAAAAGTTTTTTCGCCCAAAAAAATGAGAAGGGGTACCCCTTTCCTTTTTTTCAGAAATCTGAAGATTTCTGAAATATTCGGAACGTGGGAATGATCGTTATATTTGGAATCTGCGTGACCTACGCTTTCAGAATCTGCAAGCCAAATTGAAATAAAAAATTCCTACGATTTTTAATCGTCGATTTATTTTTTATTTTTTTTTCACTTTTTTTCTGTCGTTTTTTATTGGTAAAATCGCAGGAGGCTTCGGAATCGGGGAATGGCACACATATTTGGAATCAGCGGGTCATTTCCATGAAGAATATCATTCTGATTATCCGTTTCTCGACAAAAAGTTTTTTCGCCCAAAAAAATGAGAAGGGGTACCCCTTTCCTTTTTTTCAGAAATCTGAAAATTTCTGAAATATTCGGAACGTGGGAATGATCGTTATATTTGGAATCTGCGTGACCTACGCTTTCAGAATCTGCAAGCCAAATTGAAATAAAAAATTCCTACGATTTTTAATCGTCGATTTACTTTTTATTTTTATTTCACTTTTTTTCTGTCGTTTTTTATTGGTAAAAACGCAGGAGGCTTCGGAATCGGGGAATGGCACACATATTTGGAATCAGCGGGTCATTTCCATGAAGAATATCATTCTGATTATCCGTTTCTCGACAAAAAGTTTTTTCGCCCAAAAAAATGAGAAGGGGTACCCCTTTCCTTTTTTTCAGAAATCTGAAAATTTCTGAAATATTCGGAACGTGGGAATGATCGTTATATTTGGAATCTGCGTGACCTACGCTTTCAGAATCTGCAAGCCAAATTGAAATAAAAAATTTCTACGATTTTTAATCGTCGATTTACTTTTTATTTTTTTTTCACTTTTTTTCTGTCGTTTTTTATTGGTAAAATCGCAGGAGGCTTCGGAATCGGGGAATGGCACACATATTTGGAATCAGCGGGTCATTTCCATGAAGAATATCATTCTGATTATCCGTTTCTCGACAAAAAGTTTTTTCGCCCAAAAAAATGAGAAGGGGTACCCCTTTCCTTTTTTTCAGAAATCTGAAGATTTCTGAAATATTCGGAACGTGGGAATGATCGTTATATTTGGAATCTGCGTGACCTACGCTTTCAGAATCTGCAAGCCAAATTGAAATAAAAAATTCCTACGATTTTTAATCGTCGATTTACTTTTTATTTTTTTTTCACTTTTTTTCTGTCGTTTTTTATTGGTAAAATCGCAGGAGGCTTCGGAATCGGGGAATGGCACACATATTTGGAATCAGCGGGTCATTTCCATGAAGAATATCATTCTGATTATCCGTTTCTCGACAAAAAGTTTTTTCGCCCAAAAAAATGAGAAGGGGTACCCCTTTCCTTTTTTTCAGAAATCTGAAAATTTCTGAAATATTCGGAACGTGGGAATGATCGTTATATTTGGAATCTGCGTGACCTACGCTTTCAGAATCTGCAAGCCAAATTGAAATAAAAAATTCCTACGATTTTTAATCGTCGATTTACTTTTTATTTTTTTTTCACTTTTTTTCTGTCGTTTTTTATTGGTAAAATCGCAGGAGGCTTCGGAATCGGGGAATGGCACACATATTTGGAATCAGCGGGTCATTTCCATGAAGAATATCATTCTGATTATCCGTTTCTCGACATAAAGTTTTTTCGCCCAAAAAAATGAGAAGGGGTACCCCTTTCCTTTTTTTCAGAAATCTGAAAATTTCTGAAATATTCGGAACGTGGGAATGATCGTTATATTTGGAATCTGCGTGACCTACGCTTTCAGAATCTGCAAGCCAAATTGAAATAAAAAATTCCTACGATTTTTAATCGTCGATTTACTTTTTATTTTTTTTTCACTTTTTTTTTTGTCGTTTTTTATTGGTAAAATCGCAGGAGGCTTCGGAATCGGGGAATGGCACACATATTTGGAATCAGCGGGTCATTTCCATGAAGAATATCATTCTGATTATCCGTTTCTCGACAAAAAGTTTTTTCGCCCAAAAAAATGAGAAGGGGTACCCCTTTCCTTTTTTTCAGAAATCTGAAAATTTCTGAAATATTCGGAACGTGGGAATGATCGTTATATTTGGAATCTGCGTGACCTACGCTTTCAGAATCTGCAAGCCAAATTGAAATAAAAAATTTCTACGATTTTTAATCGTCGATTTACTTTTTATTTTTTTTTCACTTTTTTTCTGTCGTTTTTTATTGGTAAAATCGCAGGAGGCTTCGGAATCGGGGAATGGCACACATATTTGGAATCAGCGGGTCATTTCCATGAAGAACATCATTCTGATTATCCGTTTCTCGACAAAAAGTTTTTTCGCCCAAAAAAATGAGAAGGGGTACCCCTTTCCTTTTTTTCAGAAATCTGAAAATTTCTGAAATATTCGGAACGTGGGAATGATCGTTATATTTGGAATCTGCGTGACCTACGCTTTCAGAATCTGCAAGCCAAATTGAAATAAAAAATTCCTACGATTTTTAATCGTCGATTTACTCTTTATTTTTTTTTCACTTTTTTTTTTGTCGTTTTTTATTGGTAAAATCGCAGGAGGCTTCGGAATCGGGGAATGGCACACATATTTGGAATCAGCGGGTCATTTCCATGAAGAATATCATTCTGATTATCCGTTTCTCGACAAAAAGTTTTTTCGCCCAAAAAAATGAGAAGGGGTACCCCTTTCCTTTTTTTCAGAAATCTGAAGATTTCTGAAATATTCGGAACGTGGGAATGATCGTTATATTTGGAATCTGCGTGACCTACGCTTTCAGAATCTGCAAGCCAAATTGAAATAAAAAATTCCTACGATTTTTAATCGTCGATTTACTTTTTATTTTTTTTTCACTTTTTTTCTGTCGTTTTTTATTGGTAAAATCGCAGGAGGCTTCGGAATCGGGGAATGGCACACATATTTGGAATCAGCGGGTCATTTCCATGAAGAATATCATTCTGATTATCCGTTTCTCGACAAAAAGTTTTTTCGCCCAAAAAAATGAGAAGGGGTACCCCTTTCCTTTTTTTCAGAAATCTGAAAATTTCTGAAATATTCGGAACGTGGGAATGATCGTTATATTTGGAATCTGCGTGACCTACGCTTTCAGAATCTGCAAGCCAAATTGAAATAAAAAATTCCTACGATTTTTAATCGTCGATTTACTTTTTATTTTTTTTTCACTTTTTTTCTGTCGTTTTTTATTGGTAAAATCGCAGGAGGCTTCGGAATCGGGGAATGGCACACATATTTGGAATCAGCGGGTCATTTCCATGAAGAATATCATTCTGATTATCCGTTTCTCGACGAAAAGTTTTTTCGCCCAAAAAAATGAGAAGGGGTACCCCTTTCCTTTTTTTCAGAAATCTGAAAATTTCTGAAATATTCGGAACGTGGGAATGATCGTTATATTTGGAATCTGCGTGACCTACGCTTTCAGAATCTGCAAGCCAAATTGAAATAAAAAATTCCTACGATTTTTAATCGTCGATTTACTTTTTATTTTTTTTTCACTTTTTTTTTTGTCGTTTTTTATTGGTAAAATCGCAGGAGGCTTCGGAATCGGGGAATGGCACACATATTTGGAATCAGCGGGTCATTTCCATGAAGAATATCATTCTGATTATCCGTTTCTCGACAAAAAGTTTTTTCGCCCAAAAAAATGAGAAGGGGTACCCCTTTCCTTTTTTTCAGAAATCTGAAAATTTCTGAAATATTCGGAACGTGGGAATGATCGTTATATTTGGAATCTGCGTGACCTACGCTTTCAGAATCTGCAAGCCAAATTGAAATAAAAAATTCCTACGATTTTTAATCGTCGATTTACTTTTTATTTTTTTTTCACTTTTTTTCTGTCGTTTTTCATTGGTAAAATCGCAGGAGGCTTCGGAATCGGGGAATGGCACACATATTTGGAATCAGCGGGTCATTTCCATGAAGAATATCATTCTGATTATCCGTTTCTCGACAAAAAGTTTTTTCGCCCAAAAAAATGAGAAGGGGTACCCCTTTCCTTTTTTTCAGAAATCTGAAAATTTCTGAAATATTCGGAACGTGGGAATGATCGTTATATTTGGAATCTGCGTGACCTACGCTTTCAGAATCTGCAAGCCAAATTGAAATAAAAAATTCCTACGATTTTTAATCGTCGATTTACTTTTTATTTTTTTTTCACTTTTTTTCTGTCGTTTTTTATTGGTAAAATCGCAGGAGGCTTCGGAATCGGGGAATGGCACACATATTTGGAATCAGCGGGTCATTTCCATGAAGAATATCATTCTGATTATCCGTTTCTCGACAAAAAGTTTTTTCGCCCAAAAAAATGAGAAGGGGTACCCCTTTCCTTTTTTTCAGAAATCTGAAAATTTCTGAAATATTCGGAACGTGGGAATGATCGTTATATTTGGAATCTGCGTGACCTACGCTTTCAGAATCTGCAAGCCAAATTGAAATAAAAAATTCCTACGATTTTTAATCGTCGATTTACTTTTTATTTTTTTTTCACTTTTTTTCTGTCGTTTTTTATTGGTAAAATCGCAGGAGGCTTCGGAATCGGGGAATGGCACACATATTTGGAATCAGCGGGTCATTTCCATGAAGAATATCATTCTGATTATCCGTTTCTCGACAAAAAGTTTTTTCGCCCAAAAAAATGAGAAGGGTACCCCTTTCCTTTTTTTCAGAAATCTGAAAATTTCTGAAATATTCGGAACGTGGGAATGATCGTTATATTTGGAATCTGCGTGACCTACGCTTTCAGAATCTGCAAGCCAAATTGAAATAAAAAATTCCTACGATTTTTAATCGTCGATTTACTTTTTATTTTTTTTTCACTTTTTTTCTGTCGTTTTTTATTGGTAAAATCGCAGGAGGCTTCGGAATCGGGGAATGGCACACATATTTGGAATCAGCGGGTCATTTCCATGAAGAATATCATTCTGATTATCCGTTTCTCGACATAAAGTTTTTTCGCCCAAAAAAATGAGAAGGGGTACCCCTTTCCTTTTTTTCAGAAATCTGAAAATTTCTGAAATATTCGGAACGTGGGAATGATCGTTATATTTGGAATCTGCGTGACCTACGCTTTCAGAATCTGCAAGCCAAATTGAAATAAAAAATTCCTACGATTTTTAATCGTCGATTTACTTTTTATTTTTTTTTCACTTTTTTTCTGTCGTTTTTTATTGGTAAAATCGCAGGAGGCTTCGGAATCGGGGAATGGCACACATATTTGGAATCAGCGGGTCATTTCCATGAAGAATATCATTCTGATTATCCTTTTCTCGACAAAAAGTTTTTTCGCCCAAAAAAATGAGAAGGGGTACCCCTTTCCTTTTTTTCAGAAATCTGAAGATTTCTGAAATATTCGGAACGTGGGAATGATCGTTATATTTGGAATCTGCGTGACCTACGCTTTCAGAATCTGCAAGCCAAATTGAAATAAAAAATTCCTACGATTTTTAATCGTCGATTTACTTTTTAATTTTTTTTCACTTTTTTTCTGTCGTTTTTTATTGGTAAAATCGCAGGAGGCTTCGGAATCGGGGAATGGCACACATATTTGGAATCAGCGGGTCATTTCCATGAAGAATATCATTCTGATTATCCGTTTCTCGACAAAAAGTTTTTTCGCCCAAAAAAATGAGAAGGGGTACCCCTTTCCTTTTTTTCAGAAATCTGAAAATTTCTGAAATATTCGGAACGTGGGAATGATCGTTATATTTGGAATCTGCGTGACCTACGCTTTCAGAATCTGCAAGCCAAATTGAAATAAAAAATTCCTACGATTTTTAATCGTCGATTTACTTTTTATTTTTTTTTCACTTTTTTTCTGTCGTTTTTTATTGGTAAAATCGCAGGAGGCTTCGGAATCGGGGAATGGCACACATATTTGGAATCAGCGGGTCATTTCCATGAAGAATATCATTCTGATTATCCGTTTCTCGACAAAAAGTTTTTTCGCCCAAAAAAATGAGAAGGGGTACCCCTTTCCTTTTTTTCAGAAATCTGAAAATTTCTGAAATATTCGGAACGTGGGAATGATCGTTATATTTGGAATCTGCGTGACCTACGCTTTCAGAATCTGCAAGCCAAATTGAAATAAAAAATTCCTACGATTTTTAATCGTCGATTTACTTTTTATTTTTTTTTCACTTTTTTTCTGTCGTTTTTTATTGGTAAAATCGCAGGAGGCTTCGGAATCGGGGAATGGCACACATATTTGGAATCAGCGGGTCATTTCCATGAAGAATATCATTCTGATTATCCTTTTCACGACAAAAAGTTTTTTCGCCCAAAAAAATGAGAAGGGGTACCCCTTTCCTTTTTTTCAGAAATCTGAAGATTTCTGAAATATTCGGAACGTGGGAATGATCGTTATATTTGGAATCTGCGTGACCTACGCTTTCAGAATCTGCAAGCCAAATTGAAATAAAAAATTCCTACGATTTTTAATCGTCGATTTACTTTTTATTTTTTTTTCACTTTTTTTCTGTCGTTTTTTATTGGTAAAATCGCAGGAGGCTTCGGAATCGGGGAATGGCACACATATTTGGAATCAGCGGGTCATTTCCATGAAGAATATCATTCTGATTATCCGTTTCTCGACAAAAAGTGTTTTCGCCCAAAAAAATGAGAAGGGGTACCCCTTTCCTTTTTTTCAGAAATCTGAAAATTTCTGAAATATTCGGAACGTGGGAATAATCGTTATATTTGGAATCTGCGTGACCTACGCTTTCAGAATCTGCAAGCCAAATTGAAATAAAAAATTCCTACGATTTTTAATCGTCGATTTACTTTTTATTTTTTTTTCACTTTTTTTCTGTCGTTTTTTATTGGTAAAATCGCAGGAGGCTTCGGAATCGGGGAATGGCACACATATTTGGAATCAGCGGGTCATTTCCATGAAGAATATCATTCTGATTATCCGTTTCTCGACAAAAAGTTTTTTCGCCCAAAAAAATGAGAAGGGGTACCCCTTTCCTTTTTTTCAGAAATCTGAAAATTTCTGAAATATTCGGAACGTGGGAATGATCATTATATTTGGAATCTGCGTGACCTACGCTTTCAGAATCTGCAAGCCAAATTGAAATAAAAAATTCCTACGATTTTTAATCGTCGATTTACTTTTTATTTTTTTTTCACTTTTTTTTTTGTCGTTTTTTATTGGTAAAATCGCAGGAGGCTTCGGAATCGGGGAATGGCACACATATTTGGAATCAGCGGGTCATTTCCATGAAGAATATCATTCTGATTATCCGTTTCTCGACAAAAAGTGTTTTCGCCCAAAAAAATGAGAAGGGGTACCCCTTTCCTTTTTTTCAGAAATCTGAAAATTTCTGAAATATTCGGAACGTGGGAATAATCGTTATATTTGGAATCTGCGTGACCTACGCTTTCAGAATCTGCAAGCCAAATTGAAATAAAAAATTCCTACGATTTTTAATCGTCGATTTACTTTTTATTTTTTTTTCACTTTTTTTCTGTCGTTTTTTATTGGTAAAATCGCAGGAGGCTTCGGAATCGGGGAATGGCACACATATTTGGAATCAGCGGGTCATTTCCATGAAGAATATCATTCTGATTATCCGTTTCTCGACAAAAAGTTTTTTCGCCCAAAAAAATGAGAAGGGGTACCCCTTTCCTTTTTTTCAGAAATCTGAAAATTTCTGAAATATTCGGAACGTGGGAATGATCATTATATTTGGAATCTGCGTGACCTACGCTTTCAGAATCTGCAAGCCAAATTGAAATAAAAAATTCCTACGATTTTTAATCGTCGATTTACTTTTTATTTTTTTTTCACTTTTTTTTTTGTCGTTTTTTATTGGTAAAATCGCAGGAGGCTTCGGAATCGGGGAATGGCACACATATTTGGAATCAGCGGGTCATTTCCATGAAGAATATCATTCTGATTATCCGTTTCTCGACAAAAAGTTTTTTCGCCCAAAAAAATGAGAAGGGGTACCCCTTTCCTTTTTTTCAGAAATCTGAAAATTTCTGAAATATTCGGAACGTGGGAATGATCGTTATATTTGGAATCTGCGTGACCTACGCTTTCAGAATCTGCAAGCCAAATTGAAATAAAAAATTCCTACGATTTTTAATCGTCGATTTACTTTTTATTTTTTTTTCACTTTTTTTCTGTCGTTTTTTATTGGTAAAATCGCAGGAGGCTTCGGAATCGGGGAATGGCACACATATTTGGAATCAGCGGGTCATTTCCATGAAGAATATCATTCTGATTATCCGTTTCTCGACAAAAAGTTTTTTCGCCCAAAAAAATGAGAAGGGGTACCCCTTTCCTTTTTTTCAGAAATCTGAAAATTTCTGAAATATTCGGAACGTGGGAATGATCGTTATATTTGGAATCTGCGTGACCTACGCTTTCAGAATCTGCAAGCCAAATTGAAATAAAAAATTCCTACGATTTTTAATCGTCGATTTACTTTTTATTTTTTTTTCACTTTTTTTCTGTCGTTTTTTATTGGTAAAATCGCAGGAGGCTTCGGAATCGGGGAATGGCACACATATTTGGAATCAGCGGGTCATTTCCATGAAGAATATCATTCTGATTATCCGTTTCTCGACAAAAAGTTTTTTCGCCCAAAAAAATGAGAAGGGGTACCCCTTTCCTTTTTTTCAGAAATCTGAAAATTTCTGAAATATTCGGAACGTGGGAATGATCGTTATATTTGGAATCTGCGTGACCTACGCTTTCAGAATCTGCAAGCCAAATTGAAATAAAAAATTTCTACGATTTTTAATCGTCGATTTACTTTTTATTTTTTTTTCACTTTTTTTCTGTCGTTTTTTATTGGTAAAATCGCAGGAGGCTTCGGAATCGGGGAATGGCACACATATTTGGAATCAGCGGGTCATTTCCATGAAGAATATCATTCTGATTATCCGTTTCTCGACAAAAAGTTTTTTCGCCCAAAAAAATGAGAAGGGGTACCCCTTTCCTTTTTTTCAGAAATCTGAAGATTTCTGAAATATTCGGAACGTGGGAATGATCGTTATATTTGGAATCTGCGTGACCTACGCTTTCAGAATCTGCAAGCCAAATTGAAATAAAAAATTCCTACGATTTTTAATCGTCGATTTACTTTTTATTTTTTTTTCACTTTTTTTCTGTCGTTTTTTATTGGTAAAATCGCAGGAGGCTTCGGAATCGGGGAATGGCACACATATTTGGAATCAGCGGGTCATTTCCATGAAGAATATCATTCTGATTATCCGTTTCTCGACAAAAAGTTTTTTCGCCCAAAAAAATGAGAAGGGGTACCCCTTTCCTTTTTTTCAGAAATCTGAAAATTTCTGAAATATTCGGAACGTGGGAATGATCGTTATATTTGGAATCTGCGTGACCTACGCTTTCAGAATCTGCAAGCCAAATTGAAATAAAAAATTCCTACGATTTTTAATCGTCGGTTTACTTTTTATTTTTTTTTCACTTTTTTTCTGTCGTTTTTTATTGGTAAAATCGCAGGAGGCTTCGGAATCGGGGAATGGCACACATATTTGGAATCAGCGGGTCATTTCCATGAAGAATATCATTCTGATTATCCGTTTCTCGACATAAAGTTTTTTCGCCCAAAAAAATGAGAAGGGGTACCCCTTTCCTTTTTTTCAGAAATCTGAAAATTTCTGAAATATTCGGAACGTGGGAATGATCGTTATATTTGGAATCTGCGTGACCTACGCTTTCAGAATCTGCAAGCCAAATTGAAATAAAAAATTCCTACGATTTTTAATCGTCGATTTACTTTTTATTTTTTTTTCACTTTTTTTTTTGTCGTTTTTCATTGGTAAAATCGCAGGAGGCTTCGGAATCGGGGAATGGCACACATATTTGGAATCAGCGGGTCATTTCCATGAAGAATATCATTCTGATTATCCGTTTCTCGACAAAAAGTTTTTTCGCCCAAAAAAATGAGAAGGGGTACCCCTTTCCTTTTTTTCAGAAATCTGAAAATTTCTGAAATATTCGGAACGTGGGAATGATCGTTATATTTGGAATCTGCGTGACCTACGCTTTCAGAATCTGCAAGCCAAATTGAAATAAAAAATTTCTACGATTTTTAATCGTCGATTTACTTTTTATTTTTTTTTCACTTTTTTTCTGTCGTTTTTTATTGGTAAAATCGCAGGAGGCTTCGGAATCGGGGAATGGCACACATATTTGGAATCAGCGGGTCATTTCCATGAAGAACATCATTCTGATTATCCGTTTCTCGACAAAAAGTTTTTTCGCCCAAAAAAATGAGAAGGGGTACCCCTTTCCTTTTTTTCAGAAATCTGAAAATTTCTGAAATATTCGGAACGTGGGAATGATCGTTATATTTGGAATCTGCGTGACCTACGCTTTCAGAATCTGCAAGCCAAATTGAAATAAAAAATTCCTACGATTTTTAATCGTCGATTTACTCTTTATTTTTTTTTCACTTTTTTTTTTGTCGTTTTTTATTGGTAAAATCGCAGGAGGCTTCGGAATCGGGGAATGGCACACATATTTGGAATCAGCGGGTCATTTCCATGAAGAATATCATTCTGATTATCCGTTTCTCGACAAAAAGTTTTTTCGCCCAAAAAAATGAGAAGGGGTACCCCTTTCCTTTTTTTCAGAAATCTGAAGATTTCTGAAATATTCGGAACGTGGGAATGATCGTTATATTTGGAATCTGCGTGACCTACGCTTTCAGAATCTGCAAGCCAAATTGAAATAAAAAATTCCTACGATTTTTAATCGTCGATTTACTTTTTATGTTTTTTTCACTTTTTTTCTGTCGTTTTTTATTGGTAAAATCGCAGGAGGCTTCGGAATCGGGGAATGGCACACATATTTGGAATCAGCGGGTCATTTCCATGAAGAATATCATTCTGATTATCCGTTTCTCGACAAAAAGTTTTTTCGCCCAAAAAAATGAGAAGGGGTACCCCTTTCCTTTTTTTCAGAAATCTGAAAATTTCTGAAATATTCGGAACGTGGGAATGATCGTTATATTTGGAATCTGCGTGACCTACGCTTTCAGAATCTGCAAGCCAAATTGAAATAAAAAATTCCTACGATTTTTAATCGTCGATTTACTTTTTATTTTTTTTTCACTTTTTTTCTGTCGTTTTTTATTGGTAAAATCGCAGGAGGCTTCGGAATCGGGGAATGGCACACATATTTGGAATCAGCGGGTCATTTCCATGAAGAATATCATTCTGATTATCCGTTTCTCGACGAAAAGTTTTTTCGCCCAAAAAAATGAGAAGGGGTACCCCTTTCCTTTTTTTCAGAAATCTGAAAATTTCTGAAATATTCGGAACGTGGGAATGATCGTTATATTTGGAATCTGCGTGACTTACGCTTTCAGAATCTGCAAGCCAAATTGAAATAAAAAATTCCTACGATTTTTAATCGTCGATTTACTTTTTATTTTTTTTTCACTTTTTTTTTTGTCGTTTTTTATTGGTAAAATCGCAGGAGGCTTCGGAATCGGGGAATGGCACACATATTTGGAATCAGCGGGTCATTTCCATGAAGAATATCATTCTGATTATCCGTTTCTCGACAAAAAGTTTTTTCGCCCAAAAAAATGAGAAGGGGTACCCCTTTCCTTTTTTTCAGAAATCTGAAAATTTCTGAAATATTCGGAACGTGGGAATGATCGTTATATTTGGAATCTGCGTGACCTACGCTTTCAGAATCTGCAAGCCAAATTGAAATAAAAAATTCCTACGATTTTTAATCGTCGATTTACTTTTTATTTTTTTTTCACTTTTTTTCTGTCGTTTTTCATTGGTAAAATCGCAGGAGGCTTCGGAATCGGGGAATGGCACACATATTTGGAATCAGCGGGTCATTTCCATGAAGAATATCATTCTGATTATCCGTTTCTCGACAAAAAGTTTTTTCGCCCAAAAAAATGAGAAGGGGTACCCCATTCCTTTTTTTCAGAAATCTGAAAATTTCTGAAATATTCGGAACGTGGGAATGATCGTTATATTTGGAATCTGCGTGACCTACGCTTTCAGAATCTGCAAGCCAAATTGAAATAAAAAATTCCTACGATTTTTAATCGTCGATTTACTTTTTATTTTTTTTTCACTTTTTTTCTGTCGTTTTTTATTGGTAAAATCGCAGGAGGCTTCGGAATCGGGGAATGGCACACATATTTGGAATCAGCGGGTCATTTCCATGAAGAATATCATTCTGATTATCCGTTTCTCGACAAAAAGTTTTTTCGCCCAAAAAAATGAGAATGAGGGGTACCCCTTTCCTTTTTTTCAGAAATCTGAAAATTTCTGAAATATTCGGAACGTGGGAATGATCGTTATATTTGGAATCTGCGTGACCTACGCTTTCAGAATCTGCAAGCCAAATTGAAATAAAAAATTCCTACGATTTTTAATCGTCGATTTACGTTTTATTTTTTTTTCACTTTTTTTCTGTCGTTTTTTATTGGTAAAATCGCAGGAGGCTTCGGAATCGGGGAATGGCACACATATTTGGAATCAGCGGGTCATTTCCATGAAGAATATCATTCTGATTATCCGTTTCTCGACAAAAAGTTTTTTCGCCCAAAAAAATGAGAAGGGTACCCCTTTCCTTTTTTTCAGAAATCTGAAAATTTCTGAAATATTCGGAACGTGGGAATGATCGTTATATTTGGAATCTGCGTGACCTACGCTTTCAGAATCTGCAAGCCAAATTGAAATAAAAAATTCCTACGATTTTTAATCGTCGATTTACTTTTTATTTTTTTTTCACTTTTTTTCTGTCGTTTTTTATTGGTAAAATCGCAGGAGGCTTCGGAATCGGGGAATGGCACACATATTTGGAATCAGCGGGTCATTTCCATGAAGAATATCATTCTGATTATCCGTTTCTCGACATAAAGTTTTTTCGCCCAAAAAAATGAGAAGGGGTACCCCTTTCCTTTTTTTCAGAAATCTGAAAATTTCTGAAATATTCGGAACGTGGGAATGATCGTTATATTTGGAATCTGCGTGACCTACGCTTTCAGAATCTGCAAGCCAAATTGAAATAAAAAATTCCTACGATTTTTAATCGTCGATTTACTTTTTATTTTTTTTTCACTTTTTTTCTGTCGTTTTTTATTGGTAAAATCGCAGGAGGCTTCGGAATCGGGGAATGGCACACATATTTGGAATCAGCGGGTCATTTCCATGAAGAATATCATTCTGATTATCCTTTTCTCGACAAAAAGTTTTTTCGCCCAAAAAAATGAGAAGGGGTACCCCTTTCCTTTTTTTCAGAAATCTGAAGATTTCTGAAATATTCGGAACGTGGGAATGATCGTTATATTTGGAATCTGCGTGACCTACGCTTTCAGAATCTGCAAGCCAAATTGAAATAAAAAATTCCTACGATTTTTAATCGTCGATTTACTTTTTATTTTTTTTTCACTTTTTTTCTGTCGTTTTTTATTGGTAAAATCGCAGGAGGCTTCGGAATCGGGGAATGGCACACATATTTGGAATCAGCGGGTCATTTCCATGAAGAATATCATTCTGATTATCCGTTTCTCGACAAAAAGTTTTTTCGCCCAAAAAAATGAGAAGGGGTACCCCTTTCCTTTTTTTCAGAAATCTGAAAATTTCTGAAATATTCGGAACGTGGGAATGATCGTTATATTTGGAATCTGCGTGACCTACGCTTTCAGAATCTGCAAGCCAAATTGAAATAAAAAATTCCTACGATTTTTAATCGTCGATTTACTTTTTATTTTTTTTTCACTTTTTTTCTGTCGTTTTTTATTGGTAAAATCGCAGGAGGCTTCGGAATCGGGGAATGGCACACATATTTGGAATCAGCGGGTCATTTCCATGAAGAATATCATTCTGATTATCCGTTTCTCGACAAAAAGTTTTTTCGCCCAAAAAAATGAGAAGGGGTACCCCTTTCCTTTTTTTCAGAAATCTGAAGATTTCTGAAATATTCGGAACGTGGGAATGATCGTTATATTTGGAATCTGCGTGACCTACGCTTTCAGAATCTGCAAGCCAAATTGAAATAAAAAATTCCTACGATTTTTAATCGTCGATTTATTTTTTATTTTTTTTTCACTTTTTTTCTGTCGTTTTTTATTGGTAAAATCGCAGGAGGCTTCGGAATCGGGGAATGGCACACATATTTGGAATCAGCGGGTCATTTCCATGAAGAATATCATTCTGATTATCCGTTTCTCGACAAAAAGTTTTTTCGCCCAAAAAAATGAGAAGGGGTACCCCTTTCCTTTTTTTCAGAAATCTGAAAATTTCTGAAATATTCGGAACGTGGGAATGATCGTTATATTTGGAATCTGCGTGACCTACGCTTTCAGAATCTGCAAGCCAAATTGAAATAAAAAATTCCTACGATTTTTAATCGTCGATTTACTTTTTATTTTTTTTTCACTTTTTTTCTGTCGTTTTTTATTGGTAAAATCGCAGGAGGCTTCGGAATCGGGGAATGGCACACATATTTGGAATCAGCGGGTCATTTCCATGAAGAATATCATTCTGATTATCCGTTTCTCGACAAAAAGTTTTTTCGCCCAAAAAAATGAGAAGGGGTACCCCTTTCCTTTTTTTCAGAAATCTGAAAATTTCTGAAATATTCGGAACGTGGGAATGATCATTATATTTGGAATCTGCGTGACCTACGCTTTCAGAATCTGCAAGCCAAATTGAAATGAAAAATTCCTACGATTTTTAATCGTCGATTTACTTTTTATTTTTTTTTCACTTTTTTTTTGTCGTTTTTTATTGGTAAAATCGCAGGAGGCTTCGGAATCGGGGAATGGCACACATATTTGGAATCAGCGGGTCATTTCCATGAAGAATATCATTCTGATTATCCGTTTCTCGACATAAAGTTTTTTCGCCCAAAAAAATGAGAAGGGGTACCCCTTTCCTTTTTTTCAGAAATCTGAAAATTTCTGAAATATTCGGAACGTGGGAATGATCGTTATATTTGGAATCTGCGTGACCTACGCTTTCAGAATCTGCAAGCCAAATTGAAATAAAAAATTCCTACGATTTTTAATCGTCGATTTACTTTTTATTTTTTTTTCACTTTTTTTTTTGTCGTTTTTTATTGGTAAAATCGCAGGAGGCTTCGGAATCGGGGAATGGCACACATATTTGGAATCAGCGGGTCATTTCCATGAAGAATATCATTCTGATTATCCGTTTCTCGACAAAAAGTTTTTTCGCCCAAAAAAATGAGAAGGGGTACCCCTTTCCTTTTTTTCAGAAATCTGAAAATTTCTGAAATATTCGGAACGTGGGAATGATCGTTATATTTGGAATCTGCGTGACCTACGCTTTCAGAATCTGCAAGCCAAATTGAAATAAAAAATTCCTACGATTTTTAATCGTCGATTTACTTTTTATTTTTTTTTCACTTTTTTTCTGTCGTTTTTCATTGGTAAAATCGCAGAAGGCTTCGGAATCGGGGAATGGCACACATATTTGGAATCAGCGGGTCATTTCCATGAAGAATATCATTCTGATTATCCGTTTCTCGACAAAAAGTTTTTTCGCCCAAAAAAATGAGAAGGGGTACCCCTTTCCTTTTTTTCAGAAATCTGAAAATTTCTGAAATATTCGGAACGTGGGAATGATCGTTATATTTGGAATCTGCGTGACCTACGCTTTCAGAATCTGCAAGCCAAATTGAAATAAAAAATTCCTACGATTTTTAATCGTCGATTTACTTTTTATTTTTTTTTCACTTTTTTTCTGTCGTTTTTTATTGGTAAAATCGCAGGAGGCTTCGGAATCGGGGAATGGCACACATATTTGGAATCAGCGGGTCATTTCCATGAAGAATATCATTCTGATTATCCGTTTCTCGACAAAAAGTTTTTTCGCCCAAAAAAATGAGAAGGGGTACCCCTTTCCTTTTTTTCAGAAATCTGAAAATTTCTGAAATATTCGGAACGTGGGAATGATCGTTATATTTGGAATCTGCGTGACCTACGCTTTCAGAATCTGCAAGCCAAATTGAAATAAAAAATTCCTACGATTTTTAATCGTCGATTTACTTTTTATTTCTTTTTCACTTTTTTTCTGTCGTTTTTTATTGGTAAAATCGCAGGAGGCTTCGGAATCGGGGAATGGCACACATATTTGGAATCAGCGGGTCATTTCCATGAAGAATATCATTCTGATTATCCGTTTCTCGACAAAAAGTTTTTTCGCCCAAAAAAATGAGAAGGGGTACCCCTTTCCTTTTTTTCAGAAATCTGAAAATTTCTGAAATATTCGGAACGTGGGAATGATCGTTATATTTGGAATCTGCGTGACCTACGCTTTCAGAATCTGCAAGCCAAATTGAAATAAAAAATTCCTACGATTTTTAATCGTCGATTTACTTTTTATTTTTTTTTCACTTTTTTTCTGTCGTTTTTTATTGGTAAAATCGCAGGAGGCTTCGGAATCGGGGAATGGCACACATATTTGGAATCAGCGGGTCATTTCCATGAAGAATATCATTCTGATTATCCGTTTCTCGACAAAAAGTTTTTTCGCCCAAAAAAATGAGAAGGGGTACCCCTTTCCTTTTTTTCAGAAATCTGAAAATTTCTGAAATATTCGGAACGTGGGAATGATCGTTATATTTGGAATCTGCGTGACCTACGCTTTCAGAATCTGCAAGCCAAATTGAAATAAAAAATTCCTACGATTTTTAATCGTCGATTTACTTTTTATTTTTTTTTCACTTTTTTTCTGTCGTTTTTTATTGGTAAAATCGCAGGAGGCTTCGGAATCGGGGAATGGCACACATATTTGGAATCAGCGGGTCATTTCCATGAAGAATATCATTCTGATTATCCGTTTCTCGACATAAAGTTTTTTCGCCCAAAAAAATGAGAAGGGGTACCCCTTTCCTTTTTTTCAGAAATCTGAAAATTTCTGAAATATTCGGAACGTGGGAATGATCGTTATATTTGGAATCTGCGTGACCTACGCTTTCAGAATCTGCAAGCCAAATTGAAATAAAAAATTCCTACGATTTTTAATCGTCGATTTACTTTTTATTTTTTTTTCACTTTTTTTTTTGTCGTTTTTTATTGGTAAAATCGCAGGAGGCTTCGGAATCGGGGAATGGCACACATATTTGGAATCAGCGGGTCATTTCCATGAAGAATATCATTCTGATTATCCGTTTCTCGACAAAAAGTTTTTTCGCCCAAAAAAATGAGAAGGGGTGCCCCTTTCCTTTTTTTCAGAAATCTGAAAATTTCTGAAATATTCGGAACGTGGGAATGATCGTTATATTTGGAATCTGCGTGACCTACGCTTTCAGAATCTGCAAGCCAAATTGAAATGAAAAATTCCTACGATTTTTAATCGTCGATTTACTTTTTATTTTTTTTTCACTTTTTTTCTGTCGTTTTTTATTGGTAAAATCGCAGGAGGCTTCGGAATCGGGGAATGGCACACATATTTGGAATCAGCGGGTCATTTCCATGAAGAATATCATTCTGATTATCCGTTTCTCGACAAAAAGTTTTTTCGCCCAAAAAAATGAGAAGGGGTACCCCTTTCCTTTTTTTCAGAAATCTGAAAATTTCTGAAATATTCGGAACGTGGGAATGATCGTTATATTTAGAATCTGCGTGACCTACGCTTTCAGAATCTGCAAGCCAAATTGAAATAAAAAATTCCTACGATTTTTAATCGTCGATTTACTTTTTATTTTTTTTTCACTTTTTTTCTGTCGTTTTTATTGGTAAAATCGCAGGAGGCTTCGGAATCGAGGAATGGCACACATATTTGGAATCAGCGGGTCATTTCCATGAAGAATATCATTCTGATTATCCGTTTCTCGACAAAAAGTTTTTTCGCCCAAAAAAATGAGAAGGGGTACCCCTTTCCTTTTTTTCAGAAATCTGAAAATTTCTGAAATATTCGGAACGTGGGAATGATCGTTATATTTGGAATCTGCGTGACCTACACTTTCAGAATCTGCAAGCCAAATTGAAATAAAAAATTTCTACGATTTTTAATCGTCGATTTACTTTTTATTTTTTTTTCACTTTTTTTCTGTCGTTTTTTATTGGTAAAATCGCAGGAGGCTTCGGAATCGGGGAATGGCACACATATTTGGAATCAGCGGGTCATTTCCATGAAGAATATCATTCTGATTATCCGTTTCTCGACAAAAAGTTTTTTCGCCCAAAAAAATGAGAAGGGGTACCCCTTTCCTTTTTTTCAGAAATCTGAAAATTTCTGAAATATTCGGAACGTGGGAATGATCGTTATATTTGGAATCTGCGTGACCTACGCTTTCAGAATCTGCAAGCCAAATTGAAATAAAAAATTCCTACGATTTTGAATCGTCGATTTACTTTTTATTTTTTTTTCACTTTTTTTCTGTCGTTTTTTATTGGTAAAATCGCAGGAGGCTTCGGAATCGGGGAATGGCACACATATTTGGAATCAGCGGGTCATTTCCATGAAGAATATCATTCTGATTATCCTTTTCTCGACAAAAAGTTTTTTCGCCCAAAAAAATGAGAAGGGGTACCCCTTTCCTTTTTTTCAGAAATCTGAAAATTTCTGAAATATTCGGAACGTGGGAATGATCGTTATATTTGGAATCTGCGTGACCTACGCTTTCAGAATCTGCAAGCCAAATTGAAATAAAAAATTCCTACGATTTTTAATCGTCGATTTACTTTTTATTTTTTTTTCACTTTTTTTTTTGTCGTTTTTTATTGGTAAAATCGCAGGAGGCTTCGGAATCGGGGAATGGCACACATATTTGGAATCAGCGGGTCATTTCCATGAAGAATATCATTCTGATTATCCGTTTCTCGACAAAAAGTTTTTTCGCCCAAAAAAATGAGAAGGGGTACCCCTTTCCTTTTTTTCAGAAATCTGAAAATTTCTGAAATATTCGGAACGTGGGAATGATCGTTATATTTGGAATCTGCGTGACCTACGCTTTCAGAATCTGCAAGCCAAATTGAAATAAAAAATTCCTACGATTTTTAATCGTCGATTTACTTTTTATTTTTTTTTCACTTTTTTTCTGTCGTTTTTTATTGGTAAAATCGCAGGAGGCTTCGGAATCGGGGAATGGCACACATATTTGGAATCAGCGGGTCATTTCCATGAAGAATATCATTCTGATTATCCGTTTCTCGACAAAAAGTTTTTTCGCCCAAAAAAATGAGAAGGGGTACCCCTTTCCTTTTTTTCAGAAATCTGAAAATTTCTGAAATATTCGGAACGTGGGAATGATCGTTATATTTGGAATCTGCGTGACCTACGCTTTCAGAATCTGCAAGCCAAATTGAAATAAAAAATTCCTACGATTTTTAATCGTCGATTTACTTTTTATTTTTTTTTCACTTTTTTTCTGTCGTTTTTTATTGGTAAAATCGCAGGAGGCTTCGGAATCGGGGAATGGCACACATATTTGGAATCAGCGGGTCATTTCCATGAAGAATATCATTCTGATTATCCGTTTCTCGACAAAAAGTTTTTTCGCCCAAAAAATTGAGAAGGGGTCCCTTTCCTTTTTTTCAGAAATCTGAAAATTTCTGAAATATTCGGAACGTGGGAATGATCGTTATATTTGGAATCTGCGTGACCTACGCTTTCAGAATCTGCAAGCCAAATTGAAATAAAAAATTCCTACGATTTTTAATCGTCGATTTACTTTTTATTTTTTTTTCACTTTTTTTTTGTCGTTTTTTATTGGTAAAATCGCAGGAGGCTTCGGAATCGGGGAATGGCACACATATTTGGAATCAGCGGGTCATTTCCATGAAGAAAATCATTCTGATTATCCGTTTCTCGACATAAAGTTTTTTCGCCCAAAAAAATGAGAAGGGGTACCCCTTTCCTTTTTTTCAGAAATCTGAAAATTTCTGAAATATTCGGAACGTGGGAATGATCGTTATATTTGGAATCTGCGTGACCTACGCTTTCAGAATCTGCAAGCCAAATTGAAATAAAAAATTCCTACGATTTTTAATCGTCGATTTACTTTTTATTTTTTTTTCACTTTTTTTTTTGTCGTTTTTTATTGGTAAAATCGCAGGAGGCTTCGGAATCGGGGAATGGCACACATATTTGGAATCAGCGGGTCATTTCCATGAAGAATATCATTCTGATTATCCGTTTCTCGACAAAAAGTTTTTTCGCCCAAAAAAATGAGAAGGGGTACCCCTTTCCTTTTTTTCAGAAATCTGAAAATTTCTGAAATATTCGGAACGTGGGAATGATCGTTATATTTGGAATCTGCGTGACCTACGCTTTCAGAATCTGCAAGCCAAATTGAAATAAAAAATTCCTACGATTTTTAATCGTCGATTTACTTTTTATTTTTTTTTCACTTTTTTTCTGTCGTTTTTTATTGGTAAAATCGCAGGAGGCTTCGGAATCGGGGAATGGCACACATATTTGGAATCAGCGGGTCATTTCCATGAAGAATATCATTCTGATTATCCGTTTCTCGACAAAAAGTTTTTTCGCCCAAAAAAATGAGAAGGGGTACCCCTTTCCTTTTTTTCAGAAATCTGAAAATTTCTGAAATATTCGGAACGTGGGAATGATCGTTATATTTAGAATCTGCGTGACCTACGCTTTCAGAATCTGCAAGCCAAATTGAAATGAAAAATTCCTACGATTTTTAATCGTCGATTTACTTTTTATTTTTTTTTCACTTTTTTTCTGTCGTTTTTATTGGTAAAATCGCAGGAGGCTTCGGAATCGAGGAATGGCACACATATTTGGAATCAGCGGGTCATTTCCATGAAGAATATCATTCTGATTATCCGTTTCTCGACAAAAAGTTTTTTCGCCCAAAAAAATGAGAAGGGGTACCCCTTTCCTTTTTTTCAGAAATCTGAAAATTTCTGAAATATTCGGAACGTGGGAATGATCGTTATATTTGGAATCTGCGTGACCTACACTTTCAGAATCTGCAAGCCAAATTGAAATAAAAAATTTCTACGATTTTTAATCGTCGATTTACTTTTTATTTTTTTTTCACTTTTTTTCTGTCGTTTTTTATTGGTAAAATCGCAGGAGGCTTCGGAATCGGGGAATGGCACACATATTTGGAATCAGCGGGTCATTTCCATGAAGAATATCATTCTGATTATCCGTTTCTCGACAAAAAGTTTTTTCGCCCAAAAAAATGAGAAGGGGTACCCCTTTCCTTTTTTTCAGAAATCTGAAAATTTCTGAAATATTCGGAACGTGGGAATGATCGTTATATTTGGAATCTGCGTGACCTACGCTTTCAGAATCTGCAAGCCAAATTGAAATAAAAAATTCCTACGATTTTGAATCGTCGATTTACTTTTTATTTTTTTTTCACTTTTTTTCTGTCGTTTTTTATTGGTAAAATCGCAGGAGGCTTCGGAATCGGGGAATGGCACACATATTTGGAATCAGCGGGTCATTTCCATGAAGAATATCATTCTGATTATCCTTTTCTCGACAAAAAGTTTTTTCGCCCAAAAAAATGAGAAGGGGTACCCCTTTCCTTTTTTTCAGAAATCTGAAAATTTCTGAAATATTCGGAACGTGGGAATGATCGTTATATTTGGAATCTGCGTGACCTACGCTTTCAGAATCTGCAAGCCAAATTGAAATAAAAAATTCCTACGATTTTTAATCGTCGATTTACTTTTTATTTTTTTTTCACTTTTTTTTTTGTCGTTTTTTATTGGTAAAATCGCAGGAGGCTTCGGAATCGGGGAATGGCACACATATTTGGAATCAGCGGGTCATTTCCATGAAGAATATCATTCTGATTATCCGTTTCTCGACAAAAAGTTTTTTCGCCCAAAAAAATGAGAAGGGGTACCCCTTTCCTTTTTTTCAGAAATCTGAAAATTTCTGAAATATTCGGAACGTGGGAATGATCGTTATATTTGGAATCTGCGTGACCTACGCTTTCAGAATCTGCAAGCCAAATTGAAATAAAAAATTCCTACGATTTTTAATCGTCGATTTACTTTTTATTTTTTTTTCACTTTTTTTCTGTCGTTTTTTATTGGTAAAATCGCAGGAGGCTTCGGAATCGGGGAATGGCACACATATTTGGAATCAGCGGGTCATTTCCATGAAGAATATCATTCTGATTATCCGTTTCTCGACAAAAAGTTTTTTCGCCCAAAAAAATGAGAAGGGGTACCCCTTTCCTTTTTTTCAGAAATCTGAAAATTTCTGAAATATTCGGAACGTGGGAATGATCGTTATATTTGGAATCTGCGTGACCTACGCTTTCAGAATCTGCAAGCCAAATTGAAATAAAAAATTCCTACGATTTTTAATCGTCGATTTACTTTTTATTTTTTTTTCACTTTTTTTCTGTCGTTTTTTATTGGTAAAATCGCAGGAGGCTTCGGAATCGGGGAATGGCACACATATTTGGAATCAGCGGGTCATTTCCATGAAGAATATCATTCTGATTATCCGTTTCTCGACAAAAAGTTTTTTCGCCCAAAAAATTGAGAAGGGGTCCCTTTCCTTTTTTTCAGAAATCTGAAAATTTCTGAAATATTCGGAACGTGGGAATGATCGTTATATTTGGAATCTGCGTGACCTACGCTTTCAGAATCTGCAAGCCAAATTGAAATAAAAAATTCCTACGATTTTTAATCGTCGATTTACTTTTTATTTTTTTTTCACTTTTTTTTTGTCGTTTTTTATTGGTAAAATCGCAGGAGGCTTCGGAATCGGGGAATGGCACACATATTTGGAATCAGCGGGTCATTTCCATGAAGAAAATCATTCTGATTATCCGTTTCTCGACATAAAGTTTTTTCGCCCAAAAAAATGAGAAGGGGTACCCCTTTCCTTTTTTTCAGAAATCTGAAAATTTCTGAAATATTCGGAACGTGGGAATGATCGTTATATTTGGAATCTGCGTGACCTACGCTTTCAGAATCTGCAAGCCAAATTGAAATAAAAAATTCCTACGATTTTTAATCGTCGATTTACTTTTTATTTTTTTTTCACTTTTTTTTTTGTCGTTTTTTATTGGTAAAATCGCAGGAGGCTTCGGAATCGGGGAATGGCACACATATTTGGAATCAGCGGGTCATTTCCATGAAGAATATCATTCTGATTATCCGTTTCTCGACAAAAAGTTTTTTCGCCCAAAAAAATGAGAAGGGGTACCCCTTTCCTTTTTTTCAGAAATCTGAAAATTTCTGAAATATTCGGAACGTGGGAATGATCGTTATATTTGGAATCTGCGTGACCTACGCTTTCAGAATCTGCAAGCCAAATTGAAATAAAAAATTCCTACGATTTTTAATCGTCGATTTACTTTTTATTTTTTTTTCACTTTTTTTCTGTCGTTTTTTATTGGTAAAATCGCAGGAGGCTTCGGAATCGGGGAATGGCACACATATTTGGAATCAGCGGGTCATTTCCATGAAGAATATCATTCTGATTATCCGTTTCTCGACAAAAAGTTTTTTCGCCCAAAAAAATGAGAAGGGGTACCCCTTTCCTTTTTTTCAGAAATCTGAAAATTTCTGAAATATTCGGAACGTGGGAATGATCGTTATATTTGGAATCTGCGTGACCTACGCTTTCAGAATCTGCAAGCCAAATTGAAATAAAAAATTCCTACGATTTTTAATCGTCGATTTACTTTTTATTTTTTTTTCACTTTTTTTCTGTCGTTTTTTATTGGTAAAATCGCAGGAGGCTTCGGAATCGGGGAATGGCACACATATTTGGAATCAGCGGGTCATTTCCATGAAGAATATCATTCTGATTATCCGTTTCTCGACAAAAAGTTTTTTCGCCCAAAAAATTGAGAAGGGGTACCCCTTTCCTTTTTTTCAGAAATCTGAAAATTTCTGAAATATTCGGAACGTGGGAATGATCGTTATATTTGGAATCTGCGTGACCTACGCTTTCAGAATCTGCAAGCCAAATTGAAATAAAAAATTCCTACGATTTTTAATCGTCGATTTACTTTTTATTTTTTTTTCACTTTTTTTTTGTCGTTTTTTATTGGTAAAATCGCAGGAGGCTTCGGAATCGGGGAATGGCACACATATTTGGAATCAGCGGGTCATTTCCATGAAGAAAATCATTCTGATTATCCGTTTCTCGACATAAAGTTTTTTCGCCCAAAAAAATGAGAAGGGGTACCCCTTTCCTTTTTTTCAGAAATCTGAAAATTTCTGAAATATCCGGAACGTGGGAATGATCGTTATATTTGGAATCTGCGTGACCTACGCTTTCAGAATCTGCAAGCCAAATTGAAATAAAAAATTCCTACGATTTTTAATCGTCGATTTACTTTTTATTTTTTTTTCACTTTTTTTTTTGTCGTTTTTTATTGGTAAAATCGCAGGAGGCTTCGGAATCGGGGAATGGCACACATATTTGGAATCAGCGGGTCATTTCCATGAAGAATATCATTCTGATTATCCGTTTCTCGACAAAAAGTTTTTTCGCCCAAAAAAATGAGAAGGGGTACCCCTTTCCTTTTTTTCAGAAATCTGAAAATTTCTGAAATATTCGGAACGTGGGAATGATCGTTATATTTGGAATCTGCGTGACCTACGCTTTCAGAATCTGCAAGCCAAATTGAAATAAAAAATTCCTACGATTTTTAATCGTCGATTTAATTTTTATTTTTTTTTCACTTTTTTTCTGTCGTTTTTTATTGGTAAAATCGCAGGAGGCTTCGGAATCGGGGAATGGCACATATATTTGGAATCAGCGGGTCATTTCCATGAAGAATATCATTCTGATTATCCGTTTCTCGACATAAAGTTTTTTCGCCCAAAAAAATGAGAAGGGGTACCCCTTTCCTTTTTTTCAGAAATCTGAAAATTTCTGAAATATTCGGAACGTGGGAATGATCGTTATATTTGGAATCTGCGTGACCTACGCTTTCAGAATCTGCAAGCCAAATTGAAATAAAAAATTCCTACGATTTTTAATCGTCGATTTACTTTTTATTTTTTTTTCACTTTTTTCTTTGTCGTTTTTTATTGGTAAAATCGCAGGAGGCTTCGGAATCGGGGAATGGCACACATATTTGGAATCAGCGGGTCATTTCCATGAAGAAAATCATTCTGATTATCCGTTTCTCGACATAAAGTTTTTTCGCCCAAAAAAATGAGAAGGGGTACCCCTTTCCTTTTTTTCAGAAATCTGAAAATTTCTGAAATATTCGGAACGTGGGAATGATCGTTATATTTGGAATCTGCGTGACCTACGCTTTCAGAATCTGCAAGCCAAATTGAAATAAAAAATTCCTACGATTTTTAATCGTCGATTTACTTTTTATTTTTTTTTCACTTTTTTTTTTGTCGTTTTTTATTGGTAAAATCGCAGGAGGCTTCGGAATCGGGGAATGGCACACATATTTGGAATCAGCGGGTCATTTCCATGAAGAATATCATTCTGATTATCCGTTTCTCGACAAAAAGTTTTTTCGCCCAAAAAAATGAGAAGGGGTACCCCTTTCCTTTTTTTCAGAAATCTGAAAATTTCTGAAATATTCGGAACGTGGGAATGATCGTTATATTTGGAATCTGCGTGACCTACGCTTTCAGAATCTGCAAGCCAAATTGAAATAAAAAATTCCTACGATTTTTAATCGTCGATTTACTTTTTATTTTTTTTTCACTTTTTTTCTGTCGTTTTTTATTGGTAAAATCGCAGGAGGCTTCGGAATCGGGGAATGGCACACATATTTGGAATCAGCGGGTCATTTCCATGAAGAATATCATTCTGATTATCCGTTTCTCGACAAAAAGTTTTTTCGCCCAAAAAAATGAGAAGGGGTACCCCTTTCCTTTTTTTCAGAAATCTGAAAATTTCTGAAATATTCGGAACGTGGGAATGATCGTTATATTTGGAATCTGCGTGACCTACGCTTTCAGAATCTGCAAGCCAAATTGAAATAAAAAATTCCTACGATTTTTAATCGTCGATTTACTTTTTATTTTTTTTTCACTTTTTTTCTGTCGTTTTTTATTGGTAAAATCGCAGGAGGCTTCGGAATCGGGGAATGGCACACATATTTGGAATCAGCGGGTCATTTCCATGAAGAATATCATTCTGATTATCCGTTTCTCGACAAAAAGTTTTTTCGCCCAAAAAATTGAGAAGGGGTACCCCTTTCCTTTTTTTCAGAAATCTGAAAATTTCTGAAATATTCGGAACGTGGGAATGATCGTTATATTTGGAATCTGCGTGACCTACGCTTTCAGAATCTGCAAGCCAAATTGAAATAAAAAATTCCTACGATTTTTAATCGTCGATTTACTTTTTATTTTTTTTTCACTTTTTTTTTGTCGTTTTTTATTGGTAAAATCGCAGGAGGCTTCGGAATCGGGGAATGGCACACATATTTGGAATCAGCGGGTCATTTCCATGAAGAAAATCATTCTGATTATCCGTTTCTCGACATAAAGTTTTTTCGCCCAAAAAAATGAGAAGGGGTACCCCTTTCCTTTTTTTCAGAAATCTGAAAATTTCTGAAATATTCGGAACGTGGGAATGATCGTTATATTTGGAATCTGCGTGACCTACGCTTTCAGAATCTGCAAGCCAAATTGAAATAAAAAATTCCTACGATTTTTAATCGTCGATTTACTTTTTATTTTTTTTTCACTTTTTTTTTTGTCGTTTTTTATTGGTAAAATCGCAGGAGGCTTCGGAATCGGGGAATGGCACACATATTTGGAATCAGCGGGTCATTTCCATGAAGAATATCATTCTGATTATCCGTTTCTCGACAAAAAGTTTTTTCGCCCAAAAAAATGAGAAGGGGTACCCCTTTCCTTTTTTTCAGAAATCTGAAAATTTCTGAAATATTCGGAACGTGGGAATGATCGTTATATTTGGAATCTGCGTGACCTACGCTTTCAGAATCTGCAAGCCAAATTGAAATAAAAAATTCCTACGATTTTTAATCGTCGATTTAATTTTTATTTTTTTTTCACTTTTTTTCTGTCGTTTTTTATTGGTAAAATCGCAGGAGGCTTCGGAATCGGGGAATGGCACATATATTTGGAATCAGCGGGTCATTTCCATGAAGAATATCATTCTGATTATCCGTTTCTCGACATAAAGTTTTTTCGCCCAAAAAAATGAGAAGGGGTACCCCTTTCCTTTTTTTCAGAAATCTGAAAATTTCTGAAATATTCGGAACGTGGGAATGATCGTTATATTTGGAATCTGCGTGACCTACGCTTTCAGAATCTGCAAGCCAAATTGAAATAAAAAATTCCTACGATTTTTAATCGTCGATTTACTTTTTATTTTTTTTTCACTTTTTTCTTTGTCGTTTTTTATTGGTAAAATCGCAGGAGGCTTCGGAATCGGGGAATGGCACACATATTTGGAATCAGCGGGTCATTTCCATGAAGAATATCATTCTGATTATCCGTTTCTCGACATAAAGTTTTTTCGCCCAAAAAAATGAGAAGGGGTACCCCTTTCCTTTTTTTCAGAAATCTGAAAATTTCTGAAATATCCGGAACGTGGGAATGATCGTTATATTTGGAATCTGCGTGACCTACGCTTTCAGAATCTGCAAGCCAAATTGAAATAAAAAATTCCTACGATTTTTAATCTACGATTTACTTTTTATTTTTTTTTCACTTTTTTTTTTGTCGTTTTTTATTGGTAAAATCGCAGGAGGCTTCGGAATCGGGGAATGGCACACATATTTGGAATCAGCGGGTCATTTCCATGAAGAATATCATTCTGATTATCCGTTTCTCGACAAAAAGTTTTTTCGCCCAAAAAAATGAGAAGGGGTACCCCTTTCCTTTTTTTCAGAAATCTGAAAATTTCTGAAATATTCGGAACGTGGGAATGATCGTTATATTTGGAATCTGCGTGACCTACGCTTTCAGAATCTGCAAGCCAAATTGAAATAAAAAATTCCTACGATTTTTAATCGTCGATTTACTTTTTATTTTTTTTTCACTTTTTTTCTGTCGTTTTTTATTGGTAAAATCGCAGGAGGCTTCGGAATCGGGGAATGGCACACATATTTGGAATCAGCGGGTCATTACCATGAAGAATATCATTCTGATTATCCGTTTCTCGACATAAAGTTTTTTCGCCCAAAAAAATGAGAAGGGGTACCCCTTTCCTTTTTTTCAGAAATCTGAAAATTTCTGAAATATTCGGAACGTGGGAATGATCGTTATATTTGGAATCTGCGTGACCTACGCTTTCAGAATCTGCAAGCCAAATTGAAATAAAAAATTCCTACGATTTTTAATCGTCGATTTACTTTTTATTTTTTTTTCACTTTTTTTCTGTCGTTTTTATTGGTAAAATCGCAGGAGGCTTCGGAATCGAGGAATGGCACACATATTTGGAATCAGCGGGTCATTTCCATGAAGAATATCATTCTGATTATCCGTTTCTCGACAAAAAGTTTTTTCGCCCAAAAAAATGAGAAGGGGTACCCCTTTCCTTTTTTTCAGAAATCTGAAAATTTCTGAAATATTCGGAACGTGGGAATGATCGTTATATTTGGAATCTGCGTGACCTACGCTTTCAGAATCTGCAAGCCAAATTGAAATAAAAAATTCCTACGATTTTTAATCGTCGATTTACTTTTTATTTTTTTTTCACTTTTTTTCTGTCGTTTTTTATTGGTAAAATCGCAGGAGGCTTCGGAATCGGGGAATGGCACACATATTTGGAATCAGCGGGTCATTTCCATGAAGAATATCATTCTGATTATCCGTTTCTCGACAAAAAGTTTTTTCGCTCAAAAAAATGAGAAGGGGTACCCCTTTCCTTTTTTTCAGAAATCTGAAAATTTCTGAAATATTCGGAACGTGGGAATGATCGTTATATTTGGAATCTGCGTGACCTACGCTTTCAGAATCTGCAAGCCAAATTGAAATGAAAAATTCCTACGATTTTTAATCGTCGATTTACTTTTTATTTTTTTTTCACTTTTTTTCTGTCGTTTTTTATTG
This sequence comes from Ametastegia equiseti, assembly GCA_963989295.1. Classification (NCBI taxonomy): domain Eukaryota; kingdom Metazoa; phylum Arthropoda; class Insecta; order Hymenoptera; family Tenthredinidae; genus Ametastegia; species Ametastegia equiseti. The sequence continues at coordinate 5,072,202 of OZ022402.1, forward strand.
GTAAAATCGCAGGAGGCTTCGGAATCGGGGAATGGCACACATATTTGGAATCAGCGGGTCATTTCCATGAAGAATATCATTCTGATTATCCGTTTCTCGACAAAAAGTTTTTTCGCCCAAAAAAATGAGAAGGGGTACCCCTTTCCTTTTTTTCAGAAATCTGAAAATTTCTGAAATATTCGGAACGTGGGAATGATCGTTATATTTGGAATCTGCGTGACCTACGCTTTCAGAATCTGCAAGCCAAATTGAAATAAAAAATTCCTACGATTTTTAATCGTCGATTTGCTTTTTATTTTTTTTTCACTTTTTTTCTGTCGTTTTTTATTGGTAAAATCGCAGGAGGCTTCGGAATCGGGGAATGGCACACATATTTGGAATCAGCGGGTCATTTCCATGGAGAATATCATTCTGATTATCCGTTTCTCGACAAAAAGTTTTTTCGCCCAAAAAAATGAGAAGGGGTACCCCTTTCCTTTTTTTCAGAAATCTGAAAATTCCTGAAATATTCGGAACGTGGGAATGATCGTTATATTTGGAATCTGCGTGACCTACGCTTTCAGAATCTGCAAGCCAAATTGAAATAAAAAATTCCTACGATTTTTAATCGTCGATTTACTTTTTATTTTTTTTTCACTTTTTTTCTGTCGTTTTTTATTGGTAAAATCGCAGGAGGCTTCGGAATCGGGGAATGGCACACATATTTGGAATCAGCGGGTCATTTCCATGAAGAATATCATTCTGATTATCCGTTTCTCGACAAAAAGTTTTTTCGCCCAAAAAAATGAGAAGGGGTACCCCTTTCCTTTTTTTCAGAAATCTGAAAATTTCTGAAATATTCGGAACGTGGGAATGATCGTTATATTTGGAATCTGCGTGACCTACGCTTTCAGAATCTGCAAGCCAAATTGAAATGAAAAATTCCTACGATTTTTAATCGTCGATTTACTTTTTATTTTTTTTTCACTTTTTTTCTGTCGTTTTTTATTGGTAAAATCGCAGGAGGCTTCGGAATCGGGGAATGGCACACATATTTGGAATCAGCGGGTCATTTCCATGAAGAATATCATTCTGATTATCCGTTTCTCGACAAAAAGTTTTTTCGCCCAAAAAAATGAGAAGGGGTACCCCTTTCCTTTTTTTCAGAAATCTGAAAATTTCTGAAATATTCGGAACGTGGGAATGATCGTTATATTTGGAATCTGCGTGACCTTCGCTTTCAGAATCTGCAAGCCAAATTGAAATAAAAAATTCCTACGATTTTTAATCGTCGATTTGCTTTTTATTTTTTTTTCACTTTTTTTCTGTCGTTTTTTATTGGTAAAATCGCAGGAGGCTTCGGAATCGGGGAATGGCACACATATTTGGAATCAGCGGGTCATTTCCATGGAGAATATCATTCTGATTATCCGTTTCTCGACAAAAAGTTTTTTCGCCCAAAAAAATGAGAAGGGGTACCCCTTTCCTTTTTTTCAGAAATCTGAAAATTCCTGAAATATTCGGAACGTGGGAATGATCGTTATATTTGGAATCTGCGTGACCTACGCTTTCAGAATCTGCAAGCCAAATTGAAATAAAAAATTCCTACGATTTTTAATCGTCGATTTACTTTTTATTTTTTTTTCACTTTTTTTCTGTCGTTTTTTATTGGTAAAATCGCAGGAGGCTTCGGAATCGGGGAATGGCACACATATTTGGAATCAGCGGGTCATTTCCATGAAGAATATCATTCTGATTATCCGTTTCTCGACAAAAAGTTTTTTCGCCCAAAAAAATGAGAAGGGGTACCCCTTTCCTTTTTTTCAGAAATCTGAAAATTTCTGAAATATTCGGAACGTGGGAATGATCGTTATATTTGGAATCTGCGTGACCTACGCTTTCAGAATCTGCAAGCCAAATTGAAATAAAATATTCCTACGATTTTTAATCGTCGATTTACTTTTTATTTTTTTTTCACTTTTTTTCTGTCGTTTTTTATCGGTAAAATCGCAGGAGGCTTCGGAATCGGGGAATGGCACACATATTTGGAATCAGCGGGTCATTTCCATGAAGAATATCATTCTGATTATCCTTTTCTCGACAAAAAGTTTTTTCGCCCAAAAAAATGAGAAGGGGTACCCCTTTCCTTTTTTTCAGAAATCTGAAGATTTCTGAAATATTCGGAACGTGGGAATGATCGTTATATTTGGAATCTGCGTGACCTACGCTTTCAGAATCTGCAAGCCAAATTGAAATAAAAAATTCCTACGATTTTTAATCGTCGATTTACTTTTTATTTTTTTTTCACTTTTTTTCTGTCGTTTTTTATTGGTAAAATCGCAGGAGGCTTCGGAATCGGGGAATGGCACACATATTTGGAATCAGCGGGTCATTTCCATGAAGAATATCATTCTGATTATCCGTTTCTCGACAAAAAGTTTTTTCGCCCAAAAAAATGAGAAGGGGTACCCCTTTCCTTTTTTTCAGAAATCTGAAAATTTCTGAAATATTCGGAACGTGGGAATGATCGTTATATTTGGAATCTGCGTGACCTACGCTTTCAGAATCTGCAAGCCAAATTGAAATAAAAAATTCCTACGATTTTTAATCGTCGATTTACTTTTTATTTTTTTTTCACTTTTTTTCTGTCGTTTTTTATTGGTAAAATCGCAGGAGGCTTCGGAATCGGGGAATGGCACACATATTTGGAATCAGCGGGTCATTTCCATGAAGAATATCATTCTGATTATCCGTTTCTCGACAAAAAGTTTTTTCGCCCAAAAAAATGAGAAGGGGTACCCCTTTCCTTTTTTTCAGAAATCTGAAAATTTCTGAAATATTCGGAACGTGGGAATGATCGTTATATTTGGAATCTGCGTGACCTACGCTTTCAGAATCTGCAAGCCAAATTGAAATAAAAAATTCCTACGATTTTTAATCGTCGATTTACTTTTTATTTTTTTTTCACTTTTTTTCTGTCGTTTTTTATTGGTAAAATCGCAGGAGGCTTCGGAATCGGGGAATGGCACACATATTTGGAATCAGCGGGTCATTTCCATGAAGAATATCATTCTGATTATCCGTTTCTCGACAAAAAGTTTTTTCGCCCAAAAAAATGAGAAGGGGTACCCCTTTCCTTTTTTTCAGAAATCTGAAAATTTCTGAAATATTCGGAACGTGGGAATGATCGTTATATTTGGAATCTGCGTGACCTACGCTTTCAGAATCTGCAAGCCAAATTGAAATAAAAAATTCCTACGATTTTTAATCGTCGATTTACTTTTTATTTTTTTTTCACTTTTTTTCTGTCGTTTTTTATTGGTAAAATCGCAGGAGGCTTCGGAATCGGGGAATGGCACACATATTTGGAATCAGCGGGTCATTTCCATGAAGAATATCATTCTGATTATCCGTTTCTCGACAAAAAGTTTTTTCGCCCAAAAAAATGAGAAGGGGTACCCCTTTCCTTTTTTTCAGAAATCTGAAAATTTCTGAAATATTCGGAACGTGGGAATGATCGTTATATTTGGAATCTGCGTGACCTACGCTTTCAGAATCTGCAAGCCAAATTGAAATAAAAAATTCCTACGATTTTTAATCGTCGATTTGCTTTTTATTTTTTTTTCACTTTTTTTCTGTCGTTTTTTATTGGTAAAATCGCAGGAGGCTTCGGAATCGGGGAATGGCACACATATTTGGAATCAGCGGGTCATTTCCATGAAGAATATCATTCTGATTATCCGTTTCTCGACAAAAAGTTTTTTCGCCCAAAAAAATGAGAAGGGGTACCCCTTTCCTTTTTTTCAGAAATCTGAAAATTCCTGAAATATTCGGAACGTGGGAATGATCGTTATATTTGGAATCTGCGTGACCTACGCTTTCAGAATCTGCAAGCCAAATTGAAATAAAAAATTCCTACGATTTTTAATCGTCGATTTACTTTTTATTTTTTTTTCACTTTTTTTCTGTCGTTTTTTATTGGTAAAATCGCAGGAGGCTTCGGAATCGGGGAATGGCACACATATTTGGAATCAGCGGGTCATTTCCATGAAGAATATCATTCTGATTATCCGTTTCTCGACAAAAAGTTTTTTCGCCCAAAAAAATGAGAAGGGGTACCCCTTTCCTTTTTTTCAGAAATCTGAAAATTTCTGAAATATTCGGAACGTGGGAATGATCGTTATATTTGGAATCTGCGTGACCTACGCTTTCAGAATCTGCAAGCCAAATTGAAATAAAAAATTCCTACGATTTTTAATCGTCGATTTGCTTTTTATTTTTTTTTCACTTTTTTTCTGTCGTTTTTTATTGGTAAAATCGCAGGAGGCTTCGGAATCGGGGAATGGCACACATATTTGGAATCAGCGGGTCATTTCCATGGAGAATATCATTCTGATTATCCGTTTCTCGACAAAAAGTTTTTTCGCCCAAAAAAATGAGAAGGGGTACCCCTTTCCTTTTTTTCAGAAATCTGAAAATTCCTGAAATATTCGGAACGTGGGAATGATCGTTATATTTGGAATCTGCGTGACCTACGCTTTCAGAATCTGCAAGCCAAATTGAAATAAAAAATTCCTACGATTTTTAATCGTCGATTTACTTTTTATTTTTTTTTCACTTTTTTTCTGTCGTTTTTTATTGGTAAAATCGCAGGAGGCTTCGGAATCGGGGAATGGCACACATATTTGGAATCAGCGGGTCATTTCCATGAAGAATATCATTCTGATTATCCGTTTCTCGACAAAAAGTTTTTTCGCCCAAAAAAATGAGAAGGGGTACCCCTTTCCTTTTTTTCAGAAATCTGAAAATTTCTGAAATATTCGGAACGTGGGAATGATCGTTATATTTGGAATCTGCGTGACCTACGCTTTCAGAATCTGCAAGCCAAATTGAAATAAAAAATTCCTACGATTTTTAATCGTCGATTTACTTTTTATTTTTTTTTCACTTTTTTTCTGTCGTTTTTTATTGGTAAAATCGCAGGAGGCTTCGGAATCGGGGAATGGCACACATATTTGGAATCAGCGGGTCATTTCCATGAAGAATATCATTCTGATTATCCGTTTCTCGACAAAAAGTTTTTTCGCCCAAAAAAATGAGAAGGGGTACCCCTTTCCTTTTTTTCAGAAATCTGAAAATTTCTGAAATATTCGGAACGTGGGAATGATCGTTATATTTGGAATCTGCGTGACCTACGCTTTCAGAATCTGCAAGCCAAATTGAAATAAAAAATTCCTACGATTGTTAATCGTCGATTTACTTTTTATTTTTTTTTCACTTTTTTTTTTGTCGTTTTTTATTGGTAAAATCGCAGGAGGCTTCGGAATCGGGGAATGGCACACATATTTGGAATCAGCGGGTCATTTCCATGAAGAATATCATTCTGATTATCCGTTTCTCGACAAAAAGTTTTTTCGCCCAAAAAAATGAGAAGGGGTACCCCTTTCCTTTTTTTCAGAAATCTGAAAATTTCTGAAATATTCGGAACGTGGGAATGATCGTTATATTTGGAATCTGCGTGACCTACGCTTTCAGAATCTGCAAGCCAAATTGAAATAAAAAATTCCTACGATTTTTAATCGTCGATTTACTTTTTATTTTTTTTTCACTTTTTTTCTGTCGTTTTTTATTGGTAAAATCGCAGGAGGCTTCGGAATCGGGGAATGGCACACATATTTGGAATCAGCGGGTCATTTCCATGAAGAATATCATTCTGATTATCCGTTTCTCGACAAAAAGTTTTTTCGCCCAAAAAAATGAGAAGGGGTACCCCTTTCCTTTTTTTCAGAAATCTGAAAATTTCTGAAATATTCGGAACGTGGGAATGATCGTTATATTTGGAATCTGCGTGACCTACGCTTTCAGAATCTGCAAGCCAAATTGAAATAAAAAATTCCTACGATTTTTAATCGTCGATTTACTTTTTATTTTTTTTTCACTTTTTTTCTGTCGTTTTTTATTGGTAAAATCGCAGGAGGCTTCGGAATCGGGGAATGGCACACATATTTGGAATCAGCGGGTCATTTCCATGAAGAATATCATTCTGATTATCCGTTTCTCGACAAAAAGTTTTTTCGCCCAAAAAAATGAGAAGGGGTACCCCTTTCCTTTTTTTCAGAAATCTGAAAATTTCTGAAATATTCGGAACGTGGGAATGATCGTTATATTTGGAATCTGCGTGACCTACGCTTTCAGAATCTGCAAGCCAAATTAAAATAAAAAATTCCTACGATTTTTAATCGTCGATTTACTTTTTATTTTTTTTTCACTTTTTTTTTTGTCGTTTTTTATTGGTAAAATCGCAGGAGGCTTCGGAATCGGGGAATGGCACACATATTTGGAATCAGCGGGTCATTTCCATGAAGAATATCATTCTGATTATCCGTTTCTCGACAAAAAGTTTTTTCGCCCAAAAAAATGAGAAGGGGTACCCCTTTCCTTTTTTTCAGAAATCTGAAAATTTCTGAAATATTCGGAACGTGGGAATGATCGTTATATTTGGAATCTGCGTGACCTACGCTTTCAGAATCTGCAAGCCAAATTGAAATAAAAAATTCCTACGATTTTTAATCGTCGATTTACTTTTTATTTTTTTTTCACTTTTTTTCTGTCGTTTTTTATTGGTAAAATCGCAGGAGGCTTCGGAATCGGGGAATGGCACACATATTTGGAATCAGCGGGTCATTTCCATGAAGAATATCATTCTGATTATCCGTTTCTCGACAAAAAGTTTTTTCGCCCAAAAAAATGAGAAGGGGTACCCCTTTCCTTTTTTTCAGAAATCTGAAAATTTCTGAAATATTCGGAACGTGGGAATGATCGTTATATTTGGAATCTGCGTGACCTACGCTTTCAGAATCTGCAAGCCAAATTGAAATAAAAAATTCCTACGATTTTTAATCGTCGATTTACTTTTTATTTTTTTTTCACTTTTTTTCTGTCGTTTTTATTGGTAAAATCGCAGGAGGCTTCGGAATCGAGGAATGGCACACATATTTGGAATCAGCGGGTCATTTCCATGAAGAATATCATTCTGATTATCCGTTTCTCGACAAAAAGTTTTTTCGCCCAAAAAAATGAGAAGGGGTACCCCTTTCCTTTTTTTCAGAAATCTGAAAATTTCTGAAATATTCGGAACGTGGGAATGATCGTTATATTTGGAATCTGCGTGACCTACGCTTTCAGAATCTGCAAGCCAAATTGAAATAAAAAATTCCTACGATTTTTAATCGTCGATTTACTTTTTATTTTTTTTTCACTTTTTTTCTGTCGTTTTTTATTGGTAAAATCGCAGGAGGCTTCGGAATCGGGGAATGGCACACATATTTGGAATCAGCGGGTCATTTCCATGAAGAATATCATTCTGATTATCCGTTTCTCGACAAAAAGTTTTTTCGCCCAAAAAAATGAGAAGGGGTACCCCTTTCCTTTTTTTCAGAAATCTGAAAATTTCTGAAATATTCGGAACGTGGGAATGATCGTTATATTTGGAATCTGCGTGACCTACGCTTTCAGAATCTGCAAGCCAAATTGAAATAAAAAATTCCTACGATTTTTAATCGTCGATTTACTTTTTATTTTTTTTTCACTTTTTTTCTGTCGTTTTTTATTGGTAAAATCGCAGGAGGCTTCGGAATCGGGGAATGGCACACATATTTGGAATCAGCGGGTCATTTCCATGAAGAATATCATTCTGATTATCCGTTTCTCGACAAAAAGTTTTTTCGCCCAAAAAAATGAGAAGGGGTACCCGTTTCCTTTTTTTCAGAAATCTGAAAATTTCTAAAATATTCGGAACGTGGGAATGATCGTTATATTTGGAATCTGCGTGACCTACGCTTTCAGAATCTGCAAGCCAAATTGAAATAAAAAATTCCTACGATTTTTAATCGTCGATTTACATTTTATTTTTTTTTCACTTTTTTTCTGTCGTTTTTTATTGGTAAAATCGCAGGAGGCTTCGGAATCGGGGAATGGCACACATATTTGGAATCAGCGGGTCATTTCCATGAAGAATATCATTCTGATTATCCGTTTCTCGACAAAAAGTTTTTTCGCCCAAAAAAATGAGAAGGGGTACCCCTTTCCTTTTTTTCAGAAATCTGAAAATTTCTGAAATATTCGGAACGTGGGAATGATCGTTATATTTGGAATCTGCGTGACCTACGCTTTCAGAATCTGCAAGCCAAATTGAAATGAAAAATTCCTACGATTTTTAATCGTCGATTTACTTTTTATTTTTTTTTCACTTTTTTTTTTGTCGTTTTTTATTGGTAAAATCGCAGGAGGCTTCGGAATCGGGGAATGGCACACATATTTGGAATCAGCGGGTCATTTCCATGAAGAATATCATTCTGATTATCCGTTTCTCGACATAAAGTTTTTTCGCCCAAAAAAATGAGAAGGGGTACCCCTTTCCTTTTTTTCAGAAATCTGAAAATTTCTGAAATATTCGGAACGTGGGAATGATCGTTATATTTGGAATCTGCGTGACCTACGCTTTCAGAATCTGCAAGCCAAATTGAAATAAAAAATTCCTACGATTTTTAATCGTCGATTTACTTTTTATTTTTTTTTCACTTTTTTTCTGTCGTTTTTTATTGGTAAAATCGCAGGAGGCTTCGGAATCGGGGAATGGCACACATATTTGGAATCAGCGGGTCATTTCCATGAAGAATATCATTCTGATTATCCGTTTCTCGACAAAAAGTTTTTTCGCCCAAAAAAATGAGAAGGGGTACCCCTTTCCTTTTTTTCAGAAATCTGAAAATTTCTGAAATATTCGGAACGTGGGAATGATCGTTATATTTGGAATCTGCGTGACCTACGCTTTCAGAATCTGCAAGCCAAATTGAAATAAAAAATTCCTACGATTTTTAATCGTCGATTTACTTTTTATTTTTTTTTCACTTTTTTTTTTGTCGTTTTTTATTGGTAAAATCGCAGGAGGCTTCGAAATCGGGGAATGGCACACATATTTGGAATCAGCGGGTCATTTCCATGAAGAATATCATTCTGATTATCCGTTTCTCGACAAAAAGTTTTTTCGCCCAAAAAAATGAGAAGGGGTACCCCTTTCCTTTTTTTCAGAAATCTGAAAATTTCTGAAATATTCGGAACGTGGGAATGATCGTTATATTTGGAATCTGCGTGACCTACGCTTTTAGAATCTGCAAGCCAAATTGAAATAAAAAATTTCTACGATTTTTAATCGTCGATTTACTTTTTATTTTTTTTTCACTTTTTTTCTGTCGTTTTTTATTGGTAAAATCGCAGGAGGCTTCGGAATCGGGGAATGGCACACATATTTGGAATCAGCGGGTCATTTCCATGAAGAATATCATTCTGATTATCCGTTTCTCGACAAAAAGTTTTTTCGCCCAAAAAAATGAGAAGGGGTACCCCTTTCCTTTTTTTCAGAAATCTGAAAATTTCTGAAATATTCGGAACGTGGGAATGATCATTATATTTGGAATCTGCGTGACCTACGCTTTCAGAATCTGCAAGCCAAATTGAAATAAAAAATTCCTACGATTTTTAATCGTCGATTTACTTTTTATTTTTTTTTCACTTTTTTTTTTGTCGTTTTTTATTGGTCAAATCGCAGGAGGCTTCGGAATCGGGGAATGGCACACATATTTGGAATCAGCGGGTCATTTCCATGAAGAATATCATTCTGATTATCCGTTTCTCGACAGAAAGTTTTTTCGCCCAAAAAAATGAGAAGGGGTACCCCTTTCCTTTTTTTCAGAAATCTGAAGATTTCTGAAATATTCGGAACGTGGGAATGATCGTTATATTTGGAATCTGCGTGACCTACGCTTTCAGAATCTGCAAGCCAAATTGAAATAAAAAATTCCTACGATTTTTAATCGTCAATTTACTTTTTATTTTTTTTTCACTTTTTTTTTTGTCGTTTTTTATTGGTAAAATCGCAGGAGGCTTCGGAATCGGGGAATGGCACACATATTTGGAATCAGCGGGTCATTTCCATGAAGAATATCATTCTGATTATCCGTTTCTCGACAAAAAGTTTTTTCGCCCAAAAAAATGAGAAGGGGTACCCCTTTCCTTTTTTTCAGAAATCTGAAAATTTCTGAAATATTCGGAACGTGGGAATGATCGTTATATTTGGAATCTGCGTGACCTACGCTTTCAGAATCTGCAAGCCAAATTGAAATAAAAAATTCCTACGATTTTTAATCGTCGATTTGCTTTTTATTTTTTTTTCACTTTTTTTCTGTCGTTTTTTATTGGTAAAATCGCAGGAGGCTTCGGAATCGGGGAATGGCACACATATTTGGAATCAGCGGGTCATTTCCATGAAGAATATCATTCTGATTATCCGTTTCTCGACAAAAAGTTTTTTCGCCCAAAAAAATGAGAAGGGGTACCCCTTTCCTTTTTTTCAGAAATCTGAAAATTCCTGAAATATTCGGAACGTGGGAATGATCGTTATATTTGGAATCTGCGTGACCTACGCTTTCAGAATCTGCAAGCCAAATTGAAATAAAAAATTCCTACGATTTTTAATCGTCGATTTACTTTTTATTTTTTTTTCACTTTTTTTCTGTCGTTTTTTATTGGTAAAATCGCAGGAGGCTTCGGAATCGGGGAATGGCACACATATTTGGAATCAGCGGGTCATTTCCATGAAGAATATCATTCTGATTATCCGTTTCTCGACAAAAAGTTTTTTCGCCCAAAAAAATGAGAAGGGGTACCCCTTTCCTTTTTTTCAGAAATCTGAAAATTTCTGAAATATTCGGAACGTGGGAATGATCGTTATATTTGGAATCTGCGTGACCTACGCTTTCAGAATCTGCAAGCCAAATTGAAATAAAAAATTCCTACGATTTTTAATCGTCGATTTGCTTTTTATTTTTTTTTCACTTTTTTTCTGTCGTTTTTTATTGGTAAAATCGCAGGAGGCTTCGGAATCGGGGAATGGCACACATATTTGGAATCAGCGGGTCATTTCCATGGAGAATATCATTCTGATTATCCGTTTCTCGACAAAAAGTTTTTTCGCCCAAAAAAATGAGAAGGGGTACCCCTTTCCTTTTTTTCAGAAATCTGAAAATTCCTGAAATATTCGGAACGTGGGAATGATCGTTATATTTGGAATCTGCGTGACCTACGCTTTCAGAATCTGCAAGCCAAATTGAAATAAAAAATTCCTACGATTTTTAATCGTCGATTTACTTTTTATTTTTTTTTCACTTTTTTTCTGTCGTTTTTTATTGGTAAAATCGCAGGAGGCTTCGGAATCGGGGAATGGCACACATATTTGGAATCAGCGGGTCATTTCCATGAAGAATATCATTCTGATTATCCGTTTCTCGACAAAAAGTTTTTTCGCCCAAAAAAATGAGAAGGGGTACCCCTTTCCTTTTTTTCAGAAATCTGAAAATTTCTGAAATATTCGGAACGTGGGAATGATCGTTATATTTGGAATCTGCGTGACCTACGCTTTCAGAATCTGCAAGCCAAATTGAAATAAAAAATTCCTACGATTTTTAATCGTCGATTTACTTTTTATTTTTTTTTCACTTTTTTTCTGTCGTTTTTTATTGGTAAAATCGCAGGAGGCTTCGGAATCGGGGAATGGCACACATATTTGGAATCAGCGGGTCATTTCCATGAAGAATATCATTCTGATTATCCGTTTCTCGACAAAAAGTTTTTTCGCCCAAAAAAATGAGAAGGGGTACCCCTTTCCTTTTTTTCAGAAATCTGAAAATTTCTGAAATATTCGGAACGTGGGAATGATCGTTATATTTGGAATCTGCGTGACCTACGCTTTCAGAATCTGCAAGCCAAATTGAAATAAAAAATTCCTACGATTGTTAATCGTCGATTTACTTTTTATTTTTTTTTCACTTTTTTTTTTGTCGTTTTTTATTGGTAAAATCGCAGGAGGCTTCGGAATCGGGGAATGGCACACATATTTGGAATCAGCGGGTCATTTCCATGAAGAATATCATTCTGATTATCCGTTTCTCGACAAAAAGTTTTTTCGCCCAAAAAAATGAGAAGGGGTACCCCTTTCCTTTTTTTCAGAAATCTGAAAATTTCTGAAATATTCGGAACGTGGGAATGATCGTTATATTTGGAATCTGCGTGACCTACGCTTTCAGAATCTGCAAGCCAAATTGAAATAAAAAATTCCTACGATTTTTAATCGTCGATTTACTTTTTATTTTTTTTTCACTTTTTTTCTGTCGTTTTTTATTGGTAAAATCGCAGGAGGCTTCGGAATCGGGGAATGGCACACATATTTGGAATCAGCGGGTCATTTCCATGAAGAATATCATTCTGATTATCCGTTTCTCGACAAAAAGTTTTTTCGCCCAAAAAAATGAGAAGGGGTACCCCTTTCCTTTTTTTCAGAAATCTGAAAATTTCTGAAATATTCGGAACGTGGGAATGATCGTTATATTTGGAATCTGCGTGACCTACGCTTTCAGAATCTGCAAGCCAAATTGAAATAAAAAATTCCTACGATTTTTAATCGTCGATTTACTTTTTATTTTTTTTTCACTTTTTTTCTGTCGTTTTTTATTGGTAAAATCGCAGGAGGCTTCGGAATCGGGGAATGGCACACATATTTGGAATCAGCGGGTCATTTCCATGAAGAATATCATTCTGATTATCCGTTTCTCGACAAAAAGTTTTTTCGCCCAAAAAAATGAGAAGGGGTACCCCTTTCCTTTTTTTCAGAAATCTGAAAATTTCTGAAATATTCGGAACGTGGGAATGATCGTTATATTTGGAATCTGCGTGACCTACGCTTTCAGAATCTGCAAGCCAAATTAAAATAAAAAATTCCTACGATTTTTAATCGTCGATTTACTTTTTATTTTTTTTTCACTTTTTTTTTTGTCGTTTTTTATTGGTAAAATCGCAGGAGGCTTCGGAATCGGGGAATGGCACACATATTTGGAATCAGCGGGTCATTTCCATGAAGAATATCATTCTGATTATCCGTTTCTCGACAAAAAGTTTTTTCGCCCAAAAAAATGAGAAGGGGTACCCCTTTCCTTTTTTTCAGAAATCTGAAAATTTCTGAAATATTCGGAACGTGGGAATGATCGTTATATTTGGAATCTGCGTGACCTACGCTTTCAGAATCTGCAAGCCAAATTGAAATAAAAAATTCCTACGATTTTTAATCGTCGATTTACTTTTTATTTTTTTTTCACTTTTTTTCTGTCGTTTTTTATTGGTAAAATCGCAGGAGGCTTCGGAATCGGGGAATGGCACACATATTTGGAATCAGCGGGTCATTTCCATGAAGAATATCATTCTGATTATCCGTTTCTCGACAAAAAGTTTTTTCGCCCAAAAAAATGAGAAGGGGTACCCCTTTCCTTTTTTTCAGAAATCTGAAAATTTCTGAAATATTCGGAACGTGGGAATGATCGTTATATTTGGAATCTGCGTGACCTACGCTTTCAGAATCTGCAAGCCAAATTGAAATAAAAAATTCCTACGATTTTTAATCGTCGATTTACTTTTTATTTTTTTTTCACTTTTTTTCTGTCGTTTTTATTGGTAAAATCGCAGGAGGCTTCGGAATCGAGGAATGGCACACATATTTGGAATCAGCGGGTCATTTCCATGAAGAATATCATTCTGATTATCCGTTTCTCGACAAAAAGTTTTTTCGCCCAAAAAAATGAGAAGGGGTACCCCTTTCCTTTTTTTCAGAAATCTGAAAATTTCTGAAATATTCGGAACGTGGGAATGATCGTTATATTTGGAATCTGCGTGACCTACGCTTTCAGAATCTGCAAGCCAAATTGAAATAAAAAATTCCTACGATTTTTAATCGTCGATTTACTTTTTATTTTTTTTTCACTTTTTTTCTGTCGTTTTTTATTGGTAAAATCGCAGGAGGCTTCGGAATCGGGGAATGGCACACATATTTGGAATCAGCGGGTCATTTCCATGAAGAATATCATTCTGATTATCCGTTTCTCGACAAAAAGTTTTTTCGCCCAAAAAAATGAGAAGGGGTACCCCTTTCCTTTTTTTCAGAAATCTGAAAATTTCTGAAATATTCGGAACGTGGGAATGATCGTTATATTTGGAATCTGCGTGACCTACGCTTTCAGAATCTGCAAGCCAAATTGAAATAAAAAATTCCTACGATTTTTAATCGTCGATTTACTTTTTATTTTTTTTTCACTTTTTTTCTGTCGTTTTTTATTGGTAAAATCGCAGGAGGCTTCGGAATCGGGGAATGGCACACATATTTGGAATCAGCGGGTCATTTCCATGAAGAATATCATTCTGATTATCCGTTTCTCGACAAAAAGTTTTTTCGCCCAAAAAAATGAGAAGGGGTACCCGTTTCCTTTTTTTCAGAAATCTGAAAATTTCTAAAATATTCGGAACGTGGGAATGATCGTTATATTTGGAATCTGCGTGACCTACGCTTTCAGAATCTGCAAGCCAAATTGAAATAAAAAATTCCTACGATTTTTAATCGTCGATTTACATTTTATTTTTTTTTCACTTTTTTTCTGTCGTTTTTTATTGGTAAAATCGCAGGAGGCTTCGGAATCGGGGAATGGCACACATATTTGGAATCAGCGGGTCATTTCCATGAAGAATATCATTCTGATTATCCGTTTCTCGACAAAAAGTTTTTTCGCCCAAAAAAATGAGAAGGGGTACCCCTTTCCTTTTTTTCAGAAATCTGAAAATTTCTGAAATATTCGGAACGTGGGAATGATCGTTATATTTGGAATCTGCGTGACCTACGCTTTCAGAATCTGCAAGCCAAATTGAAATGAAAAATTCCTACGATTTTTAATCGTCGATTTACTTTTTATTTTTTTTTCACTTTTTTTTTTGTCGTTTTTTATTGGTAAAATCGCAGGAGGCTTCGGAATCGGGGAATGGCACACATATTTGGAATCAGCGGGTCATTTCCATGAAGAATATCATTCTGATTATCCGTTTCTCGACATAAAGTTTTTTCGCCCAAAAAAATGAGAAGGGGTACCCCTTTCCTTTTTTTCAGAAATCTGAAAATTTCTGAAATATTCGGAACGTGGGAATGATCGTTATATTTGGAATCTGCGTGACCTACGCTTTCAGAATCTGCAAGCCAAATTGAAATAAAAAATTCCTACGATTTTTAATCGTCGATTTACTTTTTATTTTTTTTTCACTTTTTTTCTGTCGTTTTTTATTGGTAAAATCGCAGGAGGCTTCGGAATCGGGGAATGGCACACATATTTGGAATCAGCGGGTCATTTCCATGAAGAATATCATTCTGATTATCCGTTTCTCGACAAAAAGTTTTTTCGCCCAAAAAAATGAGAAGGGGTACCCCTTTCCTTTTTTTCAGAAATCTGAAAATTTCTGAAATATTCGGAACGTGGGAATGATCGTTATATTTGGAATCTGCGTGACCTACGCTTTCAGAATCTGCAAGCCAAATTGAAATAAAAAATTCCTACGATTTTTAATCGTCGATTTACTTTTTATTTTTTTTTCACTTTTTTTTTTGTCGTTTTTTATTGGTAAAATCGCAGGAGGCTTCGAAATCGGGGAATGGCACACATATTTGGAATCAGCGGGTCATTTCCATGAAGAATATCATTCTGATTATCCGTTTCTCGACAAAAAGTTTTTTCGCCCAAAAAAATGAGAAGGGGTACCCCTTTCCTTTTTTTCAGAAATCTGAAAATTTCTGAAATATTCGGAACGTGGGAATGATCGTTATATTTGGAATCTGCGTGACCTACGCTTTTAGAATCTGCAAGCCAAATTGAAATAAAAAATTTCTACGATTTTTAATCGTCGATTTACTTTTTATTTTTTTTTCACTTTTTTTCTGTCGTTTTTTATTGGTAAAATCGCAGGAGGCTTCGGAATCGGGGAATGGCACACATATTTGGAATCAGCGGGTCATTTCCATGAAGAATATCATTCTGATTATCCGTTTCTCG
Source organism: Ametastegia equiseti (assembly GCA_963989295.1). NCBI lineage: Eukaryota > Metazoa > Arthropoda > Insecta > Hymenoptera > Tenthredinidae > Ametastegia > Ametastegia equiseti. The sequence continues at coordinate 5,088,149 of OZ022402.1, forward strand.
ACAAAAAGTTTTTTCGCCCAAAAAAATGAGAAGGGGTACCCCTTTCCTTTTTTTCAGAAATCTGAAAATTTCTGAAATATTCGGAACGTGGGAATGATCATTATATTTGGAATCTGCGTGACCTACGCTTTCAGAATCTGCAAGCCAAATTGAAATAAAAAATTCCTACGATTTTTAATCGTCGATTTACTTTTTATTTTTTTTTCACTTTTTTTTTTGTCGTTTTTTATTGGTCAAATCGCAGGAGGCTTCGGAATCGGGGAATGGCACACATATTTGGAATCAGCGGGTCATTTCCATGAAGAATATCATTCTGATTATCCGTTTCTCGACAAAAAGTTTTTTCGCCCAAAAAAATGAGAAGGGGTACCCCTTTCCTTTTTTTCAGAAATCTGAAGATTTCTGAAATATTCGGAACGTGGGAATGATCGTTATATTTGGAATCTGCGTGACCTACGCTTTCAGAATCTGCAAGCCAAATTGAAATAAAAAATTCCTACGATTTTTAATCGTCAATTTACTTTTTATTTTTTTTTCACTTTTTTTTTTGTCGTTTTTTATTGGTAAAATCGCAGGAGGCTTCGGAATCGGGGAATGGCACACATATTTGGAATCAGCGGGTCATTTCCATGAAGAATATCATTCTGATTATCCGTTTCTCGACAAAAAGTTTTTTCGCCCAAAAAAATGAGAAGGGGTACCCCTTTCCTTTTTTTCAGAAATCTGAAAATTTCTGAAATATTCGGAACGTGGGAATGATCGTTATATTTGGAATCTGCGTGACCTACGCTTTCAGAATCTGCAAGCCAAATTGAAATGAAAAATTCCTACGATTTTTAATCGTCGATTTACTTTTTATTTTTTTTTCACTTTTTTTTTTGTCGTTTTTTATTGGTAAAATCGCAGGAGGCTTCGGAATCGGGGAATGGCACACATATTTGGAATCAGCGGGTCATTTCCATGAAGAATATCATTCTGATTATCCGTTTCTCGACAAAAAGTTTTTTCGCCCAAAAAAATGAGAAGGGGTACCCCTTTCCTTTTTTTCAGAAATCTGAAAATTTCTGAAATATTCGGAACGTGGGAATGATCGTTATATTTGGAATCTGCGTGACCTACGCTTTCAGAATCTGCAAGCCAAATTGAAATGAAAAATTCCTACGATTTTTAATCGTCGATTTACTTTTTATTTTTTTTTCACTTTTTTTTTTGTCGTTTTTTATTGGTAAAATCGCAGGAGGCTTCGGAATCGGGGAATGGCACACATATTTGGAATCAGCGGGTCATTTCCATGAAGAATATCATTCTGATTATCCGTTTCTCGACAAAAAGTTTTTTCGCCCAAAAAAATGAGAAGGGGTACCCCTTTCCTTTTTTTCAGAAATCTGAAGATTTCTGAAATATTCGGAACGTGGGAATGATCGTTATATTTGGAATCTGCGTGACCTACGCTTTCAGAATCTGCAAGCCAAATTGAAATAAAAAATTCCTACGATTTTTAATCGTCGATTTACTTTTTATTTTTTTTTCACTTTTTTTTTTGTCGTTTTTTATTGGTCAAATCGCAGGAGGCTTCGGAATCGGGGAATGGCACACATATTTGGAATCAGCGGGTCATTTCCATGAAGAATATCATTCTGATTATCCGTTTCTCGACAAAAAGTTTTTTCGCCCAAAAAAATGAGAAGGGGTACCCCTTTCCTTTTTTTCAGAAATCTGAAAATTTCTGAAATATTCGGAACGTGGGAATGATCGTTATATTTGGAATCTGCGTGACCTACGCTTTCAGAATCTGCAAGCCAAATTGAAATGAAAAATTCCTACGATTTTTAATCGTCGATTTACTTTTTATTTTTTTTTCACTTTTTTTTTTGTCGTTTTTTATTGGTAAAATCGCAGGAGGCTTCGGAATCGGGGAATGGCACACATATTTGGAATCAGCGGGTCATTTCCATGAAGAATATCATTCTGATTATCCGTTTCTCGACATAAAGTTTTTTCGCCCAAAAAAATGAGAAGGGGTACCCCTTTCCTTTTTTTCAGAAATCTGAAAATTTCTGAAATATTCGGAACGTGGGAATGATCGTTATATTTGGAATCTGCGTGACCTACGCTTTCAGAATCTGCAAGCCAAATTGAAATAAAAAATTCCTACGATTTTTAATCGTCGATTTACTTTTTATTTTTTTTTCACTTTTTTTTTTGTCGTTTTTTATTGGTAAAATCGCAGGAGGCTTCGGAATCGGGGAATGGCACACATATTTGGAATCAGCGGGTCATTTCCATGAAGAATATCATTCTGATTATCCGTTTCTCGACAAAAAGTTTTTTCGCCCAAAAAAATGAGAAGGGGTACCCCTTTCCTTTTTTTCAGAAATCTGAAAATTTCTGAAATATTCGGAACGTGGGAATGATCGTTATATTTGGAATCTGCGTGACCTACGCTTTCAGAATCTGCAAGCCAAATTGAAATGAAAAATTCCTACGATTTTTAATCGTCGATTTACTTTTTATTTTTTTTTCACTTTTTTTCTGTCGTTTTTTATTGGTAAAATCGCAGGAGGCTTCGGAATCGGGGAATGGCACACATATTTGGAATCAGCGGGTCATTTCCATGAAGAATATCATTCTGATTATCCGTTTCTCGACAAAAAGTTTTTTCGCCCAAAAAAATGAGAAGGGGTACCCCTTTCCTTTTTTTCAGAAATCTGAAAATTTCTGAAATATTCGGAACGTGGGAACGATCGTTATATTTGGAATCTGCGTGACCTACGCTTTCAGAATCTGCAAGCCAAATTGAAATAAAAAATTCCTACGATTTTTAATCGTCGATTTACTTTTTATTTTTTTTTCACTTTTTTTCTGTCTTTTTTTATTGGTGAAATCGCAGGAGGCTTTGGAATCGGGGAATGGCACACATATTTGGAATCAGCGGGTCATTTCCATGAAGAATATCATTCTGATTATCCGTTTCTCGACAAAAAGTTTTTTCGCCCAAAAAAATGAGAAGGGGTACCCCTTTCCTTTTTTTCAGAAATCTGAAAATTTCTGAAATATTCGGAACGTGGGAATGATCGTTATATTTGGAATCTGCGTGACCTACGCTTTCAGAATCTGCAAGCCAAATTGAAATAAAAAATTCCTACGATTTTTAATCGTCGATTTACTTTTTATTTTTTTTTTCACTTTCTTTTTTGTCGTTTTTTATTGGAAAAATCGCAGGAGGCTTCGGAATCGGGGAATGGCACACATATTTGGAATCAGCGGGTCATTTCCATGAAGAATATCATTCTGATTATCCGTTTTTCGACAAAAAGTTTTTTCGCCCAAAAAAATGAGAAGGGGTACCCCTTTCCTTTTTTTCAGAAATCTGAAAATTTCTGAAATATTCGGAACGTGGGAATGATCGTTATATTTGGAATCTGCGTGACCTACGCTTTCAGAATCTGCAAGCCAAATTGAAATAAAAAATTCCTACGATTTTTAATCGTCGATTTACTTTTTATTTTTTTTTCACTTTTTTTCTGTCGTTTTTTATTGGTGAAATCGCAGGAGGCTTTGGAATCGGGGAATGGCACACATATTTGGAATCAGCGGGTCATTTCCATGAAGAATATCATTCTGATTATCCGTTTCTCGACAAAAAGTTTTTTCCCCCAAAAAAATGAGAAGGGGTACCCCTTTCCTTTTTTTCAGAAATCTGAAAATTTCTGAAATATTCGGAACGTGGGAATGATCGTTATATTTGGAATCTGCGTGACCTACGCTTTCAGAATCTGCAAGCCAAATTGAGATAAAAAATTCCTACGATTTTTAACCGTCGATTTACTTTTTATTTTTTTTTCACTTTTTTCTGTCGTTTTTTATTGGTGAAATCGCAGGAGGCTTCGGAATCGGGGAATGGCACACATATTTGGAATCAGCGGGTCATTTCCATGAAGAATATCATTCTGATTATCCGTTTCTCGACAAAAAGTTTTTTCGCCCAAAAAAATGAGAAGGGGTACCCCTTTCCTTTTTTTCAGAAATCTGAAAATTTCTGAAATATTCGGAACGTGGGAATGATCGTTATATTTGGAATCTGCGTGACCTACGCTTTCAGAATCTGCAAGCCAAATTGAAATGAAAAATTCCTACGATTTTTAATCGTCGATTTACTTTTTATTTTTTTTTCACTTTTTTTTTTGTCGTTTTTTATTGGTAAAATCGCAGGAGGCTTCGGAATCGGGGAATGGCACACATATTTGGAATCAGCGGGTCATTTCCATGAAGAATATCATTCTGATTATCCGTTTCTCGACAAAAAGTTTTTTCGCCCAAAAAAATGAGAAGGGGTACCCCTTTCCTTTTTTTCAGAAATCTGAAGATTTCTGAAATATTCGGAACGTGGGAATGATCGTTATATTTGGAATCTGCGTGACCTACGCTTTCAGAATCTGCAAGCCAAATTGAAATAAAAAATTCCTACGATTTTTAATCGTCGATTTACTTTTTATTTTTTTTTCACTTTTTTTTTTGTCGTTTTTTATTGGTCAAATCGCAGGAGGCTTCGGAATCGGGGAATGGCACACATATTTGGAATCAGCGGGTCATTTCCATGAAGAATATCATTCTGATTATCCGTTTCTCGACAAAAAGTTTTTTCGCCCAAAAAAATGAGAAGGGGTACCCCTTTCCTTTTTTTCAGAAATCTGAAGATTTCTGAAATATTCGGAACGTGGGAATGATCGTTATATTTGGAATCTGCGTGACCTACGCTTTCAGAATCTGCAAGCCAAATTGAAATAAAAAATTCCTACGATTTTTAATCGTCGATTTACTTTTTATTTTTTTTTCACTTTTTTTTTTGTCGTTTTTTATTGGTAAAATCGCAGGAGGCTTCGGAATCGGGGAATGGCACACATATTTGGAATCAGCGGGTCATTTCCATGAAGAATATCATTCTGATTATCCGTTTCTCGACAAAAAGTTTTTTCGCCCAAAAAAATGAGAAGGGGTACCCCTTTCCTTTTTTTCAGAAATCTGAAAATTTCTGAAATATTCGGAACGTGGGAATGATCGTTATATTTGGAATCTGCGTGACCTACGCTTTCAGAATCTGCAAGCCAAATTGAAATGAAAAATTCCTACGATTTTTAATCGTCGATTTACTTTTTATTTTTTTTTCACTTTTTTTTTTGTCGTTTTTTATTGGTAAAATCGCAGGAGGCTTCGGAATCGGGGAATGGCACACATATTTGGAATCAGCGGGTCATTTCCATGAAGAATATCATTCTGATTATCCGTTTCTCGACATAAAGTTTTTTCGCCCAAAAAAATGAGAAGGGGTACCCCTTTCCTTTTTTTCAGAAATCTGAAAATTTCTGAAATATTCGGAACGTGGGAATGATCGTTATATTTGGAATCTGCGTGACCTACGCTTTCAGAATCTGCAAGCCAAATTGAAATAAAAAATTCCTACGATTTTTAATCGTCGATTTACTTTTTATTTTTTTTTCACTTTTTTTTTTGTCGTTTTTTATTGGTAAAATCGCAGGAGGCTTCGGAATCGGGGAATGGCACACATATTTGGAATCAGCGGGTCATTTCCATGAAGAATATCATTCTGATTATCCGTTTCTCGACAAAAAGTTTTTTCGCCCAAAAAAATGAGAAGGGGTACCCCTTTCCTTTTTTTCAGAAATCTGAAAATTTCTGAAATATTCGGAACGTGGGAATGATCGTTATATTTGGAATCTGCGTGACCTACGCTTTCAGAATCTGCAAGCCAAATTGAAATGAAAAATTCCTACGATTTTTAATCGTCGATTTACTTTTTATTTTTTTTTCACTTTTTTTCTGTCGTTTTTTATTGGTAAAATCGCAGGAGGCTTCGGAATCGGGGAATGGCACACATATTTGGAATCAGCGGGTCATTTCCATGAAGAATATCATTCTGATTATCCGTTTCTCGACAAAAAGTTTTTTCGCCCAAAAAAATGAGAAGGGGTACCCCTTTCCTTTTTTTCAGAAATCTGAAAATTTCTGGAATATTCGGAACGTGGGAATGATCGTTATATTTGGAATCTGCGTGACCTACGCTTTCAGAATCTGCAAGCCAAATTGAAATAAAAAATTCCTACGATTTTTAATCGTCGATTTACTTTTTATTTTTTTTTCACTTTTTTTCTGTCGTTTTTTATTGGTAAAATCGCAGGAGGCTTCGGAATCGGGGAATGGCACACATATTTGGAATCAGCGGGTCATTTCCATGAAGAATATCATTCTGATTATCCGTTTCTCGACAAAAAGTTTTTTCGCCCAAAAAAATGAGAAGGGGTACCCCTTTCCTTTTTTTCAGAAATCTGAAAATTTCTGAAATATTCGGAACGTGGGAACGATCGTTATATTTGGAATCTGCGTGACCTACGCTTTCAGAATCTGCAAGCCAAATTGAAATAAAAAATTCCTACGATTTTTAATCGTCGATTTACTTTTTATTTTTTTTTCACTTTTTTTCTGTCGTTTTGTATTGGTGAAATCGCAGGAGGCTTTGGAATCGGGGAATGGCACACATATTTGGAATCAGCGGGTCATTTCCATGAAGAATATCATTCTGATTATCCGTTTCTCGACAAAAAGTTTTTTCTTCCAAAAAAATGAGAAGGGGTACCCCTTTCCTTTTTTTCAGAAATCTGAAAATTTCTGAAATATTCGGAACGTGGGAATGATCGTTATATTTGGAATCTGCGTGACCTACGCTTTCAGAATCTGCAAGCCAAATTGAAATAAAAAATTCCTACGATTTTTAATCGTCGATTTACTTTTTATTTTTTTTTTCACTTTCTTTTTTGTCGTTTTTTATTGGAAAAATCGCAGGAGGCTTCGGAATCGGGGAATGGCACACATATTTGGAATCAGCGGGTCATTTCCATGAAGAATATCATTCTGATTATCCGTTTTTCGACAAAAAGTTTTTTCGCCCAAAAAAATGAGAAGGGGTACCCCTTTCCTTTTTTTCAGAAATCTGAAAATTTCTGAAATATTCGGAACGTGGGAATGATCGTTATATTTGGAATCTGCGTGACCTACGCTTTCAGAATCTGCAAGCCAAATTGAGATAAAAAATTCCTACGATTTTTAACCGTCGATTTACTTTTTATTTTTTTTTCACTTTTTTCTGTCGTTTTTTATTGGTGAAATCGCAGGAGGCTTCGGAATCGGGGAATGGCACACATATTTGGAATCAGCGGGTCATTTCCATGAAGAATATCATTCTGATTATCCGTTTCTCGACAAAAAGTTTTTTCGCCCAAAAAAATGAGAAGGGGTACCCCTTTCCTTTTTTTCAGAAATCTGAAAATTTCTGAAATATTCGGAACGTGGGAATGATCGTTATATTTGGAATCTGCGTGACCTACGCTTTCAGAATCTGCAAGCCAAATTGAAATAAAAAATTCCTACGATTTTTAATCGTCGATTTACTTTTTATTTTTTTTTCACTTTTTTTCTGTCGTTTTTTATTGGTAAAATCGCAGGAGGCTTCGGAATCGGGGAATGGCACACATATTTGGAATCAGCGGGTCATTTCCATGAAGAATATCATTCTGATTATCCGTTTCTCGACAAAAAGTTTTTTCGCCCAAAAAAATGAGAAGGGGTACCCCTTTCCTTTTTTTCAGAAATCTGAAAATTTCTGAAATATTCGGAACGTGGGAATGATCGTTATATTTGGAATCTGCGTGACCTACGCTTTCAGAATCTGCAAGCCAAATTGAAATAAAAAATTCCTACGATTTTTAATCGTCGATTTACTTTTTATTTTTTTTTCACTTTTTTTCTGTCGTTTTTTATTGGTGAAATCGCAGGAGGCTTTGGAATCGGGGAATGGCACACATATTTGGAATCAGCGGGTCATTTTCATGAAGAATATCATTCTGATTATCCGTTTCTCGACAAAAAGTTTTTTCGCCCAAAAAAATGAGAAGGGGTACCCCTTTCCTTTTTTTCAGAAATCTGAAAATTTCTGAAATATTCGGAACGTGGGAATGATCGTTATATTTGGAATCTGCGTGACCTACGCTTTCAGAATCTGCAAGCCAAATTGAAATAAAAAATTCCTACGATTTTTAATCGTCGATTTACTTTTTATTTTTTTTTCACTTTCTTTTTTGTCGTTTTTTATTTTAAAAATCGCAGGAGGCTTCGGAATCGGGGAATGGCACACATATTTGGAATCAGCGGGTCATTTCCATGAAGAATATCATTCTGATTATCCGTTTCTCGACAAAAAGTTTTTTCCCCCAAAAAAATGAGAAGGGAGAATGAGAATACCCCTTTCCTTTTTTTCAGAAATCTGAAAATTTCTGAAATATTCGGAACGTGGGAATGATCGTTATATTTGGAATCTGCGTGACCTACGCTTTCAGAATCTGCAAGCCAAATTGAGATAAAAAATTCCTACGATTTTTAACCGTCGATTTACTTTTTATTTTTTTTTCACTTTTTTCTGTCGTTTTTTATTGGTGAAATCGCAGGAGGCTTCGGAATCGGGGAATGGCACACATATTTGGAATCAGCGGGTCATTTCCATGAAGAATATCATTCTGATTATCCGTTTCTCGACAAAAAGTTTTTTCGCCCAAAAAAATGAGAAGGGGTACCCCTTTCCTTTTTTTCAGAAATCTGAAAATTTCTGAAATATTCGGAACGTGGGAATGATCGTTATATTTGGAATCTGCGTGACCTACGCTTTCAGAATCTGCAAGCCAAATTGAAATGAAAAATTCCTACGATTTTTAATCGTCGATTTACTTTTTATTTTTTTTTCACTTTTTTTTTTGTCGTTTTTTATTGGTAAAATCGCAGGAGGCTTCGGAATCGGGGAATGGCACACATATTTGGAATCAGCGGGTCATTTCCATGAAGAATATCATTCTGATTATCCGTTTCTCGACAAAAAGTTTTTTCGCCCAAAAAAATGAGAAGGGGTACCCCTTTCCTTTTTTTCAGAAATCTGAAGATTTCTGAAATATTCGGAACGTGGGAATGATCGTTATATTTGGAATCTGCGTGACCTACGCTTTCAGAATCTGCAAGCCAAATTGAAATAAAAAATTCCTACGATTTTTAATCGTCGATTTACTTTTTATTTTTTTTTCACTTTTTTTTTTGTCGTTTTTTATTGGTCAAATCGCAGGAGGCTTCGGAATCGGGGAATGGCACACATATTTGGAATCAGCGGTTCATTTCCATGAAGAATATCATTCTGATTATCCGTTTCTCGACAAAAAGTTTTTTCGCCCAAAAAAATGAGAAGGGGTACCCCTTTCCTTTTTTTCAGAAATCTGAAGATTTCTGAAATATTCGGAACGTGGGAATGATCGTTATATTTGGAATCTGCGTGACCTACGCTTTCAGAATCTGCAAGCCAAATTGAAATAAAAAATTCCTACGATTTTTAATCGTCGATTTACTTTTTATTTTTTTTTCACTTTTTTTTTTGTCGTTTTTTATTGGTAAAATCGCAGGAGGCTTCGGAATCGGGGAATGGCACACATATTTGGAATCAGCGGGTCATTTCCATGAAGAATATCATTCTGATTATCCGTTTCTCGACAAAAAGTTTTTTCGCCCAAAAAAATGAGAAGGGGTACCCCTTTCCTTTTTTTCAGAAATCTGAAAATTTCTGAAATATTCGGAACGTGGGAATGATCGTTATATTTGGAATCTGCGTGACCTACGCTTTCAGAATCTGCAAGCCAAATTGAAATGAAAAATTCCTACGATTTTTAATCGTCGATTTACTTTTTATTTTTTTTTCACTTTTTTTTTTGTCGTTTTTTATTGGTAAAATCGCAGGAGGCTTCGGAATCGGGGAATGGCACACATATTTGGAATCAGCGGGTCATTTCCATGAAGAATATCATTCTGATTATCCGTTTCTCGACATAAAGTTTTTTCGCCCAAAAAAATGAGAAGGGGTACCCCTTTCCTTTTTTTCAGAAATCTGAAAATTTCTGAAATATTCGGAACGTGGGAATGATCGTTATATTTGGAATCTGCGTGACCTACGCTTTCAGAATCTGCAAGCCAAATTGAAATAAAAAATTCCTACGATTTTTAATCGTCGATTTACTTTTTATTTTTTTTTCACTTTTTTTTTTGTCGTTTTTTATTGGTAAAATCGCAGGAGGCTTCGGAATCGGGGAATGGCACACATATTTGGAATCAGCGGGTCATTTCCATGAAGAATATCATTCTGATTATCCGTTTCTCGACAAAAAGTTTTTTCGCCCAAAAAAATGAGAAGGGGTACCCCTTTCCTTTTTTTCAGAAATCTGAAAATTTCTGAAATATTCGGAACGTGGGAATGATCGTTATATTTGGAATCTGCGTGACCTACGCTTTCAGAATCTGCAAGCCAAATTGAAATGAAAAATTCCTACGATTTTTAATCGTCGATTTACTTTTTATTTTTTTTTCACTTTTTTTCTGTCGTTTTTTATTGGTAAAATCGCAGGAGGCTTCGGAATCGGGGAATGGCACACATATTTGGAATCAGCGGGTCATTTCCATGAAGAATATCATTCTGATTATCCGTTTCTCGACAAAAAGTTTTTTCGCCCAAAAAAATGAGAAGGGGTACCCCTTTCCTTTTTTTCAGAAATCTGAAAATTTCTGGAATATTCGGAACGTGGGAATGATCGTTATATTTGGAATCTGCGTGACCTACGCTTTCAGAATCTGCAAGCCAAATTGAAATAAAAAATTCCTACGATTTTTAATCGTCGATTTACTTTTTATTTTTTTTTCACTTTTTTTCTGTCGTTTTTTATTGGTAAAATCGCAGGAGGCTTCGGAATCGGGGAATGGCACACATATTTGGAATCAGCGGGTCATTTCCATGAAGAATATCATTCTGATTATCCGTTTCTCGACAAAAAGTTTTTTCGCCCAAAAAAATGAGAAGGGGTACCCCTTTCCTTTTTTTCAGAAATCTGAAAATTTCTGAAATATTCGGAACGTGGGAACGATCGTTATATTTGGAATCTGCGTGACCTACGCTTTCAGAATCTGCAAGCCAAATTGAAATAAAAAATTCCTACGATTTTTAATCGTCGATTTACTTTTTATTTTTTTTTCACTTTTTTTCTGTCGTTTTTTATTGGTGAAATCGCAGGAGGCTTTGGAATCGGGGAATGGCACACATATTTGGAATCAGCGGGTCATTTCCATGAAGAATATCATTCTGATTATCCGTTTCTCGACAAAAAGTTTTTTCGCCCAAAAAAATGAGAAGGGGTACCCCTTTCCTTTTTTTCAGAAATCTGAAAATTTCTGAAATATTCGGAACGTGGGAATGATCGTTATATTTGGAATCTGCGTGACCTACGCTTTCAGAATCTGCAAGCCAAATTGAAATAAAAAATTCCTACGATTTTTAATCGTCGATTTACTTTTTATTTTTTTTTTCACTTTCTTTTTTGTCGTTTTTTATTGGAAAAATCGCAGGAGGCTTCGGAATCGGGGAATGGCACACATATTTGGAATCAGCGGGTCATTTCCATGAAGAATATCATTCTGATTATCCGTTTTTCGACAAAAAGTTTTTTCGCCCAAAAAAATGAGAAGGGGTACCCCTTTCCTTTTTTTCAGAAATCTGAAAATTTCTGAAATATTCGGAACGTGGGAATGATCGTTATATTTGGAATCTGCGTGACCTACGCTTTCAGAATCTGCAAGCCAAATTGAAATAAAAAATTCCTACGATTTTTAATCGTCGATTTACTTTTTATTTTTTTTTCACTTTTTTTTTTGTCGTTTTTTATTGGTAAAATCGCAGGAGGCTTCGGAATCGGGGAATGGCACACATATTTGGAATCAGCGGGTCATTTCCATGAAGAATATCATTCTGATTATCCGTTTCTCGACAAAAAGTTTTTTCGCCCAAAAAAATGAGAAGGGGTACCCCTTTCCTTTTTTTCAGAAATCTGAAAATTTCTGAAATATTCGGAACGTGGGAATGATCGTTATATTTGGAATCTGCGTGACCTACGCTTTCAGAATCTGCAAGCCAAATTGAAATGAAAAATTCCTACGATTTTTAATCGTCGATTTACTTTTTATTTTTTTTTCACTTTTTTTTTTGTCGTTTTTTATTGGTAAAATCGCAGGAGGCTTCGGAATCGGGGAATGGCACACATATTTGGAATCAGCGGGTCATTTCCATGAAGAATATCATTCTGATTATCCGTTTCTCGACATAAAGTTTTTTCGCCCAAAAAAATGAGAAGGGGTACCCCTTTCCTTTTTTTCAGAAATCTGAAAATTTCTGAAATATTCGGAACGTGGGAATGATCGTTATATTTGGAATCTGCGTGACCTACGCTTTCAGAATCTGCAAGCCAAATTGAAATAAAAAATTCCTACGATTTTTAATCGTCGATTTACTTTTTATTTTTTTTTCACTTTTTTTTTTGTCGTTTTTTATTGGTAAAATCGCAGGAGGCTTCGGAATCGGGGAATGGCACACATATTTGGAATCAGCGGGTCATTTCCATGAAGAATATCATTCTGATTATCCGTTTCTCGACAAAAAGTTTTTTCGCCCAAAAAAATGAGAAGGGGTACCCCTTTCCTTTTTTTCAGAAATCTGAAAATTTCTGAAATATTCGGAACGTGGGAATGATCGTTATATTTGGAATCTGCGTGACCTACGCTTTCAGAATCTGCAAGCCAAATTGAAATGAAAAATTCCTACGATTTTTAATCGTCGATTTACTTTTTATTTTTTTTTCACTTTTTTTCTGTCGTTTTTTATTGGTAAAATCGCAGGAGGCTTCGGAATCGGGGAATGGCACACATATTTGGAATCAGCGGGTCATTTCCATGAAGAATATCATTCTGATTATCCGTTTCTCGACAAAAAGTTTTTTCGCCCAAAAAAATGAGAAGGGGTACCCCTTTCCTTTTTTTCAGAAATCTGAAAATTTCTGGAATATTCGGAACGTGGGAATGATCGTTATATTTGGAATCTGCGTGACCTACGCTTTCAGAATCTGCAAGCCAAATTGAAATAAAAAATTCCTACGATTTTTAATCGTCGATTTACTTTTTATTTTTTTTTCACTTTTTTTCTGTCGTTTTTTATTGGTAAAATCGCAGGAGGCTTCGGAATCGGGGAATGGCACACATATTTGGAATCAGCGGGTCATTTCCATGAAGAATATCATTCTGATTATCCGTTTCTCGACAAAAAGTTTTTTCGCCCAAAAAAATGAGAAGGGGTACCCCTTTCCTTTTTTTCAGAAATCTGAAAATTTCTGAAATATTCGGAACGTGGGAATGATCGTTATATTTGGAATCTGCGTGACCTACGCTTTCAGAATCTGCAAGCCAAATTGAAATGAAAAATTCCTACGATTTTTAATCGTCGATTTACTTTTTATTTTTTTTTTCACTTTCTTTTTTGTCGTTTTTTATTGGAAAAATCGCAGGAGGCTTCGGAATCGGGGAATGGCACACATATTTGGAATCAGCGGGTCATTTCCATGAAGAATATCATTCTGATTATCCGTTTTTCGACAAAAAGTTTTTTCGCCCAAAAAAATGAGAAGGGGTACCCCTTTCCTTTTTTTCAGAAATCTGAAAATTTCTGAAATATTCGGAACGTGGGAATGATCGTTATATTTGGAATCTGCGTGACCTACGCTTTCAGAATCTGCAAGCCAAATTGAAATGAAAAATTCCTACGATTTTTAATCGTCGATTTACTTTTTATTTTTTTTTTCACTTTCTTTTTTGTCGTTTTTTATTGGAAAAATCGCAGGAGGCTTCGGAATCGGGGAATGGCACACATATTTGGAATCAGCGGGTCATTTCCATGAAGAATATCATTCTGATTATCCGTATTTCGACAAAAAGTTTTTTCGCCCAAAAAAATGAGAAGGGGTACCCCTTTCCTTTTTTTCAGAAATCTGAAAATTTCTGAAATATTCGGAACGTGGGAATGATCGTTATATTTGGAATCTGCGTGACCTACGCTTTCAGAATCTGCAAGCCAAATTGAAATAAAAAATTCCTACGATTTTTAATCGTCGATTTACTTTTTATTTTTTTTTCACTTTTTTTTTTGTCGTTTTTTATTGGTAAAATCGCAGGAGGCTTCGGAATCGGGGAATGGCACACATATTTGGAATCAGCGGGTCATTTCCATGAAGAATATCATTCTGATTATCCGTTTCTCGACAAAAAGTTTTTTCGCCCAAAAAAATGAGAAGGGGTACCCCTTTCCTTTTTTTCAGAAATCTGAAAATTTCTGAAATATTCGGAACGTGGGAATGATCGTTATATTTGGAATCTGCGTGACCTACGCTTTCAGAATCTGCAAGCCAAATTGAAATGAAAAATTCCTACGATTTTTAATCGTCGATTTACTTTTTATTTTTTTTTCACTTTTTTTTTTGTCGTTTTTTATTGGTAAAATCGCAGGAGGCTTCGGAATCGGGGAATGGCACACATATTTGGAATCAGCGGGTCATTTCCATGAAGAATATCATTCTGATTATCCGTTTCTCGACATAAAGTTTTTTCGCCCAAAAAAATGAGAAGGGGTACCCCTTTCCTTTTTTTCAGAAATCTGAAAATTTCTGAAATATTCGGAACGTGGGAATGATCGTTATATTTGGAATCTGCGTGACCTACGCTTTCAGAATCTGCAAGCCAAATTGAAATAAAAAATTCCTACGATTTTTAATCGTCGATTTACTTTTTATTTTTTTTTCACTTTTTTTTTTGTCGTTTTTTATTGGTAAAATCGCAGGAGGCTTCGGAATCGGGGAATGGCACACATATTTGGAATCAGCGGGTCATTTCCATGAAGAATATCATTCTGATTATCCGTTTCTCGACAAAAAGTTTTTTCGCCCAAAAAAATGAGAAGGGGTACCCCTTTCCTTTTTTTCAGAAATCTGAAAATTTCTGAAATATTCGGAACGTGGGAATGATCGTTATATTTGGAATCTGCGTGACCTACGCTTTCAGAATCTGCAAGCCAAATTGAAATGAAAAATTCCTACGATTTTTAATCGTCGATTTACTTTTTATTTTTTTTTCACTTTTTTTCTGTCGTTTTTTATTGGTAAAATCGCAGGAGGCTTCGGAATCGGGGAATGGCACACATATTTGGAATCAGCGGGTCATTTCCATGAAGAATATCATTCTGATTATCCGTTTCTCGACAAAAAGTTTTTTCGCCCAAAAAAATGAGAAGGGGTACCCCTTTCCTTTTTTTCAGAAATCTGAAAATTTCTGGAATATTCGGAACGTGGGAATGATCGTTATATTTGGAATCTGCGTGACCTACGCTTTCAGAATCTGCAAGCCAAATTGAAATAAAAAATTCCTACGATTTTTAATCGTCGATTTACTTTTTATTTTTTTTTCACTTTTTTTCTGTCGTTTTTTATTGGTAAAATCGCAGGAGGCTTCGGAATCGGGGAATGGCACACATATTTGGAATCAGCGGGTCATTTCCATGAAGAATATCATTCTGATTATCCGTTTCTCGACAAAAAGTTTTTTCGCCCAAAAAAATGAGAAGGGGTACCCCTTTCCTTTTTTTCAGAAATCTGAAAATTTCTGAAATATTCGGAACGTGGGAACGATCGTTATATTTGGAATCTGCGTGACCTACGCTTTCAGAATCTGCAAGCCAAATTGAAATAAAAAATTCCTACGATTTTTAATCGTCGATTTACTTTTTATTTTTTTTTCACTTTTTTTCTGTCGTTTTTTATTGGTGAAATCGCAGGAGGCTTTGGAATCGGGGAATGGCACACATATTTGGAATCAGCGGGTCATTTCCATGAAGAATATCATTCTGATTATCCGTTTCTCGACAAAAAGTTTTTTCGCCCAAAAAAATGAGAAGGGGTACCCCTTTCCTTTTTTTCAGAAATCTGAAAATTTCTGAAATATTCGGAACGTGGGAATGATCGTTATATTTGGAATCTGCGTGACCTACGCTTTCAGAATCTGCAAGCCAAATTGAAATAAAAAATTCCTACGATTTTTAATCGTCGATTTACTTTTTATTTTTTTTTTCACTTTCTTTTTTGTCGTTTTTTATTGGAAAAATCGCAGGAGGCTTCGGAATCGGGGAATGGCACACATATTTGGAATCAGCGGGTCATTTCCATGAAGAATATCATTCTGATTATCCGTTTTTCGACAAAAAGTTTTTTCGCCCAAAAAAATGAGAAGGGGTACCCCTTTCCTTTTTTTCAGAAATCTGAAAATTTCTGAAATATTCGGAACGTGGGAATGATCGTTATATTTGGAATCTGCGTGACCTACGCTTTCAGAATCTGCAAGCCAAATTGAAATAAAAAATTCCTACGATTTTTAATCGTCGATTTACTTTTTATTTTTTTTTCACTTTTTTTCTGTCGTTTTTTATTGGTGAAATCGCAGGAGGCTTTGGAATCGGGGAATGGCACACATATTTGGAATCAGCGGGTCATTTCCATGAAGAATATCATTCTGATTATCCGTTTCTCGACAAAAAGTTTTTTCCCCCAAAAAAATGAGAAGGGGTACCCCTTTCCTTTTTTTCAGAAATCTGAAAATTTCTGAAATATTCGGAACGTGGGAATGATCGTTATATTTGGAATCTGCGTGACCTACGCTTTCAGAATCTGCAAGCCAAATTGAGATAAAAAATTCCTACGATTTTTAACCGTCGATTTACTTTTTATTTTTTTTTCACTTTTTTCTGTCGTTTTTTATTGGTGAAATCGCAGGAGGCTTCGGAATCGGGGAATGGCACACATATTTGGAATCAGCGGGTCATTTCCGTGAAGAATATCATTCTGATTATCCGTTTCTCGACAAAAAGTTTTTTCGCCCAAAAAAATGAGAAGGGGTACCCCTTTCCTTTTTTTCAGAAATCTGAAAATTTCTGAAATATTCGGAACGTGGGAATGATCGTTATATTTGGAATCTGCGTGACCTACGCTTTCAGAATCTGCAAGCCAAATTGAAATAAAAAATTCCTACGATTTTTAATCGTCGATTTACTTTTTATTTTTTTTTCACTTTTTTTCTGTCGTTTTTTATTGGTAAAATCGCAGGAGGCTTCGGAATCGGGGAATGGCACACATATTTGGAATCAGCGGGTCATTTCCATGAAGAATATCATTCTGATTATCCGTTTCTCGACAAAAAGTTTTTTCGCCCAAAAAAATGAGAAGGGGTACCCCTTTCCTTTTTTTCAGAAATCTGAAAATTTCTGAAATATTCGGAACGTGGGAATGATCGTTATATTTGGAATCTGCGTGACCTACGCTTTCAGAATCTGCAAGCCAAATTGAAATGAAAAATTCCTACGATTTTTAATCGTCGATTTACTTTTTATTTTTTTTTCACTTTTTTTCTGTCGTTTTTTATTGGTAAAATCGCAGGAGGCTTCGGAATCGGGGAATGGCACACATATTTGGAATCAGCGGGTCATTTCCATGAAGAATATCATTCTGATTATCCGTTTCTCGACAAAAAGTTTTTTCGCCCAAAAAAATGAGAAGGGGTATCCCTTTCCTTTTTTTCAGAAATCTGAAAATTTCTGAAATATTCGGAACGTGGGAATGATCGTTATATTTGGAATCTGCGTGACCTACGCTTTCAGAATCTGCAAGCCAAATTGAAATAAAAAATTCCTACGATTTTTAATCGTCGATTTACTTTTTATTTTTTTTTCACTTTTTTTCTGTCGTTTTTTATTGGTAAAATCGCAGGAGGCTTCGGAATCGGGGAATGGCACACATATTTGGAATCAGCGGGTCATTTCCATGAAGAATATCATTCTGATTATCCGTTTCTCGACACAAAGTTTTTTCGCCCAAAAAAATGAGAAGGGGTACCCCTTTCCTTTTTTTCAGAAATCTGAAAATTTCTGAAATATTCGGAACGTGGGAATGATCGTTATATTTGGAATCTGCGTGACCTACGCTTTCAGAATCTGCAAGCCAAATTGAAATGAAAAATTCCTACGATTTTTAATCGTCGATTTACTTTTTATTTTTTTTTCACTTTTTTTCTGTCGTTTTTTATTGGTAAAATCGCAGGAGGCTTCGGAATCGGGGAATGGCACACATATTTGGAATCAGCGGGTCATTTCCATGAAGAATATCATTCTGATTATCCGTTTCTCGACAAAAAGTTTTTTCGCCCAAAAAAATGAGAAGGGGTATCCCTTTCCTTTTTTTCAGAAATCTGAAAATTTCTGAAATATTCGGAACGTGGGAATGATCGTTATATTTGGAATCTGCGTGACCTACGCTTTCAGAATCTGCAAGCCAAATTGAAATAAAAAATTCCTACGATTTTTAATCGTCGATTTACTTTTTATTTTTTTTTCACTTTTTTTCTGTCGTTTTTTATTGGTAAAATCGCAGGAGGCTTCGGAATCGGGGAATGGCACACATATTTGGAATCAGCGGGTCATTTCCATGAAGAATATCATTCTGATTATCCGTTTCTCGACAAAAAGTTTTTTCGCCCAAAAAAATGAGAAGGGGTACCCCTTTCCTTTTTTTCAGAAATCTGAAAATTTCTGAAATATTCGGAACGTGGGAACGATCGTTATATTTGGAATCTGCGTGACCTACGCTTTCAGAATCTGCAAGCCAAATTGAAATAAAAAATTCCTACGATTTTTAATCGTCGATTTACTTTTTATTTTTTTTTCACTTTTTTTCTGTCGTTTTTTATTGGTGAAATCGCAGGAGGCTTTGGAATCGGGGAATGGCACACATATTTGGAATCAGCGGGTCATTTCCATGAAGAATATCATTCTGATTATCCGTTTCTCGACAAAAAGTTTTTTCGCCCAAAAAAATGAGAAGGGGTACCCCTTTCCTTTTTTTCAGAAATCTGAAAATTTCTGAAATATTCGGAACGTGGGAATGATCGTTATATTTGGAATCTGCGTGACCTACGCTTTCAGAATCTGCAAGCCAAATTGAAATAAAAAATTCCTACGATTTTTAATCGTCGATTTACTTTTTATTTTTTTTTCACTTTTTTTCTGTCGTTTTTTATTGGTAAAATCGCAGGAGGCTTCGGAATCGGGGAATGGCACACATATTTGGAATCAGCGGGTCATTTCCATGAAGAATATCATTCTGATTATCCGTTTCTCGACAAAAAGTTTTTTCGCCCAAAAAAATGAGAAGGGGTACCCCTTTCCTTTTTTTCAGAAATCTGAAAATTTCTGAAATATTCGGAACGTGGGAACGATCGTTATATTTGGAATCTGCGTGACCTACGCTTTCAGAATCTGCAAGCCAAATTGAAATAAAAAATTCCTACGATTTTTAATCGTCGATTTACTTTTTATTTTTTTTTCACTTTTTTTCTGTCGTTTTTTATTGGTGAAATCGCAGGAGGCTTTGGAATCGGGGAATGGCACACATATTTGGAATCAGCGGGTCATTTCCATGAAGAATATCATTCTGATTATCCGTTTCTCGACAAAAAGTTTTTTCGCCCAAAAAAATGAGAAGGGGTACCCCTTTCCTTTTTTTCAGAAATCTGAAAATTTCTGAAATATTCGGAACGTGGGAATGATCGTTATATTTGGAATCTGCGTGACCTACGCTTTCAGAATCTGCAAGCCAAATTGAAATAAAAAATTCCTACGATTTTTAATCGTCGATTTACTTTTTATTTTTTTTTCACTTTCTTTTTTGTCGTTTTTTATTTTAAAAATCGCAGGAGGCTTCGGAATCGGGGAATGGCACACATATTTGGAATCAGCGGGTCATTTCCATGAAGAATATCATTCTGATTATCCGTTTCTCGACAAAAAGTTTTTTCCCCCAAAAAAATGAGAAGGGGTACCCCTTTCCTTTTTTTCAGAAATCTGAAAATTTCTGAAATATTCGGAACGTGGGAATGATCGTTATATTTGGAATCTGCGTGACCTACGCTTTCAGAATCTGCAAGCCAAATTGAAATAAAAAATTCCTACGATTTTTAACCGTCGATTTACTTTTTATTTTTTTTTCACTTTTTTCTGTCGTTTTTTATTGGTGAAATCGCAGGAGGCTTCGGAATCGGGGAATGGCACACATATTTGGAATCAGCGGGTCATTTCCATGAAGAATATCATTCTGATTATCCGTTTCTCGACAAAAAGTTTTTTCGCCCAAAAAAATGAGAAGGGGTACCCCTTTGCTTTTTTTCAGAAATCTGAAAATTTCTGAAATATTCGGAACGTGGGAATGATCGTTATATTTGGAATCTGCGTGACCTACGCTTTCAGAATCTGCAAGCCAAATTGAAATAAAAAATTCCTACGATTTTTAATCGTCGATTTACTTTTTATTTTTTTTTCACTTTTTTTTTGTCGTTTTTTATTGGTAAAATCGCAGGAGGCTTCGGAATCGGGGAATGGCACACATATTTGGAATCAGCGGGTCATTTCCATGAAGAATATCATTCTGATTATCCGTTTCTCGACAAAAAGTTTTTTCGCCCAAAAAAATGAGAAGGGGTACCCCTTTCCTTTTTTTCAGAAATCTGAAAATTTCTGAAATATTCGGAACGTGGGAATGATCGTTATATTTGGAATCTGCGTGACCTACGCTTTCAGAATCTGCAAGCCAAATTGAAATAAAAAATTCCTACGATTTTTAATCGTCGATTTACTTTTTATTTTTTTTTCACTTTTTTTTTATCGTTTTTTATTGGTAAAATCGCAGGAGGCTTCGGAATCGGGGAATGGCACACATATTTGGAATCAGCGGGTCATTTCCATGAAGAATATCATTCTGATTATCCGTTTCTCGACAAAAAGTTTTTTCGCCCAAAAAAATGAGAAGGGGTACCCCTTTCCTTTTTTTCAGAAATCTGAAAATTTCTGAAATATTCGGAACGTGGGAATGATCGTTATATTTGGAATCTGCGTGACCTACGCTTTCAGAATCTGCAAGCCAAATTGAAATAAAAAATTCCTACGATTTTTAATCGTCGATTTACTTTTTATTTTTTTTTCACTTTTTTTCTGTCGTTTTTTATTGGTGAAATCGCAGGAGGCTTTGGAATCGGGGAATGGCACACATATTTGGAATCAGCGGGTCATTTTCATGAAGAATATCATTCTGATTATCCGTTTCTCGACAAAAAGTTTTTTCGCCCAAAAAAATGAGAAGGGGTACCCCTTTCCTTTTTTTCAGAAATCTGAAAATTTCTGAAATATTCGGAACGTGGGAATGATCGTTATATTTGGAATCTGCGTGACCTACGCTTTCAGAATCTGCAAGCCAAATTGAAATAAAAAATTCCTACGATTTTTAATCGTCGATTTACTTTTTATTTTTTTTTCACTTTCTTTTTTGTCGTTTTTTATTGGAAAAATCGCAGGAGGCTTCGGAATCGGGGAATGGCACACATATTTGGAATCAGCGGGTCATTTCCATGAAGAATATCATTCTGATTATCCGTTTTTCGACAAAAAGTTTTTTCGCCCAAAAAAATGAGAAGGGGTACCCCTTTCCTTTTTTTCAGAAATCTGAAAATTTCTGAAATATTCGGAACGTGGGAATGATCGTTATATTTGGAATCTGCGTGACCTACGCTTTCAGAATCTGCAAGCCAAATTGAAATAAAAAATTCCTACGATTTTTAATCGTCGATTTACTTTTTATTTTTTTTTCACTTTCTTTTTTGTCGTTTTTTATTGGTAAAATCGCAGGAGGCTTCGGAATCGGGGAATGGCACACATATTTGGAATCAGCGGGTCATTTCCATGAAGAATATCATTCTGATTATCCGTTTCTCGACAAAAAGTTTTTTCGCCCAAAAAAATGAGAAGGGGTACCCCTTTCCTTTTTTTCAGAAATCTGAAAATTTCTGAAATATTCGGAACGTGGGAATGATCGTTATATTTGGAATCTGCGTGACCTACGCTTTCAGAATCTGCAAGCCAAATTGAAATAAAAAATTCCTACGATTTTTAATCGTCGATTTACTTTTTATTTTTTTTTCACTTTTTTTCTGTCGTTTTTTATTGGTGAAATCGCAGGAGGCTTTGGAATCGGGGAATGGCACACATATTTGGAATCAGCGGGTCATTTTCATGAAGAATATCATTCTGATTATCCGTTTCTCGACAAAAAGTTTTTTCGCCCAAAAAAATGAGAAGGGGTACCCCTTTCCTTTTTTTCAGAAATCTGAAAATTTCTGAAATATTCGGAACGTGGGAATGATCGTTATATTTGGAATCTGCGTGACCTACGCTTTCAGAATCTGCAAGCCAAATTGAAATAAAAAATTCCTACGATTTTTAATCGTCGATTTACTTTTTATTTTTTTTTCACTTTCTTTTTTGTCGTTTTTCATTGGAAAAATCGCAGGAGGCTTCGGAATCGGGGAATGGCACACATATTTGGAATCAGCGGGTCATTTCCATGAAGAATATCATTCTGATTATCCGTTTTTCGACAAAAAGTTTTTTCGCCCAAAAAAATGAGAAGGGGTACCCCTTTCCTTTTTTTCAGAAATCTGAAAATTTCTGAAATATTCGGAACGTGGGAATGATCGTTATATTTGGAATCTGCGTGACCTACGCTTTCAGAATCTGCAAGCCAAATTGAAATAAAAAATTCCTACGATTTTTAATCGTCGATTTACTTTTTATTTTTTTTTCACTTTCTTTTTTGTCGTTTTTTATTGGAAAAATCGCAGGAGGCTTCGGAATCGGGGAATGGCACACATATTTGGAATCAGCGGGTCATTTCCATGAAGAATATCATTCTGATTATCCGTTTCTCGACAAAAAGTTTTTTCGCCCAAAAAAATGAGAAGGGGTACCCCTTTCCTTTTTGTCAGAAATCTGAAAATTTCTGAAATATTCGGAACGTGGGAATGATCGTTATATCTGGAATCTGCGTGATCTACGCTTTCAGAATCTGCAAGCCAAATTGAAATAAAAAATTCCTACGATTTTTAATCGTCGATTTACTTTTTATTTTTTTTTCACTGTTTTTTGTCGTTTTTTATTGGTAAAATCGCAGGAGGCTTCGGAATCGGGGAATGGCACACATATTTGGAATCAGCGGGTCATTTCCATGAAGAATATCATTCTGATTATCCGTTTCTCGACAAAAAGTTTTTTCGCCCAAAAAAATGAGAAGGGGTACCCCTTTCCTTTTTTTCAGAAATCTGAAAATTTCTGAAATATTCGGAACGTGGGAATGATCGTTATATTTGGAATCTGCGTGACCTACGCTTTCAGAATCTGCAAGCCAAATTGAAATAAAAAATTTCTACGATTTTTAATCGTCGATTTACTTTTTATTTTTTTTTCACTTTTTTTCTGTCGTTTTTTATTGGTAAAATCGCAGGAGGCTTCGGAATCGGGGAATGGCACACATATTTGGAATCAGCGGGTCATTTCCATGAAGAATATCATTCTGATTATCCGTTTCTCGACAAAAAGTTTTTTCGCCCAAAAAAATGAGAAGGGGTACCCCTTTCCTTTTTTTCAGAAATCTGAAAATTTCTGAAATATTCGGAACGTGGGAATGATCGTTATATTTGGAATCTGCGTGACCTACGCTTTCAGAATCTGCAAGCCAAATTGAAATAAAAAATTTCTACGATTTTTAATCGTCGATTTACTTTTTATTTTTTTTTCACTTTTTTTCTGTCGTTTTTTATTGGTAAAATCGCAGGAGGCTTCGGAATCGGGGAATGGCACACATATTTGGAATCGGCGGGTCATTTCCATGAAGAATATCATTCTGATTATCCGTTTCTCGACAAAAAGTTTTTTCGCCCAAAAAAATGAGAAGGGGTACCCCTTTCCTTTTTTTCAGAAATCTGAAAATTTCTGAAATATTCGGAACGTGGGAATGATCATTATATTTGGAATCTGCGTGACCTACGCTTTCAGAATCTGCAAGCCAAATTGAAATAAAAAATTCCTACGATTTTTAATCGTCGATTTACTTTTTATTTTTTTTTCACTTTTTTTTTTGTCGTTTTTTATTGGTCAAATCGCAGGAGGCTTCGGAATCGGGGAATGGCACACATATTTGGAATCAGCGGGTCATTTCCATGAAGAATATCATTCTGATTATCCGTTTCTCGACAAAAAGTTTTTTCGCCCAAAAAAATGAGAAGGGGTACCCCTTTCCTTTTTGTCAGAAATCTGAAAATTTCTGAAATATTCGGAACGTGGGAATGATCGTTATATCTGGAATCTGCGTGATCTACGCTTTCAGAATCTGCAAGCCAAATTGAAATAAAAAATTCCTACGATTTTTAATCGTCGATTTACTTTTTATTTTTTTTTCACTTTTTTTTTTGTCGTTTTTTATTGGTCAAATCGCAGGAGGCTTCGGAATCGGGGAATGGCACACATATTTGGAATCAGCGGGTCATTTCCATGAAGAATATCATTCTGATTATCCGTTTCTCGACAAAAAGTTTTTTCGCCCAAAAAAATGAGAAGGGGTACCCCTTTCCTTTTTGTCAGAAATCTGAAAATTTCTGAAATATTCGGAACGTGGGAATGATCGTTATATCTGGAATCTGCGTGATCTACGCTTTCAGAATCTGCAAGCCAAATTGAAATAAAAAATTCCTACGATTTTTAATCGTCGATTTACTTTTTATTTTTTTTTCACTTTTTTTTTTGTCGTTTTTTATTGGTAAAATCGCAGGAGGCTTCGGAATCGGGGAATGGCACACATATTTGGAATCAGCGGGTCATTTCCATGAAGAATATCATTCTGATTATCCGTTTCTTGACAAAAAGTTTTTTCGCCCAAAAAAATGAGAAGGGGTACTCCTTTCCTTTTTTTCAGAAATCTGAAAATTTCTGAAATATTCGGAACGTGGGAATGATCGTTATATTTGGAATCTGCGTGACCTACGCTTTCAGAATCTGCAAGCCAAATTGAAATAAAAAATTCCTACGATTTTTAATCGTCGATTTACTTTTTATTTTTTTTTCACTTTTTTTTTATCGTTTTTTATTGGTAAAATCGCAGGAGGCTTCGGAATCGGGGAATGGCACACATATTTGGAATCAGCGGGTCATTTCCATGAAGAATATCATTCTGATTATCCGTTTCTCGACAAAAAGTTTTTTCGCCCAAAAAAATGAGAAGGGGTACCCCTTTCCTTTTTTTCAGAAATCTGAAAATTTCTGAAATATTCGGAACGTGGGAATGATCGTTATATTTGGAATCTGCGTGACCTACGCTTTCAGAATCTGCAAGCCAAATTGAAATAAAAAATTCCTACGATTTTTAATCGTCGATTTACTTTTTATTTTTTTTTCACTTTTTTTCTGTCGTTTTTTATTGGTGAAATCGCAGGAGGCTTTGGAATCGGGGAATGGCACACATATTTGGAATCAGCGGGTCATTTTCATGAAGAATATCATTCTGATTATCCGTTTCTCGACAAAAAGTTTTTTCGCCCAAAAAAATGAGAAGGGGTACCCCTTTCCTTTTTTTCAGAAATCTGAAAATTTCTGAAATATTCGGAACGTGGGAATGATCGTTATATTTGGAATCTGCGTGACCTACGCTTTCAGAATCTGCAAGCCAAATTGAAATAAAAAATTCCTACGATTTTTAATCGTCGATTTACTTTTTATTTTTTTTTCACTTTCTTTTTTGTCGTTTTTTATTGGAAAAATCGCAGGAGGCTTCGGAATCGGGGAATGGCACACATATTTGGAATCAGCGGGTCATTTCCATGAAGAATATCATTCTGATTATCCGTTTTTCGACAAAAAGTTTTTTCGCCCAAAAAAATGAGAAGGGGTACCCCTTTCCTTTTTTTCAGAAATCTGAAAATTTCTGAAATATTCGGAACGTGGGAATGATCGTTATATTTGGAATCTGCGTGACCTACGCTTTCAGAATCTGCAAGCCAAATTGAAATAAAAAATTCCTACGATTTTTAATCGTCGATTTACTTTTTATTTTTTTTTCACTTTCTTTTTTGTCGTTTTTTATTGGTAAAATCGCAGGAGGCTTCGGAATCGGGGAATGGCACACATATTTGGAATCAGCGGGTCATTTCCATGAAGAATATCATTCTGATTATCCGTTTCTCGACAAAAAGTTTTTTCGCCCAAAAAAATGAGAAGGGGTACCCCTTTCCTTTTTTTCAGAAATCTGAAAATTTCTGAAATATTCGGAACGTGGGAATGATCGTTATATTTGGAATCTGCGTGACCTACGCTTTCAGAATCTGCAAGCCAAATTGAAATAAAAAATTCCTACGATTTTTAATCGTCGATTTACTTTTTATTTTTTTTTCACTTTTTTTCTGTCGTTTTTTATTGGTGAAATCGCAGGAGGCTTTGGAATCGGGGAATGGCACACATATTTGGAATCAGCGGGTCATTTTCATGAAGAATATCATTCTGATTATCCGTTTCTCGACAAAAAGTTTTTTCGCCCAAAAAAATGAGAAGGGGTACCCCTTTCCTTTTTTTCAGAAATCTGAAAATTTCTGAAATATTCGGAACGTGGGAATGATCGTTATATTTGGAATCTGCGTGACCTACGCTTTCAGAATCTGCAAGCCAAATTGAAATAAAAAATTCCTACGATTTTTAATCGTCGATTTACTTTTTATTTTTTTTTCACTTTCTTTTTTGTCGTTTTTCATTGGAAAAATCGCAGGAGGCTTCGGAATCGGGGAATGGCACACATATTTGGAATCAGCGGGTCATTTCCATGAAGAATATCATTCTGATTATCCGTTTTTCGACAAAAAGTTTTTTCGCCCAAAAAAATGAGAAGGGGTACCCCTTTCCTTTTTTTCAGAAATCTGAAAATTTCTGAAATATTCGGAACGTGGGAATGATCGTTATATTTGGAATCTGCGTGACCTACGCTTTCAGAATCTGCAAGCCAAATTGAAATAAAAAATTCCTACGATTTTTAATCGTCGATTTACTTTTTATTTTTTTTTCACTTTCTTTTTTGTCGTTTTTTATTGGAAAAATCGCAGGAGGCTTCGGAATCGGGGAATGGCACACATATTTGGAATCAGCGGGTCATTTCCATGAAGAATATCATTCTGATTATCCGTTTCTCGACAAAAAGTTTTTTCGCCCAAAAAAATGAGAAGGGGTACCCCTTTCCTTTTTGTCAGAAATCTGAAAATT
Source organism: Ametastegia equiseti (assembly GCA_963989295.1). NCBI lineage: Eukaryota > Metazoa > Arthropoda > Insecta > Hymenoptera > Tenthredinidae > Ametastegia > Ametastegia equiseti. The sequence continues at coordinate 5,115,330 of OZ022402.1, forward strand.
TCTGAAATATTCGGAACGTGGGAATGATCGTTATATCTGGAATCTGCGTGATCTACGCTTTCAGAATCTGCAAGCCAAATTGAAATAAAAAATTCCTACGATTTTTAATCGTCGATTTACTTTTTATTTTTTTTTCACTGTTTTTTGTCGTTTTTTATTGGTAAAATCGCAGGAGGCTTCGGAATCGGGGAATGGCACACATATTTGGAATCAGCGGGTCATTTCCATGAAGAATATCATTCTGATTATCCGTTTCTCGACAAAAAGTTTTTTCGCCCAAAAAAATGAGAAGGGGTACCCCTTTCCTTTTTTTCAGAAATCTGAAAATTTCTGAAATATTCGGAACGTGGGAATGATCGTTATATTTGGAATCTGCGTGACCTACGCTTTCAGAATCTGCAAGCCAAATTGAAATAAAAAATTTCTACGATTTTTAATCGTCGATTTACTTTTTATTTTTTTTTCACTTTTTTTCTGTCGTTTTTTATTGGTAAAATCGCAGGAGGCTTCGGAATCGGGGAATGGCACACATATTTGGAATCAGCGGGTCATTTCCATGAAGAATATCATTCTGATTATCCGTTTCTCGACAAAAAGTTTTTTCGCCCAAAAAAATGAGAAGGGGTACCCCTTTCCTTTTTTTCAGAAATCTGAAAATTTCTGAAATATTCGGAACGTGGGAATGATCGTTATATTTGGAATCTGCGTGACCTACGCTTTCAGAATCTGCAAGCCAAATTGAAATAAAAAATTTCTACGATTTTTAATCGTCGATTTACTTTTTATTTTTTTTTCACTTTTTTTCTGTCGTTTTTTATTGGTAAAATCGCAGGAGGCTTCGGAATCGGGGAATGGCACACATATTTGGAATCGGCGGGTCATTTCCATGAAGAATATCATTCTGATTATCCGTTTCTCGACAAAAAGTTTTTTCGCCCAAAAAAATGAGAAGGGGTACCCCTTTCCTTTTTTTCAGAAATCTGAAAATTTCTGAAATATTCGGAACGTGGGAATGATCATTATATTTGGAATCTGCGTGACCTACGCTTTCAGAATCTGCAAGCCAAATTGAAATAAAAAATTCCTACGATTTTTAATCGTCGATTTACTTTTTATTTTTTTTTCACTTTTTTTTTTGTCGTTTTTTATTGGTCAAATCGCAGGAGGCTTCGGAATCGGGGAATGGCACACATATTTGGAATCAGCGGGTCATTTCCATGAAGAATATCATTCTGATTATCCGTTTCTCGACAAAAAGTTTTTTCGCCCAAAAAAATGAGAAGGGGTACCCCTTTCCTTTTTGTCAGAAATCTGAAAATTTCTGAAATATTCGGAACGTGGGAATGATCGTTATATCTGGAATCTGCGTGATCTACGCTTTCAGAATCTGCAAGCCAAATTGAAATAAAAAATTCCTACGATTTTTAATCGTCGATTTACTTTTTATTTTTTTTTCACTTTTTTTTTTGTCGTTTTTTATTGGTAAAATCGCAGGAGGCTTCGGAATCGGGGAATGGCACACATATTTGGAATCAGCGGGTCATTTCCATGAAGAATATCATTCTGATTATCCGTTTCTTGACAAAAAGTTTTTTCGCCCAAAAAAATGAGAAGGGGTACTCCTTTCCTTTTTTTCAGAAATCTGAAAATTTCTGAAATATTCGGAACGTGGGAATGATCGTTATATTTGGAATCTGCGTGACCTACGCTTTCAGAATCTGCAAGCCAAATTGAAATAAAAAATTTCTACGATTTTTAATCGTCGATTTACTTTCTATTTTTTTTTCACTTTTTTTCTGTCGTTTTTTATTGGTAAAATCGCAGGAGGCTTCGGAATCGGGGAATGGCACACATATTTGGAATCAGCGGGTCATTTCCATGAAGAATATCATTCTGATTATCCGTTTCTCGACAAAAAGTTTTTTCGCCCAAAAAAATGAGAAGGGGTACCCCTTTCCTTTTTTTCAGAAATCTGAAAATTTCTGAAATATTCGGAACGTGGGAATGATCATTATATTTGGAATCTGCGTGACCTACGCTTTCAGAATCTGCAAGCCAAATTGAAATAAAAAATTCCTACGATTTTTAATCGTCGATTTACTTTTTATTTTTTTTTCACTTTTTTTTTTGTCGTTTTTTATTGGTCAAATCGCAGGAGGCTTCGGAATCGGGGAATGGCACACATATTCGGAATCAGCGGGTCATTTCCATGAAGAATATCATTCTGATTATCCGTTTCTCGACAAAAAGTTTTTTCGCCCAAAAAAATGAGAAGGGGTACCCCTTTCCTTTTTTTCAGAAATCTGAAGATTTCTGAAATATTCGGAACGTGGGAATGATCGTTATATTTGGAATCTGCGTGACCTACGCTTTCAGAATCTGCAAGCCAAATTGAAATAAAAAATTCCTACGATTTTTAATCGTCGATTTACTTTTTATTTTTTTTTCACTTTTTTTTTTGTCGTTTTTTATTGGTAAAATCGCAGGAGGCTTCGGAATCGGGGAATGGCACACATATTTGGAATCAGCGGGTCATTTCCATGAAGAATATCATTCTGATTATCCGTTTCTCGACAAAAAGTTTTTTCGCCCAAAAAAATGAGAAGGGGTACCCCTTTCCTTTTTTTCAGAAATCTGAAAATTTCTGAAATATTCGGAACGTGGGAATGATCGTTATATTTGGAATCTGCGTGACCTACGCTTTCAGAATCTGCAAGCCAAATTGAAATAAAAAATTCCTACGATTTTTAATCGTCGATTTACATTTTATTTTTTTTTCACTTTTTTTCTGTCGTTTTTTATTGGTAAAATCGCAGGAGGCTTCGGAATCGGGGAATGGCACACATATTTGGAATCAGCGGGTCATTTCCATGAAGAATATCATTCTGATTATCCGTTTCTCGACAAAAAGTTTTTTCGCCCAAAAAAATGAGAAGGGGTACCCCTTTCCTTTTTTTCAGAAATCTGAAAATTTCTGAAATATTCGGAACGTGGGAATGATCGTTATATTTGGAATCTGCGTGACCTACGCTTTCAGAATCTGCAAGCCAAATTGAAATGAAAAATTCCTACGATTTTTAATCGTCGATTTACTTTTTATTTTTTTTTTACTTTTTTTTTTGTCGTTTTTTATTGGTAAAATCGCAGGAGGCTTCGGAATCGGGGAATGGCACACATATTTGGAATCAGCGGGTCATTTCCATGAAGAATATCATTCTGATTATCCGTTTCTCGACATAAAGTTTTTTCGCCCAAAAAAATGAGAAGGGGTACCCCTTTCCTTTTTTTCAGAAATCTGAAAATTTCTGAAATATTCGGAACGTGGGAATGATCGTTATATTTGGAATCTGCGTGACCTACGCTTTCAGAATCTGCAAGCCAAATTGAAATAAAAAATTCCTACGATTTTTAATCGTCGATTTACTTTTTATTTTTTTTTCACTTTTTTTTTTTGTCGTTTTTTATTGGTAAAATCGCAGGAGGCTTCGGAATCGGGGAATGGCACACATATTTGGAATCAGCGGGTCATTTCCATGAAGAATATCATTCTGATTATCCGTTTCTCGACAAAAAGTTTTTTCGCCCAAAAAAATGAGAAGGGGTACCCCTTTCCTTTTTTTCAGAAATCTGAAAATTTCTGAAATATTCGGAACGTGGGAATGATCGTCATATTTGGAATCTGCGTGACCTACGCTTTCAGAATCTGCAAGCCAAATTGAAATAAAAAATTCCTACGATTTTTAATCGTCGATTTACTTTTTATTTTTTTTTCACTTTTTTTCTGTCGTTTTTTATTGGTAAAATCGCAGGAGGCTTCGGAATCGGGGAATGGCACACATATTTGGAATCAGCGGGTCATTTCCATGAAGAATATCATTCTGATTATCCGTTTCTCGACAAAAAGTTTTTTCGCCCTTTCCTTTTTTTCAGAAATCTGAAAATTTCTGAAATATTCGGAACGTGGGAATGATCGTTATATTTGGAATCTGCGTGACCTACGCTTTCAGAATCTGCAAGCCAAATTGAAATAAAAAATTCCTACGATTTTTAATCGTCGATTTACTTTTTATTTTTTTTTCACTTTTTCTCTGTCGTTTTTTATTGGTAAAATCGCAGGAGGCTTCGGAATCGGGGAATGGCACACATATTTGGAATCAGCGGGTCATTTCCATGAAGAATATCATTCTGATTATCCGTTTCTGGACAAAAAGTTTTTTCGCCCAAAAAAATGAGAAGGGGTACCCCTTTCCTTTTTTTCGGAAATCTGAAAATTTCTGAAATATTCGGAACGTGGGAATAATCGTTATATTTGGAATCTGCGTGACCTACGCTTTCAGAATCTGCAAGCCAAATTGAAATAAAAAATTCCTACGATTTTTAATCGTCGATTTACTTTTTATTTTTTTTTCACTTTTTTTTTTGTCGTTTTTTATTGGTAAAATCGCAGGAGGCTTCGGAATCGGGGAATGGCACACATATTTGGAATCAGCGGGTCATTTCCATGAAGAATATCATTCTGATTATCCGTTTCTCGACAAAAAGTTTTTTCGCCCAAAAAAATGAGAAGGGGTACCCCTTTCCTTTTTTTCAGAAATCTGAAAATTTCTGAAATATTCGGAACGTGGGAATGATCGTTATATTTGGAATCTGCGTGACCTACGCTCTCAGAATCTGCAAGCCAAATTGAAATAAAAAATTCCTACGATTTTTAATCGTCGATTTACTTTTTATTTTTTTTTCACTTTCTTTTTTGTCGTTTTTTATTGGAAAAATCGCAGGAGGCTTCGGAATCGGGGAATGGCACACATATTTGGAATCAGCGGGTCATTTCCATGAAGAATATCATTCTGATTATCCGTTTTTCGACAAAAAGTTTTTTCGCCCAAAAAAATGAGAAGGGGTACCCCTTTCCTTTTTTTCAGAAATCTGAAAATTTCTGAAATATTCGGAACGTGGCAATGATCGTTATATTTGGAATCTGCGTGACCTACGCTTTCAGAATCTGCAAGCCAAATTGAAATAAAAAATTCCTACGATTTTTAATCGTCGATTTACTTTTTATTTTTTTTTCACTTTTTTTTTGTCGTTTTTTATTGGTAAAATCGCAGGAGGCTTCGGAATCGGGGAATGGCACACATATTTGGAATCAGCGGGTCATTTCCATGAAGAATATCATTCTGATTATCCGTTTCTCGACAAAAAGTTTTTTCGCCCAAAAAAATGAGAAGGGGTACCCCTTTCCTTTTTTTCAGAAATCTGAAAATTTCTGAAATATTCGGAACGTGGGAATGATCGTTATATTTGGAATCTGCGTGACCTACGCTTTCAGAATCTGCAAGCCAAATTGAAATAAAAAATTCCTACGATTTTTAATCGTCGATTTACTTTTTATTTTTTTTTCACTTTTTTTTTGTCGTTTTTTATTGGTAAAATCGCAGGAGGCTTCGGAATCGGGGAATGGCACACATATTTGGAATCAGCGGGTCATTTCCATGAAGAATATCATTCTGATTATCCGTTTCTCGACAAAAAGTTTTTTCGCCCAAAAAAATGAGAAGGGGTACCCCTTTCCTTTTTTTCAGAAATCTGAAAATTTCTGAAATATTCGGAACGTGGGAATGATCGTTATATTTGGAATCTGCGTGACCTACGCTTTCAGAATCTGCAAGCCAAATTGAAATAAAAAATTCATACGATTTTTAATCGTCGATTTACTTTTTATTTTTTTTTCACTTTTTTTCTGTCGTTTTTTATTGGTAAAATCGCAGGAGGCTTCGGAATCGGGGAATGGCACACATATTTGGAATCAGCGGGTCATTTCCATGAAGAATATCATTCTGATTATCCGTTTCTCGACAAAAAGTTTTTTCGCCCAAAAAAATGAGAAGGGGTACCCCTTTCCTTTTTTTCAGAAATCTGAAAATTTCTGAAATATTCGGAACGTGGGAATGATCGTTATATTTGGAATCTGCGTGACCTACGCTTTCAGAATCTGCAAGCCAAATTGAAATAAAAAATTCCTACGATTTTTAATCGTCGATTTACTTTTTATTTTTTTTTCACTTTTTTTCTGTCGTTTTTTATTGGTAAAATCGCAGGAGGCTTCGGAATCGGGGAATGGCACACATATTTGGAATCAGCGGGTCATTTCCATGAAGAATATCATTCTGATTATCCGTTTCTCGACAAAAAGTTTTTTCGCCCAAGAAAATGAGAAGGGGTACCCCTTTCCTTTTTTTCAGAAATCTGAAAATTTCTGAAATATTCGGAACGTGGGAATGATCGTTATATTTGGAATCTGCGTGACCTACGCTTTCAGAATCTGCAAGCCAAATTGAAATGAAAAATTCCTACGATTTTTAATCGTCGATTTACTTTTTATTTTTTTTTCACTTTTTTTCTGTCGTTTTTTATTGGTAAAATCGCAGGAGGCTTCGGAATCGGGGAATGGCACACATATTTGGAATCAGCGGGTCATTTCCATGAAGAATATCATTCTGATTATCCGTTTCTCGACAAAAAGTTTTTTCGCCCAAAAAAATGAGAAGGGGTACCCCTTTCCTTTTTTTCAGAAATCTGAAAATTTCTGAAATATTCGGAACGTGGGAAGGATCGTTATATTTGGAATCTGCGTGACCTACGCTTTCAGAATCTGCAAGCCAAATTGAAATAAAAAATTCCTACGATTTTTAATCGTCGATTTACTTTTTATTTTTTTTTCACTTTTTTTCTGTCGTTTTTTATTGGTAAAATCGCAGGAGGCTTCGGAATCGGGGAATGGCACACATATTTGGAATCAGCGGGTCATTTCCATGAAGAATATCATTCTGATTATCCGTTTCTCGACAAAAAGTTTTTTCGCCCAAAAAAATGAGAAGGGTACCCCTTTCCTTTTTTTCAGAAATCTGAAAATTTCTGAAATATTCGGAACGTGGGAACGATCGTTATATTTGGAATCTGCGTGACCTACGCTTTCAGAATCTGCAAGCCAAATTGAAATAAAAAATTCCTACGATTTTTAATCGTCGATTTACTTTTTATTTTTTTTTCACTTTTTTTCTGTCGTTTTTTATTGGTGAAATCGCAGGAGGCTTTGGAATCGGGGAATGGCACACATATTTGGAATCAGCGGGTCATTTCCATGAAGAATATCATTCTGATTATCCGTTTCTCGACAAAAAGTTTTTTCGCCCAAAAAAATGAGAAGGGGTACCCCTTTCCTTTTTTTCAGAAATCTGAAAATTTCTGAAATATTCGGAACGTGGGAATGATCGTTATATTTGGAATCTGCGTGACCTACGCTCTCAGAATCTGCAAGCCAAATTGAAATAAAAAATTCCTACGATTTTTAATCGTCGATTTACTTTTTATTTTTTTTTCACTTTCTTTTTTGTCGTTTTTTATTGGAAAAATCGCAGGAGGCTTCGGAATCGGGGAATGGCACACATATTTGGAATCAGCGGGTCATTTCCATGAAGAATATCATTCTGATTATCCGTTTTTCGACAAAAAGTTTTTTCGCCCAAAAAAATGAGAAGGGGTACCCCTTTCCTTTTTTTCAGAAATCTGAAAATTTCTGAAATATTCGGAACGTGGGAATGATCGTTATATTTGGAATCTGCGTGACCTACGCTTTCAGAATCTGCAAGCCAAATTGAAATAAAAAATTCCTACGATTTTTAATCGTCGATTTACTTTTTATTTTTTTTTCACTTTCTTTTTTGTCGTTTTTTATTTTAAAAATCGCAGGAGGCTTCGGAATCGGGGAATGGCACACATATTTGGAATCAGCGGGTCATTTCCATGAAGAATATCATTCTGATTATCCGTTTCTCGACAAAAAGTTTTTTCCCCCAAAAAAATGAGAAGGGGTACCCCTTTGCTTTTTTTCAGAAATCTGAAAATTTCTGAAATATTCGGAACGTGGGAATGATCGTTATATTTGGAATCTGCGTGACCTACGCTTTCAGAATCTGCAAGCCAAATTGAAATAAAAAATTCCTACGATTTTTAATCGTCGATTTACTTTTTATTTTTTTTTCACTTTTTTTTTATCGTTTTTTATTGGTAAAATCGCAGGAGGCTTCGGAATCGGGGAATGGCACACATATTTGGAATCAGCGGGTCATTTCCATGAAGAATATCATTCTGATTATCCGTTTCTCGACAAAAAGTTTTTTCGCCCAAAAAAATGAGAAGGGGTACCCCTTTCCTTTTTTTCAGAAATCTGAAAATTTCTGAAATATTCGGAACGTGGGAATGATCGTTATATTTGGAATCTGCGTGACCTACGCTTTCAGAATCTGCAAGCCAAATTGAAATAAAAAATTCCTACGATTTTTAATCGTCGATTTACTTTTTATTTTTTTTTCACTTTTTTTTTGTCGTTTTTTATTGGTAAAATCGCAGGAGGCTTCGGAATCGGGGAATGGCACACATATTTGGAATCAGCGGGTCATTTCCATGAAGAATATCATTCTGATTATCCGTTTCTCGACAAAAAGTTTTTTCGCCCAAAAAAATGAGAAGGGGTACCCCTTTCCTTTTTTTCAGAAATCTGAAAATTTCTGAAATATTCGGAACGTGGGAATGATCGTTATATTTGGAATCTGCGTGACCTACGCTTTCAGAATCTGCAAGCCAAATTGAAATGAAAAATTCCTACGATTTTTAATCGTCGATTTACTTTTTATTTTTTTTTCACTTTTTTTTTATCGTTTTTTATTGGTAAAATCGCAGGAGGCTTCGGAATCGGGGAATGGCACACATATTTGGAATCAGCGGGTCATTTCCATGAAGAATATCATTCTGATTATCCGTTTCTCGACAAAAAGTTTTTTCGCCCAAAAAAATGAGAAGGGGTACCCCTTTCCTTTTTTTCAGAAATCTGAAAATTTCTGAAATATTCGGAACGTGGGAATGATCGTTATATTTGGAATCTGCGTGACCTACGCTTTCAGAATCTGCAAGCCAAATTGAAATAAAAAATTCCTACGATTTTTAATCGTCGATTTACTTTTTATTTTTTTTTCACTTTTTTTCTGTCGTTTTTTATTGGTAAAATCGCAGGAGGCTTCGGAATCGGGGAATGGCACACATATTTGGAATCAGCGGGTCATTTCCATGAAGAATATCATTCTGATTATCCGTTTCTCGACAAAAAGTTTTTTCGCCCAAAAAAATGAGAAGGGGTACCCCTTTCCTTTTTTTCAGAAATCTGAAAATTTCTGAAATATTCGGAACGTGGGAATGATCGTTATATTTGGAATCTGCGTGACCTACGCTCTCAGAATCTGCAAGCCAAATTGAAATAAAAAATTCCTACGATTTTTAATCGTCGATTTACTTTTTATTTTTTTTTCACTTTCTTTTTTGTCGTTTTTTATTGGAAAAATCGCAGGAGGCTTCGGAATCGGGGAATGGCACACATATTTGGAATCAGCGGGTCATTTCCATGAAGAATATCATTCTGATTATCCGTTTTTCGACAAAAAGTTTTTTCGCCCAAAAAAATGAGAAGGGGTACCCCTTTCCTTTTTTTCAGAAATCTGAAAATTTCTGAAATATTCGGAACGTGGGAATGATCGTTATATTTGGAATCTGCGTGACCTACGCTTTCAGAATCTGCAAGCCAAATTGAAATAAAAAATTCCTACGATTTTTAATCGTCGATTTACTTTTTATTTTTTTTTCACTTTCTTTTTTGTCGTTTTTTATTTTAAAAATCGCAGGAGGCTTCGGAATCGGGGAATGGCACACATATTTGGAATCAGCGGGTCATTTCCATGAAGAATATCATTCTGATTATCCGTTTCTCGACAAAAAGTTTTTTCGCCCAAAAAAATGAGAAGGGGTACCCCTTTCCTTTTTTTCAGAAATCTGAAAATTTCTGAAATATTCGGAACGTGGGAATGATCGTTATATTTGGAATCTGCGTGACCTACGCTTTCAGAATCTGCAAGCCAAATTGAAATAAAAAATTCCTACGATTTTTAATCGTCGATTTACTTTTTATTTTTTTTTCACTTTTTTTTTGTCGTTTTTTATTGGTAAAATCGCAGGAGGCTTCGGAATCGGGGAATGGCACACATATTTGGAATCAGCGGGTCATTTCCATGAAGAATATCATTCTGATTATCCGTTTCTCGACAAAAAGTTTTTTCGCCCAAAAAAATGAGAAGGGGTACCCCTTTCCTTTTTTTCAGAAATCTGAAAATTTCTGAAATATTCGGAACGTGGGAATGATCGTTATATTTGGAATCTGCGTGACCTACGCTTTCAGAATCTGCAAGCCAAATTGAAATAAAAAATTCCTACGATTTTTAATCGTCGATTTACTTTGTATTTTTTTTTCACTTTTTTTTTATCGTTTTTTATTGGTAAAATCGCAGGAGGCTTCGGAATCGGGGAATGGCACACATATTTGGAATCAGCGGGTCATTTCCATGAAGAATATCATTCTGATTATCCGTTTCTCGACAAAAAGTTTTTTCGCCCAAAAAAATGAGAAGGGGTACCCCTTTCCTTTTTTTCAGAAATCTGAAAATTTCTGAAATATTCGGAACGTGGGAATGATCGTTATATTTGGAATCTGCGTGACCTACGCTTTCAGAATCTGCAAGCCAAATTGAAATAAAAAATTCCTACGATTTTTAATCGTCGATTTACTTTTTATTTTTTTTTCACTTTTTTTCTGTCGTTTTTTATTGGTGAAATCGCAGGAGGCTTTGGAATCGGGGAATGGCACACATATTTGGAATCAGCGGGTCATTTTCATAAAGAATATCATTCTGATTATCCGTTTCTCGACAAAAAGTTTTTTCGCCCAAAAAAATGAGAAGGGGAATTCCCCTTTCCTTTTTTTCAGAAATCTGAAAATTTCTGAAATATTCGGAACGTGGGAATGATCGTTATATTTGGAATCTGCGTGACCTACGCTTTCAGAATCTGCAAGCCAAATTGAAATAAAAAATTCCTACGATTTTTAACCGTCGATTTACTTTTTATTTTTTTTTCACTTTCTTTTTTGTCGTTTTTTATTGGAAAAATCGCAGGAGGCTTCGGAATCGGGGAATGGCACACATATTTGGAATCAGCGGGTCATTTCCATGAAGAATATCATTCTGATTATCCGTTTCTCGACAAAAAGTTTTTTCGCCCAAAAAAATGAGAAGGGGTACCCCTTTGCTTTTTTTCAGAAATCTGAAAATTTCTGAAATATTCGGAACGTGGGAATGATCGTTATATTTGGAATCTGCGTGACCTACGCTTTCAGAATCTGCAAGCCAAATTGAAATAAAAAATTCCTACGATTTTTAATCGTCGATTTACTTTTTATTTTTTTTTCACTTTTTTTTTGTCGTTTTTTATTGGTAAAATCGCAGGAGGCTTCGGAATCGGGGAATGGCACACATATTTGGAATCAGCGGGTCATTTCCATGAAGAATATCATTCTGATTATCCGTTTCTCGACAAAAAGTTTTTTCGCCCAAAAAAATGAGAAGGGGTACCCCTTTCCTTTTTTTCAGAAATCTGAAAATTTCTGAAATATTCGGAACGTGGGAATGATCGTTATATTTGGAATCTGCGTGACCTACGCTTTCAGAATCTGCAAGCCAAATTGAAATAAAAAATTCCTACGATTTTTAATCGTCGATTTACTTTTTATTTTTTTTTCACTTTTTTTTTATCGTTTTTTATTGGTAAAATCGCAGGAGGCTTCGGAATCGGGGAATGGCACACATATTTGGAATCAGCGGGTCATTTCCATGAAGAATATCATTCTGATTATCCGTTTCTCGACAAAAAGTTTTTTCGCCCAAAAAAATGAGAAGGGGTACCCCTTTCCTTTTTTTCAGAAATCTGAAAATTTCTGAAATATTCGGAACGTGGGAATGATCGTTATATTTGGAATCTGCGTGACCTACGCTTTCAGAATCTGCAAGCCAAATTGAAATAAAAAATTCCTACGATTTTTAACCGTCGATTTACTTTTTATTTTTTTTTCACTTTCTTTTTTGTCGTTTTTTATTGGAAAAATCGCAGGAGGCTTCGGAATCGGGGAATGGCACACATATTTGGAATCAGCGGGTCATTTCCATGAAGAATATCATTCTGATTATCCGTTTCTCGACAAAAAGTTTTTTCGCCCAAAAAAATGAGAAGGGGTACCCCTTTGCTTTTTTTCAGAAATCTGAAAATTTCTGAAATATTCGGAACGTGGGAATGATCGTTATATTTGGAATCTGCGTGACCTACGCTTTCAGAATCTGCAAGCCAAATTGAAATAAAAAATTCCTACGATTTTTAATCGTCGATTTACTTTTTATTTTTTTTTCACTTTTTTTTTGTCGTTTTTTATTGGTAAAATCGCAGGAGGCTTCGGAATCGGGGAATGGCACACATATTTGGAATCAGCGGGTCATTTCCATGAAGAATATCATTCTGATTATCCGTTTCTCGACAAAAAGTTTTTCGCCCAAAAAAATGAGAAGGGGTACCCCTTTCCGTTTTTTCAGAAATCTGAAAATTTCTGAAATATTCGGAACGTGGGAATGATCGTTATATTTGGAATCTGCGTGACCTACGCTTTCAGAATCTGCAAGCCAAATTGAAATAAAAAATTCCTACGATTTTTAATCGTCGATTTACTTTTTATTTTTTTTTCACTTTTTTTTTATCGTTTTTTATTGGTAAAATCGCAGGAGGCTTCGGAATCGGGGAATGGCACACATATTTGGAATCAGCGGGTCATTTCCATGAAGAATATTATTCTGATTATCCGTTTCTCGACAAAAAGTTTTTTCGCCCAAAAAAATGAGAAGGTACCCTTTCCTTTTTTTCAGAAATCTGAAAATTTCTGAAATATTCGGAACGTGGGAATGATCGTTATATTTGGAATCTGCGTGACCTACGCTTTCAGAATCTGCAAGCCAAATTGAAATAAAAAATTCCTACGATTTTTAATCGTCGATTTACTTTTTATTTTTTTTTCACTTTTTTTCTGTCGTTTTTTATTGGTGAAATCGCAGGAGGCTTTGGAATCGGGGAATGGCACACATATTTGGAATCAGCGGGTCATTTTCATGAAGAATATCATTCTGATTATCCGTTTCTCGACAAAAAGTTTTTTCGCCCAAAAAAATGAGAAGGGGTACCCCTTTCCTTTTTTTCAGAAATCTGAAAATTTCTGAAATATTCGGAACGTGGGAATGATCGTTATATTTGGAATCTGCGTGACCTACGCTTTCAGAATCTGCAAGCCAAATTGAAATAAAAAATTCCTACGATTTTTAATCGTCGATTTACTTTTTATTTTTTTTTCACTTTCTTTTTTGTCGTTTTTTATTTTAAAAATCGCAGGAGGCTTCGGAATCGGGGAATGGCACACATATTTGGAATCAGCGGGTCATTTCCATGAAGAATATCATTCTGATTATCCGTTTCTCGACAAAAAGTTTTTTCCCCCAAAAAAATGAGAAGGGGTACCCCTTTCCTTTTTTTCAGAAATCTGAAAATTTCTGAAATATTCGGAACGTGGGAATGATCGTTATATTTGGAATCTGCGTGACCTACGCTTTCAGAATCTGCAAGCCAAATTGAGATAAAAAATTCCTACGATTTTTAACCGTCGATTTACTTTTTATTTTTTTTTCACTTTTTTCTGTCGTTTTTTATTGGTGAAATCGCAGGAGGCTTCGGAATCGGGGAATGGCACACATATTTGGAATCAGCGGGTCATTTCCATGAAGAATATCATTCTGATTATCCGTTTCTCGACAAAAAGTTTTTTCGCCCAAAAAAATGAGAAGGGGTACCCCTTTCCTTTTTTTCAGAAATCTGAAAATTTCTGAAATATTCGGAACGTGGGAATGATCGTTATATTTGGAATCTGCGTGACCTACGCTTTCAGAATCTGCAAGCCAAATTGAAATAAAAAATTCCTACGATTTTTAATCGTCGATTTACTTTTTATTTTTTTTTCACTTTTTTTCTGTCGTTTTTTATTGGTAAAATCGCAGGAGGCTTCGGAATCGGGGAATGGCACACATATTTGGAATCAGCGGGTCATTTCCATGAAGAATATCATTCTGATTATCCGTTTCTCGACAAAAAGTTTTTTCGCCCAAAAAAATGAGAAGGGGTACCCCTTTCCTTTTTTTCAGAAATCTGAAAATTTCTGAAATATTCGGAACGTGGGAATGATCGTTATATTTGGAATCTGCGTGACCTACGCTTTCAGAATCTGCAAGCCAAATTGAAATGAAAAATTCCTACGATTTTTAATCGTCGATTTACTTTTTATTTTTTTTTCACTTTTTTTCTGTCGTTTTTTATTGGTAAAATCGCAGGAGGCTTCGGAATCGGGGAATGGCACACATATTTGGAATCAGCGGGTCATTTCCATGAAGAATATCATTCTGATTATCCGTTTCTCGACAAAAAGTTTTTTCGCCCAAAAAAATGAGAAGGGGTATCCCTTTCCTTTTTTTCAGAAATCTGAAAATTTCTGAAATATTCGGAACGTGGGAATGATCGTTATATTTGGAATCTGCGTGACCTACGCTTTCAGAATCTGCAAGCCAAATTGAAATAAAAAATTCCTACGATTTTTAATCGTCGATTTACTTTTTATTTTTTTTTCACTTTTTTTCTGTCGTTTTTTATTGGTAAAATCGCAGGAGGCTTCGGAATCGGGGAATGGCACACATATTTGGAATCAGCGGGTCATTTCCATGAAGAATATCATTCTGATTATCCGTTTCTCGACAAAAAGTTTTTTCGCCCAAAAAAATGAGAAGGGGTACCCCTTTCCTTTTTTTCAGAAATCTGAAAATTTCTGAAATATTCGGAACGTGGGAACGATCGTTATATTTGGAATCTGCGTGACCTACGCTTTCAGAATCTGCAAGCCAAATTGAAATAAAAAATTCCTACGATTTTTAATCGTCGATTTACTTTTTATTTTTTTTTCACTTTTTTTCTGTCGTTTTTTATTGGTGAAATCGCAGGAGGCTTTGGAATCGGGGAATGGCACACATATTTGGAATCAGCGGGTCATTTTCATGAAGAATATCATTCTGATTATCCGTTTCTCGACAAAAAGTTTTTTCGCCCAAAAAAATGAGAAGGGGTACCCCTTTCCTTTTTTTCAGAAATCTGAAAATTTCTGAAATATTCGGAACGTGGGAATGATCGTTATATTTGGAATCTGCGTGACCTACGCTTTCAGAATCTGCAAGCCAAATTGAAATAAAAAATTCCTACGATTTTTAATCGTCGATTTACTTTTTATTTTTTTTTCACTTTCTTTTTTGTCGTTTTTTATTGGAAAAATCGCAGGAGGCTTCGGAATCGGGGAATGGCACACATATTTGGAATCAGCGGGTCATTTCCATGAAGAATATCATTCTGATTATCCGTTTTTCGACAAAAAGTTTTTTCGCCCAAAAAAATGAGAAGGGGTACCCCTTTCCTTTTTTTCAGAAATCTGAAAATTTCTGAAATATTCGGAACGTGGGAATGATCGTTATATTTGGAATCTGCGTGACCTACGCTTTCAGAATCTGCAAGCCAAATTGAAATAAAAAATTCCTACGATTTTTAATCGTCGATTTACTTTTTATTTTTTTTTCACTTTCATTTTTGTCGTTTTTTATTTTAAAAATCGCAGGAGGCTTCGGAATCGGGGAATGGCACACATATTTGGAATCAGCGGGTCATTTCCATGAAGAATATCATTCTGATTATCCGTTTCTCGACAAAAAGTTTTTTCGCCCAAAAAAATGAGAAGGGGTACCCCTTTCCTTTTTTTCAGAAATCTGAAAATTTCTGAAATATTCGGAACGTGGGAACGATCGTTATATTTGGAATCTGCGTGACCTACGCTTTCAGAATCTGCAAGCCAAATTGAAATAAAAAATTCCTACGATTTTTAATCGTCGATTTACTTTTTATTTTTTTTTCACTTTTTTTCTGTCGTTTTTTATTGGTGAAATCGCAGGAGGCTTTGGAATCGGGGAATGGCACACATATTTGGAATCAGCGGGTCATTTCCATGAAGAATATCATTCTGATTATCCGTTTCTCGACAAAAAGTTTTTTCGCCCAAAAAAATGAGAAGGGGTACCCCTTTCCTTTTTTTCAGAAATCTGAAAATTTCTGAAATATTCGGAACGTGGGAATGATCGTTATATTTGGAATCTGCGTGACCTACGCTTTCAGAATCTGCAAGCCAAATTGAAATAAAAAATTCCTACGATTTTTAATCGTCGATTTACTTTTTATTTTTTTTTCACTTTCTTTTTTGTCGTTTTTTATTGGAAAAATCGCAGGAGGCTTCGGAATCGGGGAATGGCACACATATTTGGAATCAGCGGGTCATTTCCATGAAGAATATCATTCTGATTATCCGTTTTTCGACAAAAAGTTTTTTCGCCCAAAAAAATGAGAAGGGGTACCCCTTTCCTTTTTTTCAGAAATCTGAAAATTTCTGAAATATTCGGAACGTGGGAATGATCGTTATATTTGGAATCTGCGTGACCTACGCTTTCAGAATCTGCAAGCCAAATTGAAATAAAAAATTCCTACGATTTTTAATCGTCGATTTACTTTTTATTTTTTTTTCACTTTCTTTTTTGTCGTTTTTTATTTTAAAAATCGCAGGAGGCTTCGGAATCGGGGAATGGCACACATATTTGGAATCAGCGGGTCATTTCCATGAAGAATATCATTCTGATTATCCGTTTCTCGACAAAAAGTTTTTTCCCCCAAAAAAATGAGAAGGGGTACCCCTTTCCTTTTTTTCAGAAATCTGAAAATTTCTGAAATATTCGGAACGTGGGAATGATCGTTATATTTGGAATCTGCGTGACCTACGCTTTCAGAATCTGCAAGCCAAATTGAAATAAAAAATTCCTACGATTTTTAACCGTCGATTTACTTTTTATTTTTTTTTCACTTTTTTCTGTCGTTTTTTATTGGTGAAATCGCAGGAGGCTTCGGAATCGGGGAATGGCACACATATTTGGAATCAGCGGGTCATTTCCATGAAGAATATCATTCTGATTATCCGTTTCTCGACAAAAAGTTTTTTCGCCCAAAAAAATGAGAAGGGGTACCCCTTTGCTTTTTTTCAGAAATCTGAAAATTTCTGAAATATTCGGAACGTGGGAATGATCGTTATATTTGGAATCTGCGTGACCTACGCTTTCAGAATCTGCAAGCCAAATTGAAATAAAAAATTCCTACGATTTTTAATCGTCGATTTACTTTTTATTTTTTTTTCACTTTTTTTTTGTCGTTTTTTATTGGTAAAATCGCAGGAGGCTTCGGAATCGGGGAATGGCACACATATTTGGAATCAGCGGGTCATTTCCATGAAGAATATCATTCTGATTATCCGTTTCTCGACAAAAAGTTTTTTCGCCCAAAAAAATGAGAAGGGGTACCCCTTTCCTTTTTTTCAGAAATCTGAAAATTTCTGAAATATTCGGAACGTGGGAATGATCGTTATATTTGGAATCTGCGTGACCTACGCTTTCAGAATCTGCAAGCCAAATTGAAATAAAAAATTCCTACGATTTTTAATCGTCGATTTACTTTTTATTTTTTTTTCACTTTTTTTTTATCGTTTTTTATTGGTAAAATCGCAGGA
This sequence comes from Ametastegia equiseti, assembly GCA_963989295.1. Classification (NCBI taxonomy): domain Eukaryota; kingdom Metazoa; phylum Arthropoda; class Insecta; order Hymenoptera; family Tenthredinidae; genus Ametastegia; species Ametastegia equiseti. The sequence goes on from OZ022402.1 coordinate 5,132,986, forward strand.
GGCTTCGGAATCGGGGAATGGCACACATATTTGGAATCAGCGGGTCATTTCCATGAAGAATATCATTCTGATTATCCGTTTCTCGACAAAAAGTTTTTTCGCCCAAAAAAATGAGAAGGGGTACCCCTTTCCTTTTTTTCAGAAATCTGAAAATTTCTGAAATATTCGGAACGTGGGAATGATCGTTATATTTGGAATCTGCGTGACCTACGCTTTCAGAATCTGCAAGCCAAATTGAAATAAAAAATTCCTACGATTTTTAATCGTCGATTTACTTTTTATTTTTTTTTCACTTTTTTTCTGTCGTTTTTTATTGGTGAAATCGCAGGAGGCTTTGGAATCGGGGAATGGCACACATATTTGGAATCAGCGGGTCATTTTCATGAAGAATATCATTCTGATTATCCGTTTCTCGACAAAAAGTTTTTTCGCCCAAAAAAATGAGAAGGGGTACCCCTTTCCTTTTTTTCAGAAATCTGAAAATTTCTGAAATATTCGGAACGTGGGAATGATCGTTATATTTGGAATCTGCGTGACCTACGCTTTCAGAATCTGCAAGCCAAATTGAAATAAAAAATTCCTACGATTTTTAATCGTCGATTTACTTTTTATTTTTTTTTCACTTTCTTTTTTGTCGTTTTTTATTGGAAAAATCGCAGGAGGCTTCGGAATCGGGGAATGGCACACATATTTGGAATCAGCGGGTCATTTCCATGAAGAATATCATTCTGATTATCCGTTTTTCGACAAAAAGTTTTTTCGCCCAAAAAAATGAGAAGGGGTACCCCTTTCCTTTTTTTCAGAAATCTGAAAATTTCTGAAATATTCGGAACGTGGGAATGATCGTTATATTTGGAATCTGCGTGACCTACGCTTTCAGAATCTGCAAGCCAAATTGAAATAAAAAATTCCTACGATTTTTAATCGTCGATTTACTTTTTATTTTTTTTTCACTTTCTTTTTTGTCGTTTTTTATTGGTAAAATCGCAGGAGGCTTCGGAATCGGGGAATGGCACACATATTTGGAATCAGCGGGTCATTTCCATGAAGAATATCATTCTGATTATCCGTTTCTCGACAAAAAGTTTTTTCGCCCAAAAAAATGAGAAGGGGTACCCCTTTCCTTTTTGTCAGAAATCTGAAAATTTCTGAAATATTCGGAACGTGGGAATGATCGTTATATCTGGAATCTGCGTGATCTACGCTTTCAGAATCTGCAAGCCAAATTGAAATAAAAAATTCCTACGATTTTTAATCGTCGATTTACTTTTTATTTTTTTTTCACTTTTTTTCTGTCGTTTTTTATTGGTGAAATCGCAGGAGGCTTTGGAATCGGGGAATGGCACACATATTTGGAATCAGCGGGTCATTTCCATGAAGAATATCATTCTGATTATCCGTTTCTCGACAAAAAGTTTTTTCGCCCAAAAAAATGAGAAGGGGTACCCCTTTCCTTTTTTTCAGAAATCTGAAAATTTCTGAAATATTCGGAACGTGGGAATGATCGTTATATTTGGAATCTGCGTGACCTACGCTTTCAGAATCTGCAAGCCAAATTGAAATAAAAAATTCCTACGATTTTTAATCGTCGATTTACTTTTTATTTTTTTTTCACTTTCATTTTTGTCGTTTTTTATTTTAAAAATCGCAGGAGGCTTCGGAATCGGGGAATGGCACACATATTTGGAATCAGCGGGTCATTTCCATGAAGAATATCATTCTGATTATCCGTTTCTCGACAAAAAGTTTTTTCGCCCAAAAAAATGAGAAGGGGTACCCCTTTCCTTTTTTTCAGAAATCTGAAAATTTCTGAAATATTCGGAACGTGGGAACGATCGTTATATTTGGAATCTGCGTGACCTACGCTTTCAGAATCTGCAAGCCAAATTGAAATAAAAAATTCCTACGATTTTTAATCGTCGATTTACTTTTTATTTTTTTTTCACTTTCTTTTTTGTCGTTTTTTATTTTAAAAATCGCAGGAGGCTTCGGAATCGGGGAATGGCACACATATTTGGAATCAGCGGGTCATTTCCATGAAGAATATCATTCTGATTATCCGTTTCTCGACAAAAAGTTTTTTCCCCCAAAAAAATGAGAAGGGGTACCCCTTTCCTTTTTTTCAGAAATCTGAAAATTTCTGAAATATTCGGAACGTGGGAATGATCGTTATATTTGGAATCTGCGTGACCTACGCTTTCAGAATCTGCAAGCCAAATTGAAATAAAAAATTCCTACGATTTTTAACCGTCGATTTACTTTTTATTTTTTTTTCACTTTTTTCTGTCATTTTTTATTGGTGAAATCGCAGGAGGCTTCGGAATCGGGGAATGGCACACATATTTGGAATCAGCGGGTCATTTCCATGAAGAATATCATTCTGATTATCCGTTTCTCGACAAAAAGTTTTTTCGCCCAAAAAAATGAGAAGGGGTACCCCTTTGCTTTTTTTCAGAAATCTGAAAATTTCTGAAATATTCGGAACGTGGGAATGATCGTTATATTTGGAATCTGCGTGACCTACGCTTTCAGAATCTGCAAGCCAAATTGAAATAAAAAATTCCTACGATTTTTAATCGTCGATTTACTTTTTATTTTTTTTTCACTTTTTTTTTGTCGTTTTTTATTGGTAAAATCGCAGGAGGCTTCGGAATCGGGGAATGGCACACATATTTGGAATCAGCGGGTCATTTCCATGAAGAATATCATTCTGATTATCCGTTTCTCGACAAAAAGTTTTTTCGCCCAAAAAAATGAGAAGGGGTACCCCTTTCCTTTTTTTCAGAAATCTGAAAATTTCTGAAATATTCGGAACGTGGGAATGATCGTTATATTTGGAATCTGCGTGACCTACGCTTTCAGAATCTGCAAGCCAAATTGAAATCAAAAATTCCTACGATTTTTAATCGTCGATTTACTTTTTATTTTTTTTTCACTTTTTTTCTGTCGTTTTTTATTGGTAAAATCGCAGGAGGCTTCGGAATCGGGGAATGGCACACATATTTGGAATCAGCGGGTCATTTCCATGAAGAATATCATTCTGATTATCCGTTTCTCGACAAAAAGTTTTTTCGCCCAAAAAAATGAGAAGGGGTACCCCTTTCCTTTTTTTCAGATATCTGAAAATTTCTGAAATATTCGGAACGTGGGAATGATCAATATATCTGGAATCTGCGTGATCTACGCTTTCAGAATCTGCAAGCCAAATTGAGATAAAAAATTCCTACGATTTTTAATCGTCGATTTACTTTTTATTTTTTTTTCACTTTTTTTTTTGTCGTTTTTTATTGGTAAAATCGCAGGAGGCTTCGGAATCGGGGAATGGCACACATATTTGGAATCAGCGGGTCATTTCCATGAAGAATATCATTCTGATTATCCGTTTCTCGACAAAAAGTTTTTTCGCCCAAAAAAATGAGAAGGGGTACCCCTTTCCTTTTTTTCAGAAATCTGAAAATTTCTGAAATATTCGGAACGTGGGAATGATCGTTATATTTGGAATCTGCGTGACCTACGCTTTCAGAATCTGCAAGCCAAATTGAAATAAAAAATTCCTACGATTTTTAATCGTCGATTTACTTTTTATTTTTTTTTCACTTTCTTTTTTGTCGTTTTTTATTGGAAAAATCGCAGGAGGCTTCGGAATCGGGGAATGGCACACATATTTGGAATCAGCGGGTCATTTCCATGAAGAATATCATTCTGATTATCCGTTTCTCGACAAAAAGTTTTTTCGCCCAAAAAAATGAGAAGGGGTACCCCTTTCCTTTTTTTCAGAAATCTGAAAATTTCTGAAATATTCGGAACGTGGGAATGATCGTTATATTTGGAATCTGCGTGACCTACGCTTTCAGAATCTGCAAGCCAAATTGAAATAAAAAATTCCTACGATTTTTAATCGTCGATTTACTTTTTATTTTTTTTTCACTTTCTTTTTTGTCGTTTTTTATTGGAAAAATCGCAGGAGGCTTCGGAATCGGGGAATGGCACACATATTTGGAATCAGCGGGTCATTTCCATGAAGAATATCATTCTGATTATCCGTTTCTCGACAAAAAGTTTTTTCGCCCAAAAAAATGAGAAGGGGTACCCCTTTCCTTTTTTTTCAGAAATCCGAAAATTTCTGAAATATTCGGAACGTGGGAATGATCGTTATATTTGGAATCTGCGTGACCTACGCTTTCAGAATCTGCAAGCCAAATTGAAATAAAAAATTCCTACGATTTTTAACCGTCGATTTACTTTTTATTTTTTTTTCACTTTTTTCTGTCGTTTTTTATTGGTGAAATCGCAGGAGGCTTCGGAATCGGGGAATGGCACACATATTTGGAATCAGCGGGTCATTTCCATGAAGAATATCATTCTGATTATCCGTTTCTCGACAAAAAGTTTTTTCGCCCAAAAAAATGAGAAGGGGTACCCCTTTCCTTTTTTTCAGAAATCTGAAAATTTCTGAAATATTCGGAACGTGGGAATGATCGTTATATCTGGAATCTGCGTGATCTACGCTTTCAGAATCTGCAAGCCAAATTGAAATAAAAAATTCCTACGATTTTTAATCGTCGATTTACTTTTTATTTTTTTTTCACTTTTTTTTTTGTCGTTTTTTATTGGTAAAATCGCAGGAGGCTTCGGAATCGGGGAATGGCACACATATTTGGAATCAGCGGGTCATTTCCATGAAGAATATCATTCTGATTATCCGTTTCTCGACAAAAAGTTTTTTCGCCCAAAAAAATGAGAAGGGGTACCCCTTTACTTTTTTTCAGAAATCTGAAAATTTCTGAAATATTCGGAACGTGGGAATGATCGTTATATTTGGAATCTGCGTGACCTACGCTTTCAGAATCTGCAAGCCAAATTGAAATAAAAAATTCCTACGATTTTTAATCGTCGATTTACTTTTTATTTTTTTTTCACTTTTTTTTTTATCGTTTTTTATTGGTAAAATCGCAGGAGGCTTCGGAATCGGGGAATGGCACACATATTTGGAATCAGCGGGTCATTTCCATGAAGAATATCATTCTGATTATCCGTTTCTCGACAAAAAGTTTTTTCGCCCAAAAAAATGAGAAGGGGTACCCCTTTCCTTTTTTTCAGAAATCTGAAAATTTCTGAAATATTCGGAACGTGGGAATGATCGTTATATTTGGAATCTGCGTGACCTACGCTTTCAGAATCTGCAAGCCAAATTGAAATAAAAAATTCCTACGATTTTTAATCGTCGATTTACTTTTTATTTTTTTTTCACTTTTTTTCTGTCGTTTTTTATTGGTGAAATCGCAGGAGGCTTTGGAATCGGGGAATGGCACACATATTTGGAATCAGCGGGTCATTTCCATGAAGAATATCATTCTGATTATCCGTTTCTCGACAAAAAGTTTTTTCGCCCAAAAAAATGAGAAGGGGTACCCCTTTCCTTTTTTTCAGAAATCTGAAAATTTCTGAAATATTCGGAACGTGGGAATGATCGTTATATCTGGAATCTGCGTGATCTACGCTTTCAGAATCTGCAAGCCAAATTGAGATAAAAAATTCCTACGATTTTTAATCGTCGATTTACTTTTTATTTTTCTTTCACTTTTTTTTCTGTCGTTTTTTATTGGTAAAATCGCAGGAGGCTTCGGAATCGGGGAATGGCACACATATTTGGAATCAGCGGGTCATTTCCATGAAGAATATCATTCTGATTATCCGTTTTTCGACAAAAAGTTTTTTCGCCCAAAAAAATGAGAAGGGGTACCCCTTTCCTTTTTTTCAGAAATCTGAAAATTTCTGAAATATTCGGAACGTGGGAATGATCGTTATATTTGGAATCTGCGTGACCTACGCTTTCAGAATCTGCAAGCCAAATTGAAATCAAAAATTCCTACGATTTTTAATCGTCGATTTACTTTTTATTTTTTTTTCACTTTTTTTCTGTCGTTTTTTATTGGTGAAATCGCAGGAGGCTTCGGAATCGGGGAATGGCACACATATTTGGAATCAGCGGGTCATTTCCATGAAGAATATCATTCTGATTATCCGTTTTTCGACAAAAAGTTTTTTCGCCCAAAAAAATGAGAAGGGGTACCCCTTTCCTTTTTTTCAGAAATCTGAAAATTTCTGAAATATTCGGAACGTGGGAATGATCGTTATATTTGGAATCTGCGTGACCTACGCTTTCAGAATCTGCAAGCCAAATTGAAATAAAAAATTCCTACGATTTTTAATCGTCGATTTACTTTTTATTTTTTTTTCACTTTTTTTTTGTCGTTTTTTATTGGTAAAATCGCAGGAGGCTTCGGAATCGGGGAATGGCACACATATTTGGAATCAGCGGGTCATTTCCATGAAGAATATCATTCTGATTATCCGTTTCTCGACAAAAAGTTTTTTCGCCCAAAAAAATGAGAAGGGGTACCCCTTTCCTTTTTTTCAGAAATCTGAAAATTTCTGAAATATTCGGAACGTGGGAATGATCGTTATATTTGGAATCTGCGTGACCTACGCTTTCAGAATCTGCAAGCCAAATTGAAATACAAAATTCCTACGATTTTTCATCGTCCATTCACTTTTTATTTTTTTTTCACTTTTTTTTTGTCGTTTTTTATTGGTAAAATCGCAGGAGGCTTCGGAATCGGGGAATGGCACACATATTTGGAATCAGCGGGTCATTTCCATGAAGAATATCATTCTGATTATCCGTTTCTCGACAAAAAGTTTTTTCGCCCAAAAAAATGAGAAGGGGTACCCCTTTCCTTTTTTTTCAGAAATCCGAAAATTTCTGAAATATTCGGAACGTGGGAATGATCGTTATATTTGGAATCTGCGTGACCTACGCTTTCAGAATCTGCAAGCCAAATTGAAATACAAAATTCCTACGATTTTTCATCGTCCATTCACTTTTTATTTTTTTTTCACTTTTTTTTTGTCGTTTTTTATTGGTAAAATCGCAGGAGGCTTCGGAATCGGGGAATGGCACACATATTTGGAATCAGCGGGTCATTTCCATGAAGAATATCATTCTGATTATCCGTTTCTCGACAAAAAGTTTTTTCGCCCAAAAAAATGAGAAGGGGTACCCCTTTCCTTTTTTTTCAGAAATCCGAAAATTTCTGAAATATTCGGAACGTGGGAATGATCGTTATATTTGGAATCTGCGTGACCTACGCTTTCAGAATCTGCAAGCCAAATTGAAATACAAAATTCCTACGATTTTTCATCGTCCATTCACTTTTTATTTTTTTTTCACTTTTTTTTTGTCGTTTTTTATTGGTAAAATCGCAGGAGGCTTCGGAATCGGGGAATGGCACACATATTTGGAATCAGCGGGTCATTTCCATGAAGAATATCATTCTGATTATCCGTTTCTCGACAAAAAGTTTTTTCGCCCAAATAAACGAGAAGGGGTACCCCTTTCCTTTTTTTCAGAAATCGGAAACTTTCTGAAATATTCGGAACGTGGGAATGATTGTTATATTTGGAATCTGCGTGACCTACGCTTTCAGAATCTGCAAGCCAAATTGAAATAAAAAATTCCTACGATTTTTAATCGTCGATTTACTTTTTATTTTTTTTTCACTTTTTGTTTCGTCGTTTTTTATTGGTAAAATCGCAGGAGGCTTCGAAATCGGGGAATGGCACACATATTTGGAATCAGCGGGTCATTTCCATGAAGAATATCATTGAGATTATCCGATTCTCGACAAAAAATTCTTTCGCCCAAAAAAATGAGAAGGGGTACCCCTTTCCTTTTTTTCAAAAATCTGAAAATTTCCGAAATATTCGGAAGGCAGGAATGATACTTATATCTGGAATCTGCGGAACCTACACTTTAAGAAACTGCAAACCGATTTGAAATCAAAAATTCCCACGATTTTAAATCGCCGATTTACTTTGTGTTTTTTTTTTTTTTTCTCGTTTTCAACTTTCCGTTTCACTGATTTCAGAGAAAATAGGAAGTTATTGTGATCGCCCCGAAAATGAAAAGTTTAGTTCTCACTGGATGTCCACGTTTTGCGGTCCAGAGAATCACTTCTGGTTATTTTCAGTTGAACTTTTGTACGTGGGTAGGTATGTGTGTATGTATGGTGATCGAAATTTGGTCTCGACGATATCTCGAGAACGAGCGGTCGGATTTTGAATAACTTGCGCTTAATCGACGTGGCTTTTCTCAATTTGAACTGATTAGATTCTGGCGTTGATCGGATCAGTAGTTTTTTAATTATTTAAATAACAACATCCGAAAGAATAAAATAAAATTGGTGATATCTCCGTAACGGATGAACAGATTTGCTCGAAAATTGGTAACCGTTGGTTTATGGGATCGCTCAAAATAGGAAATAAAATACTAAAAAATTCAATGAAAACGTAACAAAATAGTGTTCGCAAAGGGTTGTCGTATGTTTTCAGGCTCGTTTATTGGAAAAATATGAGGTTCTTTTCATTGCAAATGCTAAAACAAAAGAAATATTCTGATCTAGTTTGTCCTAGGACATCCCGGGAACGCATCAACGGATTCTGATCAGATTTTGGATTTGATCGATGGAGTAGATCTCGAGTCATTCGAAAACCAAATTTTTCTATATTAATATCTTCCGGCAGCTGTCTATCGAAGGCTGAGTAAAAACTTGAAATCAAAGCAAAAATATTCATCTTGTTATTATTATTATTCATTCCTATGACTCTCGCTAAACGGGAAGTTCACAGGCTGGCTCACAGTCAGCCCAAACCCGCTTGGAATGATCAGGATTGGATGCGGATTGTGGTGTCTGAGAATCGATAATCAATTTTTAGCAAAATATCGGAAGCCTTGTTGAGTTTTTCTGGCATAAGGAAAAAAAGATTCGCCAATAAAATACCTAAATTACTTTGGGCAAATTCATTGAAAACCATCCAAATTCGCTCAAAATTCCTATCGGTTCACTGGGATCCTGTAAATTCAAAATAGGGTTGGCTTCGAGCGCATTCTTCAATTTGATTGAATCTTGACAGTCTCTATGTAATTATGCGACCAATGAGAAATTCGATGATGCGAATGTCATTATCGTCGCACCTTCAGAATTAAACGGGATCGAAAAATAAATAAATGAGTTTTTTATATTTTCAGCCTTCCTGATAGTGAGAATATATCCCAAAAACTAACGAATCCGAACAGTCTGTTACATCCGTGTTTTATCTTTACTATTTCGCTGTTATGTATATAAAGCTATGTATCTAATAATTCTGAAAAACTTTGAAATTCTGAACCATTCTAGGGGTATACCTCTTATCATCGTTCTACCAATGTTTATATAATTCGGATGAGTGTGATTCTTGTTCACAAAATTTCGAAAAATTTCTCAGTCTTCGTACTTATTATCAGTAACTTCAGATCATTCAAGCACCACGCGCTGTTCTAAGGAATAATTCAAGATCTGCTCAAATATTGGCTAATACATATAGTTACAAAATGTGAGGACCTAACTCAATGGATCCTTCAACTCTTTCAGCCTCATTATCGGATGGATTTCTGCGAATTTTTATGCCAATAACATTGAATATCTCAAATCGGCTTGCTGTTTCTGAAAGCGTAGGTTCCGCAGATTCCAAATATATATGTATACATTTTTCCTATATTCCAAATATTTTGGCGTTTGTTCTTTTGTCTACAGATTAGAATATACGAATTATCTTTCTAGTTTTATTTCGTAGTTTCGTTATCAGTTACATAGATATGCCTATCATACGGATAGATGACTGCCACGTATTGTTATTGCCTGTTGGTGTAGTTATCGATAACACATCTAGCTATATGTATATTGAGACCAATAGAATGGATTTGAAAATGTAAAATAGAATTCCCTCAACATGACAACGAAGAAAATTTACTCTCTTCGCAGTTTCTATTTAATTCTCAACAATGGTATTCATACTAGGAATAAGCGCGACCCTGACTGTGCTGGCTAGAAGATAAATAATTTGAATAATTGACTCAAACATTTTTTGAACAGACCGTGATCATATTTGATATTCTTCTTCTATCCAATTTCGAAAGTATACTGTATGTATATTGGTATGTTATTATAGCGTTATACGTAGTCCTGAGTGACATTTGTATCAGAAACAAAAACGATATTTAAGTGTTTTGTCTGATGCCTATCATTAGAATTTATGCCTTAAAACAGAAGCCCAGAATTTTTTTTTTTTTTTTTTCTTTGTCTCGACCTGTGTTAGGGTTCTAAGACTTTCCATATTCTCACATTTTTACCACCTAACAGCCAATCGGATTGATCCATGGACCAATCAGCGAGCATAGTCCGACTATTCTATAACGTACTTACCAGGTGATATCATGGAAGCGAATTTGAGGATAGTGAAAGCTTTTGACTATTGAGAGCCCTGAACTTTCTCGCAATTTTGTAATCAATATCTAGATATATACTTACGATTATTGCTGTTGAAGAAAAAAAAAATTTATTCTAATACAGAGATTTCTCGTCATACTGTGAAGCGTGAAGATGGAAGGAGTGATAAGGAAAATAAAACGTCTCATTTATTTTTATATAATATATATTTTGAAAATATCTATCGATTAATAAAATATAAAATTCTCCGTGATAACTGGATATAAAGAAAAGTATTCAATCTATATCTACGTGTATCTATAAGTAGTTACATTAATGTATACGATATGATACGATATGACACCATGGACTATGGTATATGCTTGAATAATCAATTCAAATTTTTCATAGTTTAAACTAAATGATATCATTATAGCAAAATGATCATGCTTTTTAAAAATCGTAATAGATCTCAATGGGTACGATAACAATGATTACGAAACTATACAGGGTGGGTTAAAACGAGGAAGGGGCCTATCCTACCCATAGTTATTATCATCTGCCAAATATTCCTATTATTGTTTCGAATTATGTAAACAGAGATACTCATTCAGATCATAACAAGTATGATGAGCAGGATAGGCCCCTCCCTATTCAGAGGAAACTCACCCTGTGTATAAGCTCTAATTATTACTAATTTATAAATAGAAATCAAACGATATAATAGAACAAGTTAGATTTTAATGCGCTATTCTATGCTAGGAAAAAAGAAAAAATGAGGCTATTCCACTACGATAATGTATGATACTAATTTTTGGATACTCCAAGGAAAGGTATACAAGCACTGAACGGACTCTATATTAGAGTACAGTGTATAAAAGTCAACGCGCTGCATGCTGTTACATAAATACCGTGAGGCCCAGAGGGAGCGAACCCTTGCGGAACCTATGACTGTAGTGTTCATATTGCGTGCGTGGACCATAGCCGATTCGAACACGTGTTGGTGGCATTTTCAGTCTTGGCAATGGCCCATTCCTTTTGGGACTCATGGTATTAATGAAATATATGCGAAAATGAATTTGACAACGAAACAGAATTATAATTTATGGCTATTGAAAATCCTCTCATAGTTATAATAGCTATCACCCAATGCATCAACAAAGTATTGTTGTAATCATACTTCTGAAATACCGAATTTCATGATAGCCACTGTTTTCTTGCGTTCGCCGCCGTCTACTGCGCGCAGGCCTAATGTCGTCGAGTTATAAATTTCCAAAAGCACTCTGTACTATTAGGCATTTTTTCGCGAGCCTCAGGGGCCTCAGGTATAGGTATACCTGCTATATACATATATAACAAACGCAACCAAAGTATACCAGAACAATAGTGTGTGTCACGTAAACTATACTCTGGTACATTTTGGTTCCTATAACCGAGGCTCGCCAAAAAATGCCTATTGTTATGCGAGCGTCTCACTTTCAAGATCGAAGCATAAGCCAAGCATAAGCTAAGCATAAGGTCAAAGCATAAACTGAGCATTAACTCGGAGTATGTATGACTCGTCGTCAGCTGATTTCCCCGTTTTCGCTGCTTCCACTTAACTATACAGCGATGTATATTCTACAGCCAATACCTTTATCGCTCTAAGTTCGTTCAGCGCCTCAGTAGACATATTGTAGCGTTCTAGCTTGGAACCGCTCCTCATCGAGTTATCATAATTACATTTCGAAAAAGCAAAATAAATACATACAACGATGTCGCGAGTAGCAGTGGTGAGTATAAGTATTATTGGGAATGTAGTAATTACCGTATTATTTTTATAACATAATAATATCGAATCTCTGGACCACATCAAACGTGCTAAAACGTAAAATTTCTGCCACAGGTAACCGGCGGAAACAAGGGTATCGGTTTTGCGGTTGTTGCCGGTCTATGTCAGAAGTTTGATGGAATCGTCTATTTAACCGCAAGAAATGAGACCTTGGGACGAGCCGCGGTTGAAGAACTTAAGATCCATGGTCTCCATCCAAAATTCCATCAACTTGACGTCACAGACGACTCTAGCGTCGAGAAATTCCGAAATTATCTCAAAGATACTTACGGCGGATTGGATATCCTTGTCAACAATGCCGCGATGGCCTTCAAGGTATGATTTTTATAATTTCAAAGACAAACTTTTATTATATTGATTATTCTCGATCGATTTATAACAATTAAATATACGGTTAATTATGTTTGTCTCCATCGTCATCAACTACTTAGATAATCGATAAGATTCCAGTGACGTAGCGTCAATGGGTAAATATATCGATCAAGAAGGCATATGAATATTTTATTCAACTCCGCAGTCTAGGGGAATATACCAAACATCGATTAATACCAACTAAATGTGGAAACGTACGCAGGCGAAAAATAATTTCACGTGATAATATTGCAATATATAATTACGTCCGTTTCTATCAGGTTTTATAAAAGAACTTTTTTGACAAGAAAAAAAAGACTATTTTATTTACGGATTTCTATATATTTTCAATCCTTCATGGCCACCATGGGTGAATTTTATCCAGGCCTCATTTGGGGGGGGGAGATTTATTAACGAATGCATTAGAGACGATTTTTTAGCGACAAGATGCATTTTTCACACATTCATCTTCCAGATAAATCCGCATTCATTTCTACTCCGAAATCGATCCTCTTCACACGTCGAAATAAATACCCGTTTTCAAACGTGCACTATGCCACTATTTTTTTTCTAGAAGTACCATATCTGACGAGTATTCCAGTTCAAATTCGACATGAAAATATAGAAAATTCAAAAAGTTCTGATTTTTTAAGTGTAAAGGTGTATTTTTTGACAAATTCACCTATTTACGATTTTTTTTTTTTAACATGTTGTGATTTGACCTTTGACACAGCGACTTGTCACACATGTTTGAAAATGTTCAAAGTATTTTTAGTATTTTTCCGAACCCGATCGGACTGATAGTTTTCACACAGCAACCATTTGAAACTTGGCTGGGTTATAAATTTTACCCATTACATTGACCACTAACAATAAGTTATTTTACACAAGTGTGGCCACGAAGGGTTTACGGGATTTGACATTTTCGAACTTTTTCGTAACAGAAATCGTAATTTTTTTTTATCAGTCCTGTCGACAAAACTGACGATCTTTCATAAAAATCTGGGATATAAACTAAAACTATGAAGTTTTCGAGATTCCCTAAAAATTCGAATCTTGGATATTCTTAGAAAAAAAAAATATATATTTCCGTTAGAAAAATCAAAATTTGAGACACGTAGAAACATCTTATTGTATTGTTTTATAGTTCAATAACAATACAAAGATGAAGAGCGGTATATATAATAATTATACACAAATGGAGGTTCAAGATAATTATAAGTTCCATACTGACTATAAAAGATCTTTGGCTGAATAATCTAATTGTAAAACTTATAATAAGATTATTTTTAAAGTTCTTAGATCAAAGTATAGACAGTTAGACAACAATGCGGATAACCATTGTTATCTGGAGAGATTCCCGTTGTTGCACCTTAACGTCCAAAACTGAATACAATGATATTCTTGAGAAAAGATCGAAATACCAAGATATTTGCGACAAATATTATGTTGTTTGACCACAACATCTTACAGGATTATTCCCTTCAATTGTCCAAAACATGGACTTCCAACCACTAATCCCCGTTAAACATGCCTTGTTAGTTGTTTTGCTCAATTCGCTACAATAATAATATGATATACCATAATCGAGCAATTTGTTAGTGACAAACACGGGATACATGGAAATTTACTGCTTCAAACATTAATTATAATTCTTATATGGTCACAGTTTTAACAAGACATAAATACACTGAAATTTGCTAAATTAATCTAAAACACTAGCAGAGACCGCTAAATTGCTTGATAATGTAACACTATACAGTGAGTCGAGCAGAAAAACGCCCATGATGAGGCAGATCTGCATAGTGCATAAAGGGATTCATATTTCAAGCAAAGGAAACACGTCCGGCTTGATCATCTTGTAGAAAACTGTGTCATGATCAGTCTTTCCCATCCAACTCCAATGAAACAGGTTCATCAATGTTTCAACATCAAGAACAAACGATCTGGTTGATTGGTCATCACTGCAGCCCAGAGATTTCTGGCGATATAAACATAATGACGTTGCTTTTTTCTGTGGATAATATATCGCTGAGTATCACTTTTATTGTTTCACAGATGGCCGCTACAGAGCCGTTCTCTGTCCAAGCAGCCGAAACAATAAGAGTAAACTACTTCGGCTTGTTGAGAGTCTCAAACGCGCTGTTTCCACTGCTAAAGCCACATGCTAGAGTTGTCCAAGTATCAAGCAGCGCTGGACATCTTTCTAGAATACCCGGCGAGCAGTTGAGAGCTAAATTTTCAAGTCCTGATCTCACCGTGGAACAACTCAGCCAAATCATGAATGATTTTGTCGAGTAAGTTGATCAGGAGTCTGAAGCGATACCTGAAAATATCAGTCGAGTCAATTAATAAAGCCCTTCGAATCGAAGGAAAAAGACTTTACTTGAAGCCAACCAACTTCTTTTCTGTTTGCACAAAAGTTATACGATGCATAATAATATTTAAATATACTATTTGATTTCTGATAACTGGCGATTCGTTTCGCTTCTGACCATCGAACACTTGCATTTCAAGTCAGGGAAGTAGCTGAAAGGCTGCGACTAAAGACCATTATTTTTGCTTAAATCAGGAATCGGGGATGATAATGAAACTGAATTTACAGAGCGGCGAAAAGGGGCGATCACCAGACTCTAGGATGGCCAAACAGCACTTATGTAGTAAGCAAAGTTGGAGTATCTGCTCTGACTCGTATTCAACAAAAAGCATTCGACGCAGATTCAAGAGAAGACTTAGTCGTGAATGCTGTACATCCAGGGTACGTCGATACCGACATGACGAGTCACAAGGGAGAATTAACACCCGAGAGAGGAGCCCAAGCTCCAATTTATGCTGCTCTTTTACCAAACAACACTGAGATCAAAGGTCTATACATCTGGCACGATAACGCCGTTATCGATTGGGTAAACGGAAAGTTACCAGGTCCCTACTAAATCATATATTCTTCTGCATTTTTTTTTCACGTTTTTGCACAGCAAATAATTAATCCTCATGTGAAAATATAGAGCTTTGCACAGTCTACTTTAATTGAGAGATTCATCACGCCGATCGAAAGAATTATGTTGTTAATGTTGTCAGCTTTGCTTTGAAATGAATTTTCTTCCGCAAAGGACACAATCCGTGACTGTACGTCTGATTCACGGATTAATTTATTGGTAGATTTTACCTCCTCGGTGTTATTTAGATTAACATTAATTATCGTACAAAGTTAATAATATAATATATTCCGGTGATAAAGAAATTCAAGTTATATATAAGATAATTAAAATGTTATTATATGAAAGTTTGTAATTTAGGACAAATAAATATTATCGATCAAATAAAATAAATACATATTTCAAACTGTACACCAAAGTGTTTTGATACTTTTTTTCAACTGTCCATCATGTCCATATAATAAAAAGATACGAAAAATAGAAGAAATTAATGAATATGCTCGAAACCAAGAAAAAGCCTATTCCAAAAGTTGTATAACATAATTGATTGGGGATAATGAAAGTGTGATTTCTTCATCTATCGTTAATTGTGAGAAATCCAATAATCATAACGTACTAGGAAAACTCGGAAAAATTACTTGACCGCTTTGACTCGATTATTGATTTTGAATGATACGTTTTGAGGTTTTTTTTTTTTTTTTCAAATTGGAATATGGCGAAGCCCACTTTGATAGGATTATAACATTCTACATTTAGCAAAGAATTAATGCACATAAAAAATATCCATTTATGTAATTACAGATGAAATTTTGATCAGAAAAATAAAAAGAAACGTTTTCCGTTGCGAAGCCACTATGAGTAAATTTCACCCAGACCTCATTTAAGGTGGAAGAAATATTCAACAAATATATTAGTGACGATTTTTTTATATGTAAATATCTTCCAGATAAATCCCTATTCATTTCTACTCCAAAATCGACATCCTTTTCACATGTCTAAATAAATTCCTATTTTCAAACGTGAACTATGCCACTATTTTTTTCCTAGAATTAGTACCAAATCCGACGAGTATTCCAGTTAAAATTTGACTTAGAAATATTGAAAATTCAAAAAGTTCTGTCTTTTTAAGTGAAAATGTGTATTTTTTGACAAATTTACCTATTTACGATTTTTTTTTTTTTTCTGAACATGTTGTGATTTGAATTTTGACACAACAAATTTTCACACATTTTCTAGAATATTCAAAGTATTATCAGTATTTTTTCCATCCCGATCGGATTGATAATTTTCAAAACAACAAACGTTCGAAACTTTACTGAGTAAAAATTTTATAACCATGCAGTACCTACTGTCTTCACCGAGAGTTAACGAACATAGATACCTATTATATAATGGGTATGAAAAAAATGAGACGAACATTATGAAAGTATTCAAGAGATAGTCGTCGGTTCATACATTTATTATATTAATAATTATTTACTTTTTTTTTTGCTCATTTTTTTTCTTGTTTTTTTTTTTTTTTATACACTATCTATGTAGATAATATATTATAATAATTATATAGCACACTTTTCATATACGATTTACTAAATTAAATGAAATAAACCTGCACTGATCGCACTACTGCGAAAAAAAAAACACTAAAATAATACAGAACTCTGGTAACTGGCGTTAGAAAATAGGTATTCTAGTTAAGTAATATACACATTACAGTTTATTTTCAAATAGTATAATAATAATAATAATAACAATAATATAATAATAACGATGATAATATGAATTGAAAAATAATTAATAACATCAACGAATACGTAGATACGTTATAGGTATTTATAATGATGAAAAATTTGTGCTATATGAGTAAATCGTATCTGATCAGCGGATTATAATGATATACATATATGTATATATATATATATATAATATATATATATTATATACCAATAGCTTTTTATCCTAATTTTCATAATCGTCATATAGTATATTATCATATCATATTATATTATATTATATTATATCAATCAATAAATATTTTACTTCGATATTAATTAATGGATATTATTATGGCAACTTAGGAATTATAACATATTATACGTATAAGTAGTACGTGACTTTGAATTGTGGACATTTTCCATAAAGATTTAACACACCCGCATATATATTCATATATATATATATATATAATAAATAATATATAATATATTATTCATTTACATTGTATTTTTTTTTTTTTTTGCCATTTATCTTATATTTCCTGTTTCTGTTGTTTTTTTTTTTTTTTGTTCTTAATTTTTTGTTTTCTTCGAATTTTGTCCCAAATCTAGAAACTTAACATTTACCTATAATATAAGATACTAACTACACACGTGTATATTATTATCATTACTATTATTATTCATTATTATTATTACTATCATTATTATTATTATTATTATTCGCTCTCTCATTACTGATGTGCGAAACGAGCCATATGTCGTCCCCTCCCCCCTCGAAGTTTTTTTTTTTTTTTTAATTTTATGGCACCCGATCAGACCAGCTGGAATCGAGTCGAGATATAGTTATTTAGCGATGAGTGTATATATTTTGTTCTTATTTTTTTCTTTCTTTCTCTCTTTCTTTCTCCTTATTTGTTGTGTATTTCTTAATACATACATACATATGTATACATATGTATATGTATACATACATATGTATGTATGTATAACCTTATAGCGTGTAATTAAAAATTTGCCCAATATATGTATATTATAATAATATTACAATAATATATGTCCTACTAGGGAAACTTATATATAATTATAAGCTTTGTTTGATAATTTTTAATATAATATAACATATTGTATAATATACATTATACATATACAGGGAGAATTCGTGCCGTCCGAACAGATCGAACCGCGTTGAGGCGGCCGCGCGTCAAATTCGGCAATTGTTTCAACAGTTTTCTGATCCTTGATTGGCTGTTTCTTGAAAACAATTGCCGTTCCTGGACTCGTGGCCGCCTCAACGCGGTTCGATCTGTTCGGACGGCACGAATTCACCCTGTATGTATAATATATATAAGTACTTGTGCATCGATATAGAATCTAATATTATCATTATTATTATTATTGTTATTATTATTATTATTATTATTAGACTTTGATATAGGAAAACTTATAGAACTAGAAAAAGCATATGTTATATTATATTCATCCATTGATAGTTTTATAAAGTACGAATGATAATTTTGTTACATATTTGAATAATTAATGTTCACCAGCTCATCGTGATATTATTTTATTCATTCATTATATATTGTATATATTATATATGGTATGATGATAATAATAATAATATTAATAATAAAGTGAAATTATCTCCGATTGGAGAACATTTAATATGTGTACATGTGTAAGTTTAGATATTATTACATCGTCATTTAGGTATTAATTAATATTTTTCCTTCTTTATTTTATGCATTATTAATCGTTCGTTTTATTTTATTTAAGTATGTATAATATCTATATTTTCGTTTTCATTTTCAATTACCATCTCTATGAAAATGTCTTTCTCTCTCTCTCTCTCTCTCTCTCTCTCTCTGATCTTTTTCTCTAATTTTTCAGTTCTTATAATATTCTCTTTTTGAATTTGAAAATGAAACTATAAATTATATATATCCACGCGATTCAGCATCGATTTATTCCATTATTTATATGTATTTTTCTTTTTTAAACGATGCACCGATATATACTTATAATATGTTCTTTCGTTCAATTCATGTACACCTTTTTGTCTCTCAGCTTTTTTTCCTTCTCTTTATTTCTCATTTTCTCTCTTAATTGTATTTATTCACCTGTATGTATGTATGTATGTGTGTCTATGCCTGTGTATGTGCTTAAAGCTAAAACAACTTTCCTTTGTGCTTTATACTTATAATATAATATAAATATGTGTATTATATATTTATATTTATATTTATATTCATTCATTTATTTATTTATTTATTTATTCATCTAAACATTAAATATATATATATATATATCTATATATATTATATATTCTTATTCAAATTTTATGTATATATTATATCATATACCATGGATGGGGGAATCAATCACGCCTTCAAATAAACAACATACTACGTCGACGATATATGGTAGATTGGATCGTTTCGTTATCAAACTCAGAAGAAGAAAAAAAAAAAAAAAAAAAAAAAACGAGAAGAAAAGAAAAAAAGTAAAAGAAACAAACAGTAAGAGAAAAAATAAAAAATAAACAGAAAACCGTACGAGTAAGATAAATAAGATAATCTTATGGACATCGGAGAGTAAGATTTGTACCTCTTTGTATCACCACCCAAAAATCCTTCGACGGATTATATTGTATTATACACAATTCTCGATTTACGTACGTAGATTAAAATTTATGCGAAATGTGAAAGAAAGAAAAGCAGCGAGAGCAATTATCCAAGGCGAAAAGTTTGTATCTAATAAAACAATCGTCGTCGATTTATTACAGAGATAGAAATTCAACACTTTTGTGTCCTTTAACTTTTTTGCATATCCAAATTCTATTTCTACTCCAAAATAATGACAAATTCCGATATTATACAAGATTAATCCTGATCGATCTTGGCAGTGAACTGGATGAAAATCTGGACTTTTTCAAACTCTTATGTTTATCTTTTTTTATTTCAAATTTTTACCAATCGTTTTTAAGAATATCTTTTCAACTTGTTCACCTCGCAGGGACGTAATGTAGAATAATATTATAATAAATATAACGAATCTTCTGGTATAAGAAAACAAACAAAAAAAAAAGAGAGAAAAAGAAAAAGAAAAATAAGCAGAGTAAGCAGATTGAAAATCGTAAAGATACTTTTGAGACTTTGATAATAAAAGGAATTCGGTTGATAATCATAAGCATTTGGTATCGCCGTTTAGAATTTCTTTACAACGATAACAACGACAACAACAAGAACAACGAGTTTCCCTTATTGATTCAATAAAATTGAATAAAACAATAGAAATTAAATAAATAATTGTTATATTTATTAAAATAATAAGGAGTTTATTGATTTTTTAAAATTAATTAATTAATTAATTAATAATTACGCGGACAAATCTTATTATGACACTTAGAATTTAATGCTCGATAAACTTATGTAATTTAGTGAATTTTTTTTATCACTGATTGTTAGAATACAAATACTTAAATATTAATTGATAATAAAAATTAAATAGCCATTGTTTTTTGTTTTTTTTTTCAAGTCGGCGGTGATGCAAAACAGCTACCCGAGTTTTTTTTTTATAAAGAGAGAGAAGAGGTAGCGGTACTAGATTTAATGAATAAACGATTTAAACAGAAAACTTGATGAGAAAAAAAAATTAGATAAATGATCTCAGGCAGATTATCATCACACGTTTTCTATCGACGCAGATAATACGTCTAAATTTATAATCACTGGCTTTTCGCAGAGATTGATTCGCACGACGTTGCTGGACACAAAAAAAGAACCATCGATATCTTAATTCGATATTAAGAATTCATCGACGGTTTGAATAATTGAATAACAAAGGAAAAAAAAAATTGATGAAACGTTAATATAAAATAAAGAAAAACGAAAATAATTCATGTAATAACTATCGATAAAATTTATAATAGAGAAATAAGTTAAATCAGATCTTTCTAGTTTGCCTGGGCAAGATGAATAAATATCGAATGAAAATGTGAAAGAAAAATACAACTTAGTAATTATACCTGCCCAAATTATAAATAAAAATTGAGTTTTTCAACTAGATTAATCTCTATAACAATTGAAAATATCAATTCAACTAGCAAATCGATGATAAATACCTAATTACCAGAATAATCAAACTTGAATAAATAAGATTATAGACTATGAAATCTTGAACTCTGCGTATCATAAAATACCACAAAACAATTTCCCAACATTTATTTATACGCAGCAAAGTTTAAAGTGGTAAAACATTCTGTTTCTTTTTCATTTTCTGACTCTTTTCTTTATAATCTTAAGAACTGACTTGTTATATTAATATTGTAATAACAACAATAATAATAATAATGATAATAATAATAATAATAATAATAATAGTAACAATAATATAGTATCGTTAATAATGATAGTGTTAAGCATGTAGATGATATTTTTTTTTTCTGTATTTTATTTTATTTTATTTGATTTTTTCTTTTGTTTGGTGCTGATGGCGGCTGGCATTTATGATGTTCATCGAACATCTGAGATGTTAGTTTTGCTTCCAAATATCTTGATCAATTGATCCTCGTAGTCTTCTATGTTACGTTTCATCAATTCCATACAGGGACCGAGCAGACGTTCGAACGCCTCGACATCCAAAACTGTAGAAGATTGACAAAAATAAATAAATAACAAAAATAAAAAACAAGTTAATTTGTGAAAAGAGAAGATATTATTTTGAATCGATCAAGTTTCGGCATCTTTTTTTATTAGATTCTTTGATTTTTTCGGTCAGTTTTTGTTGTTTTTTTAGGAAGTTTTGAGAAACCAAATTGTCGATTTACTTAGTTGGTATATACATAGAGAATTTGATCCTTCAGAATTTTATTGAAAATTGAAAATGAAGTTAAAAAACTGAGGAAATCTTAGGAAATTCATTTTTATTATTGTTCGATTTCATTCGATTGATTTTGATAGTATAAAGTAATAAACTAGAATCTTATTAGGTTTCATAAGTTATAGCCGAATTTAATGAGAATTTATTAAACTAAATTGATTTTCATAATGTTTAATTGAATATCAGGAGATTTGTAATGATTTTTATAAATTCGTTGAGTTTTGTCAAAGATTGAGATGAAATTTGGAAGATTTTTGTAGATTCTATTGGAAATATGATGAAATTAAACGAAACTTGAAATTTCATCAGATTTCAGTAAATTTTAATTACCGGTATAAAATTTTATGAAAATTCCTACGTCATGGAATTTTTGAACTGGATAACGACATTGAATTCAATTGAATTTAAAAAAAAAAGATCAGATTTTCATGATGTCTTAATATTTAACAACGTAGAATTTTATCAGAATTCATACGATTCTATTATATCTTCAAAATTTGTATAAATTTCTAAAAGACTTCTAAAGATTTTCATACATTTTTATAAAACATCAAAGAATTTCAAAAGTTTCATTGATTTTCATAGACTATCGTAGGATTTATAAAAAATTCATACGATTCCATGAAATTTTGGGAAACGAATTACATAGAATTTGACAAAATATCGAAAAACAACTCGAGAAATTTCATAAAACATCATAAAATATCAAGACAAATCATCAATTTCCAAAAGACCATCATCTAATTTCATTTATTATTAATCTATAATGAATTTGTCGATAAAACAGGATAAAATTTAATGGAATTGCTATTCAAAACGCAAAATTTCTCTCAATTTCTGCATTTCACTGAAAAAATGTGTTCGAAGTAACGTACAAGTATTAAACTTGGATCCAGAAACATAATTCTCTGCATCAACGATTTAAAAAACACAAAAAAAAAAGATTCCAGGACTCTTTTTCGAAAGATACTCACATGCCAGTTTGACATTGCCGACTGCATAAGCGGACGCAGCACGAGGTTTGTGTGTGACGAGGGCTAATTCGCCAAGGTAACCACCTGCAGGTACGCGATTAATCTGTAATTAAAAAGGCATTGTTTAAAATTGTTGATAATCAACCGAGATATAAATATGTACGGAGTACGGTAACTTTGCGCAAAATAATTCATCGCATTTCCATGTAACAAGGGGATGAAACAGGGCTATTGTGTTAAATCAGTTATCTAACTTCTAAGGGATTTTCTAAATACCGTTAATGTGTCTGTTAACCATAGAAGAACATTAACGGTCGATTATTCAGAGCCGATCATGACCAGGTCAAATTTACAGGGTATTATCGATATCACGATAAGGGAACAAAAAAAAAAAAAGAAAAAAAAAGGACAGGAATTATGAGGAATTAGATTTTATCGTGCATGTACACTAGGGCGCTTTTTATTTGGGGACTATTTTTTGTTTTTTTCACTCCCAGCTCGAAATTTTCTTGGAAACACCTAAAAAAAAATTCCCTCCAAGTTTGAGCCCTTAATATTAATATTAAGTACTCGCCCTTGGTGTTTGAAGATTTCCCATTTAAAATACACGTAACTTGAATCTTTTTTTTCCTTAAAATTCTTATAGCTCAGAAGCCCTTTATGCTATTCGAACGTTCGAAGAAGCAAATTACTCAGAATTGAATGTTCTACAAAAGTGCCCATTGCAACGGAAATGTAACTTACACGGGTGAGACAGTACGGGTGATTAAAGTCGAAATTTTATAAATTTCTTGTTTTTTCCTTGTGTTTTCATAATTGGCTGAAAATACAGAAAAATTAAAAATGACAAAGTTGTAGCAAATAGAATTCCCTTCAAAAAAGGTTCTGGGCACCGATCTCTATTATTGATATTTTTCGAGATAATAAGCTTTTTGTTTTTCATGATTTACCATTTTCATGAATTTGCGGCTCATTATGAGGTCCTGAAAAAAAGTTCCTGAGCACAAAATCTCAGCACTATTGTTGAGCATTCAATTCTGACACATTTGGTGTTCAGTTGTACGTAAAAAGTGTTGGTAATTGTTCGCTATTCTTAAACAACTGGTGTTTTTGCGACGTCGATTTACCTGCTGAAGGATTCTAAAACTTACATACTTGATTCGATAACAATTATAGAGTATAGGTACAATGTACAGCGAGGAAACACAGCAACATTTGACTAGCTAAAAGGGTTCGCTTCATACCTCGATGATATTCGTAGGAATGCCCTGCGCCAGCGAAAGACAAAATCACAACAAATGCCAAATAATAACAGAATAAATAGAAGCATGTGATAAAAAGTTCCTGGGCATTAAACAGAGAGATTAAAAACTAATTTGCTGAATATTTTTAGTTATCGATGGCAAAATGAGACTCCAAAAAATATGTAACAAGGAGGCGAAACGAAAAATTCAATAAATTGCAGAAAAGACAAAAAACATCGTAGAAGAGAATCGAACAAATTATTTCAAAGCTGAAAAAACAAGCTTCTCAAAACCCTTAGTGATAAATTTTGACAATTTCTTTCTCCGTTTCAAAATAATTTTAAGATCAAGTAATCTTTGATGTTTGTTTTGCTTTTTTTTGTTCAACGCTGTAGAGATGAAAATGATCAGATAATAAAGTATCCAAGAAGTATTTTGCTTAGGAATGAAAAAGCTTCAATTCTATTCTGTAGAACTTTCAATCACAATTTTTATCAAGAAGCTATATTCGACGTTTGGTTTGAAATAATAATTCACAGAAAATTGCTTATAATTCATTCATAAACTGCGGAGTTTACCAAAAAGTGTTAAGAATAGAAAAATGTGTAATTCCCAATTTCTGATTTTATGTAAATTTTTTTCAGAATTGTTCGGAAGGTTTTTTAGTTCTACCACTTTTACCAACTATTTTGATTCTGTTTTTGTTAAAACTCGAAGACTATGAACTATTCCAAAAAAAAAATTGTAAGAGACAAAAATCTTCGAGTTATCGATTCTCAAAGTCATCAAATTTTTTCAAACTTTTTCAAGAGCGTTCGAGTAATGTGCAATTATCTAAAAATCAACATTTTACCCAAAAAGTTAAATATAATTGCCAAAGAAACTCAACAAAATTGAAGTTTTCTTTTCCCACTTATTTCTTCGATTCACCTAAATTCATAACAAAATCAAAAACTTCTTTTATTTTAAATAAACATTCAGAAGTTGACGTTGAAAGTGTTGTTTGGAATTGGAATAAAATAAAACTGGTCTAACTGAATAGGCAAGCAAATTGTTTACTCAAATGCCCCACGGTATAATGCTTTGATCTGTAAACATAAGCTTACTTAGCGCAGTGGACATAAGCAGATTTAAAGCGATAACGAGACGAGCACACATCCCCTGGAGGGAAGTTTGTTGTTGATTTAAAAAATAAGACAATGTATTATCTCAGAGTTTGTTCTCACCTCAACTTCTTTGCCGTTATCACCAAGGATTGTGATCTTAACTAAACCATCCTCGACGAAATACATTCCATCTGCAATGTCCCCTTGTTTGATGATCCGTTCGCCGTCAGCAAAGTGTCTTGGCGCTAGTGCGTCAGCCAGATTCATACGTTCGTAATTCTGAGATGAATTAATAATCAGGATTAGATTTAGGTACTGAGTTTTAGTTATAAAAAATTTTGTGTAGAAGTTTTTATACATAAATAAGAAATATGATGAATATAAAAAATAGCAAAGCACTGACCTCGAGGGACTTGAGCATTGGAACTTTGTTGATCAAATCTTCGTACATTTTGCGTTTTTTGTAAGCAGATTTAAGCAAAATACGTCTGAAAGTCTGTCTGTCCATTGCCCATAATGTTCCATTTGAAATAGCTTTGATGGTAGCTGCTCTAGGCATGTTATAAAGAAGAGCAAGTTCACCGAAAGCACCGCTGTTCTCATAAGTGTGAATTAGTATATCTGCCCCCGTTGGATCTTTAACGTATACTTCAAACTTCCCCCTGGAACATTAACGAATCACATCTAATCATCTTTCGTTCGACTCTCCTTATTTCATCATCAGAAGTAACTCAGATTGCGAATTAAGGGGGAATATACACCTTTGAATTTCGAATAAATCAGCTTCTAGATTTTCACGTTTTTCGAATAATAGAAGTCTAATCTATCCGCAAAAAAATTATTATATGAAAATTTAGAAAAATACCCAAATTACAGCCATTTGAGAATTATCTTTGAAAATCTGATGTGTAGCAAAAAATGTTTTCAGGTACTTAAGTTTTATCACAGAATTTCAGTATGCTTGTGAAGCCTAATCAAATGGTAGTTGGATTTTATAAGCCATCGTCTCTCGATATATGACATACAGCAAAGAGATAATCACTTATCGTAAGGATCGAGGTGTATCGCTGCCAAGATTTAAGATTTTTTGGTCTTTCATAGTCCAGGAAGCTCATTTTCATAGTGTGAATGAAGAACTTTCCAAAGATTAGTTTTCTGGATCATTACAGAGGCAAAAATTGAGGCAGCGATCCATCTGAATCCCTGCATAGAGTGATTTTTCTCTTCGCTGCATATCATATTGAGAGGCGATGGCTTATAAATCCAACTTATACCTGATTTATTGGGTCTCAAAGAATACTGAACTTCTGTAATGAAACTAGTTATCATGAATAAATGTCACAGTAGTGTGACAGTATCCAAAGTCATCGCCGCAGTACAAAAGTTTGAAAATCAATTACTGAAAAATCACTACTTTGACCTGTTGTCGTAAATAATAAAATCCATCGTTGAACCGATCTTCAAATCTTTGGTCTTCAATTATTTATAAGAGATGGCTCTACGGAAAGAACGTAGAACTTTTTGATGAGCTTATTTTTATTGTAAGATATTTAAAAAATAAGCCAAAAAAATCTGAAAATTCTAAAAAAGAAAATGGAAAAAATTGAATAACTCAAGTAATTTTTGAAACATCAAAAAGTTCTCTGTTCATTCCATAGAAGCATCTCTTATGAATAATTGAGGACCAAAAAATCCAGGATCTGTCCAACGCTGATGCTGATTCTTTACGACAACCGAGTAATTTTGTATTTTCTTATCTTCAGCGCCACCACCATTGGTAATACATGATATAAAATATGGTCAATGAGGGTCAAACCCTCCTCAAACATGATGATTTTTTTCAAATTGTTCATAGTGTTCAAAAGTTATAGAAAAAAAAAAAAAATTGTATATATATAATACTCCCTTAAGCAATCGGCTCACCTTTCAATTACGTAGAAATTATCACCGTCTTCTCCTTGCCGTATAATAAATTCACCAGGTTCTACTGTCTTTTCGAACATTGCGTCAAGAACATCAGCCATTTGTTCCTGAAAATAATATGTATCAATTATTTAGATTGAAGATGGATTTCTTTTTGGTCTATTCTTATAATTTTTTATCAGAGAGAAAAATAGGAAGCGATTCTAGCTTCGGAATATGGGCTAAAGGTTTAATATGGATGCTGTGTAAGGGTCCGGAGCTTTTGAAATTAATCCGCCTGAGTGATCACGGCCTTATCTACAGTCCGGTAACCCAACTGGC
This sequence comes from Ametastegia equiseti, assembly GCA_963989295.1. Classification (NCBI taxonomy): domain Eukaryota; kingdom Metazoa; phylum Arthropoda; class Insecta; order Hymenoptera; family Tenthredinidae; genus Ametastegia; species Ametastegia equiseti. The sequence goes on from OZ022402.1 coordinate 5,160,575, forward strand.
TAGGAAAAGACGAGTGGTTGAGTGGCTTCCTGGGTTGAAAATTACTTTGAAACTGTGTAAAGCACGTCGTCATGCTTTCATCCACGCCATTTAGGATGGTATAAAAAAAAGGGATAATAAGAGGAAAGCCAACGGGTAGTTTTGAAGAGTTTGCCTTCATGAGGGAAAGGCTTAGATCTTTTTGACTTTCTTTTCTTTTTATTATCTGCGACTCTCTGATAGTAAGAAAATGAATTATGGTGATATAAGGAAAGGTCGGTTGTGATCCGCCAGGCTGGTGTTTTCACTATTAGCTTGAAACTTGAGCCGGTTGGTCAAACCTTAGCGTTAGAACTTTTGATAAATTATACTCAATGCCCAGCCTACGGGGTGCCTCTTTACCCTTTGTGGCTTTAAAGCTTAAAGTTCAACATTCCAATACATACATACATACATATACTGCTTTATGAACCCCAAGTCTTACACCCTCAGGCGGCTTTAACTTTACGCAATGAAACCACACTTCCCTGACCGTTACTGACTAGTCAAACACCCGTTTTAATCCGTTCAGAGATTTTCAATCCTATATATATTCTGATTTCAAAGGAGCAAAAGCTCCGCGATTTTTTCTCTTCTTTGTGTTACAGAAATGGAAGTAGAAGAATTTTGAATGTGAACTGGAGATCAAGTAATTCGTTCATCACTTGATTTAAAAGATTTTTCTGCCATTTTTTTTTTTTTGGACATTAATTAACTTCTCTGGAGTATATGTAAAATTTTACAAGAATTTGATGAATTTTTACGCAAATTTCTGCAGCACTTAATCCAGCACGATAGAATTTCAAATAATACTTTTAATTCTGTTCGTGATTCGCAAAATTTCTTTCGAAATATTCTAAATTTGTTGGAAAATCTTTTCGTATTATTGTGAGAGGTTCGTGAATTGTATTGGAATTTGTTTGGAATAATGTATAGATTATAGAAATATTTCAGGGATTTCTCTGCAATTCTCGATGGTATTCCCGAAATTTATTAAGAATTCTGTGAATTACATGAAAATTCAACGAATTGTGACTGAACTTCACGAATTTCTGAAGAATTTATGAATTTCAATGAACCTCCAGGGATTTTTTTTTTTTTTAATTGTTTGGCGATTTCCTGAACATCGTTGAAACCGTGTAAATTTATAATTCAATTTAGTTTTATCATTTCTAATTGAATAATTAATTTAGTTTCTTCATTATTTATTCGTTTTTTTTTTTCTACGATTTGATTAGGAATCTCTAGGAATCCATGAAATTTCCATGAATTTTTCGAAATTCTATGTATAGCAGAAATATTCCAAGGATTTTTCTTCGATTCCGGGAATTTCAATGAGGAATCTCCGCAATTTAGTGTATTCCATTCCAAAATTTATACGGATTTCTGGAGGAGTTTCATAAATTTGACTAATTATTCAACAATTTTTTCTAAATTCCTTAGATTTCGTAAAAATTTATCGATTCTGAAAATATTCCAAAGATTCCTTAGACGAAATTTCATCGATCCCATTCAAATATCTGAAACTTATTTGATGTTACGAATTTAGAAGTTAAAACCTGATTTGCTATTCATCATTCATCGGCATATTATACCTCGATCAATTTAACGTCTAGAATTTCAAATCACATAAACTTATGTTATGGACGATGATAATGACTTATGGGTGATAATTCGCAATTAAAAGAGTGAGATTGCCAGCTGGCTCCCTATGTCACGCTTTTTGATTCTAGGTCTCGACCTTTGACCTAAAGTCGAAGAGAAAATCGCGTGTATAGTTTGAACAGCCATCGCGAAAACTCCACCGGCATCTAACTGACACCAGCTCGTACCAGTTTAGCTATAGAAACCGTATCATTGATCGTAGTGTAGAAAATCCGGTATACGAAAATACATGTAGAAATAAATCAAGCCCAGAATTTTCCCACTGACAATGAATAATATTATGTATGTACGTTTGATAGAACATGCAGGTACCACAGAGACATTCGGTTTTTGTTATTCTATTTCCGATGGAATTTTCTATAATGCGCGCGATGGCTTTGAAATATTAAACATATTGACTAAAGTTCCAAAGAGCTTTCGACTGATTTATCCGAAATAATTCAATAAGATGAATGAAATTCTATACAAATTATGGAATTTTATTTCTGTGACGTAGTCCTATATTCCTAATTCCAGATATATTTGAATGTATGTATGTAGAGTCAATTGGATTGAAAAGGAATCTTTGCGAAATATTTAGCGGATATTGTAATATTTCGATGAATTAAATAAAATTCATATTATTCATTAGATTTTCATGAAATTATACATATAATATAGAATCTGTGCAACGAGGTCGAAGATTTTGGAAAAAAAATCCTGGGAATATTGTCTAGAAAATATAGAAAAAAAATTCAAGAATTTGCAACGCAATTCGAAAGGAATCCTTGGAATAGTAAATTAATGAAGTTGATGAACAAATATCGTTTTGAAATTCGTAAAATGAGAATAAAAAGTCTGTGACATATTCCGACCAAAAATTACAGTTTCAACATTTCCCGTGAAATTTTGACAAAGTCTATAAAACTCAAATCAAACTGTAAAGTTCCCGAGAAAAGAAACGAATCAACAAAATTAAGGAGAAATCTTATTATTCATAGAATTGTTCAAGGAAATTCACGAAATTCAACGGTAATTCTTGAAATTGTGTGAATAACTACAAAAGAATTTCAGAAATTGCCGTCAAATCCGAAAGCGACATTTATCAGTGAAATAAATAAATCCATCAGAAATGAGTGACGTATTTTATGAAAATCGAAAACATGTTCCGATGAAATTTATGAAATTTGAATACAAATCTCGAAATTTTCACGATATATCTATGGAATTGCAATTAAATTGCTAATTATAGAATTCTAAATATTCGTGATTTTTTGTTGTCCGCTTTTAGAATAAATTCGTGATATTTTATGAAAATTCGGAAAAACTCGAGAATTGACAATCGAATTATCTAAGAAAGATATCTCTAATAAGATTTGGATTGAATTTTAAGAAAATCTAAATTCACCAAATTTGAAACACGAAAACCCTCCGAGTCATGGTGAAATTAAAATGATTCAATTCTCCGGAAATTCGTGAGGCTAGGATTATTCAGTTACAAAAGTTCACAAAATTATACTCACTTACACATGTATTTGATAATATATTTTTGAATGAATTTATATACAGCGATAAAAACCTAATTTCAGCCTTTCTCAAAGATTCATATCAGTAAAACCTTTCAAGCGTGAAAAAGGGGAACAAGCTTCTTAATACCTTGTCCAACGCGCGGAAGAGGAGGATCGTCTTCACACTTTCACCCAGCCTGAGTCGCTGCTGGTCGCTCTTTGGATGCACCATCTGAAAAAAGAGGATTAAAAATAATTAGTTAATTACGAATTCAGTCCAATTAAGAATCTAATAATTAGCAGTTTTTTTTTTTCATAATTTTCTAGTCATTTACGTGATTTACTCTTTAAAATTTTGTTCATTATCTTTCAAACTTGTCTAATATCATCGCGAAATATTTTCAGCGGAATTCTAAATCTCTAAAATTTCATAAGTTTTTTTTTTGAGATTGGTAAAAAAAAATTGCAGAATTCCCATGAAGTGGGAAGTCTTTGAGGTTTTGACACCATTTTTTCCAGTTATCAGATACTCTGTTAGCAAGAATTGCAAAATTTGAAAATTTCTTCAAAATTAATCGTGAAATTTTGTCTAATTCCTTCGAAATCTTAGGAATCCCCCTTTTGAATTCTTTGTAAAATTATAATTTTGAAAATGATTTCCGAATTCCTGTAGACCATTTGCGAAATTCTTTTCCATTCTACGAATTCCGATCAAAATTATATCGTACATGTTTAAATTCAGGTAAATCCTCACGAAACTTTTGACATTCGTCCAAGACTTCTAGGACTTGTTGTTGATTCCAATTGAATATTATCTAAGTTACGAAGACCAAATTTGAGATCGTTGTAAAAATCTGGAAATATTACAGAACAATCTTGAATGGAAGAAAGTAGTTGAAAAAATCTTAAAGTCGTCATAGGAAATAAAAATCGTATGATGAAACGTATCTCGTCTATAGCCCACGAGGCAATTACTTGATTGACACTAAGTTCATAGATCGAAGATGTAATTGATATACATCGAAAATATTCACCAGACGAAGAATAGGAATAGACGACAAACAATAAGCACAAGTAACAAACCTCAACACAACCAGCCTATATGATGACCGGGAGAGAAATGAACGAAGTTCGATGAAGATCGGGGGTTTTAATGGACCCTGTGCTGCAGAGGAGGGCATGCACCTACGTCCATGAAAATAATTTTTTTTTCTTGCAAGCACAAGGGGCCAGGCAAGTTCTGTACGAGATGCATTGCGTCGCTGGCGCCGCTTATTAATCGGGTCAAGTGCAAATATCTCTGCAAGTATGCCGTACACCTCTACCAATATACCCGTCCCAGAGGATCCGGATGAGGAAAGAAAAAAATAATAATGCTTTGTACGCTTGAATAATCACAGTGTTTGAAATTTCATTCGACGCGTATTCCGTGTCTAATCAGTGATTTCAAATTCAAACTTGGCCGCTCATCAATTTTTGGTAAGTTTATTCAGCCACGAACGAAACCCTTGGGTTCTTTACAATTTTTATTTCCAATCGATTTTGCAAAATACGAATCTTTGAATATTCGATTAATCGTGCTGCCAGATTGTGATCACGTTTTTTTTTTGACAATTATCCTGTATCAAATAAATTGAAATTATAGATTTTGAGATAGCCTTTTCTGAAAAATCACGGATTGCTCCTAGACTTAGAGGTAGATGCACAAATATCTGCTGCGAGATACCCGAGAATTTCACGAATTTATTTTATATCAAATTGGAAGTTCACAGATCTCGATGAAATTCCATAATTAATTCACGAATTTCGGTTGAAATTTAATCACTCGTATTGAAATTACACGTATTTGATCTATATACGATTGAAGATTCACGAATTTTCTTGGAATTCGATTCGAAAGTCACGAATTTTTCTGAAATTATATTATAAATTCACGAATTTTCGTAAAATATGGGATAAAATTCACGATTTTTCTCGAACTGATTGAGAATTCACAAATTTTCCAAAAAAATCCGATCAAAACTTCACGAATTTTTCTGCAACTTGAATAAAGCTTGTCAAATTCCTTTAAACTTAGAATGGCAACAATTTGTTGTGAAATTAGAATGAGAAATCACGAATGTCTCCTAAAATGAGTGCAGAAGTTCACGAATTTCGCCGAATCCTGCTAAAAATTTAATTCCTTGTTGAAGCCTAAAAGTGTTAGTTTCCTTTGAAAGGATCGGTTTGAAATATTTTCTAAATGCCATAAACCGTGGTTATTTTCTCCAATTAAAAAATTTCTTTTGGATTGATTATTCGAATAAAAATATCAGTTTTTCGAAGAAAACGAAAGATAATGTTTATTTCACGATCGAATAAAGCTACAAAATTATAAAATTCCGATCTCGGTGAAGAATGATGACAAAAAGAAATGTAAAAAAATAAATAACAAAAGACCATCTTTTATCGGCAAAAGAACTGGAATTTGATTTCGCAAAGTTTCTCAGGAATGCGCCATTGTAATACAAGTCATTGTATACTATAATACCATAAAATCAAGACATAATTCTCGGTTCGATAACAGCCTGGTATTTGACCCTTGCGATTTAATGCGAGTCCAATGACAGACGTCGTCTGGTTCCTCGTTCCTGTTATCCAGGACATAAATCGAGCTAAGAGAGAAACTGGGTCGGCCTTAGCCTCTCCGCGACAGCGAGTAGCTCTTTTCCGGATGAAGGGCGAACGTCGCAAGGATTTCCTTTATTTTTATTTATTTATTTTTTTTTCTCATTTTATTTACTCACTAATTTTATTTTTATTTTTTTTTTTGGTTCATAACTAACAAGAAAGTTGTTTTTTCTTCAAACAATGACAATAGTAACGAAAGAATAAGATATATGAGAAATTTGAAAAGCAAATTAAGGCGATATGGCACAAGTCGCTTTGAACCTAACCTAGCTAACATAAAAAATCTGAATCTGACTGGAATTCTATTTGGTTTTTCACAAACAGTAAAATACTTAGCTACATTTTGCCAAAAAACTGAATTCATTCGTAAAGGGTTCATTTGAATCGGTTGGATAATCATCGAGAAAATACGATTCGCGTTTATGAAGTGACAACATTTTTTTTGTGATAATGGAATATCGAAGAGACTTGAATTTTAAATATAAAATTCGCGAATATCTCCGAAGAGCTTTTTCATAAAATATAAGAAATGAGCATAAAATATAATGAAGAGAGAGAGAAAAAAAAAAAAAAAACTAACTTTCGTCACGTAGAAAATCGAGGCATAGGCATAGCTTTATAATATACATATATAGGTATATTAGCAATCCTCGGTTGGCTGACTACCTGCAGCTACTTCTACTGCACGTAGCTACCCACACATACTACCTGTACAGAGTTTAATGAAGTCACAAAGGTTCTAGACGCAGAGCTTTCGCATCAATAGTCAAAGGGTACTATGTAGGTACACGCCGCACATGATATATATATATATATATATATATATATATATATATATATGTACATATACATACATATACACCATGATAAAAACCGTGTACTAGAGAGAAACCGAGAATGAAAAAAATCGTAGGAGATATTCGTTCGTGAAGATAGAAAAAATTATGAACAAAAAAAAAAGGGGGAAAGAGAGACTCATTTTACAACATTTTCTTACACGATTAGAAACAAAAGAGCAAAAACAAAAAATGATATTCTGACAAATTTCTTTTTCTGAAATTCATTAAAAAAAAATCACCAATCGATCGATCAATCGGTGATAATAACGACGATGATGATATAAGAAATAGTTGTGATTCGATTTTTACAAGATTCAGATTTTTGTTCCTATTTTTTTTTTGTTTTTTTTTTCTTTCATACAAACTTGAGTCTTGTTGAAAAAATGTTAAAAATTTCGGTATAACGGGTGTCTTTAATTGTAATAAAATGGTGAAAATTATTATATATTTCGTGGTGGAAGCCCGTAGGGTTTATTAAGAGAAAACGTGAGGGACGTGAGGACAGGGTGACGAGGGGTTGCCTCGAGGGGGTTGTGAAGCTTGTATAGGCCCCGGTGCCCGTGCCTGTACTTGTGCTTGTGCTTGTGCTTGTGCTTGTGCTTGTGCTTGTGCTTGTGCTTCTCGCAAATCGATAGACTCTCTCCATGACGTCATAACAGCCTCTCTCGCGTCCTCCCGATCCGATAGTCTTTATCAGGGCGTACACGAACGAACGAACGAACGAACGAACTGGGGGCCAGCTAGAGGCTTAAGGCAGTTTTCAGTTGCTGCTGCAAAGTGTGTACAAAAAAAAAAAAAAAAAACCACAACAAAAAATACCAATGTAGAATGAAGAAAAGAAAACATGAACGTAATCAAAATACGAAAATAAAAAAAGTAAGAAACGAATGATTGACGAATTTGATCCAGCGATCAAAATAGCCGATTGCCAGTTTTTGAGTCTGATTTTGTTATCGATTCCCCATTTTTTTCATTTTCGTTGTTTTCGGTTTTCTGCCTTAATCTAGCGGGATTTAGGTAAACACAATCAACAGTTACATATCTAGAATCCGTTTCGTCAACTGTTGTGACGATTTGATTTCGAGAATTCACGAATTTCGGAGCAAGTCTGTCTTGTGTTTTATGAAGTTCTGTGTCAGGGCTTTGGTGCTTTTTTTGTGTAGGTAACTTTATTAAACATTTTCCTGATGTCACGTTTTGATTTTGCTAAAAACTCACGAATTTCTTCGTAAACTTGTTCGATATTCACGAATTTATTGTAATCTTGTTGGAAATTCAAGGACGATTACTGCAATTCAATACAAAATTCATCAATCTTTCTGTGATTCGATTACGAATTCAACTCCATTCTCGGTAATTTTATTAGAAACCAACGAAAATGTCTATGATTTCATAAAAAATTCAACCAATTTTCTATGATCCAATAAAAAATTCGCGAATTTCTTCGCGATGTAGTTCAAAATTCTCGAATTTTTCTGTAATATAATTTCGAATTCACGGATTTTATCACATGATTCAATTGAAAATTTCTTCAAGATTAAGCACAAAAATAACAAAATTCTCTATGATCTAATTGGACACTCATAAATTTTCGTAAAATTCCGTGGATCTCTTCAAGAATTTCGCTGATTGTGAAATGCGAGTAAAAAATCAGAGATTTTGGACGAAATTTTTCCGGTTTCAGATATCAACGATATTTGCAATTCTAGTATAAGAGGTGATTGCTTTTTTATTTCGCAGCAGCAATTCGTGAATACCATTTCGAGACTCAACGATTTTCACCAAAAACTCGGCAGGTTTTTAAAAGATTTATTTGAAACTTCATGACTTTTTACGGAAAAATCACGAATTGCTTCTGAAATCGATGAAATCGAAAATTCTGTATCATATAACTGAAAATTCACGAATTCCTCTGAACATCAATTACAAATTCACGAATTATCATAGAATTCACATCAAATTCCACGAGATCTTCATAAATTCGATAAAATAACAATCATTCCTCATCCGGTTGGAAGATCACGAATTATTCTGAATTGCGATGGAAGAATTGTGAATGTTTCTAAAATTCGCTTGAAAAGTCACGAATTTTTCAATAAATTCGGTTATTTCTGCGCCGTGTCCTACGGATTACAAAAGGTTCTCGACCAAGTCGTGATTTTGATGAAATATTTCATATCTCGGTGATATATTTTCCTTAGTGAATCTCACATACAATAGGAGTCTTTGACGAGCCCCTGACGTTGAATACTCGGCTCATACCGTAAATACCAAAAGCTAAATTTCGAGCTGAAATATCCCCTGAGCTTCATAGGTAGATAAACGCCCACTCGTGAAACAAAGATGCGTTAATTACACTACGGGAGCAGCCTGGCTGTTTCAAGAGAGCTTGCTAAGTCAGTCAGAGTCAAGTCGAGTTGAGTCGAGGCTGCCTTTCAAGATTCGAGGCCACCTGCGGGCGTGGCAGTCCCTGAAGCTCGGTTGCAAACATAAAATATATCGAAGAAAAATCAGCCAAATATAATTACAATAATTATCGATCACCTATCGGAAATTAATTAACATTCTTGCAATTTTTATTCCGATATTAATTGATCATCATCAGAGAAAATCGATCAATTTCATTCTTTCGTTATATTATAAGGTCAATTCCACCAACTGTGGGTAATCGATCTGCAGGTGCAAAAATTTCAATTCCGATACAATTTTGGTACGTCATTCGTGATTTCAAATTATCCCAAGGGCAAAAATGGACTAAAATTGATTCAGTATTTCTCAGGATTCGTATAGGATTTAGAGGTTTGAAATTCACAGTGAATTTTCGTGTTTCGTTGCACATGACGATGACGTACCGAGATTGCAGCCAACCCGGAATTTTGAAAGCCGATTGCGTTTACCAATTATTGGCAAAATTGCCAACGTGTGGAATCGCACATTGCATATGCAACTTCCGGCTAAAACGAAACTGCAACATGATCAGATAGCAATTAAATGAAAGCAAAATATAAATATAACTAAAAATATAATCGACACACATATGAAATGTGAATGGAACATTAGCGCCCAAAATCTTTCTCCTTATATTCTCGTTTTTCTGTAATTCCCGTCACACGTTTAAACATATTAAAAGTCACGGATTCAAAAAAAAAAAAAAAGAGCAGATACAAAATGAGTATAAAAACGATGTGGATTTTGTTTTTTTGTTTTTTTCACTTTTCGTTCGTTTTTCATCGATTTATTTTTTCGAAATCTTCATATAGGCGACAGAGCAAGGAGTACTAAGCGATAAATCATCATAGAATGACAAGTCGCATGAAGGTTGTGCGTTTTTAATTCAAAAGAGAGCAACAGGTGCAGTAGATTATTCCGCCATGTCACGTCTATACCGCTATTGAGCTATGCATACAGCTGAGGAAGGTATATATACGAATATGTATATACATATTCTTGGATCTCAATTTATACCGTATTCGCTTACAGCTGTTGTATTTTGCAATGAATAATTCTTCGCCGAATATAACAATCCGGCATATATATGTATATAATCATGTAGGATGATTGATATATATATATATAAATACTCAGGGGATGGGATTGAAATTCCCGTGAATTCCGAATTTATTTCAGACGCGATTCTGAGTTTCTAGAATCGTTAGAGTTCAGAAGTTGGAAATTCCGAAAGGTCGAAATACAGACGACTCAAAGATCGGAAAGTTGAAAACTCAGAAACTTCGAAAATCCTAAAATTTAAGGAAAACTAACAGGACAGAGCTGTGAAATAACGACGTTGCATTTCGCGAATTCCGAAATTCAGAGTTTTGGCTTTACGGATCTTTGGTTTTCGGAATTTTTAATTTTCGGTGTTTTTCCATTCGGAGTTTTTCAAATTGGCTACATAGACTCTCGAAGAAATAATCTTTCTGAAAACTCTGAGTCAGTAGTATAAAAAATTCAGAATTTCGACGTTTTGCAGCTTTTGAAATTCGCAATTTCAATCCCACCCGCCATACTCCAGGAATTTAAAAAACAGAATTGAAAAAGTTGGAAAAAGAGAGAAATTAGAAAATGACTAAGTCAGATCCCAGAAGGGTTTCTCACGATTGTTGAAATCCTTGAGAAAATCGACGAAATCTATATGAGTAAAATGACAGTGGGTTTAAAAATTGATTAATGTTCAAAATCAAAATTTCAATGCGTATGATAGACTCCTAAAAGCTATTATGAATATTAAGGAAGTTAAAGTTCGTAACGTTAATATAATAGCAAAACTTTTGGAAAAAAATTTACTATTTCAGGACTGAAATATTGTTGGATTACCAAAATTGACGAGGTAGGTGTGTATCACTCACTTTGAAAAATTATATACACTGTATTTGGGTGTTTTTGAACCGTTCAAGTCAGGAAATAAAGAATTTTTCCCCATCATTTTTGTTGCGTTAACTTTACGAACTTCAATCCCATGAAAATTTCGATGGGTATATGTATAGGTAATCGGGTATATAGAATTAGAATCTGTGAAAAATGTCTAATAATCAATAGATTGGTGAACGAAATCAAGTATTAATTGTAAGAAATACAGATGAAAATTGAAATCGTTTGAATATGGCATAACGAGAAGTACTATATTCGAGAAATTTCAATGAAATATCTCATTAAAATGCAATCGAAATTCCTTCTCCATTCGTGGAAAGCCGCAAAGTCATTAAAACATATTCGTATAAGTTTGGTATATAATTTATCTACCTATAGTAAATTCTAGTTTGGATATATATATATATGTAAGAATCTTAGAATTCAGAATGCAAAAAAATCTCTTTAGTTTTTTATTAGTATAGGAATACTAATCGAAGTATCAAGTTTCTGGTTAATCGCGTGTTTCCGGAGAGGGAGCATTGAACGAAAATTTTTCCACGTCAAAACATGGCTGTTCAATTTCAAAAATATACACGATTAAGAAAAAATGGAGAATTCTCAGAATCTCAGTATTTAATCCTTTCAAATCTCTCCCCCAAAAAAATCTCCAGTGAATGTACAATTACATGATATAGTCCAATCTTAAAATATAGTATAACAGGGTAAGTGTACCAGTTAATGACCCTGTCCCAATTATTGATCTTTTTCGATGATTTCTTTTTATCCGTGAGCTCTGGAATTATCAAAAATAATCAATTCGTATTCTCCGAGTCTCTAGCAACTGATTTGTGTAATGAAAACATTCGGAATTCTTATCAACGACTTAAAATTCAAGAAAATATAAGAGTCAATAATTGGGTCTAGAAGGGTCAGTAATTGGTACACTTATACCTTATTACATATGCGATTGAGTTTGCCTGTATCAACGATCATCAACAAAGTGCTCGATTATTCTTGTTTTAAAGAATCTAAAAAAATTATTGCAAGATTGTAATAACTTGAGTCCTAATCATACGTGGCATTTAATACTGACGGTGTATATTTGAATTTACATACATACACATGCCTCTGTGTATTGTATAGGTAAACCGATATAAATAGTAAATAGGTATGTGTTTATCTATACGTATCTAATACGTAATTACGTATAGTTGTAACAGTCTAATCTAACTGCAAATATATGCGATGTTCAGATCAAACGGTATTTGTCATAATTATACATACAATATACGTATACGTATACAGGTATAATATACGTAGATATATACCTACGTACGTATTACATATAGAAACATTTACACAAACTTATATGCCAATCCTTATATTGTTAATTTCTAACGCGTCACGCAATCGTGTAAATATGTACATATCTATACATAACTTACATAGACACATACTTGGAGACATATTGCAACGTTTAATTACAAAGTCAACACCCAATAGACAATTTTTTTTTTTTTTTTTTTTTTTTTTCTCCATTAATATTGTACAGGTATGTATGTAGTATATAGAAGACAGTGAAAAAAAAAAAAAATGGGAAAAAAAAAAGAAAAAGAAAAAGGAATTCGAAGACTCCAGGTAAATTATGACTCAATCAATTTTACAGACAGAGTATAGACATACATCATATATATATGTTTGAAAGCTATAATATTTATAGAGGTATGTGTGAGTCGAGTATAGTGAAGAAGTATTCTGTACTTATGTATATATATGTAATGTATGCCTTCTAGTCGACAACGACTATAGAGCAGCCTCAAATAGTTAGCCTCGTGGTTTAATTAAGTCCGGGCGAGCTAAAGCCTCAATGACATAGCTGCAGTAGGCAGCAACAGCTAGATATATAATACCAGAACCGAAGCCAAAGGAAAATAGTCAAAGAAGCAAAATCCCGGGAGATGCATATCTGTAGGGTAAATATATAATATAAAACTGCAACGAAGTTGAATAAACAAAACTGCAGAGAAAGGAATATATTGGGGTGGGATTGGAATTTTGAATTTCGAAAACTGGAAAAAGTTCGAAATTCCGAATTTTTATATACCAACGACTCAGAGTTTTTAGAAAGATCATTTTCCCGAGAGTCGAACATAATAAGGCGATTTGGAAAAACTCCGAATCGAAAAACACCGAAGGTTCAAAATTGAGAGCAAAAAAAAAAAAAAAAAAAATTGAGATGTTTTTCATAAGCCACATAAACTACAGAATTGATTGATAAAGAAATTCGATCTATTTTAATCAAGTTGGAGTTAATCCAAGTCAAAGATCGTTTGGATCCATTGATTAGTTCTCGTGATATCATCGATGGAGATTCTTTCATAAAGAATTTTTTTTTTTTTTTTTTCAAGTCTCAGAAAATATACCGAACCAATCAAATCCAAGATTGGATCAGTTTTGAGTAAGCAATAACGACTGCATCAGTTGAGACTAAAATCGTTTGAATCTATATATTTATCTGTTCGCGAGATATCTTTGGACAAAAAATTCATCACACACCTAGTAGTAATTACTCGATTTGATTCGATTTTTCATTCTTGCCCAGTGCAGATCATACATAATTAATTCCCTTTTTTTTTTTTTTAAAGTGGGAAGTTGCAAACGGAGGAAGTATATTCTGAGAACGCGTGGTGTTTAATTAAGAATAATCTTCGCGGTAGTTAAAGACACGTTGTTCAGTTCTGCACCAATTGTCAAATCAACGTGGGAGTATAGTATAGTAAAGTTTGAAATGATATTGAAAAGCTCATAGGTGAAACTCAATTCTGATGACTGTCTACTCATTCACATTTTACCAATCTACAGTATAATTTATCAATCTGAAATTTCCAATCATTTTGCGTTTCATTTGCAGAAGTAAATGATTTCCACATATGTTCTTATCTATTTTGAAGACTAATTCCAGAACATGTTCCAGCAATTCAAGATCATTCAAAAATAATCTCTTTATCTACTTCACTGAACTTGTAGACATGTTACATTCGAAAGCAATCCCAACCCATGTAAGTTTACTCTCAACCATTTCAGAGCATGTTTACTGTTATCAGCACTTTGAACATTTGCTGAACATGTTTTGGCATCTGATAGATTATTTTCGGACATGTTCCATCGCCTTGAAAATAATTTTAAAATGAAGTTAATTTCCGGACACACTTCAGCGTTTGGAACATGATTTCAACATGTTTTATTTTCAGTGTATTCCATTAGGTTTCAGTCACGATTCACAATTAGCATTTTCAGGGTCAGTTCTGTATACGTTACTGGTAATATCAAATCATGTTTCAGTTTTCGAAACATGATAGTTATATTTGCGATTCAATAGATTTTCATCTTATCTAAGAACATGTTCAGCTTCATAAATTTGTCGTGTTCTTAACTTGCGTCGAGTCTCCTATAATATTTTATTACTTCGTGTGCAAAATAATGTCACAGTTTTCTGTTGACTTCACATGATTGAACAAAGACTGTTATCCTGAACAAAATCATGTTGAATCACAAATATATTTGAAAAGATCCAGCATTTTTAAATTTTAGTGTAAAATCATTGAATCTGATTCATGAATTACGAATCACGACACGAATAACGAATTATTGATATCTATCTTTTGTATATTATTTATACAATAAACGATGTGTCCCGACGATAATCTCATGATATTCATTACACACAAAGAGAAGCGGAAAGAGAGTGAAAAGAATTACAGTTGAAGTTTACTCATATTCACACACATTTATTCCATTGGAAGAAGAAAAAAAGTGACAATATCGCCTAATTCAAAGGAACCCAAATTATCCAAAAAAAACTAAGAAGATGATTTGAACGTTTAATTTAAGACTAGATCTTTTAACATTATCACATTCGTAATTTTAAAAAATTTATTAAAAAAATCCCCAAACTTTTTTTCGTTCAAATTATTTTCTTAGTTTTTTGGATAAATTGGGCTCCTTCAAATTAGGCGATATTATCACTTTTTTTCTTCTTCCAATCGAATAAATGTGTGAATATGAGTAAACTTCAACTATCTGAATCACTTTTTCTTCGATCTGCACCGAAAAAGCACCTCCTGGGACTTTGAAAAAAAAAATTCGTATTTCACGAACCACGAAAGAGCACAGATTTTTGTGTCCGCGAATATCTTCGTGATGAATTAACGCATGCTTGGTAAAAATTTGAAATAAAAAAAACTTTGGGGAACAAACTCAAAATTCGATTTTTTGACTACTTTTTGATTTTTTGACATGAAATCTTGAAAATATGATTTTCACGCTAAAACCATTCGAATCTACGTTCAATTACCAAACTTTTAGCCTACTCAAGTTTCAAGATACCATGCGCCGGTTCTTAGCTATGGCGTTTTCAAAAAAAGCTTACAAAAATTTCGAGTCCTCTGTTTCTCGAAACCTATAGGCGGTAGAATTTCTATACTTCGCAGACAATTTTCTTCCAACTATACCTTCAAACTCACCAAGTTACAAAAAAATCGAAGAGAGGTAGTGGACAACGAATTTTCGATTTCGTATGGATATCCCCATATACATGATAATAATCCATCACGAACGACGAGCAATCTAATTCGAATAGATGTACATCTGACGAGTTCTATCAGCAGTTTAAGATCGTTAAACAAATGGTCCAACGATCTAACGTCCTCCTCGTTATTATTCAGCCACCCAGCTGTTCTCTCAAGAAGCAAAGAATGAATATTGTATAGCCGAGTACAATTTCTCACTGCCTCTCTTCAATCCTATACTACAATATATTCTTCAATCAATCTTGAAGATCATTACAATAGAATCAATTTGTCGAATACACATACACAATTCGACGGTTGATCATTTGGCCTTTGTATATAATATCGAGTCGTTTTATCGGTTTTACTGACAGCCTTAATTCCCAAACTGCTCTAAACTCCATTTAACATATATACGAATCTAGACCAGTGTTGGGCAACAGCAAATTACATGGTGTAATTAATTACATTTCACATTTCACAAATTACAGCTGTAATTTGTAATTTGAAAAAAATCAATTACTAATTACAATTGTAATGGGTAATGGATTTCGGTGTAATTACAAATTACAATTGTAATGGGTAATGGATTTAGGTTTAATTACAAATTACAAATTACAATTGTAATGGGTAATGGATTTAGGTTTAATTACAAATTACAAATTACAATTGTAATGGGTAATGGATTTAGGTTTAATTACAAATTACAAATTACAATTGTAATGGGTAATGGATTTAGGTTTAATTACAAATTACAAATTACAATTGTAATGGGTAATGGATTTAGGTTTAA
Organism: Ametastegia equiseti; assembly: GCA_963989295.1. Classification (NCBI taxonomy): domain Eukaryota; kingdom Metazoa; phylum Arthropoda; class Insecta; order Hymenoptera; family Tenthredinidae; genus Ametastegia; species Ametastegia equiseti. The sequence continues at coordinate 5,176,968 of OZ022402.1, forward strand.
TTACAAATTACAAATTACAATTGTAATGGGTAATGGATTTAGGTTTAATTACAAGTTACAATTGTAATGGGTAATGGATTTCGGTATAATGACAAATTACAATTGTAATCGGTAATGGATTTCAGTTTAATTACAAATTACAAATTGTAATTTTTAATTTGTAATTAATTAATTACAAATTCGCCCAACACTGATCTAGACAGATGAAAAGAACGAAGACAGTCAAAATTAATCAACTTTCATCTATTCTTCGGCATATTGTTATGTTGCTTCTGCAGCACTATAGATGTATGTTTACCGTTTTCCACCAGTGGGCAATTCTGGTCGATTTTAATAAGCCGGTATAATGTGCTGAAGCGAGTGGCACAATATCAGAGTACGCAGGCAGGCCAGGCCTCGCCTATGTATGTTACTACCCACTCGTCCTACCTACTCCGCATCATCAATCAATTCACTGTCCATCAAACTAATTTGCAAAATCACTAGATACAGCTGGGCCAACCGCCACTATCGCACGACGAGACCATAGGCACCATTATCGCGGTTTGCGGTCATCGAAGGCAGTTTATAGAATGAAAATTATTGAATTGTACTTGTTGGGATCTTTTTTGATTTTTTTTTTTTTTTTTTATCTCTCACAAGTCGAGATTATATGAGAAGAAATTTCTTCGAATTTTGAAGATTTGGAAATACGTTCCCTCATATAAGATGTCGAGAAATTTAATTAGACATTTGCGTTAAGTACATATGAAACATTTAACAATAACAACGGAAATTGTTTTCAAAATTTCAAGGATTTCGAAGTCCTTCTCGGAGAATTGTCAGGATTTTTTAACTCTAACTCTCTCTCTCTCTCTCTCCCTCTCTCTTTTCCTAACATTGCGACGAAGTAAATTATAAATGATTGTCGTGTTTCGAACATTTATTTGTTATTCATTTTATTTTTTATTTCGAGGACCTTTTTTTCAATCCAAGGATTTCGACGACTTTTATCTAGAGGATATTCAGAATTTTAAGGATCTTAGGAACCTAACTCCAGTATAAATTATTTTTAACAATTTTTAAACAATGCGAGTATTTTTAGGAAATTTCAACCATTTGGAGGTTCGTTTTCTATGAATATAATGCGGATGTCAAGGATCTTGGATCCCGTCGAAAGATTTCGACAAATTGATTGAGGTCGTTTGTCATATTTCAACTTTTGTCGAAAATTTTGAGAATTTTCCTAGGAATTGCAAAAATCTTGAAGTCCTTTCGTGAGGATTTTCAAGATCTTCAAACCCTGAATTCAATTTAAACACGCGGTTCAAGAATTTCAAAGAATTATGATTCTTATATTTCAGGATCTTAGGAAGCGCGTTTTTAGGATATTAAAGATTTTGAAAACTTTTCGAATTTCCTCAAAATCTTCTTTGCTATTTTCGTCAATTTTCTTCCAGACCTTGAAGATTTCCAATAAAATTTTCTAAGAATTGTCTAAATTTGTCTCCAATTTCTCAAAAATTCCGAGGATTTCTCAATAAATTCTCAAAGATTCGAAGACTTCGGTAAAAAAAATTTGAAAATATCGCGAATTTTCAGAAAAAATTTGACCGATATCTCAGAAAATTAGTCTGTAAATTTCGAAGATTGCTCCGTTATACGATTTCTCCAAAAATCTGCTTCTTTCCGAAAAAAATTGTCTATGATTTCACTTGAATTCCAAAGATTTCTTGAAAAAAACTAATATTCATTCTGCAATCTTTCTCAATGGAGCAAACAGTCCTCAAGTAAATCGGCAATTTTCCATTCATTTATCGAGTATATACCAATCGTAAAATCCCATTGCGATTTAGTGATTTTCCCAACGGTCAACCCCTCGATATTATTGTATGATTTTCCCGGTCAGGGTGCAGGCCGAGGTTTGTTTGCCTGGGGATCGGTATCGGTTTTAGTATAATATATCGGGCATTAGATTGTACATAGAAATCCCACAATCCACCCAAAAGTGGCGAACCCAGCCTCAAGGGGAAGCGAGCTGTCGTGAACGTGAACACTGACCAAATCAAATATAGGAATTTCTCTGCGATAAAGTGGTTTCGAATCCCTGTCGCAACTTGCGTCCCACTCAATAAAAGTTATACATGTATATTCTCTCCATACGTGACAAAATTCGTATTTCAATCACTCGCCAAATTAATTAAGGGTAGAAAAAAAAAAAAAAAAAGAAAAAAAATCTCACTCAAAATTAATAATTGTATATATATATATATAAATAATCACCTTGATTCCTTCCTCGTCTTCATCGTCCTCGGGGTTGTAGGTCTCTGCAAAAACGCTCTTCCTTCTTGTGGCGAACCTCGCAACCGGTGGTTCTGTAAAATTTGAAGAGAAACACGGTTTTTTTTAATAAAAATATATATTGCAATTTTTCTGAAGGAATAGAGAAATTCTCATCATTATTATACGACGCTCAAAATTTGTGGAAAATATACATTGAAGGAAACAATGAAAAATATAGACCCAAAAATTATTGATTCGATTTCGTAAAATTTTCACATCCAATTTCGAAAGCTCCAAACGATTTAAGTGCATTTTGTGGAAAATAGTTGGGAATTTTTATGTACATTCCACGGAATTTTACAATGTTTTATCAATTTCCAGAAAATCTCGTATTCTTGGACGAAATTCGATGGAATTCTTTCCGGCATCTTATACGGTATTTCATATAAATTTTTGAAATTCTGTGACTGTTTTTATCAAATTCCATAATAGAAATTCATGGAGTTTGATGAAATCCAGTGATTCCTTGTCAAATCCCATGGAATTTCATTCAATTTCATTCAAAATTAGGCAAATCCATGGAATTAAACGAATCCCTATATTCCTATATAGGATTTTATGAGAACCCATGAAATTCCATACGAAATCTAATAAATGGTCTAGAAATTCTGTAATTCTCGATCAAATCAAATTTTCATGAGATTTTTTGAATCTTGTATAGAATTTTATGAATTTGGATCAAATTCGAGGAATCTTCTCAAAAAATTCCATGAGGAAATTACACGGGTTTTCATGGAATCAAAAAATTTAATGAATCAATAAACGCCATTTCTTACCAGATTTCGTGAAATTTTATCGAATTTCATGAGAAAACTCAACATGAAATATCACAAAATTTTACGATATTTAGTCCAATCTGACAAAATCCTATTAATATTAAACCCTACGAACTTCATCGTAATTTTCTCATCAAAGTAAAAAATATTCTGAAAATTTCACAATTTATTACGAAGTGAAATATCTTGTTAAGAAATTTTTGATATTTTATAAGCAGATGAAACCTCAGGTAGAATTTTATGATACGAAAATTCGTAAAGCAGTATTCAAAGAAATTTGATGAATTTTCATGACAATTCTTCAAATCATCTGAACCTTGACTAAATTTGCTAAATTCTGATAAAGCCTATAATAAAAAAAAAAACTGGATGCATAGAAATTCGAAAAAAAAGTCCTCGATCTAACTTTCAATTTCTTCTTTTCCATATTGGTTTTTGATCATTAAACATTTGTGGATGAAAAATGTTACATGATGTCGAAGGAGGTTCGAAAGACCTTATATAACATAATAACATATATCCAATCCTTGAACCAACTAGAAATATCGAACAGAGACTGGTCGTAGGGCACAGAGCACTAGCTTGAGGGGGGCTTCTTATAGGGCTCAGAAAGTAGGGGTAACACTTTGACCTAAGGAACAGGAAGGAATATCTACCCACCCACTTACACCTACCAAACTCAGGCTGACGAATATATATGTATGTATGATAAAATGACGTTTCAGACCTCCTACAAACGAAATGTCAGAGTTTCATATCCATGTAAAGAGTCTCATGAAGTTAGAAACGTCTTCAGAATTTACTAGACAAATTGGTACAAGTGTGAACCCTGAATACTATATTTTCTAACACGTGTCATGAAACGAATACAAATGAGGAAAAGAATTGGATTAATTTTGGAGAACAATTTGCCTAATTAACGAAACCGGATATGTAGTGTATATTTACATCCGGCACCGGAAAATGGCTTGTTAAAATTGGGTTGGTATTGAAATTCAGAATTACAAAAGCTGGAGAAGGTCAATATTCTGAATTTTTCTACTACCGACTCACAGTTTTCTAGAAAGATTATTACCCCGAAAGTCTACATAGCCAATTTGTAAAACTCTGAATCGAAAAACAACGAAGGTTCAAAATTTTGAAAGCTTGAGATCCGAAAGGCCAAAATGGAACGTCGTTTATTTCACAGTTTTGTCACAAGTTCCCTTAAATTTTCGAATTCTCGTACTTCCTGAGTTTTTAACTTGAGGATCTTTGAACTGTCTGCAATTCGCCCTTTCGGAATTTGCAAGTTCGGATATTCTAATTAATCCAAAACTTTTCGAGTTCGGAACTTCAATCCCGTCCCGTTAAATTAACAGAATCGAGACTTCGAAATGATTATAGTCATTTTAAATGTACCTCTTACAAGAATCACTTATAAATATTGATTAGAATCATCAATTGGAATGCAGAAATAAAATGATATTAAAAATTGCGGTTATTTGGTACATTGTTTGAAAACGTTGTTTAAATTTCAGTTCATCTTGAAACGTTACACTGATTCATCCATAGTTCATGCGGAAGGCACATTTATCCCCGTCATTATGACATTTGAATTGTGTCTTCCCGCCATGCCGTTTTCAGGTTATGACGTACACCATACAGCAAAACGCGACGGATGAATATATTCTTCAAACAAACTAACGAGCCTGATTCATAGTTTTCGATATATTCTCTGAACTCTACATCCTCTAATTGGTTTCTTAGAATAGATCCTACCATCATCGTCGTATTCCCAGGCTCGAAGGTTAACATGTTTGCTACTAGCGGCGGCGATCATTGCAGCGTGTTTGTTCACCGAATTGCACAATCAGAAGAAACCCTGATAGTAAAAAAAAAAAAAAAAAAAAGAAAGAAATATTCACAACGTCACTGTCCGGTAAACTATATACTTTCACCGGTGTCTTCCACTGATCACAGATTAACAGGCTGATGACAAAATTCGATCACCTTTTTCAAATCCTAACTTGAACTGTTCACACCGTCACAACCTTCACCGCCAATTTTTGGGGTCAAAAATCTCCCAAAATCTCAAAGAAAAATTATTCAAAACTTGGATTTATAAACAACCAGTGGAACAAAAATTTCGAAATGGCACATCATCACAATTTGATGGGGGAAATTTAAGAAACTGATAGAAAACGGGTTTTAGAAATTCATGAAGAAAACCGGGTTACCGATTGGGTACCAAAAAGTCTGCAGGAAGACCAAGAAAAACTTAATACTTATAACAATAAACCGGAAGAAAAGTGGCAGAACGCGAACTACCCAATCTTTGGAAGACCTTTGAACAAAATAGGTTGACGATAGGGCGAGTACCCGGTACAGAGTAGACAGCCAGGGTTCACCCTGGCAGAGGGACGTCCGTACTCACTCTGGACGTTAGGGGTGGTTAGACGGATGGACAAGCGGGTTGAGGGAGGCACATGACATAGGGTGAGCCGTGAGGTAACAGAGGACGTGGTGGCAGCCATCCGTGAGTTAATGGTGGATCAAACAGACCTACCCCTCACCTTATACTAGATAAAGAGAGCTAACACGAGAGACAGAAATAGAGAGGAAGGTGGCGCACACCTAAAGGTTCAACTTCGGTTGCGATTCTAGACTGAGAAAAGAAGAATAAGGGTAATTAAAATCCGATTAAAGGTTCAAATTTGTCATTCAACGACTCATCATTATTTTCTCCTTCATCAAAAAGATGATCGTTGGTTCAATTATATCCGCACAATTGATAGAGTAGGTATGACTTCGATTTGCGTGACCATTGAAGCTACTCTGTTCATGGACTGCAATTTCATAATTTTTCTCCACCCTCAGCGTGATACTGATTTTGGCGGGTGAATCATTTCCATTCATTACTATTATGAATAGATATTGATGAAAAGATGAACATTCATCATGGCTTTGTTTATCCCAGTCATGAAATCAAATTTGATACACTCGATCAGTGCAGTGTTCAAATACAATTGTTCATCGATTAATGACACAGCTTCATCATCCTAATTTCTGAGTTGTTCGGTTCATGATAATCATGATGCTGATTGTGGCGGGAGGATCACTTCCATTCGTCACTATTATGAATGGATATCGATCAAAAGGTGAACATTCATCATGGTTTTGTTTATCCCAGTCATGAAATCAAATTTGATACACTCGATCAGTGCAGTGTTCAAATGCAATTGTTCATCGATTAATGACACAGCTTCATCATCCTAATTTCTGAGTTGTTCGGTTCATGATAATCATGATACTGATTGTGGCGGGAGGATCACTTCCATTCGTCACTATTATGAATGGATATCGATCAAAAGGTGAACATTCATCATGATTTTGTTTGTCCCAGTCATGAAATCAAATGGGATATACTCGATCAGTGCAGTGTTCAAATACAGTCATTAATTAACTGACGACACAGCCTGATCCTTCTAATTTTTTATTCGTTGGGTTCATGATGAGTTCAGCAAAAAGTGCAATTAGAATGCTAAACTGTAATTCCAAAATGATTGGAACTCCTTTCGACCTCTTTGAATGGTAGAAGAATTGAAAGAAAAAAAATAGTTCAAACATGGTCAAGGTCTTTGCCGCTGTTCTCTTTATGGTCATTCGTGCAATTGCAACTGATTACGCAATTTTGAGACATAAACTAGTCTACTAAATAGTGTAATTCCTTTCAATGCCACACGTCCTATACTATAGAGATAGGCAAATTTCTACGTGCGGTTACTGCCTGCTGACGAGATCTTGTTGAAAACTCGGTAATTAGATAGTCAGTTTACTCAGTGGGCTCAGTCGATCCGAGTAAAACAGAATTAGAGGTAAAGCCAGACAGCCCTTTGTTGTTGTTATTGTTGTTGTTGTTTAGTGATCGTCGTAAGCGAAACATTTACTGAACACAACTTTATTTTTTATGCTTTTCTTTTTCTGATTAAAGGGAAAAGAAGAAATTCAGAGACCCGTGTTTTCAGTTCTTTGATCCATTCCAACGCGTGGTTGGTCTTGTTCAAGTGATTTACTCTCGCGCTTCGAGTTTCTCAGTCCACTTTGACACGTGCTTAGAGTGTTTTGGACCATGTAATCCCACGTCCGAGCATCTTAAGATATCTGACTTTCATTTAGGTGATTTTCAGTCGATTTTTCCCCCAGATTCCAAGTGCCTCAAGGCAGTTTTATCACTCGTTGATAGTCTCTCCAATGTCTTTCAATCGATTTGACTTATTTCCAATTTGCTAGTAGTCCTCTCGATCGCGTGTTTGGACTTTTCATCAAATCAATTAGCGCCTGTTTCAAATACCTCAAGTCCAGTCCAGCACTGTTCGAGACTTTCCAGCGCATCATGCCTCGCCTTCCAACTGCACATCTTTCAGTTCTATTTGCAGAAAGTTTTCGACTTTTGCTATGTTACGTGGAAGATATTTTTAAGTAAACAGCAATAAAATTGCACTGAACTGGAATTCGAACCGATGATAAAACGCTTCTGCAGATAATCACGGTCATTATTTGCGGTTCTGATTAGAAGCACAGAGTTTCTATAAACTTCTCGAAGGGGTACAACTGATTAACTGAAACTTAATCGAGAGTGGTGAATTAAGGTACGAATCTCAAAGTGGAACAGTCTCGTTGCACCTGTTTCTTACAGTTTAATGAAAACCGTAACGAGATGCTCGCAGAAAATTGGGTTAACGTAGCTTGCTGCAGTAGCAGAAGTAGTAGGCACTAGAGTCTGATGTAGGAATCTAATATACGAGCCTCCCAAGTCCGGAAATAAAACTTGGCTTGAGCATGAACCAACGGACGCACCTCGCCAGTGTAATGATTCCAAATGATCGCCCTTTTCCTTTTCTTGCCGTCCACAGGGATCAGTATGTTGCAAAAATTGAATTCTGAAATCGATTCATTTCTCTTCAGCAATGGCCCGTATCACATCATCAGAATTGTCTCGGTTCAGAACACCTGAGGCACAAATATGGGCACTCCGTTGATCCGAATGGACTTCTTGATAGGATTCAGATTGTTGGAACGTCATGAATCGTCGTAAATTGACTGAAGGAAATTATACGTTCAAAATTATGGGGTGGGATTGAAGTTTCGAATTCCAAAAGTTACGAACGGTCAAACTTCTGAATTTATTTGAATCGCGATTCTGAGTTTGTGGAAAAAAAATCCTGCTCTGTGGTGTACGTCATAACCTGAAAACGGCATGGCGGAAAAACAAAATTAAAATGTCATAATGACGGGGATGAATCTGCCTTCCGTATGAACTAAGGACGAATCAGTCTCGACGTTTGAAGCACTGAAATTTAAAAAAAAAGTTCCAAACAATACCAAATAACCGGAATTTTTAATATTATTTCATTTCTGCATTCTAATTGATAATTCTAATCAATATTTACGTTATTCATGACAGAGGTACATTTATAATGACTAATCATTTCGATCTCTTGATTCTGATAAAAATTCCGAATTTTGATCTTTCGAAGCTTATTTGAAATTCAGAATTTCAATCCCGCCCAAAACTGTTATAATAGACATGATCAATTTTCAAAAATTTGAACATTTTTTTTCCACTCGATTGCGTAAGATTTTATGTAAAAATGAAATTTTCCAACTTGCCGCGCTCGACTTGGGAAATTAATTTTCTGTCTTATCTTCAAACGAGGTGAGTTTGAACATGCGGGAGCAAAAGAGCGCCTATAGTTAGTTATTAAATATGCTGATAGAGCTGTATGGCTGTGTAGTTGCGTCTCGCGTAATTAGATGCGTGCCTCAGTTTCAGCTAGCGAGGTTTAATTATGAACGGGCTTGAATTAGAAGCGTGAAAATTACGGGACTTTAATCGCGAGTCTATATACCTACATTTAAGTATACACCGCCGCGACGCGCTGAGAACTTGAACAAAGCGAGACTTTGGCAAAGCTCGTTAGCTGTTTGTTCACGCCCTTGCCCCCCCGCATCATCTAATCCAAATCAAACTTTCAAAATCACGCGATAACTTGATGAGATTAATTTGCTAAGCTCATTGCTCTAATTGAGCCAGTTTTTCGAAAGATTATTTTCTTCGATTTCATTTTTGTTATTTTTTTTTAAATTTCATATTCTTTTCATGTTTCCAGAATTTTTCAAACATCTTTAGAAACTTAACTGTATACTGAATTTCCTGGATTTTGTTCGAACAATTATATGCCCCGAAAATTTTTTAGAATCTTATCAATTTCATATGCTGGATTATCTCAGATGTCTGATTTTTTATGAAATTCGAGAAATCTCATTTATAGAATGTGACGGATTTCGAGAATTTTGTTGTACTGAAATTCCACCGGATTTCGTCAGAATTTCAATGTGTTTTTGGGATTCCACCAATTAATGCCTGCGAAATTTGATTCGGTATACAAGGGTTTCTTTGCAATTCCGGAATTACTTGAATGATTTTTACTGGAATTTGGGAATTACTATCAAACGTCGCAAAAGAATTTGCAAGATTCCTCTATATAGCTTTCTATAAATTTCTTCAGATTCGACCGGAATATCAAAGATTTTTTACAGGATTCGATGGATTTTTACGGAATTGGACTCAAATTTCTTTGCAATTTTGATGTGAATTTCAATTAGGATTTTCGCTGGAATTATATGAATATTTTTACGAAAAAATTCAGCAAAGTTTCAAAGAAATCTTCATAGGATTCCATAATTTTATTTTTAATGGGTTTCAAAGTTAAAGAAGACTTTCTTCAGATTTGATGTGAATTTCACTTGAATTTCCTGAATTCCTCAGAAATTATTCTTATGATTTTAGGAATTCCTTCGAGGTTCGGATTCGAGAATCAAAAATCTCTCAGCAATCTCGACGTAACTTCAAGAATATTCATTGAAATTTCAATGCTTTCTCCAGAATTTTACGTTTTACGAATTTTGTCAAAACTTCGAAAGTATTTATTGCAAATATTTCTTCAGCATTCACAAGATCCCGTGAGTTTTTATATTTGAATTTCAAGAATATCTATTCGATGATAGCAAAGTAATCAATCGCTTCAAAATTTGACTGAATTTTTAACAACTTTTTTTTTCGAAATTCAACACGATTTCAGGGATTGCATAAAAATTTCATGAATTTTTCTATCACTTGTTCAAAATCTGAAGGATTTTTTCCACATTCAGTAAATTCGACGACAATTTCTTCTCGATCGGATTTCCTGACTTTTTCAAACGATTTCAGTGACATTTCAACATATTTCAGGACCGAATTTTCCTAGAAATTTTATAACAGAAATTTCCCTAAAGTTTCACGAAATTTTGTGATAATTTCTCCTGAAAATCGCTAAAATTCAATCTGCACTTAAATACAAATTTCCTTCAGGATGACAAATTTCAAAAACCAAAAAAATATCCGACCAAAAACTCGAAATAAGGAATTGATAAACGAAGGCGAAATTTTCTGATAAGACTACTAAACTAGTCTGAAGAAAAAAAAGTGAATCAATAAAATTAGTGATTAACTGAAATATCGCGTCACAAGATAAGATTTTTGCAAAAACATCAGACGCGATCGATTCGGGGGGTGAGGGGGAAAAAAAATAAACCACATCAAAATTGAGCTCGCCTTTATAGATATATACCTACGTATATGTATTCTTCGGGTGACTCTGATAAACATTCGAACTGAATCAATCCTCGTATCTATAATATACATATACCTACATACGTATATAAACAATCCGCGATAAAAGCTTACGCTATGTGTGAAAATGATTTGATTTTATTTTTAGGTTCGGAGTCTGAAAGGTGCTGCAGATAAGTCGAACCTTCTTTCGAAAACTTGACGAAGTTCGATAAATACGAGAGGAAAAAAAAACAAAAAAACAAAAATTGAGAACTTGAGGAAATCCACAAACAATTCGCAAACTACAAAAACTTGTTTCAAGATTCATTCAGAAACTTGGCAGTCTCTAAAAACAACATCGAAAAATCTCGAGGATTCAAAAACTTGAGTAAAATCTAGAAATCGCACGAAGTCAAAAATGGAAAAAAAAATCAAAGTTGAAAAAATGTTGTGGTTCGTCAATTTTTTCAATTGACTATTACAAGAATATTAGTTCGTAACTTTTGCCATTCAATTATGTATAGAATTTTGAAAAATTTCATTATCAAAATGCCTATTTTTCTATCAATTTTGAATTCAATTCCAAGAAATATGTATTTCAGAATTTTATGTCATTGGCGATAATTAAAGATAAGATTCAATTTTTTAGCATAAAATTCAAAATAAATTCACAAAATTTTGTTAACATTCCGTAAATGAATCATCGAAAAGTATTTCGTATAAATTTTTATAAAAAAAAAAAGTATCACTCAATGGCTCAATTATTTATTGAAAGTTAGTGAAATTTGTAATTTTTCTTTCATTTTTCATTTTTTTGTTGTTGGAATTTTCGTGTTTTTTGTTCCATTTTTTTTTTTTCTGTGGTGTCTCTTATTCTTTCAACGTAAAAATTTGCTTGTGTACATACGCATGATATACGGGTGGCACCTAGTTGTTCTCGTTCAGATTGGTACCGAGCTGCTGCCGGTGCTGGCAGAGGAACTAAATAGATTTATGATCTCGGTTCGTTTGACTTCTAGGGATATATTTAGCAGCATTGGTATAGGAGTCTATGCCACTCCGGGAATACCGCGTTGTTAGGTAAACGCTTGTGAGTCTTAAATCTTGCAAATGTTCTGCAGGCAAAACGCAAACCTGAAATTACACTTTGTAACCCTATAGCACTATATCGAAATTTCAATACAACATCGCGAATTTCATTTGCAGATTTTATACATATCTACTTACTTAACTCGAAGTACATGTATCATGATGAAATTCATTCAACAATTTCAATTTTTGAATAATATAATTCACGGATTTCTATATGAAATATCTTCTTTGTTTTTTCGGTTTTCTTTCGACGAATTTACAAAAGACTCCTTCGAATTTTCCGTATGAAAATTCTTTTTTTTTTTTTTTTTTTTTTTTGTTTCGACTCGAATTTTACCGATGTTTCGGAAATTTTTAGAAAGTTTACTATACGATTTTGACGATCTTCACATGTACCTACTTCTTGAAAAATTATTCGTCCGATTTCTTAGCGAAGTCAAAAAAAAAAAAAAAAAAAAATCACCAAGATTCTAAGAATTCTGCTGACTCGTTCAAGATTTTTATCAAATCTTTTCAACTTCCCTGCAGCTATTCCAACCAAAGTTTCGTCGAAATGTCACCAGGACTTCAAAAATTGAAATATTATGTCTATTCCTTCGAAAGTCCCGCAGAGATTTGATATATTTTATTTTCCTGCTAATTGAATTCTAGTAATTTGAGGTTTTGATAAAATTTCACCGATTTCTTATCACTGGCTATGAATTTTTTTTTCATTTTGTTAAATTATATAAGCCATGATGTTTGGAGATATTATATTCCGTTTGATATAGATAATATTTTCAGTAAAATTTAATCGATTTCTTGCGTGGTTTTTTATTTAAAAAAAAAAACTTTTTTGTAACGTTTCAGATTTTGAAAATGTTACCGATTTCTTAAAAATTCTCACAAATTTTATCTAAGACTTCAAGGGTTTCACAGACTCGTTCGAAATTTCCATGCAATTCGATCTACCGATCTTTTGCAATTTCACCGATTTTTTAATGATATTTTAACCGAACCGCGAGATTCCCCGTCGAATTTCGTTTATGATAATGCCAATAGGTTTTCCCAAAGTTTGATACACGACTATCATGCGATTGTTCTACAATTCAAACCAATTCTGTACAGAAAATTTTTGAAAATTCTACGATTCTGCAGATTTTTACCGATTCTCCATGAATACCACCGATTTGTGTAATACTTGATCGTAGTTTTGCCATTTCCTAACAAATTTCTTCAAAATTCCAGCAATCTCTTGAAAATATCCCTCAAAAATCGGGGATTATACATATTATAAAAGAAAAATAAAAAAAATTTATTTTCTTTACTATAATAATACTGTTCAAAATTCTATTAAATTCTGTAGACAAATTACTTTCCAATTTCATTGATTTCTAAGATATTTCAATCCCACATCAAAACTTATCCTCTTCGAAATCGGTCAGATTCAATAAAAAAAATTTCCAGATAATGCTGACCGATTATTCTATAAGAAATTCAGAAATTATCGATTGAGAATTCGCCCCAATAAGTCCAGCTCGATTTAAATGACGAGTTTCAATTCCTGATGAATTTCAGTTTAAGCGAGCGATATACATGACGTGAAAAAAAGTTATACGAAAATGTATTGATTGATTGTGAGAAGGAAAAAAAAATAGTTTGATATACGATAAAGACACGTAGGTAGATGTATGTATTTTTTTGATGTATTTTATTTTTTTTTTTGAGCTTGAAAAAGTTATAGGAGAATCTCTAACACGAAGTTCAAAGAAGCAATAAGAAAATATATAATCGCGTCAAGTTTCGACCTATCCATGCCTCTATATATTATTTGCAACGAACGAAATATCTGTTTTTTTTTCAAAGAGTACTATATAGCAAGCCTTTTCCTAAACCTCGTGATATTGTATACCAATTCTAGTACATATGTATATACATATTAGGATTTAGGTATGTATAGTATAAATACTGCTCATATTTTCACAGAACTTAGTAGAGCTGCGGTTACGAAATAATATTGAGTGTTGAAAGCGACTATTTTTCAACTTTAGAAGACCAAACGAGTGACATAGCAAGCCAAGACTTCTTCTTCTTCTTCTTCTTTTTCCACTTTTCATTTATAAATATACCAAGAGCTAAAGAACTGACGCAAATATGTACATATCTACTCGTAATTTTTTCAGAACATAAAATTGCGATTTCTTTTATTGACAGATGCTACAATCTTGCATCCGAGAATTCAATTTTCTATAAGCTTTTTTAACAGCAACAATATGTCTTTATCATCAGGCTTTCCAAGTTCATTTTAAAAAAATAATGAATTATCGTTCGATTCGATTTTTCCAGGATATCAAAATTGACGGAAGAAATTCAATTGAACAAAAAAAAAAAAAATTTTTACAGAAGACGCGTATGATCGATTTTCCAAAAACTAAAGACTTTCAAGTTTTCAATCATTTGCTGCAAATGGTTCGGTCAAAAAAAATGAGGTTAAAGTTCGTAACGTTAATGTAACACACAAAATAATCAGAAGAAATGATGAATTTCGTGATTTGAACGTTTCAAAAACAGCAAAATAGGTACATTGAATAATTTTCCAAAATTATTAAAATACACATTATATTATACTTCGTCCATTTGTCAACTTCTAAAAAAATTTGAGTCATAAAATAATGCGTTTTGTTCAAAAATACTGTTACATCAACGTCACGAACTTCAACATCATGTCAAAGAATAGAATTTCCTCAATTTTCCACACATCAGGGTGTCCAGCAACTGAACAATTCACAATTCCCTGATAATTCCATAGGTTTTCCAGGTTTATGGTTGTTTTTTTTTTTTTTTGTTTTTTTTTTCTGTCTATACTGGACAGCCTTAACACTCGCGATTCACGGACGCTTATAATTATATGAATACCGGAAAATCTTGATCCTAAAGAGTCGAACCAGACTAATACAGACGATGATAAATGAACTGGATATTTTTTTTTTTTTTTTTTGATAACTTTATAAACCTGCAGCATAATTGCAATTTATAATTCGCATTATTTTGCTTATTAAATTATCAAATTCCTCAAGTCGACGTGGCGATTGCGGATAGGCTCGTACAATAATAAGCACATGAATTATAACAGCTGTCCTAACTCTGGACAGCTGTTGATTCGGATAATAATTGAACACCAAGTTTTAACCAAGCGTGCGAATACTATATTAGGTTTAATAGATAAATCGAAAATCGTTTTTGAGGAAACAGGATCACTAACGATGATAGGTGAATATTGTGGAACGAACTGCGATTTCAAGATTTCGCAAATTATATTCATGCCGAAGTTTTAATTCGTTTTGTATTTTGGTGGTTTTTCAGTTTTTCGATTCATCAAATATTGCGAAATTTTATTTATCGCGTTTGTGCAATTTTATGCGAACGGTTTATGAAGTTTATAAATATCCATCACGAAGTTTGACAGAATGTCCAAAGATATGAGTTTTCGTAAAACTATATATATAATTTTTACGAAATTCTATGAATTTGAAAAAATATCACTATAAAGTTTGATGAAAAAATTCATGTAAGAATTATATTTTTACGGAATATACTTTCGCGAGATTGAGTCCTGCAATTTCACGAATTTTGAAACAAATTTAAAAATGTATCCAAGAATTCTGGAACACAGAGTACAGAATTCCGCAAATTGCAAAAAAAAATTTCACAGGACTTATAAGACACACACATCGAAAAATCATCACAATGTCGAATTATGTAGGTTCATTAGATTTTCCGAAATTCTTGTTGACTTGAATAAAACTACAAAAAAAGTTGACCAAATTTCGTGAAACATTATCTAAAAAATTTTCCATAAAATTCGATTTAAGAATTCGAGGGATATGATAGATTTTGAAAGACCATTACGATGAAAATTTCAAAGAGCACAATAGTTCAAAAAAAAAATAAATAAATAAATATAACAAAAACTCTCGATAAAATATCAAAGAACCTCACTTTCAAAATTTAATAATTAGTAGATTGAAATCTCTTAAATGATTTTCATGTACAAGTTCTAAAATTATTTGGTTTTACTATTCAACTCTAGAAAAGTATAATGTATAGGTTGTTGAGTTGCAGTACGCGGTATAAATAATTGAAAGAATATACATGAAGCATTCGACTCCTTGGTGAATAATAATGTTTCGATTTTTCACTGAGCGATCAAAGTGTTCCCACGCTATAATAGGCGACACGAATTAATCGAATACTTTATACGGCCATTTCAAACCACTGATAGATTTCTTCTATATATTATAGACTATTCCACACAGACATAATATTATACGCAGGTGTACAAAGACATATCTAGTCTGTATAAAGAATAAACTATTATGCACCACGTGACATGCATCGTCATCGTCATCGTCGAGATCATCGCAAGCTATTCTCTTCACCTGATCGTATTATTTTCAATTCCACTCAATTATTTCTACTGGGAATAATAATTCTGTAATTTTGTGGAAAATTATTAAAAAAGTTTCTTAATTCCTATAATGAAAAATCGTATACTGGTAGTTTTTATCTCTGGCGATTTAGAATGAAAAAAAAAAAATTCTATTCAATGGAAAACCAAGAAAATGTAAAGAATTTTTATCGTGACGTGTGACGAAAATTTCTGCGAGAAAAAACCACAATTTTCTTTACACTGGAAAAATCGTGAAACATTTAAATTCATCCAATAGCGACAATTTTTCAAGGTGCCAATGTATATGAAAATTTAAAATTTTTGTTATGGAAAATTGCCAACTATTCACATATTTTGAAAAATAATAGTTTTTTTTTTTTTTTTTCTATATACGAGAATCTATGAGAATCCAGAAATTTATTACGAAAAGTTTAAATACAATCTCGTTACGATGGACTCTACGATTATTCGAAATGCAACGTACAATAAAACATCGAAATGTTACCAAGAATAACAACTTTTCACTTCGGTAACTACGGAAATTACAATTTTTTTCGAGAAAAGTAGAAAAAATCGATCATTTTCTTACAAAAATTGAAAATTTTCTTGAATGACTGAGTAAAATTTACCCAGTCAATTTTTAAATGGTTGCTGTGTGAAAACTATCAGTCCAATCGGGATCGAAAAAATACTGAAAATACTTTGAACATTCTCGAACATGTGTGAAAAATTGTTTTGTCAAAATTAAAATCACAAAATGTCCAAAAAAAAAAAAAAAAAAAAAAAACGTAAATAGGTGAATTTGTAAAAAAAAATATACACCTTTTCAGTCAAAAAATCATAACTTTATAAACTTTCAATATTTTCAAGTCAAATTTTAATCAAAATACTCGTCAGATTTGGTACTCCTATAGGAAAAAAAATATTGACATTGTGCACGTTTGAAAACAAGTATTTATTTCGACACGTGAAAACGATCGATTTTGTTAAGTAAAAATGACTGTAAATTTATCTGAAAGATATGAGTGCGAAAAATGCATCTTTTCGCCTAAAAAGTCGAAACTAATGCATTTGTTAAATATTATTTACCCAAAATGAGGGCTGGGTAAAATTTTCCCATGCAAGCCATGAATTGGGTTAAAAGAAAATCGATGAAAAATTCAACAATTCTTGAACATAACATTTTCGTATGTAAAATACTCCAAAACTCTACAATCTTGAGAAATGAGAAACTGCAGTTTTCAATCGGTCGAATAAACACAAAAAAATATTTTTCATTTTCCTCCACAAAGAAAAAAAAAAAACAAAAAAAACGATTCTCAAAAATCCTAAAGATCAATTGAAAATATCAAGATGACTAAAATAATCAATAATTACAATAAGTTGATAAATTCACCAAAATTCAAATTGCATTGAACAAAACGCGATATTGCAAAAATGACTAGAAGAAAAAAAAAAAGTTCGACTTGAGGTTAGAAAATGAGAAAAAAAAAAGAAAATAAAGAAAAATAATAAATTTTTGCCACTTTTAAAACACAATGTATAGTTACGCGAAATATACAATGTATGTAAATGTAAATGTAAATGTAAATGTATACAATAATCCCGCCCGCCCGAATAGTCGCTACTAATAGAACTAGAAATTAAGTACGTAACGGTAAAAAGCACTGTGAAGCTCCTAGACATTATTATAATAATATCGCCTACTACTAGCCTTACGACTTATTACTATGAGCCCGATACACGAATATCCGTATTCGAATATAATATTGTATATATATATACAACATGAACATGTCGTATTTGAACTTTCTAAAGCAAAATAGACCCAATTTTATGATATCTATATATATATATATCTAAAAATCTATAAGTAGGATCCTGATCAGCGATCAGTTAGACTATATAAGTATTTCCCTTCGCGAATTATATTTAAGTCTCTATTATACAAAATCAAAGTTTTCGTTTCGATTTCCTCAAAATTGTGTATAGAAACAAAAAAGGAAAATAGAAAAAAAATAATAATAATAATAATAATAGTGAAAATTTTTATATCCATGAATTTATCTAAGTATTTTCAAAAGGATTGAAACATTTCATATTATATATATACAGTACAGTTTCCGATTGCAGGAGAAAGAAATCGTCACAATTTTCATCGTTGAAACTGAACGAAAAAAAAAAAAAAAAAAAGGAACGAAGATTTTTAATTTCTCTAGGAATGTTCGAATGAATTAATTTTTCTACTTTCATATCATTCCTGAAAATTACTATAAAAATTTTCAATAAGAAATTGAAAGATTTCGTACATAGTTTTTTCATTGGAAAATCATAAGTATTCATTATAGTTTTTTTTTCGTTGGTCAAAATTTAAAAAAATCCCTCGCTTTATAAGACGAGAAAAAAAAAAAAAAAAGATCGTTCGTTGATGTTTGAAACCAGAAGAAATAAGTTTCAATATCGCTGAAAATTCGTGTCAATTATAATATAGATCGGAAAATTCTTTCTATCATCAGGATTTTATCTCACCTTATATTAAAAGAAAAAAATTGAATTAGAAATCGTGTGAATTTTCTCAGTTTAAAAAAAAAAATATATATATATATATATTTCCTATACACTCTGTCGTTCGTCATAATCGTCTTCGTGCGAAGAAGAAGTGTCGAAAGACAAACACGAGGCTTAATTATCTCCGGAATTTTCCGACATCGACAATGAGAACGACCAAAACTATATAACGAAGCCTAAAAGCGATGTATGTAATAGATATATATTCAGATTCTTCACTTCAGCAATGTATCATATAGGGTATTCCATGCCAATTCCCCTCGGCCTTTTTTTTTTCTTTTTTTTTTTTTTTTTGTATTTACAACAGTTTTCGAAAATCACAAATGAATCTCTAGTCGATCAATTTTTCATTCTATAATTATTGAAGTAATATATATCTCTGCAAGAATTCACAGAATACTTTAATTTTTTTTTTTCAAAAATTCGTACGAAGATTTTCAGACGAGAATGAAAACGAAGTTGCTCTATAATTTTTCGCTGCAGTATTTTCCAATGATTTGCAGTTTCAACATTTTTTTCTCATCCATAAAAAAATATTCCACGACTTATTTGATCGAGGACTGAATTATTTTACGAATGGAAATATATTCGGTTTGTCGTCAAATTATAATATATTGAGGCGAAATATGGAGTCTGAATTTTTCTTCTATACATTTATTATTTATTTATTTATTTTTTTTTTTAATGAAATGAAAACGGAAATCGATGAATGGAGGTTGGGACATTTGGCATGGAATGTACCATAGATGTGTACGTACGTACGTACGTCAGATTCAATTGGAATATGTAATAAGAATTGGGGGCTATTCGTCGATGACTAAATAGAGAGCCAAACAAATTTAATAAAGAGAGACAAAATACAACAATACTATATATTCTTGGCTCGTCTCAGTCTCCCACTCATAATACATCGCGTATTATACATATGTATACTTTCGTAAAGAAATTTCATTTGTATTCCAAACTTGCAATTGCTTCACGAATAGACCCACGGAACTTAAATGGGCCCCGCAGTCAATTCTCTGATGTAAATATATCAATGTATGTGTATTGGATGACTTGAAGAATAAACGCTTAAATAGCTAACAAGCAAAAAATAAAAATATATTGCTGATCCGTGTAGGTATTTAAAAAAAAAAAACAAAAAAAAAAAAAAAAAAACGCAGCACGTGTTGTAATAATCGGGTCATAATGTGGAACAGTGTCTTGACTGATATATATTATATATATATATATATATATATATAATATAATTATAATATAATATATATATATATATATATATATATATATATATATAATTAGGGAAATAATAAAAAACGGAAATTCGTTGTTCGAATAATTTGCAACAGTCGTTGAAAATCAATTTATTTGTTAGCCAAAGCTGTTGGTTTCGCATCGATCGAGTGTAAACGTATCATTTGAAATTATCTGATGGATAAATTTTATAGGCAAACATTGTTTGTTGATACGATTAACACTTAACAGCCACTGGGGGGTCTACTGGACCCCAGACAAAGTTTGGACTTAAATCGTAAATAGTTAACAAGTTATTGTTCCTCAAAACCTCAGGAATATTATGTATTATATATTTTTTTTTACTCCGAAATTACCATCTTTATACCTTCAAATAAATATACCTTTTTTTGAAAGACCCGCTATTGTACTATTTTTTTTCTTTAAAGAAACACATCTCAAGAGTATACAGTTAAATTTTTAGTTAAAAATATTAAAGATTGACGAAGATATGATTTTTTCAGTTGAACAGGTCACTTTTTCGCTGTTTCCCTTTTTTTTTTTTTGTTTATTTGATTTTTTTTCAACTAATTAAAATCATTTTTTACCGATGCAACTTTTTTACCCTTATTTTTCAAGGTTTGAAATATGCTTACGAATTTTTCCTACCCCATTACGTCTTACAGTTTCGTCACAATGAGCATTTAAAGTTTTGGGGTCTGTGGGATCCCATGTGTTTTCTATGATCGAGACGGGAGGTGTGTCTGTCTGCTAAGGGTTAAATTTCTATACATATATGATCGAGATTGTCCAGAATATACAGGAGGTCGTAAATTGGGTGCGGAAAATTGGAAAGTTCCATTTTTGGGTTGAGCAATTTGCAAATCAGCGTATAAAGGAAACTTTTGAAAAATATAATACCTCTCGTCTTCTGCAGCTGCGACGATTTTTCCTATTTCCTATTTCTCATAGTCTTTTCATTACCGCACTTCCTCCAAACAATCTGGATCATAAAGAACATGAAGAAATCCGATCAGACAAACAACGTGCCTAAATTTTGACGATACCCTGGCGAAAATGTCTATTTCAAACAAATTTCTACGAATCTGAAGAAAAACTCACATGTTAGGTACGTAGCGTTTCGCTGCAGTAAAATATTGTAGTTTTTCGTAGTTTCGGTACAAAAATTCGTAGTTTTTTTGTAGTTTTGGTACAAAAATTTGTAGTTCTTCGTAGTTTTGGTACAAAAATTTGTAGTTCTTCGTAGTTTTGGTACAAAAATTTGTAGTTTTTCATATTTCCGGTACAAAAATTTGTAGTTTTTCGTATTTCCGATACAAAAATTTGTAGTTTTTCGTATTTTCGGTACAAAAATTTGTAGTTTTTCGTATTTTCGGTACAAAAATTTGTAGTTTTCTTAGTCTTAGCATAAGAAATATGGATTTCCGTAGTTTTGTCATGAAAAATTGTAGTTTTTGTATAGCTTTGTCATGAAAAATGGTAGTTTTTCATAATTCAAAAGTAATGAGTATATATAATTTTCGTGATTTTTCATTAAAAAAATCGTAGTGAATCGTATCCAAGGAAGTGAGTTTTTCATTCAAAAAATCGTAGATTATCTTGATTAGTCATAAAAAAAATAGTCGATTTTTTATAATACTTCATGAAAACTTGTAATTTTCTATGTTTTCTTTTCCCAAGAAATACTCCGTAGCCTATTTTAATTTTTTTTTTAATGCCAGATGTTTGTGAATTTTCAGAAAGAATCGCGAAGCTTATCGAATTATTTTACTTCACATTAATTTCTTGAATAAAAACAAAACAAAAGTATATCAATTTTCAACATTCCTTGACGTTGATTTTTCGCAGTTTTTTCAAAAGCAAATTCTGGATTTCTGCGGTTTATAATTCGCATAATAATAAAAAAAAAAAAAAGAATAATTAAAACAAAAAAAATTGATACATTTTACACGTTTTTGATTCACTATACGTACCAGACATTAGAAAATAGCAACTCCTAAGTCAATCGAGAAATGAATGGCACCGGTAGATATACATATACAGAAGAGGAAGTCAACGAGAAGAGATAGAATATAGAAGAGGATTAATTTTTTTATCATTGACCCTAATTGAGAATTGTACACAAGGTATATATATATATATATATGTAATAATAGTCCGACTGCTAACAAACTAACGATATAAACCAATTACAAAAGATTAGAGAAAGAATTAGAGAACGAATATATATATATATGTATAATGTAACAGCGTAGGCCGATCGTCTACAAGATACTTACACAATTAGACACAACCGACAAAGTATTAGCAATATATACAATATGTATATATTATTATGAATGTACACATACGTATCTGTATGCATTACAACGATAAATATAAAAAGAACAAGGACTGAAGAACCACACGATGATGATGATGATGATGATGATGATGATAATTATGATATAGATAAACATCTTTTGCTGCTGTAGAAATAAGACGAGAGAGGAAACGTGTAAGGCGTTGCCTAAAGCGATTCAAGATTTGCTGTCATCGGTTCGTCAACTAACTTCATATACGTATTAACATATATTATTATAATATCCTGCGTATTTCGGTACCCCTGACTATATATACATAAATTATATAAATATATTCTAATATCTTGATTCACACTTGATATGTATAATAATACAACAGTGGCTATACTGCTTAGAGGTTGCTATAAGTTGTGCTGCTAATTAATCAGCAAGCGACCAACTACCAATCGAACTTTCTGCCTCTATGTCTATATATGTATATTCTCATCATTGAATCTATACACCATTGAACATAGTTGAAAATTTTAACTACAGAGATCGACGAAATTCACAAAGCCTGGGAAATAATTATATTGAAATTGATATTGATATTGGAAAAGTTTCAAACGATATGTGATTACTATGCGTTCGTGTTTGAAATATATATATATATATACTATAATATATATATATATATATATACAATATAATGTATATATTGAAATATATACACATAATATACACATATATACACATAAGTTATAAATTATAATAAAAGAATTGCGAATATAACAGGATTTGAAGGAAAAAAAAGCGATTAGATATTAGAACCTGGTTTCTTGATAGTGTGAGAAAAAAAAAAATTGAAAAAAAAAACAACAACAACTGCATGGATATTCTTAACAATACAGTGTGCGAACTTGATTACTGTTTTGATTATAATATGCTTAGAAAAATTACGTGGTCGCAAGTTTTGTAGCTTTTTTTCTTTTTTTTTTTTTTTCTTTGTATATATTCAAAGTTTCTAAAACACGACGATTTTATGTGGTTATCGTTTTTTTTTTTTCTTCCCCTCTTTCTCTCTCTCTCTCTGTCACTTTCTATCTTTTGAAAAGTAATTTTCGTAGACCGTAACGTGGTTTAATGAACAAAGTAATTAGTAAATCATTAGTTCCTGATAATTATATATGTATTATTCATATCTACATATAATAGCACTAGGTATATGTACAGTTTTTCTCGACGACTATATGATAACTGATATACCGAATATGAACATTATACATATCAGAATTCGTTCTGAGCATTATATACATATTATCGTCAAAATAACATGAAAAACCAGCTGATGGAAAAACTCGACACATATATAATTTATGTATTTTCACATTTCTCAAGACGATATAGTATATATGTACCAGTCGCTTCGAACCTAACCTAGCTAACATGTATAATAAATATGAATCTGATTAAAAGCGTCTATTCGTTTGTTTTTTTTTCAAGGAGTCAAATACTTGGCAAATTAATTCTGCCAAAAAACTGAATTTATCTGCAGAGGGTTTATTCGGATCGGTTGGATAGTCATCGAGAAAGTACGACTCGCGTTTTTCAAGTGACAATAACATTTGGTGATAATGAAATTTCTAAAAGACTTCTATATCGTCCTAAATCCCCCTCGAAACCCCCCGTAACTTCCCTAAATGGCTATAGAACTACGAGCTTCAAATTTAAGCCGTACGTTTCTTGAGCCCTCCCAAGATTTTACATCGGCACGAAAACAAAACGAAACAAAAAAATAATTTTTCAAAGTTTTCCAAATTCGCGTACCTATTTGTTTTTTTGTATCTCAAACAAAATTTGCTACTCTTCGTAGTCATCTTTTGCGATTGAAGTCATTAATTGTCGGATAGTGTTGAGTCAAATAAAAAAAAAAAAATGAACTTCTATGTGTCCAAAAACTACCTCAAATCTTAAAATCCCTTCAACTTCCAAACGGCTGAAATTATACGAGCTTGAAATTGAGGGCACGTAAATATTCCTCAAGCCTCCCAAAATTTGACATAGAAACAAAAAAGAACTGAAAAATTTCTAAATTTCAAATTTGAAAATTTGCGTCTTTGTTTCTTTTATCTTAAACAAAATTTCCTGTTTTTCGGAGTCATCGTTTGCAATTTAAGTAATTCGTCGGATAGTTTTTAGTGAGTAAAAAAAAAAAACAATAAAAAAAATGAACATGTGTTCAAAAACTACGTGAAATCTTGAAATTCCTCTTACTTCTAAACGGCTGGAAATACGAGTTTGAAATTTGAACCAGTAACTCCGTGCCATAGGAAGATTCGATTGGTTAAAAAAAATTGGGTCAAAAATTGAAAAAAAAAAAAAAAAAAAAAAAAAATTCCAAAAGTTTTTCTTTGCGTCTTCTTTCGATCTATTACGTAATTCCCAAGCCCCGCAGGTATAAACATCGTTCGAGCTTATTGGTCGTTTTACTAGTTTCGTCCATGCCTCTCTCTCTCTCTCTCTCTCTCTCTCTCTCTCTCTCTCTCTCTCTCTTTCTTACTCTCTCTCTCTCACTCGTTCTCGTAAAAGAAAAGTATGAAAAAAAAAAAAAACAAACAAAAAATGTAAAGCAATACTCACCATCGTCGACGGATTCGTCGGGGGTAGATGAACAGGTCTGGGCATTCGACTGTATCATCTGTGTCTGACGATGTTCTCTAAGTCGTGTAAAAAAGTCAACGGCATAGTCGACAATATCTCCTGGTTGTTCGAGTAGATAGCTTATAGAGAACTCTAGTAATATATCCCTCAGATCATCCGGCACTGTTATTTTACCAGGGTTTCTTTGACAGCTCATATTTATAACCTATATATTTATTTATATATATAATTTATATATATATATATATATATATATATACGTATTTTATTTATTTCTTTATTTTTGTTATTATTGTTTTTGTTGTTAAAGACGAACAAGAATAATATTTAATAATATATTGTTTATTATTATTTTATTATATATATAATATATTTTTTACGTGTTTTTATACACCAAATTTGCGAAACCGATTCCTGTGCAGACGATGTAATGAATAATATTTCTATGAATATATAAGAAATATATTATAAGTAGAAGAGGAAATCGGGATAATTCGGCGATCCTCAAGGACCTGGGACCCGGCCGCCCCGTAACAGTCCCTACTCACATTCACTTGGCAAGGGAACTAACTCGTATATAGTCTCTGTATAATAATATTATGTATGTATAATGTATGTATTTTCAACGAGAGAGATTTAAGTGTCCGTATTCCTCACTCCCTCTCTTTCTCACTCTTCTCCGTTTCTCTGTCTTGGCGAATAATAGGCAGAAGAAGAAATTTATTAATGAATTATCGAATGAATAAAACAAGAAACGACGAATGAATGAATGAATGAATGAATGAATAAATAAATAAATAAATAAATAAACGAGATAAACTAATGATAATTTTGCAGATACGTGAGGGGGTAAAAAATAAATAATAATAATAAATAAACCGCGTTTTGTGTCCAGCGGTGATTATTTCCGCCACTAGAATTCTATATCAATCGGCACGAGAAAAAAAAAAAAAAAAAACCGCGTGAACGTGATACCTATCCGAGGTACATATATACGTATATATCTATAATGTATATTCCGTATATCGTTCAGCCGTAATAACCGAACTGAACCGAACGTTAAAATTCCGTCTGCTTTGCCAGGGCGGGCGTGCTGCTTGCGGCTTTAGGCGGCCTCGACGTGACGTGAACCTCCGGCGAGATAGAAAATCCACCAGTTTCTACTGCTACTGTCAAAGATGGCGTCTTTGACAGTTGCTCCGGGTGTACAACTCCCTCTCTCCCACTCTCTATCTCTCTATCACTCTCTCTCTCTCTCTTTCTCTCTCTCTTGCTTTCTCTCTCTCCCTCTCTCTTTCTCTCTCGAACCTTAACGCCGCCTCAACACAAACCGGACGATTCTCCGCTACGATATGTCGGTAATGTTATATGTCTATCGGCCCGTCGTTTGGTCACATCGGATATATCGGATTTACTCGTTTCTCTACCCCATTTAAAGGAGCTCTTAACAATTTCTCAAACCTTTTCCTTTTATATCTCCTTACAATTAATTCCCCTTCGGATCCTCCTCCTTATTATTATTCTCTGGCATAAACTTTTCGGAGGCTCGTTTATTGTATTTTATTTTATTTATTTATTTTTATTTTTTTCACCGACGAACGTTTTCAGCTATTTATTTAAAGTTATTTAATTACTATTCTCTTTCTTATTTTCTTCCGTTTTTTTTTTTTTTTTTCTTTTTTAATTCTGTTACTAAACTCACACTTTTATATCATCACTTTTATACATCGTTTTCTGGTTAACACACTATTCTTTCTCTATCTCCCTTGTTTATTGTATGTATTGGTATTACTGCATACGCCGGTGTGGGGGTTATAGGTACTACATACATTTCCTACCCGAACCGTGTTTCTTCCCCCTCTCTATTGCCCCTCGACGTTCTTCATACGTACGCGGAGGTATTATACCTACCTACCGTTTTATCACCTTTATCGAGCCCCCAAGCAGAGCAGCCGCGGCTGGCTCGAACCGCCGCGTTTACGCAGGCGCCCTTCGCACGTTTTATGTGTGTTCAGTTGCATGGTGTTAGATAGATAGATAGATAGACAAAGATAGATATTGCTCTTCTCGCTCTGTCTAACTATGCTTTGACACTTCGGGATTCGATCGACAGATGGAGACTGCTGTCGAGCTTTTTTTCGGTCACGTGCTCATCGTCGTTTGAATTTTTCGTCAAACCAACATCACCTGCTGCCATCTAGCGGTAAAGTTCCTCACGACTGTTAGCCTCACGCCCGGTTTATATGAAACGCGACTCCGTATCGTTCCTGTTTTTGGGGCGATTTGGCTCCCGGAGGGTTAATTTCTTCGTACATTTCTTCAAATCGATTCGAATTATCGTTTTTTTGAGTTGTAAATATTCTTTGACGATGTGAAAAAAAAAAACGTATCTGTGATTGCGTAATTGCAGAAATGAATATTTTAATGTTCACGCGCCAGAGTTCGAACGCAATACAAAATGGCGTCTGCAGCCTCTCATTGGCCCATTCGGTTAGACTTGAGCTGTGATTGGTTAGAGGTTTAGAAAGTTAGGTTATGACAGCGTAAGCGTGAACGTAGCCACAAATAATCGATTCAATCGTCCATTTGCTATGCTATTATCATTATTTCATGAATTTCACGTCTAGTTTTCAAGCGCGGGAGAGGAGAAGGATAGGTTGGCAAGCGCCGCGTGAAGAGAGAGGAGAAATGAGTTTGACATTCGAGTCTGAAGACGGTTGGATAATATCGCATTTGAAATACATAGATAAAATATATTCGGATATAAATAACGGCTCAAGTTCCGGTTCCTGTTCCCTTAAATTTAACCACGTATTTTTTGACATAAACACAAAGTATCTTCGCCATAATCAGATTCCAGAAACTGATGATCGAGATGGCACATTACAATCTTCAGACTGTAGCTGCAGTGTCAAAACAAAAAAGCGAAAAAAGGGAACTAAGGAATTTCCACGTGCAGATCTCGAACAGGTACGACAGAAAAAGAAGAAATAAAGAAATAGAAGCAAAAAGAAATTCCTAATTTTTATTTTAATAATTGTTTTCTTTCTCGTTTATACAGATGAAATACATTCGTCGATCTCTGTCAAGGATCATGTCGTCTGCTACAGAGATGGGATATTTCGCGGGAGATTTAAACACTACAAAAACAAATGACAATAACAAAGCGGCGCGCTTAGTATCGGAAAAATTTTACGCCGAATCTTATAGAAACAAAGTCGAAAATCTTCACGGATCGAACAAGACAGAAAGGGCTGTTATATCCGAAACAAGATACGAAAAATACGTCTTTCCTCAAAAATGTACCTTCTATTGTTACGACGTTAGAAATATCGAGGACAAAATTGACATGAACAATCAATTCGATTTCATTCTACTCGATCCTCCTTGGTGGAACAAATCAATCAGAAGAAAAAAAAGCAAGTGCTCTGAAGCTAGGTGCGTTTCTATCGGACTTACTGCTGATTCAGAATTTACAAAAATCGCCCCTCCCCCTCCCTCCCCCCCCCCCCCCCCCCCAAAAAAAAAACAAACAAAAGAAACTGACAAAGAAGGATTTTTTTCGCTATAACTATTGCAATACTCGATTACTCGTTGACTAAATCGCAGCTTTTGAGCACGTCAGAGTTTATTTGGAATTTTTATTCTTTTTATTTTGAGAGGTCGAGGGAATTTTCCGAATCATATATATTTATAATCAGTGTAAAAATATTTCTGAACGCTTAATTTCTTTCCTGGAAATATACAATTCACAAACTTTTCCTTTATTAGTTATGGAAAAGTTCTAATTCCATTTTGCTCATTAGTTAGTCTTGTCTGTTTTTTTTTGGTTTTTTTTTTTTATATATACTCTGATGAACTCTCCATATGAATTTGCCTAATGGAATTAGAAACAAAACACAATGTGTTTATCTTTGATAAGCTTCTTTCTCCCGCTCGTATACTACCTGCAAAGAAAACCAGAGAAATAAGTGAACCTCTCAGTTCCAAAAACAGTCTTAATGCAATTGGAAAAGTTCTGGTTCTTCATTTCGGAGCCTTAAGCGATTCGAAGATCTTACTTATCCAATATCCATGCATTGAGCATGCCAGAAAATTGAAACTATGATCAAAATATATGAAGTTTAGCACACAATATTTAAAGTTCAGATTTGAACATCGACTGCCTTGTTGCAAATTTTCACATGAACTTATAAGATACTGGCTCAATTTCTTTTGCAAATAATTTATTAAGATATAGAATAAAAGTCACGTGGACTCTTTGGATTTTTGTGAGAAATTGGGTCGGCACTTCCCCTAAAATGCCCCTAATTTCCAGCCCGTTCCCATGAGATCCCCTAAAATCCAGGATTTTCCAATTGAAGTCTCATTTTTCTGTATATTGAGAGGAAAAAAAGTATTTTTAGCAGGCGCAATCCGTTATATTTTTATCAGCCACATCAACGTCCTCCTTGTTAGCTCGGTTCTGAATAAAATAATTCCAAGATAATCCTGAAAATCAAAGAAACGTTTTGTTCCTAATGATTTTATGCCGATGCTATTATAGCTATACTTATTCTACATTTGAAAAGAGTTTGGTATAAATTCAAGAATATCAAATAAGAAGACAAAATATCAAAGAGGTGTAATAATAACGATGATAATAGAGAATATACTTTACGAAGTATTTCAAGTATTCTTCATAACATCATCATCATTTTTCTATAATGTTTGAAACTCTGATGTAAATCTTTATATCAGCCCACTTACTCATTTTATCATTCCTCTAAAACTCCCCTAATTTGAAATCAAGATTCCTCTAGATTCCCCTAAATTTTTATATATACTAAGTATGAACCCTGTGACATAAACAATCAAGCTGTTCATCAAGATGATCAAATAACATGCATAAGCTGTAACGGTTTCTGTGAATGTTTCACGTTTTTTGGTCAGAAGTTCTCTCTCGCTAAAGTTACCGCTAGGGGACGATAGTTTTAGTCACAAAGACTAAGGCCACATATCTTTGCAAAAAGATCTATAACATACGAGAATGATTTAGTTATAGAATTCAATGAAAGCAAAGACCCTATCGAAGCAAACTATGGCATCGCACAGTTAACTGAAATGCTCTGAATTGTCGCAGTTACAAAATGATGTATAACGAAGAGCTGGCAAAAATACCTGTTGGAAAATTGCTCAGTCAAAATGGAATTGTAGCTGTATGGTGTACAAATGCTCCCAGCCACTTGAGGAGCATTTCTGAAGAGATGTTTCCTGCCTGGGGTGTAAAGCACCAGGCAAAGTGGTACTGGGTGAAGGTAAAACTATCGTACATTGACATAGAGCGCCTAGTAGTGTTCTAAAAAAATGTATCCTTATACATTAGAATCCAGAGCTAATGTCAGACTGTTTAATACGTCAGGTAACAAGTGCAGGGGAAACAGTTTGCGACTTTAACCCACCCCCCGGGAAACAACCCTATGAATTATTACTGCTGGGGTCTGTGTCTTCCAACACTGTGATCAACATACCTGATGGAAAATTGGTCGTCAGCGTACCTAGTGCAGTTCATTCGCATAAACCGCCTCTAACGGGTAGGGTAATCAGTTTGATCGGAATTTCTGATGTACATACATGGGGTTTTTTTTTCCACGCCAACTCGACCAGTTTTTTAAACCCCTACCATCTCGGAATCATTTCATGTTTTTTTTTTTAACATTCTACTCGGTCAAAAACGCAGCATGAATTTTTTTTCAAATTTTTTTTCAAAAAACCGTCCATTTTTTATAAATATTTAAAGTCGATTGCGGATGCCCATTTTTTTTGAATCTGACAAAATTCTCAAAAATCCAGTAAATTACTCAAAACAACCCCCACAAAGGAAAACGTGGGCTGAATCTTTTTTCTATTTTTTTTTTTTCGCGCCTATTTCGGAATTTTGGAATTTTGAAACCCAAAATTATTACCGGCAGATTAAATATCGAATTGGCGAAATCGAACATTTACAAGTAAATTGACCCTTATTTGACCCTTACGATTTGATCCTGTGTTAATTTTGGGTTTAAAAATGTCAAAATTCCGAAATAGGCGCAAAACAAAAAAATAGAGAAAAAATTTGGCCCACGTTTTCCTTTAGGGGGGTTGTTTTGTGTAATTTACTGGATTTTTGAGAATATTTTCAGATTTTAAAAAATGGGCATTCGCAATCGATTTCAAATATTTATAAAAAATGAAACGTTTTTTGAAAAAATTTGAAAAAAATTCAGGGAACGTTTTTGACCGAGTAAAATGTTAGAAAAAAAAACATGAAATGATTCTGAGATGCGGTTGGGATTTAACACTGATCAAGTTGGCGTGGAAAGCCCCCACATACATAATAACGTCTCTGTTATCTACGAAATTCTTTTTACAGAGTTGATAGGATCGTATCTTCCCAAAGATCCGAATTGCCTGGAAATATTTGCGAGATATTTATTACCAGGGTGGACAAGCTGGGGTTTGGAAGTTCTCAAGTTCCAGCATCTCTCGTTATTCTCGATAATCCAAGACGACGATAATGGTAACGAAAATCCAGATATCAAAAACACTGAATCAGTTGTTAAGTCTAGAATCGAAAATTCAAGATCTTAATTCAGGATAGAATTTATATAATAATTCTTGCATATCTCAAACACATAAGATATATTGTTGTACGCTTCGGTTCCTGACGCAGAAAAATACTTCTATAGATATATACCTATATATATAATAAATAAACTTGTTATTTTACATCGATAATAATAATAATCTGTGATTTAGTATTTATATATACAATAAGATAATTTCTTGCCTTAAATCTTTCAAGCTATAAAACTGTATAATTATATTTCAGTACATAATATTTATTCACTTATATGGTAAGTATATGATATATATTCAATTGATTTTTCAACTTTCTTTTTTTCTCTGTTATTGTTGTTTTAAATACATCATATATCATCATAATACTCGCAAATTCCAGGGATACTAAAATTTACCAATTTAGTGTAGAAAAATGATCAGAATATCTTAGTTCCAATCTATTTAAGATATCGTATATAAATATTGTGGTACATAATTTTAATTTATGGCCCTTTTCGAATACCGTATTGGTTTCGAATATAAGTCGACCCTATAATAGTTTTGGGACTTTATGTCCGGACTTTTTTTTTTTTTAAGGTACTGAATACAGGTCAAATTTCATGAGAAATTGTAGTTACAAAAAAATATTCACAAATACTGCATCTAAATTCATGAATTATAGTTTTCTCAACATACTTTTATGCAAGATGCCAATTTTCGCCGCTGCTCTGATCCAGTCATTTGTATTTTTCGTTGATTTTTTTGTGAAACTCTAAATTGAACACTATGCATACTTGAAATATTCAATGCTACTAGAATTTTTACCAATTTCACGTATTTTCGTTTGCAATTCGTGGATAATAAGCCTGGGCGAAGTTAAAGAAATAGAATTTCGAAATTTCGATGTCTCCGAAATAGCATGAAATTCGTTGGTCGAATTTTACCATCAATAAAAAAGTCTTACTATTTGTTTATTCGGTCAAGTAAATTGGCGAAAAATTTCATTCTTTATCTAAGTCGGTTAGCTAAAAAAAAAAATCCCGAATATAAGTCGAACTCGATTTTTGATGGCATTAAATCAAGATAAAAAAAATCTCCACTTTATTATATTCGCGGAACAATATACGGTATGTCGTCGTGGATCAGAAATATCGATAAACGTGTTAAGTGTATTCTTATGCAACTTGTTATCAGTTCTGTTGTATAATTGTTATTTCAGCGATAAGCTATGATTGCTTGACTATGACTAACTTAAGTAAAAAATAAAAACTGCTAAGATTTTTAAAACCGTCGAAATATGTACCTACATATTTGTTATATTATTGTTTATTTGACGAAATACTCAAGTACCATCTACTATAGTATAAAAATCTGTAAAACTGAATAAAGATAGTATAAGTTATTGAAAGATAATTAAATACAAAATAGAATTACGGGTTTTTGAGAATCATAATTCCGTCTATTTGTTCCATGTTATTTCTTAGTTATTTATCAATTAATTTTTTTATTTGTTTGCCTCAAATTTAAATCCAGTAACGTAATAATTATAGTACTTATAGCTATAGAAGAATATAATCAATAATTATTGGCTGATCAAAGTTAAACACGTATAAATAAATAACTTTTGATGAAAACTGAGACGTATGATATTTAAATTGTTGTTGAAATTTTATTAAATATTAAAAATATACTATATAAGAATACTATATCATGTATATCATTATAATTATAAGTAATCGGATTTGTTCGTATATGCGCATAAACGAATTTTTTTTTATCTTCATGTACCGCGGCATGGTTTATTTTATATCATATGTGTTCAAGATTTACCGTTCTTCAACGGCGTACGATATCCGGATGGATTGGCCATTTGCCACCTCCAAAAATCTTTACCTGAAAAATTCATCGACCATTTTAAATGCTTCGAGAAAATATAAAATATATTGAAAGAAAACTAAGAAGAAAAAAGAGAATAAGAAGAATAAACAAAAAAAAAAGAAGAAGATTAAGAAGAAGAAAAATACTCAATGAGTCATCAACCAATATATTATTGCTTCAGTAATGATCCAAGTCATTGAGGAAGAAGAACAGGAGAGAGATAAAAAAAAAAAAAGAACAACAAGACAATTGTTCTTTCGATAAAATTTTTTATCAGGGTTATATCTTATTTTCAAATCAACTTACACATTTGTTCGACGTCGTATTTAGCAGTCCATCCAAGTTCCTCGCGAGCAAGTGTGGCGTTTGCATACATCGAGACAATGTCACCTTCTCTACGATTTTCGATAACATAAGGTACCTTGGTGCCAGTTACTTTTTCGAATGTTTTAACCAGCTCGAGAACTGACACACCTCTACCGGTGCCTAAATTGTAGGTCTGCAACGTGTATAAGATTATTGTATATTACTGATTTGTTGCGCAGTTTAATTTCTAAACTGCCCAAAAACGATGTAAGGGGCCTTTTGTATTTGATAATCCAGAACGTAATGAATTATCATGTAAATGAATGTCTATACATGATATAGTAGAGCAGCAAATATCAATCACCTTTAATCTCAAATGCTGTTTTTTTAGAGCTGACAAAGCAGCTACGTGTCCGGATGCCAGATCCATAACGTGGATGTAATCCCGAATTCCTATATACAGAACGAGTATTGTAGGAAAAATTATTTAAGGTAAAAAAAATGAATAAATAAAAAATAGATGAAGAGATGTATCACAATCATGAGCTCTAATATTGACGAAAAACAATAATAATTGACGGTAAATAATTCATAACAATATGCTGCACTTGGAAGAATAATGCAGGGTAACCAAAAGTCAAGTATCTGTAAAATTTCTACATTTAAAAGTACCAACAAACTGCAATATTTACAAACATTTGTATATTGAAGTATAAATAATACATAAAGCAGCTTGAAAGTGCTTGAAATCTGTGAAATCTTCATAACAATTTAAGTTTGAACTTCGCTTATTGAAAACTATCCGAATAATTTATGAATAAAAATTATAGAGTCGTTAGAATCTTAATAAATATCCCATGGAATATTTTCGAATTTTAACAAATATCGTTCGATATTCGAATGAATTAGGATAATCGATCATCGATTATATACTTCAAAAGTGTTGAAAATATAAATTCGTTTAAAATCGGTATGAATTTGTTGATTTAATAATTAAAATTATGATTACCTGTTCCATCCTCGGTCGGATAATCACCACCAAAAATAGTCAATTCCGGTTTATGGCCAATCGCAACTTGGGCGATGTAGGGCATAAGGTTTGCGAAGGCTTTGGTTGGGTCTTCGCCGATTAAGCCACTGGGATGAGCTCCTACAGGGTTGAAATACCTCAGAGAAATAATGTTCCAGTTCTATAGCGAGAAAATAGAGATTTTTAGAAAATTATTTAAGTCGTTTCGATGGTTTATTTATAATTAGGTATATCCATTAAATAATAAAATCATTCACGACTATCGATATACACCTTTTCGGCTCTAGATATATCCTTGAGCATTTCCTCTATGAAATACTTCGTCCGACCATATACGTTAGTTATATTTCCTGTCGGATGATCTTCGGTGATCGGCAAACTTTCCGGTTCACCGTAAACGGTACAGGAACTGCTGAAAACCAATTGGAAACATCCGGCAGCTTTCATCACCTGCGGATCAAACACGCAGAACGTTAATTTCATAGTTTGAAAAAATTTGAACTGCTGGTCGATCGATAATTCGACGTTTTTGATCGAATTTTTCTTCGAGATTTGTCGAACCAGATCGAATAAAGTTTCGATTCATTTTCTTCGCGATTAATCAACTTTTCGATTAATTCTTTTGATTCGAGTAATCGATCTGTCAACGTTTTCGAATAATTCACTTCTCGATTAATCGACTTATCAATCGATTGTTCTTTCGAGTAATCGATCAGTCAACGTTTTCAATTCATATGCCCCTTCTTCACGCTGTGTTAAAGTATGGTACTTTAAGCTTGCCATTGGTCCTTGAACTTGAGCCGAGCGGAAAGGACCAATAGCAAGCCTAAAGTACCATACTTTAATACAGCGTGTAGACCAGGCAATTCTCTCCTCTATTGATCGATTTATCGACCAATTGTATATTCGAGTAATCGATAGATCGACATTTGCGTAATTTAATCAATGGAAAGTCGATGGTTTTATCGATTGATTGACGAATCGCGCAACTCTTACAGTAACTATTCCATATTTTTACTGTATAAGGATTACTTATAGGTATTCCTTTTTTGAATAATTTGAATCTTGCTATGATGTATAATATTATAGGTCAAGCCACATCATTTATTACACAGTTTGCGCATTCAAAAACTCACTTCTAGCAGATTTATCGTTCCGATGACATTGTTCCGATAATAATGAAGTGGAACCTGCATAGATTCACCAACCGCTTTGATGGCAGCAAAGTGAATAACGCAGTCGATTTTGTGCTGTAAAATAAAAGGATTATAATTACATAATTACCGCTCGCATTAAGCACAAAGTAAAGAAAAATTCGGAATAATAATTCAAAAGCATAGAAAAATGTTTGAAAAATAATAATATTTGAAAAAATCAATAAAATAATTAAATCATAGCTATAAATTTGCGCACCTTGTTGAAAACCTCTTCGAGTTTATCCTTGTCGATGAGATCGCAATTGTAGAAGGCAACCTTTTTTCCTGTGATTTTTTCAACTCGTTTTAGGGCCGAAGATTCGCCACTCTCCTCGTTTACGCTATTTGCGAAATTATCGATAGCCACAACCTCGTACCCGCTCTCAATTAGCTCTACGACGCAGTGGCTACCGATGTAACCGGCACCACCGGTCACGAAGACCCTTTTCCATTCCTCAGCCATTCTCCTTAAGAAAGAAAGAAAAAAAAAAAAAAACCAAAATTTTTTTTTAATGATTCACTTATATTCATACACATAATAATAAATTCCAGCTACAAATATGAACTAATGATCTCGTACAATTATTATCATTGACACAGATCTATAATGATTGATTTTAAACTATATCGATCACATGATATTTGCTGAAAACAATTATGGAAATAAATTTGAAAAAACTGCGGTCCAAATAATTTTAATATATATGGGTATCGGATAGCCCAATATAAATAATACATATAAACATATATTATATACATACATATATACAAAATTAAAAAGAGCTGACGTTACAAGGTCGTTGACCTACGGGTCGCGTAGAGGCCGTCTCAGGTGAGTTCAGGGTCATAATAAATTATCATGAGCAAAGTCAAGGTCTGAGGTTTACTGTACAGTTTAATGCGTTACTTCGGATTTCGCTGAATCTTACGGGTGTGCATTTGTCCTTCGCGGCGAGTATATTAAACTTTATTCATTTTTTATTTTTTTTTTTCGGAATGAATATAATCTCTCTCTTTATAAATTTTAAATTCGATCCAAAATATTATTTGAATTAACTGGGGATTGGTTCTTGAAAAAAAAAATTTCCATTATATATCTACAATTTTATTCTTAAAGCATCAACTGAATATTCATTTCGACATTAACCGTGAAAGTATAACATTTCTTTGATTCAAAGACTTTTTTCTATCAGTGATAGGTATAAGATATTAGCATGAATATATTGTATTTTCAATTTTGTATACATATAGAAAGGTCGGATATAATTTCGCACGAAATTTTCCTATGAATCGGTAAGCCTATACATCCATTTAGATATTATAAGGTATAACAAGTATAATATACAAAATACTTGTTACATACCTTATACATATATGTATACGTACATTGTACATGTTAAAATATCAATTTTATTCTCTATTACACGTGACTGATTTTATTCTATGAAATCCATTCACGTGTTAGCTATGTGTAAGATGGCTAGACATATATACGTAGCATATCTATTATAACCGCAAGTAACTGCGCTCGTTGACGGTTTATTATACATATATGTATGTGTAATACATATATGTATTATATTATATTATATATATATATATATATATATATATATAATTCACTTATAAAAGTCAGTTTACGCGGAGACATCAATGCCTGGTAAGACTCACGAGTATCGTGTGTCGATATTTGACTTTGGCAATGAGATTTATAGCGATCTATATGTTACATACATTGTTAAATGGTTGCTATATAAAAATAGTATAACCTACTCGACTTTCGAAAAATATATATTTCTATATAATATTTTACTGCGTCTTATATGTATATGTAACTTGTATATATAGAATAATTAACACGTCGAAGCGGTTTCGTTCACTGTTATTTTGAACATTTTTGCCTAACTGAAAAATCAATTGGAAAATCGTTCAAAACCAAAATAATTGGTGAAAAAAAAATTATATGTACAGTTCTAAATGTAATAAATATCGCTTTCATTGTTTTACGGTTTTTGGAGTTTATACAGAGACAGCAGCTGGCTACGTCTTAAAAAGCAACGATTCATAATGCACACAGACCTATATACCTACATAATTATAAATTCAGAATGAGCTGGATCATGTATTTTGTGTTATTATATTGTACAGAACGGGGAAAAATTGGGTTCCATTCGGGATATTATTGTGTATAGGACGTATATATATATATGTAAAAATCAATTATCAAGAGGACAAAGGAAATTGGGTATTCAACACTATACGTATGTATACTGATTAATGTGATTATTTATCGATATACCTGAAACAGGTTTTAGATTTTTGGATTCCTGCATAATACTCGCATACCGCATATATATATACTCTTCTCCAACCGTTACACCAAATAGGGAAAAATCTGATCTTCGATCTACTTAAATAAAATAATTCTACCGATTTTCATACCAATTTCAAATAAAAAATTCGAACTTTTCAAATACTTTCGTATACATCACTGCAGTGAAAAATGAGCAGTGTGCATAATTAGAATTACTATATATGAACTGAAACATTGCCCTCAATTTTAAACTATAGATATTTAGTGATTAATTTGTCAATTTGACACTATTTCACAACTTGACGTTATTTTGACATAACGCGAAATTTTCGTATGTACATACACGTCCAGTGGTATTAAATCTCAAGAATCAATCACGCATGTACATATTGTAGCGTAAGAAAGAGTAATTTTGGTTTTGTTTTCACATCAACAAAATCAACGTTTTTTTTTTTTTTTTTCATGAAAAACTGCGAAAGAAAACTACGAGAAACTACAATTTTTTGCATACAAAGAAATTGAAACAAAAAAAAATGAATAATTAAATGGACAAAATGTGGAAATTTCATCAAGAATTCTTCAGAGTAGATTTTTTTCCTCGTTTTTTTTTTTTTCACCAGGACATATTCATCGTCTGATATATAAATATACAGACGTATATATTTATTAGATATACTGTATACTGTGGCTAGTTCGGATAATTATTATTACACACGTAGTGTGTCAAGGATGACAATTGTGTACATACATACATACATACCATAGATATCGGCAATGAGAAAGGGTAAAGTATAGATATATCTATATACATATAGGTAAATGATCCTTAGCAGAAGGTTTAGGATCAGGCATAAGTATAATATGAATACATCTATTATACATACCTATACCTTATATATACATGTGTAATAATATACAATATCCGATCTCGATGATTGATTTAAATA
The DNA here is from genome assembly GCA_963989295.1 of Ametastegia equiseti. Taxonomy (NCBI): domain Eukaryota; kingdom Metazoa; phylum Arthropoda; class Insecta; order Hymenoptera; family Tenthredinidae; genus Ametastegia; species Ametastegia equiseti. Next base: position 5,216,241 of record OZ022402.1, read on the forward strand.
TTGCATGCATGCTACATCCTTCACTTGTATTACACATATACATATGTATAAGTTCTATATATGTATATGAATGTATATACTGTACATACCTATACCTATATAATATTTGTTTACAAAACTTATAATATAATATGTATGTAAATATATATAATAGACTTCTTAAAGTTTTGAGGCATTTTCAGTCTGGGCCGGGATACCTGTGAACCTCATATGATCCTCAACGCCCTTGACCGTTAAAGTGTTTTCTTACTGTTTAGCACTTAATATACCAACACACGTATACCTATAGCTACATATGTATATACGCACGTGTATATATGTATATATGTACTGGCAAGCGTGTGCTGTCAAGACACTAATTCTATATCCACAGAACTGTATATATATAATAACGGTATATATCTATACACATAATATATTCGATATTTTTTAACCATACGGTGATCATCGTCACATATATATCAAACGTATACTGTTTATAACTATCCTCAAACTGTATATTCATTATTATGCATACTGTATAATCTACGTGCAACACAAAGGAAGTTTAAAAACCGAAAAAAAAAAAAAAAAAAAAAAAAAAAGGAAATAGAAGAAGTAAAGACATACGTATAGAAACAACGATTTCATTGTGCATCGTAATTCTCTCAAGAATTTTGTTGTTTCAAAAATATTTACAGATCTGTTTGTTAAAACGAGAATCAATATCGTCTCACGGTAATGATGAAAACTATAATGATGATGATGATGATGATTACTGTATAATTGGGTATACATATGAGTATACAAAAGCCACATGTGTATATATATTCATAGATATATAGGTACATAGTGATGCGTTTACTGTATATTCTATCTTGAGTATATATAAGATTCTCTTGGTAAATTGTGTATGTATAATAAAAATTAAACAACTTTGTTGAAAAAAACTTACCCAAAAAAATCAACCGCAGTGCAGTGTCTGATCGATGATATATATATGTATATATATATATACTTTGGATCGAAGAAGAACAATCACGTTATTTACGTTATGTATTAGTATGTATATTATTATATGTTAAATATATAAATATACATATATACATGTATATTCGATACGCGTCGCGACGCACCCCTTTTTTTTTTTTTATACCGGCATCCGAGCGCAACGCGAAATAATATACAAATACAAATCAATGAATCAATGAATATCAATATCGTTGATCGTCGATCGTTGAGATCGGCTATTATTATGTATACCGGCGCGTTAACGGCAACTTTATCGTACCGTGGAGCGTCGCTATAGATCTTGCTACGTGGACGATCAACTGTCGACAGCGGCCGCAGAGACTGCGGAACGTCGAAGCAAAAAAAAAAAACACGTCAGATTCTTCGTATTCCCCACCACGTTGCAAGGATTATAAGTATACTGTATACTTCTCTTCACAATACATATCTTGAATATCTATAACCTGCGCGTCCCTACGTAAATTTTTTTAAATTCCGAATGCAAAAGAAAAAAAAAAAAAACCGAATAAACTGTCTCGAAAACTTTGAAAGAACTTAATTAGGTGCTAAGAAAATATTTTTATAAATTTTACTTGAATTTCATAATATTGATTTTGATGAACCTATCGATTTCAGTTTGAAATGTAAAAGAGAATTGGAATTCTTGAAAAAAAAAAAACTGCAGAGTTTGAGTTCCTTAGACTACGCGAAATTTAAAATTCGCGCCTTAGCCAATGGCGGTTAAGAATCGATCCGGGGGATCATCCACCTCGCGACTTTAAGCCCCATGTTCTATGAGCAATTCCTTGAATTGTCGAAAATTTGCGTTTTGGGGAATTCCTTGGTGGTGGCATGATTGAAAAATGTAAATACTCGACACATTGAACCCGTAACACGAGCGTCAAATGTAAAAGAAGTATTCTCTGACGTCACAAGGTGCGCGGCCATGTTCCACAAAACAAATATACAGGGTGAATTAGTAACGAGTATACAGGCAAAAGACAAATGAATATCGAGCCCGCACGCGCACATTCCGAGCGCAGGACAATTTTCCAGTGCGACGAGCTGTCGAAAATATAAAAAACGAATATATATTATATATGTATAAGAATCTGTAATAAAATGCGCTACTCAAAGGAATATCAAGGATCTGCACAACAGTATAATGAATCAACAAATGAGCATATTGCAGTTCCTTATTAAATTAATTTATTTGTTGGTTTTTTGTTGTTTTTTTGTTTTTTTTTCTTCAATTTATATACATATACTTTGTTATCTTTAAATAGGAATAATAATTCGAATGTCTCATGACTGTATTTTCCCGTTGCTGCTGCATATAGTATTATATGTTTCATATTTTTCACATACATAATAACTTACTTTTTATAATTATACCTGCCCGCATATAAAGGAATACGAAATATAATTCCGATATACATAAATTATATGCAATTTTGCATAATGTTAAATTGAAATTGAGTTAGTCACGCAGTTTCCCCCTCGCAAAAATAACACAGCAGAATATGTATACCGGATTTATCTCTTCATATATTATATAGAATAATATAGAGGGAGCACATTCACGTATCGTATTGATCGTTATATTATACTAAAGCCTGGAAAAATTTTGTATTTAGACAATTTGTAAATTAGAACAGAAGAAAAATGAAAAATACTAATATGTATATCTAAATCGATGCATTCAGGCTTAATTTTCATACTTAGGTGTATGTATTACTGTTTGAAATTGGATTTGAAAATTCCCGGGCTCGCGGGTTCAATAAAATTCATATAATAAGATATTAATTCAACTTGAAACGTATTAGTATTAATAATAATAATCATAATAATGACGATGATGAACGTAATTATTAATTGGTACGGGACATAATATATAAGGCAATCACTGTCTATGTGTATAATACAAATTATAATAATAATTTTTTCTAATCTAGTTATAGGTTATAGGTATATTAGGGTGGATCGAAAAAAAAAAATTTCTTCGGCTACCCTCAAAAATCGAAGATATCGGTGAAATAAAGGTCTCCGTAAAAGGATTCGATTTTTTGAATTTTTTTAGGGGGCGCGCGGGACGTTCAAAAGTGCCATTTTTAGCGTCAAATTTACGTAATCGCTGATTAACGGAAACAGATTTATCCGAAAATTCTGATTTTTTTATATAAGGTGCCCAGGTATCTACTCTTTCAAACCCATATTCACAGACCACTACCAATTGTTTCATATCTTCGAAAAAAACATTTGAAAATCAATATTTTCACTATTTTTCAGGTAATTATCGTTGAATTTTGATTTTTCTCCTTCTAAAACGTTTTTGAATTTCTTCCATCGGTTTTTTCTCGTAAAACTTTTTATCAGTATCACTTACAATGCAAAAATCGCTGAACAATAAATTTTATTTCGAAATATATCCGAAATATCAAAATTTTATTTTTTAGCAATTTTCAGCAATTTTTGCATTGTAAGCGATACTGATCGATAGTTTCACAAGAAAAAAACGATGGAAGAGATAATAAAACGGTTCAGAAGGAAAAAAGTCAAAATTCAACGATAATTACTCGAAAAATAGTGAAAATATTGATTTTCAAAATTTTTTTTCGAAGATATGAACCAATTGGTAGTGGTCTGTGAATATGGGTTTGAAAGAGTAGATACCTGGGCACCTTATATGATAAAATCAGAATTTTCGGATGAATCTGTTTCCGTTAATCAGCGATTACGTAAATTTGACGCTAAAAATGGCACTTTTGAGCGTCCCGCGCGCCCCCTAAAAAAATTCAAAAAATCGAATCCTTTTACGGAGACCTTCATTTCAGCGATATCTTCGATTTTTGAGGGTAGCCGAGAAAATTTTTTTTTTTCGATCCACCCTAAGGTATATAGGGGAAAGTCCATATCGACTCAGCCACCCCGTATTTTTTTTTTTTTTTCTTTTGTCCCTAAAAAATTATTTAGTATGTGCATTTCAAACATCAATATATTCATGACATTTTGGTGAAATTTCATTCCCCCTATTGTTGCTTCTCGAAATAATTATTAACCAAGTTTCATCAATTTTGTAAAAATCATAACTGATCCAGCTGAACTACTGCAGGTTCGATTTGAAAGATTAAAAAATGACAATTTTTATTTTGACTTGCGCTTTTTGAGAAAAAAAAAAAAACATGCTGCCATGCCTGGGAAAAGAAGCTCATTGATGACTAATTTTGGGGATAATTTTCTGATTTTTATGGTTTTTCCACTAAATATAAGGCCAGAGGGGATTAAACCCAATATTTTTGTATCTGATAGAAGGCGAGGGAATACGCAAATTGATATAATTTTTTCAAGATGGAAGAGGGCATCAGTGAAGAAGTAAAAATGATTTATTTTCATTTTTGTTTAAAGACAAAAAAAAAAAAAAATATGTAGTGGCTGAGTTGATATGGACTGTCCCATAGATCGTTTCTGATGATGGAACTTTTTATGTAATCGCAGATTTCTGTATCGCGATTGTATGTACATACCTATAATCATAATTACAATATATATATTAAAAATTCATATACGATTCTTTCTTTGCAAACTATAATTATAAAGGTGACTCAACTGCAATGGTACATTATCACTATTTAGTTGTATATTATAATATCTATAGTAGTAATATTAGGTTGGACGTCAAAAATTCTGTTTTTCATAAACCCTTCGTGGTCACTATGTGTAAATTTTCTCCCAGGCTTCATTTTTGGTAAAAAAAAACAAACAATATTCAACGAATGCATTGGTTACTAATTTTTTTTTTTTTTGCGAAAAGGTGAATTTTCGCACTTTTCGATAAATCCGCATTATTTCTACTCTAAAATCAATCTGTATTCGAACGTACACTATGCCACTATTTTTTTTCCTAGAAATACCAAATCTGACGAGTATTCCAGTTCAAATTTGACTTAAAAATATTGAAAATTGCAAAAATTATGATTTTTTTTTTAGTGAAAAAGTGTATTTTTGACAAATTTACCTATTTACGATTTTTTTCGGACATGTTGTAATTTGAATTTTGACATAACAACTTTTTACACATGTTTTAGAATGTTGAAAGTATTTTCAATATTTTTTCTATCCCGATCGGACTGATAGTTTTCAAAACAGCAACCATTCGAAACTTTCCTGGATAAATTATACCCTGCAGTGTGACCGCTAAGTTATTCTACAGAGGTGTAGCCACGAAGGTTTAATTATCATTAATCAAAGATTACATATCATATACATATACGTATTTCGTATACATATTACGTTATAGTTGCTCATTTTCTCTATGCATATTTTTACAACTTTGATATACGCGACTCATCCAGGACGTTTTTCAAGTTTCCAATTTATTAATAATTGTGAATGTTCAGGTATTTTACACTGTTATTAGGATGAAATAAATCCTCTCATTAGTAGATTTCATTGATAGATTCTGAATTTCATTGATATAAGTTTTTCTCCTGAAGTTACGATAATTTGACATTTATGTATGTATGTATGTACAAACAAACAAATTATACATATAAATCAATAACGTCACGTCACTACACAGGCACAAAATTCAGCGAGATTATAAAGATTGAGATCAAAACTTATCTTTTGAACAAGACAATTGAAAATATCAAAATTTAACAACAATTTCAATTTGGCACCTACGATTTTTATTATTTAATATTATACTCATCGATTACTGTGATGAAAATTTTTTTCAAAATTGTTAAAACCGCAACGGTAGATATAAAGACAGAGGAAAAAGAAAAAAAAGAAACTACCAATAAAGAGTCTCTCTGCATCTTGGAATTGATTAATTATTCAAAATCAATAGTACGGTAATAACATATAGTATTTGTAAAAGTTTATTTTACTTAATAAATCTTTGGCTTTATATAAAAACTTTTGTCGTATACCTAACATATCTTAATTAATTGATCAGCTACTTATTATTATTACTGTTAGTAGCAGCGGCCGATTAGGTTTTTTCCCTTAACAAAGCCCTTATTAAATCCTGTACATCCGATAATGAGAAAGAGAGAGAGAACAATATTTGTTTTTGTTGTTGGTCTCTTGCTATAAATTAAAAACAATGATTTCAATGCGTACCGATTCTTAATTTATTTATAAATACTTTTTCAAATTCAAATGACAAAGTCGTTTACTTAGTTCAAAGTACCACTTTGCCAGACTATAATTATTCATATTTACACCTATTCATTTTACATTTACAACGTTTTTAGTATGTCTTCTTATTTAAGGGGAGCACAGTGTGTTGCGGTTGTAAAAATTAAACGTAGTCCAAAATCAATTTGTTTCATTACCGAAGTTCATTTTGCATCATTATGATTGTTTCACTTAAAAACAGTTGCTGCACAAATTCAGGCACACCGTAGGTTCGATTCGACTTATCTATGACCAAGATTCGAAGGAATACAGACCGTCACAAATTGAACTAAGGGAAATTGGAAAATTTAATTTTTAGGCTGAGTTATTTAGCAAATAAGTGGAAAAGAAATGTTCGATTTTCGGAAAATTGGCCATATCTTCTATGATAATTTTTTCAATTCAATTTCCCTAGTTCAATTTATGACGGCGATTCTTCCGAACAATTCGGACCCCAAGAAAGTGAAATCGGACCTACGGTGTGCCTCAATTCGTTTAGCGACACGATTATAACGATGTAAAATAAACTTTGGTGAAGAAATAAATTGATTTTGAATCACGTTTCATTTTAACAAACGCGACATACTGCTCACCTTTAATTCCCTTGAGATATGCCAATTTTTTTTTTTTTTTCACATATCCATTCCTATAATTGCAGCTGTTAAACGAATCACAGTATTATATATACATTTTAATACCTGCAGTATGGCTTCTGGGGGGGTAAGAAATATGATGTTTTTATTTTTAAAATCAATACGGAGATTGTAGAATGTTTAACTAGCTAATACAATTTATATGTACATAAAAAAAGCTAATATTTGGCCGAAAACTTTTTTCAATATTACCTATTATTACCTCCGCCCAAAAAAACTTACCCTGAGAATTAACATATATCATTTTTATATTCACATTGCTGTACGATATCAAAACTTATATTCATAATGGATTTAATTCAATTCCATTAAAGCTACTTACGTCAAAGCTTTTACTCGATCCAAAATCGCACATCGATTTGCACAGATTTCTCTGAGACGGTATTGCAAAATTTAACGTCAATTAAAGATCAGTAGAAATTTATCATAACGATTTCAACGCAGCAGAACATCGTCTTTGACTTTTTATGAGATCGTTTAATAGATTTCATACTTTTGGATCGCATTTTTTTTTTTTTTTTGGACAGCAATCGTCAGAGCTCTCGTACAACAATTCACTCGAAGAAATATATGTATATTGCCATATGAAATATCGTCGAAAATGACAAAGAAATTATTTTAATTCAATAGAAAAATTGTGAGAAATCTATGGAATCTGAAATGCAAATGATTTCTAAAACAATTTGAAAGGAATCGTGGAAAATAAATTTCTTAAATGTTGAGCAGTTTCCAACGATTACAAGAAATTCCCAAGAAAATACTAGCGATTTTTAACAAGTTCAATTTTCCTAGGATTTTCCTTTCGATTCTGAGCATACTTTGAAAGGAAAAGTTATAGGAAATCAAAATGTGTATCGATTCTGTTTGATTTCGTAGTGAATAGCCGCGAGCGTTTCGCTCCTTGACGATGGATGAGTGTTGTCTGATAATATTACACAACGTTTACATCTAGATGTATTTGAATATCAGTTAAACATTCATTATCTAAACGAATCAATAGATGATATTAAAAATATGTATAACGACGTCGTCCCCAATTACCCTCATATTGCTGCAATATAGTCTTAAAAATATAATTAATCTGAGTACAATGTAATATATACGTATGAGTTTCGCGTGTTTCGATATAAAATACTAGTATGAATATGACATGGACAGAGCGGGTGGAAAGTTAATACTTGATCGTTATTATCATTACCTACAATAACGGTCAAATGGTTTTGAATTTGCCCACGAAAAAACAAATTCTTGCAAAATTCAAAGTTTCATATTTCACTTAAGAAATCATCCTTCGGAGACCGGCTTGGGTATGCGTTTCAAAAGCTCTTTTGATGAGCTTTTTAATGACACACATAATATTGGTGTAATCATTTCTTCCAATTTTTTAAACAGCAATGTGAATAAGTTAAAAATACCTTTTTTCCCCTGATACTCAAACGACGCCTACTTTTTATCCAAGTATCGTAGAATAATACTGAAAGAAGATTTAGAAAGCTTGTTCTAAGAGCTTTCCAGTGATATGAGATAGTATGTATACTTTTGATCAGTTTTAAGAACTTGAAAGCGTTTTTTCTTTTTTACAAAGTCAACATTTTCTCAAATTTTAAATATCTCGAAAACAATCACAGATAGAAGAAAAAAATTATATTTGAATAAACTGTTCATTGTAATGTGTATATATGACATGAATATTTCCGGAATTTTGAAAGAAAAAATTAGCTTGAACTCAATATTTGGTATGTTTGATTGAAAAAATGTAAATATTAGAAATAGTTTTCAATATTCTGGTTGAAAAATGATTGAATATTCACTAGATCCAATCAAATTCTATTAGAGTTTGAAGAATGAAATTTTCTTTATAAGTTACAAATCTTAGTTTGATCAGTCTGTAAGTAGACCCGCTACGAAAAGTCTATAAAATAAATTTTCGTTAAAAAATCCGAAGAAATTCATGCGATATCTACGCATTACAATGAAAAGTTTATTCGAATAAAATTTCCTTGTATCTGTGATTGTTTTCGAGATATTTAAAATCTACAAAAATGCTTACTTTATAAAAAAAAACACCGCTTTCAAGTTCTTGAAAAATGATCAAAAGTATAAACTACCTTATATCACCGGATAGCTCTTGAAATAAGCTTTTCAAATCTTTCTTCAAAATTATTCTTTCGAGAAAATCCAAGCTCGTCTTTGTAGGATGATTTTTGAGTGGAAATATGAAACTTTGAATTTCACAGAAATTTCTCTTTTGGTGAGAAAAACCATTTAACCATTACTGAATACAATCTCTAATTTTCATTATCTTCTATTTCTTTTCTTTCAAGAAACCCCGAGTCAATTATTTACCAATTTAATATTCAAAATTTAACATTCGTGGATCAATAAATGATTGAATCTCCAATAATCATTCGGTTGATAAAATAAGCATAGGCACTCGCTCCCCCTACTCTGTAACAAATATAATATGAATGATAGCGTGTCGGAAGGGGTTTCCAGTGATTATTTACCCCAAAATGCATAAATAAATTGATCGAAAAAATAATTCCTATTAATATTAATAACCGACGGTATATTAATATACTTAGATAACCGACGGATTGTGACGGATGATCACGAGCCACTATTAAATATGTGGCATATCATTTATTTCTTTCCTTTTCTTTTCTTGTCTTTTTTTTTTTTTTACCAAACTTAAACAACAATGTCTGTTCATTTCACATTCAGAGAATGGTAAATGTCGATTCAAATTTACGTACTGTATAAATATGTACAGATATATTTTATAATTATAATTATATTAACTTATGATGATTTAATACACAAGTTTTAAAAGCGTTTTCAAGAATTTTTCGGACATATAAAATTGTTTGTTAGCTCGAGATAAAACTTTGCCAATTTTAGGGGAGAAGATGAAGAAGAAGTGAGATATGTTGGTGAGAAAACATCCTAAGAAGAGAAAATTGAAGAAGTATTTTCAAGCAGAGAAGATTTTTTATACTCGCATGTAATTATCAAAATAAGAAATTTATTACATTAACTTTTTTTTTCTATTAACAAGAACTTTACAGATTTCGGAAAACTCATAGAGGAGGAAAATATTCCAAGAGATTTTTTTGTTTCAAGTATGTAAATGAAGGAACTTCAATTGGCGTTGAGCAAAATTAGTTCCAGGATTTTTTTCGACAAGTTATTCAAAAGCGTTTTTGTGATACAATAATTCTTAGAAAATTAATTGCTCAACTAGAAAATCACTGGGTTTATCCAAGAATTTTGCAATCCTTGATTTTAGGTACACCTAGATTTTTCAGATTTCTAAATATCACAAAGATTATAAAAGCAAAAAGATTGACGATATTTTTTAGGCATTTAATTTCACCAGAACTTAAATAAGAAATTGAAAAAAAAAAAAAAAAAACTAAGAATGAAGTTTATTCTCTCTCCCTGAAAATACTTTCGGAGTAAATTTCACCTCATAACTTCTAAGAAATTCTGGACGCAGTTAAAGAAGTCGAGAAAACAAGAAGAAACAAAACTTCAAAAACTATCTGTTTTCAAAATAATCTATTTTCTCAGCTTGAGAATATTTATAAAAATTTTTATTCTCGGTATTCAATCGCCAAAATATTCAATTTCGAATTTCGTCCGACAATTTTCACAAAACAATCTCGAACTTACGAACAATCTCACACGTCCATACACACGACGATTCGTGCTAATAATATTTTGTAAATAATCAATCTGATCAAAAAAATTTGCCCGATGAATAATTTAATCATCCTTTAAAAATTCAGTCTATATTATTGTTAAACAATTTCGGATATAGAATTCTGAGCACAACTTCTTAATTCGAAGCGATTGTCCAAAAATTTCTGTGCAGAAATCCATTACCACTTTTGAAAAGAAAATTTCTTAGTCCGCTTATCTAAGCCGAGGCTAATAACGATTAGAATTTAAAGATCGACGATAAATTTACCAATTTATTAACTACGTGGCGACGGTAAGTCGATGAGAAACGTCGTTAGCGCCGAGTAATTCTTCGTCGGCTGACAACAAAATATCAGATTCAGACTCGTCCCTTTTGTCTTTACGTATTTTTCTGTATCTTATTTTAACTCTTTGAAGAAGCGAAGGATCCTTGGCCGTTCTAACGTGCCTAGTTTTTCGCATTAGGAAATTATCCGTCACCCAGAACATAAGAGCCTGAAATAAAAGATGAGATTTAAACTAAAAGTCAATTTTTAAATGTTGTTTTGTTACTTTTAATTGTCTCGCTTATCGTTAGATACTTACGTTGACAAAAAATGGTATAATCAGCATAACAACAGCTGCTTCGACTCGAGCGTTTGTTATTGGCGCAAGTATCAAGTCTTTAACTCGATCCCAAAAACTCAATTGTATTAATAGAGTTATACAAATCTTGACCATTATCATCAGCATCATGTAAAGAACGCATTGCGCCAACCAAGCATTTATCGACGGAGGTTTACCTGTGATCAGTTAGATACATCGGATATCAAAAAAACTGTTTATTGGAGAACCGAAGTTTGATTAAAAGGATGAATTTCAAATCTTTGATGATATTAATATTCTTATTAAAAAGGAGCAGTATGTAGCGGTTGTAAAAATGAAACGTGGTCCAAAATCCATTTATTTCTTCATCAAAGATTATTTTACATCGTTATAATCATGTCGCTAAACGAATTGAGGCACACCTTTGGTCCGATTTCACTTTCTCAGGATCCGAATTGTTCGGAAGACTCGCCGTCATAAATTGAACTAGGGAAATTGAATTGAAAAAATTATCATAGAAGATATGGCCAATTTTCCGAAAAACGAACATTTCTTTTCCACTTATTTGCAAAATAACTCAGCCTAAAAATTACATTTTCCAATTTCCCTTCTTTCAATTTGTGACGGTCTGTATTCCTTTGAATCTTGGTCATAGATAAGTCGAATCAGACCTACGGTGTGCCTGAATTTGTGCAGCAACCGTTTTTAAGTGACATGATTATAAATGATGCAAAATAAACTTTGGTCATGATACAAATTGATTTTGGACTAGCAAACAGGAGAAGTAAATATTGTAATGAATCTTCAAGTATCTCAATACAAAATATGAAGAAGTTGCATTCATTTTGATCAAATTTATACTTTTCTTAATCTGTAGATAGATTCAGCCTTACCATATTCCCCAAAGTTTATAGCTTCCCATTGCTTTCTCCTAGCTAAATACTGCGACAATCTGATGCCGACCCAAAGAATTAACAAGCCAACTGACGAGTCCAACAAGAAGTTGATTATGTACCTAAAAGAAATTGATATTGATTGATCAATATCGAAATTTTCCAGATAAAGTATGAATCTAGCAAAGCAACAAAGTAAAATCTATAAAGCGGTTTAAACTATGGCTCAAAAGCTATCGAAGGCACAGAGAAAAACTTCGAGTGATTATCTAAACAGCCATGTGTTGCACAACGGTGTATAATATTTCCTCAGTCATTATATTTAACTATCTCAAAACCATATGCACTGCGCAATGTGGAATGATACGTTTTTCGAGCATTATCATCGCACAAGATGTTGAAAATAATCAAAAGACGTATAATAACGCTGAATTTGATAGTGATTTGAAAGATTTGATTTAAAAGATAGTGAAATATCCCTTTGTGGAGTACAGGAGGAGGATTTAAAAGATAGTGAAATATCCCTTTGTAGAGTACAATCATAGTTTTGAAATTAAAATCTGAAAGAACTGGACATTCTGGAAGCTAAATTCTTTACATTGCAGAACAGAAAAAACAGAAAAATCAATCTTGATAAAAAAATATTAACAGTATAGAACAGAAGATCATTAATTCAAAACTAAAACGAAAATGATTCCGGTTCCTTTCGAACGTGTCTTTACATTTTTTCTAATTATCGATAGTTCCAGAGATACGAGCTTGTCCTGCTCTATTTTGAATGAATCTGAATCTAACGGCCAAAACTAGCAACCAAATGAAATGCGTTTAATAAAAATGAGTTTGTGAAGGAGAGAAGAATCCAAGTTTTGTTAAGTTTTTAGCAAAACCAAAGTTTCTATCGAATTAGAGACACAGATTTTAACTGCATCATCGAAATTTAAGAAAAGTTCAGCACGTTTGGTTGTTAGCTTCAGCTTCATAATTTATATTGATAGGTAAAAAAAAAAAAAGAAAAAAAATGAATAAAAATTGAAAAAAAAAACAAAAAACACCCAGTTCTATCAATTCTATATGATTATTTTACCAAGTGCATGGATCTCCCTGGAATCTACTGGCCAAATAGACATTAGCGAGATGAATAACAAGGGCGCCAAGACCCTGTTTGCTGGTATCGTAAAACCATATGAGCCAGGGCCTCCGTTCGTATCGAGGTTCGCAAAACCTCTTCACTGAAACACAAACATTCAGAATTCAGAATAAACAATAAAGTGGATTAAAGAATATGTCGAATATGGCTAAAGGACACAATGTATTAGACCGATAATCAAGTCATGGTCAAGTAGATAAGAAATATAAAAGGCTGATTGTGTAACTGGAGAAGCTACGTTATCTATAAATAATAATATCCATTGTATGTACAAAGGTCTGGACAATAACGCCTACTATAAGATATCCAGTTACGACAACGTTATCAAGTCACATTTCATATATCGTTCTACAACTCAAATTGAATATGTAGTAATATTTCAACTGCAATAAATGAAGTTTGTAATGATAACGTAACAAAATATTTAGCGCTGGAACAGAAATTCTGTAATTCAGTATTGGCATGTTTTGAAAGTCGCAAAATATGGCGCGTCATTTTCAGAGTCAATAAATTCGACTTCTGAGTTCTGAAATTGTTAATTTCATCCTCGATATTCAGTCGTGTTAACGTCACAGATTTCAATCTCATTGCAATAGTAACTCAAGCAATTCAACGATACAGTGTGATGAAAAAAACTCATCAAATCAAAGCGTTTCTTCTTTTTGTCTTATTTCTATCCTGTGAAACGATATAGGTGGCAGAATAATTGATACTTGTGATTTGAGATTTGGGAAAAGAGACTGAAGACTATACTTAGGACTTGAAAATTAGGACTGAAGACATAACGCTTTTCAGATAAGGAGTTAGGAAGACTTAAGAATCAAGATCGGGACTCAAGCTCTTAGACTTAAGACTCAAGATGTCGGAATTGAGGATCAAGATGATAGACAAGAAACCTATCGCAGACACAAGACTTAGTGATCAGGAGACTGAATGAGCAAATAACATTGAAAAAATGCTTATTTAAAAGAAAACTTCTAGATTAATAAAACAGAAGAACATAAGCCACCAAGTAAACTAATTGTAAATCGGGATAAGATAAGTAACGATTGAAAGATGGTCAAGTCGACTGATAGCTTGAAGAAAAACTGGCTGAATTCGCAACAACTTTCTCTCTTTCTCTTTAAGTTTCGATGCTCTTACATCGATGCTTTTTGTCGATCATTCTAAACTATCCAAGTATAGCAATGAGACGATACGACTATCGCCGAAACATTTTGTACAGTAATAAAAGAGAAACTTTAAGAGGCCCTAAGTGACACAGTTACGCACAACAATGCACAAGTTTGCGTAAGAAGTGAGTAACAACGTTGTGTCTATGGTTGTAGAATATCTGTATCAATTGGCGAATGTAGGGTGAATTTCTACTATCCATACATTCCAGGTGATAGTTAATTCAACTGTTTCCTATGCGGATACAAAGAAACCACCGAACCGTTGTTCAGAGTGTTTGGACGTTAGAAATCTACCCTGTGTGTAATATCGATTAACGAGAATAAGGATGAACATAGAGATCATGCGATAATGTTAAATAAAAAACGAGGAATTCTTACAAATTAAACAAGTGAAGGCGAGACAAGCGAGTAAAACTTGAAGAAACCATCCGAACATGTTGGTAAGGGCATCCTTGCCGCAATGGTCGTCATTCGATGGATGATCGTTTCTGTCCATAATAATAGAAACGTTGCTTTGCACGGGTATCATGGTTATTTGTTATTGTTGTGATTGTTGTACTTGAACGTGATCACAAGTATCTATTCTGTGTACATACGTACATAGATGTATCAACATCTGTTTAGAAAGTATGTAGGTATATGTACATACATACGTACGTATATCTTGTTGAATAATAAATCGAATTATAATCAGAGCTGCTGACTGGAATAGCGGAAGAGATTTCAGTCAAATAAAACGAGACACTTTCACATTACTGTCTTTGAGATAATGCGGTGTATGTTTCTTATTCTTCCCGCAGCTACCTTATTCTCAACCCCTCGACTAAACTTGCCGGTCGTAGTGGGGTATATTTAATAAACGCTGCTCTAACTGACGTGAGATTAGTGTGAATATACATATATACATGGTATAGTCGCAGTTAGGTTCCAATGGATGCAGGAATAAACGATAGTAATACAGAACTGCAGTACGTCACATAATTATGACGACGATTATGATCGTTACGATGATTATAATTCATCGTGCTTTATTCTCTAGTCCCGTGATTGTATCTGCATGTTTTTTTTTGTTTTTTTTTATTTTTTTTTATTTTTTGTTTGTTTTTGTCCTTTTTTTCTTCTTCCAATACGTCGTGTTTCCGATACACAAGCAGCTGTCCCGATAAAGAAGTTTTCTCCAGCACTATTGTTCGGTTCTTATTTCTTTTAGTTTTGTTTCTTTTTTTTTTTTTTTTTTTTTTTTGTTTTGCTCGCTATTCTTAATTTCTTATTTCAGATTTGTTAAATTCTGTATCTGAGACGCACTGGCAGTCAATGTGCGAGGTGTGTGTTAGTCGATCATTTATTTATTGGCGATAACTCAGTGCAGTTAGGTAAATACGACACGATCACCATCACGCGCAC
Organism: Ametastegia equiseti; assembly: GCA_963989295.1. Lineage (NCBI taxonomy): Eukaryota > Metazoa > Arthropoda > Insecta > Hymenoptera > Tenthredinidae > Ametastegia > Ametastegia equiseti. The sequence goes on from OZ022402.1 coordinate 5,231,977, forward strand.
GGTACTCGCAACTGTCTCCAGTCTCCACAACTGTCATTCCGAAAATTTTGTCACGATCACGGAGTCTATACTCCGTGGTCACGATATATATCGAAGTATGTATCTGAAGTTGGCCTACAGTCCCTACAGAGAAGACCGAAATGAAGTTAACGCCGGGTCGGTATGATGCGTTCCAACAGTGGTCCAATTCCAGTGCTATCGATAGTCGACAGTACGGAGTCGATATTAGTACGCGTTGCTGGGCGTAGGTGGCGCCAGCATTCGGTCCAGCTGATTATTTACAATTTACGCATAATGATTCGCATTTACTTGACTATTTGACATTGACGTTAGAGACTGAACCACACAAAAAATACTCCCAAAGTTTCTGATCGTCGTTTATTGTATACAAACATGTCATGCAACACGTGTCAAGTTAAATTCACCTTCTTTACACGAGAGGTATGTATGCCCGAATATAAAACTTTACAGATATTGAATAAAACTCAGAAAATAACACTTAATTTCAATATGCAACATGTGAAAATTACACGAAACGTCATATTTTCTATTTCACTTTCGATTAAATAATATATTTTTTCTATTTATTCAACGGAAATGGGAGAAAAACTTGTTTCGTTTATAATTCTTACTGGCAACTGACATCTAACTTTAGTTTATAATCAAACGTCGCTAAAATAATTCATCGATAGTGACGTCATATCCACAACGCTCACCTATTCATAAATTGTTAATCCGCACCTATCAACCTACTTTGTATCGGTAGGTTATATTGATTATTATTAAACTGATCCGGGAATAAAAATGGTCATTTGTATGCAGTCATGATGTCTTATAGTACACATATCATCAACCGCTAGGCGTCGCACCATTCAGGAGAAATACGTTGATCAGTTTTTCAACTTTGATCAATGTTGACTTTCAGACTTGAATTCTTATCCAATTCTCGATCGCAGGAAGAAGATTTGATTCGAGGCGACTTTGGTGCAAAGAATTCTAATCTTTTTTATTACATGAAATTCTTTCCAGGCCAAGTGTTCTCAGAAACTCGTCGAAAGAAATACGTTTTTTATCCATAAACTTTTTCATCAACAGTTTGACATTTTTATTCAAATGCTTACTCTTCTTCTATTTGAAAACTTGCATCTCTCTACTCCAATAGTTGAAATCTTTGGATAGCGAGTTTTAATAAAGATTTAATTCTAGATTTAATAAAGTTTACTGTTAGCACAAAATTTGGCAAAAAATTAAAAAAATTTATTCTCTTGGATAAATAAACTGAATATAGCTCTTGTCTGATTCTATTCTCAGCACTTTATAGAAACTCTAGGTGTTAGGGTAGCAAAGTTGCGAAAATTAGGATGGAAAAGTCAAATTTCCATAAAATAATTAGGCTTTAGAACTTCGAAACAAAGTGCCATTTTCAATGTTTTTGAGAATATAGCTTGAAACAGATCCCAAATTTGGAAAGATCAGATTTTTTCCATCATAGTCGTATTGGATCAAATTTTCCTGCCCCAATAATGCAAATTGGATGAAAATTCAAACGTGAAATTCAGTCTGGTCAGAGTTGAAAAATTGGTTGAGTTTTTCCTGAATGGTGAAGCTTATAGGTCTGAGACTTGAGGAATTTTTGCATCTCATTCTTAGTACACACCATGAGATATCAAATTTGCAGAGTTATCAACATTTGGGCCCTAAATCGATCTACAGTCAAGGGAAGACTTTGGTGAGATTGAAAAGTTCGCAAAAAAGCTCCAAACTTATATATCTTTTCCAATCATGTTTCCAAAGCTACTAAGAAGTAACTTTGAAGAATAGTTTATGATTTTATTCAAATTTAACTCGTTTGTTATGTTGAAGACCAGAAAAATCACAATAAATGGTAGGAAAAGAAAATTCTGTGATTTGGAGTCACTCTTCAAATTTTGTTCTATAGCTGTTTCTATAACATGATTCAAAATAATTTCTGTAAGTTTGAAGCTCTTCGAATAACTTTTGACAAACTGCAAACCTTTTGAAGTCGAAGATTTGTGATCCGGAGAACAGTAATTGTAGCATCCAGTATCACCGAAGGCTCAAAAGCTAATTTACCTAAGTTGAATTTTGGCATCTCGAGTTAATTTGTTATAAACTTCACAGAAATTTATTTATTTTACTCGAGTGGCTTTGATCTCAGAACTAAATTTTCAGATATTCAAAGAATTCCTTGCGCTTCAGGTTTCATCCAATAATTTTGCGATTTTACATATATATTCTGAGGCATATTATCTTGAAATTGGTGCAGGGAATTTGAGGCTTGGTGAATGTAACTCATTTCCCAGCCAGATGATACACTAAAAATAGTGAAAAATAAAATTCCAACCAGTTTAGGTAATAGCGTCAATGACTCAAAAAACTCTAATCAAAAATTCCTTGCACTAATTTTGAGTCTATGGTAGTAAGTGTATCGAAAACAAATTTCAACCTCCTACGATGGAACCTAAGGTGCTAGGATTTTTTGAAGAAACGTTAGAAAAAAATTCCCAGCTTCCAAATGGTTTGGCCAATATTCAGCTTCAATTTGGATCATATTCAACTCTCAGGATTCTGAATAAATGGTCCAAGTTTCAGAAAAATCGATTTCAAAGTATGAGACTTTATTTTTGTTTTTCACCAAAGTCCCCCCTTAATTGTGTCCCATATTCACGTAAACATGCAATCGAATCCGGTGATTTGTTTCAGAACGCTTGTCCGAGTTGCAAATTTTCCTATTGCTCCAAGTGTCTGAAGTACAAATTCGACCTTCCCGATATTGGGGCAAAGAAAATTTGCGGCAAATGTTACTTCAGGCTGAAAGAAGGGCATGAAAATGCAGCCAAATATACTTCGGAGTCTACCGACTCGAGGGTCGTACCACCGAAGGGTGAAATCATGGAGGATCTTGCGCCTATAGACATTACTCAAAAGTATACCGATGCATTTACTTCTTTATGTGTTCTGTTGTGTGAGCTTTTCCCTTGGACACCTGCACTCTCGTTTTAATCAAATCCACAGATTGAATTCCCTGGAAAATCCAGCGAGACCTCCAATCGTATTGTACAAACAGCACAGCTGCCGATGGGACAAACTCAAGTCCGGCTTGGACTTGGCCGATCAGGAGATTGTCGACCGATTAAAAAAGCTGAAAGAGGAGGATAAACCGATACCGCAACCCAGTTTGGAGGAGATCAGAAGGCGACTAGCTCTGCTTAAGGATCAAGACCCGAATAAACCGGTTGCAAAAACCAATGTAGATTATTTAGAAATCACGCTACAATCTTTGTGCTTTAATACAAAGCTAAAGAAGCGATTATTCTCTGTCATTTATATTTCAGATCCATGAAGTAGACAAGAGGACTGACGAAGAGAAGACTGCAGATTTGATAAACGAGTATTTAGAAGAACTTCAGCTTTCCTCTGACTCTAATACGGAATCTAAAATTCAGGATAGACTCGCCAGACTTAGAGGAATAGATCCAACAAAGTTTTCCGATGTTTGTATAGAATTTGTGTGTTTTGAGTTCAAGGAGTATGAAAGACTTAGAACATCTTAGATGATACTCGTTTCTTTTGATTCAGAATAAACCAAAGGAAGAAGAAGAAGAAGACGAACAATCTGCTACTGCAAAAATTATAAAAAAAGCTTTAGCTGAAGCGGCTTTGGAGTCCAAATATTCCGAACTGAATGAATTGGAGCCGATGGATGTCGACGTTAGTTTTTTCCGAGGGGTTGATCACTCGTCGATTTGATGTACACCAGATTACAGATTTCAAAGATTACAAAAGATTACAAAAGATTACAAAAGATTACAAAGATTTCAAAAGATTACAAAGATTACAAGAGATTTCGAAAGATTACACAAGATTTCAAGGGATTACAAAAGATTACACGAGATTACACGAAATTATAAAAGATTGATTTCAAAGATTACAAGAGATTTCAAAAGATTACATAAGATTTCAAGAGATTACAAAAGATAACACGAGATTACACGAGATTACAAAAGATTTCAAAGATTTCAAAAGATTACAAAGATTACGAAAGATTTCAAAGATTACAAGAGATTTCAAAAGATTACATAAGATTTCAAGAGATGACGAAAGATTACACGAGATTACACGAGATTACAAAAGATTAATTTCAAAGATTACAAGAGATTTCAAAAGATTACATAAGATTTCAAAAGATTACATAAGATTTCATGGGATTACAAGAGATTTCACGAGAATACATGAGATTTCACGAGATTACATGAGATTTCAAAGATTACAAAAGATTTCAAGGATTACAAAAGATTACACAAGATTCTCGAAGGGGTGTACACCAGATTACACGAGTGATTAACCCCTCGGTTTTTTCTATATATATATTCATTTGCTTTTGATTTCTAACTATCTTAGGACTCCAAATCCTCCGTCAATTGTACAAATTTGTTTTATTCCACAGTCTGCGATTGGAAATACACCAGAAGAAGAAGAGTTGCCATGGTGTACGATATGCAACGCGGATGCTCAGCTCAGGTGTTTAGGCTGTGACGGAGATCTGTATTGCACATCCTGTTTTAGGGAGGGTCACGACTCATTTGAAATGGTCGATCATCAAAGCGAGCCTTATAAACCAAGGCAGAAACCTACAGTCAGGGATTGATTTCACTCATAATGAGAAAAGAAGGTGATGATTGTTGTGGAGGATGATGTTTGTTGAATATTTTTAAACGCGTATATTAGGGTGTGTCGAAAATTGACTTTGATTTTTTTTTTCACTCCTACCACTGAAAACTTTAGGTTTTGACATTAACGAGCTCCTCATTCAAGGAGGGCGCTGTAGCTTGAAGTTTAGAGGTCGCTCAACGAGGCTTTAGGATTCCCATCTAATTAGCACGTAAAAAATATTGTTTCTCGTTCAAAATGATATCAGGCAACAAAAAAATGTCCGATGCCTGTCTTTCTCGGCTCATTTGAAAGCGAGACTCATCCCCTAAACGATTATAGGTCCTTTTTAACTGCTCTAATTTTTCTGAGTTTATTTTATACTTTGTTAATTTCATAATTTTCTTTCGTTTTTTTTTCAATTTTCACTTCCGTATTTCCGTATCGTAAAAGATCATGTTCATTTTGAGAAGTTTTTCATGTTTCATCAATTTTTCGAATTGTTTCTTTACATTAGAATCAAGAATCAATACTTGTAGCAATTTATTTGAGACTCATTGATACCTGGAGACTTTTTAAACTTGAAAAAAGTAATTATTATGCTCAAAAAATGCAATAAACAAAAATTGGACCGAGGTATGTCGAAGAAAGACCTATAATCGTTTAGGGGATGAGTCTCGCTTTCAAATGAGCCGAGAAAGACAGGCATCGGACATTTTTTGGTTGCCCGACATAATTTCGAATAAGAAACAATATTTTTTACGTGCTAATTAGATGGGAATCGTAAAGCCTCGTTGAGCGACCTCTAAACTTCAAGCTACAGCGCCCTCCTTGAACGAGGAGCTCTTTATTGTCAAACCCTAAAGTTTCGAGTGGTAGGAGCAAAAAAAAAATAAAATCAAAGTCAATTTTCGACACACCCTAGCGTATATGTATTCTGAAAAAATGAATAAGTTGACAGGTCGAGCTTCTCTGAATGTTTGCAGAAAGATTTTTCTAAATAAATATTTGTATACATTATTTATCTACGCTTATACGTAGCACTTGTATGTACAACGTTGTTTTATACATTATTATATTATATAATACTATGCTTGTTGTATGCAGCTTTTAGTGCAATAAAAAGAATAATTCACAAGCTCTTTTTATTCTTGTTTCGTATACTATGGAATGTTAATGGGCATATCCACAGAATTTTCACATTTGCAATTGGAAATGGTTTTTCTTCTTTTTTTTTTTTTTACAGCACATTCTTGAAATTTAGTACACACATTCACACCCTCAAGACTATTAACAAAAACTGTATGCGTGATCGATTTTCACTTGACGGCGTGCATGTCAGCAGCTAAAATTCAAAAATAGATTTCGAATTATAATGTTGGATGAGAAACATTTGAAAAAAAAAACAAAAAATGAAAAAGAAAATGAATTGAAGCCTTCTCTTCGGCCGAGCTAAAACACGCGAAACGTTTTTGCTTCAAACGTCTTCAGGCAAACCGTTGACTGAAGAATTTAGTCAACGGGCAAACTGGGTTAGGAATGTCAACATGCTAGACTTACAGACGTTTTCGAGTCTCGGAAATTGTTGAAAATATTTCAAAACAACTTCATAACATGTTTGTTCATTTTTTTTTTATCATTTTTTCGTAGGTCGATTTTTTAAATGATACAGAATACGCATTTATTAGCTTTGAATATCAATATCTTTTGACGTAAGAATGGTGCCTTATTTTTTTATATGAAAGTTACTCTTTATAGCTTGGTTCACAGCTGCGAGACTGGATATACAACGTTGATTTTGAATGTGCTCCATGGAAAACTGGAATTTTCATATCGATTACGTTTTTGGACAAAATTGTCAAACAACTCTAACTCACTGAAAAAAAGGGGCACATTAATCTGGGTCGTGAGGATTGGTTCCTCTTCATAAGATAAACGAACTTGAAGAATTAGTAATTAAAAAAATTAGACGGCGTGAATTTCGTGGAACAAAATAGTGCGAAATTGAAAAATTGATAAAAGTTGGACACATGTTTTTATGGTCGTGTAACTATTTACAGAATGATAGCACACATATGAGATTTATAGGTTCATTTCACATACCTGCTATTTCTTCCAATTATTACCACATCAAAATATTTGGTGGCGCTCCTACAACTATCCTAGAATATTTGAAAATTAACCAAGTTGTAACGCGCCAGGCTGGGTACGGCCGCGGCCTATGTGTAAGACAGCTCTAGCGCCCGCGCCATCTCTGACCGGCCGGGCGAACCCAAGCGGCAAGCGCGGCACCTAGCGGCGACGAGCCAAGCGTCACATACCCTCGAAACCCTCTCTCGCTTATAACTTTACTCCACGCAGCGGTTATATACCCGACGCTTACGACCGGTAATCGAGAGACAGCTCTCCCTCGTAGTAAATTCGGTGTTATTATGGTTACTCGGAGTCTCTCCGCAGTTCTAGTTGGTTACCCGTAGTAAGCAGATGGGTTAGAAAAGGGAGCGATTCCATAAGAGGTGATAGAGGTGACAGAGGTGATAGAGGTGATAAATTAGTTATATCCGTTTTATCACCTCTATCACCTCTGTCACCTCTATCACCTCTTATGGAATCGCTCCCCTGGTTCGATAAAAAACTGTCTCAATTCATGATCAAGCCATAGTCTCTCCATCAGGCTTCAGTATTTCTAGTCCGTCCGTATTCATATGGGCTATTCCACGTGAACCGGATCAGTCACCTCTCAGATATTTTATACTTTCGCATGTCGATTGTCCATGGGGAGTTAGAATTTGGTGCTAAAGAATTTTTAGATTAAGTAGTGCAAATTACAATTTGTTATGAATAATCGAAAAATTGAGCTGCGTTTTCTTTGGAAATTCACAACTTCGCCAAAAATGATGTTAGACTAAATTTCTTTGATGGGATTTTCGCGGATTAGTTATTAGTTATAGTTTTAGAATATTTTTAGCTCAAAGTCTTAGTCGCTTAATTAATAAGCTCTATATGTATGTATTCAAACCTGACATTTTTAATTTTGAATAAACAATTAATTTTATCATTGTAAAATGTCCTCCACCTGACTCATTTCACCCTCAATGTTCCTGACATCGTCGTATTAATAAAAGAAAGTAGACCCTAGGATAAAATCCAAACAACCTAAGATTAGATTGACATGAATTAAAATCCAGTAAGTGAGAAATAAGAGTCTCACATCTACCGGAAAGTTACAAAGTCACAAGGCGATTTTCAGCATTTTAATTTTTTGACGACTTCCTGGCTTCTCAGATAGTTTAAAAATTTTACAAAACCCATGGAAAACTTTTCTTCTATCATACCTTCGATTAGAAACGTCCATATGATAGTTGAAATATTGATACAACAGGAGATAACATTGAATAAAAATGTACTTGAGTCGGTAGTGCGAAAATTCGAAATTTTCACCTTTCGCAGCTTTTCAAATTCGGAATTTTAATTCCGCCCCGAAACAAAGACAGTGACATATATTTCGGGTAAAAATAAAAATATTTTTGGGTTCGAAATTTATTGGAATGAGCTCTCGCTAAATAAACTATACTCAAAACGTATGAACAAAATATTAACAAACTTTCGAAAATCGACGTAATCAATAATGCGATTGATGCATTAGTTTTCATTTTGGTTCGACGGAGTGATACTGATCATTTGCTTATTTTGAGAGGTCAATGAGGTTGATTCTCGATTGGAAATTGGATCCGATATCAATCAATGATTATATTAATCACAATGCTATTTGGTAACTATAACTTGAAAATTTGAATTGAATAAAATGAGATCTGTTCAAACAAAAACTCGAACAAGTGTTTCTTGATTTTGACTTCAGATTTGTGCAAACAGCTGATTTAGATCCTCAACTGCATACCTACTACTCTAATAAAATCATCAGGACCTTATTCAAAATTTCTTATACTCCTACGAATTTGGACGAACTGTTAAGAAGAATAGAAGATTTCGCATATAGCTTCGCGTAAAAATCTACGAAAAGTCTGTATTAATTTGTAAGAATAATTTCACCAGGGGGACATGTAGATTATTTGACTGTAACATTGAAACAGCGAAGAGAATCATTTACGATCCTCTTCGCTTTTTTAATGTTTATATAGTTATTATATATTTTATTAAATTATGTACATATTATAAAAAATCATTCGTTTATTTTGTACATTTTCATCGAAACATCGAGGACTCATTTCCTTGCAATTTTTTACTTATACGATACAAAGAAAAAAAAAAAACAACAAAAAAACAAGAACATGTGGGAGTATTATTATCACGTGATTCGTTTCGACCTATACGGTTTGAACATCCACACCATCATGGACGTAAGTAAGAACAACCATATAAAAAATCTTGGGCTTAATCCGAGAGGTCAATTAAAGGTCAGACTCAGGTTGAAGTGGTAAGTGGAAAGCCCCATAGGCAGAAACACTGAATTCTGCATGAATGTATTTAGCAAATGTGTCTTTAATACAATGCAAATCGTTGGTCCGATTCGACTTATATTCGGTTTCTGAAAAGTATTCTTGTAACCAGGTTTGACCTGAGAAATGAAACTCGATTTACATTAGGAGTCGACCTGTGCTTCGTCCAACGAGTAACGATTTGTGCAGAATGGAAATACAGGATTTGAAAATATCAGTTGTTGATGATTAGCTGAAATTAGTAATCTGAATAGCACAAGCTTCAGAATATCATGACAATCTGTCCGATAGTTTAGACGAAGAAATATTTTGGTTGGATTGTTTCTTGCTTTCGACATCCTGATGTCGTTGTTCGATCCATGAGTTCATATCGTTCCAATACTGTATATCACCAGAACCCCATACGTTAAATATCAGGGCTGTAACTATCAAGAGTACAGAAGTAAGCCAAAACGCGATTCTCCATTCCGACAAGGTCGAATTTGTTGTTAGTATCCCAACAATGTATGGTGCTAGTATCCCAGCGAGAGCTCCAACAGCATTCACAACAGCCATCAAGACCCCGGAATGGTTTGGGCTCAAGTCGTTTGGATTGATCATGACTGTTATGTAGAAGGGACCCATCATTCCCACACCAATTGTGAAGAGGATTACAACAAGAGTGCGATCACAGCCAGCGTAAGATGCAGCTATTATGAAGATTGCTGGAAATACTGAAGCAATAGTGTGAGAAAGCTTTCGCGTGTTTGTCCTTGACAATCGATCAGTTCTTATCAACCAGTCTGCTATCCATGACATTACGTTAGCTACAATCCACATCGCGATGTGGGGAAGTGCGGTAAGGAATCCATTCGTTGCTATTGAATAGTGGAGAACGTTGCTCATGTAGAGAGGCAGGTCCGTAAGCATGACATAAAAACCCCAGGAAAAACCGGCCTTTGCTATTACCAAACCCCAAAATGGAAGTGACATTATCATGTGGAGCCAAGGAGTCGATTGAGTTCTATCGCTACTGTCCTTGCTAACAGTTTCTTTTAGATATTTTTTCTCCTTGTCAGATATGAAAGGATGATCATCGGGGTGGTTGTGACCGAGCACGAGCCATACACAGAACCACAAGATGCCAAGGGCCCCGTAAACATAGAAGACAATCGGCCATCCGATAGAAGAATATTGAATCATAACTCCAGTCAGGGCATTTCCTACTATCGTTCCCATAGCTATTCCTGACATAACTACAGCAGTTATTTTTGACCTCTCGAGAGGCGGGGCCCACTGAGCGATCATTACGCTAATTGCGGGAAAAGTTGTTCCCTCACAGAATCCCATAAGGACCCGAAGAATTATGAGTCCAGTTGAGTCGAAGGTCTGGACTACCACTGGTGTCAGGAGGGTGAATAATGCCGTTGTTAAGATCCCTAGACCCAGGGTGTACTTTCCTCCGATTCTGTCTGCCAAATATCCTCCGGGTAATTGAGTGATGATGTAGCCCCAGTAGAAGCTCGAAAGAATGACTCCCTGCAATATGATTTGCAGCATCATTACACACAATGAAAGACTAAAAGTCCTTTGAAATCTTTTAACATTATTTTGATCCTTATGAAGTCATGTGTAAATTTTATTCCGAATCATGTGGGTCTTGTAGTCTTCATGACGCCGAGCACATCTGTCTATTTATGAAGTGTCTATTGCTTCAGAATTTTTTAGAAAACTCGGCTGATACGGCGGAAAAAAAATCGACTTTGATCACCCTCGGTGCCATCATCAACATGATACACATGTTAAAGAATTGAAAGCAATTCACAGGCATTTGGCTCGACAGGCTGCATTTTCGTTCAACACGATTGAGCACTTCTCATTTTAGTACTTTTTTGAAAGCTTTTTTAGAATCTGCTTGTAAATATCGACGGCAGTATGGAAGAACTTCCTATCTCAAATTGTGCCAGAAAAATGTGCTATCTCAAAATGTGCCAAAAGAAATTGCTATTTCAAATTGTGCCACAAGAACGTATACAAATTGTGCCCAGAGTATACAAATCACTGTTTTCTATTGGGTTATTTGATTGTTCCAATTATTTTTTCATTTATTTAACTTTTATACTACTGGAACCGAAAATCCAAGATAAGTTTGAACAATCAAAAATTTTTTTTTCTTTGAAACTTGTCGCAAATCTTCTGTTCATTTGTATCATAGGAACCAAATAAATGAGAAAATGATAGAAACAATTGATTAATACATTGAAAAAGAATGCTTCGAATATTCCAAAGTCTGTAATTAAGTGTTACTGAAAAGGTAGGGCGATCCACGTGATTCGGCTGATATCTGCAGACGACAGCCGCAAATATTTGATCTGATGGTAATCGTGAATCGCTTGAAATGTATATACAGCGTTATTCTCCTTGGCTTATATTGCTGCGTTAATCGCTATTAAGATACCATCGGACTCGATACCAATAGAGGATTTCATTAATCGCAAGATTTTATCGTGAACATAAATCATGATCGTCAACAACACGTGCCCCATGCATCGCGTAATCTGTAGAAACTAATAAGACTTGTTTATCTACCTGTGTATATTCATCCCATTCGTATGTTCCACTATTACTTGAACTAGATGATGATGTCTCGTCGGTTGATGTGGGGCAAGTATCATCCGAGTTAGTACTATTCGAAGATGATTCGGTAGTCGTTACCATCTCGGTGATAACCAGAGACAAGCTAATTCGCATCGTATATGCATTTAAGATCGCCAATGATGCCAACATCGCAAATATCCATCGCTGTGGCACTCGCCCGCCTACGATTGATTCAGAATTATCGGTCGAGGATGCAGAATAAATTGTGACGAAAAAAACAACAACAACAAAAAACGGCACGTTAGTGCAAACTAAAATCCGATTTCGAACAATCACAGTTCAGTCGTCAAGTCGGTTGAACTGATCCAACAATGTGCAATAGAGTCACGTTATGGTAGTTTGATGCTTTTTCTTCAAACATTTATTCGATGCGAAATTTAAATGATTTCTCCCAACGAGAGCTATACATTATGGAAGTATTCATGGTACGAAGATGGATTGCGTGCGTCACAAGTTTTTGATATCCAGTGAACCGAAATGAATTGAGTATGTCAAAACGAAACTAGCACAAATTGTGTTGAATCGAACAGAATCTCATGCGGATTCTTTTCATTTGATTTAATTCTTCTAACTTGGTGTTAATTCCATTTTTAAAACACTCAATTAATTTCATAAATTTTGATGTATCGAGTTCATAAAGATCTTTAGCGATTTTTGTACTCACAGCAGACTTTCCAAGAGGATAACATTTTATACCGAGTCGTTGATCACTTGGAGGATCTTGAATTTTCACGATGAATTTCGTCCAACTTCACCGAACTTCAAGACCTCTGCCAAAAAATCGGTCGATCGATCAATTGATCACCGATTATTTGGAACACTAGAAAAATTGTGGCACCGAATAACTTCCGAGCCCACTATATATACTTTTGAATCAATCTCATCTACAGGTATATGTACATCGTAAGTATATATATGAGAATCTAGGTGATCCACGGCTTAAATATTACACAAACAAATTTACGAGGGCAGAGGGGATTGGATAAATTTTTCCTCTGAACCACTAGAGAGGGGGGTCCGAATTAACGAAAATTTACTCGTGTAATATATTTGAATAGCCTTTGACGAGTGGGTTATCGCGTGAGGATTATGTGTTATTAAGGTGTCTCTGATTACATGCGACAGACAGTGTTTTCTCTGGAAGGTAAATGACTGGTTGTACACATTGTTGTCGTTGATTCACATTGAAATCGAATTTGCCAATCGTTGATTCAGAATTCAGAATTGAATAAATCAAGGATAACGATCAGTGTAGATAGATTATAATTCGTACTACATATTTTACTCGAGGTGAAAAAAAATTAACCGTCCATCAAATAAAACTCAGTTTTTCCAACAAATTTTTTTTCAGTATTCAGAATCCAGCGTCAAAATGAGACGCCCAAACTCAAATTAGGCACTCATGATATTTTTTTTCACAGTGGATATTACCCAGAAGCCTTGTAATTTATCGAATATTTCGCTTCTTCAATTTTTCGCCACTTGTACGATCCGAGTTCTTCTGGAAATTGAAAAGAAAAAAAAAAAAAAAAATCGTTGTCTTTCACTTCCTCGCTATATTGGAATCCAACTTTGACACAATTTCGACTGCTGCGCATTGCGATTCGAAGTCCGAGTTCTGATTGATATATCATGAAATTTTTAGAAAAGGATCTGACTTATCTTTTGATTATTTATACCAATATACGGTCAATTGTTTTGTTTTTGTATTGCACGAGACTAATATAGCTGCACTATCAATTAAATTTTTTTCTCGGAGTTGAATCCTCGTCTTTGCTTCGAAACTTCTTGCCAATATGTATATCGACGCCTGGGCGGACGAACATCGTATCTCGGAAAACCTGTGAAGAACATGCTAACTTGGAAAATCGGTAAAGAACATCCTAACTCGGCCAGCGCGTGAAAAAGATCGTAATTCGGCCGACCTGTGAAGAAGATCCTATCTCGCAAAAATATTTTTCGTTTGAAATTTTGTAGTGGTACTCCTGCAAGCGGTAATTGCATTTATCCAAAAGTTCGGATCACTTTACCATTATTGCATTCACTGCATTGCGCAGGCATAAGAATCGACTTCGGGATCAAGGTAAAGTAATTCAAGCGTGAAATGAAATATTCTCGGTGAATCTCGGTATATATATTTATCAATAAAGTAAGTATACATGTAGTGTTTATAATTCATATTAGCGATTTTTTTTTTCCAAATTTACATGTACGCAGACGCTTCTCGCGCCTCAGCGATCTTCAACTTTCAATATTATTTCGAAAATCGCGAGAAGAAGTCGATTCTTATGCCTGCGCAATGCAGTGAATGCAATAATGGTAAAATGATCCGAACTTTTGGATAAATGCAATTACCGCTTGCAGGAGTACCAGGAGGAAATATTTTTGTGAGATAGGATCTTCTTCACAGGTCGGCCGAGTTACGATCTTCTTCACGCGCTGGCCGAGTTAGGATGTTCTTCACCGGTTTTCCGAGTTAGGATGTTCTTCACCGGTTTTCCGAGTTAGGATGTTCTTTACCGGTTTTCCGAATTAGGATGTTCTTCACCGGTTTTCCGAGTTAGGATGTTCTTTACCGGTTTTCCGAATTAGGATGTTCTTCACCGGTTTTCCGAGTTAGGATGTTCTTCACAGGTTTTCCGAATTAGGATGTTCTTCACAGGTTTTCCGAGTTAGGATGTTCTTCACCGGTTTTCCGAGTTTGTATGTTCTTCACAGGTTTTCCGAGATACGATGTTCTTCCGCCCAGGCGTCGATATACGAAACATATTTTTTCTCTAATAACGCATTCACGAATTTCTAACTAATAATTTTCTCACTCATTGTTAGATAATTGCTCATGAGATTCTCTTCCAGTATATCTATGTCAAAGTCCCCAAACATACAATGTTTTTTGTTGTTTTTTTTTGTGAGTTTCTGATTTCTCAAAAATTTGTTCATTCTTTATACAAATTCTGTCTTTGGTACATTATGGTATTTATAAATAGCAGAAATCCTGATTGATTCTGCGGTCATTAGTTTAACTTGAGTATGTTGTTAAAAAACTCAATTTGTCGACTACAACAATTCTCGTACTTCCAAATATGTTAATCACTAATATACAGTATACCGCTCAAAAGTTTGATATCTTGGCCAAAAAGAGTCGTAGATGAATGATCGAGGTGGCATTCGAAAGTCGAAAGAAGCAGCTTCATCGTACGTTGTGTAAAAATTTGCTACGATTTCTTTTTGCACTTACCAGATGACGGTAAAAATGGTGATTTTTATCAGGTTTTGCAATTTTGAAACTTTCATATAAAATGGCGTTTAATTTTGTGGGAAATAATGACAGAAACTTATTCTCAATATGATTTGAAGGGTAGAGATACCGCTTCGATTTGCGGTTATCAAATTTATTGTTGCGATTTTTTCTTGCAAAGTTATCCAACTTTTTCGTACGAGAATACAGTTTCTCGAAAATACATATTGTTGAGAATGAATTGTTATAATTATTTACCAGAAAATAACACGTGAGTTTGTGAACGTTTGAAAATTATAGAGAAAACAACCATAGTTTAACGTCATCTGGTACGTGCATGAAAAATTGTAGAATCATTTTCACAAAAGAGCAGAATATTAAGCTGCTTCTTTCGACTTCCGAATGACACCTCAATCATTCACTTATGTTTTTTTTTGACCGAGATATCAAACTTTTTGTCTGGAACAAAAATTGGCGCAGTGACCCTGAACTTTTGGAAGGTATGTACAAATTCGTTAGAAAATCTATTTTCTTGAATTGTTGACTTACGCTACAAAAAAAGAAAAGAAAAAAAAAAAAAAGAAAATGTGGGAGTATTATTATCATGTCATTTGTTTCAACCTACATGCAGCTTCAACATCCACACCATTAAAGTGAGCACTATGTTGTTCCGAATGTCATTCGAAGTTTTTCGTACATCAACATCCGAAATTGATTTACATATATATGCATGGTCGAACGAAAATTACGTATCACAAATTGAAAACTCCGCGTTGGAATGGAACGAATTCCATTCTTGAAACCACTGTGATCTATAACATAACTGGGGTGCAACCTGAGCATAACTGCAGAGATGAAATGAAAGTGGTGTAAAACACAAGGGAAAACACTTGTTCACAATATGTTTTTATAATGAGAATCATTGGTCGAATTCGACCCATATTAAGTATCTAAAAAAATATTCTTATAACGAGATCTGCAAAATGAAACTCGACTTAGATTAGGGGTTGATTAATTGTCTTTAGCGCAATATGGCCGTGAGTGTGATGGCGATTGAAAGTAACATGCTTGCAACTTTGTAACGACTTGTCTAAACTGAAGAATAGTACAACATCAGTTGTTATACAGGGTGAGTTTTTTCCGGGGTTCTGAGAGGGTGTGGCCTAATTTGGTCCAGGCTCCGCCTTCTTTTATTCATACCTGTTATTGCCGAGAAAATAATCTCCATTCATGTAGAGATACCTTTATTCTCAAATCTATCTATTATTTCGGGCAATCTGAATCAAGTCGACAAACAGTCGAATCGCATATTGTATTATGATGATAGTGTGGGGAGAGCAATGACACTAATAACAAGCCTTAAATTGATTTATTCCGGTAGTACCACATTAGGTGTTCGAACTGACCACCTTTAGTGCCCAGTAAACAATGACTAAAAGTGGGCGAGGAAGAATATTCCAATAATAACAAGTATGAATAAAAGAACGCAAAGCCTCAACCAATTTAAGCCACACCCTCTCAAGAACCCCGGAGAAAACTCACCCTGTATATTTGGCTGAAATTCGTAATCTGAATATCAAAATCTGATGATTACTCCGACGAAGAGATATTATTTTTCTTTGACTGTTTCTTGCTTTCGACATCCTTTCGCTGTTCGATCCAAGTGTCCATGTCATTCCAATACTGAACATCACCTGAACCCCATACATTAAATATCAGGGATGTTACCAGCAAGAGTATAGAAGTAAACCAGAAGGCGATTCTCCACTCTGACAACGTTGAATTTGGTGTTAATATCCCGACAATGTACGGTGCTAATATCCCAGCGAGTGCTCCAACGGAGTTCACAAAAGCTGACAAAATTCCGGCGTGGTTTGGGCTCAAGTCGTTCGGATTTGTCATGACGGTTATGTAGTAGGGACCCATCGTTCCCACACCAATTGTGAAGAGGATTACAACAAGAGTGCGATCACAGCCAGCGTAAGATGCAGCGATTATGAAGATTGCAGGAAATACCGAAGCGACAGTGTGACAAACTTTGCGCGAATTTGTCCTTGACAATCGATCAGATTTTATCAACCAGTCCGCTAGCCAAGATGCCAGGTAAGATACGATCCACAGTAGCAAGTGGGGAAGTGCACTCAGGAATCCATTTGCCCCGATTGAATAGTGAAGGACGTTGCTCATGTACAAAGGCAGGTCAGTGAACATCACATTGAATCCCCAAGAAACCCCGGCCTTTGCTATTAGACAACCCCAAAGTGGTAGTGACATCATCATGTGCAGCCAAGGAATAGATTGTGTCTTTTCGCTAGTGTCTCCGCTGACAGTTTCTTTCAAATAATTTTTTTCCTCGTCAGATATGAACGGGTGGTCATCGGGGCAGTTGTGACCGAGCACAAGCCAGAAGCAGAACCACACAATGCCAAGGGCACCGTAAACATAGAAAACAATCTCCCATCCGATAGAAGAATATTCAAGAAGTACTCCGGTGAGGGCATTTCCTACCACAGTACCCATTGCCATTCCTGACATCACCACAGCAGTTATTTTCGATCTTTCGAAAGGTGGGGCCCATTGAGAGATCATCACACTAACTGCAGGAAACATGACACCCTCACAGGCTCCTATAATGATCCGAAGAACTATAAGCCCCAACGAGTCAAAGGTCTGGACCACTATTGGCGTAAGGATACTGAACATTGCTGTTGTCAAGATCCCGTAACCCAGGGTGTGCTTTCCTCCAAACCTTTCTGCCAAATATCCTCCGGGTAATTGTGTGACGATGTATCCCCAGTAGAAACTCGAAAGAATCACCCCCTGCAAGATGATTTGCAGCCTCATTACACATAATGAAAGAGTAATAGTCCTTTGAAATCTTTTAACATTATTTTTATCCTTTTGAAGTCATGTGTCAATTGTATTCCGAATTATTGACCGAATCGCTCGCGGGTCTTGTACTCTCCATGACGCTGAGCACATCTGTCTATGTATGAAGTGTCTATTGCTTCAGAATTTTTGAGAAAACTCGGCTGATATGAGGGGAAAAAATCTACTTTGACTACCCTCGGTGCCATCATCGACACGATACATATAATGTGAAAATACTAAAATCATTTTACGGGAATTGGGCACTCCAGGCTGTACTTTTCGTGCAATACGATTGAGCACTTCTGATTTTAGTACTTTTTTTGAACACTTTTTCAGAATTAGCTTGTAAATATGGAGTAGCACGTATGGTTCGGGAAAAACAAGGCCCCAAACATGGTCAAGATAGTGTTTTTCAAACATCAGAATTTATTGCCACATGTACAGATGTGTTTAGCCATATAATAGTGACATGACCCAGCCAGACCATCCCAGAATGCAAAAATCGTGTTCAATAGTGTATTATGAACATGAATCATTTTGAATATCACGTGCCCGTGCATCGCAAGCTGCACTAAAAACTATACGACTTGTTTACCTGTGTATATTCATCCCAGTCGTAGGTTCCGACGTGACTTGAACTAGATGATGATGTCTCGTCGATTGATGAGGGACAAGTATCGTCTAGGCTTGTACCGTTCGAAGATGACTTGGAAGTTGTTACCATTTCGGTGATGGCCAAAGACAAGCAAATTCGTATCGTATATGCATTTAAAATCGCCAATGATGCCAACACCGCAAATATCCATCGTTGTGGCACTCGCCCGCCTAGGATTGATTCAGAATTATCGGTCAAGGATGCGAAATAAGTTGTGACAAAAAAAAACAAAAAAAAACAACAACAACAATAACAACAACAACAACAAAGGACGGCACGTTAGTGCAAACTAAATTCCGGTTTCGAACAATCACAGCTCAGTTGTCAAGTCGGTTGAAGTGATCCAACAATGTGCAATAGTGTCACGTTATGGTATTTTGATGCTTTTTCTTCAAACATTTATTCGATACGAAATTTAAACGATTTCTCCCAACGAGAGCTATATACACTATGGAAGTATTCATGGTACGAAGACGGATTGTGTGCGTCACAAGTTTTTTATATCCAGTGAACCGAATCGAATTGAGTATGTCAAAACGAAACTAGCACAAATTGTGTTGAATCAAACAGAATCTTATGCGGATTCTTTTCATTTGATATAATTCTTCTAACTTGGTATTAATTCCATTTTCAAAACACTCAATTCATTTCATTCATTTTGATGTATCGGGTTCATAAAGATCTTTAGCGATTTTCGTACTCACAGCAGACTTTCCAAGAGGATAACATTTTATACCGATCCGTTGATCACTTGCAGGATATTGAATTTGCGCGATGAATTTCATCCAACTTCACTGAACTTTAAGAAATCTGCAGAAAAACCGGTCGACCGATTAATCGATCACCGGTTATTTGGAACACTAGAAAAATTGTGGCACCGAATAACTTCCGAGCCCACTATATATACTTTTGAATCAATCTCATTTAAAGGTATACGTGCATTGTATCTATTTATGAGAATCTACGTAAGGTAACGTTTAAATATTACGTAAGCAAACTTAATATTTGAATAGCCTATGACGGTTGAGTTATCGCGTTTGGATCATGTGTTATTATTAGGCCTCTCTGATTACATGGCTGACAGAGTTTTCTCTGAAAAGTGGAAACAAAAAAAGGGCTTATACACATTGTTGTAGTCGATTCAGATTGAAATCGAATTCCCCAGTGATCGTTAATCCAGGGGATAAATCGAGGGATAACGAGTATACATAAACACCGAAAACGATTAAATAATTATATTTGTGAAGATCATGTGATGGCTGCAGCCCAATTGGTACTATTTATTTTACTCAAGGTGATAAAAAAAAAGAATACACCGCCGATTAGATAAAAATCAGTTTTACTAACATTTTTGCAGAATTCAGCAGTAAAATGAGATATCGAGAATCATATAAAAAATTATAGGCACTTGTGAGATTTTAAAAAAGCTAACTTTTACAAAATACCCAATAAGTTTTTTACCCCTTTTGATCCAAATGATCCCGACCTTCGGTGAACACCTCGATTAGATTTTAGCCTGATGTATTGAGCAAGTTCACAACTAAAGACTTTATTGAATAATTTGAGAGACGTGGAAATAATCAATGAAGGTACAAATTATCATCAGAGGTTGAGGAATAACACAATGAAAAGTGTGTCCGATACTAAACATAAAATAATCACAAAAAATTACCGCTAAATACTCACCTGCGTGTATTCATCCCACCCGAAGGTGCCCCGCCTCTATTTTTCATTCAAGCTTTATGAAGATGTTGTTTCAAACGCTGGGCAAGTTACGTCAAACCCTACTGTGCCATTTGATGACGTATTCGATGACGGTTGGGACACTATCACAATTATGGCTATATGACAGGCAAACTCGCATCACAGAATAATAATCATCATTGCATAATCTTTAGGGCAACAAAAAAACCAAAACAATAGAGAGAAGAGATTTTCACGTTTGGAAAACACTATTTCGAAACAATTTTCATGATAGAATCTGAATACATCTGTACAATATCTTCCATTACTTCACATCGCTCCAAAAAAAACCTATCTACTTATCAGCCAAAGCTCAATTCTCATTATTTTTCAACGAGGCTCACCAGCTAACAAAAAATTCATGATAAGATCAGGACATTTTTTTTTTCATTCAGAATTGGATTATGTCTTGTAGGGTATGGAATATTTTGTTAATGTGAAATTTTTCCGCTCTTATACAGTACCGTCCAAAAGTTTGGGATCACTTTGCTAATTTTCGTTTCGGCTAAGATCGAAGTTTGATATCCCAGCCGAAAAAAAGCTTAGATAAATAATCGAGGTGGCATTCGAAAGTCGAAAGAAGCAGCTTCATCATGCTTTTTGCGAAAATTTGCTACAATTTTTTTCGCACTTATCAGATGACGTTAAACATAGTCGTTTTTCTGTAATTTGCAAACTTTCACAAAGTCGCATGTTATTTTTTGAGAAATGATAATAGAAATGTATTGTCAACATGAATGAATAATCTGTATTATTCACAATCAATCAATTTCATTCCTCGAAGTTTCGGGGTGGGTGGCAAAAGAACTCCAGCTATGACAGGTTACCAAAATGCCAATATGTCACAATCATACGCACAGGGTCTTGATGATTCAGGTAAATTGGTATGAATTACACATGGATAAATATTTCTTTGTTTTCTTTTCTTAGATTTCACTTTGTAGTCAGTAGACGTAAGAGTTATTGGACCAGATGAAGAAGGCATCCGAAAATCGTGATTAATTCCAATAATTTATAATCACGTACAGGATCATTTCCACTGCCTAGTCATGCTCATTATTACATACTAAATGTTACAACGGTATGAAGTTACATGTGCTTGGGTAGTAAGTTGTTGAGAAATGAACAGCTAACTCGATCACCCGAGCTTTTATTGATCCAAAAATTCATTTGAATGGTTCAGATTGGTTTTTGGTATGTGTCGAAGACCTAATGTCTTCTTCAGCTTGTTTCCTGCTTTCCACATCATTTCGCTGATCCATCCAGTACTCTAAATCATCCCAATACTGAACGTCTCCGGATGCCCATAAGTTGAAGATCAGTGCCGTTCCAAAGAAGAGCACAAATGTGATCCAGAAAACGAATCTCCACTCGGTAAGCGTCTGATTAGGCGTCAGCACACCTACAAGATAAGGTGTCACTATTCCGCCGATAGCACCAATTGCATTTACACCAGCCATGAGAACACCAGAATGATTTGGGCTCAGGTCAATGGGGTTGATCATCAAGGTGATATAATGAGGGCCCATCGCACCACCGCTAAGTGCAAAGAGGATAACGACTAGAGTCCGATTGCAACCGGCGTAAGATGCAGCGATGATGAAAATCGCCGGTAATGTCGTAGCAATAGTGTGGCAAATCTTGCGAACGTTTGTCCTGGAAACTCTTTCAGTTTTTATCAACCAGTCCGAAGGCCAGGATGACGCGTTACCTACAATCCATAACAGGATGTGCGGGAGTGCCGAAACGTATCCATTTGCTGCAATCGAATAGTGAAGTACCTTGCTCATGTAAAGAGGCAGGTCAGTATACAGCACATGGTAACCCCAGGCAAAGCCAGCCTTTGCTATTACCAAAGCCCATAATGGTACTGAGGTCATCATGTGCAACCAGGGAGTTGGTCGTGTCTCTTTGTGAGCATGCCTGTTCACTGTTTCGTGAAGATATATTTTTTCTTCATTGGTTATGAAGGGGTGCATGTTGGGGTGACTGTAACCGATGATAACCCAGGCACAGAACCAGAAGATTGCGAGGGCCCCGTAAACGTAGAACACCAAAGGCCATCCGATGGAAGAATATTGAAGGAGGACTCCGGTCAGGGCGTTTCCTACGACAGTTCCAATAGCCATACCTGACATTACAACAGCAGTAATTTTTGACCTCTCGAGAGGTGGGGCCCACTGTGCTATCATCACACTGATTGCGGGAAAAGTAGTTCCTTCGCAGAATCCCATCAAGATCCTGAGAACTATTAGTCCTGTTGAATGAAAAGTCTCGACCACCACGGGTGTCAGGATGCTGAATATTGCTGTTGACAAGATACCCAGACCCAAGGTGTATTTTCCTCCATATTTATCTGCCAACATTCCTCCAGGTACTTGAGTGACAACGTAGCCCCAATAAAAACTCGATAAAATGACACCCTGAAAAATTATTTTTGACTCAATGAAGCATAAGGCGAGAATCTTGATTATGCTAATTCCTTATTCAAGGCGTAAAGTAGGTTTAGTTCCATAATTAGAGAACCGTACTGCATTCCATTCGTTCGAATGCAAGTAACAATAATTGGAACAAATGGCTATTTCTTCATATTTAAATTGATTTTTAACTGTACATTCTTGCCAAACCAATTGTTTTCTATTAAAAAACAATCAAATTTCAATGCATGTACAATATGCGTGACTTATATGGAAAAGATGTGTTTCATCAAAAACCAATCAACGTTCTACTGTGGTGTACATAATAATTGAACGCATGAACCATCACAGTGCCAATAACTATACTTTGCAAATCTGGTGCAGGATATGTGGCGTTATAGAACTCTATGAAATCATATGGGAAATTGACTTCCCAATTATCTAATTCCCGGATATTCCTACGTCGTCTTGTGTACGTCAGAAATATAGTACGTATTTGAAGGTGTAACCTTTACGTATGTATGAGACGTATATTTTTTTTGTTTGGTACAAACCTGAAACTACTATCAGGATAGATATTTGGAATATTGTAGAACGCAAAAATCCTAGAGTAAGCAAAAACGTCTCAAATCGTCACAGGATGTTCTGGCAATCGGCTGATTATACTCATTGTCAATTTTACTCTCTTATTGTTACACTCTTCTGCGATGTTCATTCGATTGTTATTCCCTAGGGAAGTAGGTAGGTACATACTATTTCGAACTTGACGGGGAAAAAAGCAATAGTTATAAAACACGTTTGTTTTAATTCGTGAACACGTATTTCACTATCAAGACAGCATGTGATTCAGAAATGTAGGTGTTTTTACCTGCGTATATTCATCCCATTCGTAGACTCCACCGCTACTAGAGCTCGATGATGTCTCATCGGTTATTGCAGGGCAAGTTTCGTCTATACTGGTATCGTTAGAAGAGGACACTGTCGGAGTTACCATCTCTGTAATAGCCAAAGACAAGCAATTTCGCATTGTGCTCGCGTTTAAGATCGCAAAACATGCCATTACCGCGAAAATCCATCGCTGCTGCATTCTCCCGCCTAGAAATATGCCAGATATTTTGATATAGGTTACGGGCTGACAAATTTTCGGATAAAGTTCTGGCTCAGAGTTAAGGAAAATTCTGGCTCGATTCGAATTATCAAAAAAATTAATGAACAAATTGACTTGAACAAAAAAAACAAGTTGTTTTTAGGAAGGTTGAGAACGGTGCCCGTTTTGCCCTTAATTCCTGCAATTTTTCATTTTGGTAACATATTGTATACTCGATTTCCCTTTATGATGTTTGTACTTTCAACAGTGACGGATAATTTCATAAATTTCATATTGTGATTCTCGTGATCGATAAGGAGAAATATTTTACCATTCACAACAGAATTACGCGAGGTAGAAAACCGAAGGAACTCATGATCGTTACTTCAGATGTTCTAAATCAGATATTATTTTCAATATCCAACTTGAATGGTATAATATATCCTAAAGAGAGCTTGATAGTAAAATTTCAATACTTGTTGAAAATATAACTTCTACATTATATACAAATCTATGTGAATTCACCTTGGAATTCCCATACGAAACTGCTAAAAATTTTCATACAGTCTAATGCTTTAATGCTATATGTGTCTGCTATTCATATGAAATGATGAAAGGAGTACATCATTCTTACACAACTAGAAAAAAGTACGGAGAAACTGGATTGTCTTGTGTTTCAACCATAAATGTTCACAGACAATACTTATAATATGAATTCTTCTCATCATCCGCTTACTGAGTAAAACGTCGCGGTTCAGTTATACAAAATAATACGTCCCAAATTGGTTCAATTATTTTTCACTCATGCTACAGATACATTGTTGTTCTAAGTCGACGCGATATATCGATATCTTTCAAAAAACAAAAAAATCGAAAATAATTCTACTATCGCATGAACAGGACTATACCTACTTGTATGAGAGCTCAGCGAGTTTCCGCTAAGGGTGATTGTCAGCATGCTTTTATCACTGATTGTGAGTAAATCTCGGGTATAACATCTCCGCAGTAATCCGCAGTTGCGGAAGTGTTATTCAGTCAGAGGATGAAATATATAAGTAATTTTCATTGAACGTGCGCAAAGTTATCACGCGATATCGGATTGTAATACCAGAAAATTTCGCGATTGGTACTGCGGTGCAAGTACTTCTTCATTTCTCAAGTTGAATGATAAGAAGAACAACTAATTTAGGAAAATTATACGTTTTCTTGATGGTTGGAAGACTTGAATAATTTTCCTCGAACCGTGAGAAAACATGATAATTGTGTATATACGAAGGTGGTGTGAATCTTTCGCGGATACAAAAATTGTTTCTGCTGATAATAATGTAACTATAAAATATGATAAAACGGTCAGTTTTCTAAACAACCTTTGCAAATGTGTGTTCTATACTCTGAGTCTATCTTTAAGCCTGAAATATCATCTTGATAGTACTTAAATTGTAAATATTTCGGAGGAGTATTATTACTTACAGCAAACTCTCCAGGATGATAACATTATCGAGCTGTCAACTAATCGAAGATATATTCGATGATTGGTCGATGAAATTTTCCGGATTCCAACTTCGCTGAAATATCTGCCGACTCTATAACTGGCCCCTTGAAACACTTGATCAATTCTGCTGCCAAATACTTTTACAACCCATTTATATGTAGTTGGAAATATCTTCTCATATAACATATCACCTACAAGCACATGCCAACATATATACGAGAACATGACAATCTATAAGAGAGTACCTGGGTATCGCAGTTGTTCGGATTAGATTCATTAGATTTTTATACGAGTTATCGTTCTGTCGAGCAGATCGATACTTATCTACATATAATTATTGATGTTCCAGTTTAATCACATCGGAATAAATTTGGCCGAGTATTTCCTCTGGGATAGAGGAAATACATATACGAATTTAGAATTAGGACACTGGAGAAAGCACGAATTTATAACTGGACAGGAATTTTTATTAGAACATTATCAAAAGGAATTCAGAAATGGGAATTAAACTAATACCATATACTATGCACTCAGAAAAAAGTACATCGTTGAACGGACCCAAAATTTTTCTGAATTGACAACAAATTTGGTAGATTTACAGCCAACAAGATGCAGAGTTGATAACAAAAGATTCTGTTGATTTGAATGAAAATTTCTTTTCACTAATCTTAGTTGAATCAACACAGCAGAACAGTTTGTTGATTGTTGAACAAAATTCTGTTCAATCGACAAAAAAATCACCAACAAATTGATTTTTGTTGGAATTTGGCAAGCCTGTTTTTTCAGTGTGCTAGTTGAAAGCTGCTTCTGGGGTAATAAGGAGAACACTGCGAAAAAAAAAAAATAAATAAATTAAAAAGAGCTAAATCAATTATCTCTTTATTTTTCAACTGCACATGGTGAGACATGACATAAATTTCTCCTTAGGAGGAATTTGATCAATTACATGATTCATGTCAACCTATCCCATTATAAAAAGTTTCTATCACCATGGCTATACGCTAGCTTCTCCTTTCCCTGCATTCCGTATAATATGTCTTTTTTATGATTCTTTTTTTCCTCTTCTTCATCTTTCTCACCATTTTCTTCGCGACTCTTTTGGTCTTGGGTCAGATTTCGACTTCGGAAGATCATCGATTAGGAGTCGATTCATGAGTGTGTTCGAATCATGCCAAAATATCGCTGGGATCATGAGTGTCAGTTTTTGTCAACAATTGAAATTGAAACTGTTGATACACAACTTATAAAAGATAAAGCATATAGCAACTGACAGCTTGCAGACGTTTTTGTGACCAGCAAGTGGCATGTGGTAGGTTCAAGACTGAAAGAATACATAAGAAGAATACATTGATGCTGATTCCGAAAAACAGTTTTTGATGGGAGCAAATCAGCGCGTGTGTTGAGCTACTTCTCAAAAAAGGAAAAAAAAAAAAAATCCGTCAGAGATTGTAGTAACTACACCCTGGCCTCGTTTGGACACTTTTATTATCGACCGAGAGTTGAGTCGATGGGATGAGTTTCTTTTGATAAAACAGAGAATCGAAATGGGAGATTCAAGCTGGTGATCACGATGTGTCTGGTAGCTTAGACGAAGGAATTTCTTCATTGGCTGGTTTTTTGCCTTCAATATCTTTCCGCTGATTATTCCAGGCGTCCAGATCATCCCAATACTGAACATCCCCGGATCCCCATAAGTTAAAAACGAGGGCTGATCCAATAAAAAGCACAAAACTGATCCAGAATACGAGCCGCCACTCCGACACCGTCTGATTCGGCGTTAAAACACCCACTAAATAGGGCACCGTTATCCCGGCAAAAGCCAAAATGGTGCTCACAACCCCCATAAGAGCCCCAGAATGGTTTGGAGTTAAGTCGTTGGGGTTAGTCATTATGGTAATATAGAAGGGGCCCATTGTACCCACTCCTATAGTGAAGAGAATTACAACAAGTGTCCGATTGCAGCCAGTGTATGATGCAGCGATGATGAAAATCGCTGGTAATATTGTAGCAATTGTGTGGCTAATTTTGCGCACGTTTGTCCTGGACATTCTCTCGGTTTTAATCAACCAATCCGCAAGCCAAGACGCCACATTGGCTACAATCCACAATAGGATGTGTGGTAGTGCCGAAAGGTATCCATTTGCCCCGATTGAATAGTGAAGGACATCGCTCATGTACAGAGGCAGGTCTGTGACCATCAGCATATAGCCTCCGGCAAAGCCAAAATTTGCTATTATCAAAGCCCAGAAAGGATACGATGTCAGTATGTGTCGCCATGGAGTCGGACGTGCACTTTTGTGGGTATTCCTGTTCTTTGATTCGTGCAGATATTTTTTTTCTTTTTCACTTATGAACGGATGAACGTCGGGGTGGCTGTAGCAGAGTACAACCCAGGCACAGAACCACACGATTCCAAAAGCTCCGTGAACATAGAAGACAATTGGCCATCCGATAGAAGAATATTGAATCAAAATTCCGGTTGGTGCGTTTCCTATTACAGTTCCCATTGCCATACCTGACATTGTGACAGCAGTAATCTTTGATCTTTCAAGAGGTGGGGCCCACTGTGCTATCATCACACTGACTGCGGGAAAAGCCGTTCCCTCGCAGAATCCCATCAATACTCTAAGGACTATGAGGCCTGTCGAGTCAAAAGTTTCGACCACAATTGGTGTTATGATGCTGAATATTGCTGTTGACAAGACTCCGAGGCCCAGAATGTACTTTCCACCGTATCTGTCTGCCAAAATTCCTCCCGGTAGTTGCGTAAAGATGTAGCCCCAGTAGAAGCTCGACAGAATGACTCCCTGCAATGTAATTCAGTTTATTTGCAGGTATCAAAAAATTAAAACATAGTCACATTACTATTTAATTTTTTGCAAATATCAACAATCCGTGAACATTGAAGGAGAATTTCATAACTTTAGTCTGGAAGGGTAAGTGCCGAAGCACATGAGTTTCCGGGATGGGATGAACAAAATGCAGAAGCTATATCACACGTGTTCTGTTCTCTAGTCTTTTGCAACTGTGCATTGAAATTGGTTGCATCTAGATCTTCATGAGCATTGGTCTTGATTGTAAGAAAAATGCTCTTCATACAGTTCACTTTGTACCCACATGCCGGCAGTGAACTATTTCCAACAACAATTCATCACATTCAAGTCTGCCGCACGGTTTTCATTGAAGTGCTAATCGCCAGTCGGTCAGCATGAAATTGTTTGACTATCAGCAAACCAGTACTCACGAGTTTTTTTTTTATTGAATTTTGAATCATCAGCAAGATCGTGCCCAACATAAAACTATAGAAATAAAGCTTTGTTCACCTTCGTGTATTCATCCCATTCGTAGGTTCCGCTGCTACTCGAACTCGATGATGTGGACTCAGTAATTGTTACAGGACAAGTATTGTCTGAACTGGTAACGTTCGAAGATGACCCCGACGTGGCTACCATTTCGGTAATGGTTAAGGACAAGCAAATCCGTATTGCATATGCATTTAGGATCGCCAAGCAAGTCATCACCGCAAATATCCATCGCTGCTGCACTTGACCGCCTAGAAATATACCAGAATTTTCGAAATGGGCTACGAAATTAAGTACAAGGATATATAGGACCTGTCTCTTTTGTATAATATTTATCAATCGGATTTTCCTGCAAACTCGCTATAACTTGTGAAACACTCATATATAGCTATAAGGATGTAAAATAGATATCAGAGTGACAGAAACTCAAGACTAGAACAAATCATCACTTTGAATTTCTAAGGAATCAGTAGAGTTTTTATTCAATCTTATTGGCTGTTTATTCATTTCATTTCTTTTTACGTATAATCCCAGATGGTGAATCGAGTGAAAATTCTACTTGTTTATTTTCGCCAGTGATCGGACAGACAATAAATTAAAGAATTAAGGAATAGTCCGCGCTACTGGCAAATCTGGAATTCGTTTTTCATTAAAGAAAAAGGTAATATTCCTTGCTCATAGCCGCAGAATAGTTTCAGAGAGACATTTTGCCAGAGTTCTTATATAACTTGTGAAAGAGGATTAAAGAATTTTGCAAATGAGAATGAATAATGTTGTTGAGCAAGGTATGACTTTGCAGCTGAGTTGTTTTTGTCGATACTAATGCAATTCAATTGGAAAACTATTATTCGCTTTGCTATAAAACTATGCGAAGTTATGGATTTCTATGAAAATTATATACGCAGTGTTAAACAATTTCTTTACGTTGTTACGTTACGTTGAGTCAGCATCGAAAATTGTGAATTTTAAACAGTTTGGCGAATATTACTCACAGCAAACTCTCCAGGAAGATAACATATTCCCTGAGGCGTCCTCTGAACGTAGAAATTCGAAACTAGGTCAATAAAGTCCCTCCAATTGCAGTCGCAGATAATTTAACTTCGTTAAAACCACCGTCGAGTCGATCGACACCTTCTGAACCCTTCAGAAATTCTACTGTCGAATAATTTCTGAGATCCACTTATGATGGGTGAATGTATTTCATCGTGCGATCTCACCTCCTATATTTGCTAATCTGAAGGAGTGGGATCGTTGTCGCACGACATTCATTCGATTTTTACAACCAGCGCCGGCGTTAGCGTTGGCTGCACTTCGGGCAAGCCATTATATTTATTAAAATTAATATAGCACACGATTCTCATGGGATAGCCATTCACGATATTTTGATTTTTCACTGAAAAGAAGACAAATCTCACTGAGTATTCAAGAATATAGATTTTCGGCCTGCGATTTACCTTGCAATAAAATTTAATACAAATGTTGTAAATATAAAACATCCTTTTGGATCATTTGAAACTTCCGCGGAAACAGGGACACCACGGGAATGAAAAGAAATTTGTTTAACTATTTATCTTCTTTTTACACCATTTGGAACTGATTTGATAGACGTGAACACAAATTTTTTTTTCTATCTCAAATAAGGACCAGCCTAATGTTTATGGCGTTCTTTAGGCGCCTTGGGCAATTGTCCGCTTGGTGGGCACTAGCGCCAGCGTTGTTTACGACTAACTAGCTGCGTGTTTCCTCATTCACTTTCCACACGTGGAGCCTTGATAATCATAGCAGTGGCGCAGCTTCACCAATGCGATTGTGAGGGGCCCCCTGACTCAAGGCCCCCCCCCCCCCCCCACTAGGCAAAATAAAATTAAAAAAAATGGATTTTTTTACTTTGCACTATTATTCGACGTGGGCCCTCAACAAAAAGCAGCTCCACAACCCCCGAAAAAAAACCCCCCGTGAATTGACCCCACACGATTCAAACTATAAAACTTTTTATGTTGAATATCAATTTAACAATATTTTGTATTATGGAATAAACGGAATTTCATCAACCTTTTGACCAGTCAATGTCTCATTTTTTACATATCGTTTTTTTTTTGTATGACGATTGATGACGAGTTTTGTATTATTGTGATAAATTTATCTTCATATCCAAGGTAAATGTAGGTTTTTGGCACAGTTCTGACTTTGGAATCCTCTCGCCATCTTGGTTTAGTTGTTTACATGGCTGTACGTAGGTATTTTAACTGTCCTCGGTCGAAATAAAATTAAACCCAGGTTCCAGATTTCTGCTGCCGCTTGATTTGTTTTTATTGGTAATGGCGATGGAGGTGGTCCTTCAATTTTGTTCGCATTGGGGCCCGTAAAGTCTAGTTACGCCATTGAACGATAAGAGCATATCATATGAATATACTCGTATACTGATAGGCTTAGGTGTGATTAAGCATTTGAATTTGCTGGTTTAAGCAAATCATGTAGGTGTGTAGGTACTTATAAATGGATAGGTTTCTTCTTATCTTGAACTTAATTGGCCCCATACATTTCGTAAACGGATTGAAAGACTGCGTAATTGTTTCGTAGTAAATTGTGTAGTGAGAATTTTTTTATCACACATGCTTGAAAAACGCAAGTTTTTTCACCCTTTGAAGTGGGATATAGAAGACACAGTTTTTTGACTAGTGGTAAAAAAAACTCTCGTGTAATTTTGGATAACAGGTAAAAAAACTCTCGGTTAACTATAAATGAAAACTCTGAGCATCACGCCTCTGACAGAACCTCTAATTGCTTATTTGACTGAAAAAAAATCGCGTTTTCCAGCATGCGTGGTAAAAAATATCGTATGCACCAAGGGAGGAAAGTATAGGCGTTTTTGGTCGAGCGTGCAAGGTTTGCATAAACGCCTACTTTCCTCCCTTGGTGCATAATATGTATAATAATTTGCCGTTGAAATCATTCGGATGAATTTAATCGTATTTTGATACGAATAACATTCGTGATTTCTTGATTGATAACGCAAACCCCGTGAGTATGCTTAAAACGGAAAACATTTCATTTTCGTGATTCTTTTTTTTTTTTTTAATATCTTGTAATTATGGAGTTATACTGAATTGTGATCCTCTAGTTTGCAATGACTTTCAACGAGAAAATTATGGAACATGATTATTCACTGAACAAATTTTCGTTGAACGTCGTAAATTTTTCTGCCAAAATTTTGCGAAAATGTTGAAAAATATATTATGGGAATGAAAAAAAAAAAACGTCTTACATGCATAACCGACTAACGATCGTATCAGCAATTTAACTTTTTCACCTAAATTCATTAACTGGTGAGAAAGCTCGTAAGTTTGTGTCGTTTTATTTGTGGGTGATAAATTTCGGGAATAATGTTTTCGAGACATTTATTAGTAGTGAAATTGCTTGACACCGATTTGCATCTAGCGAGCGTAAAATTTGACTGACAATAATGAGATCTCGAATTGAGAAACAGGCTTTTTGTGATCTATAGCTATTATGATTTCAATTCTTGTTCAAGCTAAGGTTTACTGGGTCAGGATGTCAGAAATGAATCCACACGATCGGGCAATGAAGAATCGTTAAGTTTCATTATTATATCAGTAATGAAGATGAAAATATCCGTCACACTGCTTCTCTTCCAGCCGCACTGAAGGGTGAAGAGTTCAGTGCTTCAGCCGTCCCTTCGGGAACTCCCGCATTTTCGTTTTCCCGCCAGAGTGCGCTGTCCGCGCATCGTTGACAGCGCCGCCAGCGGAACCCGCCGGTATCTGGGCCCCCTCCAGTGACATCGTCTGCATTAAAGTGCCCTGCCCCTTCCGATATTCATCGGTCTTCACACTTGATCATTTATTCAAGTAGGAAAATACAAGATTGAAGAATTCAGGGATAGTTACAATACTTACAGTTACTCCTACTAGTCACTAACCTAACGAAGTAAAAGTAGGAGAGATGAGAATAATCGAAGCGAGGTCACAGTCAGTAAATAGATGAGAAAATGTCATAGGAAGAAGACCTCCTGTCTCCCTTTCCGTCCCAATTTTAATGTCACATTAGCGAGGCTACAGGTGCGAGTGTAGTGAGTAATAGATGTTGATAATATTACACACTACCAAACAGTGAGATATTTTTATTGATTGTCAGGTGAGAAACATTTTTGAAAGTTGATTAACACTCGGATTACCGAAGGGCGAAGTTGAGGTTACGATTTCCGCTTGCTTGCACTTCTATTTTCTATACAGAGTATGAGGACGATGGTTCTGAGATGATGTGACGAAGGTTCAAAGAATCGTTATGGACCAACCAAGATCCAGAGGTTCCCATAAGATTACGTGTTGAAGTGACACTCAGTGCCATCCCTCCCCTCCAACGACTTGCACAAAGCAAACAGGTGTTCCTGAGACCATGAGCCTTGGAAATGTTCCGAAGTTATGTGTGCAACTGGATTAGCCAAGCGATTATAGAGTATCAACCTTGTGATTGCGATGTGTCTGGTAGCTTAGACGAAGGCTTTCTTTCATTGGCTGGTTTTTTGCCTTCAATATCTTTCCGCTGATCATTCCAGGCATCTAGGTCGTCCCAGTATTGAACATCCCCAGATCCCCATACGTTAAAAACGAGGGCTGATCCAACGAAAAGCCCAAAAGTGATCCAAAATACGAGTCGCCACTCCGCCACCGTCTGATTCGGCGTTAATATACCGACTAGGTACGGTGCCACTATCCCGGTAAAAGCTGAAATGCTGCTCACAACCGCCATTAGGGCTCCAGCGTGGTTTGGAGTTAAGTCGTTGGGGTTGATCATAACGGTAATATAAAAGGGGCCCATTGCACCTACGCCTATTGCGAAGAGTATTACAACGATAGTGCGATCACAACCAGTGTATGAGGCCGCGATGGTGAAAATAGCCGGTAATATTGTAGCAATCGTGTGGCTACTCTTGCGCACGTTTGTCCTGGACATTCTCTCAGTTTTTATCAACCAGTCCGCAAGCCAAGATGTCACATTTGCTACTATCCACAATAGGATGTGGGGTAGTGCCGAAAGGTATCCATTTGCCCCGATTGAATAGTGAAGGACATCACTCATGTACAGAGGCAGGTCCGTAAGCATTACTTTATAGCCTGCGGAGAAGCCAAATTTCGCGAATACCAAAGCCCAGAATGGATATGTGGTCAGTATGTGTCGCCAGGGAGTCGGTTGTGCAGTATTTTGAGTTTGCCTGTTTACAGTTTCGTGCAGATATTTTTTTTCTTTTTCACTTATGAACGGATGAACATCGGGGTGACTGTAGCAGAGTACAACCCAGGCACAGAACCACACGATTCCGAATCCTCCGTAAATATAGAACACTATTGGCCATCCGATTGAAGAATATTGAATCAGAACTCCAGTCAAAGCGTTTGCTATCACAGTTCCCATTGCCATACCAGACATTGCGAGAGAAGTAATTTTCGATCTTTCAAGCGGAGGGGCCCATTGTGAAATCATCACGCTCATTGCGGGAAAAGTCATCCCTTCACCGAACCCCATCAATACTCTAAGGACTATGAGGCCCGTCGAGTCAAAATTCTCGACCACAACTGGAGTTATGATGCTGAATATTGCTGTTGACAAGATTCCGAGGCCCAGAATGTACTTTCCACCGTATCTGTCTGCCAAAATTCCTCCCGGTAGTTGCGTAACGAGGTAGCCCCAGTAGAAACTCGACAGGATGACTCCCTGCATTGTAATTCAGTTTATTTGCAGGTATCAAAAAATTGACGTCTAGTCACATTACTGTTTAATTTTTTGCAAATATCAACATTCTGTGAACATTGAAGGGGAATTTCCTAACCAGTTTCGAAAGATAAGTGCCGAAGCAGAAGTCAATATAGCACACTCGTTCTGTTCTCTAGTCATTGACAACTGTAGGTCAGCATCAAATTGATTGACAATTGGAAAACCAGTATTCGCGAGTTTTTCTATTGAATTATGAATCGTCAGCAAGATTGTGCCCAACATGAATCTATAGAAATAACGCCTTGTTCACCTTCGTGTATTCATCCCATTCGTAGGTTCCGCTGCTACTCGAGCTTGATGATGTGGACTCAGTTGTTACAGGACAAATATTGTCTGAACTGGTACTGTTCGATGATGACTCCGTTTTAGCTACCATTGCGGTAATGGTTAAGGACAAGCAAATCCGTATTGCATACGCATTCAGGATTGCCAAGCAGGCCATCACCGCAAATATCCATCGCTGCTGCACTTGCCCACCTATAAATATTCCAGAATTTTTGAAATGAGTTACGAAATTGAATACAAAAAAGGGGCTGTCTTTTCCGTATCATTTCTATCAACCGGATTTCCTGCAAGCTCGCTGTATTAACTTCTGAAACATCAATAGCCATGAGAATGTGGAATTGATTTCAGAGTGACAAGAGTTCAAGATTAGAATAAATCAAATCAAGATTTTGTATTCGTGAGACAGCCGAAATATTTCCATTTGATTGTATCGGCTAATCTCGATCATAGTCCTCGGAGATAACATCTCAGAGGGCTTATTCATTAATTGATAACGCTGGAAATATAACGCCGAAATAGAGCATATAAATTATGAATAACAATCAGCAGCCACCAATAAGCTGCATTTTTTTTCCATTAACTGACTGTTCCAACACATCTAGGTATTCTGCAGTTATAATAACACCAAATTCAGTAAATGAGTCCCCTACTGTAATTAAGCAGTAGCAGAATTCTTTTATAATTCGTATGGCGGAGGCAGACTCACAACATCATTTCTGTCGAGTAGTCGCAATTTTTTTTTTTTTTTTCTTCTACATTGCTGACTGCGAATCTAGCGGAAATTTCATGTTTTCACACAATTGTTTCAAAACTTGTTGATCCTTGCCATTTAAACGACGAAAGATGAAAAAATTAAGGAACAACTACATAAAAATTTTAACTCTCCCTTCGTCACAGTGAACCATAATATCCTATTATCAGCCTTTCATCATTCTATTAATCATATTACCGAATACCTTCTGTCAAAGAGGACTGAGTGATTTCATCATAAGAATGTCTGATTTTGCATACCAGGTTATGATTTCGCGGATGAATTGTTTCTGTAGATAATAATGCACTTGAAAAACTATTTGCCTTACTGTAAGACCATGGAAATTTATAAATATCTATGAAAAATGTTTATATTGTTTAATGTGAAAGTTCCCAGCCGCGGACATTTTATGTGCTTTGGGTCTGCTTGAAAGATTGTAAATTCCAGATACTCTGGCGAATATTACTCACAGCAAATTCTCCAGGAGGATAACATTCCTGAAATGTTGTCGTAACGGAGTAATTCGAAACCTGGGCAATAAAATTCCTCCAATATCAGTTCGAATAATAATTCCGCTGAAAGCACTGCTGAGGCGATTCACACCT
Source organism: Ametastegia equiseti (assembly GCA_963989295.1). NCBI lineage: Eukaryota > Metazoa > Arthropoda > Insecta > Hymenoptera > Tenthredinidae > Ametastegia > Ametastegia equiseti. Next base: position 5,267,981 of record OZ022402.1, read on the forward strand.
TCTGAACACTACGGAAATTCTGCTGTCGAATAATTTTTAGGATCCACTTATAATGGGTATATTCAATCATGTGATCTCGGCTGCTATGTTTGTTAATCTGAAAGAGTGGCAGGGGTATCGCAATCGGATGACGTTTCTTAGATCTTTACAACTGACTATAGTAGCTGCGTGGTTCTTCAGACACTCCTCTCATCTGTGGGCTTTTTGCTTCGAACCACTCATCTGGATGAGAGATGATATTCGATAACCATAGGAGCGTAGACAAATATTCACGTAGGATTGAGTGCGAATAATCATTTGAATTCCGTGGTTTTCGCAAATTGTGTTGTATATTTTTGAAGGTACATGTTCGTTACTATCTTGAACTTTCTCCAACTGAGACATTTTTTTTTTAACACCCGCTTGAAAATTGTTATTTTCCAGGCTTGTGTGGCGTGCGTGAAGTGCCTTATTTCTGAATGATGAAAAAAGAACAGTGTTGGCGCATGCGCACGCTCGATATGCTCTACTTTTCGCACTAGAGCATTCGTGGCGCATGCGCACTTCTAAATAGCTCAATTTCACGATCTGATAGTATAACGCCACCTGGCGTGGATGACGTATAACCTCGATAATTATTTCATGCGTTTGCATCTCTTAAATAAAACTTTTCAAGCAAGAGTTACAAAAAGTAAATCAACCAACTTGCAATGCCATCCATCATATGCTCTATGACTCTGGCGTATCTCATTTCTTCAAAGTCCTATACCGTAACCATAGATTTGTAAATTTCGAATTCAGATATGTGACAAGAAAATTTTTCGGAAATACGGTTATTCTTACTATTGACTATCATATTGACATTTCACTTGACTTGTTAACAGGATCAGACTTTCCTTGTTGACATGTTAGTCATTAGTGAGATTACACGCTCGGCGCTAATTTGAGTCAGTGAAAAAATGAGAACATATTATTACACACTACTGAAAAGTAAGATATTTTTATTGATTGTCAGGTGAGAAACATTTTGAAAAGGTGATTAACACTTGCGTTACCGAAGTGCGAAGTTAAGGTTGCGATTTCCGCACGTTTGTACTTCTGTTCCTTGTACGGAGTATAAGGACTGTGACAATAGTCCAAAAAACCGTTATGGATCAACCAAGATCTGGATGTTTCCCATAAGATTACGTGTTAAAGTGACACTCAGCGCCATCCCTCCTCTCCAACGACTTGCACGGAGCGAATAGGTGTTCCTGAGAGCATGAGCCTCAGAAATTTTCCGAAGTTATGTGTGCAACAGGAATAGCCAAGCGATTATACATCAACCTTGTAATCGCGAAGTGTCTGGTAGCTTAGCCGAAGGCATTTTTCCATTGACTGGTTTTTCGCAATCAATATCTTTCCGCTGATCGTTCCAAGCATCTAGGTCGTCCCAGTACTGAACATCCCCGGATGCCCATAAGTTGAAAACGAGGGCTGATCCAACGAAAAGCGCAAAAGTGATCCAAAATACGAGTCGCCACTCCGCCACCGTCTGATTCGGCGTTAAAATACCGACTAGGTAGGGTGCCACTATCCCAGTAAAAGCCGAAATGGTACTCACAATCGCCATTAGGGCCCCGGAGTAGTTTGGAGTCAGATCGTTGGGGTTGATCATAACGGTAACGTAGAAGGGGCCCATCGTACCCACGCCTATTGCGAAGAGTATTACAACGATAGTGCGATCACAACCAGCGTATGAGGCCGCGATGGTGAAAATCGCTGGTAATATTGTAGCAATTGTGTGGCTACTCTTGCGCACGTTTGTTCTGGACATTCTCTCAGTTTTTATCAACCAGTCCGCAAGCCAAGATGTCACATTTGCTACGATCCACAATAGGATGTGGGGTAGTGCCGAAAGGTATCCATTTGCCCCGATTGAATAGTGAAGGACATCACTCATGTACAGAGGCAGATCGGTAAGCATTACTTTATAGCCCGCGGCAAAGCCAAATTTCGCTAATACTAAAGCCCAGAACGGATATGAGGTCAGTATATGCCGCCAGGGAGTCGGTTGGGTAGTTTTTTGAGTTTGTCTGTTTACAGTTTCGTGCAGATATTTTTTTTCTTTTTCACTTATGAACGGATGAACATCGGGGTGACTGTAGCAGAGTACAACCCAGGCACAGAACCATACGATTCCGAATGCTCCGTAAACATAGAACACCATCGGCCATCCGATCGGAGAATATTGAATCAGAACTCCAGTCAGGGCGTTTCCTATCACAGTTCCAATCGCTGTTCCAGACATAGCCACAGCAGTAATTTTCGATCTTTCAAGCGGAGGGGCCCATTGTGAAATCATCACGCTCATTGCGGGAAAAGTCGTCCCTTCACCGAACCCCATCAATACTCTAAGGACTATGAGGCCCGTCGAGTCAAAATTCTCGACCACAATTGGAGTTATGATGCTAAATATTGCTGTTGACAAGATTCCGAGACCCAGAATGTACTTTCCACCGTATCTGTCTGCCAAAATTCCTCCCGGTAGTTGCGTAACGATGTAGCCCCAGTAGAAGCTCGACAGAATGACTCCCTGCAATGTAATTCAGTTCATTTGCAGGTATCAAAAAATTAAAAAATAGTCACATTACTATTTAATTTTTTGCAAATATCAACAATCCGTGAACATTGAAGGAGAATTTCATAACTTTAGTCTAGAAGGGTAAGTGCCGAAGCACATGAGATTCCGGAATGGGATGAACAAAATGAAAAAGCTATATCACACGTGTTCTGTTCTCTAGTATTTTGCAACTGTGCATTGAAATTGTTTGCATCTACATCTTCATGAGCATTGGTCTTGATTGTAAGAAAAATGCTCTTCATACAGTTCACTTTGTACCCCACACGCCGGCAGTAAACTATTTATAACAATAATTCATCACATTTAAGTCCGCCACGGTTTTCATTGAAGTGCTAATCGCCAGTCATTCAGCATGAAATTGTTTGCATGAGTTTTTCTATTGAATTATGAAACGTCATCAAGATCGCGCCCACCATCAAACTATAGAAATATCAACGCTTTGTTCACCTTCGTGTATTCATCCCATTCGTAGGTTCCGCTGCTACTCGAGCTCGATGATGTTGACTCAGTTGTTACAGGACAAGTATTGTCTGAACTGGTACTGTTGGACGATGATTCTGTTTTGGCTACCATTGCTGTAATGGTTAGGGACAAGCAAATCCGTATTGCATATGCATTCAAGATTGCCAAGCAAGTCATCACCGCAAATATCCATCGCTGCTGCACTTGCCCACCTATAAATATTCCAGAATTTATTTAAATGGGTTACGATATGAAATACAAAAAAGGGGCTGTCTCCTCCGTGTAATTTTCATATCAACCGAATTTCTTGCAAGCTCGCTATAACTTCTAAAACACCCATAGCCATGAGGATTCGGAATAGATTTCAAAGTGACACAAGCTCAAGACTAGAATAGATCGAATCCAGACTTTTTATTCGTGAGGAAGCGGAAGAATATTCATTTTATTCTATCGGCTATCTCGATCATAACCCGCGGAGATAACATCTCAAGGGGCTTATTCACTAACTGATAAGGCTCAAAATAACGCCGAAATAACACCTAAATCATGAAAAACAATTGGCAGTCATCAATAAGCTGCATTTTTTTTCCATTAACTGACTGTTCCAACACATCTACGTATTCTGCAGTTATAATAACGCCAAAGTTAGTGAATAAGTCTTCTGCTATAATTAAGCAGTAGCAGAATTGTATTATAATTCTTCTAGCGGAGGCGGACTTACATCATCATTTCTGTCGAGTAGTCGCAATTTTTTTTTTTTTTTCACATTGCTGACTGCGAATCTAGCGGAAATTTCATGTTTTCACACAATTGTTTCAAAACTTGTTGATCCCCGCCATTGAAACGACGAAAGATGAAAAAATTAAAGAACAACTACATAAAAATTTAAACTTTTCCTTCGTCGCAGCAAACCATAATATCCTATTATCAGCCGTTCATCATTCTATCAGTCATATTACCGAATACCTTGTGTAAAAGAGGACTGAGTGATTTCATCATAAGAATGCCTGATTTCGCATAGTAGGTTATGATTTCGGGGATGAATTGTTCCTGTAGATAATAAAGCAATTGAAAAAACCATTCGCCTTACTGTAACACCATGGAAATTTATAAATTTCTATGAAAAGTGTTTGTATTGTTCAATGTGAAAGTTCCCATCCGCGGAAATGTTATGTGCTTTGGGTCTGCTTGAAAGATTGTGAATTCCAGATACTCTGGCGAATATTACTCACAGCAAATTCTGCAAGAGGATAACATTCCTGAAATGTTGTCGTAACGGAGTAATTCGAAACCTGGGCAATAAAATTCCTCCAATATCAGTTCGAATAATAATTCCGCTGAAAGCACTGCTGAGGCGATTTACACCTTCTGAACACTATGGAAATTCTGCTGTCGAATAATTTTTAGGATTCACTTGTAATGCGTATATTTTATCATGCTATCTCACCTGCTATATTTGTTAATCTGAACAAGTGGCAGGGGTATCGCAATCGGACGGAGTTCCTTAGATCTTTACGACTGACTAGCTGCGTGGTTCTTCAGTCGTTCCTCTCGTTTGTGGGCTTTCTGCTTTAAACCTTTTATCTGGATGAGAGATCTCATTCGATAACCATATGATCATATACGTATGAATATTCACGTAGTATATTGAGTGTGAATAATCATTTGAATTTCGTGGTTTACGCAAATTGTGTTTACTCAATACTCATAAAGGTACACGTTCGTTACTATCTCAAACTTTCTTGAACTAACACTTTTTTTTAACATCAAGGCTTGACTAGTTTGGAAGGAGTAGGATTGTGGGGAAATAGCAAAATATACATCTACGGGGTGTATAAAGTCACACCAGCAGTTACCAGGAAAAGTTTTATTCCAACGAATGTATTGCGATTAAAACATTAGTCCAGTAAAATTTGATGAGGCAGACGAACCTCTGGAGCCATGCGTAGCCACCAAATGCTCAGGGAGCTGTTTCTTGTGCAAGCTTACACTATTGGCGAGAATTGACTGGGCCGCCTAGTGGCGGTAGCGTGAAGCTGTCGCTAGGTTATCACAGCACTCAATAGATGGGGCGCAAGACAGACTGGGTGTGACCAAGTTGATGACATTACTATGGATGTCTCTGAAAGCCTGTAACGCGGAGATGTTACGAAGTAATGCGTGTAACAGAATCAACCAAGTGACTATACATCAAGATTGTGATTACGATGTATTTGGAAGCTTGGACGAAGGCATTTTTCCATTTACTTGTTCTTTGCCTTCAATATCTTTCCGCTGATCCTTCCAGGCATCTAAGTCGTCCCAATACTGAATATCCCCGGATCCCCATACGTTGAAAACGAGGGCTGATCCAACAAAAAGCGCAAAAGTGATCCAAAATACGAGTCGCCATTCCGACACCGTCTGATTCGGCGTTAAAACACCGACTAAGTAGGGCGCCACTATGCCGGAGAAAGATGAAATTGTGCTCACACCCGCCATCAGGGCCCCAGAGTGGTTTGGAGTCAGGTCGTTGGGGTTGATCATAACGGTAATACAAAAGGGACCCATCGTACCTACGCCTATCACAAAGAGGATTACAACGAGAGTACGATCGCAGCCGGTGTATGAGGCAACGATAATGAGAATTGCTGGTAATATTGTAGCAATCGTGTGGCTACTCTTGCGTACGTTCGTTCTGGACATTTTCTTAGTTTCAATTAACCAGTCCGCAAGCCAGGATATCACGTTGGCTATGATCCCCAATAGGATGTAAGGTAGTGCGGACAAGTATCCATTTGCCCCGATCGAATAGTGAAGGACATCGCTCATGTACAGAGGCAGATCCGTGAGCATTACCATATAGCCAATCGAAAAGCCAAATTTCGCCATTAACAAAGCCCAGACTGGATATGAGGTCATTATGTGCCGCCAGGGAGTCGGTTGTGCAGGATTTTCAGTTTGCCTGTTCATAGTTTCGTGCAGATATTTTTTTTCTTTTTCACTTATGAACGGATGAACATCGGGGTGACTGTAGCAGAGTAGAACCCAGGCACAGAACCATACGATTCCGAATGCTCCGTAAACATAGAACACCATTGGCCATCCGATCGGAGAATATTGAATCAGAACTCCAGTCAGGGCGTTTCCTATCACAGTTCCCATTGCCATACCGGACATTGCGAGAGAAGTAATTTTTGATCTTTCAAGCGGAGGGGCCCATTGTGAAATCATCACGCTCATTGCGGGAAAAGTCGTCCCTTCACCGAACCCCATCAATACTCTAAGGACTATGAGGCCTGTCGAGTCAAAAGTTTCGACCACAATTGGTGTTATGATGCTGAATATTGCTGTTGACAAGATTCCGAGACCCAGAATGTACTTTCCACCGTACTTGTCTGCTAAAATTCCTCCCGGTAGTTGCGTAACGATGTAGCCCCAGTAGAAGCTCGACAGAATGACTCCCTGCAATGTAATTCAGTTCATTTGCAGGTATCAAAAAATTAAAACATAGTCACATTAATATTTAATTTTTGGCAAATATCAACAATCCGTGAACATTGAAGGAGAATTTCATAACTTTAGTCTAGAAGGGTAAGTGCCGAAGCACATGAGATTCCGGAATGGGATGAACAAAATGCAGAAGCTATATCACACGTGTTCTGTTCTCTAGTCTTTTGCAACTGTGCATTGAAATTGTTTGCATCTAGATCTTCATGAGCATTGGTCTTGATTGTAAGAAAAGTGCTCTTCACATAGTTCACTTTGTACCCACATGCCGGCAGTGAACTATTTCTAACAACAATTCATCACATTCAAGTCCGCTGCACGGTTTTCATTGAAGTGCTAATCGCCAGTCGGTCAGCATGAAATTGTTTGACTATCAGCAAACCAGTACTCACGAGTTTTTTTTTATTGAATTTTGAATCATCAGCAAGATCGTGCCCAACATAAAACTATAGAAATAACGCTTTGTTCACCTTCGTGTATTCATCCCATTCGTAGGTTCCGCTGCTACTCGAGCTAGATGATGTGGACTCAGTAATTGTTACAGGACAAGTATTGTCTGAACTGGTAACGTTCGAAGATGACTCCGACGTGGCTACCATTTCGGTAATGGTTAAGGACAAGCAAATCCGTATTGCATATGCATTCAGGATCGCCAAGCAAGTCATCACCGCAAATATCCATCGCTGCTGCACTTGACCGCCTAGAAATATACCAGAATTTTCGAAATGGGCTACGAAATTAAGTACAAGAATATATAGGACCTGTCTCTTCTGTATGATATTTATCCATTGGATTTCCTGCAAACTCGCTATAACTTGTGAAACACTCATATATAGCTATAAGGATGTAAAATAGATATCAGAGTGACAGAAATTCAGGACTAGAAATAATCATCACTTTGAATTTCTAAGGAATCAGTAGAGTTTTTATTCAATCTTATTGGCTGTTTATTCATTTCATTTCTTTCTACGTATAATCCCAGATGGTGAATCGAGTGAAAATTCTACTTGTTTATTTTCGCCAGTGATAGGACAGACAATAAATTAAAGAATTAAGGAATAGTCCGCGCTACTGGCAAATCTGGAATTCGTTTTTCATTAAAGAAAAAGGTAATATTCCTTGCTCATAGCCGCAGAATAGTTTCAGAGAGACATTTTGCCAGAGTTCTTATATAACTTGTGAAAGAGGATTGAAGAATTTGCAAATGAGAATGAATAATGTTGTTGAGCAAGGTATGACTTTGCAGCTGAGTTGTTTTTGTCGATACTAATGCAATTTAATTGGAAAACTATTATTCGCTTTGCTATAAAACTATGCGAAGTTATGGATTTCTATGAAAATTATATACGCAGTGTTAAACAATTTCTTTACGTTGTTACGTTACGTTGAGTCAGCATCGAAAATTGTGAATTTTAAACAGTTTGGCGAATATTACTCACAGCAAACTCTCCAGGAAGATAACATATTCCCTGAGGCGTCCTCTGAACGTAGAAATTCGAAACTAGGTCAATAAAGTCCCTCCAATTGCAGTCGCAGATAATTTAACTTCGTTAAAACCACCGTCGAGTCGATCGACACCTTCTGAACCCTTCAGAAATTCTACTGTCGAATAATTTCTGAGATCCACTTATGATGGGTGAATGTATTTCATCGTGCGATCTCACCTCCTATATTTGCTAATCTGAAGGAGTGGGATGGTTGTCGCACGACATTCATTCGATTTTTACGACCAGTGCCGGCGTTAGCGTTGGCTGCACCTCGGGCAAGCCATTATATATATTAAAATTAATATAGCACACGTTTCTCATGGGATAGCCATTCACGATATTTTGATTTTTCACTGAAAAGAAGACAAATCTCACTGAGTATTCAAGAATATAGATTTTTGGCCTGCGATTTACCTTGCAATAAAATTCATTGCAAATGTTGTAAATATAAAACATGCTTTTGGATCATTTGAAACTTCCGCGGAAACAGGGACGGCACGGGAATGAAAAGAAAATTTTTTTAACTATTCATCTTCTTTTTACACCATTTGGAACTGATTTCACAGACGTGAACACAAATTTTTTTTCTATCTCAAATAAAGACCAGCCTAATGTTTATGGCGTTCTTTAGGCGCCTTTTACATTTTGGCGCCTTGGGCAATTGTCCGCTTGGTGGGCACTAGCGCCAGCGTTGTTTACGACTAACTAGCTGCGTGTTTCCTCATTCACTTTCCACACGTGGAGCCTTGATAATCATAGCAGTGGCGCAGCTTCACCAATGCGATTGTGAGGGGCCCCCTGACTCAAGGCCCCCCCCCCCCCCCCCCCCCCACTAGGCAAAATAAAATTTAAAAAAATGGATTTTTTTACTTTGCACTATTATTCGACGTGGGCCCTCAACAAAAAGCAGCTCCACAACCCCCGAAAAAAAAACCCCCGTGAATTAACCCCACACGATTCAAACTATAAAACTTTTTATGTTGAATATCAATTTAACAATATTTTATATTGGAATAAACCGAATTTCATCAACTTTTTGACCAGTCAATGTCTCATTTTTTACATATCGTTTTTTTTGTATGACGATTGATGACGAGTTTTGTATTATTGTGATAAATTTATCTTCATATCCAAGGTAAATGTAGGTTTTTGGCACAGTTCTGACTTTGGAACCCTCTCGCCATCTTGGTTTAGTTGTTTACGTGGCTGTATGTAGGTATTTCAACTGTCCTCGGTCGAAATAAAATTAAACCCAGGTTCCAGATTTCTGCTGCCGCTTGATTTGTTTTTATTGGTAATGGCGGTGGAGGGGGTCCTTCAATTTTGTTCGCATTGGGGCCCGTAAAGTCTAGTTACGCCATTGAACGACAAGAGCATATCATATGAATATACTCGTATACTGATAGGCTTAGGTGTGATTAAGTATTTGAATTTGGTAGTTTAAGCAAATCATGTAGGTGTAGGTACTTATAAATGGAAAGGTTTCTTCTTATCTTGAACTTGCTTGGCCCCATACATTTCGTAAACGGATTGAAAGACTGCGTAATTGTTTCGTAGTGAATTGTGTAGTGAGAATTTTTGTATCACACATGCTTGAAAAACGCAAGTTTTCTTCAGCCTTTGAAGTGGGATAGAAGACACTGTTTTTTGACTAGTGGGAAAAAAACTCTTGTGTAATTTTGGATAACAGGTAAAAAAACTCTCGGTCAACTATAAATGAAAACTCTGAGCATCACGCCTCTGACAGAACCTCTAATTGCTTATTTGGCTAAAAAAAAAATCGCGTTTTCCAGCATGCGTGGTAAAAAATATCGTATGCACCAAGGGAGGAAAGTAAAGGCGTTTTTGGTCGAGCGTGCACGGTTTGCATAAACGCCTACTTTCCTCCCTTGGTGCATAATATGTATAATAATTTGCCGTTGAAATCATTTGGATGAATTTGATCGTATTTTGATACGAATAACATTCGTGATTTCTTGATTGATAACGCAAACCCCGTGAGTATGCTTAAAACGGAAAACATTTCATTTTCGTGATTCTTTTTTTTTTTTTTTAATATCTTGTAATCATGGAGTTATACTGAATTGTGATCCTCTAGTTTGCAATGACTTTCAACGAGAAAATTATGGAACATGATTATTCACTGAACAAATTTTCGTTGAACGTCGTAAATTTTTCTGCCAAAATTTTGCGAAAATGTTGAAAAATATATTATGGGAATGAAAAAAAAAAAACGTCTTACATGCATAACCGACTAACGATCGTATCAGCAATTTAACTTTTTCACCTAAATTCATTAACTGGTGAGAAAGCTCGTAAGTTTGTGTCGTTTTATTTGTGGGTGATAAATTTCGGGAATAATGTTTTCGAGACATTTATTAGTAGTGAAATTGCTTGACACCGATTTGCATCTAGCGAGCGTAAAATTTGACTGACAATAATGAGATCTCGAATTGAGAAACAGGCTTTTTGTGATCTATAGCTATTATGATTTCAATTCTTGTTCAAGCTAAGGTTTACTGGGTCAGGATGTCAGAAATGAATCCACACGATCGGGCAATGAAGAATCGTTAAGTTTCATTATTATATCAGTAATGAAGATGAAAATATCCGTCACACTGCTTCTCTTCCAGCCGCACTGAAGGGTGAAGAGTTCAGTGCTTCAGCTGTCCCTTCGGGAACTCCCGCATTCTCGTTTTCCCGCCAGAGTGCGCTGTCCGCGCATCGTTGACAGCGCCGCCAGCGGAACCCGCCGGTATCTGGGCCCCCTCCAGTGACATCGTCTGCATTAAAGTGCCCTGCCCCTTCCGATATTCATCGGTCTTCACACTTGATCATTTATTCAAGTAGGAAAATACAAGATTGAAGAATTCAGGGATAGTTACAATACTTATAGTTACTCCTACTAGTCACTATTATTAGCGACTGGTTACTGAAACTATAAAAAAAAAACGAAGTAAAAGTAGGAGAGATGAGAATAATCGAAACGAGGTCACAGTCAGTGAATAAATGAGAAAATGTCATAGAAAGAAGACCTCCTGTCTCCCTTTCCGTCCCAATTTTGATATCACATTAGAGAGGCTACAGGTGCGAGTGTAGTGAGTAATGGATGTTGATAATATATGACACACTACCAAACAGTGAGATATTTTTATTGATTGTCAGGTGAGAAACATTTTTAAAAGTATATTAACACTTGGATGACCGAAGGGCAAATATAAGGTAGCGATTTCATCTTGCTTGCACTTCTACTCCCTATACGAAGTATAAGGACTGTTACGATGGTTCAAAGAACCGGTATGGACCAACCTTAAGATCCGGAGGTTCCCATAAGATTACGTGTTAAAGTGACATTCAGCGCCATCCCTCCCCTCCAACGACTTGCACAAAGCAAACAGGTGTTCCTGAGACCATGAGCCTTGGAAATGTTCCGAAGTTATGTGTGCAACTGGATTAGCCAAGCGATTATAGAGTATCAACCTTGTGAATGCGATGTGTATGGTAGCTTAGACGAAGGCTTTCTTTCATTGGCTGGTTTTTTGCCTTCAATATCTTTCCGCTGATCATTCCAGGCATCTAGGTCGTCCCAGTATTGAACATCCCCGGATCCCCATACGTTAAAAACGAGGGCTGATCCAACGAAAAGCCCAAAAGTGATCCAAAATACGAGTCGCCACTCCGCCACTGTCTGATTCGGCGTTAATATACCGACTAGGTACGGTGCCACTATCCCGGTAAAAGCTGAAATGCTGCTCACAACCGCCATTAGGGCCCCAGCGTGGTTTGGAGTTAAGTCGTTGGGGTTGATCATAACGGTAATATAAAAGGGGCCCATTGCACCTACGCCTATTGCGAAGAGTATTACAACGATAGTGCGATCACAACCAGTGTATGAGGCCGCGATGGTGAAAATAGCCGGTAATAGTGTAGCAATCGAGTGGCTACCCTTGCGCACGTTTGTTCTGGACATTCTCTCAGTTTTTATCAACCAGTCCGCAAGCCAAGATGTCACATTTGCTACGATCCACAATAGGATGTGGGGTAGTGCCGACAGGTATCCATTTGCCCCGATTGAATAGTGAAGGACATCACTCATGTACAGAGGCAGGTCCGTAAGCATTACTTTATAGCCTGCGGAGAAGCCAAATTTCGCGAATACCAAAGCCCAGAATGGATATGTGGTCAGTATGTGCCGCCAGGGAGTCGGTTGTGCAGTATTTTGAGTTTGCCTGTTTACAGTTTCGTGCAGATATTTTTTTTCTTTTTCACTTATGAACGGATGAACATCGGGGTGACTGTAGCAGAGTACAACCCAGGCACAGAACCACACGATTCCGAATCCTCCGTAAATATAGAACACTATTGGCCATCCGATTGAAGAATATTGAATCAGAACTCCAGTCAAAGCGTTTGCTATCACAGTTCCCATTGCCATACCGGACATTGCGAGAGAAGTAATTTTCGATCTTTCAAGCGGAGGGGCCCATTGTGAAATCATCACGCTCATTGCGGGAAAAGTCATCCCTTCACCGAACCCCATCAATACTCTAAGGACTATGAGGCCCGTCGAGTCAAAATTCTCGACCACAACTGGAGTTATGATGCTGAATATTGCTGTTGACAAGATTCCGAGACCCAGAATGTACTTTCCACCGTATCTGTCTGCCAAAATTCCTCCCGGTAGTTGCGTAACGAGGTAGCCCCAGTAGAAACTCGACAGGATGATTCCCTGCAATGTAATTCAGTTTATTTGCAGGTATCAAAAAATTGACGTCTACTATCTAATTTTTTGCAAATATCAACAATCCGTGAACATTGAACGAGAATTTCCTAACCAGTTTAGAAAAGTAAGTGCCGAAGCAGAAGTCATTATAGCACACTCGTTCTGTTCTCTAGTCATTGACAACTGTAGGTCAGCATAAAATTGATTGATAATTGGAAAACCAGTATTCACGAGTTTTTCTATTGAATTATGAATCGTCAGCAAGATTGTGCCCAACATGAATCTATAGAAATAACGCCTTGTTCACCTTCGTGTATTCATCCCATTCGTAGGTTCCGCTGCTACTCGAGCTCGATGATGTGGACTCAGTTGTTACAGGACAAATATTGTCTGAACTGGTACTGTTCGATGATGACTCCGTTTTAGCTACCATTGCGGTAATGGTTAGGGACAAGCAAATCCGTATTGCATATGCATTCAAGATTGCCAAGCAGGCCATCACCGCAAATATCCATCGCTGCTGCACTTGCCCGCCTATAAATATTCCAGAATTTTTGAAATGAGTTACGAAATTGAATACAAAAAAGGGGCTGTCTTTTCCGTATCATTTCTATCAACCGGATTTCCTGCAAGCTCGCTGTATTAACTTCTGAAACATCAATAGCCATGAGGATGTGGAATTGATTTCAGAGTGACAAGAGTTCAAGATTAGAATAAATCAAATCAAGATTTTGTATTCGTGAGACAGCCGAAATATTTCCATTTGATTGTATCGGCTAATCTCGATCATAGTCATCGGAGATAACATCTCAGAGGGCTTATTCATTATTTCACGCCGAAATAGAGCATATAAATTATTAATAACAATCAGCAGCCACCAATAAGCTGCATTTTTTTTCCATTAACTGACTGTTCCAACACATCTAGGTATTCTGCAGTTATAATAACACCAAATTTAGTAAATAAGTCCCCTACTGTAATTAAGCAGTAGCAGAATTCTTTTATAATTCGTATGGCGGAGGCAGACTCACATCATCATTTCTGTCGAGTAGTCGCAATTTTGTTTTTTTTTTTCTTTTACATTGCTGACTGCGAATCTAGCGGAAATTTCATGTTTTCACACAATTGTTTCAAAACTTGTTGATCCTTGCCATTTAAACGACGAAAGATGAAAAAATTAAGGAACAACTACACAAAAATTTTAACTCTCCCTTCGTCACAGCGAACCATAATATCCTATTATCAGCCTTTCATCATTCTATCAATCATATTACCGAATACCTTCTGTCAAAGAGGACTGAGTGATTTCATCGTAAGAATGCCTGATTTTGCATACCAGGTTATGATTACGCGGATGAATTGTTTCTGTAGATAATAATGCACTTGAAAAACTATTTGCCTTACTGTAAGACCATGGAAATTTATAAATATCTATGAAAAATGTTTATATTGTTTAATGTGAAAGTTCCCATCCGCGGACATGTTATGTGCTTTGGGTCTGCTTGAAAGATTGTGAATTCCAGATACTCTGGCGAATATTACTCACAGCAAATTCTCCAGGAGGATAACATCCCTGAAATGTTGTCGTAACGGAGTAATTCGAAACCTGGGCAATAAAATTCCGCCAATATCAGTTCGAATAATAATTCCACTGAAAGCACTGCTGAGGCGATTTACACCTTCTGAACACTATGGAAATTCTGCTGTCGAATAATTTTTAGGATTCACTTGTAATGCGTATATTTTATCATGCTATCTCAGCTGCTATATTTGTTAATCTGAACAAGTGGCAGGGGTATCGCAATCGGACGGAGTTCCTTAGATCTTTACGACTGACTAGCTGCGTGGTTCTTCAGTCGTTCCTCTCGTTTGCGGGCTTTCTGCTTTAAACCTTTTATCTGGATGAGAGATCTCATTCGATAACCATATGATCACATACGTATGAATATTCACGTAATATATTGAGTGTGAATAATCATTTGAATTTCGTGGTTTACGCAAATTGTGTTTACTCATAAAGGTACACGTTCGTTACTATCTCAAACTTTCTTGAACTAACACTTTTTTTCTAACATCAAGGCTTGACTAGTTTGGAAGGAGTAGGATTGTGGGGAAATAGCAAAATATACATCTACAGGGTGTATAAAGTCACACCAGCAATTACCAGGAAAAGTTTTATTCCAACGAATGTATTGCGATTAAAACATTAGTCCAGTAAAATTTGATGAGGCAGACGAACCTCTGGAGCCATGCGTAGCCACCAAATGCTCAGGGAGCTGTTTCTTGTGCAAGCTTACACTATTGGCGAGAATTGACTGGGCTGCCTAGTGGCGGTAGAGTGAAGCTGTCGCTAGGTTATCACAGCACTCAATAGATGGAGCGCAAGACAGACTGGGTGTGACCAAGTTGATGACATTACTATGGATGTTTCTGAAAGCCTGTAACTCGGAGATGTTACGAAGTAATGCGTGTAACAGAATCAACCAAGTGACTATACATCAAGATTGTGATTACGATGTGTCTGGAAGCTTGGACGAAGGCATTTTTCCATTGACTTGTTTTTTGCCTTCAATATCTTTCCGCTGATCCTTCCAGGTATCTAAGTCGTCCCAATACTGAATATCCCCGGATCCCCATACGTTGAAAACGAGGGCTGATCCAACAAAAAGCACAAAAGTTATCCAAAATACGAGCCGCCATTCCAAAACCGTCTGATTCGGCGTTAAAACACCCACTAGGTAGGGCGCCACTATGCCGGAGAAAGACGAAATTGTGTTCACACCCGCCATTAGGGCCCCAGAGTGGTTTGGAGTCAGGTCGTTGGGGTTGATCATAACGGTAATACAAAAGGGACCCATCGTACCTACGCCTATCACAAAGAGGATTACAACAATAGTACGATCGCAGCCGGTGTATGAGGCAACGATAATGAGAATTGCTGGTAATATTGTAGCAATCGTGTGGCTACTCTTGCGTACGTTTGTTCTGGACATTTTCTTAGTTTTAATTAACCAGTCCGCAAGCCAGGATATCACGTTGGCTATGATCCCCAATAGGATGTAAGGTAGTGCGGACAAGTATCCATTTGCTCCGATCGAATAGTGAAGGACATCGCTCATGTACAGAGGCAGATCCGTGAGCATTACCATATAGCCAATCGAAAAGCCAAATTTCGCCATTAACAAAGCCCAGACTGGATATGAGGTCATTATGTGCCGCCAGGGAGTCGGTTGTGCAGGATTTTCAGTTTGCCTGTTCATAGTTTCGTGCAGATATTTTTTTTCTTTCTCACTTATGAACGGATGAACATCGGGGTGACTGTAGCAGAGTACAACCCAGGCGCAGAACCATACGATTCCGAATGCTCCGTAAACATAGAACACCATTGGCCATCCGATCGGAGAATATTGAATCAGAACTCCAGTCAGGGCGTTTCCTATCACAGTTCCCATTGCCATACCGGACATTGCGAGAGAAGTAATTTTCGATCTTTCAAGCGGAGGGGCCCATTGTGAAATCATCACGCTCATTGCGGGAAAAGTCGTCCCTTCACCGAACCCCATCAATACTCTAAGGACTATGAGGCCCGTCGAGTCATAATTCTCGACCACAACTGGAGTTATGATGCTGAATATTGCTGTTGACAAGATTCCGAGACCCAGAATGTACTTTCCACCGTATCTGTCTGCCAAAATTCCTCCCGGTAGTTGCGTGACGATGTAGCCCCAGTAGAAACTCGACAGTATGACTCCCTGCAATGTAATTCAGTTCAATTTTATTCATCAGAAAAGTCCCACGTAGTCCCGATACTCTTGAACGAGTGTGCGGATAACCATGCAGAAGCCATGGCCGGCAGTGAACTATTTTTGACGCCATTCAATCAGATTGAATTTTGCCATTTTCTAGTTCATGCCGTTGCATTTTAAGTAACCGTTCTTGAATTTGATTCGAGGAGCTAATCTTCAGTCGATCAGCATCAATGAATTGCTCATCAGGAAACTACTTGAAAGAAGCATTTTTATCGAACATGAACATCAGCGAAATCGTACCGAAAATCAAGCTGCAGAATAATGAGGCCTTTTTTACCTTTGTGTACTCATCCCATTGGTAGGTTCCAGCACTATTCGAACTCGATGATACTGACTCGGCTGTTACAGGGCAAGTATTGTCTAAACTGGTATCATTCGAAGATGATTCCGGCGTTGCCACCATCTCGGTAAGAGTGAGGGACAAACAAATCCGTATTGCATATGCATTCAAGATCGCCAGGCAAGTCATCACCGCAAATACCCATCGCTGCTGCACTTGCCCACCTAGAGGTATGGATCATTTTCATGATGTCACGTGCAGATTGCCGTTCCGTATATAAATTTATTAATCCCATTTATTATTTTTCTTTATATTAACGTTCTTTCATCGAGCGTCAGCTATCGTGTTGCCTTTTTCAAAATTATATAGCTCAAGCCTTCTTAGAAGGACTGGGTACAGCAACAGCGATATTGTAACTCAAAACTCATAAATCGAGCTGGAGTATTGTATTTGTCAGTCACGTAGGGACCGATAGCGGCCACCGGCGTTCCTGCTGTCGTCAGCCTCTCCACGGGGAGTATGGTCAGACCATGAAGGAACACTAAGCATTGACACCCCCTCCTACTTGAGGATTAGCTGCAACTTAGTATGTAGGTGTTTGGACTCTCTCTCTCTAGAGCATGCAAGTTTGTAACCAACGCATTTCCAATAAGGAGGTGTGGGTGAGATGCGTACCGTTGAGGGGATTTATGAGCTGCGTAAGGAAATTTCCAAAGGCCTCGGCCAATCAAAACGGTTGCTTGCAACTAAGCAAACTGCTAATTGGTCGAAACGCGGGCGTAGGGGTGCGAATAATTCAAAACGCGGGGGTCTTGCCACCTCCGGACCCAAAAGAAGCGTCTATCTTCCGTCAAATCGCGAGGTGCGTGGTTGTTTGGATCCGTGCATTAATAGAGCCAAGAGTTGTATTCAATCATCTCAACGTGCGATAACAAAGGACTCAGTGCCCGTTAATAGTGATTAAAATCAGTGCAAGAGACACATCCTTAAATTTACTATTCGATATAATTTCCTTCTATTAAATCATTGCTTTCCGCCACGGAGCCGAGACCCGGTCCCGTGTAGTGTAATTACTCTAAATTCAATTCAACAACCCTAAAACTCTTATTTCATAAACATTTGACTTTCTCGTGCTTTTGACTTTCCTTTATAATCAGTGATATAAGACTATAATTAGTGAAAACCAACATCCAATCTCTGAACCAAGATCCAGGGTCTAATATTCGGCATCGGTTATTACGAAGGTGAGCAGGATTCAACAACCCAAATTCACATACGCACTTCTCACCCCCTTACGCAACCTCAACAAAAGCTAAGTCTACGCAGTAGTTCAATTACCAACTTGCATACCTTGTTGTTCTCTGGTTCTCGTTATAATTATATTTAATCATTGTGTTTTCTTCCTACACTCTATCCTCCTGTACTACAATATATATCTATACTGTATATTATATCGGGCTTCACCCTCTTTGCATTGGCTGCACTAGTAATCCTCCATAAGATTTCCAGGAGGAGGTTAATCGAGGCAAGTCCACCCTATATTGTTATAGTGTACTCGGCTCGATTAACGGGCTAACCACCTTTTCTTTTATAGATCACAGATCAGTAGTTTTCTTAGTAATTCCACTAGTGCATCCAATTATATATATTGATTTAGCCGTAGCATTCTAGCGTTAAGCACACGTTTTAATCATGAGCATATACATGTACATGTGTATATACATGTTTGCATGCGTATTTATCCGTATCTGAGAACAAGAGAGAGTTCCGACCTAGAATTATGTTATAGATATTCACGCATTAGCCTTCTTTCAATTTCATATCATTTTACTCTCATTGTTTTACGTAGCACAGAACAGTATTCAGAACAGTATTTGTAGCGGAGGTCAATCTCCAAGAACCCACGTTCAGGTGGTAATTGATTTGGTAACGAGCTTTAATTCATTGTATCCATTTATTTGACCCATGTGGCATATATTGTAAGCCCTTGGGTAATCATCGTTTCATTTATCTAATCGCTTTCAGAATATAGTCTCCTTTTGCCTACTAATCATTTCATATTATTTCTGGACATTACCCTTCACATCCCTTCAGTATCGAGACCTGTATAGGACTATTTGGCAACGATCCCATTTACCGATCTATTTAGCTTTGCAAGATAGGTCTAGCCTGGATATCAGGCAATTTTATTATTCAGCTGTGACGAGGGGAATCATCCTCTCACTTGCATTATAATCTGCTCAGGGAATTCACACTACCAACCCCCCCCCCCCCCCCCCCCCCCCCCACGTCACAATATTCTGGAATAACGCCTGCGCAATTATTCATTCATCCGCGGAAAATTTCGTTACACGATAAATTTGTAATTCAAACGAATCACGGCAAAAAAAAAGAGTGCGCTAAAATTTACTACGTCAAGAGTAATTATGTGGACAGCAGGTGTTTTCAGTAGAAATTGCAGCAATTGTGGTGTTTGGTACATTGAGGCAAGTAGCTTCAATGTCTGTAATGAGTAAATGTTATCGAAATTGGTGTAATTTCTACTGAAAACAAATGCTGTCCATATAATTACCCTTCACGTAGTAAAGTTTACAGCCATATTTTTTCCGTGAAACGTCTACTCTTTTCGAACAATCTTCGTTACATCAGAAAAAAAAAAACGAATTTTACAGGGTTCAGTTGATTTCATCTATAAATTTTCTGCTTTTTTATTTGTGAATAGATCAACGAGTAGGTACTAAATTCGAATGACGATAGGGTAATTGATAATAATTAATACAAAAGTCAGTAACGTAAAATTAATAAAAATTCATAATATTTGAAATAGCAATCAAAATTAGGATCATGGGTGAAAAAGGTATTCTTAACAATGGTGCAATTGAATTCACAAATTATTTGCTTTGCTGTAAAACTATGCGAATCTATGGATATTTATTTAACATTATTCGTCTTATGTTCAATACAAAAGATTCCTGCAACCAGCAGGGACACTTTTTGTTCTTTGAGTCTGTCATAAGGATTAATGTTAATGCTAGATATACTCTAGTGAGTATTATGTACTTACAGCAAACTCTCCAAGAGGATAACATTTCTCGAGCGTTGTCTGAAATGAGAAATTAAAAATTTTTTAGCGATAAAGTTCCTCAAATTTCAGTTAGGATAATTATATTCCGTTAACGAAATACCTACTGAGATGAATTACACCTTTTGAATACTCAAGCAATTTGGTGGTCGAATAATTTTTAAGATTCGCTTATAATGGGAGCGTATTTTATCATGTGATCTGACCTGACACGTTCGCTAATCTGAAAAAGTGGCAGGGATATCACAATCGGACGACGTTTCTCAGATCTTTATGGCTGTCTAGCGGCGTGGTTTTTCAATAATTCCTTTCATGTGGGGGTTTCTTTTTTTGAACCTCTTATCTGGATGAGAGATCATATTCGACAACTTTAGGAGCATTTTATGAATATACAAACATGTAGGATTAAGTGTGATCAATTTGATTTTCGCCGTCTACGCAGATTGTATATATATATATGTATAATTGTATACTCATAAATGTATGTAAACATAAAATAAACAATAAAAAAAAAAATTTATTTTTCCAGTGTCTTTGTTTTGGCTAAGTTATTTATTAGTACGAATTAGTGACTGAAATTTCAAAAACTTTAGATAATCATATATATAAGTTTGCATAAGTTTGTTTATTGATTAAAAAATAGAGACAAAACCAAGTTACATGGATGAAAAAAATGGTCAGAAATTAACTTACAAAAGGTTGCAGTTAATGGTTTCGACAATAAATTCATAATAATCTGGTATATAAGTACATACATACTCAGCAGGTCTAATAATTGTCGAGAAAGTGTCAAGTAAGTACTAAAAATTATGATACACGACCAGAAAAACAACCAACCGAGAAATGGTTACTTCAGGTTGATTGCAGGTGATTTGTGCGAAATTACTTGTTTTGATTCCGAATCCGATTCAGTTCTATCTTAATTCCGAATGAATTCTTTTGATAGAATACAAATCATCTGAATCAATTCGAATCTCTCAGCATAGTTTTTTTTTTGTATGCGAATGAATTTTTTTGAAAGTATACGGATCATGCGAATTAATCCGAATCAATCTATATAATTTTTCCGATCCGAGTGAATTGTGAAAAAAAATTACAAAAAAAAGAAATAAGAAACGAAATGCAATTAATTTTTTTTTTCTTTCTGTTGTATGCAATGAAAGTCAATGTTTTGCAAATGGTATATTCTCATTATGAATTGAACTGAATCATAGAATGTACAAATTGATTTTTCAAACGAATCAACTATTATTGATGAGTTCGTCTTACAATTAGTTCGGGAGACACTTGAAATAAGTTTACTAATCGGAAATGAGAATCATTTGAATGAGAATTCCATTATGGATGCAAGTAAATGATTATTGCAGTTATTCATATTATCAGCACATAGAGCACTTAGAACAATAGTGCAACAAGTCGAAAATCCAGGAATTTTGACTTGTTACACTATGGTTTATAGGTGGTGCCATATCTGCTCGTGAAAAAAAAAAAAAAATTCGAAATAAATAATTATTGTTTTTAGTGGACAGATTGAATCGTATTGAAAAATAATACCAAAATTATTCTCTATTCGTTCCTATTTGATATCGTATTCGTATCGCCATTTTTCAATTCGTTCTTACAAGAATTATCGGAAAAAGGAACCGGATTTTTTTATTTTTTTTTTCATTTTTTTCTGATCAGTGCACTAAATAGACAGTGCGAACGTGCGTCACAGTTCGTTTTCAAAGGCAATTGAAAAAACGACGATTTCAATAGATGTTTGAAAACAAAAGAGGAAGAATTCAGCTCACAGTCTAAATTTTGCACGTATCAAACATGGTCATGTAAGATATTAAGGACAATTTCTAGATCCAAGACAAGTCAACGTATATTAGAATGAAGTTAATGTAATTTTTTTGTGTTTTTCTTTTCATTAAGGCTATTGGATTGTAAGTTAAGAGGACGCTATATCCAAACTGCCGTACCGACACACAAAAAAAATAAAAAAAAAATAAAAAAATCGTGAATAATTCCAAAACATGACGTGAAATTGCTTTGTAACGGATGATTCTATATGCGATAAAAATACAACTAGAATAGTATACGCGAAATTCCTAAAAATCAACGAAAACGCATTTTTCGTTGCAAAGGCCCTCTAGATAACTTTCAATTTCTCTCTTTTTTCCACTTCATGATTTAATAATAATTCCAATCGAAAATAACCAGTAGACATATTCTGGGAGTCTAAAGTAGTTGAATAACTATTTTCCGAGAGAGGATAGCCCTGGAAAATAGCAAAACATTGAATGAAATTCAACGGCTACGTGAAACAGCGAGCCTGCCGGAGCAGCACCACCGTGGAACGGCACGCGCGGCGACGCACGGCCGGACGTTTTAATTTTTTTCTCCGGACCTAGTATGGTCTCCATAAAATTTTTTTTACGAATTTGAAGGGAAAGGATCCAGCTATCTAAAAAAAATTGTCTCCATGAAATCTACCTAGCCCTTTGGAAATGGCGGCCGAATTTTGAAAAAAAAATGACGAAAAAAACTTGAAGAAATTAATTTTTTTCTCAAACATATTTTTTCAACAGAAGCTCTTTCTTTTGTGAATAAAATGAGTCCGAGATCATTCGGCTGCGATTTATGGTTTCGGAGATATGAATTTTCAAACTAAGCAGTGCAAAAAAATTCAAACACCCGTAACTCCGTCATTTTTGAAAATTTTGCGAAATCCGTGAACTCCGATTTTTTTTTTTTTCTATAGTACTAAAGATTCCTCGAAGGGCGCGAAGATCCGCGATTTGAGTGTTTTTTTTTTTTGAGTGGGATGACATGGACCCGCTCATATGCAGAAAAAAAAATATGTATAACTCGTTACCTGGAGACTTCCGACTTGTGATTGATAGAGTGAAATAAAAAAGAATTCGATGTTTATATTTATTTTTAAATACAGAATGGCCATCAAATATAACCTGATCACTATTCTTCCTCCATGACAATCGAACTGATTTACTCTAACAATAAGTATATAGAGAGTGTGCGATTATTTACCTTTTTTAGTAGACTTTGGTGACAGTTACATGAAATTCACCAAAAATAATACTGACCGGCACTATTCAATGTATAATTGAATGTACGATAGCAAATGTTCGTTTTGTCTAGCACATTCGCATCTGTAGATCCGAGTCTTAGAACAGACTGTTACCTCGCGTCAATATTACATGCCTTTTTTATACTAAAAAATTGAGGCTGTCAGTATTGGATGCTCAAGCCAGTTATTGAACTATTGTTATATGGGTGGCAAAAAATAGACGTTCGTAAGAATGATAGACAATCCCCGTAACGATATACATATAATATTAACTCATACAACACCCATGCACTGAAAATATTCTTCTCTTCAGTCGCAAATCTACTTTACATCCCGCAAATCTACTTTACGTCCCGCAAAATTTACTTTATGTCCTGAAAATCTACTTTATATCCCGCAAATCTTACTTTATGTCCCGCAAATTTACTTTTTACCCCTAAATACAGGAAAAAAAAGTGAATTTGCGAGACAAAAAATGTAGCAGGGAATCAAGTCCCACTTTTGTCCCGCTTTTTAGGTCAAAAAAGTGGTCTTTACGGTTGAGTCGGGAATAAAAGAAATTTCCTCTGGACGCTCTCAATAAGTTTCACATCATTATCCAGAATATTATGAAATAAGATTATAAACTGAAAAAAATTTTTGTTGGATGTCGTAATAATTTGTCCGTAAAATTTGGCAAAAATGGTAAAGAAATGTACATGGATTTAAATAAGCTTCAAGAACATCTCGATATGGCAGTGTCATTACAATAGTACACGAATTACGCAATGCGAGTAGATAGAATGAGGGTTCTGCAAGGATTTTGCTTTATCATGCTTCCACATTTGAAAATGTCTATGTCATGTCATTGTCATTTATATTGCCGT
The DNA here is from genome assembly GCA_963989295.1 of Ametastegia equiseti. Taxonomy (NCBI): domain Eukaryota; kingdom Metazoa; phylum Arthropoda; class Insecta; order Hymenoptera; family Tenthredinidae; genus Ametastegia; species Ametastegia equiseti. The sequence goes on from OZ022402.1 coordinate 5,291,857, forward strand.
GTTGAATAGCAAAATAGCATTATAGATATTTCTTTGGGTATATAAGCGATCTAATGTAGAAACATTGATAGATTAGGGTCCAATGCCAGGAGTTTCTATCGACAAAAATAGATACGTCTTTTGAATAGAAAAAATTGTGCATCACAATATGAACTGATCGAATGACAGACGAACGACTGTCCCGATTGGCTTGTCTTTTGCTTTCATGGTGTCTTTCTTCCATCATCAAACTATGTGTCTAAGTAGGTCGTTCCAGTACTGCACATTTTATTTTGTATTTTTTGTTTTTTATTTATAACCAACCAACAATCATGATATTAATAATTTGATTTCATCACTTTTCTATTTTTAACAGTGATATAAAGTTTTTTTTCTCAATTTCATCGATTAATCGTACATACCTTAAGCAGAAATTTTTCAAGTTGTTCATTTTAACAAATAAACACAAAACACTAAATAGTGACAGAGAAATTCAACTTCGTTTTATTTATGGCTCCGATACAATAAAGAATGTCTTTGATAGCAGACAACAAATTCACCGAGACGTTTTTGTCGAAGACTTTTTCTGAAGCTTTAGAAAAGTGGGGAATATATATGATTTAAATATTGCATTGAAAAGCGTGCAAAGTGTAGAATAGGTTTGCAGAAAGAGATGCGTTACGTTTAATTAAAATAAAATATTACGATTTTTTTCCTATGGAAAGACATTCTTCCGCAGATAAGTTGTTTCAATGAATAATAATGCAATTGACTGTGCAAATTACTCATTTTCCTCCAAATCGATGCAAATTTGTGAACTTAAAATAAGTTATTCTCATTGCTTCGACTAAAACTCTCTACCCTTATAGAGACTGAACGTTGTAATTGGAACTTGTGGGCAATGGAGTTTCTGAAATTACAAGAAAATACAAACTGCAGCGTTTGCAGAAACGCCAAGGCAATTAATGGTCATGGTTCTTCCGATACAGTACTACCGCCAAACTTGAGTTTCAGAGAACATTTTCAATACTTCTAGATGGTAAAAAAAAAAACAATACTGAAAAAAATCAAGTATGTTGAAGATCCTCAAAAGATTCATTTAGCCAAATAATATTTACAAATAGTTATTAACAAATTGATGAAAAAAAAAAAAAATTGTTCAAGTAATTACTCGTCAACCCAACTTTTTTTTTCAGATGAAAATGATTTGTTAATTTTTTTCTAAACGTATAAATTTTTTTTCCGAATTTTGTCTAGTCATTGAAAAATGGCGTTTTTTCATACGAAATATACGAATGAAACCACAATTTTGAATAATTATACAAAATTCAAGAAAAATTCATACGTATTCAGAAGAATTAACAAATTATTTTCATCTAAAAAAAAAAAAAAAAAATTGGGTTGACGGGTAATTTCTTAGATAATGTTTTTTTTTTTGTCTCATCAATTTGTTAATAACTATTTATCAATATTATTATGCAAAATCAATCTTTTGAGGATCTTCAACATACTTGATTTTTTTCAAACTTTTTCACCATCGAGAATAGTATTAAAAATTTTCTCTGAAACTCACGTTTGGCGGTACTGTACCGGAAGAACCAAATTAATTAGTACTTTTCGAACACTCCAGACATTCTGATGTCGAATAATTTTGCAACTTACTTACATTGGGCCTATTTTTTGTGAATTCTCACCTGCTATAAGAGCGACAATCTGAGGAAATCATGGAAGGGGTATCGCGATCGGGTGACATTTTTTAGATCTTCGTGACTGACTCGTTGCAGGATTCTGAAATCTCTCCTCTTACTCTTACTACTGTTTGCCTTATGTACCTCGTATTTAAATGACAGATCTCATGCGATAAGCTTAAAAGCACTACATATAAAAATATTTCAGCATGGAGATCAAGTGGAATCAAACATTAGAATTCCACGGCTTACGAAAATTGAGTACAATTATTATCGTCAGGTTTATTCGTTCCTGCAGGTTCAAATTTTCTCGAAATTATACACTTTCAATAATGACCGCTATGTTTTACGGCGTGCCTTAAGTATTCGTTTGCCATCGTCGAAAAAAATGCCTATAAATTCTGTGCGCAGGATTGCAGACGAACTGCTTAACCGATTTGACATAACACAAGATCTGAACAGGATGATTTTCTAAATATTCTTTCAGACGACTCAACAAACTTTCAAATACAATCTCCTCGCGTTGTAATATATTTTGAAGACATTTTTCGTATTTTTCCATCACATTTTTTTATTGCTCACATATAATTTTGTGACCAAGATTCCAGCTGGTTTTCGGAAGAATACTATGATGAAGCAGACATCACTACGACAAATTTGCTGGGCATTCATATGTACTAAATTCTCTAATTTGTTTCAGCACATTTTCCTAATTTCAACCAAACGATTGAACAGTGCTGGTTTTATTAGGTTGTATTGAAAAAAAAAAGTAACTGACGACACAATTGTGACATAAGATGCGGAAATCAGTTATATATACATACTTCAAAATAATTACTTTCATTGACGTTAGATCAGGAACAGATACGATGATTGCTGATTTGCACTACGATAAGATGAACATAGATTAAATCTCGAGCTATTACCAAGTCTGGGCAAAACGATGACGCCAATCACTACGGTCAAACCAATATTGAAAAATGTTATTACAAATTAAGGCCAGGTGTCACCATCACCAATTGAATCATGTGGATATGCCAAGCCAACCAGCTGGAATTAGCTGCAGGTAACTGGACATTGCTCGACTGTCGAGTTGTAGAGGATCATCAATTATGAGTTGATCAGCCATGAGTTGGTTTTTTCATGAAATGAATAAGTGGAATAGTACAAGCTAGTCTTCATGATGTGTCTCGTAGTGTCGACATGGCCATGTTCGAATTTACTCATTTTTGGCTTCCTTCATCTTTCTGCTGATCAATCCATGAGTCCAAGTCATTCCAGTACTGAACATCCCCGGATGCCCATATGTTGAAAATCAAGGCTGTCCCAACGAATAGTATAAAAGTGATCCAGAATACCAGTCGCCATTCCAACAGTGTTTGATTCGGCGTTAATACACCGATCAGATAAGGTGCCAAAATTCCTGGGAGAGCACCAGCTGCACTAACAACGGCCATCAGTAAGCCGGAGTGGTTAGGACTCAAATCATTTGGATTGATCATGACGGTCATGTAAAAGGGACCCATCGTTCCCACGCCTATTGTGAAAAGGATTACGACAAGAGTACGATCACAGCCAGCATAGGAAGCTGCGAGAATGAAAATTGCTGGAAATACCGAAGCTATACTGTGGCAAATCTTGCGCACATTTGTCCTTGACAATCTTTCAGTTTTAATCAACCAATCAGCCAGCCAGGATGAGGTGTTAGCAATTATCCACAATAAAACGTGGGGAAGTGCTCTCACAAATCCATTTACCTGAATCGAATAGTGCAGCACTTTGCTCATGTAGAGAGGCAGATCTGTGGACATAACATAAAAACCCCATCCAAAACTGACTTTTGCTATTACTAATGCCCAAAATGGAGGTGAGGATATCATGTGAAGCCAGGGAGTTTGTTGCCTCTTTTTATGATTGTGTCTGCAGTTCGAAAGTTCGGATGAAAAGTTAAGCCAATGATGATCGGTGAGTTCGTTTATCCAGGGGTTGATCCTTATTGTTGTCTCGAATATTTTTGTCAAGCTCCATCTGCAAATCTTTCGACAATCCCAGGTCGTTCCAGTACTGGACCTCGCCATCTGCCCATATGTCAAAGATCAGAGCTGAACTGGAAAATACGACAAAGGTGATCCAGAAAACGATCCTCCACTCTGACATTGCCTGATTTGGCGTTAGCACGCCGACAACATAGGGTGCTAAAATCCCAGTCAGAGCTCCAACCGCGTTTACAATAGCCATCAGGGTACCAGAGTGGTTTGGACTCAGATCGTTCGGGTTTACCATGATGCTGGAGTAGTTCGGACCCATCATACCAACTCCGAGAATAAAGAGGACCACAACAACAGTGCGATCACAACCGGCGTATGACCCAGTGATGATGAAGATTGCAGGTAACACTAAAGCAACAGTGAAGCAACTCTTCCGCACTTTAGTCCTGGACATTATCTCACGCTTTATAAGCCAGTCTGCAAACCAGGAAGAGCCGATACCCATCACCCACATCAGTATATAAGGAATAGCAGACAGGATTCCATTAGCTTTGATCGAGAACTTGAGAACGCTGCTCATGTACTTTGGCAGGTCAGTAACCATAGTGAAAAAGCCCCAGCAGTAGCCTGCTTTACCAACTATTAAAGCCCACATTGGAGCTGAGGTCAGCATGTGTCGCCAGGGAGTTGGTTGACTTTGACGATTAGTGTGCTCGTTCGTCGCTTCATCTAGGTATTTCTTTTCCATTTCACTTATGAACGGATGAACGTTGGGGCTGTTGTAGCAGAGCATGACCCAGGCGAAGAACCACAGAACACCAAGGGCTCCGTAAAAGTAAAATACCATTGGCCATCCGGTTGAGGAATATTGAATCAGTACTCCTGAAAGGGCATTTCCAAGCACTGTTCCTAACGAAATTCCCGACATGACCAGCACACCGATTTTCGATCTTTCGAGCGGAGGGGCCCATTGGGAGATGAGGACACTGACTGCGGGGAAAGTCGTTCCCTCACCAAATCCCATCAGGACTCGAAGTACTATGAGTCCTGTTGCACCGTAGGCTTCGACCACCGTTGGTGTGATAAGGGTGAATATCGCTGTTGAAAATATGCCGATACCAAGGGTGTATTTCCCTCCAAATTTATCGGCCAGAATCCCGCCTGGTAATTGGGTGATGATGTAGCCCCAGAAGAAACTTGACAAAATGATTCCCTGTAGCGTGATTAATAATTTCGTTAAATGTTGTTAACCGTCCATGAGGAAGTCTTGAAACAGAGGTAGATTCATTCGGGGTATAACCGAGCGCAGTGGGTAAGTGTGCACATTGCACATATCTTTGTCAGGAAGCATGAATCGAGTGACGGTTCGTTATGACAAAAAAGTGCTGTTTGATAGTTGAGGTTTTGCAAGAAAACGAATTCTATAGTTTCTAGTCTCGTATTATTTTCAAATCATTATCCGTCCGGGTAAGTGTGCACAGGTAAGTGTGCGCGCGCACATCACCTTATTTTAGCATGAAAAATTCACATGATATGAGTCAAGCATTTTCGAACGTGTCCAATCAGTTTTTAATAAATCATTTATCATTTTCAATTTCAAGCTTTCATTCATTATGTTATTAGCTACTACTGCATTTCGAAGTGTTATTCTCGAATGTAATTTTCGCCAAAGTATTGTTCCTACCGATTTGGTGATTTTTCTAAATTCTCGAATATCAACCAAGATTTGATTAGATTGTATTTATCTAAAAATGTTTGTTAACAATTAAAATGATGTATGCCCAAGTTTAATGAATAAGTCGATTTATCCCGCACCCGTTCACCAATTACCCCTGATAGGTGCGCACAGTTACCCGCAATACGAGCCAAGTGAACGCAACCTGCGTAACTTACTTAATTCTTAGTTCATGAAGAATTTATACGGAATACTCGTTTCGATATAGCTACATTTCATTGTTTAGCGAAGGGTTTGTTTGAAAAATTCAAATTTATTTCAATATCCTCCATTATTATTGTTTGGCAAAGCTTGGAAGTCCAAAATGCGCACACTTGACCCGAATGACTCTATATGTCATGTTCACCTGAGTATATTCATCCCATTCGTAAGTTCCACCGCCATTCGAAGCTGATGATGTTGACTCGGTAGCTTCAGGGCAAGTATCGTCGGAGCTTGTATCATTCGAAGATTTCTCAGTCCTGATGACCATCTCCGTGATTGCAAGGGACAAGCAAATTCGCATCATATACGCGTTTGTTATCGCCAAACATCCCATAACCGCAAATATCCATCGCTGTTGCACTTGCCCGCCTGCAAAATGCCAACACAATCAAGGGTTGACGTTTCATAGAAATAATTAACATGTATACTTCTCGTCGATGTCAAGACATCTAAATGTTGACTATCGGAGAGACACAGACAGAGATTCATTTATATGATGAAGAATTAAACTTCGGAAATTAGTAGAAAATTCAAATAGCGACTGGAACTAATAAAGATCATCTCATGAATTGGACGAGATCAGCTTCGACTCACGCATGTGATTTAAAAAAAAACTTATCAAGTGTGTAGCATAAAGTATGCGTATTGTGCGAATGATACATATATCGTACAAATGTTGAAGAAAATCAGTTAGCCTTGTTGATAGTGAGTATAACTGATTATTAGAAAAAATTTTTACAAAATGATAAGGAAAAGTTGCTCGTGTATCATGTGTGCAAAATTAGTATATAAATCCATAAAAGGATGAAAGGATCCATCAATAAGAGATTCCGATGTCGCGCGCTATCTTGCTACTTGTTCAAATATTTGATCAGCTTTCGGTTCGACTTGTGAATGTCGTAGATGATTGGACCGTTTAAACTTGTTAATGACAGTTAATTATACTATGCACAACGAAGGTGAAGTTCTTTGACCTAGAACTAGATTGAATTTTACATACAAACTGCAACTCATTGTCAGTTTGACTTTCATCAACGTCATAGTTATACAGCTACTTTATTTCGTCTGATCATCAAAAGCAAGAAGCAAAGAAACGAAAAAGAAAAAGAATCATTAATTGCAGGTCTGACAAACCGACTCTGAAATTCACTGGAGTTTAATTCTGGTAAAATCGAATGAACTTTCAAAAACACTATGGACTTTGAACACTGTATATTATTCCAAGCACTGCAAGATATATTTTCATGCTTTGGAAGAAGCTGAGGGTTTTACAATCTCGTGAATCCGAGTGACTGTGACTTACAACAAATTTTCCAAGACGACAACATCCTCAAGGAATTAAAATATTGCTGGAACTCGGAGTTTTGCTGATAGAATATCCTGAATCGCACCGAAAGCTGTGTAAACCAGTTGCCTGAGTCGATGATCACCGCACCTTTCAGACAGCACTGCAGTAATTATCCTACTATCAGATGACTTCGAATTCCACTGCTTATATACTTGCACATGTTGACGGGGTCTTTTAATATGAGATCTCATCCAATGAGGTACCCCACGAAAATTTCGGAGAGGGAATTATAATTCTAGGTAAATATAGCAGGATTATAGTTGCTTGGCTTGAATCAGGGCGAGATATGTAAAAAAAAATGCCAAGAAATGAAAAATTCACGGTAACAGAAGCTAAATTTAAGCAAAAAGAGTACACAGTTAGAAAAAAATGTTCCAAGAGGACCCACTATGATATTTGTGCTAATTTGGACAATTTTTCTAATTGAAACGATCGTTGTTAGTTGAAATAATGTTTTTTTAAACTAACAAAACGTGTCAAAATTAACACAAAAATTATAGTGGACCTCCTGGAACATTTTTTTTCCAACTGTGTATGACAAAAGGCAACGAGAAACAAGGAGAAGTTGTCTTGAATCACCTCACTCCCTCTTAAACACAAAAGAGTTGGGGACCACTATAATGTGTTATCCAATTAGGATATGTACTATCAAATTTATAAACAAAAAATCGATAATAGTTGAAAAAAAATTTGGTCGAATTAATCAAGTCATTTTTCGATTTTTTCTGAGAACCAGCCACATATACCGTCGGCGTGCTCACAATCGAAGAGCAGGCAGAGCGTAACTTCCTATTTCCAAGAATTTTCCGCTTTACCAGTCCCAGCGACGGGAAGTTACGCGGAGTCTACTGTGAAGGATTTTTTCAATCCTAAATTGGAATGTGCCAAATATTAAAATCCTAGTTTCTGGTAGGCGTGTTTGAGAATAAGGAAATTCTACACTATGCCAATCTCGAAGACAGTTTGTTTATTTTGTTTTTGATTACTAAAGCATGTTATAGTATAATACAATGCTTGTTTGCAATTTGCTGATGTTTTGCTAGAAATTTTTGCTCAGATAGTTTTGCTCTCATTTTGATAGCAATTGAGGGCATACTTTATGCTCTGCACACATGGTTGTCATTTTACAGCAAAATTTTCACTCCCATGGGTATACGCTTGACTGTATTAAGAATTTTGGCAATGAAAGAACTTCTGCAATCTCCGTAATAATAATATATTTTTCTTAAAATACGTGATCCTGCAGTATTATATAATCCGATTAATTAAAACGCGAATTATAATTTGAGGTAACAAATATGATGTTGTTACTTGCCAAGTGCAGCTATATGCTTATCTCGTTTTCAGGTCAAAGCGTTTCTCTTTGATATCAGAATTATGTGGTTATATGAATCTGTACAAATAGAATTGATATTTAGTATATTATCTTATTGAGTGTTCAGAATTTAAATTCTCTCTCTAATTCCATGTGGAAATTAATAGTATTACAACAGTATAAGCCTCAATCTAAATAGGGAAACTTCAGGGGTACGAATGTCCAAATTATGATGATATAACTTCCGATTACTCCGTAATCATATTTAATATTGAATTTTCTTGTAACGTATCTGAATTCGAAAAATTGAAAAGAAACAAATGAATCGAATTCTGAACGTAACCAAATAGGTACTGGAGTGTAATAATCTGTTTCAGGTGACAGGAGACAGGACTGTAGTGAATCATCTCGAGACGACATATGTTGCTATGACATTTGACACCAATTTTTGTTTCTTATATTCCCATTATTGCCTCATTTATTATCCTTTGGCCCAAATAAGCTCATGTAAAAATTCATCAACAATTTGTGTAAGTACACAATCCGACCAATTCCAGAAAAATAGTTTTCATGGCAATAAGTCTAACGAAGAATTATTTTTGATTCGTATATTTCCAATCAATATTTGATCTTCAGAAATAATTTGTCAATTGCGAATATTTCATGTCATTCGTGACACGATTATTCGGCGAAAGATCGGCTCGATCAATGCCCAATAAGATTTGATTGTTTTGGCATGATATTGTTTATGCTTAAACAATTTTCATTATTTGTCAACGATATGCAAATGAATAAACGAAATAAAAGTTACAGATGTGTGTAAACCACGTATACTTTGATTTTTTTTATCCTGAACCAGTAAAAAGCTGGAATTCTCAGTCTACGATTCAGAAAAATAAAGAAACAATTCAAGTTCAAGACCGAAAGGCATGAAATATTTTCTTTTGCTTCGGAGAAACTCGAAAAGCCTTGTATTTCCCATTTATATTCAAGTCAGTCTATACGTAATAGTCAGAAAAATTTGAGCTCAATTGACCACGTGCAGATGCCTTGAAACTGCAGGAATAAATAAAAAATTTAGTTCAAATCCTGGAAAGTAGTCGGTAAAATTTAAGTACGTAAAACATCTGAATTAATCTGTTGACCAATTTTTTCAATACTATAACCGACTAATATATATCCCGAAAATATTCCCACTTGAATAAGTAAAATTAGGCTAATTTTTGCACATAATTGTGTGTTCGTTGTGTTTTCTACTCCAAAAAATGGATGAACATTTGTTAATTAAAAAAATCGTAGGTACAGCTAGAAGAGTGATCAGAATTTGAAAATCTCTGTAGACAAAAAAAAGAAAAAAATTAAGATTATTATGGCTTGTGTATCGGCGAGGTTGTAATCTGATTGGGACGGATATCGGCCATATCAGTTGGGATCGATTAGGCGGCACGCGGTGTTTTCGTCGTTATTGTTTCACCATTGTTATACCGATCAGTGTCTAGCAATACCTACCACGAGCCGATTATCTTCTGATTCTGAACGATTGATTGTTATACAGTTGTCACTCATAGAGTGATAACAAACCAATTCATTAGTGTTATGCGGATATCACAGTCTTCCCTTCGTTTATCGGACATCATAATCTGACACGATTAGAGCAGGATTGAATAGTTTCGATTTCCAAAAGTTCCGAACGATCAAAATACCGAATTTATTTGAGACGAGATTCTGAGTTGATAGAAATGTTAGAATCCAGAACTGCCAAATTCCGAAACGTTGAAATGTAGACAATTGAAAAATCCAAAAGCTAGAAATTCAAAAAGTCCAAAAATCTCAATAATTATTTACTGATCAAAGAAACAGTTACACCCAGTCATACACAAATCAATCTACACTTCGAAAAAAGTATCGTTGAATCGACCAAAATTCTGCTAAATTGACAAAAAAAAATTGGAAGATATACAACCAACCAAAATGCGTAGTCGATTTAACAAAAGATTCTTGTCCACCAATTTTTTTTGAAATAACATAGCAAAACAGTTTGTCGGTTGTTGAACAGAATTCTGTTGAATTGACAACAAAAATCACGAACAAAACTATTTTGGTTGGATTTGCCAAACTTGTTTTTTGAGTGTATTGAAAATGAGCTGGTAATCAACGAGTATCAATTAACTGACGTAAATTAGTCTGAACAGTTGAAATTCACCCGTAAACGACTTCCCAGTTATCAGTTGTTGTTGTTGTTGTTTCAGTTCTCTCGAAAACTGACAATGAGTTTCTTACATTTGTTGAAATTCGTATCTGTTCCTGCATCAACACGAAACGAATCATCACGATGATAAAATGAAACCAATTTTTTTTGCACATTTCGTGTGATCGGATGTAAAGATCTGGAATTTACTGCTGCAATTTTACTTTCTCTCTTATGGTCGCAAATTAGTTGGATATAATTTGAGGCTAGGGGCTATCGATTGTTTTTGGGAAATAATCTCGGAATTCTTAAAGGAATTGCAATCCGAGGCTATATATATAATGTACCGTTCGGATAATTCCTCGATACACGCAAACTGTGACAGTAAATTGCAGAGTCATAAAAAAACCACGTTGGTCAGTCTTTGGACAGCATAAATAATCAAATCACACTTATTAGACGAGCTAGTTGTATCTTACTGCCAAAAAACTTCATCTGACAATGAGGCTGAATCCGCGACAAAAAGTTGAACAACTAATTGACGAGGAATATTTACTAATTTTCTTTCAAACAATCAGTTTACAGATCAATTTCAACTCTTTCAGTCCTGACTGTAAAAAAAGTTCATTGCCATTTTCCAAAAAATTAATTACGACTTTTTAAAATTATGAAATTCGCAGAAAATTATCATGTTTAACATCATTTACTAATTACAAAAAAAAAAAATTCTGAAAAACTGAGATTAAATCCAAAATAAAAACTGCTTCTTTGCACTTTCAAATGCTACCTGGACCATTTGACTCAGATTTTTTTCGACGGAGATATTATACTTTTTGTACCGATTGAAAGTTCGAAAAGTAATCCCGAATTTTTGAACAGTACAGTAAGTAGGTATCTCGAGACTTCGCTTGAAAAAAATTTATCCGGCTGTCGCGCATATTTCAATTTTGTCCCTTGGATAACCTGTTGCCCAATTTTATCATTCAATTTCATACTTTTCTCGAATAGGCTATGTACAACTATCGAAGGAATTGTCAAAGTGGAATGATCTTTGTTTGCAATTGTAGGGAATTTAATAAACTTTCAAACAATTTCACATTCACCGAGATGATTTAAAATCAGATGAAATTTCGAAAAAGTTTAGGGCATCTGTAACGATTCTCTTCACTTCAAATCAGAAAACACAAGGCTGTTTTTCAACTGTATTTGCATTTTTTGAGATTATGCTTGTCTTCAATATACTCACAATTTTAATGCCTGACATTATTTCTGGTGAATTTGGACCACAAGATAATAATTTATATTATATGTATAATCGTTGAATGCTACTGTAATTTCAACATATACTAATATCAAGATTCAGGTATTTTTTAATCTCCAGTTAAAGGAATTAGAGTATTATTAAGATTCACCAAATTACTTATATATTCAATGTTCGAGACTTCATGGTTCACGGTATTTTAATATATAAACAATTATTTTCACTGACAATGAGATTAGCAATCCTTCAAGACTTAAGTTCCTTCTTCGATTGATCAAAAGGCTGATGTTCAGCAGCGCGATTGCCTTCAACGTCCGTTCCCCGACCGCTTAAAAAGTCTGGGTCATTCCAATCCTGGACTTCACCATCAGCCCATACAACAAACACCGCATTAGCCACTAAAAATATGACGAAGGTGATCCAGAAGACGAGCCTCCACTCAGATAGCGTCTGATTAGGGGTCAAATACCCAATTGCAATGGGGGCCAATATCCCTGCAACAGCCCCAACAGCAGTCATTATGGCCATCAAAGTACCAGAGAAGTTTGGACTCAAGTCAAGCCCGTTGACCATCATCCCAGGATAAAACGGACCCATGAAACCCATTCCAATGGTGAACAACATGACGACTATAACTCTGTCACACCCTGCATAAGAAGCTGCAATGATGAAAATGGCTGGTCCCACACATGCAGCAGTGGTAAAAGCTTTCCGAACATTCGTAGTTGACATTCTATTTGATTTAATCAACCAATCAGCTGGCCATGAGGAGGCGATGCTGACTCCCCACATTGCTACGTAAGGCAAGGCAGTCAAAAGTCCATTCGACTGTATCGAGAATTTGAGAACGTTGCTCATGTAGAGTGGAAGATCAGTAACCATTGTGTAAAAGCCCCAATCATGGCCGAACTTTCCACCTAGTAATGCCCAAAGTGGAACCGAGGTCAACATGGCCTTCCAAGGTGGTGATCGGGTCACCTTGTGCGTGTGCTCGACTGTCGATTCATGGATGTAATTCTTTTCCTGATCGCTTATGAACGGGTGAGAGTCTGGACTGCTGTAGCAGAGAATTGTCCAGGCCATGACCCACAGGATGCTGAGGGCCCCGAATACGTAGAAGACTATTGGCCAGCCAATTGACGAGTTTTGTATCATGATGCCCGAGAATCCATTGCCCACAATTGTACCCAGTTGGGCCCCAGTGATCGCCACGGTACCAATTTTTGATCTCTCTTGTGGTGGGGCCCATTTTGATACTAGGCAGTTAATAGCTGGGAATGTTGTTCCCTCGCCTAGTCCCATCAAAAAACGAAGGATGATAAGCCCCGTTGAGTCCCATGCTTCGACTACGAATGGCGTCAAGAGGGTGAATATTGCTGTTGACAATATACCCAGACCCAGGGTGTGCTTTCCTCCAAATTTGTCAGCTATTAATCCCCCAGGTATTTGCGTGACTAGGTAACCCCAGAAAAAACTGGACAGTATGATTCCCTGCAACATATATAATGATTTGTCAATTCACGTAACACGTCATCGAGATCGGTGATGTTAGGGTTATTGATTCTTCGATGTAATCAACAAGTATTGTTATCGTGGTGCAAAATTCTCGAATTTTTTCCACTGACATTTCAGAAATTTCTCATTTTTTATCTCTAATTGAACCACAATCAGCTGGAAGTTGGAATTTCTGAGTCATAAATATGTAAAGTACTTTTCCCAAAGATGTAGGACAATTGTGGCAAATTGTATTTTACGATTTATTGACAGTCAATGTTACCTTGATGGAAGTGCTTTTTTTTCGACTACTACTGACTTCGAGTGTCGAAGACATATTGGCCTTTGAAAATTAGTCTATCAATGAAAAAAAACTAATGAGGATCTTGGGAAAATTTAGTAAATAGGCGAATGCTTTCAGATAACAATTAGTAGAACCTTAATAATCGTCTATTATTTTGGAAATTTTCATCAACAGTGACGACATAATATGTAATATGGGAATACTTATCCAAAAGATGTAATTAATTCGTGCCATTGAGAATTTCTTCTATCTAATATTAACCCGGTGTTTTGTCAAATAGGCGCTAAAAATGAGCTCAACTTGATTTTATCTCTGAATCATGAACAAGGCTTCGTTGATTCTCCAACAGGGTTGAAAACATGTTATCTCTAGATGGATTGTCTGATATTGCCGACAATACTCACTCGATTAGGTTCTCACAAAGAACGTTCATTCGAATTCATCGAATCATAAGATTTTTTCAGTCCAATGAAATCAGCAATTTCAATTGTTTCAATCAACCAAACTTTAGTTAGTCCAAATAAGTAAAGTCAGAGGTAAGTGGCAATGGAATATTCTTTCTCAAAAAATTTATCAACATTGACGTTACAAGGAACTTTTCACAAAATCTTTTCTTCACATGGCTGCGAAGGCTTCCTGACATATGAATCTTTCATCGTAAAAAATTGAAACTTTTTTTCAAAGCGTATCCTATGATAATCCGAAATTCTATGCATCTGTTTATTGATCTCACGATTTTTGACCATTTTAAAAATGAAAAACTGCTTTGTTTTTGTTTTCTACTAAAATGACATCAGTGTCCCCTCCCTTGTCTACGAATTTCTCACCTGTGTAGATCCGTCCCAATCGTATGTACCACCCGCAGTAGTGCTCGTTGAATCACTTCTCGATGGACAAGTTTGATCAGCATTTGTATCGTTCGACGAACTTTCGGAGCTCTTCACCATTTCCGTGATAGCAAGAGACAGAGAAATCCGCATTGTGTAGGCATTCATCAGTGCCAGGCAACCCATCACAGCGAATACCCATCGTTGTGGTACATTAACACCTGCGAAATGAACAATTAATCAATTTGGAGTGGAAAGGCATGCACATCATGTGACAGAAGTCACTAGAATAGACCAAACATATATATTTTACAATTTTTTCTTTGTTTTTTTTTGCATGAAAATATTTTCAGAGCAGTCCAGCCTGGGAAAAGTCACATTGAAAATACCAAAAGTTGAAGTATTTTTAGTCAATCAGAGACAAGTCAAGGGTTTTTGCCTTTGATGACGAGGTGCTTAAGGTGCCATATTATGACTCACAGAAAATTTTCCACGAAGATAACATCACGGGATTGTAAATGAATTAAAAATGGTGTAAAAGGTGAAGTGGGGCAGTGAAATTGGTGGAAATATTTGTAAAATAAGTATTCAACGTCTATCTACGATGATATCCAATAACTCTGTGAACGCGAAAACGAATCTTTTATGTCATTCAACTGGTGGGATAGACTTATTTACAATCTACAGGATTGGTGGACTTGAATCTCACTTGAGTCGATTGATATCTTTATGCGAGCAAAATTACTATTTGATATGATCTCCGTAGGTTTATCGCAGACACTTATTATGTTTTTTACAAAAACATTACCTTGGCGGCACTCGAGTGATACGGCTGACCCAAAATACACAGGATTTTGAACCATAAATCAAAAAGCTCTCGCCTGATGCGAAGAGTCATATATAGTTCATATAGTTCGATCATTAAAGTTGGAAAAACCAATATTGGCAAAAAGTCAATGATTGTCAAAAATTAAACATTCATTAGCCAAAGGGGAACCAGCAGTAGAAACGTAAAGTTATTGTGTCTTATCGAGAGATAGCGTAAGAAATGAAATTTTATCATATGCACAAAGCTTGAATGAATATGGGCCATGTTTGACTCGATTACTAGATAACCTGGTTATAGATGAAAACAAAAATTCCGTCAAAAGTTTAACCGATATTTTCCATCAATTTTTATCCTGTGATTCTCTGAATCATATTATCTATATAAGGCTGTTGACAAATCAGTCTGGGAATTAATCCTTGGGCCAATTAAGTTGTTCAAAAGCTCGAGGCTTACCAACTCTCATACAGTTGAGCTTATTTGGCTCAACAATATATTCCATTTCGGTCTTGCTCATTTTTTATCTGATACAAATAAATTTCGAAAACTCAATTCACGTTTTAGTTCTCGTACTTTGGAACGCAGGACTGTACAGCGGATACATGGATATTTCTAAATGAGTAGATTAAAAGTGTTAGATTCCACTTATAGACATCTCTTTTTCATTTAGGAAACAAAGTTGATGATTTCCTTGAAATCTTTCGAACAATAAATTTTTCAGTATTTATATTTTGGTTTCTTTTTTCTCTTAATCCAAAATTTGGTTGAATCTATACAATCGAAATTTCCCCAGTCATTTCTTCCAAGAGAATTTCTTCTAATCTTCCATCGATTTATGAATTTTTTTTTTCTTCATCCTGACCAAAATTCGGTTCCAACCTCTTTTGTATGTTTTTCTCATGAACCACTTATTTTTTATGTCATCTGCACATCTGCAAATTTTTATTGAACGGGCTTCTTAAAATGCAGGAAATTCCGATTTCGTTTTTGAGAAAAAGCTCGTTCAATAAAAATTTGCATGTGTTTATTAAGACTATCCGCAGTTTGAATGGCAGTGTCGATAATTTCTGGAATTGCTGAAGCCAAACGTACTGTCGATATTTATGTAGAAATGTGAAAACAAGCAGATGATTCTGCTGACCACGTGGGGCCAGACATATAATAAGTGACGAAACTGTAAGGTACGTACTAGGGTAGGAAACATTTCTAAGCATACTTCAAGCCTTAAAAAATAAAGGAAAAAAGGTTGCATCTGCAAAAATTAATTTTAAGTAGGTGCCAAAAAATCAAATGAAAGAAGCAGCGAAGAAGTGACTTTTTTCACTTAAAAAATCATATCTTCGTCAATTTTTTATATTTTTAACTAAAAATTCAACCGCATACTATCGAGATGTGGATCTTTGAGGAAAAAAATAGTACAATAGTGGGCGTTCCAAAAAAGATATTTATTTGAATTAGTTATGAAGATGGTGATACCGGATTTAAAAAAAAAAGCCTGAAACAATAACTTGAAAATTATTAATGATTTAAGGTCAAGCTTGGTTTGGAAAGGATTTTTCAACACGTAAAGATCTTTCAAAATCCCAACTCCGAATTTTTTTTAGACGTCAATGACAGAACAAATAAAAAAGAAAATAATTCACAATGAATTCCAGTGAAGTGCGGGATCATTAAAATTATAATCACTCACAATCGGTAGAATTGAACAACCTCGAAAACCTAAGACCACCGAATCACATGCCTAAATTGTATATAGAGAGATATGATAAGTATCTGCAGCGCGTGTGAGCCTCTAAGATCACGTATTAATTCATAATTTCATTTACTTATCACAAGGACTTATAGCCATATAAACAAGGTAGGCATAGTCCTAGTGTGAACATGCAAGTATCGTGAGAGATAACACTCACAGGAATTAAAACAAAAAAAAAAAAAAATACCTAATCCTACTATCTCATCGCACACTCATCATACTATTTTTGTCTCAATCCTATGATATTATTATGTACTATTATAAAAATTATTTTTACCAATAGTTAACTGATTTTCAAAAGTTGTTAATAATCATTAGAATTCTTCTTCAACAAATTATCTGTTTGGTTCTTCAAACTAATTAACCGTAAAATGGTTGTAGAAGAAAATGCAGAGAAAATATTAAAAAATGATGAGCAAAACTTGAAGAATAATTAATTCGTTTGACTCAAAATTAGTATCATCAATAAGAATGAGACTCGAAACAAGTATAATGATAAGTGTTTACTCGAAAATTCATGGTAAAGCAAGTATTTGAGAGTAGAAACTTTCCAAGTGAAAGGTGCGTATGATCAGAATTTTTTTTTTTTTTTTTTGTTGTTGTTCAACTTTAATTAAACGATTCAAACAATTGTCTGATTACTATATTCGCTAATGGTTATTTTCGAAAAATGAATAACGCACGATTTATATACTGATTAAGGCGTTCAATGTAGTATGATTATTAATAGATCGTACAAATGAGATAAACTATACATGTATACTGCAATAAAATCATTATCTAGCATAAAACAAGAATAATAAATATCTAAATGTAAGCATCGGGATGAATTACGTACTTTTGATAATGTCAATGAAATCCCGTAAAGGATGAGAATCTTTCCACATTGGAAATCCAGAAACTGATGATGAAATTTAATGAGTTATTACCCCCCCCCCCCCCCCCCCCCCCCCCCCAAAAAAAAAAGAAACCAACATGTCCATGGCTCACAACATGCTTGAATGACACAAGATAATCAAGAGACGGAGATCTTAGCGACTAGTACATCGAGTGTGAAAAATTAATTTAAAGCACAAAGTCCAAATCCAACACAATTCCGATTATCTCGATTGACGACAATGGCGTCAAAGGATTCCAGAGATTTCTAAATAGATATCAAAAATTGATGATATCGATCACTCTTAATTCTTCACGTGATACTTCTGACCTTCTGCTGCTCCAATGATCGGTTTGTGCCATTTCCCAATTCCTTCTGCGTGATACTTTCAGAATTTTCGTAATTCCAAATCTGGACTTCACCGTCTGCCCAAAGATCGAATATCAAATTTGTCGCAAGTAGCACAGCAAACGTGATCCAAAATATGATTCTCCATTCCGAAAGCGTCTGGTTAGGCGTCAGGACGCCGACAACGTATGGTGCCCCAATTCCAGCCAGGGCCCCAATCCCGTTAACGATGGCCATCAAAGTACCAGAGAAATTTGGACTAAGGTCAATCGCGTTTACCATCATCCCAGGATAAAATGGACCCATCAGACCTAACCCGGTTGTAAAGAAAGCTACCACAACCGTACGATCACATCCCGCGTATGATGCAGCGATAATGAAAAGTGCCGGACCAACTGAAGCGATTGTTGTGCATGCCTTGCGCACATTCGTTATCGAGACTTTGTCATTTTTTATCAGCCAATCAGCGATCCATGATGAGACGATGCTCGTTATCCACATCACAACATACGGTAATGCTGTTAGAAATCCATTAGCCTGTATCGAAAACTTAAGGACACTCCTCATGTATTTTGGAAGGTCAGTAACCATTGTGTAAAAGCCCCAATCATGGCCAACTTTTCCTGCTACCAAAGCCCACAATGGTACCGATGTCAGTATCCGTCGCCATGGTGTTGGTAAGGTCCTTCTGGTCGTGTGCTCCCTCAGTGTTTCGTTAAGGTATTTTTTTTCACCCTCAGTTATGAACGGGTGAGAGTCTGGGTTGCTGTAGCAGAGCACCACCCAGAAGATAAACCAAATGGCACCGAGGCTTCCAAAGACGTAGAAGACTATCGGCCAACCGATGGATGTGTTTTGCATCAAGACACCAGACAGTGCTGTACCCAGGATGGTCCCCACTTGTGATCCCGTCATCACGACAGTACCAATCTTTGATCTTTCATGAGGTGGTGCCCACTGGGCTATCATGACATTCACTGCAGGGAATGTTGTTCCTTCGAATAGTCCCATGAAGAATCTAAGCACAATCAAACCAGTGGAACCATAGTGATCTACCACTATCGGTGTGGCCAGAGTGAATAGAGCCGTAGAAAATATTCCCAATCCCAAGGTGTACTTTCCGCCAAATTTATCGGCCAGTAGTCCACCAGGTAATTGGGTGATGACGTAACCCCAGAAGAAACTGGAAAGGATGATTCCCTGAAACGCATGATGGTAACATCAGTGTTGTGCTTTTTACTGTATAGAGTAAGTTTGATAGTTCATTTCAATGTACTGATTTGAAAAGATAGGAGAAAATTATAAAACTTGCATGCACCATTATTTTCAACCATTAATTTTTTTTTCTCACTTGTGTGTATTCATCCCAATCGTAGGTACCACTGCTGCTACTGGATGACGAAGATCCATCCGATGGGCAAGTATCGTCTGAACTGGTGTCATTTGACGAGCTTTCAGTTTCGGTGACCATTTCAGTTATCGCCAAAGACAAGCAAATCCGCATGGTATAGGCGTTTGTTATTGCCAGGAGTCCCATGACCGCAAATACCCATCTTTGCGGGATTCCTGAACCTGAAAACAAGTAGAAATGATACCTACTATTTTTACTTTCTTCCCATTCCCAATAAACCCGCTTGGATGCATAATGAAACAACATGCATCTTGATGTCGTCAGAACTATAGTCAATGTAAATTCAGTTAAAAATGGGTATTGGGTGCAGTGGTAGTTAGTGATTTATTAGATTAAATTTAATCAAGGTACAATCTTGCAAGACATTGAAAAATTCCCAAATGTGGCTAACTTGAATTCATTCGTAATTCAGAAAACCTGATGAGTTACTAATTAGCTATATAGTGATTTAGCATATGAATGACATGAGTATTTCGTGATGTTAAATAATCATCATGCCATATAAGTAGACAGCAGCTTTCATCAAACTGTTAAAGTGTGATAACATAACCGATGCACCGATAGAGTATAATTACCGTACGTATACAGCTGTATGTAGGTATACTCGAATCGACACATTTCACAAAGACGAAATACTTCAAGTAAATCGAATTACATACGATGCAGTTAATTACATACTATCATCACTCTGAAATTATTAGGCAGTCAACTTACATATCTCTCGTATCGAGAAATGACACGAAAGTGATTGATCGATTACTGTCACCCAATCATGTCACAGTATCAATTTTTTGAGTTTGATTTTACAGGAATCAGTTCTGAGAAACGAAAATTCTACAGAAAATATTACGAATAGTATTTGTTCTACTGAAAAAATATTCTACATATTATTATAGTTCTACAGAATGAAGCGTCGCAAAATGCATCCTATATGTTCCTTTCTACAGGAAATCAGCCACTGGAATTTTAGTTCTACAGAATGTAAATTCTACATTTAGCAATTCTACAGAGTATATCATAGATTAAAATACTTTAGGGAATGTATTCTACACACCGCGGTTCTACAGAATGAATTTCTCACGGACACAAAGTAAATATTTCTGTAGATTTGGCCACGGATCTATTCTGTAGAAACGTGACATATAGAAATACTAATTCATGAAATACAATTTTTAGTATATTTCACCTGGAGAATTTTCTATTGCGTCACTGAATTTTTAAAGTTTATTTTGTAGAACTGCGGCGTGTAGAATAATTTTTCTGTAGAAAAAAATATGTAGGATGATTTTTCAGTAGAAGAAATTCTGTGGAAAATTATCCGTGCAACTTTTGTTCTGAAAAACTGATTTCTGTAGGATCGGTCCTGTAAATTTTCGCTCGCACGAAATAAGTCGGAGGAAAGTTGCACTCCTTTGACGAAGAAAACCAAAATTCGATCAGGTTTATTGCACAAAATTTTACTACCTAGACAACAACAACAACAATACGTTTTTCGGTAACATCGAACAACGATTAAAAATGAATTAGCTCGTAAATTTTTTGCTACAAGTTATACTTTGAAAATAAATAATAATTGCACTGTCCGAAAATACTAGCAGATTACTGTCTCACTAGTTTTCATGAATACTATCCGCATTAGTATTATTGCAATAACAGAAAATGACCAGCAAAACTGATCAGAAATCAATCAGCTAGTCTTTTCATGTAGTGCCATTTTTTTATCGAGAAATTCAACTTCAGCTTGTAATATCTCAAAAATGCCTGGGCGGATTAAGAAAAATCGAACGGCGTGTTTGAAAGATCAGACCAAATACTATCTTTTTATCTAGTGCACAATATTTTAAACTATTTTTTAACTTTATTTTTTCACGATTGAAGGGTTCTTAATTTTTACTAATTTTTTTATTCCAATCAATCAACTGTTACTTTTTAAAGAATTGATAAAACTCAAAAATTCTAGCGTGACTAAAAATTAGAGGAATTTTCCTAAAAGCTTACTATTGGGCGATTTTCCGTACTTATCTTCTGCGCACAAAGTTACACGCGTTGGAAAATGAAACCGGTTTTCAGATATGAAACTAATTTGGATTGGAAAATGTTAGTATTAACTGGAAATTAAAATGGAGCGTACAAGAAAAATAAGACATTGATGTTATTATATCCGAAAATGTATTTTCTTTTACCCTCCATCTTTGAACGCTTATAACTTTGCGCAGAAAATAAATACAAAAAATTGATCAATATCAAATTTTCAGGGAATTTTCTCTATTTTTCAGTTGCGTTAAAATTTCTGAGTTTTATCAATTCCTTAAAAAGTTACAGTTGATTGATTGAAATTGAAAAATTCGTCAAAATCAAAAAATTTTCAATCGTACAAAAATGAACTTAAAAAATAGTTAAAAATCTTCTGCTATGCATGAAAAGATAATAGTATTTGGTCCGATCTTTCAAACACTCTTCGATTTTTTTAAATCCATTGAGGCGTTTCTGAAATATCACAGTTTGAAGTTGGACTTCTTGAAAACAAAAAACAATTCACGAATTTTCGAACGTCACTGTATATCTACAAAACAATATTTCACCGATGTACGTATCGAAATTGTTGTTCAAACACGTCACTGTACTTGCGAAAAAATACTGGAAAATACTAGAACCACGCGAAAGTACTGACTGATTAATTTCTTACTAGTTTTTTTGGAATGACATCCATTAGTATCACGATTATATGCTAATGAATTCACTATAATGGCCATTAATTAGATAGTATTTTCGCCCAATCGCATTAGTATTTTTTTTAACAGTTTTTTTTTTTTTAAATTGATTGCTGTATTAGAACAAAAGACTCAAAACCATATTTCGGTGGTTATGTTTCCCTATTCTTGTTCGAAAATATGACCCGACGAAATAATACTAATGTTGCAACACGAAAATACTTGATGACAAACTTCTAAAAGTTTTTCTGAATCGCGTCCATTATAGTATTCCTATTGCATACCAACCGAACCTTGATCTAATTCAAAGGGAATAAACTAATCGGAAAAACTGGTGAGAAACTCATAATGAGCTAGTATTTTCGACATTTCAAGGGTTGTGCTCATACTAGTAACGTAATGAGACTTACAGCAAGTTCTCCACGAGGATAACATTCACGGACTGTCGATAAAAGACGCGGAAAAAAAATTATTGTCCAGAACTTTAGAAGGAAATAATTATTACTTGACTAGTATCGAAAGGTGCAAAAAATTTAGCTCAATTTTTGAGCAAGATCAAGCCCGTTCAGTTGCGCTGGTTGAACGCCAGGGCAATTCTACTATCATAGATATCCAATGTCGACTTATATGTATAGAATCGAACAACTATACCGAGGAGCAGGGGAATCGCAACTTCGTTCGTCATTTCGTACTTTTATCATCATAAACGATCATAATCTCTCTATTTATATCTAGATAGATAGATATATAGATAGATGAACGTACGCAGTTGACAATTATTACATCGTATAATAAAGTTATCGCACGTTAGGACATCCCTCTGACATCAAGTACAACAATGAACTTTGAGGAAAAAACCACAACAGGGAATGTGAACCAACATAAACTCAGCACTAAAAGTTGCTTTCAACCTAACCTAGTTCACGCAAGAAATGTGAATCTAACTGGAATTCGATTCGTTTGTTCTAAACAGAAGAATACTCAGCCAATTTCTGCCATGGTAAACCATGAATCTCCTGAATTTCATTCCGGTATGTTGTATTGTTTGAAAGAGACTACGAATCGCGTTTTCGAGGTGATACCAATTGGTAACAATGGAGTTTCGTACACAGTCACGTGGTACCTAGGGGTTCCCTATGGTGGGGGTTTTTTAGAAACAAAACGTGGGTGCTCTCTGTTATTGCAGCTAAATTTTCGCGTATTAATCAATAATTCTGCCGACGATATTCCGGAATATGAAAATTATCTCTCTCTACTCTGTATTGAAATAGATTTTTCATCATTCTAACCTCAAAATCACAAATTCGTCGCAATTTCTCAGCTCTCGTGATGAAAAAGCATGTTCGTTACTCATACGTAAACACTTTTTTAGCCTTTTTGATATTTTCAAACTCGACATCTAGCGTTATATCGATACATCTATTCAAAATTTTGTTATCCTTTGAAATTGGAAATTCACAATTGGAAATTTATCAATTGCGGAACTTTCGAATTGCTTCAGTTGAAGTTTCGGAACGAAATGCTGAGATCTTTACCATATGGAAGTACAATACGTGTTATTAAATTTCCAAGTGCCTGTCGAATGGCAACTAACATTACGACAACTGCAATTACGAGCAAGGCAAGTATAATTGAGCAACAAATGCAGGTGTTCAGATAAGGTGTTTGAACAAGTATTATAACAGAACATAGAATATTGTTTTCATCGTCAAATACCAAGAACCAGACAATTATGAACCTCTTAGATCCATACGCAGACGTTGTAAAGGAATTTAAAAAATGAATAAAATAAAAGAAAAGTGCTTTTGGAATAAGCAAAATAAATCTAATATAGCGTGCTAACTAACTAATAACTTATATTCTAATGTGTAAGATACTTTCTCTAAGCTCTTACTACAAGTATTATATGTATTATATATTGACCAAATATTACACAAAAGGATTACGCAGCTAATAAGAAACTTTGTCTTCAGCTGATCTAGTTTAGTTCAGTTTCCAATCGACTCTTGACGAGAGCACATCGTGGAATAAATACTCGAATATATAAATTGCTTGGCATAGTTATTTAGCCCATGAGTCCTTACCATAACAAATAGTCGCGACTTTATCGAGTCTAGTCGTTTGATGAAAGCAAATTTTGAAGAAAAAATAAAAACAAACAAAAAAAAAACATCAGAGCTAATCGATCGATTCGTTGCAAACGGTTTTTCCTAATTTGAATTCAGCCTGAACGGAATTTGGAGTTGTCTTAAAAATTTAAGAAAAAATTGTTTTCTATAGGTATCAAATCGAATCATAAAAAAATCATGATCTTTCACAATCAATAATGTCCTGCTACCGAATATAATAATTTGTACAAAAATGACGGGAGGAATCCAACGTTGAGAATTATGGTCTTAATAGTAAACAGCCACGTGCTCTGTGTTATCGAAAATTATTATATCACGATCAGGTATCAATATAAATGGTGGTACCAATTGACGGTGGTAAATTCGGCGAACAACAAGTGCGATAATTAATAACCGATATAAAAAATAAAAATAAAATAACGAATTCTACTGATTAGATTCTGCGAAATGTTAAGAAAATCAGGTCATTAGGCCGAGAAATCTTCCCTCGTTTATATATATTTACAATTAGTCTTTAATTTTTTATTCCGTAGACAGTGCCGCAGCTATAAGTAGCAGCATATTGAGAAAATATTTTCGAGATTTTTTTACATATATAACAGTTGAAGTGATTAATAATTAATTTTATATTTAATTGCAACATTTAAATTTAATAATTGAAGTAATTTAGAATGATAATTTATTTAAATATTGGTTAAAAAATGTGCCTTTGTATATCACTGACTCCAATTTTTACGAGACACGATCATTGTGTAATCTGATTTTTCATGATTATACGATTTTACGTCCTGCAGCATTATTCGCACCTACGAAGATTATCCATTTTCATTCTGTGATCTACGACTTTGTGGAATGGAGTCCCAGGTATGAATTTTCACCTGAAAAATGTTGATATTTACCCACGTACTTCGTACCTGCCAATCTTAGGTGTCATCTCGGCTTTTATTGTTGCTGTAGTCGTTTTTTTTTTTTTTTTTTTAGTATTTTTTTTTTAACCATCGTGTTCTTTTTTGAACTTATACAGGCAATTTGTTTTTTTTTTGGTAAGTATTATTATGTTTGTCGGTTGCAATATTTAGGTGTGTGTTCACACAAGTGAATTTGATATTTTTTATGGAATTCATGCGTTCATGCTTCGAAGATGTAAAAATTGTTCATTCATTCATTCATTCATTCATCTACAGTGAGAATGATTAGAAAACGATCGTTTAATCATTCTGGAAAATATATATACACATACATATTTTGCAAAGTATTTGTTGCTGGAAAAAAGTAAATTATTGTTTCAAAGTAATTCAGGCGAGATCGAAATAATGTCATCAATTTGTCAACCTTAACCTCGAGATCCCAGATAACCCAATTGGAACCGATTAGGCAGGCAGAATCATTCAATCGTGTAGAAATGATTTAAAAAAAAAACACGATTTGGAACGATTTAACTCATCGTGCCATCGTTCCCAATCGCTATCAATCGATTATTCCCAGAAGTAAAACTCTTAGATATAATTATCGAAACAATAGAGGCCGTCAGAAATCGAATATTAGAATAGTTAAGGGGACCAGTACAGCGGTTGATTGTGTAAATTTTTAGTATCCCAGATCTATTTCACATAGAAAAAAATGTTTTTTTCAAAAACTTATGTCGTAAGGATTTTTGTGCACCGTTGTTTCAATTAGGGTTGTTAATTAGGGCTCATTTTCTTCGGAATTGAAATCCTCATCATGTAAACGAGGGAATTTTTTCTAATATTTTCGACTCGGACAAGTTATTTGAAAATTAGTGGACCATATTTTGAAATTAACTTTAGATAATTGTTTGTAAGTTCGCATACAGTTGATTTTTTTTTTTAGATCCTCTCGTTCATTATATGACGAAGAATTTATTTTCCAACAAAATGAGCCAATTAGTTTTAGAAGAGAACTTTTTTCTTGATGAGAAATGAATTTTGGTGTCAAATAAATGAATTCTGGACTTAGAGTTTGAATTTCGGGAACCAAACTGTATTGGTTCAATCGGTTCAATCAATTACCCGGTTGATTTGATTGATCGGTCAACTTAATCAAATTACGATTGATTTATTATTTGATGACTAATGAAATCATCAAAATTTGTCAACCAGCTCCCGATCGAGCTGGTTGATCTGATATTTATTTTTTAAGTTGGTAACTGCAAAATTGCAAAACGTACATGAAATAGTAAAATTGGTGAAAATAATTCGAGGTATTTTCACGGTGTTTGTTATGGGGAATTATTATTTATTCTACAGTATTATATGTATAGCCAAAAGTAGGGATTTTTTGAAATTCAAACCACGAGAAATGCGTTTTTTGTAATGCGAATCGATTATTTATAAATCGTCGAATTATTCGTTGTAAATCCATAATTATTACATCGACTTTGCGGAGTCATCGGCAAAATTTCCAAATATAGTTTTCTCACTTCATATTATCAAGACTGACTATAACACACCCTCGGCCACTTCAAAAACGAGATTCGCAGTTTTTCGAAAACGCCAAAACCGATTATGACGAAATTTTGGAAAATGACACGTTATTATGGCAGAAAGTGGCCGATCTTCTTACGATTCAAAATCTTGGAAAACTTTTCGGTCTATTTTCAATTCGGTGAAAACCTTAACCTAATGTGATTTAAACTTCATTCGAAACTCGTAATGGTTTTGAAAAAGTGGAATATTCAGCCACTTTCTGCCAAAATCATACGTCATTTCCCAAAGTTTCAGTAAAATTTTTCACTTTCAGCAAAGAAAGAAAAAAACCTCAAAATAATATTTCGTCATACAATAATAATGGGGGCTGTGTGATTTTTTTACCTGTTTGAAAATTCAAGCAACAGTTCGAATCAATTCGTGAATTTGGCACGCACAACTTGACTCTCAATAGGCTTCTCATATTTCGCAAACCGAGTAATGAAAATACAATTTGTTGCATACTAATCTCATATAATAAATAAGCCCTTATCGAATCAACAATCTCTATCCTTCAAAATTCATGGTCGTGATTCCCACTTATTTTTGGAAACTAATAGGTCAAATTTTGCAACGTCGTGTATCTAAAAAGCTTCTAATCATTTCTAATTTTTTTTTTGTTTTTTTTTTTCAACCCCTACTGCACTTCTCCAAAATACAGTTTAAAAAGAAAAAAAAAAAAAAATCAAAATCAGTTAAAACAACGTTTCTGTCAAACTGAGACTATTTTCAAAATAAAATCAGCATCTACTAGTTGAGCGACTGAGTTAGTTAGCGTAATTTTAGCCTTCCATTCTATTCAATTCCACATGTATCTGTTATTTCGGGTAAAACCGGTAAATACCAGTCTGACAAGAGCCACAAAACTTTGACTAGACTTTGTCAAGCAAATTTTTATGCTGTTATGATGATTATTACTAATTTTTTTTTTTTTCTTTTTTTTCTTCTTTTCTTGTTTTCAAATAGTTTGAGTGACTGCAATTAGCTTTAGCTCGGCTGCTATATACCTGAAAATTTGCCGTTCCAGTCAGCTCGCATATATGTATCTTTAATATAGCTCTGACAAGAGACTTCACTATAAAGTTATGCAAAATTTTTTGGAAGTCTTTTAACGGATTCTTTCGCATATTATTCAGCTAGAGCTCTTTAATAGAACTATCTGTTGAAAATTTCTGTGGTGCAGAACTCACGAAACTGTGTTGGAATAAGTTTTATTCATATAATACAGTGGTAGTAAATTTACTATACGCATTCACCGTGCAATTAATTTGTAAAATTCTAAAAATTTGGCATAAAATTCAGTCAAATTCAAGATACAATTACGTATTCTTATAATATAAGCAAAGTTTGAAATCAGGGTCGAGAATTCCGGAAGAATTGTCTCTGATAAAAGTGCATGATTGATTGATAATATTATCATCAGTAAACTGTAAAAGTGTTAACTGTCTAACTAAACACTAAAAGTCAGTATATATTGAACAGGACCGATGATTATAAATTTTTTCAAACACGTTTTTAGGAATATGTATTTCTGGAAATGATCATTTGTGTTTGCATGACAAGGTATAGAGCAAAATTTACCATCTAGGTATACAAAATTAATTTTACTTCATTTTTTTTTTTCTGACATGGCTATATTTATACGTCAGGGAATGGAACTTTTTATTTAATGATTACTATAGAGAATTGATTTTCTAATTGCAAACAAAACGACGTTCTATATTATAACGATAATACCAAAATCTATTTGAGATTCTACTGTAATTTGAGTATAATGGGATGGCATAATTTACTGTAAAAATGTCAACGTAATGATGAAGAAATGAATCTGTTTGATAATATCATCACATGTATTGTACAAATCTACAAAATTTCCAGAAAAAACTTGCGATAAAAATTTTGAAAGTTTTCTAAAATTTTTACCGATAGACACTTTCGAAGTAGACCAAAGAAATTCATCATAGAAAATTTGACGAATCTCAGGATGATATCGTAATCATCCCCAAAGAATTTCACACATTTGAAATGTCATTATACCCTCGAAATTATTTCTTCTATAATTTACTCTTCTATCACTCGCATAGCATCATCGTAGTATGTATGTATATATTATGTACTCGTATATGTTGAAAAATGAATAATATTTGAATGTTCATATAGATTATTTATCTAATTCACCTTCGGAATGTGTTTCAAATTTGTGTGAAGAAGAATATATGTCTGTAGAATATTCATGAGGAAATTTATTTGGATATATATTATGTATTGATACTTATACGTTTACAAATGAAATCATCTAAAATCGATAAGATATAAGTTCATGACCAGAGTATATAGCCTATAACCCATATTGCCGATAAAGCTCATTGAAAATGGCTCCGATATTAGATAAAATCAGCTTTAACGGTAAACTGGGTTAAGCTACTCTGGACCCTTCACTTAAAAAAAGAAAAATAAGTGTTTTTTGTCGAAAAGTATTTATATACTAATCCAAGTCTTTTAAAAATTGTTTCAAAGCTTTGCTAATTATTCACATTTTTCCAAACTAAAAAACCAAAAATTATTTATTCTTCTGCAATGCATCGTTTGTATATTAACAACAGTTTATTATACTTACAGCAGCTTTCCAACGATTTGATCATCGTCCAGATTTTGACAATTTGCACAAAAACGAAATTGACAAATGACAAGTCTTGTCTATCGCATTTAAATCCTTCGAACGATTCAGAAATTATTATTATTATTTTTTTTTCACATTTAAAACAGCAGTGCGATTATTTCACGAAACCAAAATGATTCTTTTCTCGCTGATATAGGTCTATTCTTCGACGATGAAAGAAGTCGACTAGAGAATATATACTGCATTGATGTAATCGTAGAAACAGATGTGTTTATAGATATTATACTTGGTAGGGGATATTCGCACGTATAACTAAATGATATTGACCTTTTATATTAATTATTCGTGAGCGAAAGCAACGATGATATTACTTATAATTCCGCAAGTATATGAGATAGTTATTTCGCCTAGTGTTGGCGTAATGATGATCGCGATATCATCTGCTATATATGACTGTAGATAGTTTTTTTTTTTTTTTTCTAGCCTCTAGGCGCTTCGAGTGCATTATTTATTTATTTTTTTTTCTTTTCATCGTCTCAGCGATAGCAGCGAAAGAAATTATACGTATAACATACCTCTACCCACGTGCCTTTTTAATGCAAAAAACAGTAACTGTACTTTTTTTTTCGAGACAATTTATAACTAGAACAGAGTACACTTGTGTCACCGCGACTACGTTTGATTTAAAAGAAAAAAAAAAAAAAAAAAATCCCCACTTTTTACACATTTTTTTTCATTCAAAAATCAATGAAAAACATTCGACTTATCGATCGGGGTCTATATACATATAATGAATAATCAAACGATGATAACATGGAAAGAAATAGTTTTCTTCATTTTTATCTTTTGTATTTTAAAAGTATTGTTTTTATGCAAATATAGTTATAGGTAAGAATTCCAGACTACTTAAGCTGCGATCTGAAACAAATCAAATTTTTATCCAAGTTTCGTATAAGAAATTTTATAATTATATAAACAATCGTGGGAAAGAAAATCAGGTAATTAATTAGCTACCGTTATCCGATTGCCGAATTTGATACTATTTTGAAAAAAAAAAAACTCAAATTACTAATAGTTGATACTATTTGTGAAAATATACTAGCCGGTTAGCTTTTGACTATTATAGTTACGTACGCTGCTGGTGAAAATTTTCTAAGAATTAAATTGGGAT
Organism: Ametastegia equiseti; assembly: GCA_963989295.1. Taxonomy (NCBI): domain Eukaryota; kingdom Metazoa; phylum Arthropoda; class Insecta; order Hymenoptera; family Tenthredinidae; genus Ametastegia; species Ametastegia equiseti. The sequence continues at coordinate 5,322,520 of OZ022402.1, forward strand.
TTTTTGACAATTTCATGATTCATTTTATTTAAATTATTATAATTTTGAAAACCTGCAGAAAACGAATGTTTCAATATTGTCATTTTCACTATCTTGTAGTTTGTTTCAGTAGTTGATCAATAACATTCAAATTTTATGAAATAGTGACTTTTTTTTCTTCTAATAAGCAGGTTCACTTACAATAATATATTGTGTTTTTCAATATCATTAAAAAAAACAAAACAATATATCATCAACATATCGCGTAGTGAGTCACACTTCGGAAATGTTATTTGATATCGTTTGATAAATATGTCTGTTAATGTTGACATAACGTTAAAAATAAAAATTTTCAGTAACACTTATATATGCACATATGTATAGGTATATGTAATAACGTTCCTGACATGTCAATCGACGCTGCTCACCAAATTCCCTAAATATTTTATCTTGATTGATAATTATAATATTGTGGACATTATAATCTCCAAGCAAAACATTTATCTTTTATAATATTGTTCGATGATTATCTTATAGCTGAATATCATTGTGTCGAAAACGCATTGTTGAATATAAAATATATGCATGTAGAACATGGCGAGACGTATCTATCAGGAACATTACTAATACAACGTTCTTACGATATTTTCTAATTACCAAAATTCAACGTCACATATTCACAGAATTTTTTTTCGAATCTCAAAATACCGAGTTTTATCTTTTGTGATGTTATAAAATATTTTTTTTACTGATCAAATGTGACGTTTTTTTTTTTTTTTTTTTTTTTTCTATGTACGTAGTTCACAGATATTGCAAATATCTCAATCTGAAATATGGTTTACTGATCATTTCGCAAACTTTTAAAACAGTAGGTTGCAAAAAAAAAAAATAAAATAAAAATAGAACATTCGCCTGAATTTTTTTTACGTTTAACGGGACGAGGGGATATTATTTCGACAGAATTTATACGGGCCTGCCACATGACGATTGCGAGGTTGCAAAATTTGCTGTAATCATCGAATCGAAAACAGAACAGGAAAAAAAAACAAAAAAAAAACTCATCCAATTTATTGGCAATGAATTTTGTGTTTGCAGTATTTTTGAATTTTATTTTTTTGTTTCTTTTCCTATTTTTCTATTGGTAATATAAGTCCAGATAGATTTACAGTCGTTGAATTACTTTATATATGAGCCCACGTGCGGAATGATAATATATATTGCACATGTGTACATACGAATAAGCACTTATTTTTTAGTAGGTATTTATATACAGCGCAGTTTATGAATGAGTTAGCTTTACATGTAGTAAATTGCAGACTGGCTAGACCGTTTGGAATATGTATGATAAGTTCTTTTACGTGGTTACAAATTGTTGATTATCAGCAAGCTAGACTATTTGCTTAATGAAACTATCAAGCTGACTTCCTTCCACGTGCTGCTGATGAGAGCCAATTTTACTTAGAACCTCTTGAATCAACAAAGAACGTTTATGTATCGAATCATTTTTGTATGTAGTTTCAGTGCCTTTATATGAATTGTATCCAAAGAAACATTACAGACTTGCTTTATTGTACAGATAAATTTTTTGAAAAATACTAGAAATTTTCTTGTCAAAATAATTCTATACGAAATTCCTGCACATATTAATTTCATAATCCGGCAATCAGTCTTTGCAGAAAGTCTATTTTTCCAAACTAACGTGATTCAACACCATGAAAAACTCAAAATCAATTTATGTTCACTTTATTTTCAATTGCTCAAAACTCATTTCTATGATTGCTGAAAATTTTCTTTGGAATATTTATAGTTTGCTCTTGTTTGGTTATAAATAGAGGAACATATCTTGCTATAATGACATTGCTGGCAATAGGTACTTTGCAGTACGCTTTGCCTTTATTAAATTGCTATATAAAATTGGCACGCGTGTTGTTATCTAGGTCATAAAAAAAAAGCTTACCTTGTTTATACAACGCATATCTATAGTATATATACATTAATTATTATCATTAATCATATAATTATTCACAATCCTCTGTATACCCCAGTCGATCATAAGTACTTTTTGAAGATATGCCAAAACGATATTGACAACAGATAACCCACTATCATCGAATTGTATAATGTTCTACCAATATGTGATAATTCGTAATGTTTTATCTCTCCAATCTTGATTATATCTTTATCTATTATTTCAATTGCGTAAAGATTAATCAGCAAAAAATACCACGGCACTAAATTCCAAATTATTGAATATGCCTTACAGTAGCAAATTATATGAAATCATTTTCAACGATCGCAACATTCGGTCCCAAGTCATTCGGAATTTATTATTTTATTGCTCTTTCTTCGAGACTGAAAAAAAAACAAACAAAAAAATGATAAGCAATATTTGGTAAAGGATTTTTCTTCAATCAGCCATATAACAAAAAATAAAAATGAACACAAATTCCTATCGATTAAGTATGACAATTTTTCTTTTGATCATAAGCTAGACCTTGCACGCAAAACCTAGTCTTCTAGAAAAAAGTAACAAAAACTTTAATTGATAGTCACGATTAAGAATGAACTGATCTCAATCATCAATCGTTAATTGTTTCAAACCGTTAAGAAAAAAAAAACAAAAAACAAGAAGAACTAAAAAGACATCACTAAACAATTTCAATAAAGATGATCATTTTCATCACGAACCTATATATGTATACATTCATCTGGTTCAGAGACTACCTATAATCGATCAAGTAAACAATTATCAATGAATCAGCAATAATTGTGTCTGATGACTAATTTCGATTATACAACACAAAACATTTTCGAGTACCTACTGGTAGTGATTATCTATTATGGAAACTCAGGAAATTCTTATAACTATTTTGCTGACGGTGATGATTTATTTGATTATGATAAAACGTGGAAGCTATTGGTATATTAATTGCAATCCGCAAGCCATTTAAGTGATAAGTTATTCGGAGTGTGTTTATCAGTATGATATATCAATGAGAACGTACTGAAGGCTGACATATTTTGTCCACAATTTGTTTTTGAGACATTGCCAAAGCACAGAATCTATTTTTTATAATAACTAATTATCAGATTCCAGAGTTAAAGGATGGCAAAGTGAAGAAATCCGAAAATTAGTAAAATTGGTAAAATTCTCAATTTTGTTTGTGATTTTTTGCCATTCCCACAGTCACTCCAAATCATCAATCACAAGAGCGACGTAATGTCTTTTTGAAAATATTTTTGAATGTTTATTGAGAAGATGAATGCTAATTATTACTACTACATGTCATCTGGAAAATGTGTATTGCTGCAAAATACGAAGATAGATAAGTGAATATGTGAAAGGAATCTTTCACACTCCAAATGGTACCATTGATAAGTGACTATAGTGATACTTGTGATCGTTACTAGTGCAACTGCAGCAAAAATCGAATGAAGTATAAGATCACAATCTTTGATAGGGACTGAGGGTGGTATTCATAGTTAGGTTGTCTTCTTCGTTTAGACCATGTCAAGTCAGACATGGAAATGATTTGATTGGTTGAAAGCCATTCTTGATATGGTCTTGAGAAGAAGACTGACCTGATTATGAATGCCACCCTAAAATTCGGATGTGAAATCGTACGAATCTTCCTCTTCGAATCTGATCAGAATTACTATGGGTATACTAAAGTTCTATAAGATTCTAGAGGAGTTTCAAACCCCCCAATCGATTTGATGAATCAGAAAATGCCGATGATACCGGAAAATTATGAGGCCGATGGCCATCCCATGAAAGAGTACTGGAGCAAATGACTTCCCATCATCGACCTTTCGGATTGCAGGGTCCAGTGTATGAGCAATTCATCCAATGCTGAGGCCGATCAGGAACCAAAGAACTGTGTGATTAAAATGAGATTAGATTTGGCAGTTAGAAACGAGTTGATGATGTTGGACAGAGTTGGGAAAATTGAACCATTCAGTTGGGGGTTTAGTTATTTTTTTGAGAGAGAGCATTAATTCTTGAATCCTGAAGATTCAAAGCAGGATTTACTTGCCTGTACTAGTTCATCCTGTTCAAAAGTTCCACTAAAGCTGCTGGTCATCGAAGTCATGTTCCCTGCAGGGTAGAGCATCTTGGAAATCTATTTTTTGTCGGAATTCGACTCACTGACTAGTATATATCAGTTAATGACCAGAAACAGGCAGTTTCTCATCTCGTAGACGTTCAATAATGGGAAAAAATCCCATAATAACGAGAATCCATGGCTGGTTCATCAGAGCAGAGCAAATCCAGGCACACTTCCGGTTTAATTGGACTTCTGTAGGATTCGAAATGGTCTAAAAAATGTATATGGTCATGAATGGACAGCAGGAAAATTGATTGAAAAAATTGTCATAGAAGACATGGTCAATTTTCTATAAAAAAAAAACTGACAATTTTCTTTTCACTTATTTGGCAATAATTCAGGCTAGAATTGAAATCCACTGAAATCTCGCACTCAATGTATGGTCCTTGGTACGCCAGGAAATCCGGATATCAGAAAAGTCGAATCATTCCGATGGAGTGCCTGAATTTATGCAAATCTCTTAATCATAGGTAAAATATGAAAAACATTCATTTTGGTCTAGCGTTGCAAAAATTCGAGTCAATTAATAACTATTACTCCATAACCCGTCAATCTTGTAGTAAGTTTAATGATAATAACATGTCACGAATGTAATGGATGCTGAGATTGACGTTCAACTGTGTAAAAAATAGTAAATAATTTCCAGCCCTGTTTCGGAGTAGGTACATTTAATTTTACCAACCTTGATATTCTGGTCCCCTTCAAAATTAAACCATAAAAAAAAGTCAATGAAAAAAAGAAAATAGTTTTTAAAAATCTCGCTATAATTAGTTGATATATCGATGCAGCGGTACTTACAACAGGTCTTCCAGGTGCCCTAACAACTTCGTTCGAAAACTGTCTCTTACATATAATTCTCAAAAAGACGAAAGTGAAAAAATCAGTCCACTCTACTGGTTTTTTTTCTAAAGTTCCTAGATCTCGTTCTATATATCCACCGTGGTAATTTGAAAAAAAAACTGACCAGCCCGTTCCGGCTTTTATGGCCTCTTATCGCGATGCTTAATCGCAACAATGAGACCACTTCAGAGGTAACTTGTCCGCTCATGTTCGAAGCATCCGAATTCACTATCAGCTGATACGTATGCGGTAGGCGATGATAAATCAATCTCATTTTTTCTGTTCTTATTATCAATTTTTTTTTGGGGCGGGGGGTTTTTTTTTCTTCTTTCTTTCTCAATCGATGTTTGTACCTCAATAAACGCACGTGTCTAGATTTAGTCGATTTCACTTATCATTAATCTGTTTCGTTGCTATCTTCATCTATATGTATAGCCAAAAATTTTAAACTTTCGAGGAACTAATTTTCGGTATATATTATTTATGAATTTTCAAGTTCGTCCTATTCAGAAATCAATATAGAAAATTGTACGAATTTCTAGTTCTTGCTAGGTATGTATAACATTAATCAGAGACGGAATTGAAGAATCATCATCAACAGTAGTCCTTGTTTCATTCTTGTTGATAATTATCATATTGGTATCCGATCGATGAAATTCATAATCGCATCCTAAACGAACAGAATTGAAAAAATTGAAGAAAAAAAGGTATTCAAGTGCACACATTTGGGTTTTGATATTGAATAACTATTAGCAATTCCAAATTCTGGCTCGATATCACGATAGTTTTGCATCGCAAAATGTCCAGCAGAAAATATTACAGTTGAACAGTGTAAAGGTCGGATCTCTCGAGATTTTATTGTTCTTAAGACACATCGAAAAGCTGAGGAGGAAAATGGGTGCCCTAGAAATTTTACAAATCTAGAAAAACCAGTGCGAAACAGTCCAAGATTTATTACGTTCGATTAAAAAAAACCCGCAGCAATTCTATGATCCAACGTTTTTGACTCTTGTCAATTTCCGGAGCCCCACCTTGCCCCTCATTTATGATTCACTTATCTGGCAATGAGCTTCACGTGTCAATGGCAACGATTTACGGTTCAGTTGATAAGCAATCGTGGTAACAATTACAAATCATTTCATTAAGTGCTTTATTTTCTCAAAAATCCAGACCATTTCGATCTATGAACGTCGAACAATGTTCTGAGCTTTTTTTTCAACCCTCCATATCCCAATGTTGACAAATAGCTACAAGTCGATTCAACGTATCTTTTTAAACAGTAATGATCTCGATTTTTTTATTTCACTTTGTCACCCACTCACCCTTTTTCGCTCAAAAACCTTCAATTTTGACACAAGTTGTTAATCAATTAATCGAACATCTGTGCGGTCACGTTTCTGATACCAAATCGTCAAATTATATCAGACACGAGATGAATTGATCAGATATTATGGTTACCTACGTTCCAAGATATTTTATACTTTGACCCGATTAGATCGGAATGCGAATAAAAGTACAAATCGTAGAATTGTTTTTTCAATGTATTTATTTGTTACGTTTTTTTTGTGTTGTTTTGTTTTTTTATTTTCTTCTTCAATCCACAGTAAAAAGTCCTTAAATTTCCTTTACCTATAGCTAACTATACACTTATGATACTTCCTTAACTGAAATTATGATTAAAATGAAGTAAAGTGACATTGTACGTAGCTTGCGAGATTACCGATTTTTTTTTTTTTTTTTTTTTTTTTTTTTTATACATATTTTTTAAAATCTTTATCTATCTATGACTGACAGTTATCTAAATCTTATTAGGGATATAGAGATAGAGAGAGATTAGGTTGAAACGGATTTCACGGTTACGCCTTTCTTGCCACGTCAGCTTTCTTGAGTTTTCGTTCTTCTGCGTGTCGACGTAAAAACTCTGGGTCATTCCAGAACTGTATTTCCCCTCTTGCCCAAATCAGATAAGCCACGTTGGTGATGGTAAAGACACCGAATACTATCCAGAAAACTAACCTCCATTCGGCTACAGTTTCATTCGGGGTAAGAATCCCGACTAAATATGGCGTTATGATACCAGTAACTGCCCCAATTCCATTTACTATTCCCATCATAGCTCCTGCGTAGTTTGTGCTAAGATCTAAACCGTTAACTCTCATTCCCGGGTAATAACCTCCCATTAATCCCATTCCTATGGTGAACAGGGTGACCACTACAACACGATCACAACCAGCATAAGATGCAGCAATTATGAAGACTGCTGGTCCCATAGAGCCAATTGTCGTAAGTACTTTACGAACGTTGACTACTGACATTCTACCACTGTTTATAAGCCAATCAGCAATTGGTGAACATCCAATACTGAAAAGCCACATGACAAGGTAAGGAAGTGCGTTCAAAAAACCATTTGATTTTATCGAAAAGTGAAGAACGTTGCTCATGTAGAGTGGAAGGTCTGTCACCATTGTGTAGAGACCCCAATCGTGACCAACTTGAGCTATTATCAAAGCCCATAGAGCAGGTGATCGAAGAATAAACCGCCATGGAGTTGGTGGTAAGTCTTTAAGAGCGTGCTGGTTTATCGATTCGTCAAGGAACCTCTTCTCTTTGTCAGATATAAAGGGATGATCGTTTGGTGTGTCGTAGCAGACAAGTGCGAAGACCAGGAACCAAAGGGCGCCAATACTGCCGAAGAAGTAGAAGACCGAACGCCATCCAAGGTCAGAATAGGTCATCAAAAGACCTGACACTGTGCTGGCAAAGACAGTACCAATCTGAGCTCCTGCGAATACTAGACTTCCAATGACTGATCTCTCGGATTGTGGGATCCAGTGAGCAAGCATTGAGTTCAATGCAGGAAAAGTCACACCTTCACCAAGACCCATCAAGATACGAAGGATAATCAAAGCCGTTGAATCACCCCATTCAACGACTACAGGTATAATGAGAGTCAGAATTGCCGTCCAAAAAATACCCAATCCCAGGGTATATTTGCCACCAAATTTATCAGCCAACATGCCACCTGGTAGGTGAGTCAGTACGTATCCCCAGTAAAATGACGAGAGTATTATACCCTGTGTGAATAAAATCATAGATCATTAAGGCACCACTGGTTAAATTATACAGGGTGAGTTTTCTCCGGTGTTCTGAGAAGGTGTGGCCTGAATTCTTTGAAGCTCCGCCTACTTCTATTCATACTTGTTATTATCAGAATATTATTTCTCGCCCACTGTCAGTTATTGTTTAGGGCTCTAACCTTATTGACTTGTGTGTATTGATGCAGAAGGTGGTCAATTCGAACACCTAATGTGATACTGCCCGATTAAATCAATATTGTTAAGGCTTATTGTTAGTATCATTACTTTCCTTACACTATTATCATGATACAATATGCGATTAAACAGTTTGTTGACTTGATCTAGATCGCCCGGAATAATAGGTAGATTTTGGAATAAAGGTTATTATTTCTTGACAATAACAAATATGAATAGAAGAAGGCGGAGCCTCAACCAATTTAGGCCACACCCTCTCAGAACCCTGGAGAAAACTCATCCTGTATATATTTGCATGAACTTGCCTGCAAACTTTGGCTCCAAGCAAAAGTTCCGCCAGAACTGCTTGACGATGATGTTGTGTTTGCTGCCGGGCAGAGTGTCAAGTCAACCTCATCGCTACCAGAACTCGTGCTGCTAACTACCATCTCAGTAATGGCCAGGGATAGACAATTCCTCATTGAGTAAGCATTTACTATGGCCAAAAAACCCATAACCGCGAAAACCCATCGCTGCTGTATCGGGGAACCTAAGGTGACAAGCAACAGGCTTATTAGCAGCTTATACCACTCAGTGTTTATTACCGAGATAAGAGACTACCACAAAAATGTCTCCGAGACGAAAAAAAAACAATTGAAAAAAAAACATCGTTGGCTTTTTCAAAATCGAGAATTACTCTCGATCTCATCGAGCATATCAGCATGAACGTAACATGATGAATGCTATAGTAAAAAAATCATTATGATAACTGGATGCTCACGAATCTTTTTTTTTTTTTAACACTTGCTTACAATCTATTCATCTGTGGAGTGTAATAAGTGGCAATAACGATTAGATTTTGCATAAAAATTGTGCATTTCAGCTATTAGACTCGACATCTTAATTCTCAGTCTCCCCTACTTCATCGAGTCACGAATTTTTAACTTACAAATCAATACATCAATACATGTAGGTATTAATAATCAAAATTAACACTCAATCGAAAACGAGTCGATAGATTCGATCATTTGTCAATCAATTGTCAATCAAACAGGAAAAAATCTTTCGATCAAATTTGTTATCTATTGGTTATGTGAAACGACGAAGTCTTGTGTGGCTGTGTTTATTGCTCAATTTTACTGATAACTTGCTTACCTGCAATTAAAATGTTGTTTTGGCAGGTAAGACAAATTAAAAACAAAAAATTATTTCCAACGCAATCATATCCCGTTCTTCAGTGCACAGATGTATAAAATGTATATTCGTATATATCACAGTGTTGTGGTACTTACAACAGGCTTTCCAAGCGGACAACATCTTCGATACGACACTGTATCTCGATTATCTATCGACTGGAATGTATCGGAAGTGCACAAAGTGCAAATAATTGGCTTTTAGTTAGGTTATGGTTACCGGTTTATGCCAATGTCACACAATGCTTGACCGGCCCCGGCAGACCTGGAACGACTGACTATTCTGTCATGGCTTTTATGGCCTTATATTACGTTGCTTACACGATGATAAGGCATCGCTGCCATCGACTATCTTCTGCCTAATCCTATCATCGTACATACAGCTAGGAGAAGATGTTATCAATATGGTAGGCTGGTGGCGTTTGATTGGCTTATTCAGCTTTTGATGTGACTGATTCAACTTTCGAATTCATTTTACCCTCTACCTCAAATAGTAGTTGGAATTGCTGAAACAGTCACCCCAAGTGCCAACATACCATGGAAAGAACTAACCGATTTTCGAACACCAAGTGATCAGAGGGACACAGTCCAAAATCGTTGTATTTCTTGTTCACCAAAGTTCATTTCAGATCATAAAAATCTTCTTACTTCGAAACACCTATTGCACAAACTTCAGCACACCGTTGATTTGATCCAACTTCTCTGGGGGGTCAGGACTGTTCAGAATACAAGTAATCCTGAATTGCAGTGCAGTGTCTCGTGGTGGAACGATTTCAATGATCCAAAACGAGTTCTGGTGAAGAAATAAGCTGCTTTTGGATCATGTTTTATACTTCTAACCAAGCTGTAAATGTTCAACTGATAAGCAATCTCTTCATCAACTTCTTCATCTTGATCCTTTATGGCCTATAATAAAATAGAACTCTTTTGTCAACTGTATGTCGTCAAAGAAATTCGATGAAGCTTGAAGTGTAACGTTTATGGTAAGTGTACCAATTACTGATTATTTAAGACCCAATTATTGACCCTTGTATTTTATTAAATTTCAAATCAATTATAAGAATTCTGAATGTTTCCGTTACACAAATCAGTTGCTAGAGACTCAAAAAATACGAATTGATTTTCTTGATCATTTTAGAGTTCACGGATGATAAGAAATCATTGAAAAAGGTCAATAATTGAGACAGGGTCAATAACTGTTACACTTACCCTATAGATCGTCTAAGAAAATTGCGAGAAATTTATGCCAAGTGAAGTGAATTGAACGGTAAGTCTGAAGTCGGTTTTAGAACAATCTACTAGTGGATATCTCAACACTTTATGGTCGTACTATGAGCGATAATGATCAGCTTATTGATGTTGTATAGCCGAATTAAAACAGATTAATTTTATCGCGTCGATGTTGATTTTCAGGATTATACGTCAAGATTCGAAAATCTATGATACCAAGTTATACAGAGAGACAAGTCTTATTGATCATTTCTGACACTCGATTCGATCCAATAATCCAGTATACCTGGGAAAAAGAAATCGTAGTCACGACTGCGGGATTTATGAACTCAATATTCATCGAATTATAAATAAGTTTTCAGTAGTTGATCAGCGGTTTTTAGTTTAAAAATTTAATGTGTGAAATCCGACTATATCCAAAAAAATCAAGTCCATAAAAAAAATGTATTAGCTAAGGATTGACAGTTTAGACAGAAAAAAAAAGTACAGAGCGGATGATTTTCGGTTTATTCATTTGTAACAAATTAAATAATACGATAGTTCAAATTATTTAAAATTGCATCTACCTACCTAAGTGTAACAATTAAAATAAAAGTCTCTGTGTGAAAATTGGATTTTTAGAATTAACAATTATACAATTGAGTATAATAATCGACGGTAATTACCCATTGGAATTAGTAATATATTTGTATGTACATGATTTGCGAGTTACCGACCTCTTGTTTCATCATTTCACCAGATATGGCTGGGCAGTTATATACATTTGTTATCCGGAAGAAATGGTCATGTGCATCTGAAAGCAGGGCTACGCCTTTCCTTTAGTTTCGGCTGATTTAGCTTTCCGCTCTTCCTCTTCTTGATGAAGGAACTCTGGATCGTTCCAGTACTGAATTTCACCACTGGCATAAATGAGGTAAACTATGTTTGTTACCGTGAAGACTGCGAAAACAATCCAGAAGACCAACCGCCATTCGGCTACAGTCTCATTCGGGGTCAGAACTCCGACCAAATATGGTGTTATGATACCGGAAACTGCCCCAATCCCACTCACGACCGCCATCAACGATCCTGCGTAGTTCGGACTCAGATCCAAAGAGTTCACTCTCATACCTGGGTAGTAAGTCCCCATCAGTCCCATGCCTATGGTGAACAGGATAGTAACTACCACACGATCGCAGCCAGCGTAAGATGCAGCGATTATGAAAACAGCAGGACCCATTGATCCTGTTGTGGTGAAGAGTTTTCGCACATTTCCTATGGACATTCTACCACTGTTTATGAGCCAGTCGGCAATCGGTGAACTTCCTAAACTGACCAACCACATTGCGAGGTACGGAAGTGCGTTCAGTAAACCATTCGACTTTATCGAGAAGTGGAGAACGTTGCTCATGTACAATGGAAGGTCAGTTATCATCGTGAAGAGGCCCCAGTCGTGGCCAATCTGAGCGACCACCAGAGCCCAGAGAGGAGGTGATCGGAGGATGTGCCGCCATGGAGTTGGTGGTATTTTTTTATGAGTGTACTCCTTGGTCATTTTGTCAAGGAACTGCTTCTCTCTGTCGGATATGAACGGGTGATCGTCCGGGGTGCTGTAGCAGATCATTACGAAGACGATGAACCAGAGGATGCCAATGCCGCCGAAGAAGTAGAAGACCGAGTGCCAACCCATGGAAGAATACTGCAGCAAAAGACCGGACACTGAACTGGCAAAGACCGTTCCTATCTGGGCCCCTGCAAAGACCATACTTCCAATCACCGATCTCTCGGTCTGCGGTATCCAGTGCGCAAGTAGGGAGTTCAGTGCCGGAAATGTCGTGCCCTCTCCAAGGCCCATGAGGAGTCGAAGGACAATCAGAGCCGTCGAATCTCCCCATTCGGTTACCACTGGTGTAATAAGCGTGAAAATTGCCGTTGAAAGGATGCCAAGTCCCAGGGTGTATTTGCCCCCGAATTTATCGGCCAGCATACCACCGGGTACGTGGGTCACTACGTACCCCCAGTAGAAGGCTGATAGGATGATTCCCTGTGTGGATGAAATCAGAGATGATGACGAGTTGCTGATACATCAGTTCGATCGGATTGATCGATTCTTCACTTGCCTTCAGTGATTCGCTCCACTCGAAAGTTCCTGCAGTGTTGTTGCTCGTTGACGAGGTTGAGTTACCAGCCGGGCAAAGCGTCTCGTCAACCTCGTCACTGTCGGAACTCGATGTGCTGACTACCATCTCAGTTATCGCCAAGGACAGGCAGTTTCTCATCGCGTACGCGTTCACTATGGCCAAGAAACCCATGAACGCGAATACCCATCGCTGTGATATGGGGGCACCTACGGTGATCAGATAGAATCGTTAATATCTTGTGGCCACCTACTAGTAGTGATGAGCAAAACAAGGCCAAGACCAAGACTACTGGTAGTCTTGTTCTTGGTCTTGGTCTTGCACATTCAATCTTGATCTTGGTATTGTCTTCTCTCATTTTATTGCGATTGATGGCAATTAGGGATCCTCGGATGTTTACACAATAGAAACATTTAGAAACAGGTGGAAGCGACTTAAGATCACCAAGTCTTATTTTCTCATTTAATATATACCTACTTATGATTTCGTCTTTTCAACGTATGATATGAACATGTCATTCCACTTTAAACACTTGTAAATGGGCCATTGTGTGGAAGAGAAAATTGCTAGATCAACAGTTGAACATTGAAGGACCAAACGCCTGTGCGTGGTGGTCGGGGTAGCAATGCATCATATAAAAATACTAGTTCACATCTATTGATCATTTTTTTTCCACAATTTACATTAAATATTCTGTAATCAAGCAAGACTGCAAGAGTCTCGCAGTTCAGTCTTATTCTTGCTCAAGTCTTGTAGACTTGGTCCTGGTCTCGGTCTTCATCTTGCATACTCAGTCTTAGTTTTGGTCTTGGTTTTGATCTTGGTCCAAATCTTGGTATTGGTCTTGCAAAAATACAAAATTGCAAAAATGCAAGAGCCAGACTAATTTCACTCATCACCATGTATCTACTATAGGGCTGTGCAAATAGTATAGTTTGAATCGAATATTCGAGTTTTCGAATAATTCGAATCGCCGGGTAGTTTGAATATCAGAATAATTCGAACCATTGGAACTTTTCAAACTTTTCGAATCATTTGAAAAGTCGGATGTCCCGAAGATTGAAATAATTCGAGTTGATCATAGATTCGCATTATTCGTTCGGAATAACGAAAATTGTATTGATATTTTGATAGAGACCACTTTCTATGCTCACTGAGTTGAACGGTTCAACTATGGGCGCTAAAAATCAGAAAGAAGATCATGCGTGTACTGTTTTGAACCAAGAAGTATAATACCTGCGTTCGATCTACGATTTACTACGCACAATCCGAAATATCAACATTACTTTTGTTCTAAATGTGAATTTCGCAAAAAATCTAACGCTGGTTTGTGCTAAATGGTTTTCCAAACATGCACACAAATGTTTAAGATTCTATGTTGATTCATGTCGGAGCTAATCCATTTTGGAGAGAAAAAAAACAAATTTTTTTTCTTCAGTAATCTGTTTTGGAAATAAGTTTCATCTTCTTCGCAACTTCACATTGCCTGAAAACCTTCTGTCTCCAAAAGTTGAGGATTTTTTATTTTTATTTTTTTGCATCTTAGATATTCGTTTGGAAAAATCTAATCTGCTCAACAGCTATATCTGTAATTTTTTTTTCTTTTTTTTCACCGCAAATTCATCTGCCTCAGTCAAAATTTCCAAGAAAAGAAAAATTGCCCAATAAACTTCATAGTCAGAATTTTATTTAGCGAAGACCAATGTTCCAAATAAATTTCCGGGTTTCCTTCGCGGCTTGAATATAACACTTTCTGCATTTTCATTCGTAAATTCCATTCAAACTTTAAATCCTAGACTCTGAAATGGAAATAGTTTATTGTAACGCTATCGTTGGCTACCCAAAAATGCTCTTGTTCTTCACAGCCGGCCTACTAAATGTTGAATATCATTGAAAGGATCTCTGTATTCCTATCACACATGGTTGAAAAACTGATGAAAAAATAAAAACGAAATATTTGTGACCGTATGACTTGATTTTTGAACTATTCGAAGTTTTGAATAATTCGAAGCTTCAAATTATAGAATTCGGTTATGGAATCGAATTTTACTATTCGACTCGCGACAAATAATTCGAAAATTCGAATATTCTCATAGCCCAACTATCTACTGTTCATTGCATGGATTAAACTCTATACTGATAACGCGTATGCTCCATGTGATTTGAAAGCAGAGCTTCGGGTTCTTCAAGAACTGGTGCTATTATATTGTTTATCTTCTTGAGACTCAACATCCGCCGTAACACGACCATTATTCTAGTAGAAAAAATTACTGATAGCTAAATGTTGATAATTCTTCTGTCTCGTTCCTCGTAGTTTTATTCACAAAAAATCCCCACAGGTAAAAATACAATCCCCAACTAT
The DNA here is from genome assembly GCA_963989295.1 of Ametastegia equiseti. Classification (NCBI taxonomy): domain Eukaryota; kingdom Metazoa; phylum Arthropoda; class Insecta; order Hymenoptera; family Tenthredinidae; genus Ametastegia; species Ametastegia equiseti. Next base: position 5,337,601 of record OZ022402.1, read on the forward strand.
TTTCTAGGATCTACAGTCCTAGGATACGAATTTAAGATACTTCAGATACGAACATGTTCAACATCCAAAATTTGCACAGTTCACAATTTCAGAGACCAAACAGCCGTGAATATCTCGACACAGAAACCCAACTCACTAGTCTCTCTAGCCTCCCCTATTTCAGCGAGATAAAAAATAGTTTTCCAAGTTTACAAAGCTGCGAAAATCTATGGATTGCATTGGCTAAAATCAGAAGACATTTTTTGAGACTGTCGTTTTGCTTATTTTGTTGAAAATGCGTTTATCTTCGAAAAAATTTCGTTTCACCACAGTCGACTAATCTAAAAGAACATGTAATCCTAGTTCGTGTCCGATTTTTCATCAAATGGTATTTCCATATCACTTGGCAGGGGTACTTACAGCATCCCTTCCAAGCAGAGAACATCTTCGATGTGACACTGTTCCCCGATGATTTGTTGACTCAAACGTGACGGAAAGAATGAATGAAAACGTGATATTATTTTGGTTACCGGTTACCGCCACTGTTGAAAAAATACTTGCGGCTTGTCCCGGTAAACCTGAAACGACTGACTGCTCAGTCATGAATTTTAACGCCTTTATATTGCGTTGCTTACTTGATGATAAGGCCTCCCTGCCATAAACTCCTTTATGCCTAATCTTACCTTCGCTCCTACATTCTAGAGTAGAAAAGATGATATCAATCTAGTTTGTTACCGATGTTTGATTAGCTTGTACAGGAGCAAGTCTCCGCGAAGTGTAAATCTGGAGTTTCTTCCGGACTTATTACGGATCTTGGACGAATTTATAGTCGCGAAAAGTACAATGATCATGATCAACATTTCTGTGTTCATATCTTGAAACCTAGATGCATCCGTCCCTGTATTCCACATTTAGTTTTCTGGTAGCAAAGCAAATGCTGATCGGATCGGTAAGCCAATTGTCTGTCGCGGATACTTAACTGCCGACAAATAATCGGTAGTTCAGATTTAGCGATCAATCAATCATTTCAAATAAAATCGAGCTTTCGGGCTCAACAAGATTATCAAATTAAACTTATCATTTTTCAATTAGGAACAGATAAAAAAATCTATGTTTTATCAGCTTCCTGCCGACCTATATGTAGCTATACCTATAACATCTGTTCGGTATATCTATTAACGATACCCAATAAACTTCGAATCACAGAACGCCAGGTAGTCAATGATTTTTTTTTTTTTTTCGTATCGTATTGGAGGCCATTCGGTAAATACGCTTGTAAATTATTATTCCCCTTTTTGGAGCAAACGTATTTATTAGATCGCCGCTTATCTGCAGGTGCAGAGTTGGTATTTGGAATACTCGGCTCAAACTGCATGGTCAGTTAAGATAACTGAATAATTGAGGTTCCTTAATCAAACAGAACAGCAACTACTCAGGTGGGGGTTTGCCAATACTGGAAATACGGCCCAGCATTGGGCCAATGTTGAAAGTCAAGCCTTGTTCTCAATGGCTGACCCAATAATGGCTCGAGTTCGATATGGACATTGGCGTAGCCTCGGCGCTAATCGTTCAGGCCAAGGCTCAATCGCCGAAATTGGCCCAGCGCTGGGCCAAGGTAGCATCTGGACGCTTGTTTGCCTAGACTGGCACACTGCTCGACCAATATAAGCCAGAGCAAGTACGATTTTTTCCTGCGAACTAATCAAACACACAAAGTTTGATGAAACCAAAAAATCAGACATGAAATACCTCAAAGTTAATAAATCCGGTGCCAAAAAACCATGTAAACGAAGTTTTCTTCAAATATGAATTTCGGGAATCATGGGAATTTATTATTCAATATCATTTGAATGTATGTGTTTGATTGATTATTTTTCGACAGACACCTAGAAACTTAAAAAAAGGAACGTCAAGAAATATCATATTGTAATTTAAGGTGAACAAACATTTGCATTGGATTGAGAAAAGAAACGAAATGGCTCATTTCATCAGATATTGAGAAAAAAGGCAGACTGGTCGAGCTCTAGTTATAACTTTTCTTTACTGATCCACAAAATACAAATTTCAGTATTTTTTTTCTAATTATTATTTTCTCCGTATAGGACCTGCATGTAAAAAATATCCCTGTTTTGTCATTACTGTGATGCTTCGTCAATCCAATACCATCTAACATACAAAAAAAAATCTATTGCCCAATGCTGGCCCAGCGTTGGTATTCGATACTGGGCCAAGATTGGAAATCGAGCGATGGATTGATCTTATGATATTCTTTTTTTCAATATATTGTGTTCCGAATAACTCGAAAACTATCAGACGAATCGAAACCAAAATCTGATCGGTTTTAAGTTACAAAAACCCGATGAATCAATCATGAACGAAATAATCTAACAAACTCACCTAATGATCTGAAAAACGACCTGATGAAAAAAATTGAAAAATATGCAGGGGATCAAGAGCAAATGATGAAGATGAACTATTGCCATATCTCATGAAATTCGAATGATCGGTTCTACCGGAAAAAATTCGATTTCCAATTCTTTTATTCCATTTACGTCGAGTAGATCGAGGTACGGGGTGGAATCGCGTGGATTGGGGTAAAACACAAGAATATATTAATATGGGTGAATTCGAGTAGATTGAGCTACATGCAAGTGTTTATGGATAAATTTAGGTTCATGCCGTTCGAGTATCCATCGAGAATGCTGTTCGAGTATCAATTGTGACGTGATGAAAAGTATCGTAGGAAAAAAAAAAAAAAAAAAAAAACTGTTTTTTCCGCCTTGTTCACTTATGGATCAAAACTACCTCCGTTTTTGAACCTTGAACAATTATTTGTAGGTTCCCGAATCCATGCATCAAATTCGTTATCAAGGAATTCGTGTACCTAGACGCGAAAAAAAAAAACAACGGGTTCTTAAAAGGCAATCATCGTGTTTGTCGAGTTCTAATCTCTCCCCGGCTATCCCGTGTATTGTATTCTATTGACAAACTACATCAACATCAACAGAGTCGTTATTACACCTCAGTCTAATCTCCGCAACTCTGATATCACGGCGAATTTAATCGATCCATCCAATCGGTCGAGGACGCGGGGCTATTAAGTAGAACGATGTTGTATAGTTAATTATTTGCTAACATAAGTAATAATCTCGTTAATGAGAAATGAAAACTAAAAGTGAAAAGATGTCCCTGCAGCGTGACCCGGATGATCGGAATGGTAACGACTTCTGGATCGAAAGTAACGGCGCAATAAATAGTGAAAAATTTTCGCACTCACTCATGAATGCTCCGCTTCGGCAAAAAACTGCTCGGTATTTCACCTTGTCAATATTCTTACGAATCTACGGTTATCCACCATCTATTTCAACAAATCAACTTAAAAATGTGAAAAGTTCTAAGAGAGTTTAACGAAGTGCAAATTCGATGTGTGAAATCCGACTATACCTTAAAAAAAAAAAATTCATATTACAAAACGAAAACAAAAAAAATGTACTAGCGAAGGATTGAAAGTTCAGACAGAAGGAAAAAGTGAAGACCGGATGATTTTCAGTTCGTTTATTTGTAACAAATTAAATAATACGATTATATGTAGTTCAAATTATTCAGAATTGCATTTACCTACCTAAGTGTAATTATTAAAATAAGAATCTCTGTGTGAAAATTGGATTTTTTCAATTAACAATACAATGAGGAATAGTGACCAACGTTTTACGTGAGTTGCGAGTTACCGAGCTCTTTTTTCACAATTTCACCAGATATATATGACTGGCAGTTATACACATTTTTTTATCCGAAGGGAACGTTCATCTGGACCCGATCGCAGGGCTACGCCTTTCCTTCACTTTCGACTGACTTGGCTTTCCGCTCTTCCTCTTCTCGATACAGGAATTTCGGATCGTTCCAGTCCTGAATTTCCCCGCTGGCATAAATGAGGTAAACTATGTTTGTTACGGTGAAGACTCCGAAAACTATCCAAAAGACCAACCGCCATTCGGCTACAGTCTCATTCGGGGTCAGAACTCCGACCAAATATGGCGTTACGATGCCCGAAACTGACCCAATCCCATTCACAATCGCCATCAACGATCCCGCGTAGTTCGGACTCAGATCTAAAGAGTTCACTTTCATTCCCGGATAGTAAGTCCCCATCAGTCCCATGCCTACGGTGAACAAGATGGTAACTACCACACGATCGCAGCCAGCGTAGGATGCAGCGATTATGAAAACAGCAGGACCCATTGATCCTATTGTCGTGAAGATCTTCCGCACATTCCCTATGGACATTCTACCACTGTTTATGAGCCAGTCGGCAATCGGTGAACTTCCTAAACTGACCAACCACATTACGAGGTACGGAAGTGCGTTCAGTAAACCATTCGACGTTATCGAGAAGTGGAGAACGTTGCTCATGTACATTGGAAGGTCAGTTATCATCGTGAAGAGGCCCCAGTCGTGGCCAATCTGAGCGACCACCAGAGCCCAGAGAGGAGGTGATCGGAGGATGTGCCGCCATGGAGTTGGTGGTATTTTTTTATGAGTGTACTCCTTGGTCATTTTGTCAAGGAACTGCTTCTCTCTGTCGGATATGAACGGGTGATCGTCCGGGGTGCTGTAGCAGATCATTACGAAGACGATGAACCAGAGGATGCCAATGCCGCCGAAGAAGTAGAAGACCGAGTGCCAACCCATGGAAGAATACTGCAGCAAAAGACCGGACACTGAACTGGCAAAGACAGTTCCTATCTGGCTCCCCGCAAAGACCATACTTCCAATCATCGATCTCTCGGTCGGTGGTACCCAGTGCGCAAGTAAAGAGTTTATCGCCGGAAATGTCGTTCCCTCTCCGAGGCCCATGAGGAGTCGAAGGACAATCAGAGCCGTCGAATCTCCCCATTCGGTTACCACTGGTGTAATAAGCGTGAAAATTGCCGTTGAAAGGATGCCAAGTCCCAGGGTGTATTTGCCCCCGAATCTATCGGCCAGCATGCCACCGGGTACGTGGGTCACTACGTACCCCCAGTAGAAGGCTGATAGGATGATTCCCTGTGTGGATGAAATCAGAGATGATGACGAGTTGCTGATACATCAGTTCGATCGGATTGATCGATTCTTCACTTGCCTTCAGTGATTCGCTCCACTCGAAAGTTCCTGCAGTGTTGTTGCTCGTTGACGAGGTTGAGTTACCAGCCGGGCAAAGCGTCTCGTCAACCTCGTCACTGTCGGAACTCGATGTGCTGACTACCATCTCAGTTATCGCCAAGGACAGGCAGTTTCTCATCGCGTACGCGTTCACTATGGCCAGGAAAGCCATGATCGCGAATACCCATCGTTGCGATATGGGGGCACCTATGGTGATCAGATAAAATCGTTAATAGCTTATCGCTATCTACTAGTACTGATCGATGAGCAAAACAAAACACGGACCAAGACTACAAGACTACTGGTAGTGTTGGTCTTGGTCTTAGTCTCGCACATTCAATCCTAGTCTTTGTCTTGCATACCCTGTCGTAGGGTGGTATTCATAGTCGCGCATTCGTAATTTTACGTTGCTTGAAAGCCTCTTGTCTCCGAATGTTAAGATTTTTTTTTCATCTACATTTGCTTGGAGAGATCTATACTGCTCAATAACTATATCCGTAATTTTTCTTTTTTTTTCTTTTTTACTTCGAATTTATCTTCTTCGATCAAAATTTTCAAGAAAAGAAAATTTGTCTAATAAGCTTCATGGTCAGAATTATTTTCAGTGAAAATCAATGTTCCAAATAAACTTCCGATTCTCCTTCGTCGTCATACGACAATTTCCGCGTTTTCGGTTGTAAATTTCATTCGAACTGTAAATCCTAAACTCTGGAATGAAAAAAGTTTATCGTAACGCTATCGTCAGCTATACCCGAAAATGGCAAGGTTGGAAAATTGATGAAAAATCTAAATAATGGTGACTGTGCGACTTCATATTCGAACTGTTCGAAGATTCGAATAATTTAAAGCTTTGAATTATTCGAGGGGCTATTCATTTCGATTTTGGGTGCACAGGTGACTTCCTACTTCCAAAGACTTCCAAAGACTTCTAAAGATTTCCAAAGACTTCCAAAGACTTTCAAAGATTTCCAATGACTTCCGAAGACTTCCAAAGACTTTCAAAGATTTCCAATGACTTCCGAAGACTTCCAAAGACTTCCAAAGATTTCCAATGACTTCCAAAGACTTCCAATGACTTTCGGAGACCTCCAAAGGCTTCCGAAGAATACCAGTTGCCCAATATAAGGAATTCTTGGTATTTTAACCGGAGACTCTGAAAGACTTCCAAAGACTTCCAAAGACTTCCGAAGACTTCCGACGACTTCGAAACTCTTCCAAAGACTTCCAAAGACTTCCAAAGATTTCCAACGACTTCCGAAGATTTCCAAAGACTTCTGAAGACTTCCGACGACTTCGAAACACTTCCGAAGACTTCCGAAGACTTCCAAAGACTTCCAAAGATTTCCAAAGACTTCCGAAGAATACCAGTTGCCCAATATAAGGGATTCTTGGTATTTTAACCGGAGACTCTGAAAGACTACCGAAGACTTCCAAAGACTTCCAAAGACTTTCGAGACCAGTATACACAGGACTTACCAAGTAAATAGCCCCTCGTAATTATTGAATTCGATTTTGGTATCGAGTTTTGCTATTCGACTTGCAACAAATAATTAAAAAATTCGAATATTCTCACAGCTCAACTATCTACTGTTCATCATATGGATTGAACTCTATTGATAACGCGTATGTTCCATGTGATTCGAATTCTTCGATAGCTGGTGCAATTATTGTTCATCTTTTTGAGACCCAACGTTCGCCGTAACACGACCATGATTCTAATATAAAAAAACACTGATAGCTATGGATCTTAACGATTCTTCTGTCTCGTTCCTCGTTGTTTTATTCACAAAGAATCCCCACAGGCAAGAATACACTCGTCAACTATTTTCTAGGATCTGCAGTCCTATATTTTGGATACGAACATGTCTGATATCCAAAATTTCCACAAATCACAAAATACCAAAGAACTAACAACCGCGAATTTCTCAACACAGTAATCCAACTCACTAGTCTCTAGCCTCCCTTATTACAGCGAGATAAAAAATAGTTTTACGAGTTCATAACGCTTCGAAATTCTATGCAATGACTGAAAAAATCTATGGATTGCATTGGTTAAAATCAGAAGATATTGTTTTCTAAAAAATTAGTATCTAGTGCTTATGGAAAACGATGCGGTCGGTGAGACTGTCGTTTTGCTTATTCTATTAAAAATGCGTTTACCTTAAAAAAAAATTTCGTTTCACCACGCGTCGACTAATAATCTAAAGGAAAATGTAATCCTAGTCCGTGTCCAGTTTTTCATCAAATGGTATTTCCATATCACTTGGCAGGGGTACTTACAGCATCCCTTCCAAGCAGAGAACATCTTCGATGTGACACTGTTCCCCGATGATTTGTTGACTCAAACGTGACGGAACGAATGAATGAAAACGTGAGATTATTTTGGTTACCGGTTTCCGCCACTGTTGAAAAAATACTTGCGGCTTGTCCCGGTAAACCTGAAACGACTGACTGCTCAGTCATGAATTTTAACGCCTTTATATTGCGTTCCTTTCTTTATGATAAGGCCTCCCTGCCATCAACTCCTTTATGCCTAATCTTACCTTCGCTCCCACATTCAAGAGCAAAAGAGATTATATCAATCTGGCTCGTTAGCAATGTTTGATTAGCTTGTGCAGGAGCAAATCTCCGGGCTTATGGATATTGGCCGAATTTTTAGTCGTTAAAACAGTACAGTGACCATAATCAACGTTCCGGTGTTCATATCTTGAAATCTAGAGTCTTCCGTTTCTGTAGAGTTGTCACGTGTAGTTTTCTGGCAGTAAACCGAATGCTGATCGGATCGGTAGGTAAGCCAATTGTCTGTCGAACATTATTCAATGCTGACAGGTAATCGTTAATTCAGATTTAGCGATCAATCAATCATTTCAAATAAAATCGAGCTCTCGGGCTCAATAAGATTATCTTGTCATCTTACTAATCATTTAAACATAAGTTATCATTTTTCAATTAGAAACCGAATAAAAATCTATTTTTTATCAGCTTCCTGCCGACCTATGTTTAGCTATATACCTACGTCTGTTCGGTATATTTATCAACGATACCCAATAAACTTCGAATCACAGAACGCCAGGTAGCCAATGATTTTTGTATCGTCTTTGGAGGCCATTCGGTAAATACGCCCCTCACAATCAATACATCTGTCTATAATAGCTCTCATAATAACTTTTGTTTAAGATTTAAAAAATAGTCCATCGAAAGAGTTTTTTTTTGTTTTTTTTTTAAGTCTTTCAGAAGTTGATATTCTGATATATCTGTTAAGAGAGTTCTGAAAGAGGTCTAAGACTGAGACTTCGAGTGAAAGAGTTCTGAAAAAAGTCAGAATCTAAGAGTTCATATTCCATCATATACTTCTAGCCATAAGAAGTTGCAATATCGTCAGGAAGTTAACTGCTGCAGTTTTTTGATGTGCTTCTGTTTGAACGTCATTCAAAGCAAGTATTGAATTAACCTAATCGGTAATTTCATCTGACATAATTAGGTAGATAGGGGAAAGGAAGGCAAAACGGTACACTTAAGGGAAAAAAATCATGAAAAATTACCCATTAGCTTTATTCGCGAAACTATTTCAAGAAATTATAACCAGGATATATCATTCTACCACATCTATTAATCAGACTTTAATCAAATAACATTAATGACAAGATATAGGATGATTCCCAAAACCTTGGTTTTGGTCCATTGTGCCTTCATGTGAAGGTAAAATGGACCAAATCTGAAGGCAAAACAGACCGAAGAAACAAAACTTTCACAAATGAATCTAGGGTCTTCGTTCTCATCGTCAATACCGGGGCAATCACAATGAGCTCACATGTGACATATTTTACACTATACCCCGGCCTTCGTTGGATTCTGAATACAGTTGTGAACAATAAAATCACCGAACATCTCCTTCTTCTTCTTCTTCTAACGAATCCCCTTCATTTTTCTCAGTTACTTTTCCCTTGCCCTTGCCTTCCCCTTTCCCTTTACCCTTCGGCAAAGGGGAAAAGACAGATAGAGATAAGTGACAGATCAGAAGGAAGAAAGTATCTCACGGGACATTGGATAATTTGGGCATAAATTTATTCAACACATATTTCTAGATCCTTAGATATATCTGCATTAAAATCCTGACAGCAATACTCTATTGACGTATTTTAATCCCCGTAGAGATTGGCAAAGTTTAATTAATTGATTCACGAGATTACCGATCATTTATATTACACTACACTAGTGCAGTTCTGACAGTCACTTTAATTTAAAGATAATATATTCTTAGATGAATAGAAAAAGAGAGTGAGAGAGCGATTTTGACACGTTTATCATCCTTCTTCATTTGCCGTAAATAACACCGACTGTTTTAATTTTACGATTTTCGTTTTCCCGGTTTAGAAACTCCGGATCATTCCAATACTGTATATCTCCACTGGCAAAAGTAACATAAATTATATTTGTGACGACAAAGACAGCCGCCACGATCCAAAACACGAGTCTCCATTCACCTACTGTCTGATTGGGTGTCAAAACCCCAACTATGTACGGGGTTATTATACCGGAAATCGCCCCGATCCCATTAACGATTGCCATCAGTGTTCCAGAGTAGTTAGGGCTCAGATCCAAAGCGTTTACTTTCATCCCAGAGTAAAATGTCCCCATTAATGACATCCCAAGTGTGAATAGGGTCACTACAGTGACCAGGTCACAGCCACCGTATGAAGCAGCGATCAGCAGACATGCTGGACCCACGGAAGCAACTGTTGTGAAGAGTTTGCGAACATTGGTCATCGACATCACCTTAGTGTTGATCATCCAATCGGCAATCCATGACGAAGCAATGCTGACAAACCACATGCAAAGGTACGGCAAAGCGGTCAAAAGTCCATTTGTTCTTATCGAGAACTTGAGCACTCCGCTCATGTACTTTGGAAGATCGGTAACCATAGTGAAAAATCCCCAATCGTGACCGATCTGAGCAGCAACCAAAGCCCATAAAGGAACTGACTTGACGATGTGCCGCCATGGAACAGGTGGTATTTTTTTATGGGTATGTTCGTTCATAGCTTCGTGAAGGAATTTTTTTTCTTTTTCTGATATGAAGGGATGCTCGTCTGGATTGCTGTAGCAAATTATAACAAATGCTAGGAACCAGAGGACGCCGAGTGAACCGAATACGTAAAAGACAGATCGCCATCCCAGGCTTGAATAATGAAGTAAAAAACCGGACAGTGCGTTTGCCAGGACTGTTCCAATCTGGGCTCCTGCAAATACCAAGGAACCTATCTTCGATCTTTCAGATGGTGGCGTCCATTGGGCTAGCAGTGCGTTCAGAGCTGGGTAAGTTGTGCCCTCGCCAAGTCCCATGCAGAATCGAAGGACTATCAGGGCTGTTGCACCACCCCATTCAACTGCCAATGGGGTTAAAAGCGTGAATATTCCAGTTGACAGGATACCGAGACCCAGTGAGTATTTTCCACCAAATTTCTCAGCCAATAGACCACCTGGCATGTGTGTTATTATGTATCCCCAGAAGAAACTCGACAGGATCAAACCCTGCGGGAATAAAGGTACCATTAATTGTCATTCCTGGGGGACTATACATATAAAATTGGGAATGGAAAATGTAGCTGATAGAAGAAACAGTGCCCAATTACTTTCAAAGCAGACAAATGTCCCGAAGAACAAAAGGCAAAGTGGAGGGCTTTTTATGTAGTTCAAGGATTGGTGTGCCACAAAGAAAAGTATTTCCTCCAGTTTTTCAAAATCTTATCATGATGTGGGGATATTCACTTGAGAGATTCTCTATACTTTGGTATTTGAAGTCACTTGAAGTCTTGAGAAGTCTATGATTATTTCAGATGTCTTACAAGTCACGAGTAGTCAGTTAAAAGTGAAGGAGTGCCCCAAATCAATTAGTTCTTGGCTTTGGAATTTTTTGAAATTCTTTTCAAAATCATTGAAATTCTTATGCAATTTGTAAGCATTTCTGCAAACCCTTAGAATTCATTTAAAAATTCTTTGGAATTTTTTCCTGTGCTTCTTAAAACCTGTGATTCTCTGAAGATTTCTCAAAGTCTATTCAAGTCTTCAGTTTCTTTAGATTTTTTGTCATTCCATGATAGACTTTACACGTTATCTGAATACGTTGAAATCATTTCTGATGCTCTGGATATCTTTGTATCCAAAAGTCACTGGCAATCATTCCAAGTCAAAGTCATTGTCACTTTAAGTAGTTGGAAGTCAGAAGTCGCTTGAAGACCTAAAATTGAGGTGCACAGTTCCTCGGGTCACTGCACCTTCTTAACTTGACTCACAATGAACTTGCTTCAACTGAGAGACAAATGCTTCTACAAATTGCATAGTTTTTATCAATTCTACTGCAACCATTCAGGACTCTGCCTCCAGCTAGCAAATTCTGAAAGTATTGCCATCCTCACCTGCAGGGATTCATCCCAATCATATGTACCGCCAGCGGTACCAGAAGCTGTAGAATTACTTGAAGGACAAGCAAAGTCCTGATCTGAAAAGCTCTCTTTAGAAGATCCAGTTTTGTTGACCATTTCCGTGATGGCCAATGAGAGGCAGGTCCTCATTGTATAAGCGTTCATAACTGCTAAAAAACCCATAACTGCAAATACCCATCTCTGTTGAATTGGACCACCTGTAATTTAAGTGATGTATTAATCTAAATGATTAAGACCTGCATATACTGGCTTAGATTTTCAACTGACAATCCCAGAATTCTATCTGCACTATTCTCCTTCAAAGTTTTTCTCACTGTTTAAGTTAACTTCAGCATTTTTTGTTACCGAACCAGACAATGTCAGGGTCGATAGACTCCGACCGTGACAACGTTCGGACGCGGAAGATTGTGTTACGTTCTTACGAAATCAGTATTAGAATAATAAAAACAGGGTTTTACAATTTTCACGGTTATACGAGTTGGTACCTACACTATTACATATATCCGTTTCGTAACTCGAGGTAATTATCTTATCGGAATAGGTAGTACGACTGTATACAATCCCGCATTATTTACAGTCCAGAAATATGAAAACAATAAACTACTGAGATACTGTATGACAAGAAATGTATATGTATATACATATAATGTACATACATATAAGTAGAGGAAGATTCGTCTGAAATGTTATCAGAAAATTTCTTACATTATTTATCACTTGCAACACGTGGAGATAACATTGCCCGTAAAAAAAAAAAAACAACAAAAAAAAAAAAAAAAACGTTTTACAAATCGTTTAGAAAACTATCTCTGATTCTTATCAGAAATATACAATATTGTACACGATTAAAAAAACGAAGGAAACAAATCGGAGGAAGTTGAACTTCACTGTCGCGCAACAAACATTAAATTTCAATCTCCTGTTATCACTTGTTTACACATTGTCCCAAGTATGTATGTACCTCATACTTTCATGATGTAACAGTTTTGAACATGGCTTCACAAATGCAATCGAACTTCTAAATCAATTGGAAAGAAAATCTGGTCAAATTCTAGTTAAGAAAAAATTTTGTCGATTGATATCGAGAACATGAGAATCCGTTCTCAAAGAACCATTGATTGACATTCTTTTCTTCGATATATTGTGTTCCAAATAACTCAAAAACTGTCAGACCAATAGAAACGAAAATCTGATCGATTCTAAGCGACAAAAAAAAAAAAAAAAAAAAAACCGCATCAATCATGAACGAGATGATAAAAATCCATTCATTGGTTCTCGAGATATCATCGTACGAAAAATAGCATCTAAACCTGACAGATCTGTGCAACTTACAGCAAACGTTCCAAAGGGAAAACATCCTGACTTTACATTAGGATGTCCTGCAGAAAAACACTTTATGCAGCGATGATGATTGACTCACGATAAAACAAATGAACAATTTAGTATTTCTTAATGATCAGAAAAACAATGCATCGATGATTTAACGTTTCAAATTATCGTTGAATCTCTCTATCAGTTATGGCCTTTGGTTAAGACTTGCAACGATGCACTTAATTGGCAGATGTTTAAACGACTGATTCCTCAGTAGCTTAACAACCTTATCTTTGCCTCTCTTCTCCTCACCTATATGCTAGTGTCTGTTTGTCTTGAAAAGAGGTGAAATAGCTAACTACGTCAAGTGCTAACTAATGGACTAGAATGTAAAGTCTATGAAGCCCCCAGATTCGGAATTATTGACGCAATCACTCGCGGTCCTTTATAACGCCAAAGCATATATACCAACTAGGTATATTGAAGCATTTTGCTGAACAAAAAGGCGAAATTCCTGTCGCAAACCACTTCACCGGACTAGTCCTATAGCCTTTATATACCAAAATTGACTCTGAAATAGAAAATAGCAAAAAACAAACAAAAAAAAAAAGATCAGCTTGGTGCTCCGGATGGCGAAATTCGATCCTGCTAATCCTTGCGATCGTTGCTTTTTTACTTATAGATCAAAATTACCACAATTTTCGAATATTAGGCAACCTTTTTTAGGTTCCCGGATCTATGCATCAAATTCGTTATCACGGAATTCGCGTACCTAGACGGGGGGGAAAAAAAAAAAAACCGGATTCTTAAATTGCAATCATCGTGTTTATCGAGCTCTAATCTCTTCCCATCTATCCCGTGTATTGTATTCTATTGACAAACTACATAAACATCAATAGAATCGTTATTACACCTCAGTCTAATCTTTGCAACTCTGATATCACGGGGAATTTTATTGATCAGTTTAATCGTCCGAGGACGGGGGGCCAGTAAGTAGAACGATGTTGTATAGTTAATTATTTGCTAACATAAGTAATAATCTCGTTAATGAGAAATGAAAACTAAAAGTGAAAAGATGTCCCTGCAGCGTGACCCGGATGATCGGAATGGTAACGACTTCTGGATCGAAAGTAACGGCGCAATAAATAGGTAGTGAAAAATTTCCGCACTCACTGGTCAAACTTACAGCATGATTTCAAAACGGCAAACATTTCCGTGATTATTTTACAGCACTGATCACTGTGTGCAATCGACCCCGTCCAGTCGATGCAATGTCAATGTCGGTTTTAACTACCTGAGGTATGCCAACGTCGCGTACCTACCGCGACACCTCTGCACCGAGAGAAAACTTTGGTAACTGACATGTAATTCCCATGAAATGGTAGCCGATGTTATGTTATTTATCCTATCGCTTAATTGACGGTCAACTTCCGGCCTCTCCTCTCCGTAAACGCGCTGACGTTCCACCTCCTCTATATACCAATTATTGCCATTCATCCGAGAAGCACACAATTATCTAGGTGACATAAGTTTTGCCCGTACTCAAGGATCTTTGTTCCCCTTAATGATACCTGAGTCAACTAGTGGATTCTGCAGCTGTTTGCACAATGAACACTTCGAAATTGCGATTTGTAGTTTCTCCCAAATCGCACTTAACCGATCTGAATAAAACTTCCTGGACGAATGCTTCGCTTTTGTAGAAAGCCACTAAATATTTCACCCTTTTAATATTATCACGAATCTATATATGGTTATCCAACATCTATTTCGACCAGTTAATGAGATGATATGGTAGAGATCACTTTCAACTTAACCTAGCTAACATAACAAAAATGAGTTTCACTGGAATCAAATTAGTTTTTTTTGACTAAGTGATATACTGAGTCACTTTCTGCCAAAAAACTGAATTCATTCGTCGAGGTTTCGTTCGAATCGGTTGGGTAGTCGTCGAGAAACTACGAATCGCGTTTTCGAAGTGAATCGCAATTGGTAACAATGGAATTTCGAACAGACTTCTATATCTAAAAATGTAGAAAAATTCTACGAAGGTTTGACGAAGTGCAATCTTCAGCTACTTCCTGCCCAAACAAAGCAATATATCGATCTGCAAAGTTCCATTCCGATCGATTGTGTGTTTTGGAAGAAACCATGGAACGCGTTTTTGATGTGATCAGGTCACGTCATGTTTGGAAAAATCAAACAATACAAAATCATTATCATCCATTGCTCGAATTTAGGCACACCATTAGACCGATTTGACTGATTATAGGGTATAAGTTGATTAGATGATATGTAAAATTGATTTGACTAAATTAAAAAATTCAAAACTGCACCCGTGTAAAAATTGACTTGGAGATCGGAAAAACCGACCAGCGCCCGGCCAGAGCCTGGCCAGAAACGTCACGCTGGCCCTATTTCCGCGGAAATTTCGATGGAAATAGGGCTAGCGTAACGTTTCTGGCCAGGCCCCGGCCAGGCGCTGGTCGGGTTTTCCGATCTCCAAGTCAATTTCTACTGGGGTGGCCTAATTATCATTTCTGTATTTCAACCAAGCAAGAATACCAGCTACTTATTTCATGAATTTTTGACAATTTGAAAAAAAAAACAAAAAACAACAAATATATAGCTTATGTATCGATTTGCATCAGTTCCCAGATCCTGAAATAACAATTCGGTGGATACTTTCTTCGGTAAGATTCGATTTTATAATCTCGATCTGCTGTTTCTCGGCCGACTATAAGTCTTCAGATACGATCAAAATTTTTGGTAAACTCTTCGTCTCTGGCTTAAGTGTGAAAATAAAACTTTATTACATTCATTCATTGATCTATGTGGTCAACCCCAGAGCCATATAAGCAAGATCAGTTTCATACCGATCAAGCAACGTGTTGTATAGATATTTAATAATATTTCCCCTGAATTGTTATCGGGGGCACTGGAACGGAATATACTGGTATACGATGATAAAAATCTTAATTGCAACCCATAAAATTAGGTATCATAAAAATCGTGACGATTCATACTGAACGTTGTATTTACTATATATATATATATATATATATATAAATTGCGGAAAACGCCAGCTCTGTGATAATCTGTGAATTATTTTCCTTCCGGGATTAATCAAGAGCGTATTATCAACCTCAACAAGGTATGATTATTATTGTTACATATTATTATTCTTCTTGTATTCAATAACAAAATTATACCATTTTCCATACAAGAACAAAGAGCATAATGTTCCTTTATTTTTCCCCCGATAAGCGCCATATTACGTGGTAGCTAAACAACATTTGCTTATGCTGAGGTCATGCTATGGACTAATTGTGATAGAATCGCAATACATATAAATACATACGTAGATCTGTAGGTAAGGTTTTCTTTTTTCTGTTCTTTTTTTTTTTTTTTTTTATCAAATTATCAACAAGATTTGGCTCAAGGCGAGTCGAATTCTTCACGGAATGTTGAACGCTTATAGAACATTATATGTACCTACTTATGTACCTATTACGGTATGCGATGTCTTTTATGATTCAGAGTCCACAGTATATACAGCACAATATAGCTTCTAAAGGTATTAGGAATTCCATATCGACATAAGAATATGTCCATTATGCTGTTATGGATAGACAAAAAAAAAAAAAAAAAAAAAAAAAAAAATCCCCGAAATGGACTATGACTCGACGAATATATTTGTCCCTTTTTTTTTTATCAAGTAATAGCAGGGAGTTTTCTAAACAAAGTTCATTTACATCTATTCCTATGTGACGTAATTATTCATCAGTGTGTGTGTGTGTGTGTGTGTGTAAAAATTCCGGGAATTGTTAGTCGGTGTAAAAAAAATTCTAGAAATAAATATACTCTCTTGGAATTTTCATTTGATAATGATTGTAATATGAATTCGCTTATCAATAATATATAGGTATATACACTCGAGTTGCATGGCGGATGGTTAAATTGTATTTGAGTTAATGAAAATTAGGCTTTGATAATGAAGTTGAAATAGTGAGCGATGTCTGAAATATAATTAAAAAGGGGTAAATTGAATGTAGCATGCGCTTGAACCATGTACCAAAAGCACGTGCCACAAATAATCGATCCACTTGAATCTTATACTGATCAGAGTTCATGATCGTCAAGATATCAGGAGTCAGCCACTTCATTAACACTTACTTATAAAAATGATTGAGTCCGAGTAGAAAGACGGTGTGAAAATAATTAGCAGACGTACTCTTGACGTCAAATACGAATTGCGTAATTCGACTGTTCGAAGAATCGATGGGAATAAGTGCAGAAAGAATAATTAATTGTGATTTAGATGATATATTTTTGTTTTGTTTTATTTATCATCATACTTCAATTATTACATACATTGTGATTACGAACACCTGTCATCGATTTCACAATACTTAGAGCTTACGATAATTATTATCCTACTCGATGAACTTCGAATTGGCACCAATTTTCAATCTTGCGATCATGAAAAATTGTTCTGGGGATAAATTTTACTGACAAGTCCCCTGGAAATTTTTCTGAATGATGATCGCAGTACGTTGCCTCTTCTGAATGGCAAAGAAACAAGATGAAACATTCAGACGAATAGAAATTTTTTTGTACAATAATTCATGACGATATCATCATACGTCTGGTTTCCGAATTTGTTTATGATCAGTAATGGTATGGTTTATTTGATCCTCAGCTTTCTGGATAGGGAATTCTTGGTGATTCCAAACCTGAACTTCCCCGCTTGAATATATAAGATAAAAAAAATTAGTGATGCAGTAAAAAGCGCATACAATCCAAAAAACTAACCTCCATTCAGATGCGGTTTGATTTGGTGCAAGGACACCGACTACGTATGAAGTTACGATACCTGATAGGGCACCGATCCCATTAGCTAAAGCCAAAATTGTCCCTGAATAGTTTGGGCTTAAATCTAACGCGTTTACTTTCATACCTGGAGAAACAGCACCGTTCATGGTCATCCCTAATACAAAAAATATGATAACCAACGTGCGATTACATCCGGCATAAGTTGCAGCCACAAGGAATATTGCCGGTCCAATTGATCCGATTGTACAGAAAAACTTGCGCACGTTAGTCCTTGACATTGTGCCATTGTTGATCATCCAATCGGCAATACATGATGAGGCGATACTTGATATCCATAAAAAAAATACCGGAAGAGCTGACAAAAGTCCGTTTGTTTGAACATTTAACTTAAGCACACTGCTCATGTACTTTGGCAGATCAGAAATCAGCGTGAAAAAGCCCCAGTCTTGACCGATGAAGCAGATTATTAAAGCCCATAGTGGAAATGATCGTAAAATGTTACACCATGGAATTGATGGTGTGTTTTTGTGCTTGTGTTCACTCATTGCTTCGCGAAGGTAATTCTTCTCAGATTCTGTGATGAACGGATGCTCGTCAGGGCTATTGTAGCAAAGTACAATCCACCATAAGAACCAGATGACACCGGAAGTGCCAAAGAAGTAAAATACCGAACGCCATCCCAAGGAAGAGTAGTTAATTAAAAAACCGGAAATTGCATTACCGAACATGGCGCCAATTGCATTTCCGGAAAACACCAGGGACCCCATCTTTGATCTTTCTGATGGTGGGGCCCACTGCGAAAGCAAAACATTTAACGATGGAAAAGTTGTGCCTTCTCCAAGGCCAGTTAGGACCCTTAAGATGATCAGAGCTTTTGATCCTCCAGTTTCGACAGCGAATGGTATGAGAAGAGTGAATAACGCTGTCGAAAGAATTCCAAGCCCCAGTATGTACTTTCCGCCATATTTTTCGGCCAGTATTCCACCTGGAAGTTGGGTGATGATATAGCCCCAAAAAAAGCTCGACAATATCAGCCCCTGTCATTAAAACATGGAAAAAGATATGAGACTTTTCATGAACCACAAATCACTCGAGGGTTCAAAACCTTGCCTGCAGTTCTTCATCCCAGTCGTAAGTCCCTGCAGAAATATTCCTAGGCGTTTTTGTAGTCGTTGAGTTCCACATGAAAGCACATGTGTCATCAGAGTCCTCTGAACTTTCGGTTTCCATCACCATCTCAGTTATCGCAAGTGATAAACATATTCTCATCGCATATGCGTTCACGACAGCCAGGAAACCCATTATTGCTAATAACCATCTTTGCTGGACCCTGGCACCTGTATTGTCAAAATATATCTTGTCAAATACCAGATCTCATTTAATACTGAAAATTATGGGATCTTAAGTACGAAAATATGTATGTAAAGAAATTTTTACAAAATTCATATCAATCAATTTTTTTTCTCATAGAGAGCAATTCACCGCATGTATTATGTCGATTGACTATTATTTTTCATCCACTTTCCACTATCATACTGGATCAATCACGTCGATTTGAATCAAAAGCAAACAATAAAGTTCTGAGTGACAACGCGAATTTGTGATAAACGTTACATATATTTCACGATCTAGATGTAATTTTTACAAATTGTTAGATGATTTCGATATTTTTTGTGGTAGATATTCGACGCCTGATTACGATTGTATCGAAAGAATTGCGTCGAAAATAGTCAAGCTGGATTGCGAAATTCCCAATAAGGAAGTGAACAATAACAAGATCTGAAAAAAACAAGGTGTGAGGCTAGTATAGTTAGTTTGCACTTTTCCGGGCAAAAGATTGCAGATCAGGAATCAAATAACAAGTACGATTCATCAGACGTAAGTTCTGACCTATATTTTTTCGATCCAGAATTTTTAGGTTCAGAAAATTACAACCATTAGGCAAATTCGAGTAAGTACCATAGTGAGTGTTCGAACTTTTTTCGATCTATTTGAAAAAACTTGAGTATCTAATTATCAATTTGAAAAAAAAAAAAAAAAAAAAGTGGAAAAGTACAAACACAGGCCTTCATTCCACGAATATTCTACAATTTTTAAGATTACTTGTCATCTACAAGTAAAAAAAAAAAATCAAATTCTCAGGGGGCAGATATTGTTTCGATGAAATGGGGTTTTCTTAAACTCATGCCCAGTCATGAGTGATTTCGGGTTTCTGCGTATGTGTGATCAATTTTATGAGGAGGAATATCTAGATAACGATCGTGAATGGATTTCTACAATTTTGGTCTTAATCGATGCTCTTTTTCCTAACCTTGAGGTGATCAGACTGTAGAATTGATATCTCCAAAAATATTCAAAATATTTGAAGAAGAAATTTTTGAAAGCAATATTTCATTCCATGATATCTCAAAAACGGATCGACGGATTTTTATATATAAATTTTTCAATTAATTGACTCAGTAGTTTGTGAGTATAGGCTAAAGTATAAAAAAATCTAAGTAGCAATCATTGAGCCCAAATCAACTATGTAGAATGACATCGAGTCGATTGATTATGTGGAGAAATTCCTAGTATACTCTTTGATCGTTCTGCAGCCTTAGATATTTTTTGAAAATTCACAAAATCCTCAAAATTATGTGATACCTTTTTATTGATGACTTTATTGATGACTTGATCTCATCGATGTAATATGGGAGCGTTTTTTGGTTTCGTATATCAATAACCGTTATTGATCTACGAAAGCAAAAAACGTTCCCATTTCTCAGCAAAACATGGACATGTTCCACTATTAACTCTAAACGTATTTATTTCGAACAAGCATGACTAATTATTTAACCAAACACTTAAGTTTACTCAGGATATTGTGACGGTACTTACACCAGGATTCCCAAATCGGAAACATCTCATGAATTTTTCGAAAACGGCAATCCCATTCTTGAGTCAAGAACAACTGTGTTGGTCCTAAGAAACTGGCTTTCCAATTTCCATTATGGAATATCTTATATATCCGCTGAATAACCCCCGATTTCCGATACCCAATTCTCACACGTAATGTTCTACCTCTCCTTACGATTTTTCTTTTCAATTTACACAATTTTATGTGACTTTGATTTCAGAGTAGGTCAAGGATCCTTGATCCGGTGAGAACCAATGTACTTGATCTATTATTATATCTTATAGTAAATTTATCATTCCAATTAAATTCCAGAATATTAAACTCGCTCAATTTCCATCTCAATCGATGAAAGTACAACGTTCGGTATCATTGTCACCAAAATTTTCATTTCTCTTTGTCATCGAAACGTTTTGGAATACAGCACGAGTATTTTTCAACTAACAGAGGTTTTTAGACTGCTGCACTGATTTGTCGTAAAAAAAAAACAGAATTTTTTTAATCCGACAATCCATCGAATAAGAAGTTGAAATCCATTTTTTTTTGTGTTTTTTTTTTTTTGAAAATTCTATACAGTGTCTTCCCCAAGTTGAAATGCAGGTGAATACCCAGGATGTGCCCTGAGCACGTGACACATTTAATCCACATCCTGATCAATTGATTTCTGTTCATATTAATTGACTTGACATCGTATACGAACGAAAAGAAATATTTTTGATTACTGTAATCAGTCATCTTCTCTGTAGCCAATGTACATACAGTGTTCGTTCGATACTTTTCGAACTTAGCGATAAACTCAAAAACCTTTTATACCTATCTCTCCAAAAATTATTCTGCATTGCTTCTAGCTTTGTATTTTTTCTTTAATTTGAGCTTTATCTTCTTGTTGATGGAAATATTCGTTTTCTTCTGACTCAACAGCCTACTGCAATTCGCGGATCATTCCGTATATACCATATTACTTGCTCTTATCGCCACACAGACTGAACAAGAGGTAATAAAAATGCCTCATCAATTCTTCATTGGTAATAAACTTTCTTGGCATATATGGCCCTTTTCTTGATCGCTTGCACAAATTATCATCCATAATAGCGATGAGGGTTGAAATTAGCAGCAGTGATATCGAACTTTTTTATTACGATTTCTATTTTCCTGTACACGTGAAATGGAGAGTGTATCAAATTATCGGTCTTGTTTCAGGTGGAACAGTTTTTCCTTCAGTTGTTACATGATCAAGTCAGTTTTACTGCCTATGAATTTTTTTAAATATATATTTCAGTGTAGCACAATCAGTGCAGAATACAACATGTTTAGTTCTAGTCAACCAATAATGATATTGCCAAACATTTGTTTTTGTGCAAATATCGTTTTTATACTGATTCTTGCGATTTGGGACGAACCAGCTATTTTACATTCACAATCAGCCATGCAGCTGATTATAAGTTCTGACAACGAACAAACACTGTCTCTAATAGTAATTTATTATATTGCAGATTTCTGGAGGATTCGGACAATAAGTATTTCATCATCACAATATATACACTGATTAACTTTCTGCAATTGTGAAACACTCGAACAGCTAGTATCGATCCGAAAGTAGTTGAAAATGAAACGTGTACTTACCGTTATATGGGAATCTATTCGAAATTCAATGATCACCAATTGTTGTCACCTCGAAATAGCGAATCGTACTTTCTCGATGACTATCCAACTGATCCGAATAAACCCTTTTTTTTTTTGACAGAAAGTGGCAAAGTATGGCACTTGCCCAAAAAAAAACTGATAGGATTCCAGTAAAACTTGTGTGTGTTTTTTTTTTATGTTGACTAGGTTAAGCTGAAAGCGATCTCTAACAATTGGATTCGTGATCCTTCATCAGCTAAATCATTATCATAATTGATAAATGTATATATACACACGTTAATGATAATATAAAATTCAACATTACTCTCTTATTAATTCTTCTCATCATCATTTATATATATATATACAAGCTCTGCAGGTATGAAGAGCTGATGAAAATGTAACAATATCAACAATCTCTTTACCAAATCTTCTACAGCCTTAAACATACTTTGGAAATTGGCAAAATGTTATTAATTTGACGAATAATGACAGCTTGATATCTATAGTGTGCCAGAAACTGACCAATGGGGCTAGGCCAATTCATTTTGGTAAGGAACGAAGAACGATTCAGGATCTTGTCAACTGAACCAGACATGTTCCACTATTATAAGCTTATCTTATTGTTAGACTATTACTTGTCCTGGACTTACTTACAGCAGGATTTCCAAATTGTCAACATTTCATCAGTTCGTAGATAATCGCGTGATTTCCGGCTAAACTGTTCACGATCAATTATTGACGAATTGCCTTATGTCACGACTATTATATTCAACTGATAAATAGTTAAACCACGTCGCGTTGTGTCTTCCGTGGAAAACTTCTGTTGTACTTCTGAGAAACTGACTTCCTCATTTCTAATCTGGCATCTTATATATCCGCTGTTAACGAATCGCCAACGATTTCTGACGCCGATTTCCGAACGTCAAGTAAGTACCATCTAGTTTTCTAGTTTATATTTCCTTTGTTTTTTTTGTTTTTTTTTTTTTTTTCTTAAAGTGGCGTCAACTACAGACTATATGGTCGAGGATCCTTAATCCTTGATCCTTGAATCAGTGATCTAAATCCATTAATATATCATGAGGCTAAAAAAACCGATATTCGAAGTTTCGGATGATTATAAATTATTGTAAAACGATTTTAGAAATCTATACGCTATTAATTTTCATGTGAAAATTTCTCCTTCGATTATCTGTACAATATTTTATTTCACTAAGAGTGGACAGAACTTTTTTTTAAATATCAAAGTATAACATTTGCCAAAATTTGAACATCTATATCAGGTCGGGAAGATCCGAATTTCCTGTATAATAAGGATAAACTTGAAACTGATAACATGCCCTTTGGCCGCACGTGCGTTTAGATACCCTATAAGTAAAATAGTCGATAAAGTTTTTAGTAAACTGGAACGAAAAATTTTCCAATATTTTACTAGCTAATGAGGAAAGAAGAGGCTATAATACAAAAATAGAATGGCAATTATAGATACGAGTAAGTCCATGATGACGTTCCGTAAGCAACAGGTATGCATACTATAATCAGCATAACGCGATTGTAAATACCTAAAGTCATTATTTCTTATCTTCACCTGCGACTCGGCATACCAAGTTCATAATTATTGCACTTTTCTATATCTTCTATTCCATTTACTTAATCAATATAAATTTCGAAGGTCATCGAAGAGGAAATTCGATTCTCCAGTAGCCACTGAAATGATGAAAATATTTGTTAGCAATTCGAAAGGATCGCGAACCTCGAAAACTAATTTTTTTTTCTTACCAATTCGATAGATCATTTGATACTTTCTTTAAGAATTATAATATTAGTACTATCAAAAAGCTTTAAATCAACCGTAGATATTGATTTTACAATAAACTTGCATTTATGCAAGCCCATTCAAATTCCGGACTAAATTTTTTTTCATAGCGATGATATTCTCGATGGTATATGTATTTAAATGGTTGAAAAGTTAATGATGCTGATACATTCAGTTGCTGCAGTGAGTCAGAATTTCCTTTCAGGATAACGAATAATTTAAATAATATGAATTGAATCATTATTCACGGTTATCGAAATTGGTTGAATCAATACTTCATTTCATACCAGACTGCAAATGAAATTCGTTATCGAAAAAGAAAGAGAGAGAGTAAGAAAAAAAAAAAAAAAAAAAAAAAAACGAATTAAGATACCCCGATTACAATTATTATCAACCTTGATGATTTAATTTAATATACATACGTCACTGATCTAATATATAATATACATATAAAATGAAAATATTATAACAGTATTTCATATACATACTGTATGATCAATAATTGACTTAACAATCGATTTGTATCGGAAATAGAAAGATCTGAGAAGTCCTGATCGCGACACGTACATCTTGGATCACAACGGTTCAGATAAAATGTAACATGAGCGGAAAAAAAAAAGTTTCTCGGTCACATGAGCTTGTCACATTGACGAGATATTTGACGTACGTGCTACTTCCCCCTCAGATAATTTGGGTACTTAAATTCAACGATTGAAATCTCAATCACATATGTATAACATGAAATTAATTGGTAATTTTTTTTTTTTTTTAATTTTTTATCACTATTGTAGCAAATCGCCATTCATCCTCAATTTTTATACAGTATTTTCGATTAATTGTCAGCATTGATATTTATGGCAATTGAAAAGAAGCTTTACATACAAAAGAACGTGACACTTGATATCTTTGAACTGATCAATTGCTCCCATCGATCGTAAGAATAAAGGCCCCCCCTATTTTTGGTCTCTTTTCGCTACAGCAGATCCTGGTATTTCGTTACTTCCGTTCGTGAATAAAAAAAAAAAGTCGGATTTTTTGCAGTTTTGATGCAGCAATTATTATACGGTGTGAATATACTCTCTAAATTTAAATCAGCAAAACTCACTGCGAATCAATTTTTAGCTATATAAGTATACGACTGATTCAATTACTACAAATCAGTGAAAATCCACTGATTTGCAGTGAGTTTAGCTGATTTAAATTTAGAGAGTAATTCGCCTTGTCTGCAGTTCTTCATACGAATCGTAAGTCCTCACAGTAATGTTAGGTGGTTTAATATCAGTGTGACGGTTAAGTTGCCCAAGAAAGCATACGTCCCTTCAAAAAAAAACTTCGTACTCTTGATTTTTTTTTTTTTTAATGCCGATGCCATGACCATTTTAAGTAAGTAAGTAAAATTACCACAATTTCGCTCTCAATTACTCAATTAATCAACAACTCTTTACGGTTTATCTTTTCGATCGATCATACAATTGATAAGGTGACATCAATTTCACAATCAGTCTAGGTCAAGGTACCGTTTTTCGGTGACTCGACGACTGATCCACTGGGATTTAATTAACAATGTGATAGTAGAAATTACGGAGGATCAGCCACAATTGTAATGGAGTTCCAGAGAAAAATAAGTTCAATACACATAAAACTTCATAAGCCATAAACAATTGTGTAATGATCGGAGGAAAATTTGTTTTATCGCCATTGCCACTGGTTCTTCGATTTTGTGCGCAACCACGACGCGCAGTAACGACCCTAAACATTGTACGTGCATAACCTCAAATATGTAAAATACAATTTTATCGAAAAATAAAACCACGTTGTTCATGAAATTACATGCGTTTCAAATAACTCAGTAGATAATGATATTCGAAACCAGTATTTACATACATCACGAACGACAACTGCAATTGTATATATCGGTTTGTTTCAAAGAGTGAGACACTTCCGTAAGTCTAATTCCAATACGTTAAACTCAGGAAGGGAGTAGTGTAATATTCTGTTCATTGTTAATGGGAACACTTTTTGGTCTCATTTTCAAAATAGCATCGCCACCGGGACTGTGTCACTCGGACTTGATGGTTAATAATCGGTTGCATCAATTACTATAGGCAGGTATCAATTAGTAAGGTGAGAGAATTTAAACATATGCGCCGCAGGTATTTTTTTTTTTTTTTTTCTTTTTTTTTTCTATTTTTCTCTAAGTCAGAACGTTTAGTTTTAATCGTCGACAAAAAATTATGACGCTGACGATATGCGTTTGGACCTGTCGTAAGTGCAGCATTTTTTCCAAAACGTCAAGTTCGCAGACCGAATACTCCGTGTTACTTAGAGTGGTCGTCGAAATAAATTTGGGGAAACCTAGAACGCGTTCATACCCCACAAATCACCTCGAGATAAATTTGAAATAATTTTTTCTAAAGCACAATTTTCCATTTCAAGCCTAATTTCCTCTTTAAGCAAGATAAGGATGAATTATTTTTGCTATAATTTTAGTGTACATTTCATTGCGGGACAATTTATTCGCGAACCAATCGGAAATTATTAATGATAACTAGGAATCCGTACCATTATTTCAGAGAAAAAAAAAATATTGCGAGCCAAAAACGTGTAGTCAGGTCGGTCAATTTTTTTATAACCAATTGAAAAAAAATTGGGTCAACCAGGATGCCCTACAGACTTTTTATCACCATTCATTTTAACTTGTCCACTGTTCTTCCTTCTTTGTGGGGCCGGCTGTTTTACAGAACATCGCGCTGAATTGTATTTAATTTTTTTGTTTGGTATCAAAAACGACTTTCGCTAATTAAAAAAAAAAAAAAAAATCTTCTTTTGATCCTTCCGGTCAAACCAGTTGATCGATTTTGATGAGACATGGCAATTTTTTCATCGTCAGAACACAAGCTATGATCCTGTAAATTTTCAAATTTTTCCATCCAGCCGTTTTCACCGTAACTATATACCGAAATTACAGTGAAAAATTGATGCATTTTGACTGGCCCAGTAAAAATCTGTTGAAACCTATCTTAACGACCGAATACTAATGTCACTGTTACAGTGACACACTTTTTTATATCGCCACGTTATATTTGGATACAAAGAATATCTCGCTTATTGAAAAAAATGTCTGTAGTTCGATTGTCCGCTGAGATCGATTTGCATTAATTAAGTAAATATCCCAATTACTGATAATTCAAAATCCAATTATTGACATTATCATATTTTCTTAAATTTTTAATCGATGATAAGAATGCTGAATGTTTCTGTTGCAAAAATCAGTTGATACTCGAGTCTCCGAGAATAAAAATCAATTTTTCGATAATTTGAGATCTTACTGATGAAAAGGAATCATAAAAAAAAAAAAAAAATGTCAATAATTAGAACAGTGTCAATATAATTGGGACACTTACTTTACTTGAGTTATTCATATATCCTCACAGTTCAATAAGATTGAATAACTTTCGGAGTTGCTTTTTATTATAGCTACTGAAATGATACTCAAATAATACAGGATCTATAAATCACTGACGAATTTAGTATACATATCATATAGCAAGACGTTGAATTCGTTTTGCATAATATTACCGTATACGTATATTTAGAGGCAAGATTGAGTTCAAGGAAACCGAAATTCACATCAGGTATTTATTCGTATGTTAAAATGTCAAACACGAAGATAACTATTAAGTTTTGTGAGTTCGAGAATACTAACCAGATTCAAAAAAGTATTTCATTTTTATTACAGCAGGGTATACCTAATTGGTGTTGAAAAAAAAATAAAAAATTTCATTATTATCCTTTATTAGTTTCTTACGTCTATTGCTGTTGTACGAATGATAATTTATTCAGTGCTCATCTTGTACAATATTATAGAATGAAATAATTCTTTACACCTTACCGAAAATATATAATACAACTCCGTATAATATATTCTTGATGATTTTTAAATAGCTTAAGATAAATACATCTCGCATAAACCGATAAATATCGTCGTTGACTCATATATTATATATACATACAAGATTATACGAATGATATGTATAATAAATCATCAATTTTGTCACGATTCGGTTATCAACTGAGTATCAAGATAATCCCTCTAGTACCCACGTGACACGAAGCTATCGCTACTCTCAAAAGTGTCGATCACAATACAGTCGAACAATCTTGACAGTATATCATTGTAATGACGATGCGGTGATTAAATCTACAAGCAATATATAAAACGGAGTTAGGATCAAAACAGACCAATCGTTCTCCGAATATATGTGAAAAAAAAACAAAAAAAAAAAAAAAAAAAACTTTTACCTGCGTATAATAAATACACACATAATTGTAAGATAACAATTAAAAACATGAATTAAATGATTGTTAATAAATATTTTAACACGTTTCCATTAAATATCCTACGAGTTACAACCGTATATAATCACAGTTTTTTTTTTTTTTATATCTCTGACAAGGATAACATCTTAGAAATTAATGATTCTGTACAAATTATACAGGGTGAGTAACGAGAAACTCTGAGAATAGGAGGAGCCTAATTGTCGAATAAGTCCATCCCTCCAACCAATCAAAAGAAATATAACAGGTGATGAAAATAGGAACTGTGTGAGCATAACATTCAAATCAGAGTCCATAGCAGGAGATGATAATCAAAATCACATTATCAAGTAACAGAATTTACTTTAAACTTAAATATTGTTCGGACTGACTTGACTGTCTTCTTGTTCAATACAAACATAGAATCGATTATGTATGTACTTTCCTTGATTCTAATGTTATGCTCACACAGTTCCTATTGTCATTACCTGTTAGTCGTCTGATTGGTTGAAGGGGTGGGCTTATTCGATAATCAGGCTCCTCCTATTCTCGGAGTTTGTCGTGAATCACCCTGTATAAAAATAGTGGACGATTTAGTCCAAATGATGTAACACAACTACGTTAATTAGTGAAAATACTGTAATTTTGGTATAGTATAATATATAATAAACGATGAACTTCTATTGACTAGCCTGGAATAATTCGAATCATGCACACTTGTGAACATTCAAAATTGGATATGTATATGTATATCATCTCGTTCTATAATTTTATGGAGAGATGAAGATAGAGAGGCGTATAATGTCTTTTTTTGTAACACCTGATTGAAAAGTGTTATTTTCGAGGCTTGTTTAGCGTGCGTAAAGTGCCTTATTTCTGAATGATAACAAAAGAACAGAATTGGCGAATGCGCAGACTCGATATACTCTATTTTTCGCACTAGAGTATTCGTCGCGCATGCGCACTTTGAAATAGCTCAATTTCACGCACTGACAGTAACGCCATCTGACAAGGTCGACGTATAACCTCGATAATTATTTCCTGCGTTTGCTTTTTTCAGAATAAAACTTTTCAAGCAGTATAAGTAGCAAAAAAATATCGTTTGTGGCAAGTGCGAAAAGTGGGCGATTTCCGTTGATAACTTCGCACTCGATGGAAATCGACCACTTTTCTCACTAGCAACACAATATACTAAATCAGCACCGAACAGGCTTTCCGCATGGATTGATTATTTCATTTCTTTGGTTTGCCAGCCTCAACACCAGCTGCTTTCTTCTTCTCTTCCTGTTCCCGGATCAGATACTCCGGGTCATTCCAATACTGGACTTCACCACTAGCGTATAAAACGAACACTGTATTTGTCGCGATGAAAACTATGAATATTATCCAGAAGACTATCCTCCATTCGCCGACTGTCTGATTGGGTGTCAAAACCCCGACGATATACGGAGTTATGATACCAGAAATCGCCCCTATCCCATTAACGATTGCCATCAAGGTACCAGAGTAGTTTGGACTTAAGTCCAAAGCGTTTACTCTCATACCAGGATAAAATGTTCCCATTGATGCCATTCCAACAGTGAACAGTACGACGACAACTACCCTGTCACACCCTGCATATGATGCAGCTATCAGTAGACATGCTGGAGCAACAGAAGCCAGGGTTGTAAATGCCTTGCGGACGTTAGTCCTGGACAAGATCCCATTGTTTATCATCCAATCGGCTAACCAGGATGAAGCTATACTGACGCACCACATGCAGAGGTAAGGAAGGGCGGTCAAAAGCCCGTTGGTTTTAATGTCAAACTTGAGGACACCGCTCATGTACTTTGGCAGATCAGTAACCATAGTGTAAAATCCCCAATCATGGCCTACCGAGGCCATCGCCAAAGCCCAGAGTGCTGGTGATTTAAGGATATGGCGCCACGGAGTTGGTGGAATGTCCTTGTGCGTGTGCTGGTCCATGTTTTCGTGAAGGTACTTTTTTTCCTTCTCCGAAACGAATGGGTGATCATCAGGGTCGTTGTAGCAAAGTACAATCCATACCAGGAACCATACAACGCCAAAACCACCAAAGGTGTAAAATACCGAACGCCAACCCAGTGGTGAATAGTGTAGCAAAATACCAGACAAAGAGTTTGCCGCTACTGTTCCAATTTGGGCTCCTGCGAAGACTAGGGACCCTATTTTTGACCTTTCAGCTGGTGGTGTCCATTTGGCTAGCAATGTGTTTAGCGCTGGGAAGGTTGTACCTTCTCCCAAACCCATTAGGAATCGAAGGATTATCAGGGCAGTTGATCCACCCCATTCAACGGTGAATGGTGTTAACAAAGTGAAGATTGCTGTGGAAAGGATTCCCAAACCCAGGGTGTACTTGCCACCAAATCTTTCGGCCAGCATACCACCTGGCAAATGCGTGATTACGTAGCCCCAGTAGAATGACGAAAGGATTATTCCCTGCCGAAATAAATATGGATTAATTTTCTTTTTCAGATTTTTACACTAGAGGGTTAAGGCAGTCAAGGTCTCGAGAGAGAATAAGTCAACGATTCAAGGACAACAAACAAAGTTTCACACATTTTATAACATTTCGTGGAATTTCAAGGCCTTCATGGCGATTTACTTGACTGAGACAAATTTCCAATTTATATATTAAATTCTTTATTTGATTTTTATGAAATCTGAGTAACTGCCATTCGACTTGATGAGGTTTCTTTGGATTTCACGATATTCAATAGTTTGATTAACAATTTTATGGATTTTATCAAGATAGTGATGTGATTTCTTTCAGAATTTCAATTACTCCATTAGGGTTTTGACAAGATTTCATAAAATTAATACGGCTTCTGTTATCGATTTGATGAGTTTTTCATGAGATCTAATATCATCCATGAATTTGACTGGAGGAGATCGATTGTGGAATTCGATATCAATACGACAGTACGAAAAAAATATGTTAATTCAAACATGTTTAATAAATTTTACGAATTTTCATCACATAGTACCAGGTAACTTTACACATTCTTGAGCATTCAGGGGTCACTGATGACAATAATTAGTTTTAAAATGATTACGTATAATGAAAATTGGGTACCAACTCAAATTAATGCAAGTGAAAGAAATCTATAGTAATTTTTGTAATTTTTTAATCTTCGATCTATACACCGAGAGAAATAATCTGTTGGATTTACTTAATATTTCCAAACAAGAAAATTTTTTGTAATAATTGATTGTGCATTTTGCCTAAGCAATAATGAGTTAATGGATACGTAATTTCTTGGTTTCGAAAAAGCATTTTGTTGCTCCAACCAGAATCTAATTATTTCACGACCCGTAAAAAGCAGATTTTTTTTGACTCATTGTCAAACGATATTTTTTTGATTCAACAATATCTTTTTCTCTGTGTGTCAAACTGAAACTAAACTTCGATATGACATTATGATTACTTCAAAATCGATATGTATTTTTTCCGTTCATAATTGGCAAACTATAAATGTATGTGCGAAAATTCTGACTCCAACAAAATACTCAGTTTGAGAAACTGTATAAGGCGATATAGTCTCACGTTCAACAGCCTCACATAAAATTGATGTTCCTTTCAAAGAGAAAAGGAAATTCCCTAAAGGATAATGTCCTGCAATTGTGATAATTGCACTTTTTTTTTCTGAATTCTTGTTTTTCAAAATATTGTGCAATCTATATACCGTATTCGAGTTCTACCAGCCACGACTATAATTGTAAGTAATTCCATCATCATTTATATCAGAGAATTGTAATTCGTCAAAATATGACTTAAAATATCAGACTATTGATCGTGATCTATAAAACGTAATTAGATGTGCAATTTTATTCTATACCTGCAAACTTTCATCCCAGATATAAATTCCAGTAGCACTATTTGTTGTCGATGTTGAATTGCTCGATGGGCAAGTATCATCGACATGTACTTGGCTTTTTGGATTTGGTACAACCATTTCAGTGATCGCAAGGGAAAGACTTATCCTCATGGTGTAGGCATTGACGACACCGAGGAATCCCATAATCGCAAAAACCCATCGCTGGGGGATTGGGGCACCTGTGTGAAAGTCGTTAAGTTTTTATTTAATCATTTCGTATCTCGTAGGTATATACCTATATTCGCTTAGACTAGATCTTATAAATCATGAATATATTAGTTTTGTTTCTTGTTTTTTGTTTTTTTTTCGATGCTTTCAATCGAAGTGCGCGAAATTCCTGGTACAATATCAACTCTGCAAACCCAGCAGAGCCCCCCCACCATTTTATCGACATTCTCTTTCCTGGATGGATCTATAGCCCCCGGTAAAACTCGATGTTTATGCGATTTCCTCGAAACAAATTGTAGTTACATCAGAAATTTATCGCTTGTTAGTCGCGTATTGCCTCAAAACAGGGAAAAATACGAAATAAACACGCAGGCAAGTTGCCAGATTCGCTGATTTCAAACACACAGTGTTTCACTTTAGCTGATTACGAATTTCCAGGGAGCCTGTGCTTTCTTTTTTTTTCTTTTTTTTTTTTTTCTTTTTTGCAAATGTTAAAGATTTAGGAGTTTCAGCTTAAAGACACTCGCCTCAAAAGTATATTTATCGAAAGGGCTTTCTATTTAGCGATGAATCATTAAGTTTGAATCCTATGCACAGAACTTGAATTTGATACTTTATCAACGTTCGAAGATAGCCGAATATATAATAATCTTTTCACCCATGAAATCTACATTCGAAAACTGTTTTGCACTGACAAAACGTGTAAAAAGATACTAAAAAGAAAACAGCACCAGTGTACGAATTCACACTGTGAATTAATCATGATTAGTTTTCCGAAAATTCTTGAAAGTGATTTGCAAAGCATATATTTTTCATTTTCGATTATGTTTAATTGTGAGCCCCTTGAAGGGTAGAAAAAAATTGATATCCAGTCTCAAGTGAATTTATTTTAACAATGCAATTAATTTTGGAAAGATTTAATCGTCTCGTTCAAAAATATATTCTTTTCAGGAAAAAACGGCTAATGTGACTTCTCTAGGATGAAAATCCCTGTCATAAATTAAGTGCATAATATGAGCAAAAATTTGATTTGTGCCTAAAGTTATTTGCGAAATAGGTCAAGAAGAAATACTCAATTTTTTCAAAATTTACCATTTATTTAACGACAAAATTTTTCAATTCAATTTCCAGCAATTATTTCATGACGTCACATCTCCGAAACGATTTGGTCACTAAAGAATTCTAATCAGACCAACAATGTGCTTAAATTTGTAATTGTGTTTAATTTTTCTATACGAGCTATGCTGGGCTCCATCAGATTCTCAATGTTTTTAGATCAATCATAGATAACAGAATAACTAAATAACATTATATGGATAAATGAAGAGAAATAGAAATGCACAGATTTGTTACTTACAGCAGGCCTTCCAAGCGGAGAACATTTTATACGTTAGCACTTTTTCAGAGCGTTGTTTATTTAGTGTGTTGAAATTTTTCCAAAACCATAAACACTGAAATTAACAATTAACAGCGATAAAAAGATTCAGAACCAGTAGTTCATTTCTGGTTGTTAAATTTATCAATCGTTTTGTTTAATTAACGCCGTATTAAACCGTGACCGCGTTTACTTGGCGGCAAATAGTCTGGCCTATCGTTAGGCATTCAGCGAAACTGTCGAACAGTTTTAGAACGACTGGCTTGAACAGTCTTATCGTAAACGATTTTATATTACTCTCATTTGCCCGGGGAATACCGTCCTCACCTGGGGGGCACCCCACTTCTTTACGCTTCCATCCATCAGAGTCGAAAATTTATACCTGGATGATAGTGATGGTACCTACCAATAATTCGCTTCTGGCCAAGTTTTAGGTCTGATTTTCCCGCGTTCACACGTGTTTGCAGAATATAAACAAGTGCAAAAAAGGCCCATGGGCAGAAAAATAATCATCTTTGCTAATACCACTGACTCGCAGTATAATTATCGAGTATTATATGAAATCATTTGGAAATTATTGGTATCAATATGCCTCATGTTCCTACTCCCCACTATTCATGCCTTGACACAGTTGTAGCCTTTCTATTTAACGTTTTTGAACCCCAATACCAACGGCTTATAGTTGTGGTAAATTTGCACGGCCACTAACCCAGGCTTGCATTGTCTAGTAGACTTACTTACGATATATTGCTTGCAGATGATGGTGATGATGATGATGATGATGATCATGATGATGATGATGATAACAATGATCGTTGTTTATGGGGACTTAATACGTATCATTCAAACGGACTTATGCATACGACCCTGTAGTCACGTAATTTCTTTTTCCTTCAGTAGGTATATATTTTGTTCAATGAACTCTAGAGAGACATTAGTTTGTTTATATTATATATTCATATCTTAATACATTCTAGAACAGTAAATTATCTCAGTATAGATATTCTACGGTCTTAATCGCACGTAACTATTTCCACGGTGTTAATATAATCATTAGTATTCGTTAAAAGGCCTATGCTACAAATAGCTCGATCATCATACATAGCAAAAGATCCAAATGCCGTTTCATTTCTCGTTCGTCATAGAAATGGGTTTGCAGGAAAAAAATTTCCTGAATTTTTGCGGTTTTTTTTTTTCCTCCTTTCCTTTGTCACGAACATCGCATTCATTTAAATCCAATTTATATTATATATAACGACGCTATTTTACAACTCCAATTTTTGATGTAAAATCATTATTCGAAATTATCCGCATGGGGAAATAGGTAGTAAAGTTTCTTAGGTTAGGTTAGCAAAGCGAAATTAGGTTTGCTGATATACCTAAATTACGACACGAATATCGCGCATTCCAATCATCCAATTTTATAATTCAAATCGATAGTATTTTTTATTTATTTCTACTGTAAAATGATTTATATCATTCTTCTATTTTTATACTAATCGACCAAATAATCGCATAGTACAATTTAACTTAAAAAAATGGAGGTCAATCGTTTGTTTTATTTTCAACTGTTTTCTTGCGCAATCTCATTGTGCTCTATAACCAGTTTCATAGGATTTTTTTTTTGTTTTTTTTTTTCAGAAATGGAATCAAAGACGTGACATGTAATCGATTTCTGAAGTCTCGGTTGATCGGAGCCCAAACCCAGATGAATGCCGTGTTTTTTTTTTTTTGTTTTTTTTTCCATGATTGAGTTTAGTTCTCGCCATCCACCGTCAGGTGCGGTTTTGGCGTGGGCCTTTCTCGCGAGTAGAAATATGCAGCCAGGAAAGAAACCTCTATAGGTGCAATTAGTGATCGAGTTCGCGATTGCGACAATAACATCTGCAAATGTTTGAATTATGATTGTTAAGTATTATCGGATTATTGCTCAGTATTACTGGTTCGTAAACGAGGAAAAGAATTGTTACGTGTTGTAAAAATTCCATGAAAATATACCCGGAAAAAAAAAAACAGCTAGTATTGAAATTCAGGAATTCCGTTGAAATATTCGTTTTTTTATTTTGTTTTTTCTGCTCAGCTGTCTTGATCAACTATAGTCGTAGTAGAAGGTATTATTTATATATTCATTCAAAACTCATGTTTGCCTGGAACAATAACAATAATGGTAATAATAATAATAATAATAATAATAATAATGATGATGATTTATAGATCATGTATTGATGATAACGTATAAGTTGTTCAATCAATTCTGCATAGGTATATAGCGATACATCGCAGCTTCGTTAAAAAATTATGATCATGTATGCATAATATTGTATAATGATAATGATGATATTAAATGTCTAGATCGTCATTATAATTGCCACGGTATACAAGGTATATAGGTATAAGGTAATAGTGAGAGTTCAGTTATGCGCTGTTTCGCAAGCTATATAGTTTTATTTGTTTTATTGTTAATATATTTGTATACTCCAACCGAGAATTATTATTTGTATTATAATGGTAAATGAAAAATCGCAATCGTGTAAGGTAATCAAATTGAAATTGGAGTAGGTAATCGCGATTGCATATATCTACCGTTGAGGTAAAGACATGTTGTTTTATTGTTGTATGTATGTATATGTATATGTACATGTTTTACCGATTGTAATTCAAATTATGCTGTACACGTACATACATGTAATTCTCCACATCGTACGGTAGGCACCAGTTGACATTGAAAATATATATACAGACGGCGGTGTCTAGAATTTTGAAACAAAAAAAAAAAAAGAAAGAAACTAGCTTTGTTTTTAGTTGTAAATTTATAGCCAGCTTTTCAAGATCGTAGAAAATTTCCAATGTCAACTGCGGTGCCCCTCGAATGGTACTATAAAGCAACATTTATGATTCCTTTCCAAATTGCAAGGTTGGCAAAATGTTTTGCAATTTCTACCGCGATCGGTAAAACATGCATGTTAATATATAGAACATCACGTCTTCGCCTCGACTGTCTAAAAGCAATTACTCCCATTTCACTTGATCCTTGAAACTACAATTTGATCAATTAACAGAATTAAAAAAAAAAAAAAAGGTCAATTCTTGAAAAAGATTCATATATTTTTATTCGATATCGATTTTATACCTAACACAATGTCGATTGATAATTAATCAAAATGGTTTTGAACAGAGAATTTTTAAGATTCCAAAATTTATTCAAAAGTGTTGAAATTCAACCCTTCCTGGGCATACTGGGTAAAATTTATCCAGCCAAGTTTTAAATGATTGCTGTGTGAAAACTGTCAATCCGATCGGGATCGTAAAAAATACTGACAATACTCTGAACATTTTCAAACATGTGTGAAAAGTTGTTGTGTCAAAATTCAAATCGCATCATTAAAAAAATGAATACAAATTCGTAAACAGGTGAATTTGTCAAAAAATACACAGTTTCACTTGAAAAATCATAACTTTTTGAATTTTTAATATTTTCAAGTTAAATTTGAATTGAAATATTCGTCAGATATGGTAATTCTAGAAAAGAAATTGTGGCACAGTGCACATTTGAATACGGATTTATCTGGAAGATATAAGTGCAAAAAAATGCATCGTTTCGCTAAAAAAAAAAAAAAAAACCGTAATTAATGCATTTGTTAAATATTTTTTATCCAAAATGTGGCCTGGGTAAAATTTATACCCATGATGGTGGCTGCGAAGGATTCAAAATCGCAGATATCTTGCGGATAAAATTCAACGATTAAACGAACTTACCTGTAAGTGAAGTTCTATCGGAATTGTATGTAGAGCCTCTTCCGAATAGATCACAAGGTAGTCCCCCTACTTTATGCCGATAGCGCCACAATTTTTAAAGTAAAACAAATAATTTGTTATGACACCCATCGAGTGCTCTATGACTCGAGCGTACTTCATTTCTTCAAAGTTCTGCCGTAACCACAGGGTTTCACGGGATTTGGGTGGGATTGATCTATTCGGAAGAGGCTCTACATACAATTCCGATAGAACTTCACTTACAGGTAAGTTCGTTTAATCGTTGAATTGTACTTCGAGCCTCTTCCTCAAGATCACAAGGTAGATGTTTAAAGAATGTTACGGCAGATAATAGGTTTCGGTAAATAAAGTAATACAGACGAACTTTATTTTCAATAAGAACATATAACACAACTTTATGTATTTTCACGAATTCAGAATAGACTTAGCAAAAGAGTCTCTTTCGTCTCTTAAATTCAAATTATAAAACCTTGCAAAGGTTTCAGACTCTTTAGTCCAACCAGCTGTCAGGCGAATCGTATCGATACTAATACCCTTCCGATTTGCTGCTGACGTAGAAGCATGACGTACACTATAGGGCGAAAAAATTTTAGTATCGATTCCACTTTTGATCAAAACCATCTTGATCCACCGACTAAGTGTTTGGGTGGATACTCCTCTATGTGGTTTTTTAAAAGATATAAACAAGGATTTTATCTCATTCCGGATATCTTTGGTCCGGTTTATGTATGAAACTAAGGTAGATGCAGCACAAATATTCACATCACTGAAAAAGGGGAGAATGAGAAGAGGTTGACTTCGTCCCGGACCCGAGGTCTTAATGCGTGCTGGTACCTTAATTTCTATTTTGGTTTCGTATTTTTCTATATAACTCAAATCTATCAGAGAAAGAGTTTGAATTCTCTGACCTGTTACCAAGGCTAGAAGAGTGACTAGTTTTACAGAGAGATGTTCCAACGAAATTTCATTATTTGGAGAACAATTGGCTAAATAATCTAAAACTATTTTTGGATTCCAAATTGAATCATACTTAGGACGAGGGGGTCGAAGTTTACCAACACCTCTACAAAAGCGTTTGATATTAGAATCTTGCCCCACCTCTGGACCTAATAATAAGGCTAGCGCCGAACGATATGTATTTATAGAGCCGTAAGAAGCTCCGTTATGAAATTCGGAGGTAAGAAACTCTATAATTAGAGAAACTGACGTTTTGAAAATATTTAAATTTCGTTTTTGACAGAAAAACCACCATTTTCTGATTGGACCTTCATACTGACGCAGGGACGATGTAGATAGAGAGGATATTGAAATATCCAAAGCATCGGTTGGAATTTCTCTCAAACTGAAAGCTTCCCTGATGATATGCCTGCCGCCAGGGAAAGCTGTGCCCATAATGGGTGAGGTTCTCTATTGGAAGAAAGTAAGAGGTTAGCATCGAGTTCGAAAATAATTGGTTCGTTTTCGAACATTGATAAACAAAGAGGAAACCAAGGTTGTGATGGCCAGTATGGAACTATTAGGATTCCTCTCGAACCTTCGCTTCTGATCTTACGTAGAATTTTTAGAATAAGGGTGAAGGGTGGAAAAGCATAAAAATAAAACGGAGACCAATCAATCGTAAAGGCGTCAACTTGAAAAGAATTAGGATCTTTTTTCCAGGAAACATATTTTTTGCATTTTGTATTAGATCTACTTGCGAATAAATCAATTTCTGGTACACCCAGACATTGAATAATTTTTTCAAAAGCTTTAGGAGATAAGCTATACTCAGTTTCTGGTTCGAGGCGTCTCGATTCATAATCAGCGATACTATTGTCTTTCGACCTGATGTAAGAGGCAAAAATGAAGATCTTCCTTGACTCACACCATTTCCAAATGGCTTTTGAAATCCCGCTCAATTTTTTGCTTTGAACTCCCCCTTTACGATTGATATAATTTATTGCAGTCGTGTTATCAATTCTGAGAAGAATGTCACTGTTATCACGATCTTTAGCGAAACATTTTAAAGCTAAAAAGGCTGCAAGTAATTCAAGGTAATTGATATGGTGTTTTCGATCGATCTCATTCCAAAAACCATGAACCTTTTCATCATTACAAAAACCACCCCAGCCTGTATTTGAAGCATCAGAGTAAATTTCCAAACTGAAAATAGGGTGAGTAATAGGATTCACGATTGATAAAATGTTGGATTTCCACCAAGAGAGATCTTCACTAACATCTGATGTCAATTCCATAAAAGCTTCGTAATTGTCTTTATTTCGATTCAGTGCGACAACCTTTGCCCTCTCAAGATCCTTTACGTAAGCCCAACCATATATCGATGCCTGGCAACATGCACCCAGAGAACCTATCAAAGATGCCACATTTCGTATTCTAAATCGATTTCCAATTTTGAAGGAATCTAACAGAGACAGAATGTCACTTCTCTTCTTATCGGGGAGTTCAATTATCATTTTTTCTGAATTCAGAATGAACCCTAAGAATTTTAGTCTCATACAAGGTACCATTTGACTCTTCTTTTCGTTGATAATAAAACCCAGCTGCTTTAGTAACGAAATAGTTTTTGATAAATTTTGTAGACAGTCTGAATAGGTATTCCCAATGAGTAAGATATCGTCTAGATAAATCACAGATGTGAGACCTAAATTCCTCAAATGGGTTACAACTGGTCTCATTATTTTCGTAAACACGAAAGGAGCTGAATTTAAGCCAAACGGCAAACAAGTGAATTCAAATAATTCACCCAAAAAACGAAATCTGAGAAATTTCATGCTCTTTTCTGCAATCGGGATTAAATAATAGGCGTCTTTGAGATCTAAAGAGGCCAAGAAACAGTTCGGAGCTAATAGATTTTTTGCGGTTCTAAGATCCTCCAATTTGAAATGAACAGTATTTACGAATTCATTAAGTTTTTTGAGATTCAGAATAAAACGACTTGAACCGTCAGGTTTTGGAATCAGGAAGATGCCCGAAATAAACTGATTCTTTGTCTGATAACATTTCCGAATGGCACCTTTCGATAATAATTCGAGAATATGACTCGATATCTGAATAATATCCTTTTCAGACCACTTGGGTTCCGAAGGTGGGCATCCTTGAAAGACTTGAGACTTGAAGGGTATCTCATACCCTTCAATCCACTGAAGGATAAATGGATCCGAAGTGATCAATTTCCATTTTTCAACGAAATATTTAAGTATACCCGCGGGTTTACTCACAGACATTATGGTTTCTGTTTCTTGTTGTTGGCGTTCGATTGGTACGGTCTCCGGTAGTTGAAACCCCGACGGAAGTTGTTGCCCCTGCGTTGCCCGTACCCCGCCGAGGAGCGTTGGTGGTATGACTGACGGGCCGGGCCTCTCGAGTTTTTTGGAAACCGATGAGAGGCTGCAGGTTTCACCGCAGGTCTGAGATCCTTAGACGATTTGTCCAATAATTTTGCAGACTTGATCCTCTCTTCCAACTGATTTCCAAAAAGCCACTCATCGGACTCTGCTGATCCCAATGTTTCTTTCATCGAAGCATTGAGGTTAGACAACAAAAGCGTCTTCCGCGTGAATGACTCTTCTCTAAACGCATCAATCAATAGCCTAGTAGTGTCGCTAACAATATTCAACAAATGAACTTTGTCGAATTCGTCGTTACTCAATAGTAACGAAGACGCATTGCTCAGGGCTGCTAGACAGACCGATAATTTTCCCTGTTTAGAGAACAATCTTGAATCTCTGGTAACCACGCTTTCTGATAGGGAAGCTTTAACCTCTAGATTCAATTTCGGGGCTTCCAAAAAAGGACAGTTTTCTGGCAATGCGTATTTGTTGTGAAGATCGCTTTTTTCTTCCGATGGAAGACCCACTCTTAAGACCTCCTTCCAACGAATAACAAGATCTTCGTGTAAGGCCGGACCAGTAACTTTGTCTTTGGTCAGCCGATTACCTAGAGCCTGAAGAACCTCTTGATCCAGAAGAGTGGGTTGGATCTCGGTAATTGAATGGTCAGATATCTGATTTTTCTGTGAATCTTCATTCTCACAACGAGATCGAGGAGAGTGGTCAAGTGGTGATCGGCTTCGGCGATATGAGCCATGATAACGAGACTGGCTACGAGATCTGGTTACGTCACGAGAGTAGCTTCTCCAAGAACGTAAGCTCTGATCAAGGCTTCGGTTCGGGCTCCGACTGCGTTGATGACGATAATTGTCATACCGACGCTGATGGCTACGCGAACGGCGTCGGTTACGACGACGGCTACGGCTGCGATAAGGGCTGTGACGTGGGCTACGATTCGGTCTCGAAACGGTCTCTGCATAGTTAGACTCACCCGAAGAGTTTGATGATATGACTAAAACATCGGAGTCAATACACCGGAATTAATCAACTGTTTGATAAACCTGGCCTAGCCAAGCATTCAACGCACACATTCTCTATATCTCAAAGATATAACACGACAGGCCTAACCCGTGTGTGAGAATAAATCTGTGTCCCTTGGACAAGGTCATCAAAGACCAAAAAAGTATCTCATACTTTATATCTCAAAGATATGACACAACAGGCCTAACCCGTGTGTGAGATAAATCTGTGTCCCTTGGACAATCTCTATATCCCATGGATATAACACTACAGGCCTAACCCGTGTGTGAGAATAATTGAAAATGCAAAAGCCGAATCAGCGTCCGTGTATAACGGCGTCCCCTAGCAACGCCGAAAGAGTCTGAGACTCAGTAGCCATCTTGGTACACCGAAAAGAAAAGAAAATTTTACTCACAATTTCTCTGACTGCGATCGCGAGTATGATGTTCTCTCTTCGACAATTTACGTTCAAGAATATCCAAACGACGTAACAGATTATAATCCTTATCCTTATCACGAGAAGATGATTTCCTCGGATTTTCCATTGCGAAAAAACACACCTTTGACGAAACTGCGTGTGACTCTCACGGCACAAAAGAAAGGAATGAAGTACGCTCGAGTCATAGAGCACTCGATGGGTGTCATAACAAATTATTTGTTTTACTTTAAAAATTGTGGCGCTATCGGCATAAAGTAGGGGGACTACCTTGTGATCTTGAGGAAGAGGCTCGAAGTACAATTAACAATTTATGCATGTATATGGACCATTCCGTGCCAAATCACAATGGCTATGATCCTGATCATCTTGCATTAAATATCTTATGATATAATCTTGTCTGCAGTGTCACCCTATTCGATTGTCATGTGATACGAAGATAAACCTTGTTTCCCGCATGATCATCCAAGCTGCATCTCAATATAAACCAATTTCTATTTGTATTTTGTCGAAAACGGTCGAAAATTCAGAAACTATACGATGATCCTGAAGAATGATTATTGAGACCGATACTTAAGTATGAAATTTCGT
The DNA here is from genome assembly GCA_963989295.1 of Ametastegia equiseti. Taxonomy (NCBI): domain Eukaryota; kingdom Metazoa; phylum Arthropoda; class Insecta; order Hymenoptera; family Tenthredinidae; genus Ametastegia; species Ametastegia equiseti. Next base: position 5,380,544 of record OZ022402.1, read on the forward strand.
TTCGTTCAATTTACCGATGGGCAATTCATCTCAATATAATAGTAAATCATCGATTGGTAATTTTTGTTGGCAAAAATATCGCTTACGATCAAATAGTTAAGGCATAGAATCCGCAAAAAGAATATCTGCAAGATCAAAATCTCGAATTTATATGATGTAAAAGTTATTGAGATCAAATTTTGGAAATCCCTCTGCAAATAATATACAAAAAAACTTCAATTTCAAGCTTACTTTAGACTCAAAATCATCCTCTCTACGATCTCTAAATTTTAGAGAATTTTCTCAACGATTTAGAAATGCCTTTGCTGAGATAGTTGAGATGATTGATGACTTGGAAAAAATGGTTTTAATTTTTTTTTTTCAATCGTAAAACTTTTTCCTCGGATTTCGAGGTGAGAACAGTCAATTTTAGAATAAAACAAAACCACAGCTGGCTGGTGCATTTGGCATTGACTACCTCCTATATCCATGTATGTACAAATACCTACCTAAGATTTCTAAGAATGGCTTTCTTTCTTCAATTCACCGAAATCTGTTCACTTCTAATATAAACTCAGTATATAATCGACAATTTCAATGAATTTTCTTCGATAGTAGTAGTTTTTATTGGAAATTTTTATTGTCCGCTATATGTTGTACGTCAAACAAGCAAGTGTATATCTATATCTATCTATATACTTGCCAACATTTATTCGCGCAAACTTTCTAATATCAGACACGGTGATTTTAGCGGGCGAGTAGGTACATAATAATTACGATACTATAATATAATACGTTCGTGCAAAATTCAATTTAGGGAAAAACGGGAAAACTTTCGAAGCGTATATAGGTGATTCGCATATTTCAAACCCATATTATAGCCTAGACTAAAAAGATTGCAACAAATATTTGCGCAAAAAATTTCTGTCCGCAATTATTTACAATTAGCCCGTAACGTCGATGATCGGGTTCAACATTACGTATAATATATATTTCGCTGTGCGATTGACATCGATAATTATTAATGAAAAATACTACAACTTGGGTATGTGAGTGGAAAACTGACAGGATAACACATTGTCAAATATAGCTATATTCAACAAAACCGATCACTGATAATCATTTATAGTATTCGATTATAGAACGATGCAGACATAATCGATAGATCATGGGGAATTTATCCTCCCCGATTACACGAGGTCAGAATAATACCCAGAATTTTTAGTTGGTTAGCACACGGAAAGTATTATTTTACAATTGACTCAATAAATCAGTTAGGGATTATGCGTGATTGAGCATTTTAAAATATTAAACAACCGCTGTAACACATAAAAGCAAGTAACAAAACGGTGAAAAAAAAAATCTGGAAGGTGTAAGTGAGGATAAATGCGCTTTTTTCACAAAGAACAATCAGAATTTTTGTGCCTTCCGGACAAAAATAAATCTTCAGTGAGCGCGTTACAAAAAAAAAAAGCTATTTTATTCAGCTGCGATTTGACGAAGGACTATTTCGGAGTCAGAACAGAAACAGTATGCCAATATGTGTTTATTTATTCATTTTTCTGCCAAGAAATGGTTGGATCTATACCAAAGTAGGGACTGGGGTCACTTTGACCCCTGATCAAATTAGCCTAGGTTCAATTAACTGCAGCTTTTTCAGTAATGCTTATATAATTCGAACGAATTGATCAGTTCAATTTTTGAAATATTTTGGATTCGAACGAGAGGGAAATTTTAACTTTGACTATTTTTTCAAACCAAAATTTCCAAAATTCTAGTTTGCCACTGAGAAACTTAGACTATTGAACCCTTCGTGGTCTCACTTGTGTAGAATAACTTGTTGGTAAAGCTGGGAAAAATTCACTCAGCCAAGTTTCAAATGGATGTTGTATGAAAACTTTTAGTCCGATCGAGATCGAAAATATATTGGAAATACTTTGAACATTTTCAAACATGTTTGAAAAGTTGTCAAGTCAAAATCCAAAACACAACATGTCCTAAAGAAGATCGTACATAGATAAATTTATCGAAAAACACACCTTTTCAATAAAAAAATCATAAATTTTAGAATTTTGATTATTTTCAAGTAGAATTTTAACTGGAATACTCGTCAGATATGGTACTTTTAGGAAAGAAATAGTGCACATTTAAAAACAGGCATTTGTTTCAGCATGTGAAGAGGCTCGATTTTGGAGTAGAAATGAATACAGATTTATCTGGAAGATATCAGTGGGAAAAAAAAAAGATTCACTAAAAAAAATCGTAACCAATGCATTTGTTAAATATTTTTAACCCAAAATAAGGCCTGGGTAAAATTTACCCATAGTGATCGAAGAGGGTTACATTAGACATAAAACCTAACTTGAAGTTTTTGGTGAGAACAGAATCGAGTATTTTGATATTTCCTCAGTTTTATTCACCCTTTCGATTCGGGTCACTGGCGTGTATCGAGGAAACAGATAATTTTAGATAAATCTAGGATGGATATTACAAGTGTAAACAAACTCCAGCCACACACAATGATACGGTAATTATTTATTACATAGTCACGCTGCAACGGTTCTGCATTTACCTACCACATATGGTATATCTCTAAAGAGCTGATAACCCGAAGAGAAAAGATTGAGTCATTCGAGGAAAAATAACGTCGGTGGAAAGTTTTCGTTTTTTGTTTGAGAAATTTGTAAATAAAACAAAGATAATAGTAATACCAACAAAATTTAAAAAATCTTTAAATTCAGTTTGGAAATATCTCGATAAATATGTATTTTGGCAAAACAAATAGAAGATGAATTCTGTATAATACCGATAAATTTTTTTTCAACACATCGTATCCGATTTTTCGTTTTATTTTTTATCGAGCTTTCATATCGTCTCGATTGCCAATTGTCTCATTGGTCGGAATTAAGTTTCATATATCGTGTTTTTTCACCCTCTCCAGACACCGGGGGCAAAATTACCCCACTTTACTCTTTTGAGCAGGAAAAATGTGCGAACACAAAGTTGTCCTCTTTTCATTCAAAACAAATATTACAATTTTCGTTTCACAATCAGAATAGAATCCCATTTTTTTTGAACTCCTATTCTCGTCGTAAAAGTATAACCACATCTCAATAGTATCACTCATAAATTTCCATAAAAAAATAAAAAACAACTCATATTTATAGAAGTACAATAATTATAATTTTTTTTTAGTGAGAATCCCACTTATCGCACACTTATAGACTTTCCACATTTTTCCACCATTTGATTATTCGATTTCACATTTTGGAGCGATTGTATTTCATATTTTAGAACGTTCGATGTATAGATCCATAATTTTTATTTTATTTTTTATTTTTTGCATCGATTAGAGTGAAACTGCCTGCACGGTTACAATTTAACAGCAGCTGGGGTCATTTTGACCCTGTGTGACCAATTCTAGTAACGTCTTCGAGTTAAATTAGCTAGCTATTTTTATTTATAAATTTTTCTATTAATAATAATTATTATTTCTAATCCAATTTTCTTCAAATATTGGACGAATGAAAGAACGGGGAAAGATTTTGGATTTTAAATTTGTGATGCCACTTACCTTTAAGGTATTCGTAAACTCGGCTGATCCGTCTTCTGGTTTTTTTAGACGATCCTCGAGCTGCGAGAAGTGGCCTAGTCTCAGAATCGTAATTCGTGGCAAATTCTTCCATCATAATATTATGTATGAAATTTATATGTACAACACACTTAAGACACCAGACAGTAAACCGCAATAGGTATACAAACACTTTCACCAAAAAAACCACAGCTGCAGAAACTACATGAGTAACTTAAATAAATACACAAAGAACAATTCGTCACAAAAAATCACTTGTTTAAATTTTGCTGAAGGTATCGCGTAGTGCAACAAAGTTATGATGAATGTGCACACCACGTGTGCAAAATTGATCAAAGGACGGTGATATGTTACGCGGGCAGACTGATACACCAATAGATATCACGTAATCCTTATCTGTCCTGTATAGTCTTATGGAATACAAAAGAGAGAAAAAAAAGAAACTATCATCTATAATGCTTCGTCTCCTATAAGTACTCGTGTAACACTCGATCCCTGTTTTCAAAATGAATGTTGTCCGGACGCACATACCATGTTGTGCTTCGAACTGATCGCGATATTCAAATATTTCACCAAACCGAGACTATTCATAATCGAATATTCGTGCACAACATGACCGTTCTCTAAACATGTTTTTGATTTTCAAACTTTGCGTTTACTGGACTGTAAATGTCTAGCAAGAAACTTAATGTTACAGAATTATAATCCAATGTCTGATTACAGTCTCATACATTATACTTTTTTATCCACTCTCACGCAATGATTATAACACACATAATGTTAGTTTACAGAAGAAAAAAAAAAGTAGTAGGTCGATGATTCCCGATCAAGCGTTCTTTTGAAGTATAAGATTTTAGCCGCAAGTCAAACGGCTACTGTGCATTCTGTATGACGGAATATGTTTTACGAGGCTTTTACTGCCGTTACAATTATTGCACTTGCGATACCATTGCGCACGCATGCATAATGCATGTATGTACATTTGCGATGGATGTGTTATAGGGACTCATTGAATTGATAAAACTGATAATAACGCAGCGCGTATAGGTATAGTATATTGTATATGTGTGAAGAGAAGATGACATGGTACAACGACCGGGATGAACGAGGGGGATCGAATAGATTAAAACGCTAGTGTTGTGTACATACATACACTCGGATGATGATTACTTTGTGTAGATAATCTATATCGCGAGATTGGAAGAATATTCTGCAATTTACAACCGTAAAAGCATCGCCGGCGTCAAGGAGAAGACAAATATTTTCTTAGAGGTATCGAATGTCAATTAAAAATTATAATATATATCTACTAAAGTTTATACATACAAACAATTGCGCAGCTGTTTTTTCAGGTAAAGAATACTCTGAGCTACGTGAAATTGTTTAAATGAGTTTTGAAATTTCATTAAATTTCAGGGAGTATAGAATCCGGTACAACATGTAGGAAACATGGCCGCGAGCCGCGGCCCACCTCGCGACTTTGAGCACCTAATTCCGCTGAATCTGACTCAAATTTCTAAAAATTTTTTCCCAGATCAATAGTCTGGCGCTGGCAGAATTCAGAAATGTCTATATTGTTCGTTTCCAAATAGCCAAACGGCTGTGAATCGTCAAACAAACGTCCGCGACTGACCTGCCCCCACGTTAACGTCGTATTTGAAAGTATGAAGCTGAAACTAGCAGCCAAAGTTGGTGGCCAATCGAGCTCATCGTCTGTCAAATAGGATGAAACGCAGTACCCGATTTATGACTTTTTTGGTCAAATTCATCCACTTTTTATGAAATATAGCGAAATTTAGATTTTTTCCCAATTTGCTGCTTCTTTTCATTAATTAAGAACCGTTGGACTCCTAATAATTCCGGCTGCTATAGCTCCAGCTTCATTTTGAAAGTCGGAAAGTGTACGCATTCATGAATTCGTAATATTTCCGATAAAAATGTGAAATCCTGATAATCGTTTGCTTTCAGTATGAAAGAAATCCTAAAAAAACATCGTTGATTTTCGCATTTGCTACAATCGGTTATAGGAACTTTCGATTTTCAAATTATTCAAAATTTTCGAAGATGCTATTTGAATGGGATATAGCTAATTGTGCAATACACTCTTAAGTCTTGTTTGATATATATATTTTCCATTCACCTTCAGACGTCACTCCAGATTGCAGGGAATAACAGATAATAAGAGGTCGCAAATATATCGCATGTGCTGGTATATACATACCTGGGCATGCCGCATTCATGTGTATGTTTAAACACACTATGTAGAATAATTATTGGAAAGGTTGAATCAAACATATATACATACATACATATATGTCTATTATTCGTTTTAGCTCATTTCTGAATCAGACACACTGTCGAATCTTTTTATAATACGACTTGTAATAAAAAACCAACACATTATACATACCTATAGCAACAGCAAACTGAAAGTAAAGTAGCTTCTCGAGAATTCTCGTAATAGGAGCAGGATAATAATAAACAGATATTCTAAAAAAAAAAGTACCAAAGTATGAATAAGAAAAAGTTTCTACATGATGACTTTGATCAAATATCTATGAATAACAATATCAATAATCATAATAAAAATACGGAAAATATCTTAGCAATAGTTTATTCAAAAATATTGTAGTAAAAATCGATAACTGTTATTTTTTTTTTTTTTTTCTAATACATAGATCATATAGAGGAGTTCTTAATAATATTAGAAAAAAAAATGCGATCACCAGTTTTTGAAAGGATGAGAAAAACAATGATGGCAAATGTTCTATGATAAGAAAAAGATGATGATACATGGTATGGATTATATAAAAGTATAAAATGAAAATCAATTATCACAGTTTCAGGATTTTTTAGTCGACCCCTTTCTACCTTTGGTGGTTTTTTTCTGAACACCAGGAATCTGCTTGGATAATTCTGCGGCCTCTTTCTTGAGCTCGGCTACAGCCAATTCGTGCTTTCGTTCCTGTAATCATCGGGATAAAGGGATACGATTGTATTCATCTTTTGACGAATAGTAAAGTTCAATTGAGAAAACAACCTAATGAAAGTGGCAATTTAGTTATTTGATGTTTTGTAATCAAAACTTCGGTAGGAACCTGTTGGTTCTGTTTGGAACTGACAGTATATCATCTTGGGTTTGATAATTGAATGAGAAATGTAGGGATTATTCGCCATCACATTCTCATGAGTGGAGAATTTTAAAATGCTCCCTATGTACTTTGATAATACTTCACTTGTAGAAGGTCCATATCTCAGGGAAGTATTCTGATCACCGGGACTCAGATAGTATCAAAGTCAAGATCAGAATACTTGGTCCCTCAAAATAGTTGAAAATAGACTTTTGATAAAAAGTTCTTTTGCCAAAATTGACGAAATACCTTGATGTTTGATTGTTTCAAAGCCACTAAGAATTCTATTCCAATTCCAACACTAGAATATCTTCATCTCTGAACTCCTAAATCACGGATGAGACACAAGAAGCATTCCATAATTTCAATCTGGCTGAATAACTTCTTTATTTTTTATCCAATTTTCAGTCTCAGGGTAAAATCTTTTAAAATCCAAACAGCACTACCATAATTCAAACAATTAAACAAAAACTTTTCGCAAGGAAAAGAAAAATGACCAGTAAAAAATTCACACTTTCAATAGAGTCAACACGTGATCTTTACTCTAATTGTAAGTCACTACTTTGTTAATAAAGAATCAAATTTTATCACAAGATTCTATGCTATCTTTGAAACCTAAGAATTCTATAATTCTATGCTAAAATTCATTCAGCTCAACTTTGATAACGACAAGTGGGATATTTTCAAGCTTCTTTGACACGGTTACAAAGATTGCGAATAGAAGAGATTATAGCTTGGATAATTAACGCCATAATGAAGCCAAGGAATAACTTCGAGGTCTAAAAAAAGCTGTAAAGTTGATTTCCCACAAGAGTAATGAAAACACAAGTACCATAATCCGAAAAGATAAGAGAGTTGTTGTTCTTCATTCTAGTACCACGAATAAAACAAAGCGAATGTGTCTAACGTGCAATAAATTACTGCATCTTTACAAATGAATATAAAAGAAGGAAAAGGATTGATCTGTAATGGAATATTATCTCCGTTTATTCCTGAGATCGTTTCTTAACATGATAGAAGAACCCGTAGGCACAATCTTGAGCTCAGTAAACATTATCGGTGTAATCGATTAGCGACGACTCTTGTAATACTTAAAATCTGTTAAGAATCTTTTGAGACAGGATGACAATGATAATCTGAATATCTGGTGCATTCGATTCCTATCTTAAATAGGAGATTTTTGAAACAGGCTATTACACGTCGCCGGATAATCTGGAATAGACCGAGTCGGTTGCAACTAACGTTGCGATTCCGGCTATACTCTAAGAGATAAAACCACAACATTCTGTTTCTAATAATTACTGAACTTACCAATGATTTTCTAGAAAATTCTCCAAGCAGAGTCAAGAGCTCAGGTATCGTCCAATCCAGTTCATCTTGTTTGCCGATCTTGACGTACTTACAAGACGGCATATGCTTGACGTGTTCGCTCCTAGCAAATAGGTCAATGTTTCAATAGATGATAAAAATACCTGGATATTTTTTACTCCAGGCAAATATGAGTTTTCTGCTGTTCTTAAAAGGTATTTTTTATTAGCCTGTAAATTCTGTATTAATTAATAGAGAAATGCTCTTGCTGTAATTGAAAGTGGTATTAGAGGATTGTTTAACAAAGAGAACGAAGTGGCACAGATTTCTGTATCTCAAACCGTTACTAAGTTAAGCCGGTTCTAGCAACCTTGAACGTTTTGGACACCAACTGCAATTCCAGCTGCACCAATGATTGGAAAATTCATTTTTTGCCATATTTGGAATCAGCAAGAATACGGCTATCCCGATATTCTAGTTTTTACTACGTTTCTCAATCTTATTGGATGAAAGACTGGAAACGAAACTAGTTTAGTGAGAAAAAAAAAAAATTGATTTCCTGCCAATAACTAAAGATTAATGCTCCAAAAAACCGCTCCATAAAGTGATTGTGGGACATTCGGTGATCATTTCCTAAAAATGTCATCTTGAACATTGCACCTTCAATCATGTTCAATATGAAATAAAAATCAAATTAGGCAGAATTAGCATAACTCGGTAACCGTTTGAGATATAGAAGTCTACGATAGCTTGTTTTCTTCGTCAAACTACGATCTATAACTGGTTCCAACTTGAGCAAGGCTTCTTCAATAATATGGAAACTGAAGATATAATGGAAAATGATTGGGGATAGACAGAGAACTCATAGTTGCTTCCTTGATATAAAAAAATGGTTTCATCGGTACCAAGGATCGTCTTCGGCGTTCCAATCGTCTAATTGCTTGCTGCAGATAAAGCATTCGACTAAATCGGGCTCCTCCCTACCACCGATAAAGATAAAGCCGGCGGCGGCCATCCGTTCGGCAGTGCAAACGCAGTCGGATTGAAAAGGCCAATCCTCGAAAGTGGCGACTCTGTTTTTCTTCCAGAATCGAGGATAAATTTTGTACAAAGATCTGAACGAGAAACAGAACCTTTAGTCAATTATATTCTATCAAGCTAGTCAAAGTTTCGTTTTTGGTAACGAAATGAAAACGGAAAATAAATAAAATATTGAGTGAAAAGTATATCGATTGAGTGAATTTCAGAAAAAACAAAAGAAAAATTATTATCAATTATTCGTGTTAAGTGTATAAATTTTCAACTCAAAATTAATTATAAACAAAATATCTCAGGCTTTGCCTCGATTTTGAATTATTTTTCCCGCCATAAACAAAGGGATAAGTTAGGTTATGTTAGGTCAGGATATCACGAATGCAATAATGAATAAATGAACAGAAAATAATATCGGGGTATCATTTTCCCGACAAAAAAGACAGCCGGTTATTGAGGTTAGGATTAGGTTAGGTTAGGTCATGTTAGGTTAGGTTAGGACGTTATTCGTACTTTAATAAACAATGAAAGGATATCAAAGTATGAACTAGTGTTGAAATATAGAAGAATAATTTTTCAAAATTGAAATTAATGAGAACATAAAGAGATATCGTGAGTTGAATGAAAGTAGGTTAGAATTAGGGTTAGGATCTGTTCCTGAGATATTATAGACTCATTATTTCGATCTGTGGATTAATGACATCGCAAATTGATTGATAAAATATTTGTATATGTATATACTTACTCTAACATTTCCATAGCGGCCTGAGTTTTAAAGTAATCGCTCGATAAAGATCGTTTTTGAAGGTTATGGGAAGGCTGATTACTCCCTGTCAACGGTTATTGTTGTTTCGTTTTTGAATATTCGATATATCGAAGACGCAATCGAACGCCATAGACTGCAAACAACCGAATAGTCTCGCTTCTTACTTTAAGATCCAGATTAGTGACACAGTGTCGCCATCTATAAGGATTGGAATAGAATTTCGAGGAGGACTAGCAAGCGGTCAACAGACACTTACCGACGCGTTAGTCGATGAAAACCATGGCCCGTATACACTACGACTAATTCAGATAACAATGGTTATCCGCATTGTTGTCCAATTGTTATCTGGAGAGACTCCCGTTGCACCTTATGGGATTAAAATGACACTACTTCCGTTGACTGAAGAAATTCTTCAGTCAACGCTAGTTCCTAAAAGCGACTAGTAAATACGGGCCCATAGGTATCTTTTTCCTCACTGATTCGATCCCGTGACGGGCAATTTTCATAGATACAGGAACGTATCTACCGAATTCTCTTCACATTGAAGATAGAAAATACCATAACGTATCATATAGCCATATAGCATGCATGAAACTTATTCATGAATGATAGGGCCTATTTTCTCCTCTGACAATGAATAACAAATAATTATTGTTTACTTCTCTTCGATGAGAGGGTAAAAAGTAAATACTCTTTTCATCGTACTTGTATTGTTCGGACAATTTTCTTTAGTCATTTTCATCGTAATAATAAAAAATAATTTCAATCATCAACTTTGATTACAAAGAATTAATAATCAACAACTGGATGAAATTGAAAAAAAATCAAGAGGGCATCATGTTTCATAGTTCCTAAACAACGTAAGCCCAAATTTGCAAAGACACATTAGCACATTTTATTCATCATCGGAACGCCTTGTTATAGGCAACCCAAGTTACGGTTGTGTGAAGTGGAAGGAAGTGGCGCGGCGTTGTCATATGTATAACGAAAGCTCGCGACGATCAGTAGGGTTTGCGATTGACTTTTTCAACTAAATATCTGCAAATTAACGAATCTGTGCCATATATCGGCTTTCATTTACACTATCTTTGGCGTATCATTAATTATTACCGATCCTTATAGCGATCACCGATCAATAGCTTATCATTTCTCTATCACGAATTAAGATCTCCATAGTTAACGCCACTTGCCTTTTTGTTGTTTAAACCGCGGCCACTCAATTTGGCAATGCAACATCGTTTTCAAACATTCTTCTGAAATTCGAAATTCAGTATTTTTATAAATATTACACAATGTGTTTGCATTCATCGAAAAGTGTATTTTTAATTTATTATCAATATTAAAACATGCTTTTTAGATCTGGACTTGAAGCTCTATGAAAATTACCCTGACTCCTCCAAAGTCTCTAAGATTGTCATATTATATTATACCTACCCTACGAAGCATAAATTATTTTAAATCATCCTAATAGAATAATACCTGCACCCTAGTATACTTATCGAAGATATCATACACCGATAAAATTTATACGTCAAATGAGATTGATCTCCAAACTGTGCACAATTAGAATTCATGTTCGCAGCACGTAGTCCATATCTACTCATAACATTATCAGTCTACCTAATATCTGTGATAGGTATAATTGAACCTTGTTGTTTATTTTTTCTTGTTTTTTTTTTTTTCTTTTCTTTTTCAGGTAGCTGTTATAAAAGCATATTCAGGTATAGATCCGAAGCTATTTGGCATTTCTGCATGTTCGAGGTATTAACAATAAGATCGTTTCATTATGAACGGATGAATTCCGTTTAGGATTGCACATAGGAAACGTGATAGTGTAGCCATCCAAAGAAGACGGCTGCAACGTTCTGGGGGTACACGATTTGGGCACTTGTCGACACTTTTGAATAGAACGCTAGCTTCACGTGAGCATATTTCCATCAAGTTTTACTCAAAACGCGAAGTTTGCAATGTGATACATTTTTTTTTTTTTTTTTCCTCTTTCTTTCTTGAAATTGTAGAGAAAAGTTTAGAATTGTGGGCGTCGATTTCGACAGTGATAATTAAACGAGAATGACCAAACTGTCCATATCATGGTGGTAAAAAGAAGTTCTTCGCACACGTGAACTTCAATCGGTTCCTACTGCAGCCGATGGTGAACGTTAGCCAAATGTGATTAAAAACGATGATTAGCATTATGGTGACTGACGATTAGTATAATCTCGATGTAAATACTGCCTGGATATGTGAAGATGATGGTAAATCCATAAATGACCCATGAAATAAAACCTTCATCAGCCATTAATTATGACACACACGCTAAACACTATACGAGCAAAATCTTCGTGGCTTATATATCATTTGACCAATTATCATGATTACCCCCATACGTGAAAGAAGATTGATAAAGATTATCCAGAAAATATGACTTCCGGTTCTGCTTTATCCTCTCATCAGTCCAGGGACATGATTCAGCGAAGATGATCGTAATTTGGTGAAATCATTTTGAAGGTATAATTTCAGGCCTGATAATAATGAAATTCTGACTTCTTTGATGGAAGTTCAGCAATGCAAACTTGCACAGCAATGAGCAAATCGAGAAAGTATCTTATTTGTTTGGATTATGTGGAACCGTTACACAGCTTATCACGGATATAATAAACCAAACAGAGTTATGAAATGAGATTCATCGATAGATCCTATATGAGAATCAATATGGCTATGTCTTACGTCAAATAATATAGTATCGGCACAATACATCAGCGTGATAAGTATATAAATAATCTTTCACGATATATGGGGCGGATGTTATAAATACCTCTTGAGAAATAAATTCAGAGTTATTGAGCGATAGCTTGCCTTGTTATTGAGTCATTTTTTGGAATGAAACCGAATTTATTTCGTATTCTGAAAAACTAATCAGAAGAAGGAAATATATATCATCGCGGTTTCATTATGAAATATTGCTGGATAATCGCGATCTGCAGCTATTGTGCGATCTTCACAAAGTAAGTTACATATTTTGCAATATTTTTTCTAAAAAGCTAGTATTGTATAATAAATTAACGAAATTTATAGAATCGCTCAATGTCAAGATGTGGATCTTACTTTTCCCGAAAACTTCACTATTGGAGCTGCTACTGCATCGTATCAAGTGGAAGGAGCTTGGAATGCTAGCGGTAATTGGTACACTATTAAAAAGAAAAATGTTTCAGGAGGTCCACTATAATTTTTGGATAAATTTTCAAAACGTTTTGTTAATTGAAACAACATTACTTTAACTAAAAAGGATCAATTATTTTTGTTTTAATTAGAAAATAGTGTCAAAACTAACACAAAAATTATAGTGGACCTCGTGGAACATTTTTTTTTTTTTCTTTCTTCTAACAGTGTATACTGTGAAAACTATAATTCTAGGATATAAATTTTTCCAGACAAAGGAGAAAGTAGTTGGGATTGGTTCGTGCATAACAAACCAGAATCCATAGTGGATTTGAGCAACGGGGATATTGCCTGTGACTCTTACAACAAATACGAAGAAGACGTGCAATGGCTAAAGGATTTAGGAGTAAATTTAGAAATTGCTATATAACATACGTGAACGGTATATTTCTCTAAATGGTCAAATTTTCAGGTGGATTTTTATCGATTTTCGCTCAGTTGGGCACGCATTCTGCCAACTGGCTTTGCCGATCAAGTAAGCGAGGATGGTATTCAGTATTACAAAAACTTGATCGAAGCACTTCTCGCGAATAATATCACCCCAATTGTAACTTTGTACCATTGGGATCATCCGCAAATTCTTGAAGAAATGGGCGGATGGACTAACGAGATGATAGTAGATTGGTTTGCTGATTACGCGAGAATTGTATTTCGGGAATTGGGACCCTTGGTCAAAACTTTTCTAACTTTCAACGAACCAAATGTCTTTTGCCTGGAAGGATACAACGAGACCACCAAAGCTCCAGGTGATGAAAAAAAAAAAAAATCAAGTTCGCTTTCTAGAACATTATTTTTTTTTTTTTTTTTTTCGAATGGAACCTTATGTAAATTTGGTAATATTTCGATATAGGTAAGGTACTGGAAAATATGGGACATTACATATGTGTCCACAACATCTTAAAGGCCCACGCAACTGCTTACCATATCTACGATGAAGAATTTCGCCCAACCCAACAGGGTCAAATAGGTTTGACACAATCTTGTAATGGATTTGTCGAGGGTGAGGGTACCAGTGATGAAACCTTTGAAAGAATGTTTCATTTCCGATGTGGTTGGGTTATGCATCCTGTTTTTATTGGAGATTATCCGGAAATAATGAAAACCCGGATTGCCATGATCAGTGAGCTTGAGGGTTGGCCTTTTTCAAGACTGCCAGAATTTTCTGAAGAATGGATTGAAAATATCAAGTTCGTATTCGGGCCAACATTGAGTCAATAAAGGATTGAAATTGCCACAAAGTGCTTATAGCAATATGAAGTATTATTACCAATGAAATTACCTTACAGGGGAACAGCCGATTTCTTTGGCTTCAATCACTATACTTCTCGCATGCCAGTCTTCGATCCGGAGGAAGAATTTGGTACATACACCATCGACAGTGGTCTGATTGAAAACGTTAATGAGAGCTGGTCACAGGCTGCTTCTGAGTGGCTACGCGTAATTATTATTCAAACATAATTGAGTTTTTAGAATCCTGAAATGTCTCGAATCATTATGCCAAAGATGTAACATTAGGGTGCTTTTTTTGGCGACTATATATTTTTTTTTTCTACTCCCACCTCAGAATTTTCTTGGAAACACCTGAAAAAAAAATTCGCTGAAAGTTCGAGCCCTTCATATTATTATTAAGTACTTGCCCTTGGCGTGAAGAAGATTTTCCATTTAAAATATACACGTAACTTAAATTACTTTTTCTTAAAATTCTTATAGCTCAGAGGCCCTTTATGATATTCGAACGTTTGAAGAACCAAATTACTCAGAATTGAATGCTATAAAAAAGTGCTGAGATTCGGTGCTCAGGACCATTTTTTTCAGGACCTCATAATGAGCCGCAAATTCATGAAAATGGTAAATCATGAAAAACAAAAATCTTATTATCTCGAAAAATATCAATAATAGAGATCGGTGCCCGAAACCTTTTTTGAAGGAAATTCAATTTGCTACAACTTTGTCTTTCAAAATTTTTCGTATTTTCAGCCAATTCTGAATTAACAACGAAAAAACAAGAAATTTCTGAAATTTTGTCTTTAATCACCTGTACTGTCTCACCCGTGTAAGTTACATTTCCGTTGCAATAGGCACTTTTGTAGAGCATTCAATTCTAAGTAGTTTTATTCTTCAAACATTCGCATAGCATAAAGGGCCTCTGAGCTATAAGAATTTAAAGAAACAAAAAATTCAAGTTACGTGTATTTTAAATGGGAAATCTTCAAACGTCGGTGGCGAGTACTTAATATTATAATATTAAGGGCTCAAACTTTCAGGGAATTTTTTTTTAGGTGTTTCCAAGAAAATTCCGCGGTGGGAGAAGAAAAAAAATAGTCTTAAAAAAAAGCGCCCTCATGTACATACATATACATTTCATTTGCAGGTTGTACCAGCCGGTTTCGGTAATGTCCTACGTATGATTCGGGACCAGTACGACAACCCACCGGTATACATTTTTGAAAATGGATACAGTGACACTGGTGAATTAGACGATTATGCACGAATCAGTTATTTTTACGAATACTTGTCAGTATTGATCAAAGCCGTCAAAGAAGACGGCTGCAACGTTGTAGGATATACGATTTGGTCACTGATGGATAACTTCGAATGGGCTCTCGGTTACACGTGAGTATAATATTTTCACTACGATCATTTGATCTTCCCGAATCCTTAATATAAAATTTCCAATGTTGTCAAATTTCAGAAAAAAATTCGGAATCGTAAGCGTTGACTTCGACAGTGATGACAGAACAAGGACAGCCAAATTATCCACAACCTGGTGGCAGGAAGTCCTTCGCACTCGTGAACTTCAACCCGTTCCAACTGCCGATACTGAATCGTAACCTGCTCTGATAATTAAAAAAAAATTCAACTGGAGTACATTCAGTAAATTTTTAAACGATACAGTGATGAAAATCCAAACTAGAAATGTGAATATATGTTTGAAATAAAAAAATTGCTCATCCAGGTTGCCCCAGACTTCCCGTCACCATTCATTTTAACTTTATTCCTTTATTTGCTCTTTTTTTTTTATAAAATCGTAAAAAATATTTCATTGCGAATGATGCATGATTGAGTATGTATGATATATTTCGGCACATATGATGCTCGGTCAAGTATGATTTAAAAAAAATCATGCATCATATTGTGTACTAAAATATGAAATAAATCCAGAACACTGCGCTAAATTGTGATTATTATTTTCTCACTAGTATTCATTTTTTCTCCAGCCAAACCATGATAAGTCCATCTTGATGGCACACAGCAATTTTCCATCGTCTGCAGAAAACAAGCTATAATCCTTTAAATTTTTTAATTTTTTCGTCCGGCCGTTTTCCATGGAACACTGCGGGTAATTCCCGTATTTTTTATCGCCATCAATTTCATTTTCTTACTTTTTCGGCCAAACCAATTGGCCGAACTTGATATGACATAGCAATTTTTCATCGTTAGAACATATGAGCTGGATCAGATATAGACAATCCTATAGAGTTTCGAATTTTCTCGTCCAGCTGTTTTCGAAAAAACTGCGGGGAATCGTATTTGCAACAGAACAACAGACAGACGGACAGGCAGATCAACGTATGTTTAGAATCATGTGCGGGACGTCAGCTGAAGAGTCCAAATGTCAAAATTTTTCTGAATCGGCGAAGTCGTTTTAGACATTGAAGCAATGAACTTTATTATCACTTACGTGATGGGAATATAAAAAAAAAATACATGAACTGCTCCGAATATAAACTTCCGTTTTTTGCGATGGGTTTTTTCAATGCTTGGAATTTCTATATGGTCCGTGAACATGATCGATACACAAATCTCCGTAATTGATCTCAGGAATTCTGACCTCTGCTCACCCGATGAGTCGAAAACTTTTTTTATTCGATTTTGGGAACACGTGATAGATTATACCCTTTGAATCGTCGATTTACTTTCTAGTTCATTTCCACTTTGTTATTAATCCCATTATTAATTGTTAAAATCGCAGAAGGCTTCCGTATCGAGAAATGACACACATATTTGGATTCAGCGGGTCATTTGCATGAAGATTATCATTGAGATTATCCGATTCTCGACAAGAAAAATTTTGCCGAAAAAAATGAGAAAAATGAGAAGAGGTACTCTTTTTTTCAAAAATCTGAAATCATTCGAAATATTCGGAACGTAGAAATGATACAGATATTTGGAATCTGCGGAACCTATCCTTTCAGAATCTGCAAGCCGATTTGAAATGAAAAATTCCTACGATTTTGGATCGTCGATTTACGTTTTATGTTTTCTCCACTTTTTTTTATTCTCGTTTTTTGAAGGTAGAATCGCAGAAGGCTTCCGAATCGAGGAATGACACACATATTTGGATTGAGCGGGTCATTTGCATGGAGAATATCATTGGAATAATCCAATTCTCGACTGAGAAATTTTGCCGAGATAAATAAGAAAGATGAAGACGGATACCCCTTTCCTTTTTTTCAAAAATCTGAAAATTTCCGAAATATTCGGAAAATGGGAATGATGAAAATTTTTGGAATCTGTGGAACCTACACTTTTAGAAACTGCAGACCGATTAAAAATGAAAAATTCCTACGATTTGTGATCGTTGATTTACTTTTTATTTTTTTCCACTTTTTTTTTCTCTTGTTTTTTATTAGTAAAATCGCAGAAGGCTCCTGAATCTAGGAACGGCACACATATTCGGAATCAGCAGGTCATTTCAGTGGAGAAAATCATTAGGATTATCCGATTCTCGACAAATAATTTTTTCGCCAAAAAAAATGAGAAGGGGTACCCTTTCCTTTTTTTCAAAAATATAAAATTTTCCGAAATATTCGGAAGGCAGGAATGATACCTATGGTTCGATTCTGTGGAACCTACACTTTCAGAAACTGCAAACCGATTTGAAATAAAAAATTCCTACGATTTTTAATCGACGATTTACTTTTTAATTTTTTGCCACTTTTTTTCTCTCTCGTTTTTTATTAGTAAAATCGCAGGAGGCTTCCGAATCGAGAAACGGCAGTCATATTTGGAATCAGCAGGTCATTTCCATTGAGAATATCATTGAGATTATCCAATTCTCGACAAAAAATTTTTTCGCCCATAAAAATGAGAAGGGGCCCCTTTCCTTTTTTTCAAAAATCTGAAATTTTCCGAAATATTCGGAACGCAGGAATGATACCTACTGTTCGAATCTGTGGAACCTACACTTTCAGAAACTGCAAACCGATTTGAAATAAAAAATTCCTACGATTTTTAATCGACGATTTACTTTTTATTTTTATTCCACTTTTTTTTTCTCTCGTTTTTCATCGGCAAAATCGCAGGAGGTGTCGGAATCGAGAAACGGCAGTCATATTTGGAATCAGCAGGTCATTTCCATTGAGAATATCATTGAGATTATCCAATTCTCGACAAAAAATTTTTTCGCCCAAAAAAATGAGAAGGGTACCCCTTTCCTTGTTTTCAAAAATCTGAAATTTTCCGAAATATTCGGAAGGCAGGAATGATACCTATGGTTCGATTCTGTGGAACCTACACTTTCAGAAACTGCAAACCGATTTGAAATAAAAAATTCCTACGATTTTTAATCGACGATTTACTTTTTAATTTTTTGCCACTTTTTTTCTCTCTCGTTTTTTATTAGTAAAATCGCAGGAGGCTTCTGAATCGAGAAACGGCAGTCATATTTGGAATCAGCAGGTCATTTCCATAGAGAATATCATTGAGATTAACCAATTCTCGACAAAAAATTTTTTCGCCCAAAAAAATGAGAAGGGTACCCCTTTCCTTGTTTTCAAAAATCTGAAATTTTCCGAAATATTCGGAAGGCAGGAATGATACCTATGGTTCGATTCTGTGGAACCTACACTTTCAGAAACTGCAAACCGATTTGAAATAAAAAATTCCTACGATTTTTAATCGACGATTTACTTTTTAATTTTTTGCCACTTTTTTTCTCTCTCGTTTTTTATTAGTAAAATCGCAGGAGGCTTCTGAATCGAGAAACGGCAGTCATATTTGGAATCAGCAGGTCATTTCCATAGAGAATATCATTGAGATTATCCAATTCTCGACAAAAAATTTTTTCGCCCAAAAAAATGAGAAGGGTACCCCTTTCCTTGTTTTCAAAAATCTGAAATTTTCCGAAATATTCGGAAGGCAGGAATGATACCTATGGTTCGATTCTGTGGAACCTACACTTTCAGAAACTGCAAACCGATTTGAAATAAAAAATTCCTACGATTTTTAATCGACGATTTACTTTTTAATTTTTTGCCACTTTTTTTCTCTCTCGTTTTTTATTAGTAAAATCGCAGGAGGCTTCTGAATCGAGAAACGGCAGTCATATTTGGAATCAGCAGGTCATTTCCATAGAGAATATCATTGAGATTATCCAATTCTCGACAAAAAATTTTTTCGCCCAAAAAAATGAGAAGGGTACCCCTTTCCTTGTTTTCAAAAATCTGAAATTTTCCGAAATATTCGGAAGGCAGGAATGATACCTATGGTTCGATTCTGTGGAACCTACACTTTCAGAAACTGCAAACCGATTTGAAATAAAAAATTCCTACGATTTTTAATCGACGATTTACTTTTTAATTTTTTGCCACTTTTTTTCTCTCTCGTTTTTTATTAGTAAAATCGCAGGAGGCTTCTGAATCGAGAAACGGCAGTCATATTTGGAATCAGCAGGTCATTTCCATTGAGAATATCATTGAGATTATCCAATTCTCGACAAAAAATTTTTTCGCCCAAAAAAATGAGAAGGGGTACCTTTCCTTTTTTTCAAAAATCTGAAATTTTCCGAAATATTCGGAACGCAGGAATGATACCTACTGTTCGAATCTGTGGAACCTACACTTTCAGAAACTGCAAACCGATTTGAAATAAAAAATTCCTACGATTTTTAATCGACGATTCACTTTTTATTTTTATTCCACTTTTTTTTTCTCTCGTTTTTCATCGGTAAAATCGCAGGAGGTGTCGGAATCGAGAAACGGCAGTCATATTTGGAATCAGCAGGTCATTTCCATTGAGAATATCATTGAGATTATCCAATTCTCGACAAAAAAATTTTTCGCCCAAAAAAATGAGAAGGGGTACCCCTTTCCTTTTTTTCAAAAATCTGAAATTTTCCGAAATATTCGGAAGGCAGGAATGATACCTATGGTTCGATTCTGTGGAACCTACACTTTCAGAAACTGCAAACCGATTTGAAATAAAAAATTCCTACGATTTTTAATCGACGATTTACTTTTTATTTTCTTTCCACTTTTTTTTAATCTCGTTTTTCATCGGTAAAATCGCAGGAGGTGTCGGAATCGAGAAACGGCAGTCATATTTGGAATTAGCGGGTCATTTCCATTGAGAATATCATTGAGATTATCCAATTCTCGACAAAAAATTTTTTCGCCCAAAAAAATGAGAAGGGGTACCCCTTTCCTTTTTTTTAAAAATCTGAAATTTTCCGAAATATTCGGAACGCAGGAATGATACCTACTGTTCGAATCTGTGGAACCTACACTTTCAGAAACTGCAAACCGATTTGAAATAAAAAATTCCTACGATTTTTAATCGACGATTTACTTTTTATTTTTATTCCACTTCTTTTTTCTCTCGTTTTTTATTAGTAAAATCGCAGGAGGCTTCTGAATCGAGAAACGGCAGTCATATTTGGAATCAGCAGATCATTTCCATAGAGAATATCATTGAGATTATCCAATTCTCGACAAAAAATTTTTTCGCCCAAAAAAATGAGAAGGGTACCCCTTTCCTTGTTTTCAAAAATCTGAAATTTTCCGAAATATTCGGAAGGCAGGAATGATACCTATGGTTCGATTCTGTGGAACCTACACTTTCAGAAACTGCAAACCGATTTGAAATAAAAAATTCCTACGATTTTTAATCGACGATTTACTTTTTAATTTTTTGCCACTTTTTTTCTCTCTCGTTTTTTATTAGTAAAATCGCAGGAGGCTTCTGAATCGAGAAACGGCAGTCATATTTGGAATCAGCAGGTCATTTCCATTGAGAATATCATTGAGATTATCCCATTCTCGACAAAAAATTTTTTCGCCCAAAAAAATGAGAAGGGGTACCTTTCCTTTTTTTCAAAAATCTGAAATTTTCCGAAATATTCGGAACGCAGGAATGATACCTACTGTTCGAATCTGTGGAACCTACACTTTCAGAAACTGCAAACCGATTTGAAATAAAAAATTCCTACGATTTTTAATCGACGATTCACTTTTTATTTTTATTCCACTTTTTTTTTCTCTCGTTTTTCATCGGTAAAATCGCAGGAGGTGTCGGAATCGAGAAACGGCAGTCATATTTGGAATCAGCAGGTCATTTCCATTGAGAATATCATTGAGATTATCCAATTCTCGACAAAAAAATTTTTCGCCTAGAAAAATGAGAAGGGGTACCCCTTTCCTTTTTTTCAAAAATCTCAAATTTTCCAAAATATTCGGAAGGCAGGAATGATACCTATGGTTCGATTCTGTGGAACCTACACTTTCAGAAACTGCAAACCGATTTGAAATAAAAAATTCCTACGATTTTTAATCGACGATTTACTTTTTATTTTCTTTCCACTTTTTTTTAATCTCGTTTTTCATCGGTAAAATCGCAGGAGGTGTCGGAATCGAGAAACGGCAGTCATATTTGGAATTAGCGGGTCATTTCCATTGAGAATATCATTGAGATTATCCAATTCTCGACAAAAAATTTTTTCGCCCAAAAAAATGAGAAGGGGTACCCCTTTCCTTTTTTTTAAAAATCTGAAATTTTCCGAAATATTCGGAACGCAGGAATGATACCTACTGTTCGAATCTGTGGAACCCACACTTTCAGAAACTGCAAACCGATTTGAAATAAAAAATTCCTACGATTTTTAATCGACGATTTACTTTTTATTTTTATTCCACTTCTTTTTTCTCTCGTTTTTTATCGGTAAAATCGCAGGAGGTGTCGGAATCGAGAAACGGCAGTCATATTTGGAATCAGCAGGTCATTTCCATTGAGAATATCATTGAGATTATCCAATTCTCGACAAAAAATTTTTTCGCCCAAAAAAATGAGAAGGGGTACCCCTTTCCTTTTTTTCAAAAATCTGAAATTTTCCGAAATATTCGGAAGGCAGGAATGATACCCATGGTTCGATTCTGTGGAACCTACACTTTCAGAAACTGCAAACCGATTTAAAATAAAAAATTCCTACGATTTTTAATCGACGATTTACTTTTTAATTTTTTGCCACTTTTTTTCTCTCTCGTTTTTTATTAGTAAAATCGCAGGAGGCTTCTGAATCGAGAAACGGCAGTCATATTTGGAATCAGCAGGTCATTTCCATTGAGAATATCATTGAGATTATCCAATTCTCGACAAAAAATTTTTTCGCCCAAAAAAATGAGAAGGGGTACCCCTTTCCTTTTTTTCAAAAATCTGAAATTTTCCGAAATATTCGGAACGCAGGAATGATACCTACTGTTCGAATCTGTGGAACCTACACTTTCAGAAACTGCAAACCGATTTGAAATAAAAAATTCCTACGATTTTTAATCGACGATTTACTTTTTATTTTTATTCCACTTTTTTTTTCTCTCGTTTTTCATCGGTAAAATCGCAGGAGGTGTCGGAATCGAGAAACGGCAGTCATATTTGGAATCAGCAGGTCATTTCCATTGAGAATATCATTGAGATTATCCAATTCTCGACAAAAAATTTTTTCGCCCAAAAAAATGAGAAGGGGTACCCCTTTCCTTTTTTTCAAAAATCTGAAATTTTCCGAAATATTCGGAAGGCAGGAATGATACCTATGGTTCGATTCTGTGGAACCTACACTTTCAGAAACTGCAAACCGATTTGAAATAAAAAATTCCTACGATTTTTAATCGACGATTTACTTTTTAATTTTTTGCCACTTTTTTTCTCTCTCGTTTTTTATTAGTAAAATCGCAGGAGGCTTCTGAATCGAGAAACGGCAGTCATATTTGGAATCAGCAGGTCATTTCTATTGAGAATATCATTGAGATTATCCAATTCTCGACAAAAAATTTTTTCGCCCAAAAAAATGAGAAGGGGTACCCCTTTCCTTTTTTTCAAAAATCTGAAATTTTCCGAAATATTCGGAACGCAGGAATGATACCTACTGTTCGAATCTGTGGAACCTACACTTTCAGAAACTGCAAACCGATTTGAAATAAAAAATTCCTACGATTTTTAATCGACGATTCACTTTTTATTTTTATTCCACTTTTTTTTTCTCTCGTTTTTCATCGGTGAAATCGCAGGAGGTGTCGGAATCGAGAAACGGCAGTCATATTTGGAATCAGCAGGTCATTTCCATTGAGAATATCATTGAGATTATCCAATTCTCGACAAAAAAATTTTTCGCCCAAAAAAATGAGAAGGGGTACCCCTTTCCTTTTTTTCCAAAAATCTGAAATTTTCCGAAATATTCGGAAGGCAGGAATGATACCTATGGTTCGATTCTGTGGAACCTACACTTTCAGAAACTGCAAACCGATTTGAAATAAAAAAATCCTACGATTTTTAATCGACGATTTACTTTTTATTTTCTTTCCATTTTTTTTTAATCTCGTTTTTTATCGGTAAAATCGCAGGAGGTGTCGGAATCGAGAAACGGCAGTCATATTTGGAATCAGCAGGTCATTTCCGTTGAGAATATCATTGAGATTATCCAATTCTCGACAAAAAAATTTTTCGCCCAAAAAAATGAGAAGGGGTACCCCTTTCCTTTTTTTCAAAAATCTGAAATTTTCCGAAATATTCGGAACGCAGGAATGATACCTACTGTTCGAATCTGTGGAACCTACACTTTCAGAAACTGCAAACCGATTTGAAATAAAAAATTCCTACGATTTTTAATCGACGATTCACTTTTTATTTTTATTCCACTTTTTTTTTCTCTCGTTTTTCATCGGTAAAATCGCAGGAGGTGTCGGAATCGAGAAACGGCAGTCATATTTGGAATCAGCAGGTCATTTCCATTGAGAATATCATTGAGATTATCCAATTCTCGACAAAAAAATTTTTCGCCCAAAAAAATGAGAAGGGGTACCCCTTTCCTTTTTTTCAAAAATCTGAAATTTTCCGAAATATTCGGAAGGCAGGAATGATACCTATGGTTCGATTCTGTGGAACCTACACTTTCAGAAACTGCAAACCGATTTGAAATAAAAAATTCCTACGATTTTTAATCGACGATTTACTTTTTATTTTCTTTCCACTTTTTTTTAATCTCGTTTTTCATCGGTAAAATCGCAGGAGGTGTCGGAATCGAGAAACGGCAGTCATATTTGGAATCAGCAGGTCATTTCCATTGAGAATGTCATTGAGATTATCCAATTCTCGACAAAAAAATTTTTCGCCCAAAAAAATGAGAAGGGGTACCCCTTTCCTTTTTTTCAAAAATCTGAAATTTTCCGAAATATTCGGAACGCAGGAATGATACCTACTGTTCGAATCTGTGGAACCTACACTTTCAGAAACTGCAAACCGATTTGAAATAAAAAATTCCTACGATTTTTAATCGACGATTTACTTTTTATTTTTATTCCACTTCTTTTTTCTCTTGTTTTTTATCGGTAAAATCGCAGGAGGTGTCGGAATCGAGAAACGGCAGTCATATTTGGAATCAGCAGGTCATTTCCATTGAGAATATCATTGAGATTATCCAATTCTCGACAAAAAATTTTTTCGCCCAAAAAAATGAGAAGGGGTACCCCTTTCCTTTTTTTCAAAAATCTGAAATTTTCCGAAATATTCGGAACGCAGGAATGATACCTACTGTTCGAATCTGTGGAACCCACACTTTCAGAAACTGCAAACCGATTTGAAATAAAAAATTCCTACGATTTTTAATCGACGATTTACTTTTTAATTTTTTGCCACTTTTTTTCTCTCTCGTTTTTTATTAGTAAAATCGCAGGAGGCTTCTGAATCGAGAAACGGCAGTCATATTTGGAATCAGCAGGTCATTTCCATTGAGAATATCATTGAGATTATCCAATTCTCGACAAAAAATTTTTTCGCCCAAAAAAATGAGAAGGGGTACCCCTTTCCTTTTTTTCAAAAATCTGAAATTTCCCGAAATATTCGGAACGCATGAATGATACCTACTGTTCGAATCTGTGGAACCTACACTTTCAGAAACTGCAAACCGATTTGAAATAAAAAATTCCTACGATTTTTAATCGACGATTTACTTTTTATTTTTATTCCACTTTTTTTTCTCTCGTTTTTCATCGGTAAAATCGCAGGAGGTGTCGGAATCGAGAAACGGCAGTCATATTTGGAATCAGCAGGTCATTTCCATTGAGAATATCATTGAGATTATCCAATTCTCGACAAAAAATTTTTTCGCCCAAAAAAATGAGAAGGGGTACCCCTTTCCTTTTTTTCGAAAATCTGAAATTTTCCGAAATATTCGGAAGGCAGAAATGATACCTATGGTTCGATTCTGTGGAACCTACACTTTCAGAAACTGCAAACCGATTTGAAATAAAAAATTCCTACGATTTTTAATCGACGATTTACTTTTTAATTTTTTGCCACTTTTTTTCTCTCTCGTTTTTTATTAGTAAAATCGCAGGAGGCTTCTGAATCGAGAAACGGCAGTCATATTTGGAATCAGCAGGTCATTTCCATTAAGAATATCATTGAGATTATCCAATTCTCGACAAAAAATTTTTTCGCCCAAAAAAATGAGAAGGGGTACCCCTTTCCTTTTTTTCAAAAATCTGAAATTTTCCGAAATATTCGGAACGCAGGAATGATACCTACTGTTCGAATCTGTGGAACCTACACTTTCAGAAACTGCAAACCGATTCGAAATAAAAAATTCCTACGATTTTTAATCGACGATTTACTTTTTATTTTCTTTCCACTTTTTTTTAATCTCGTTTTTCATCGGTAAAATCGCAGGAGGTGTCGGAATCGAGAAACGGCAGTCATATTTGGAATCAGCAGGTCATTTCCATTGAGAATATCATTGAGATTATCCAATTCTCGACAAAAAATTTTTTCGCCCAAAAAAATGAGAAGGGGTACCCCTTTCCTTTTTTTCAAAAATCTGAAATTTTCCGAAATATTCGGAACGCAGGAATGATACCTACTGTTCGAATCTGTGGAACCTACACTTTCAGAAACTGCAAACCGATTTGAAATAAAAAATTCCTACGATTTTTAATCGACGATTTACTTTTTAATTTTTTGCCACTTTTTTTCTCTCTCGTTTTTTATTAGTAAAATCGCAGGAGGCTTCTGAATCGAGAAACGGCAGTCATATTTGGAATCAGCAGGTCATTTCCATTGAGAATATCATTGAGATTATCCAATTCTCGACAAAAAATTTTTTCGCCCAAAAAAATGAGAAGGGGTACCCCTTTCCTTTTTTTCAAAAATCTGAAATTTTCCGAAATATTCGGAACGCAGGAATGATACCTACTGTTCGAATCTGTGGAACCTACACTTTCAGAAACTGCAAACCGATTTGAAATAAAAAATTCCTACGATTTTTAATCGACGATTTACTTTTTATTTTTATTCCACTTTTTTTTTCTCTCGTTTTTCATCGGTGAAATCGCAGGAGGTGTCGGAATCGAGAAACGGCAGTCATATTTGGAATCAGCAGGTCATTTCCATTGAGAATATCATTGAGATTATCCAATTCTCGACAAAAAATTTTTTCGCCCAAAAAAATGAGAAGGGGTACCCCTTTCCTTTTTTTCAAAAATCTGAAATTTTCCGAAATATTCGGAAGGCAGGAATGATACCCATGGTTCGATTCTGTGGAACCTACACTTTCAGAAACTGCAAACCGATTTGAAATAAAAAATTCCTACGATTTTTAATCGACGATTTACTTTTTAATTTTTTGCCACTTTTTTTCTCTCTCGTTTTTTATTAGTAAAATCGCAGGAGGCTTCTGAATCGAGAAACGGCAGTCATATTTGAAATCAGCAGGTCATTTCCATTGAGAATATCATTGAGATTATCCAATTCTCGACAAAAAATTTTTTCGCCCAAAAAAATGAGAAGGGGTACCCCTTTCCTTTTTTTCAAAAATCTGAAATTTTCCGAAATATTCGGAACGCAGGAATGATACCTACTGTTCGAATCTGTGGAACCTACACTTTCAGAAACTGCAAACCGATTTGAAATAAAAAATTCCTACGATTTTTAATCGACGATTTACTTTTTATTTTTATTCCACTTTTTTTTTCTCTCGTTTTTCATCGGTGAAATCGCAGGAGGTGTCGGAATCGAGAAACGGCAGTCATATTTGGAATCAGCAGGTCATTTCCATTGAGAATATCATTGAGATTATCCAATTCTCGACAAAAAATTTTTTCGCCCAAAAAAATGAGAAGGGGTACCCCTTTCCTTTTTTTCAAAAATCTGAAATTTTCCGAAATATTCGGAAGGCAGGAATGATACCCATGGTTCGATTCTGTGGAACCTACACTTTCAGAAACTGCAAACCGATTTGAAATAAAAAATTCCTACGATTTTTAATCGACGATTTACTTTTTAATTTTTTGCCACTTTTTTTCTCTCTCGTTTTTTATTAGTAAAATCGCAGGAGGCTTCTGAATCGAGAAACGGCAGTCATATTTGGAATCAGCAGGTCATTTCCATTGAGAATATCATTGAGATTATCCAATTCTCGACAAAAAATTTTTTCGCCCAAAAAAATGAGAAGGGGTACCCCTTTCCTTTTTTTCAAAAATCTGAAATTTTCCGAAATATTCGGAACGCAGGAATGATACCTACTGTTCGAATCTGTGGAACCTACACTTTCAGAAACTGCAAACCGATTTGAAATAAAAAATTCCTACGATTTTTAATCGACGATTTACTTTTTATTTTTATTCTACTTTTTTTTTCTCTCGTTTTTCATCGGTAAAATCGCAGGAGGTGTCGGAATCGAGAAACGGCAGTCATATTTGGAATCAGCAGGTCATTTCCATTGAGAATATCATTGAGATTATCCAATTCTCGACAAAAAATTTTTTCGCCCAAAAAAATGAGAAGGGGAACCCCTTTCCTTTTTTTCAAAAATCTGAAATTTTCCGAAATATTCGGAAGGCAGGAATGATACCTATGGTTCGATTCTGTGGAACCTACACTTTCAGAAACTGCAAACCGATTTGAAATAAAAAATTCCTACGATTTTTAATCGACGATTTACTTTTTAATTTTTTGCCACTTTTTTTCTCTCTCGTTTTTTATTAGTAAAATCGCAGGAGGTGTCGGAATCGAGAAACGGCAGTCATATTTGGAATCAGCAGGTCATTTCCATTGAGAATATCATTGAGATTATCCAATTCTCGACAAAAAATTTTTTCGCCCAAAAAAATGAGAAGGGGTACCCCTTTCCTTTTTTTCAAAAATCTGAAATTTTCCGAAATATTCGGAACGCAGGAATGATACCTACTGTTCGAATCTGTGGAACCTACACTTTCAGAAACTGCAAACCGATTTGAAATAAAAAATTCCTACGATTTTTAATCGACGATTTACTTTTTATTTTTATTCCACTTTTTTTTTCTCTCGTTTTTCATCGGTAAAATCGCAGGAGGTGTCGGAATCGAGAAACGGCAGTCATATTTGGAATCAGCAGGTCATTTCCATTGAGAATATCATTGAGATTATCCAATTCTCGACAAAAAAATTTTTCGCCCAAAAAAATGAGAAGGGGTACCCCTTTCCTTTTTTTCAAAAATCTGAAATTTTCCGAAATATTCGGAAGGCAGGAATGATACCTATGGTTCGATTCTGTGGAACCTACACTTTCAGAAACTGCAAACCGATTTGAAATAAAAAAATCCTACGATTTTTAATCGACGATTTACTTTTTATTTTTATTCCACTTTTTTTTTCTCTCGTTTTTCATCGGTAAAATCGCGGGAGGTGTCGGAATCGAGAAACGGCAGTCATATTTGGAATCAGCAGGTCATTTCCATTGAGAATATCATTGAGATTATCCAATTCTCGACAAAAAATTTTTTCGCCCAAAAAAATGAGAAGGGGTACCCCTTTCCTTTTTTTCAAAAATCTGAAATTTTCCGAAATATTCGGAACGCAGGAATGATACCTACTGTTCGAATCTGTGGAACCTACACTTTCAGAAACTGCAAACCGATTTGAAATAAAAAATTCCTACGATTTTTAATCGACGATTTACTTTTTATTTTTATTCCACTTTTTTTTTCTCTCGTTTTTCATCGGTAAAATCGCAGGAGGTGTCGGAATCGAGAAACGGCAGTCATATTTGGAATCAGCAGGTCATTTCCATTGAGAATATCATTGAGATTATCCAATTCTCGACAAAAAAATTTTTCGCCCAAAAAAATGAGAAGGGGTACCCCTTTCCTTTTTTTCAAAAATCTGAAATTTTCCGAAATATTCGGAAGGCAGGAATGATACCTATGGTTCGATTCTGTGGAACCTACACTTTCAGAAACTGCAAACCGATTTGAAATAAAAAATTCCTACGATTTTTAATCGACGATTTACTTTTTATTTTCTTTCCACTTTTTTTTAATCTCGTTTTTCATCGGTAAAATCGCAGGAGGTGTCGGAATCGAGAAACGGCAGTCATATTTGGAATCAGCAGGTCATTTCCATTGAGAATATCATTGAGATTATCCAATTCTCGACAAAAAATTTTTTCGCCCAAAAAAATGAGAAGGGGTACC
The DNA here is from genome assembly GCA_963989295.1 of Ametastegia equiseti. Taxonomy (NCBI): domain Eukaryota; kingdom Metazoa; phylum Arthropoda; class Insecta; order Hymenoptera; family Tenthredinidae; genus Ametastegia; species Ametastegia equiseti. The sequence continues at coordinate 5,410,283 of OZ022402.1, forward strand.
CCTTTCCTTTTATTCAAAAATCTGAAATTTTCCGAAATATTCGGAACGCAGGAATGATACCTACTGTTCGAATCTGTGGAACCTACACTTTCAGAAACTGCAAACCGATTTGAAATAAAAAATTCCTACGATTTTTAATCGACGATTTACTTTTTAATTTTTTGCCACTTTTTTTCTCTCTCGTTTTTTATTAGTAAAATCGCAGGAGGCTTCTGAATCGAGAAACGGCAGTCATATTTGGAATCAGCAGGTCATTTCCATTGAGAATATCATTGAGATTATCCAATTCTCGACAAAAAATTTTTTCGCCCAAAAAAATGAGAAGGGGTACCCCTTTCCTTTTTTTCAAAAATCTGAAATTTTCCGAAATATTCGGAACGCATGAATGATACCTACTGTTCGAATCTGTGGAACCTACACTTCCAGAAACTGCAAACCGATTTGAAATAAAAAATTCCTACGATTTTTAATCGACGATTTACTTTTTATTTTTATTCCACTTTTTTTTTCTCTCGTTTTTCATCGGTAAAATCGCAGGAGGTGTCGGAATCGAGAAACGGCAGTCATATTTGGAATCAGCAGGTCATTTCCATTGAGAATATCATTGAGATTATGAAATTCTCGACAAAAAATTTTTTCGCCCAAAAAAATTAGAAGGAGTACCCCTTTCCTTTTTTTCAAAAATCTGAAATTTTCCGAAATATTCGGAAGGCAGGAATGATACCTATGGTTCGATTCTGTGGAACCTACACTTTCAGAAACTGCAAACCGATTTGAAATAAAAAATTCCTACGATTTTTAATCGACGATTTACTTTTTAATTTTTTGCCACTTTTTTTCTCTCTCGTTTTTTATTAGTAAAATCGCAGGAGGCTTCTGAATCGAGAAACGGCAGTCATATTTGGAATCAGCAGGACATTTCCATTGAGAATATCATTGAGATTATCCAATTCTCGACAAAAAATTTTTTCGCCCAAAAAAATGAGAAGGGGTACCCCTTTCCTTTTTTTCAAAAATCTGAAATTTTCCGAAATATTCGGAACGCAGGAATGATACCTACTGTTCGAATCTGTGGAACCTACACTTTCAGAAACTGCAAACCGATTTGAAATAAAAAATTTCTACGATTTTTAATCGACGATTCACTTTTTATTTTTATTCCACTTTTTTTTTCTCTCGTTTTTCACCGGTAAAATCGCAGGAGGTGTCGGAATCGAGAAACGGCAGTCATATTTGGAATCAGCAGGTCATTTCCATTGAGAATATCATTGAGATTATCCAATTCTCGACAAAAAAATTTTTCGCCCAAAAAAATGAGAAGGGGTACCCCTTTCCTTTTTTTCAAAAATCTGAAATTTTCCGAAATATTCGGAACGCAGGAATGATACCTACTGTTCGAATCTGTGGAACCTACACTTTCAGAAACTGCAAACCGATTTGAAATAAAAAATTCCTACGATTTTTAATCGACGATTTACTTTTTAATTTTTTGCCACTTTTTTTCTCTCTCGTTTTTTATTAGTAAAATCGCAGGAGGCTTCTGAATCGAGAAACGGCAGTCATATTTGGAATCAGCAGGTCATTTCCATTGAGAATATCATTGAGATTATCCAATTCTCGACAAAAAATTTTTTCGCCCAAAAAAATGAGAAGGGGTACCCCTTTCCTTTTTTTCAAAAATCTGAAATTTTCCGAAATATTCGGAACGCATGAATGATACCTACTGTTCGAATCTGTGGAACCTACACTTTCAGAAACTGCAAACCGATTTGAAATAAAAAATTCCTACGATTTTTAATCGACGATTTACTTTTTATTTTCTTTCCACTTTTTTTTAATCTCGTTTTTCATCGGTAAAATCGCAGGAGGTGTCGGAATCGAGAAACGGCAGTCATATTTGGAATCAGCAGGTCATTTCCATTGAGAATATCATTGAGATTATCCAATTCTCGACAAAAAATTTTTTCGCCCAAAAAAATGAGAAGGGGTACCCCTTTCCTTTTTTTCAAAAATCTGAAATTTTCCGAAATATTCGGAAGGCAGGAATGATACCTATGGTTCGATTCTGTGGAACCTACACTTTCAGAAACTGCAAACCGATTTGAAATAAAAAATTCCTACGATTTTTAATCGACGATTTACTTTTTAATTTTTTGCCACTTTTTTTCTCTCTCGTTTTTTATTAGTAAAATCGCAGGAGGCTTTTGAATCGAGAAACGGCAGTCATATTTGGAATCAGCAGGTCATTTCCATTGAGAATATCATTGAGATTATCCAATTCTCGACAAAAAATTTTTTCGCCCAAAAAAATGAGAAGGGGTACCCCTTTCCTTTTTTTCAAAAATCTGAAATTTCCCGAAATATTCGGAACGCAGGAATGATACCTACTGTTCGAATCTGTGGAACCTACACTTTCAGAAACTGCAAACCGATTTGAAATAAAAAATTCCTACGATTTTTAATCGACGATTCACTTTTTATTTTTATTCCACTTTTTTTTTCTCTCGTTTTTCATCGGTAAAATCGCAGGAGGTGTCGGAATCGAGAAACGGCAGTCATATTTGGAATCAGCAGGTCATTTCCATTGAGAATATCATTGAGATTATCCAATTCTCGACAAAAAAATTTTTCGCCCAAAAAAATGAGAAGGGGTACCCCTTTCCTTTTTTTCGAAAATCTGAAATTTTCCGAAATATTCGGAACGCAGGAATGATACCTACTGTTCGAATCTGTGGAACCTACACTTTCAGAAACTGCAAACCGATTTGAAATAAAAAATTCCTACGATTTTTAATCGACGATTTACTTTTTATTTTTATTCCACTTCTTTATTCTCTCGTTTTTTATCGGTAAAATCGCAGGAGGTGTCGGAATCGAGAAACGGCAGTCATATTTGGAATCAGCAGGTCATTTCCATTGAGAATATCATTGAGATTATCCAATTCTCGACAAAAAATTTTCTCGCCCAAAAAAATGAGAAGGGGTACCCCTTTCCTTTTTTTCAAAAATCTGAAATTTTCCGAAATATTCGGAACGCAGGAATGATACCTACTGTTCGAATCTGTGGAACCTACACTTTCAGAAACTGCAAACCGATTTGCAATAAAAAATTCCTACGATTTTTAATCGACGATTCACTTTTTATTTTTATTCCACTTTTTTTTTCTCTCGTTTTTCATCGGTAAAATCGCAGGAGGTGTCGGAATCGAGAAACGGCAGTCATATTTGGAATCAGCAGGTCATTTCCATTGAGAATATCATTGAGATTATCCAATTCTCGACAAAAAAATTTTTCGCCCAAAAAAATGAGAAGGGGTACCCCTTTCCTTTTTTTCAAAAATCTGAAATTTTCCGAAATATTCGGAAGGCAGGAATGATACCTATGGTTCGATTCTGTGGAACCTACACTTTCAGAAACTGCAAACCGATTTGAAATAAAAAATTCCTACGATTTTTAATCGACGATTTACTTTTTATTTTTATTCCACTTTTTTTTTCTCTCGTTTTTCATCGGTAAAATCGCAGGAGGTGTCGGAATCGAGAAACGGCAGTCATATTTGGAATCAGCAGGTCATTTCCATTGAGAATATCATTGAGATTATCCAATTCTCGACAAAAAAATTTTTCGCCCAAAAAAATGAGAAGGGGTACCCCTTTCCTTTTTTTCAAAAATCTGAAATTTTCCGAAATATTCGGAAGGCAGGAATGATACCTATGGTTCGATTCTGTGGAACCTACACTTTCAGAAACTGCAAACCGATTTGAAATAAAAAATTCCTACGATTTTTAATCGACGATTTACTTTTTAATTTTTTGCCACTTTTTTTCTCTCTCGTTTTTTATTAGTAAAATCGCAGGAGGCTTCTGAATCGAGAAACGGCAGTCATATTTGGAATCAGCAGGTCATTTCCATTGAGAATATCATTGAGATTATCCAATTCTCGACAAAAAATTTTTTCGCCCAAAAAAATGAGAAGGGGTACCCCTTTCCTTTTTTTCAAAAATCTGAAATTTTCCGAAATATTCGGAACGCAGGAATGATACCTACTGTTCGAATGTGTGGAACCTACACTTTCAGAAACTGCAAACCGATTTGAAATAAAAAATTCCTACGATTTTTAATCGACGATTTACTTTTTATTTTCTTTCCACTTTTTTTTAATCTCGTTTTTCATCGGTAAAATCGCAGGAGGTGTCGGAATCGAGAAACGGCAGTCATATTTGGAATCAGCAGGTCATTTCCATTGAGAATATCATTGAGATTATCCAATTCTCGACAAAAAATTTTTTCGCCCAAAAAAATGAGAAGGGGTACCCCTTTCCTTTTTTTCAAAAATCTGAAATTTTCCGAAATATTCGGAAGGCAGGAATGATACCTATGGTTCGATTCTGTGGAACCTACACTTTCAGAAACTGCAAACCGATTTGAAATAAAAAATTCCTACGATTTTTAATCGACGATTTACTTTTTAATTTTTTGCCACTTTTTTTCTCTCTCGTTTTTTATTAGTAAAATCGCAGGAGGCTTCTGAATCGAGAAACGGCAGTCATATTTGGAATCAGCAGGTCATTTCCATTGAGAATATCATTGAGATTATCCAATTCTCGACAAAAAATTTTTTCGCCCAAAAAAATGAGAAGGGGTACCCCTTTCCTTTTTTTCAAAAATCTGAAATTTCCCGAAATATTCGGAACGCAGGAATGATACCTACTGTTCGAATCTGTGGAACCTACACTTTCAGAAACTGCAAACCGATTTGAAATAAAAAATTCCTACGATTTTTAATCGACGATTCACTTTTTATTTTTATTCCACTTTTTTTTTCTCTCGTTTTTCATCGGTAAAATCGCAGGAGGTGTCGGAATCGAGAAACGGCAGTCATATTTGGAATCAGCAGGTCATTTCCATTGAGAATATCATTGAGATTATCCAATTCTCGACAAAAAAATTTTTCGCCCAAAAAAATGAGAAGGGGTACCCCTTTCCTTTTTTTCAAAAATCTGAAATTTTCCGAAATATTCGGAAGGCAGGAATGATACCTATGGTTCGATTCTGTGGAACCTACACTTTCAGAAACTGCAAACCGATTTGAAATAAAAAATTCCTACGATTTTTAATCGACGATTTACTTTTTATTTTTATTCCACTTTTTTTTTCTCTCGTTTTTCATCGGTAAAATCGCAGGAGGTGTCGGAATCGAGAAACGGCAGTCATATTTGGAATCAGCAGGTCATTTCCATTGAGAATATCATTGAGATTATCCAATTCTCGACAAAAAAATTTTTCGCCCAAAAAAATGAGAAGGGATACCCCTTTCCTTTTTTTCAAAAATCTGAAATTTTCCGAAATATTCGGAAGGCAGGAATGATACCTATGGTTCGATTCTGTGGAACCTACACTTTCAGAAACTGCAAACCGATTTGAAATAAAAAATTCCTACGATTTTTAATCGACGATTTACTTTTTAATTTTTTGCCACTTTTTTTCTCTCTCGTTTTTTATTAGTAAAATCGCAGGAGGCTTCTGAATCGAGAAACGGCAGTCATATTTAGAATCAGCAGGTCATTTCCATTGAGAATATCATTGAGATTATCCAATTCTCGACAAAAAATTTTTTCGCCCAAAAAAATGAGAAGGGGTACCCCTTTCCTTTTTTTCAAAAATCTAAAATTTTCCGAAATATTCGGAACGCAGGAATGATACCTACTGTTCGAATCTGTGGAACCTACACTTTCAGAAACTGCAAACCGATTTGAAATAAAAAATTCCTACGATTTTCAATCGACGATTTACTTTTTAATTTTTTGCCACTTTTTTTCTCTCTCGTTTTTTATTAGTAAAATCGCAGGAGGCTTCTGAATCGAGAAACGGCAGTCATATTTGGAATCAGCAGGTCATTTCCATTGAAAATATCATTGAGATTATCCAATTCTCGACAAAAAATTTTTTCGCCCAAAAAAATGAGAAGGGGTACCCCTTTCCTTTTTTTCAAAAATCTGAAATTTTCCGAAATATTCGGAACGCAGGAATGATACCTACTGTTCGAATCTGTGGAACCTACACTTTCAGAAACTGCAAACCGATTTGCAATAAAAAATTCCTACGATTTTTAATCGACGATTCACTTTTTATTTTTATTCCACTTTTTTTTTCTCTCGTTTTTCATCGGTAAAATCGCAGGAGGTGTCGGAATCGAGAAACGGCAGTCATATTTGGAATCAGCAGGTCATTTCCATTGAGAATATCATTGAGATTATCCAATTCTCGACAAAAAAATTTTTCGCCCAAAAAAATGAGAAGGGGTACCCCTTTCCTTTTTTTCAAAAATCTGAAATTTTCCGAAATATTCGGAAGGCAGGAATGATACCTATGGTTCGATTCTGTGGAACCTACACTTTCAGAAACTGCAAACCGATTTGAAATAAAAAATTCCTACGATTTTTAATCGACGATTTACTTTTTAATTTTTTGCCACTTTTTTTCTCTCTCGTTTTTTATTAGTAAAATCGCAGGAGGCTTCTGAATCGAGAAACGGCAGTCATATTTGGAATCAGCAGGTCATTTCCATTGAGAATATCATTGAGATTATCCAATTCTCGACAAAAAATTTTTTCGCCCAAAAAAATGAGAAGGGGTACCCCTTTCCTTTTTTTCAAAAATCTGAAATTTTCCGAAATATTCGGAACGCAGGAATGATACCTACTGTTCGAATCTGTGGAACCTACACTTTCAGAAACTGCAAACCGATTTGAAATAAAAAATTCCTACGATTTTTAATCGACGATTTACTTTTTAATTTTTTGCCACTTTTTTTCTCTCTCGTTTTTTATTAGTAAAATCGCAGGAGGCTTCTGAATCGAGAAACGGCAGTCATATTTGGAATCAGCAGGTCATTTCCATTGAGAATATCATTGAGATTATCCAATTCTCGACAAAAAATTTTTTCGCCCAAAAAAATGAGAAGGGGTACCCCTTTCCTTTTTTTCAAAAATCTGAAATTTTCCGAAATATTCGGAACGCAGGAATGATACCTACTGTTCGAATCTGTGGAACCTACACTTTCAGAAACTGCAAACCGATTTGCAATAAAAAATTCCTACGATTTTTAATCGACGATTCACTTTTTATTTTTATTCCACTTTTTTTTTCTCTCGTTTTTCATCGGTAAAATCGCAGGAGGTGTCGGAATCGAGAAACGGCAGTCATATTTGGAATCAGCAGGTCATTTCCATTGAGAATATCATTGAGATTATCCAATTCTCGACAAAAAAATTTTTCGCCCAAAAAAATGAGAAGGGGTACCCCTTTCCTTTTTTTCAAAAATCTGAAATTTTCCGAAATATTCGGAAGGCAGGAATGATACCTATGGTTCGATTCTGTGGAACCTACACTTTCAGAAACTGCAAACCGATTTGAAATAAAAAATTCCTACGATTTTTAATCGACGATTTACTTTTTATTTTTATTCCACTTTTTTTTTCTCTCGTTTTTCATCGGTAAAATCGCAGGAGGTGTCGGAATCGAGAAACGGCAGTCATATTTGGAATCAGCAGGTCATTTCCATTGAGAATATCATTGAGATTATCCAATTCTCGACAAAAAATTTTTTCGCCCAAAAAAATGAGAAGGGGTACCCCTTTCCTTTTTTTCAAAAATCTAAAATTTTCCGAAATATTCGGAACGCAGGAATGATACCTACTGTTCGAATCTGTGGAACCTACACTTTCAGAAACTGCAAACCGATTTGAAATAAAAAATTCCTACGATTTTCAATCGACGATTTACTTTTTAATTTTTTGCCACTTTTTTTCTCTCTCGTTTTTTATTAGTAAAATCGCAGGAGGCTTCTGAATCGAGAAACGGCAGTCATATTTGGAATCAGCAGGTCATTTCCATTGAGAATATCATTGAGATTATCCAATTCTCGACATAAAATTTTTTCGCCCAAAAAAATGAGAAGGGGTACCCCTTTCCTTTTTTTCAAAAATCTGAAATTTTCCGAAATATTCGGAAGGCAGGAATGATACCTATGGTTCGATTCTGTGGAACCTACACTTTCAGAAACTGCAAACCGATTTGAAATAAAAAATTCCTACGATTTTTAATCGACGATTTACTTTTTATTTTTATTCCACTTTTTTTTTCTCTCGTTTTTCATCGGTAAAATCGCAGGAGGTGTCGGAATCGAGAAACGGCAGTCATATTTGGAATCAGCAGGTCATTTCCATTGAGAATATCATTGAGATTATCCAATTCTCGACAAAAAATTTTTTCGCCCAAAAAAATGAGAAGGGGTACCCCTTTCCTTTTTTTCAAAAATCTGAAATTTTCCGAAATATTCGGAACGCAGGAATGATACCTACTGTTCGAATCTGTGGAACCTACACTTTCAGAAACTGCAAACCGATTTGAAATAAAAAATTCCTACGATTTTTAATCGACGATTTACTTTTTAATTTTTTGCCACTTTTTTTCTCTCTCGTTTTTTATTAGTAAAATCGCAGGAGGCTTCTGAATCGAGAAACGGCAGTCATATTTGGAATCAGCAGGTCATTTCCATTGAGAATATCATTGAGATTATCCAATTCTCGACAAAAAATTTTTTCGCCCAAAAAAATGAGAAGGGGTACCCCTTTCCTTTTTTTCAAAAATCTGAAATTTTCCGAAATATTCGGAACGCAGGAATGATACCTACTGTTCGAATCTGTGGAACCTACACTTTCAGAAACTGCAAACCGATTTGCAATAAAAAATTCCTACGATTTTTAATCGACGATTCACTTTTTATTTTTATTCCACTTTTTTTTTCTCTCGTTTTTCATCGGTAAAATCGCAGGAGGTGTCGGAATCGAGAAACGGCAGTCATATTTGGAATCAGCAGGTCATTTCCATTGAGAATATCATTGAGATTATCCAATTCTCGACAAAAAAATTTTTCGCCCAAAAAAATGAGAAGGGGTACCCCTTTCCTTTTTTTCAAAAATCTGAAATTTTCCGAAATATTCGGAAGGCAGGAATGATACCTATGGTTCGATTCTGTGGAACCTACACTTTCAGAAACTGCAAACCGATTTGAAATAAAAAATTCCTACGATTTTTAATCGACGATTTACTTTTTATTTTTATTCCACTTTTTTTTTCTCTCGTTTTTCATCGGTAAAATCGCAGGAGGTGTCGGAATCGAGAAACGGCAGTCATATTTGGAATCAGCAGGTCATTTCCATTGAGAATATCATTGAGATTATCCAATTCTCGACAAAAAATTTTTTCGCCCAAAAAAATGAGAAGGGGTACCCCTTTCCTTTTTTTCAAAAATCTAAAATTTTCCGAAATATTCGGAACGCAGGAATGATACCTACTGTTCGAATCTGTGGAACCTACACTTTCAGAAACTGCAAACCGATTTGAAATAAAAAATTCCTACGATTTTCAATCGACGATTTACTTTTTAATTTTTTGCCACTTTTTTTCTCTCTCGTTTTTTATTAGTAAAATCGCAGGAGGCTTCTGAATCGAGAAACGGCAGTCATATTTGGAATCAGCAGGTCATTTCCATTGAGAATATCATTGAGATTATCCAATTCTCGACATAAAATTTTTTCGCCCAAAAAAATGAGAAGGGGTACCCCTTTCCTTTTTTTCAAAAATCTGAAATTTTCCGAAATATTCGGAAGGCAGGAATGATACCTATGGTTCGATTCTGTGGAACCTACACTTTCAGAAACTGCAAACCGATTTGAAATAAAAAATTCCTACGATTTTTAATCGACGATTTACTTTTTATTTTTATTCCACTTTTTTTTTCTCTCGTTTTTCATCGGTAAAATCGCAGGAGGTGTCGGAATCGAGAAACGGCAGTCATATTTGGAATCAGCAGGTCATTTCCATTGAGAATATCATTGAGATTATCCAATTCTCGACAAAAAATTTTTTCGCCCAAAAAAATGAGAAGGGGTACCCCTTTCCTTTTTTTCAAAAATCTGAAATTTTCCGAAATATTCGGAACGCAGGAATGATACCTACTGTTCGAATCTGTGGAACCTACACTTTCAGAAACTGCAAACCGATTTGAAATAAAAAATTCCTACGATTTTTAATCGACGATTTACTTTTTAATTTTTTGCCACTTTTTTTCTCTCTCGTTTTTTATTAGTAAAATCACAGGAGGCTTCTGAATCGAGAAACGGCAGTCATATTTGGAATCAGCAGGTCATTTCCATTGAGAATATCATTGAGATTATCCAATTCTCGACAAAAAAATTTTTCGCCCAAAAAAATGAGAAGGGGTACCCCTTTCCTTTTTTTCAAAAATCTGAAATTTTCCGAAATATTCGGAAGGCAGGAATGATACCTATGGTTCGATTCTGTGGAACCTACACTTTCAGAAACTGCAAACCGATTTGAAATAAAAAATTCCTACGATTTTTAATCGACGATTTACTTTTTATTTTTATTCCACTTTTTTTTCTCTCGTTTTTCATCGGTAAAATCGCAGGAGGTGTCGGAATCGAGAAACGGCAGTCATATTTGGAATCAGCAGGTCATTTCCATTGAGAATATCATTGAGATTATCCAATTCTCGACAAAAAAATTTTTCGCCCAAAAAAATGAGAAGGGGTACCCCTTTCCTTTTTTTCAAAAATCTGAAATTTTCCGAAATATTCGGAAGGCAGGAATGATACCTATGGTTCGATTCTGTGGAACCTACACTTTCAGAAACTGCAAACCGATTTGAAATAAAAAATTCCTACGATTTTTAATCGACGATTTACTTTTTAATTTTTTGCCACTTTTTTTCTCTCTCGTTTTTTATTAGTAAAATCGCAGGAGGCTTCTGAATCGAGAAACGGCAGTCATATTTGGAATCAGCAGGTCATTTCCATTGAGAATATCATTGAGATTATCCAATTCTCGACAAAAAATTTTTTCGCCCAAAAAAATGAGAAGGGGTACCCCTTTCCTTTTTTTCAAAAATCTAAAATTTTCCGAAATATTCGGAACGCAGGAATGATACCTACTGTTCGAATCTGTGGAACCTACACTTTCAGAAACTGCAAACCGATTTGAAATAAAAAATTCCTACGATTTTCAATCGACGATTTACTTTTTAATTTTTTGCCACTTTTTTTCTCTCTCGTTTTTTATTAGTAAAATCGCAGGAGGCTTCTGAATCGAGAAACGGCAGTCATATTTGGAATCAGCAGGTCATTTCCATTGAAAATATCATTGAGATTATCCAATTCTCGACAAAAAATTTTTTCGCCCAAAAAAATGAGAAGGGGTACCCCTTTCCTTTTTTTCAAAAATCTGAAATTTTCCGAAATATTCGGAACGCAGGAATGATACCTACTGTTCGAATCTGTGGAACCTACACTTTCAGAAACTGCAAACCGATTTGCAATAAAAAATTCCTACGATGTTTAATCGACGATTCACTTTTTATTTTTATTCCACTTTTTTTTTCTCTCGTTTTTCATCGGTAAAATCGCAGGAGGTGTCGGAATCGAGAAACGGCAGTCATATTTGGAATCAGCAGGTCATTTCCATTGAGAATATCATTGAGATTATCCAATTCTCGACAAAAAAATTTTTCGCCCAAAAAAATGAGAAGGGGTACCCCTTTCCTTTTTTTCAAAAATCTGAAATTTTCCGAAATATTCGGAAGGCAGGAATGATACCTATGGTTCGATTCTGTGGAACCTACACTTTCAGAAACTGCAAACCGATTTGAAATAAAAAATTCCTACGATTTTTAATCGACGATTTACTTTTTAATTTTTTGCCACTTTTTTTCTCTCTCGTTTTTTATTAGTAAAATCGCAGGAGGCTTCTGAATCGAGAAACGGCAGTCATATTTGGAATCAGCAGGTCATTTCCATTGAGAATATCATTGAGATTATCCAATTCTCGACAAAAAATTTTTTCGCCCAAAAAAATGAGAAGGGGTACCCCTTTCCTTTTTTTCAAAAATCTGAAATTTTCCGAAATATTCGGAACGCAGGAATGATACCTACTGTTCGAATCTGTGGAACCTACACTTTCAGAAACTGCAAACCGATTTGAAATAAAAAATTCCTACGATTTTTAATCGACGATTTACTTTTTAATTTTTTGCCACTTTTTTTCTCTCTCGTTTTTTATTAGTAAAATCGCAGGAGGCTTCTGAATCGAGAAACGGCAGTCATATTTGGAATCAGCAGGTCATTTCCATTGAGAATATCATTGAGATTATCCAATTCTCGACAAAAAATTTTTTCGCCCAAAAAAATGAGAAGGGGTACCCCTTTCCTTTTTTTCAAAAATCTGAAATTTTCCGAAATATTCGGAACGCAGGAATGATACCTACTGTTCGAATCTGTGGAACCTACACTTTCAGAAACTGCAAACCGATTTGCAATAAAAAATTCCTACGATTTTTAATCGACGATTCACTTTTTATTTTTATTCCACTTTTTTTTTCTCTCGTTTTTCATCGGTAAAATCGCAGGAGGTGTCGGAATCGAGAAACGGCAGTCATATTTGGAATCAGCAGGTCATTTCCATTGAGAATATCATTGAGATTATCCAATTCTCGACAAAAAAATTTTTCGCCCAAAAAAATGAGAAGGGGTACCCCTTTCCTTTTTTTCAAAAATCTGAAATTTTCCGAAATATTCGGAAGGCAGGAATGATACCTATGGTTCGATTCTGTGGAACCTACACTTTCAGAAACTGCAAACCGATTTGAAATAAAAAATTCCTACGATTTTTAATCGACGATTTACTTTTTATTTTTATTCCACTTTTTTTTTCTCTCGTTTTTCATCGGTAAAATCGCAGGAGGTGTCGGAATCGAGAAACGGCAGTCATATTTGGAATCAGCAGGTCATTTCCATTGAGAATATCATTGAGATTATCCAATTCTCGACAAAAAATTTTTTCGCCCAAAAAAATGAGAAGGGGTACCCCTTTCCTTTTTTTCAAAAATCTAAAATTTTCCGAAATATTCGGAACGCAGGAATGATACCTACTGTTCGAATCTGTGGAACCTACACTTTCAGAAACTGCAAACCGATTTGAAATAAAAAATTCCTACGATTTTCAATCGACGATTTACTTTTTAATTTTTTGCCACTTTTTTTCTCTCTCGTTTTTTATTAGTAAAATCGCAGGAGGCTTCTGAATCGAGAAACGGCAGTCATATTTGGAATCAGCAGGTCATTTCCATTGAGAATATCATTGAGATTATCCAATTCTCGACATAAAATTTTTTCGCCCAAAAAAATGAGAAGGGGTACCCCTTTCCTTTTTTTCAAAAATCTGAAATTTTCCGAAATATTCGGAAGGCAGGAATGATACCTATGGTTCGATTCTGTGGAACCTACACTTTCAGAAACTGCAAACCGATTTGAAATAAAAAATTCCTACGATTTTTAATCGACGATTTACTTTTTATTTTTATTCCACTTTTTTTTTCTCTCGTTTTTCATCGGTAAAATCGCAGGAGGTGTCGGAATCGAGAAACGGCAGTCATATTTGGAATCAGCAGGTCATTTCCATTGAGAATATCATTGAGATTATCCAATTCTCGACAAAAAATTTTTTCGCCCAAAAAAATGAGAAGGGGTACCCCTTTCCTTTTTTTCAAAAATCTGAAATTTTCCGAAATATTCGGAACGCAGGAATGATACCTACTGTTCGAATCTGTGGAACCTACACTTTCAGAAACTGCAAACCGATTTGAAATAAAAAATTCCTACGATTTTTAATCGACGATTTACTTTTTAATTTTTTGCCACTTTTTTTCTCTCTCGTTTTTTATTAGTAAAATCACAGGAGGCTTCTGAATCGAGAAACGGCAGTCATATTTGGAATCAGCAGGTCATTTCCATTGAGAATATCATTGAGATTATCCAATTCTCGACAAAAAATTTTTTCGCCCAAAAAAATGAGAAGGGGTACCCCTTTCCTTTTTTTCATAAATCTGAAATTTTCCGAAATATTCGGAACGCATGAATGATACCTACTGTTCGAATCTGTGGAACCTACACTTTCAGAAACTGCAAACCGATTTGAAATAAAAAATTCCTACGATTTTTAATCGACGATTTACTTTTTATTTTTATTTCACTTTTTTTTTCTCTCGTTTTTCATCGGTAAAATCGCAGGAGGTGTCGGAATCGAGAAACGGCAGTCATATTTGGAATCAGCAGGTCATTTCCATTGAGAATATCATTGAGATTATCCAATTCTCGACAAAAAAATTTTTCGCCCAAAAAAATGAGAAGGGGTACCCCTTTCCTTTTTTTCAAAAATCTGAAATTTTCCGAAATATTCGGAAGGCAGGAATGATACCTATGGTTCGATTCTGTGGAACCTACACTTTCAGAAACTGCAAACCGATTTGAAATAAAAAATTCCTACGATTTTTAATCGACGATTTACTTTTTAATTTTTTGCCACTTTTTTTCTCTCTCGTTTTTCATCGGTAAAATCGCAGGAGGTGTCGGAATCGAGAAACGGCAGTCATATTTGGAATCAGCAGGTCATTTCCATTAAGAATATCATTGAGATTATCCAATTCTCGACAAAAAAATTTTTCGCCCAAAAAAATTAGAAGGGGTACCCCTTTCCTTTTTTTCAAAAATCTGAAATTTTCCGAAATATTCGGAAGGCAGGAATGATACCTATGGTTCGATTCTGTGGAACCTACACTTTCAGAAACTGCAAACCGATTTGAAATAAAAAATTCCTACGATTTTTAATCGACGATTTACTTTTTAATTTTTTGCCACTTTTTTTCTCTCTCGTTTTTTATTAGTAAAATCGCAGGAGGCTTCTGAATCGAGAAACGGCAGTCATATTCGGAATCAGCAGGTCATTTCCATTGAGAATATCATTGAGATTATCCAATTCTCGACAAAAAATTTTTTCGCCCAAAAAAATGAGAAGGGGTACCCCTTTCCTTTTTTTCAAAAATCTGAAATTTTCCGAAATATTCGGAACGCATGAATGATACCTACTGTTCGAATCTGTGGAACCTACACTTTCAGAAACTGCAAACCGATTTGAAATAAAAAATTCCTACGATTTTTAATCGACGATTTACTTTTTATTTTTATTCCTTTTTTTTTTTCTCTCGTTTTTCATCGGTAAAATCGCAGGAGGTGTCGGAATCGAGAAACGGCAGTCATATTTGGAATCAGCAGGTCATTTCCATTGAGAATATCATTGAGATTATCCAATTCTCGACAAAAAATTTTTTCGCCCAAAAAAATGAGAAGGGGTACCCCTTTCCTTTTTTTCAAAAATCTGAAATTTTCCGAAATATTCGGAAGGCAGGAATGATACCTATGGTTCGATTCTGTGGAACCTACACTTTCAGAAACTGCAAACCGATTTGAAATAAAAAATTCCTACGATTTTTAATCGACGATTTACTTTTTAATTTTTTGCCACTTTTTTTCTCTCTCGTTTTTTATTAGTAAAATCGCAGGAGGCTTCTGAATCGAGAAACGGCAGTCATATTTGGAATCAGCAGGTCATTTCCATTGAGAATATCATTGAGATTATCCAATTCTCGACAAAAAATTTTTTCGCCCAAAAAAATGAGAAGGGGTACCCCTTTCCTTTTTTTCAAAAATCTGAAATTTTCCGAAATATTCGGAACGCAGGAATGATACCTACTGTTCGAATCTGTGGAACCTACACTTTCAGAAACTGCAAACCGATTTGCAATAAAAAATTCCTACGATTTTTAATCGACGATTCACTTTTTATTTTTATTCCACTTTTTTTTTCTCTCGTTTTTCATCGGTAAAATCGCAGGAGGTGTCGGAATCGAGAAACGGCAGTCATATTTGGAATCAGCAGGTCATTTCCATTGAGAATATCATTGAGATTATCCAATTCTCGACAAAAAATTTTTTCGCCCAAAAAAATGAGAAGGGGTACCCCTTTCCTTTTTTTCAAAAATCTGAAATTTTCCGAAATATTCGGAACGCAGGAATGATACCTACTGTTCGAATCTGTGGAACCTACACTTTCAGAAACTGCAAACCGATTTGAAATAAAAAATTCCTACGATTTTTAATCGACGATTTACTTTTTAATTTTTTGCCACTTTTTTTCTCTCTCGTTTTTTATTAGTAAAATCGCAGGAGGCTTCTGAATCGAGAAACGGCAGTCATATTTGGAATCAGCAGGTCATTTCCATTGAGAATATCATTGAGATTATCCAATTCTCGACAAAAAATTTTTTCGCCCAAAAAAATGAGAAGGGGTACCCCTTTCCTTTTTTTCAAAAATCTGAAATTTTCCGAAATATTCGGAAGGCAGGAATGATACCTATGGTTCGATTCTGTGGAACCTACACTTTCAGAAACTGCAAACCGATTTGCAATAAAAAATTCCTACGATTTTTAATCGACGATTCACTTTTTATTTTTATTCCACTTTTTTTTTCTCTCGTTTTTCATCGGTAAAATCGCAGGAGGTGTCGGAATCGAGAAACGGCAGTCATATTTGGAATCAGCAGGTCATTTCCATTGAGAATATCATTGAGATTATCCAATTCTCGACAAAAAAATTTTTCGCCCAAAAAAATGAGAAGGGGTACCCCTTTCCTTTTTTTCAAAAATCTGAAATTTTCCGAAATATTCGGAAGGCAGGAATGATACCTATGGTTCGATTCTGTGGAACCTACACTTTCAGAAACTGCAAACCGATTTGAAATAAAAAATTCCTACGATTTTTAATCGACGATTTACTTTTTAATTTTTTGCCACTTTTTTTCTCTCTCGTTTTTTATTAGTAAAATCGCAGGAGGCTTCTGAATCGAGAAACGGCAGTCATATTTGGAATCAGCAGGTCATTTCCATTGAGAATATCATTGAGATTATCCAATTCTCGACAAAAAATTTTTTCGCCCAAAAAAATGAGAAGGGGTACCCCTTTCCTTTTTTTCAAAAATCTGAAATTTTCCGAAATATTCGGAACGCAGGAATGATACCTACTGTTCGAATCTGTGGAACCTACACTTTCAGAAACTGCAAACCGATTTGAAATAAAAAATTCCTACGATTTTTAATCGACGATTTACTTTTTAATTTTTTGCCACTTTTTTTCTCTCTCGTTTTTTATTAGTAAAATCGCAGGAGGCTTCTGAATCGAGAAACGGCAGTCATATTTGGAATCAGCAGGTCATTTCCATTGAGAATATCATTGAGATTATCCAATTCTCGACAAAAAATTTTTTCGCCCAAAAAAATGAGAAGGGGTACCCCTTTCCTTTTTTTCAAAAATCTGAAATTTTCCGAAATATTCGGAAGGCAGGAATGATACCTATGGTTCGATTCTGTGGAACCTACACTTTCAGAAACTGCAAACCGATTTGAAATAAAAAATTCCTACGATTTTTAATCGACGATTTACTTTTTAATTTTTTGCCACTTTTTTTCTCTCTCGTTTTTTATTAGTAAAATCGCAGGAGGCTTCTGAATCGAGAAACGGCAGTCATATTTGGAATCAGCAGATCATTTCCATTGAGAATATCATTGAGATTATCCAATTCTCGACAAAAAATTTTTTCGCCCAAAAAAATGAGAAGGGGTACCCCTTTCCTTTTTTTCAAAAATCTGAAATTTTCCGAAATATTCGGAACGCAGGAATGATACCTACTGTTCGAATCTGTGGAACCTACACTTTCAGAAACTGCAAACCGATTTGAAATAAAAAATTCCTACGATTTTTAATCGACGATTTACTTTTTATTTTTATTCCACTTCTTTTTTCTCTCGTTTTTTATCGGTAAAATCGCAGGAGGTGTCGGAATCGAGAAACGGCAGTCATATTTGGAATCAGCAGGTCATTTCCATTGAGAATATCATTGAGATTATCCAATTCTCGACAAAAAATTTTTTCGCCCAAAAAAATGAGAAGGGGTACCCCTTTCCTTTTTTTCAAAAATCTGAAATTTTCCGAAATATTCGGAACGCAGGAATGATACCTACTGTTCGAATCTGTGGAACCTACACTTTCAGAAACTGCAAACCGATTTGCAATAAAAAATTCCTACGATTTTTAATCGACGATTCACTTTTTATTTTTATTCCACTTTTTTTTTCTCTCGTTTTTCATCGGTAAAATCGCAGGAGGTGTCGGAATCGAGAAACGGCAGTCATATTTGGAATCAGCAGGTCATTTCCATTGAGAATATCATTGAGATTATCCAATTCTCGACAAAAAAATTTTTCGCCCAAAAAAATGAGAAGGGGTACCCCTTTCCTTTTTTTCAAAAATCTGAAATTTTCCGAAATATTCGGAAGGCAGGAATGATACCTATGGTTCGATTCTGTGGAACCTACACTTTCAGAAACTGCAAACCGATTTGAAATAAAAAATTCCTACGATTTTTAATCGACGATTTACTTTTTAATTTTTTGCCACTTTTTTTCTCTCTCGTTTTTTATTAGTAAAATCGCAGGAGGCTTCTGAATCGAGAAACGGCAGTCATATTTGGAATCAGCAGGTCATTTCCATTGAGAATATCATTGAGATTATCCAATTCTCGACAAAAAATTTTTTCGCCCAAAAAAATGAGAAGGGGTACCCCTTTCCTTTTTTTCAAAAATCTGAAATTTTCCGAAATATTCGGAACGCAGGAATGATACCTACTGTTCGAATCTGTGGAACCTACACTTTCAGAAACTGCAAACCGATTTGAAATAAAAAATTCCTACGATTTTTAATCGACGATTTACTTTTTATTTTTATTCCACTTTTTTTTTCTCTCGTTTTTCATCGGTAAAATCGCAGGAGGTGTCGGAATCGAGAAACGGCAGTCATATTTGGAATCAGCAGGTCATTTCCATTGAGAATATCATTGAGATTATCCAATTCTCGACAAAAAATTTTTTCGCCCAAAAAAATGAGAAGGGGTACCCCTTTCCTTTTTTTCAAAAATCTGAAATTTTCCGAAATATTCGGAAGGCAGGAATGATACCTATGGTTCGATTCTGTGGAACCTACACTTTCAGAAACTGCAAACCGTTCTGAAATAAAAAATTCCTACGATTTTTAATCGACGATTTACTTTTTAATTTTTTGCCACTTTTTTTCTCTCTCGTTTTTTATTAGTAAAATCGCAGGAGGCTTCTGAATCGAGAAACGGCAGTCATATTTGGAATCAGCAGGTCATTTCCATTGAGAATATCATTGAGATTATCCAATTCTCGACAAAAAATTTTTTCGCCCAAAAAAATGAGAAGGGGTATGAAAGGGGTACCCTTTCCTTTTTTTCAAAAATCTGAAATTTTCCGAAATATTCGGAACGCAGGAATGATACCTACTGTTCGAATCTGTGGAACCTACACTTTCAGAAACTGCAAACCGATTTGCAATAAAAAATTCCTACGATTTTTAATCGACGATTCACTTTTTATTTTTATTCCACTTTTTTTTTCTCTCGTTTTTCATCGGTAAAATCGCAGGAGGTGTCGGAATCGAGAAACGGCAGTCATATTTGGAATCAGCAGGTCATTTCCATTGAGAATATCATTGAGATTATCCAATTCTCGACAAAAAATTTTTTCGCCCAAAAAAATGAGAAGGGGTACCCCTTTCCTTTTTTTCAAAAATCTGAAATTTTCCGAAATATTCGGAAGGCAGGAATGATACCTATGGTTCGATTCTGTGGAACCTACACTTTCAGAAACTGCAAACCGATTTGAAATAAAAAATTCCTACGATTTTTAATCGACGATTTACTTTTTAATTTTTTGCCACTTTTTTTCTCTCTCGTTTTTTATTAGTAAAATCGCAGGAGGCTTCTGAATCGAGAAACGGCAGTCATATTTGGAATCAGCAGGTCATTTCCATTGAGAATATCATTGAGATTATCCAATTCTCGACAAAAAAATTTTTCGCTCAAAAAAATGAGAAGGGGTACCTTTCCTTTTTTTCAAAAATCTGAAATTTTTCGAAATATTCGGAACGCAGGAATGATACCTACTGTTCGAATCTGTGGAACCTACACTTTCAGAAACTGCAAACCGATTTGAAATAAAAAATTCCTACGATTTTTAATCGACGATTTACTTTTTATTTTTATTCCACTTCTTTTTTCTCTCGTTTTTTATTGGTAAAATCGCAGGAGGTGTCGGAATCGAGAAACGGCAGTCATATTTGGAATCAGCAGGTCATTTCCATTGAGAATATCATTGAGATTATCCAATTCTCGACAAAAAATTTTTTCGCCCAAAAAAATGAGAAGGGGTACCCCTTTCCTTTTTTTCAAAAATCTGAAATTTTCCGAAATATTCGGAACGCAGGAATGATACCTACTGTTCGAATCTGTGGAACCTACACTTTCAGAAACTGCAAACCGATTTGCAATAAAAAATTCCTACGATTTTTAATCGACGATTCACTTTTTATTTTTATTCCACTTTTTTTTTCTCTCGTTTTTCATCGGTAAAATCGCAGGAGGTGTCGGAATCGAGAAACGGCAGTCATATTTGGAATCAGCAGGTCATTTCCATTGAGAATATCATTGAGATTATCCAATTCTCGACGAAAAAATTTTTCGCCCAAAAAAATGAGAAGGGGTACCCCTTTCCTTTTTTCCAAAAATCTGAAATTTTCCGAAATATTCGGAAGGCAGGAATGATACCTATGGTTCGATTCTGTGGAACCTACACTTTCAGAAACTGCAAACCGATTTGAAATAAAAAATTCCTACGATTTTTAATCGACGATTTACTTTTTATTTTTATTCCACTTTTTTTTTCTCTCGTTTTTCATCGGTAAAATCGCAGGAGGTGTCGGAATCGAGAAACGGCAGTCATATTTGGAATCAGCAGGTCATTTCCATTGAGAATATCATTGAGATTATCCAATTCTCGACAAAAAAATTTTTCGCCCAAAAAAATGAGAAGGGGTACCCCTTTCCTTTTTTTCAAAAATCTGAAATTTTCCGAAATATTCGGAAGGCAGGAATGATACCTATGGTTCGATTCTGTGGAACCTACACTTTCAGAAACTGCAAACCGATTTGAAATAAAAAATTCCTACGATTTTTAATCGACGATTTACTTTTTAATTTTTTGCCACTTTTTTTCTCTCTCGTTTTTTATTAGTAAAATCGCAGGAGGCTTCTGAATCGAGAAACGGCAGTCATATTTGGAATCAGCAGGTCATTTCCATTGAGAATATCATTGAGATTATCCAATTCTCGACAAAAAATTTTTTCGCCCAAAAAAATGAGAAGGGGTACCCCTTTCCTTTTTTTCAAAAATCTGAAATTTTCCGAAATATTCGGAACGCAGGAATGATACCTACTGTTCGAATCTGTGGAACCTACACTTTCAGAAACTGCAAACCGATTTGAAATAAAAAATTCCTACGATTTTTAATCGACGATTTACTTTTTAATTTTTTGCCACTTTTTTTCTCTCTCGTTTTTTATTAGTAAAATCGCAGGAGGCTTCTGAATCGAGAAACGGCAGTCATATTTGGAATCAGCAGGTCATTTCCATTGAGAATATCATTGAGATTATCCAATTCTCGACAAAAAATTTTTTCGCCCAAAAAAATGAGAAGGGGTACCCCTTTCCTTTTTTTCAAAAATCTGAAATTTTCCGAAATATTCGGAAGGCAGGAATGATACCTATGGTTCGATTCTGTGGAACCTACACTTTCAGAAACTGCAAACCGATTTGAAATAAAAAATTCCTACGATTTTTAATCGACGATTTACTTTTTAATTTTTTGCCACTTTTTTTCTCTCTCGTTTTTTATTAGTAAAATCGCAGGAGGCTTCTGAATCGAGAAACGGCAGTCATATTTGGAATCAGCAGGTCATTTCCATTGAGAATATCATTGAGATTATCCAATTCTCGACAAAAAATTTTTTCGCCCAAAAAAATGAGAAGGGGTACCCCTTTCCTTTTTTTCAAAAATCTGAAATTTTCCGAAATATTCGGAACGCAGGAATGATACCTACTGTTCGAATCTGTGGAACCTACACTTTCAGAAACTGCAAACCGATTTGAAATAAAAAATTCCTACGATTTTTAATCGACGATTTACTTTTTATTTTTATTCCACTTTTTTTTTCTCTCGTTTTTCATCGGTAAAATCGCAGGAGGTGTCGGAATCGAGAAACGGCAGTCATATTTGGAATCAGCAGGTCATTTCCATTGAGAATATCATTGAGATTATCCAATTCTCGACAAAAAAATTTTTCGCCCAAAAAAATGAGAAGGGGTACCCCTTTCCTTTTTTTCAAAAATCTGAAATTTTCCGAAATATTCGGAAGGCAGGAATGATACCTATGGTTCGATTCTGTGGAACCTACACTTTCAGAAACTGCAAACCGATTTGAAATAAAAAATTCCTACGATTTTTAATCGACGATTTACTTTTTATTTTCTTTCCACTTTTTTTTAATCTCGTTTTTCATCGGTAAAATCGCAGGAGGTGTCGGAATCGAGAAACGGCAGTCATATTTGGAATCAGCAGGTCATTTCCATTGAGAATATCATTGAGATTATCCAATTCTCGACAAAAAATTTTTTCGCCCAAAAAAATGAGAAGGGGTACCCCTTTCCTTTTATTCAAAAATCTGAAATTTTCCGAAATATTCGGAACGCAGGAATGATACCTACTGTTCGAATCTGTGGAACCTACACTTTCAGAAACTGCAAACCGATTTGAAATAAAAAATTCCTACGATTTTTAATCGACGATTTACTTTTTAATTTTTTGCCACTTTTTTTCTCTCTCGTTTTTTATTAGTAAAATCGCAGGAGGCTTCTGAATCGAGAAACGGCAGTCATATTTGGAATCAGCAGGTCATTTCCATTGAGAATATCATTGAGATTATCCAATTCTCGACAAAAAATTTTTTCGCCCAAAAAAATGAGAAGGGGTACCCCTTTCCTTTTTTTCAAAAATCTGAAATTTTCCGAAATATTCGGAACGCATGAATGATACCTACTGTTCGAATCTGTGGAACCTACACTTCCAGAAACTGCAAACCGATTTGAAATAAAAAATTCCTACGATTTTTAATCGACGATTTACTTTTTATTTTTATTCCACTTTTTTTTTCTCTCGTTTTTCATCGGTAAAATCGCAGGAGGTGTCGGAATCGAGAAACGGCAGTCATATTTGGAATCAGCAGGTCATTTCCATTGAGAATATCATTGAGATTATGAAATTCTCGACAAAAAATTTTTTCGCCCAAAAAAATTAGAAGGAGTACCCCTTTCCTTTTTTTCAAAAATCTGAAATTTTCCGAAATATTCGGAAGGCAGGAATGATACCTATGGTTCGATTCTGTGGAACCTACACTTTCAGAAACTGCAAACCGATTTGAAATAAAAAATTCCTACGATTTTTAATCGACGATTTACTTTTTAATTTTTTGCCACTTTTTTTCTCTCTCGTTTTTTATTAGTAAAATCGCAGGAGGCTTCTGAATCGAGAAACGGCAGTCATATTTGGAATCAGCAGGACATTTCCATTGAGAATATCATTGAGATTATCCAATTCTCGACAAAAAATTTTTTCGCCCAAAAAAATGAGAAGGGGTACCCCTTTCCTTTTTTTCAAAAATCTGAAATTTTCCGAAATATTCGGAACGCAGGAATGATACCTACTGTTCGAATCTGTGGAACCTACACTTTCAGAAACTGCAAACCGATTTGAAATAAAAAATTTCTACGATTTTTAATCGACGATTCACTTTTTATTTTTATTCCACTTTTTTTTTCTCTCGTTTTTCACCGGTAAAATCGCAGGAGGTGTCGGAATCGAGAAACGGCAGTCATATTTGGAATCAGCAGGTCATTTCCATTGAGAATATCATTGAGATTATCCAATTCTCGACAAAAAAATTTTTCGCCCAAAAAAATGAGAAGGGGTACCCCTTTCCTTTTTTTCAAAAATCTGAAATTTTCCGAAATATTCGGAACGCAGGAATGATACCTACTGTTCGAATCTGTGGAACCTACACTTTCAGAAACTGCAAACCGATTTGAAATAAAAAATTCCTACGATTTTTAATCGACGATTTACTTTTTAATTTTTTGCCACTTTATTTCTCTCTCGTTTTTTATTAGTAAAATCGCAGGAGGCTTCTGAATCGAGAAACGGCAGTCATATTTGGAATCAGCAGGTCATTTCCATTGAGAATATCATTGAGATTATCCAATTCTCGACAAAAAATTTTTTCGCCCAAAAAAATGAGAAGGGGTACCCCTTTCCTTTTTTTCAAAAATCTGAAATTTTCCGAAATATTCGGAACGCATGAATGATACCTACTGTTCGAATCTGTGGAACCTACACTTTCAGAAACTGCAAACCGATTTGAAATAAAAAATTCCTACGATTTTTAATCGACGATTTACTTTTTATTTTCTTTCCACTTTTTTTTAATCTCGTTTTTCATCGGTAAAATCGCAGGAGGTGTCGGAATCGAGAAACGGCAGTCATATTTGGAATCAGCAGGTCATTTCCATTGAGAATATCATTGAGATTATCCAATTCTCGACAAAAAATTTTTTCGCCCAAAAAAATGAGAAGGGGTACCCCTTTCCTTTTTTTCAAAAATCTGAAATTTTCCGAAATATTCGGAAGGCAGGAATGATACCTATGGTTCGATTCTGTGGAACCTACACTTTCAGAAACTGCAAACCGATTTGAAATGAAAAATTCCTACGATTTTTAATCGACGATTTACTTTTTAATTTTTTGCCACTTTTTTTCTCTCTCGTTTTTTATTAGTAAAATCGCAGGAGGCTTCTGAATCGAGAAACGGCAGTCATATTTGGAATCAGCAGGTCATTTCCATTGAGAATATCATTGAGATTATCCAATTCTCGACAAAAAATTTTTTCGCCCAAAAAAATGAGAAGGGGTACCCCTTTCCTTTTTTTCAAAAATCTGAAATTTCCCGAAATATTCGGAACGCAGGAATGATACCTACTGTTCGAATCTGTGGAACCTACACTTTCAGAAACTGCAAACCGATTTGAAATAAAAAATTCCTACGATTTTTAATCGACGATTCACTTTTTATTTTTATTCCACTTTTTTTTTCTCTCGTTTTTCATCGGTAAAATCGCAGGAGGTGTCGGAATCGAGAAACGGCAGTCATATTTGGAATCAGCAGGTCATTTCCATTGAGAATATCATTGAGATTATCCAATTCTCGACAAAAAAATTTTTCGCCCAAAAAAATGAGAAGGGGTACCCCTTTCCTTTTTTTCGAAAATCTGAAATTTTCCGAAATATTCGGAACGCAGGAATGATACCTACTGTTCGAATCTGTGGAACCTACACTTTCAGAAACTGCAAACCGATTTGAAATAAAAAATTCCTACGATTTTTAATCGACGATTTACTTTTTATTTTTATTCCACTTCTTTTTTCTCTCGTTTTTTATCGGTAAAATCGCAGGAGGTGTCGGAATCGAGAAACGGCAGTCATATTTGGAATCAGCAGGTCATTTCCATTGAGAATATCATTGAGATTATCCAATTCTCGACAAAAAATTTTCTCGCCCAAAAAAATGAGAAGGGGTACCCCTTTCCTTTTTTTCAAAAATCTGAAATTTTCCGAAATATTCGGAACGCAGGAATGATACCTACTGTTCGAATCTGTGGAACCTACACTTTCAGAAACTGCAAACCGATTTGCAATAAAAAATTCCTACGATTTTTAATCGACGATTCACTTTTTATTTTTATTCCACTTTTTTTTTCTCTCGTTTTTCATCGGTAAAATCGCAGGAGGTGTCGGAATCGAGAAACGGCAGTCATATTTGGAATCAGCAGGTCATTTCCATTGAGAATATCATTGAGATTATCCAATTCTCGACAAAAAAATTTTTCGCCCAAAAAAATGAGAAGGGGTACCCCTTTCCTTTTTTTCAAAAATCTGAAATTTTCCGAAATATTCGGAAGGCAGGAATGATACCTATGGTTCGATTCTGTGGAACCTACACTTTTAGAAACTGCAAACCGATTTGAAATAAAAAATTCCTACGATTTTTAATCGACGATTTACTTTTTATTTTTATTCCACTTTTTTTTTCTCTCGTTTTTCATCGGTAAAATCGCAGGAGGTGTCGGAATCGAGAAACGGCAGTCATATTTGGAATCAGCAGGTCATTTCCATTGAGAATATCATTGAGATTATCCAATTCTCGACAAAAAAATTTTTCGCCCAAAAAAATGAGAAGGGGTACCCCTTTCCTTTTTTTCAAAAATCTGAAATTTTCCGAAATATTCGGAAGGCAGGAATGATACCTATGGTTCGATTCTGTGGAACCTACACTTTCAGAAACTGCAAACCGATTTGAAATAAAAAATTCCTACGATTTTTAATCGACGATTTACTTTTTAATTTTTTGCCACTTTTTTTCTCTCTCGTTTTTTATTAGTAAAATCGCAGGAGGCTTCTGAATCGAGAAACGGCAGTCATATTTGGAATCAGCAGGTCATTTCCATTGAGAATATCATTGAGATTATCCAATTCTCGACAAAAAATTTTTTCGCCCAAAAAAATGAGAAGGGGTACCCCTTTCCTTTTTTTCAAAAATCTGAAATTTTCCGAAATATTCGGAACGCAGGAATGATACCTACTGTTCGAATGTGTGGAACCTACACTTTCAGAAACTGCAAACCGATTTGAAATAAAAAATTCCTACGATTTTTAATCGACGATTTACTTTTTATTTTCTTTCCACTTTTTTTTAATCTCGTTTTTCATCGGTAAAATCGCAGGAGGTGTCGGAATCGAGAAACGGCAGTCATATTTGGAATCAGCAGGTCATTTCCATTGAGAATATCATTGAGATTATCCAATTCTCGACAAAAAATTTTTTCGCCCAAAAAAATGAGAAGGGGTACCCCTTTCCTTTTTTTCAAAAATCTGAAATTTTCCGAAATATTCGGAAGGCAGGAATGATACCTATGGTTCGATTCTGTGGAACCTACACTTTCAGAAACTGCAAACCGATTTGAAATAAAAAATTCCTACGATTTTTAATCGACGATTTACTTTTTAATTTTTTGCCACTTTTTTTCTCTCTCGTTTTTTATTAGTAAAATCGCAGGAGGCTTCTGAATCGAGAAACGGCAGTCATATTTGGAATCAGCAGGTCATTTCCATTGAGAATATCATTGAGATTATCCAATTCTCGACAAAAAATTTTTTCGCCCAAAAAAATGAGAAGGGGTACCCCTTTCCTTTTTTTCAAAAATCTGAAATTTCCCGAAATATTCGGAACGCAGGAATGATACCTACTGTTCGAATCTGTGGAACCTACACTTTCAGAAACTGCAAACCGATTTGAAATAAAAAATTCCTACGATTTTTAATCGACGATTCACTTTTTATTTTTATTCCACTTTTTTTTTCTCTCGTTTTTCATCGGTAAAATCGCAGGAGGTGTCGGAATCGAGAAACGGCAGTCATATTTGGAATCAGCAGGTCATTTCCATTGAGAATATCATTGAGATTATCCAATTCTCGACAAAAAAATTTTTCGCCCAAAAAAATGAGAAGGGGTACCCCTTTCCTTTTTTTCGAAAATCTGAAATTTTCCGAAATATTCGGAACGCAGGAATGATACCTACTGTTCGAATCTGTGGAACCTACACTTTCAGAAACTGCAAACCGATTTGAAATAAAAAATTCCTACGATTTTTAATCGACGATTTACTTTTTATTTTTATTCCACTTCTTTTTTCTCTCGTTTTTTATCGGTAAAATCGCAGGAGGTGTCGGAATCGAGAAACGGCAGTCATATTTGGAATCAGCAGGTCATTTCCATTGAGAATATCATTGAGATTATCCAATTCTCGACAAAAAATTTTTTCGCCCAAAAAAATGAGAAGGGGTACCCCTTTCCTTTTTTTCAAAAATCTGAAATTTTCCGAAATATTCGGAACGCAGGAATGATACCTACTGTTCGAATCTGTGGAACCTACACTTTCAGAAACTGCAAACCGATTTGCAATAAAAAATTCCTACGATTTTTAATCGACGATTCACTTTTTATTTTTATTCCACTTTTTTTTTCTCTCGTTTTTCATCGGTAAAATCGCAGGAGGTGTCGGAATCGAGAAACGGCAGTCATATTTGGAATCAGCAGGTCATTTCCATTGAGAATATCATTGAGATTATCCAATTCTCGACAAAAAAATTTTTCGCCCAAAAAAATGAGAAGGGGTACCCCTTTCCTTTTTTTCAAAAATCTGAAATTTTCCGAAATATTCGGAAGGCAGGAATGATACCTATGGTTCGATTCTGTGGAACCTACACTTTCAGAAACTGCAAACCGATTTGAAATAAAAAATTCCTACGATTTTTAATCGACGATTTACTTTTTATTTTTATTCCACTTTTTTTTTCTCTCGTTTTTCATCGGTAAAATCGCAGGAGGTGTCGGAATCGAGAAACGGCAGTCATATTTGGAATCAGCAGGTCATTTCCATTGAGAATATCATTGAGATTATCCAATTCTCGACAAAAAAATTTTTCGCCCAAAAAAATGAGAAGGGGTACCCCTTTCCTTTTTTTCAAAAATCTGAAATTTTCCGAAATATTCGGAACGCAGGAATGATACCTACTGTTCGAATCTGTGGAACCTACACTTTCAGAAACTGCAAACCGATTTGCAATAAAAAATTCCTACGATTTTTAATCGACGATTCACTTTTTATTTTTATTCCACTTTTTTTTTCTCTCGTTTTTCATCGGTAAAATCGCAGGAGGTGTCGGAATCGAGAAACGGCAGTCATATTTGGAATCAGCAGGTCATTTCCATTGAGAATATCATTGAGATTATCCAATTCTCGACAAAAAAATTTTTCGCCCAAAAAAATGAGAAGGGGTACCCCTTTCCTTTTTTTCAAAAATCTGAAATTTTCCGAAATATTCGGAAGGCAGGAATGATACCTATGGTTCGATTCTGTGGAACCTACACTTTCAGAAACTGCAAACCGATTTGAAATAAAAAATTCCTACGATTTTTAATCGACGATTTACTTTTTAATTTTTTGCCACTTTTTTTCTCTCTCGTTTTTTATTAGTAAAATCGCAGGAGGCTTCTGAATCGAGAAACGGCAGTCATATTTGGAATCAGCAGGTCATTTCCATTGAGAATATCATTGAGATTATCCAATTCTCGACAAAAAATTTTTTCGCCCAAAAAAATGAGAAGGGGTACCCCTTTCCTTTTTTTCAAAAATCTGAAATTTTCCGAAATATTCGGAACGCAGGAATGATACCTACTGTTCGAATCTGTGGAACCTACACTTTCAGAAACTGCAAACCGATTTGAAATAAAAAATTCCTACGATTTTTAATCGACGATTTACTTTTTAATTTTTTGCCACTTTTTTTCTCTCTCGTTTTTTATTAGTAAAATCGCAGGAGGCTTCTGAATCGAGAAACGGCAGTCATATTTGGAATCAGCAGGTCATTTCCATTGAGAATATCATTGAGATTATCCAATTCTCGACAAAAAATTTTTTCGCCCAAAAAAATGAGAAGGGGTACCCCTTTCCTTTTTTTCAAAAATCTGAAATTTTCCGAAATATTCGGAACGCAGGAATGATACCTACTGTTCGAATCTGTGGAACCTACACTTTCAGAAACTGCAAACCGATTTGCAATAAAAAATTCCTACGATTTTTAATCGACGATTCACTTTTTATTTTTATTCCACTTTTTTTTTCTCTCGTTTTTCATCGGTAAAATCGCAGGAGGTGTCGGAATCGAGAAACGGCAGTCATATTTGGAATCAGCAGGTCATTTCCATTGAGAATATCATTGAGATTATCCAATTCTCGACAAAAAAATTTTTCGCCCAAAAAAATGAGAAGGGGTACCCCTTTCCTTTTTTTCAAAAATCTGAAATTTTCCGAAATATTCGGAAGGCAGGAATGATACCTATGGTTCGATTCTGTGGAACCTACACTTTCAGAAACTGCAAACCGATTTGAAATAAAAAATTCCTACGATTTTTAATCGACGATTTACTTTTTATTTTTATTCCACTTTTTTTTTCTCTCGTTTTTCATCGGTAAAATCGCAGGAGGTGTCGGAATCGAGAAACGGCAGTCATATTTGGAATCAGCAGGTCATTTCCATTGAGAATATCATTGAGATTATCCAATTCTCGACAAAAAATTTTTTCGCCCAAAAAAATGAGAAGGGGTACCCCTTTCCTTGTTTTCAAAAATCTAAAATTTTCCGAAATATTCGGAACGCAGGAATGATACCTACTGTTCGAATCTGTGGAACCTACACTTTCAGAAACTGCAAACCGATTTGAAATAAAAAATTCCTACGATTTTCAATCGACGATTTACTTTTTAATTTTTTGCCACTTTTTTTCTCTCTCGTTTTTTATTAGTAAAATCGCAGGAGGCTTCTGAATCGAGAAACGGCAGTCATATTTGGAATCAGCAGGTCATTTCCATTGAGAATATCATTGAGATTATCCAATTCTCGACATAAAATTTTTTCGCCCAAAAAAATGAGAAGGGGTACCCCTTTCCTTTTTTTCAAAAATCTGAAATTTTCCGAAATATTCGGAAGGCAGGAATGATACCTATGGTTCGATTCTGTGGAACCTACACTTTCAGAAACTGCAAACCGATTTGAAATAAAAAATTCCTACGATTTTTAATCGACGATTTACTTTTTATTTTTATTCCACTTTTTTTTTCTCTCGTTTTTCATCGGTAAAATCGCAGGAGGTGTCGGAATCGAGAAACGGCAGTCATATTTGGAATCAGCAGGTCATTTCCATTGAGAATATCATTGAGATTATCCAATTCTCGACAAAAAATTTTTTCGCCCAAAAAAATGAGAAGGGGTACCCCTTTCCTTTTTTTCAAAAATCTGAAATTTTCCGAAATATTCGGAAGGCAGGAATGATACCTATGGTTCGATTCTGTGGAACCTACACTTTCAGAAACTGCAAACCGATTTGAAATAAAAAATTCCTACGATTTTTAATCGACGATTTACTTTTTAATTTTTTGCCACTTTTTTTCTCTCTCGTTTTTTATTAGTAAAATCGCAGGAGGCTTCTGAATCGAGAAACGGCAGTCATATTTGGAATCAGCAGGTCATTTCCATTGAGAATATCATTGAGATTATCCAATTCTCGACAAAAAATTTTTTCGCCCAAAAAAATGAGAAGGGGTACCCCTTTCCTTTTTTTCAAAAATCTGAAATTTTCCGAAATATTCGGAACGCAGGAATGATACCTACTGTTCGAATCTGTGGAACCTACACTTTCAGAAACTGCAAACCGATTTGAAATAAAAAATTCCTACGATTTTCAATCGACGATTTACTTTTTAATTTTTTGCCACTTTTTTTCTCTCTCGTTTTTTATTAGTAAAATCGCAGGAGGCTTCTGAATCGAGAAACGGCAGTCATATTTGGAATCAGCAGGTCATTTCCATTGAGAATATCATTGAGATTATCCAATTCTCGACATAAAATTTTTTCGCCCAAAAAAATGAGAAGGGGTACCCCTTTCCTTTTTTTCAAAAATCTGAAATTTTCCGAAATATTCGGAAGGCAGGAATGATACCTATGGTTCGATTCTGTGGAACCTACACTTTCAGAAACTGCAAACCGATTTGAAATAAAAAATTCCTACGATTTTTAATCGACGATTTACTTTTTAATTTTTTGCCACTTTTTTTCTCTCTCGTTTTTTATTAGTAAAATCGCAGGAGGCTTCTGAATCGAGAAACGGCAGTCATATTTGGAATCAGCAGGTCATTTCCATTGAGAATATCATTGAGATTATCCAATTCTCGAAAAAAAATTCTTTCGCCCAAAAAAATGAGAAGGGGTACCCCTTTCCTTTTTTTCAAAAATCTGAAATTTTCCGAAATATTCGGAAGGCAGGAATGATACCTATGGTTCGATTCTGTGGAACCTACACTTTCAGAAACTGCAAACCGATTTGAAATAAAAAATTCCTACGATTTTTAATCGACGATTTACTTTTTAATTTTTTGCCACTTTTTTTCTCTCTCGTTTTTTATTAGTAAAATCGCAGGAGGCTTCTGAATCGAGAAACGGCAGTCATATTTGGAATCAGCAGGTCATTTCCATTGAAAATATCATTGAGATTATCCAATTCTCGACAAAAAATTTTTTCGCCCAAAAAAATGAGAAGGGGTACCCCTTTCCTTTTTTTCAAAAATCTGAAATTTTCCGAAATATTCGGAACGCAGGAACGATACCTACTGTTCGAATCTGTGGAACCTACACTTTCAGAAACTGCAAACCGATTTGCAATAAAAAATTCCTACGATTTTTAATCGACGATTCACTTTTTATTTTTATTCCACTTTTTTTTTCTCTCGTTTTTCATCGGTAAAATCGCAGGAGGTGTCGGAATCGAGAAACGGCAGTCATATTTGGAATCAGCAGGTCATTTCCATTGAGAATATCATTGAGATTATCCAATTCTCGACAAAAAAATTTTTCGCCCAAAAAAATGAGAAGGGGTACCCCTTTCCTTTTTTTCAAAAATCTGAAATTTTCCGAAATATTCGGAAGGCAGGAATGATACCTATGGTTCGATTCTGTGGAACCTACACTTTCAGAAACTGCAAACCGATTTGAAATAAAAAATTCCTACGATTTTTAATCGACGATTTACTTTTTAATTTTTTGCCACTTTTTTTCTCTCTCGTTTTTTATTAGTAAAATCGCAGGAGGCTTCTGAATCGAGAAACGGCAGTCATATTTGGAATCAGCAGGTCATTTCCATTGAGAATATCATTGAGATTATCCAATTCTCGACAAAAAATTTTTTCGCCCAAAAAAATGAGAAGGGGTACCCCTTTCCTTTTTTTCAAAAATCTGAAATTTTCCGAAATATTCGGAACGCAGGAATGATACCTACTGTTCGAATCTGTGGAACCTACACTTTCAGAAACTGCAAACCGATTTGAAATAAAAAATTCCTACGATTTTTAATCGACGATTTACTTTTTAATTTTTTGCCACTTTTTTTCTCTCTCGTTTTTTATTAGTAAAATCGCAGGAGGCTTCTGAATCGAGAAACGGCAGTCATATTTGGAATCAGCAGGTCATTTCCATTGAGAATATCATTGAGATTATCCAATTCTCGACAAAAAATTTTTTCGCCCAAAAAAATGAGAAGGGGTACCCCTTTCCTTTTTTTCAAAAATCTGAAATTTTCCGAAATATTCGGAAGGCAGGAATGATACCTATGGTTCGATTCTGTGGAACCTACACTTTCAGAAACTGCAAACCGATTTGAAATAAAAAATTCCTACGATTTTTAATCGACGATTTACTTTTTAATTTTTTGCCACTTTTTTTCTCTCTCGTTTTTTATTAGTAAAATCGCAGGAGGCTTCTGAATCGAGAAACGGCAGTCATATTTGGAATCAGCAGGTCATTTCCATTGAGAATATCATTGAGATTATCCAATTCTCGACAAAAAATTTTTTCGCCCAAAAAAATGAGAAGGGGTACCCCTTTCCTTTTTTTCAAAAATCTGAAATTTTCCGAAATATTCGGAACGCAGGAATGATACCTACTGTTCGAATCTGTGGAACCTACACTTTCAGAAACTGCAAACCGATTTGCAATAAAAAATTCCTACGATTTTTAATCGACGATTCACTTTTTATTTTTATTCCACTTTTTTTTTCTCTCGTTTTTCATCGGTAAAATCGCAGGAGGTGTCGGAATCGAGAAACGGCAGTCATATTTGGAATCAGCAGGTCATTTCCATTGAGAATATCATTGAGATTATCCAATTCTCGACAAAAAAATTTTTCGCCCAAAAAAATGAGAAGGGGTACCCCTTTCCTTTTTTTCAAAAATCTGAAATTTTCCGAAATATTCGGAAGGCAGGAATGATACCTATGGTTCGATTCTGTGGAACCTACACTTTCAGAAACTGCAAACCGATTTGAAATAAAAAATTCCTACGATTTTTAATCGACGATTTACTTTTTATTTTTATTCCACTTTTTTTTTCTCTCGTTTTTCATCGGTAAAATCGCAGGAGGTGTCGGAATCGAGAAACGGCAGTCATATTTGGAATCAGCAGGTCATTTCCATTGAGAATATCATTGAGATTATCCAATTCTCGACAAAAAAATTTTTCGCCCAAAAAAATGAGAAGGGGTACCCCTTTCCTTTTTTTCAAAAATCTGAAATTTTCCGAAATATTCGGAACGCAGGAATGATACCTACTGTTCGAATCTGTGGAACCTACACTTTCAGAAACTGCAAACCGATTTGCAATAAAAAATTCCTACGATTTTTAATCGACGATTCACTTTTTATTTTTATTCCACTTTTTTTTTCTCTCGTTTTTCATCGGTAAAATCGCAGGAGGTGTCGGAATCGAGAAACGGCAGTCATATTTGGAATCAGCAGGTCATTTCCATTGAGAATATCATTGAGATTATCCAATTCTCGACAAAAAAATTTTTCGCCCAAAAAAATGAGAAGGGGTACCCCTTTCCTTTTTTTCAAAAATCTGAAATTTTCCGAAATATTCGGAAGGCAGGAATGATACCTATGGTTCGATTCTGTGGAACCTACACTTTCAGAAACTGCAAACCGATTTGAAATAAAAAATTCCTACGATTTTTAATCGACGATTTACTTTTTAATTTTTTGCCACTTTTTTTCTCTCTCGTTTTTTATTAGTAAAATCGCAGGAGGCTTCTGAATCGAGAAACGGCAGTCATATTTGGAATCAGCAGGTCATTTCCATTGAGAATATCATTGAGATTATCCAATTCTCGACAAAAAATTTTTTCGCCCAAAAAAATGAGAAGGGGTACCCCTTTCCTTTTTTTCAAAAATCTGAAATTTTCCGAAATATTCGGAACGCAGGAATGATACCTACTGTTCGAATCTGTGGAACCTACACTTTCAGAAACTGCAAACCGATTTGAAATAAAAAATTCCTACGATTTTTAATCGACGATTTACTTTTTAATTTTTTGCCACTTTTTTTCTCTCTCGTTTTTTATTAGTAAAATCGCAGGAGGCTTCTGAATCGAGAAACGGCAGTCATATTTGGAATCAGCAGGTCATTTCCATTGAGAATATCATTGAGATTATCCAATTCTCGACAAAAAATTTTTTCGCCCAAAAAAATGAGAAGGGGTACCCCTTTCCTTTTTTTCAAAAATCTGAAATTTTCCGAAATATTCGGAACGCAGGAATGATACCTACTGTTCGAATCTGTGGAACCTACACTTTCAGAAACTGCAAACCGATTTGCAATAAAAAATTCCTACGATTTTTAATCGACGATTCACTTTTTATTTTTATTCCACTTTTTTTTTCTCTCGTTTTTCATCGGTAAAATCGCAGGAGGTGTCGGAATCGAGAAACGGCAGTCATATTTGGAATCAGCAGGTCATTTCCATTGAGAATATCATTGAGATTATCCAATTCTCGACAAAAAAATTTTTCGCCCAAAAAAATGAGAAGGGGTACCCCTTTCCTTTTTTTCAAAAATCTGAAATTTTTCGAAATATTCGGAAGGCAGGAATGATACCTATGGTTCGATTCTGTGGAACCTACACTTTCAGAAACTGCAAACCGATTTGAAATAAAAAATTCCTACGATTTTTAATCGACGATTTACTTTTTATTTTTATTCCACTTTTTTTTTCTCTCGTTTTTCATCGGTAAAATCGCAGGAGGTGTCGGAATCGAGAAACGGCAGTCATATTTGGAATCAGCAGGTCATTTCCATTGAGAATATCATTGAGATTATCCAATTCTCGACAAAAAATTTTTTCGCCCAAAAAAATGAGAAGGGGTACCCCTTTCCTTGTTTTCAAAAATCTAAAATTTTCCGAAATATTCGGAACGCAGGAATGATACCTACTGTTCGAATCTGTGGAACCTACACTTTCAGAAACTGCAAACCGATTTGAAATAAAAAATTCCTACGATTTTCAATCGACGATTTACTTTTTAATTTTTTGCCACTTTTTTTCTCTCTCGTTTTTTATTAGTAAAATCGCAGGAGGCTTCTGAATCGAGAAACGGCAGTCATATTTGGAATCAGCAGGTCATTTCCATTGAGAATATCATTGAGATTATCCAATTCTCGACATAAAATTTTTTCGCCCAAAAAAATGAGAAGGGGTACCCCTTTCCTTTTTTTCAAAAATCTGAAATTTTCCGAAATATTCGGAAGGCAGGAATGATACCTATGGTTCGATTCTGTGGAACCTACACTTTCAGAAACTGCAAACCGATTTGAAATAAAAAATTCCTACGATTTTTAATCGACGATTTACTTTTTATTTTTATTCCACTTTTTTTTTCTCTCGTTTTTCATCGGTAAAATCGCAGGAGGTGTCGGAATCGAGAAACGGCAGTCATATTTGGAATCAGCAGGTCATTTCCATTGAGAATATCATTGAGATTATCCAATTCTCGACAAAAAATTTTTTCGCCCAAAAAAATGAGAAGGGGTACCCCTTTCCTTTTTTTCAAAAATCTGAAATTTTCCGAAATATTCGGAAGGCAGGAATGATACCTATGGTTCGATTCTGTGGAACCTACACTTTCAGAAACTGCAAACCGATTTGAAATAAAAAATTCCTACGATTTTTAATCGACGATTTACTTTTTAATTTTTTGCCACTTTTTTTCTCTCTCGTTTTTTATTAGTAAAATCGCAGGAGGCTTCTGAATCGAGAAACGGCAGTCATATTTGGAATCAGCAGGTCATTTCCATTGAGAATATCATTGAGATTATCCAATTCTCGACAAAAAATTTTTTCGCCCAAAAAAATGAGAAGGGGTACCCCTTTCCTTTTTTTCAAAAATCTGAAATTTTCCGAAATATTCGGAACGCAGGAATGATACCTACTGTTCGAATCTGTGGAACCTACACTTTCAGAAACTGCAAACCGATTTGAAATAAAAAATTCCTACGATTTTCAATCGACGATTTACTTTTTAATTTTTTGCCACTTTTTTTCTCTCTCGTTTTTTATTAGTAAAATCGCAGAAGGCTTCTGAATCGAGAAACGGCAGTCATATTTGGAATCAGCAGGTCATTTCCATTGAGAATATCATTGAGATTATCCAATTCTCGACATAAAATTTTTTCGCCCAAAAAAATGAGAAGGGGTACCCCTTTCCTTTTTTTCAAAAATCTGAAATTTTCCGAAATATTCGGAAGGCAGGAATGATACCTATGGTTCGATTCTGTGGAACCTACACTTTCAGAAACTGCAAACCGATTTGAAATAAAAAATTCCTACGATTTTTAATCGACGATTTACTTTTTAATTTTTTGCCACTTTTTTTCTCTCTCGTTTTTTATTAGTAAAATCGCAGGAGGCTTCTGAATCGAGAAACGGCAGTCATATTTGGAATCAGCAGGTCATTTCCATTGAGAATATCATTGAGATTATCCAATTCTCGAAAAAAAATTCTTTCGCCCAAAAAAATGAGAAGGGGTACCCCTTTCCTTTTTTTCAAAAATCTGAAATTTTCCGAAATATTCGGAAGGCAGGAATGATACCTATGGTTCGATTCTGTGGAACCTACACTTTCAGAAACTGCAAACCGATTTGAAATAAAAAATTCCTACGATTTTTAATCGACGATTTACTTTTTAATTTTTTGCCACTTTTTTTCTCTCTCGTTTTTTATTAGTAAAATCGCAGGAGGCTTCTGAATCGAGAAACGGCAGTCATATTTGGAATCAGCAGGTCATTTCCATTGAAAATATCATTGAGATTATCCAATTCTCGACAAAAAATTTTTTCGCCCAAAAAAATGAGAAGGGGTACCCCTTTCCTTTTTTTCAAAAATCTGAAATTTTCCGAAATATTCGGAACGCAGGAACGATACCTACTGTTCGAATCTGTGGAACCTACACTTTCAGAAACTGCAAACCGATTTGCAATAAAAAATTCCTACGATTTTTAATCGACGATTCACTTTTTATTTTTATTCCACTTTTTTTTTCTCTCGTTTTTCATCGGTAAAATCGCAGGAGGTGTCGGAATCGAGAAACGGCAGTCATATTTGGAATCAGCAGGTCATTTCCATTGAGAATATCATTGAGATTATCCAATTCTCGACAAAAAAATTTTTCGCCCAAAAAAATGAGAAGGGGTACCCCTTTCCTTTTTTTCAAAAATCTGAAATTTTCCGAAATATTCGGAAGGCAGGAATGATACCTATGGTTCGATTCTGTGGAACCTACACTTTCAGAAACTGCAAACCGATTTGAAATAAAAAATTCCTACGATTTTTAATCGACGATTTACTTTTTAATTTTTTGCCACTTTTTTTCTCTCTCGTTTTTTATTAGTAAAATCGCAGGAGGCTTCTGAATCGAGAAACGGCAGTCATATTTGGAATCAGCAGGTCATTTCCATTGAGAATATCATTGAGATTATCCAATTCTCGACAAAAAATTTTTTCGCCCAAAAAAATGAGAAGGGGTACCCCTTTCCTTTTTTTCAAAAATCTGAAATTTTCCGAAATATTCGGAACGCAGGAATGATACCTACTGTTCGAATCTGTGGAACCTACACTTTCAGAAACTGCAAACCGATTTGAAATAAAAAATTCCTACGATTTTTAATCGACGATTTACTTTTTAATTTTTTGCCACTTTTTTTCTCTCTCGTTTTTTATTAGTAAAATCGCAGGAGGCTTCTGAATCGAGAAACGGCAGTCATATTTGGAATCAGCAGGTCATTTCCATTGAGAATATCATTGAGATTATCCAATTCTCGACAAAAAATTTTTTCGCCCAAAAAAATGAGAAGGGGTACCCCTTTCCTTTTTTTCAAAAATCTGAAATTTTCCGAAATATTCGGAAGGCAGGAATGATACCTATGGTTCGATTCTGTGGAACCTACACTTTCAGAAACTGCAAACCGATTTGAAATAAAAAATTCCTACGATTTTTAATCGACGATTTACTTTTTAATTTTTTGCCACTTTTTTTCTCTCTCGTTTTTTATTAGTAAAATCGCAGGAGGCTTCTGAATCGAGAAACGGCAGTCATATTTGGAATCAGCAGGTCATTTCCATTGAGAATATCATTGAGATTATCCAATTCTCGACAAAAAATTTTTTCGCCCAAAAAAATGAGAAGGGGTACCCCTTTCCTTTTTTTCAAAAATCTGAAATTTTCCGAAATATTCGGAACGCAGGAATGATACCTACTGTTCGAATCTGTGGAACCTACACTTTCAGAAACTGCAAACCGATTTGCAATAAAAAATTCCTACGATTTTTAATCGACGATTCACTTTTTATTTTTATTCCACTTTTTTTTTCTCTCGTTTTTCATCGGTAAAATCGCAGGAGGTGTCGGAATCGAGAAACGGCAGTCATATTTGGAATCAGCAGGTCATTTCCATTGAGAATATCATTGAGATTATCCAATTCTCGACAAAAAAATTTTTCGCCCAAAAAAATGAGAAGGGGTACCCCTTTCCTTTTTTTCAAAAATCTGAAATTTTCCGAAATATTCGGAAGGCAGGAATGATACCTATGGTTCGATTCTGTGGAACCTACACTTTCAGAAACTGCAAACCGATTTGAAATAAAAAATTCCTACGATTTTTAATCGACGATTTACTTTTTATTTTTATTCCACTTTTTTTTTCTCTCGTTTTTCATCGGTAAAATCGCAGGAGGTGTCGGAATCGAGAAACGGCAGTCATATTTGGAATCAGCAGGTCATTTCCATTGAGAATATCATTGAGATTATCCAATTCTCGACAAAAAATTTTTTCGCCCAAAAAAATGAGAAGGGGTACCCCTTTCCTTTTTTTCAAAAATCTGAAATTTTCCGAAATATTCGGAACGCAGGAATGATACCTACTGTTCGAATCTGTGGAACCTACACTTTCAGAAACTGCAAACCGATTTGAAATAAAAAATTCCTACGATTTTCAATCGACGATTTACTTTTTAATTTTTTGCCACTTTTTTTCTCTCTCGTTTTTTATTAGTAAAATCGCAGGAGGCTTCTGAATCGAGAAACGGCAGTCATATTTGGAATCAGCAGGTCATTTCCATTGAGAATATCATTGAGATTATCCAATTCTCGACATAAAATTTTTTCGCCCAAAAAAATGAGAAGGGGTACCCCTTTCCTTTTTTTCAAAAATCTGAAATTTTCCGAAATATTCGGAAGGCAGGAATGATACCTATGGTTCGATTCTGTGGAACCTACACTTTCAGAAACTGCAAACCGATTTGAAATAAAAAATTCCTACGATTTTTAATCGACGATTTACTTTTTATTTTTATTCCACTTTTTTTTTCTCTCGTTTTTCATCGGTAAAATCGCAGGAGGTGTCGGAATCGAGAAACGGCAGTCATATTTGGAATCAGCAGGTCATTTCCATTGAGAATATCATTGAGATTATCCAATTCTCGACAAAAAATTTTTTCGCCCAAAAAAATGAGAAGGGGTACCCCTTTCCTTTTTTTCAAAAATCTGAAATTTTCCGAAATATTCGGAAGGCAGGAATGATACCTATGGTTCGATTCTGTGGAACCTACACTTTCAGAAACTGCAAACCGATTTGAAATAAAAAATTCCTACGATTTTTAATCGACGATTTACTTTTTAATTTTTTGCCACTTTTTTTCTCTCTCGTTTTTTATTAGTAAAATCGCAGGAGGCTTCTGAATCGAGAAACGGCAGTCATATTTGGAATCAGCAGGTCATTTCCATTGAGAATATCATTGAGATTATCCAATTCTCGACAAAAAATTTTTTCGCCCAAAAAAATGAGAAGGGGTACCCCTTTCCTTTTTTTCAAAAATCTGAAATTTTCCGAAATATTCGGAACGCAGGAATGATACCTACTGTTCGAATCTGTGGAACCTACACTTTCAGAAACTGCAAACCGATTTGAAATAAAAAATTCCTACGATTTTTAATCGACGATTTACTTTTTAATTTTTTGCCACTTTTTTTCTCTCTCGTTTTTTATTAGTAAAATCGCAGGAGGCTTCTGAATCGAGAAACGGCAGTCATATTTGGAATCAGCAGGTCATTTCCATTGAGAATATCATTGAGATTATCCAATTCTCGACAAAAAATTTTTTCGCCCAAAAAAATGAGAAGGGGTACCCCTTTCCTTTTTTTCAAAAATCTGAAATTTTCCGAAATATTCGGAACGCAGGAATGATACCTACTGTTCGAATCTGTGGAACCTACACTTTCAGAAACTGCAAACCGATTTGCAATAAAAAATTCCTACGATTTTTAATCGACGATTCACTTTTTATTTTTATTCCACTTTTTTTTTCTCTCGTTTTTCATCGGTAAAATCGCAGGAGGTGTCGGAATCGAGAAACGGCAGTCATATTTGGAATCAGCAGGTCATTTCCATTGAGAATATCATTGAGATTATCCAATTCTCGACAAAAAAATTTTTCGCCCAAAAAAATGAGAAGGGGTACCCCTTTCCTTTTTTTCAAAAATCTGAAATTTTCCGAAATATTCGGAACGCAGGAATGATACCTACTGTTCGAATCTGTGGAACCTACACTTTCAGAAACTGCAAACCGATTTGCAATAAAAAATTCCTACGATTTTTAATCGACGATTTACTTTTTATTTTTATTCCACTTTTTTTTTCTCTCGTTTTTCATCGGTAAAATCGCAGGAGGTGTCGGAATCGAGAAACGGCAGTCATATTTGGAATCAGCAGGTCATTTCCATTGAGAATATCATTGAGATTATCCAATTCTCGACAAAAAATTTTTTCGCCCAAAAAAATGAGAAGGGGTACCCCTTTCCTTTTTTTCAAAAATCTGAAATTTTCCGAAATATTCGGAACGCAGGAATGATACCTACTGTTCGAATCTGTGGAACCTACACTTTCAGAAACTGCAAACCGATTTGAAATAAAAAATTCCTACGATTTTCAATCGACGATTTACTTTTTAATTTTTTGCCACTTTTTTTCTCTCTCGTTTTTTATTAGTCAAATCGCAGGAGGCTTCTGAATCGAGAAACGGCAGTCATATTTGGAATCAGCAGGTCATTTCCATTGAGAATATCATTGAGATTATCCAATTCTCGACATAAAATTTTTTCGCCCAAAAAAATGAGAAGGGGTACCCCTTTCCTTTTTTTCAAAAATCTGAAATTTTCCGAAATATTCGGAACGCAGGAATGATACCTACTGTTCGAATCTGTGGAACCTACACTTTCAGAAACTGCAAACCGATTTGAAATAAAAAATTCCTACGATTTTTAATCGACGATTTACTTTTCAATTTTTTGCCACTTTTTTTCTCTCTCGTTTTTTATTAGTAAAATCGCAGGAGGCTTCTGAATCGAGAAACGGCAGTCATATTTGGAATCAGCAGGTCATTTCCATTGAGAATATCATTGAGATTATCCAATTCTCGACAAAAAATTTTTTCGCCCAAAAAAATGAGAAGGGGTACCCCTTTCCTTTTTTTCAAAAATCTGAAATTTTCCGAAATATTCGGAAGGCAGGAATGATACCTATGGTTCGATTCTGTGGAACCTACACTTTCAGAAACTGCAAACCGATTTGAAATAAAAAATTCCTACGATTTTTAATCGACGATTTACTTTTTAATTTTTTGCCACTTTTTTTCTCTCTCGTTTTTTATTAGTAAAATCGCAGGAGGCTTCTGAATCGAGAAACGGCAGTCATATTTGGAATCAGCAGATCATTTCCATTGAGAATATCATTGAGATTATCCAATTTTCGACAAAAAATTTTTTCGCCCAAAAAAATGAGAAGGGGTACCCCTTTCCTTTTTTTCAAAAATCTGAAATTTTCCGAAATATTCGGAACGCAGGAATGATACCTACTGTTCGAATCTGTGGAACCTACACTTTCAGAAACTGCAAACCGATTTGAAATAAAAAATTCCTACGATTTTTAATCGACGATTTACTTTTTATTTTTATTCCACTTCTTTTTTCTCTCGTTTTTTATCGGTAAAATCGCAGGAGGTGTCGGAATCGAGAAACGGCAGTCATATTTGGAATCAGCAGGTCATTTCCATTGAGAATATCATTGAGATTATCCAATTCTCGACAAAAAATTTTTTCGCCCAAAAAAATGAGAAGGGGTACCCCTTTCCTTTTTTTCAAAAATCTGAAATTTTCCGAAATATTCGGAACGCAGGAATGATACCTACTGTTCGAATCTGTGGAACCTACACTTTCAGAAACTGCAAACCGATTTGCAATAAAAAATTCCTACGATTTTTAATCGACGATTCACTTTTTATTTTTATTCCACTTTTTTTTTCTCTCGTTTTTCATCGGTAAAATCGCAGGAGGTGTCGGAATCGAGAAACGGCAGTCATATTTGGAATCAGCAGGTCATTTCCATTGAGAATATCATTGAGATTATCCAATTCTCGACAAAAAAATTTTTCGCCCAAAAAAATGAGAAGGGGTACCCCTTTCCTTTTTTTCAAAAATCTGAAATTTTCCGAAATATTCGGAAGGCAGGAATGATACCTATGGTTCGATTCTGTGGAACCTACACTTTCAGAAACTGCAAACCGATTTGAAATAAAAAATTCCTACGATTTTTAATCGACGATTTACTTTTTAATTTTTTGCCACTTTTTTTCTCTCTCGTTTTTTATTAGTAAAATCGCAGGAGGCTTCTGAATCGAGAAACGGCAGTCATATTTGGAATCAGCAGGTCATTTCCATTGAGAATATCATTGAGATTATCCAATTCTCGACAAAAAATTTTTTCGCCCAAAAAAATGAGAAGGGGTACCCCTTTCCTTTTTTTCAAAAATCTGAAATTTTCCGAAATATTCGGAACGCAGGAATGATACCTACTGTTCGAATCTGTGGAACCTACACTTTCAGAAACTGCAAACCGATTTGAAATAAAAAATTCCTACGATTTTTAATCGACGATTTACTTTTTAATTTTTTGCCACTTTTTTTCTCTCTCGTTTTTTATTAGTAAAATCGCAGGAGGCTTCTGAATCGAGAAACGGCAGTCATATTTGGAATCAGCAGGTCATTTCCATTGAGAATATCATTGAGATTATCCAATTCTCGACAAAAAATTTTTTCGCCCAAAAAAATGAGAAGGGGTACCCCTTTCCTTTTTTTCAAAAATCTGAAATTTTCCGAAATATTCGGAACGCAGGAATGATACCTACTGTTCGAATCTGTGGAACCTACACTTTCAGAAACTGCAAACCGATTTGCAATAAAAAATTCCTACGATTTTTAATCGACGATTCACTTTTTATTTTTATTCCACTTTTTTTTTCTCTCGTTTTTCATCGGTAAAATCGCAGGAGGTGTCGGAATCGAGAAACGGCAGTCATATTTGGAATCAGCAGGTCATTTCCATTGAGAATATCATTGAGATTATCCAATTCTCGACAAAAAAATTTTTCGCCCAAAAAAATGAGAAGGGGTACCCCTTTCCTTTTTTTCAAAAATCTGAAATTTTCCGAAATATTCGGAAGGCAGGAATGATACCTATGGTTCGATTCTGTGGAACCTACACTTTCAGAAACTGCAAACCGATTTGAAATAAAAAATTCCTACGATTTTTAATCGACGATTTACTTTTTATTTTTATTCCACTTTTTTTTTCTCTCGTTTTTCATCGGTAAAATCGCAGGAGGTGTCGGAATCGAGAAACGGCAGTCATATTTGGAATCAGCAGGTCATTTCCATTGAGAATATCATTGAGATTATCCAATTCTCGACAAAAAATTTTTTCGCCCAAAAAAATGAGAAGGGGTACCCCTTTCCTTGTTTTCAAAAATCTAAAATTTTCCGAAA
Organism: Ametastegia equiseti; assembly: GCA_963989295.1. Taxonomy (NCBI): domain Eukaryota; kingdom Metazoa; phylum Arthropoda; class Insecta; order Hymenoptera; family Tenthredinidae; genus Ametastegia; species Ametastegia equiseti. The sequence continues at coordinate 5,455,147 of OZ022402.1, forward strand.
TATTCGGAACGCAGGAATGATACCTACTGTTCGAATCTGTGGAACCTACACTTTCAGAAACTGCAAACCGATTTGAAATAAAAAATTCCTACGATTTTCAATCGACGATTTACTTTTTAATTTTTTGCCACTTTTTTTCTCTCTCGTTTTTTATTAGTAAAATCGCAGGAGGCTTCTGAATCGAGAAACGGCAGTCATATTTGGAATCAGCAGGTCATTTCCATTGAGAATATCATTGAGATTATCCAATTCTCGACATAAAATTTTTTCGCCCAAAAAAATGAGAAGGGGTACCCCTTTCCTTTTTTTCAAAAATCTGAAATTTTCCGAAATATTCGGAAGGCAGGAATGATACCTATGGTTCGATTCTGTGGAACCTACACTTTCAGAAACTGCAAACCGATTTGAAATAAAAAATTCCTACGATTTTTAATCGACGATTTACTTTTTATTTTTATTCCACTTTTTTTTTCTCTCGTTTTTCATCGGTAAAATCGCAGGAGGTGTCGGAATCGAGAAACGGCAGTCATATTTGGAATCAGCAGGTCATTTCCATTGAGAATATCATTGAGATTATCCAATTCTCGACAAAAAATTTTTTCGCCCAAAAAAATGAGAAGGGGTACCCCTTTCCTTTTTTTCAAAAATCTGAAATTTTCCGAAATATTCGGAAGGCAGGAATGATACCTATGGTTCGATTCTGTGGAACCTACACTTTCAGAAACTGCAAACCGATTTGAAATAAAAAATTCCTACGATTTTTAATCGACGATTTACTTTTTAATTTTTTGCCACTTTTTTTCTCTCTCGTTTTTTATTAGTAAAATCGCAGGAGGCTTCTGAATCGAGAAACGGCAGTCATATTTGGAATCAGCAGGTCATTTCCATTGAGAATATCATTGAGATTATCCAATTCTCGACAAAATATTTTTTCGCCCAAAAAAATGAGAAGGGGTACCCCTTTCCTTTTTTTCAAAAATCTGAAATTTTCCGAAATATTCGGAACGCAGGAATGATACCTACTGTTCGAATCTGTGGAACCTACACTTTCAGAAACTGCAAACCGATTTGAAATAAAAAATTCCTACGATTTTCAATCGACGATTTACTTTTTAATTTTTTGCCACTTTTTTTCTCTCTCGTTTTTTATTAGTAAAATCGCAGGAGGCTTCTGAATCGAGAAACGGCAGTCATATTTGGAATCAGCAGGTCATTTCCATTGAGAATATCATTGAGATTATCCAATTCTCGACATAAAATTTTTTCGCCCAAAAAAATGAGAAGGGGTACCCCTTTCCTTTTTTTCAAAAATCTGAAATTTTCCGAAATATTCGGAAGGCAGGAATGATACCTATGGTTCGATTCTGTGGAACCTACACTTTCAGAAACTGCAAACCGATTTGAAATAAAAAATTCCTACGATTTTTAATCGACGATTTACTTTTTAATTTTTTGCCACTTTTTTTCTCTCTCGTTTTTTATTAGTAAAATCGCAGGAGGCTTCTGAATCGAGAAACGGCAGTCATATTTGGAATCAGCAGGTCATTTCCATTGAGAATATCATTGAGATTATCCAATTCTCGAAAAAAAATTCTTTCGCCCAAAAAAATGAGAAGGGGTACCCCTTTCCTTTTTTTCAAAAATCTGAAATTTTCCGAAATATTCGGAAGGCAGGAATGATACCTATGGTTCGATTCTGTGGAACCTACACTTTCAGAAACTGCAAACCGATTTGAAATAAAAAATTCCTACGATTTTTAATCGACGATTTACTTTTTAATTTTTTGCCACTTTTTTTCTCTCTCGTTTTTTATTAGTAAAATCGCAGGAGGCTTCTGAATCGAGAAACGGCAGTCATATTTGGAATCAGCAGGTCATTTCCATTGAAAATATCATTGAGATTATCCAATTCTCGACAAAAAATTTTTTCGCCCAAAAAAATGAGAAGGGGTACCCCTTTCCTTTTTTTCAAAAATCTGAAATTTTCCGAAATATTCGGAACGCAGGAACGATACCTACTGTTCGAATCTGTGGAACCTACACTTTCAGAAACTGCAAACCGATTTGCAATAAAAAATTCCTACGATTTTTAATCGACGATTCACTTTTTATTTTTATTCCACTTTTTTTTTCTCTCGTTTTTCATCGGTAAAATCGCAGGAGGTGTCGGAATCGAGAAACGGCAGTCATATTTGGAATCAGCAGGTCATTTCCATTGAGAATATCATTGAGATTATCCAATTCTCGACAAAAAAATTTTTCGCCCAAAAAAATGAGAAGGGGTACCCCTTTCCTTTTTTTCAAAAATCTGAAATTTTCCGAAATATTCGGAAGGCAGGAATGATACCTATGGTTCGATTCTGTGGAACCTACACTTTCAGAAACTGCAAACCGATTTGAAATAAAAAATTCCTACGATTTTTAATCGACGATTTACTTTTTAATTTTTTGCCACTTTTTTTCTCTCTCGTTTTTTATTAGTAAAATCGCAGGAGGCTTCTGAATCGAGAAACGGCAGTCATATTTGGAATCAGCAGGTCATTTCCATTGAGAATATCATTGAGATTATCCAATTCTCGACAAAAAATTTTTTCGCCCAAAAAAATGAGAAGGGGTACCCCTTTCCTTTTTTTCAAAAATCTGAAATTTTCCGAAATATTCGGAACGCAGGAATGATACCTACTGTTCGAATCTGTGGAACCTACACTTTCAGAAACTGCAAACCGATTTGAAATAAAAAATTCCTACGATTTTTAATCGACGATTTACTTTTTAATTTTTTGCCACTTTTTTTCTCTCTCGTTTTTTATTAGTAAAATCGCAGGAGGCTTCTGAATCGAGAAACGGCAGTCATATTTGGAATCAGCAGGTCATTTCCATTGAGAATATCATTGAGATTATCCAATTCTCGACAAAAAATTTTTTCGCCCAAAAAAATGAGAAGGGGTACCCCTTTCCTTTTTTTCAAAAATCTGAAATTTTCCGAAATATTCGGAAGGCAGGAATGATACCTATGGTTCGATTCTGTGGAACCTACACTTTCAGAAACTGCAAACCGATTTGAAATAAAAAATTCCTACGATTTTTAATCGACGATTTACTTTTTAATTTTTTGCCACTTTTTTTCTCTCTCGTTTTTTATTAGTAAAATCGCAGGAGGCTTCTGAATCGAGAAACGGCAGTCATATTTGGAATCAGCAGGTCATTTCCATTGAGAATATCATTGAGATTATCCAATTCTCGACAAAAAATTTTTTCGCCCAAAAAAATGAGAAGGGGTACCCCTTTCCTTTTTTTCAAAAATCTGAAATTTTCCGAAATATTCGGAACGCAGGAATGATACCTACTGTTCGAATCTGTGGAACCTACACTTTCAGAAACTGCAAACCGATTTGCAATAAAAAATTCCTACGATTTTTAATCGACGATTCACTTTTTATTTTTATTCCACTTTTTTTTTCTCTCGTTTTTCATCGGTAAAATCGCAGGAGGTGTCGGAATCGAGAAACGGCAGTCATATTTGGAATCAGCAGGTCATTTCCATTGAGAATATCATTGAGATTATCCAATTCTCGACAAAAAAATTTTTCGCCCAAAAAAATGAGAAGGGGTACCCCTTTCCTTTTTTTCAAAAATCTGAAATTTTCCGAAATATTCGGAAGGCAGGAATGATACCTATGGTTCGATTCTGTGGAACCTACACTTTCAGAAACTGCAAACCGATTTGAAATAAAAAATTCCTACGATTTTTAATCGACGATTTACTTTTTATTTTTATTCCACTTTTTTTTTCTCTCGTTTTTCATCGGTAAAATCGCAGGAGGTGTCGGAATCGAGAAACGGCAGTCATATTTGGAATCAGCAGGTCATTTCCATTGAGAATATCATTGAGATTATCCAATTCTCGACAAAAAATTTTTTCGCCCAAAAAAATGAGAAGGGGTACCCCTTTCCTTTTTTTCAAAAATCTGAAATTTTCCGAAATATTCGGAACGCAGGAATGATACCTACTGTTCGAATCTGTGGAACCTACACTTTCAGAAACTGCAAACCGATTTGAAATAAAAAATTCCTACGATTTTCAATCGACGATTTACTTTTTAATTTTTTGCCACTTTTTTTCTCTCTCGTTTTTTATTAGTAAAATCGCAGGAGGCTTCTGAATCGAGAAACGGCAGTCATATTTGGAATCAGCAGGTCATTTCCATTGAGAATATCATTGAGATTATCCAATTCTCGACATAAAATTTTTTCGCCCAAAAAAATGAGAAGGGGTACCCCTTTCCTTTTTTTCAAAAATCTGAAATTTTCCGAAATATTCGGAAGGCAGGAATGATACCTATGGTTCGATTCTGTGGAACCTACACTTTCAGAAACTGCAAACCGATTTGAAATAAAAAATTCCTACGATTTTTAATCGACGATTTACTTTTTATTTTTATTCCACTTTTTTTTTCTCTCGTTTTTCATCGGTAAAATCGCAGGAGGTGTCGGAATCGAGAAACGGCAGTCATATTTGGAATCAGCAGGTCATTTCCATTGAGAATATCATTGAGATTATCCAATTCTCGACAAAAAATTTTTTCGCCCAAAAAAATGAGAAGGGGTACCCCTTTCCTTTTTTTCAAAAATCTGAAATTTTCCGAAATATTCGGAAGGCAGGAATGATACCTATGGTTCGATTCTGTGGAACCTACACTTTCAGAAACTGCAAACCGATTTGAAATAAAAAATTCCTACGATTTTTAATCGACGATTTACTTTTTAATTTTTTGCCACTTTTTTTCTCTCTCGTTTTTTATTAGTAAAATCGCAGGAGGCTTCTGAATCGAGAAACGGCAGTCATATTTGGAATCAGCAGGTCATTTCCATTGAGAATATCATTGAGATTATCCAATTCTCGACAAAAAATTTTTTCGCCCAAAAAAATGAGAAGGGGTACCCCTTTCCTTTTTTTCAAAAATCTGAAATTTTCCGAAATATTCGGAACGCAGGAATGATACCTACTGTTCGAATCTGTGGAACCTACACTTTCAGAAACTGCAAACCGATTTGAAATAAAAAATTCCTACGATTTTTAATCGACGATTTACTTTTTAATTTTTTGCCACTTTTTTTCTCTCTCGTTTTTTATTAGTAAAATCGCAGGAGGCTTCTGAATCGAGAAACGGCAGTCATATTTGGAATCAGCAGGTCATTTCCATTGAGAATATCATTGAGATTATCCAATTCTCGACAAAAAATTTTTTCGCCCAAAAAAATGAGAAGGGGTACCCCTTTCCTTTTTTTCAAAAATCTGAAATTTTCCGAAATATTCGGAACGCAGGAATGATACCTACTGTTCGAATCTGTGGAACCTACACTTTCAGAAACTGCAAACCGATTTGCAATAAAAAATTCCTACGATTTTTAATCGACGATTCACTTTTTATTTTTATTCCACTTTTTTTTTCTCTCGTTTTTCATCGGTAAAATCGCAGGAGGTGTCGGAATCGAGAAACGGCAGTCATATTTGGAATCAGCAGGTCATTTCCATTGAGAATATCATTGAGATTATCCAATTCTCGACAAAAAAATTTTTCGCCCAAAAAAATGAGAAGGGGTACCCCTTTCCTTTTTTTCAAAAATCTGAAATTTTCCGAAATATTCGGAACGCAGGAATGATACCTACTGTTCGAATCTGTGGAACCTACACTTTCAGAAACTGCAAACCGATTTGCAATAAAAAATTCCTACGATTTTTAATCGACGATTTACTTTTTATTTTTATTCCACTTTTTTTTTCTCTCGTTTTTCATCGGTAAAATCGCAGGAGGTGTCGGAATCGAGAAACGGCAGTCATATTTGGAATCAGCAGGTCATTTCCATTGAGAATATCATTGAGATTATCCAATTCTCGACAAAAAATTTTTTCGCCCAAAAAAATGAGAAGGGGTACCCCTTTCCTTTTTTTCAAAAATCTGAAATTTTCCGAAATATTCGGAACGCAGGAATGATACCTACTGTTCGAATCTGTGGAACCTACACTTTCAGAAACTGCAAACCGATTTGAAATAAAAAATTCCTACGATTTTCAATCGACGATTTACTTTTTAATTTTTTGCCACTTTTTTTCTCTCTCGTTTTTTATTAGTCAAATCGCAGGAGGCTTCTGAATCGAGAAACGGCAGTCATATTTGGAATCAGCAGGTCATTTCCATTGAGAATATCATTGAGATTATCCAATTCTCGACATAAAATTTTTTCGCCCAAAAAAATGAGAAGGGGTACCCCTTTCCTTTTTTTCAAAAATCTGAAATTTTCCGAAATATTCGGAACGCAGGAATGATACCTACTGTTCGAATCTGTGGAACCTACACTTTCAGAAACTGCAAACCGATTTGAAATAAAAAATTCCTACGATTTTTAATCGACGATTTACTTTTCAATTTTTTGCCACTTTTTTTCTCTCTCGTTTTTTATTAGTAAAATCGCAGGAGGCTTCTGAATCGAGAAACGGCAGTCATATTTGGAATCAGCAGGTCATTTCCATTGAGAATATCATTGAGATTATCCAATTCTCGACAAAAAATTTTTTCGCCCAAAAAAATGAGAAGGGGTACCCCTTTCCTTTTTTTCAAAAATCTGAAATTTTCCGAAATATTCGGAAGGCAGGAATGATACCTATGGTTCGATTCTGTGGAACCTACACTTTCAGAAACTGCAAACCGATTTGAAATAAAAAATTCCTACGATTTTTAATCGACGATTTACTTTTTAATTTTTTGCCACTTTTTTTCTCTCTCGTTTTTTATTAGTAAAATCGCAGGAGGCTTCTGAATCGAGAAACGGCAGTCATATTTGGAATCAGCAGATCATTTCCATTGAGAATATCATTGAGATTATCCAATTCTCGACAAAAAATTTTTTCGCCCAAAAAAATGAGAAGGGGTACCCCTTTCCTTTTTTTCAAAAATCTGAAATTTTCCGAAATATTCGGAACGCAGGAATGATACCTACTGTTCGAATCTGTGGAACCTACACTTTCAGAAACTGCAAACCGATTTGAAATAAAAAATTCCTACGATTTTTAATCGACGATTTACTTTTTATTTTTATTCCACTTCTTTTTTCTCTCGTTTTTTATCGGTAAAATCGCAGGAGGTGTCGGAATCGAGAAACGGCAGTCATATTTGGAATCAGCAGGTCATTTCCATTGAGAATATCATTGAGATTATCCAATTCTCGACAAAAAATTTTTTCGCCCAAAAAAATGAGAAGGGGTACCCCTTTCCTTTTTTTCAAAAATCTGAAATTTTCCGAAATATTCGGAACGCAGGAATGATACCTACTGTTCGAATCTGTGGAACCTACACTTTCAGAAACTGCAAACCGATTTGCAATAAAAAATTCCTACGATTTTTAATCGACGATTCACTTTTTATTTTTATTCCACTTTTTTTTTCTCTCGTTTTTCATCGGTAAAATCGCAGGAGGTGTCGGAATCGAGAAACGGCAGTCATATTTGGAATCAGCAGGTCATTTCCATTGAGAATATCATTGAGATTATCCAATTCTCGACAAAAAAATTTTTCGCCCAAAAAAATGAGAAGGGGTACCCCTTTCCTTTTTTTCAAAAATCTGAAATTTTCCGAAATATTCGGAAGGCAGGAATGATACCTATGGTTCGATTCTGTGGAACCTACACTTTCAGAAACTGCAAACCGATTTGAAATAAAAAATTCCTACGATTTTTAATCGACGATTTACTTTTTAATTTTTTGCCACTTTTTTTCTCTCTCGTTTTTTATTAGTAAAATCGCAGGAGGCTTCTGAATCGAGAAACGGCAGTCATATTTGGAATCAGCAGGTCATTTCCATTGAGAATATCATTGAGATTATCCAATTCTCGACAAAAAATTTTTTCGCCCAAAAAAATGAGAAGGGGTACCCCTTTCCTTTTTTTCAAAAATCTGAAATTTTCCGAAATATTCGGAACGCAGGAATGATACCTACTGTTCGAATTTGTGGAACCTACACTTTCAGAAACTGCAAACCGATTTGAAATAAAAAATTCCTACGATTTTTAATCGACGATTTACTTTTTAATTTTTTGCCACTTTTTTTCTCTCTCGTTTTTTATTAGTAAAATCGCAGGAGGCTTCTGAATCGAGAAACGGCAGTCATATTTGGAATCAGCAGGTCATTTCCATTGAGAATATCATTGAGATTATCCAATTCTCGACAAAAAATTTTTTCGCCCAAAAAAATGAGAAGGGGTACCCCTTTCCTTTTTTTCAAAAATCTGAAATTTTCCGAAATATTCGGAAGGCAGGAATGATACCTATGGTTCGATTCTGTGGAACCTACACTTTCAGAAACTGCAAACCGATTTGAAATAAAAAATTCCTACGATTTTTAATCGACGATTTACTTTTTAATTTTTTGCCACTTTTTTTCTCTCTCGTTTTTTATTAGTAAAATCGCAGGAGGCTTCTGAATCGAGAAACGGCAGTCATATTTGGAATCAGCAGATCATTTCCATTGAGAATATCATTGAGATTATCCAATTCTCGACAAAAAATTTTTTCGCCCAAAAAAATGAGAAGGGGTACCCCTTTCCTTTTTTTCAAAAATCTGAAATTTTCCGAAATATTCGGAACGCAGGAATGATACCTACTGTTCGAATCTGTGGAACCTACACTTTCAGAAACTGCAAACCGATTTGAAATAAAAAATTCCTACGATTTTTAATCGACGATTTACTTTTTATTTTTATTCCACTTCTTTTTTCTCTCGTTTTTTATCGGTAAAATCGCAGGAGGTGTCGGAATCGAGAAACGGCAGTCATATTTGGAATCAGCAGGTCATTTCCATTGAGAATATCATTGAGATTATCCAATTCTCGACAAATAATTTTTTCGCCCAAAAAAATGAGAAGGGGTACCCCTTTCCTTTTTTTCAAAAATCTGAAATTTTCCGAAATATTCGGAACGCAGGAATGATACCTACTGTTCGAATCTGTGGAACCTACACTTTCAGAAACTGCAAACCGATTTGAAATAAAAAATTCCTACGATTTTTAATCGACGATTTACTTTTTATTTTTATTCCACTTTTTTTTTCTCTCGTTTTTCATCGGTAAAATCGCAGGAGGTGTCGGAATCGAGAAACGGCAGTCATATTTGGAATCAGCAGGTCATTTCCATTGAGAATATCATTGAGATTATCCAATTCTCGACAAAAAATTTTTTCGCCCAAAAAAATGAGAAGGGGTACCCCTTTCCTTTTTTTCAAAAATCTGAAATTTTCCGAAATATTCGGAAGGCAGGAATGATACCTATGGTTCGATTCTGTGGAACCTACACTTTCAGAAACTGCAAACCGTTCTGAAATAAAAAATTCCTACGATTTTTAATCGACGATTTACTTTTTAATTTTTTGCCACTTTTTTTCTCTCTCGTTTTTTATTAGTAAAATCGCAGGAGGCTTCTGAATCGAGAAACGGCAGTCATATTTGGAATCAGCAGGTCATTTCCATTGAGAATATCATTGAGATTATCCAATTCTCGACAAAAAATTTTTTCGCCCAAAAAAATGAGAAGGGGTATGAAAGGGGTACCCTTTCCTTTTTTTCAAAAATCTGAAATTTTCCGAAATATTCGGAACGCAGGAATGATACCTACTGTTCGAATCTGTGGAACCTACACTTTCAGAAACTGCAAACCGATTTGCAATAAAAAATTCCTACGATTTTTAATCGACGATTCACTTTTTATTTTTATTCCACTTTTTTTTTCTCTCGTTTTTCATCGGTAAAATCGCAGGAGGTGTCGGAATCGAGAAACGGCAGTCATATTTGGAATCAGCAGGTCATTTCCATTGAGAATATCATTGAGATTATCCAATTCTCGACAAAAAATTTTTTCGCCCAAAAAAATGAGAAGGGGTACCCCTTTCCTTTTTTTCAAAAATCTGAAATTTTCCGAAATATTCGGAAGGCAGGAATGATACTTATGGTTCGATTCTGTGGAACCTACACTTTCAGAAACTGCAAACCGATTTGAAATAAAAAATTCCTACGATTTTTAATCGACGATTTACTTTTTAATTTTTTGCCACTTTTTTTCTCTCTCGTTTTTTATTAGTAAAATCGCAGGAGGCTTCTGAATCGAGAAACGGCAGTCATATTTGGAATCAGCAGGTCATTTCCATTGAGAATATCATTGAGATTATCCAATTCTCGACAAAAAAATTTTTCGCCCAAAAAAATGAGAAGGGGTACCTTTCCTTTTTTTCAAAAATCTGAAATTTTCCGAAATATTCGGAACGCAGGAATGATACCTACTGTTCGAATCTGTGGAACCTACACTTTCAGAAACTGCAAACCGATTTGAAATAAAAAATTCCTACGATTTTTAATCGACGATTTACTTTTTATTTTTATTCCACTTTTTTTTTCTCTCGTTTTTCATCGGTAAAATCGCAGGAGGTGTCGGAATCGAGAAACGGCAGTCATATTTGGAATCAGCAGGTCATTTCCATTGAGAATATCATTGAGATTATCCAATTCTCGACAAAAAATTTTTTCGCCCAAAAAAATGAGAAGGGGTACCCCTTTCCTTTTTTTCAAAAATCTGAAATTTTCCGAAATATTCGGAAGGCAGGAATGATACCTATGGTTCGATTCTGTGGAACCTACACTTTCAGAAACTGCAAACCGATTTGAAATAAAAAATTCCTACGATTTTTAATCGACGATTTACTTTTTAATTTTTTGCCACTTTTTTTCTCTCTCGTTTTTTATTAGTAAAATCGCAGGAGGCTTCTGAATCGAGAAACGGCAGTCATATTTGGAATCAGCAGGTCATTTCCATTGAGAATATCATTGAGATTATCCAATTCTCGACAAAAAATTTTTTCGCCCAAAAAAATGAGAAGGGGTACCCCTTTCCTTTTTTTCAAAAATCTGAAATTTTCCGAAATATTCGGAACGCAGGAATGATACCTACTGTTCGAATCTGTGGAACCTACACTTTCAGAAACTGCAAACCGATTTGAAATAAAAAATTCCTACGATTTTTAATCGACGATTTACTTTTTAATTTTTTGCCACTTTTTTTCTCTCTCGTTTTTTATTAGTAAAATCGCAGGAGGCTTCTGAATCGAGAAACGGCAGTCATATTTGGAATCAGCAGGTCATTTCCATTGAGAATATCATTGAGATTATCCAATTCTCGACAAAAAATTTTTTCGCCCAAAAAAATGAGAAGGGGTACCCCTTTCCTTTTTTTCAAAAATCTGAAATTTTCCGAAATATTCGGAACGCAGGAATGATACCTACTGTTCGAATCTGTGGAACCTACACTTTCAGAAACTGCAAACCGATTTGCAATAAAAAATTCCTACGATTTTTAATCGACGATTCACTTTTTATTTTTATTCCACTTTTTTTTTCTCTCGTTTTTCATCGGTAAAATCGCAGGAGGTGTCGGAATCGAGAAACGGCAGTCATATTTGGAATCAGCAGGTCATTTCCATTGAGAATATCATTGAGATTATCCAATTCTCGACAAAAAAATTTTTCGCCCAAAAAAATGAGAAGGGGTACCCCTTTCCTTTTTTTCAAAAATCTGAAATTTTCCGAAATATTCGGAACGCAGGAATGATACCTACTGTTCGAATCTGTGGAACCTACACTTTCAGAAACTGCAAACCGATTTGCAATAAAAAATTCCTACGATTTTTAATCGACGATTTACTTTTTATTTTTATTCCACTTTTTTTTTCTCTCGTTTTTCATCGGTAAAATCGCAGGAGGTGTCGGAATCGAGAAACGGCAGTCATATTTGGAATCAGCAGGTCATTTCCATTGAGAATATCATTGAGATTATCCAATTCTCGACAAAAAATTTTTTCGCCCAAAAAAATGAGAAGGGGTACCCCTTTCCTTTTTTTCAAAAATCTGAAATTTTCCGAAATATTCGGAACGCAGGAATGATACCTACTGTTCGAATCTGTGGAACCTACACTTTCAGAAACTGCAAACCGATTTGAAATAAAAAATTCCTACGATTTTCAATCGACGATTTACTTTTTAATTTTTTGCCACTTTTTTTCTCTCTCGTTTTTTATTAGTCAAATCGCAGGAGGCTTCTGAATCGAGAAACGGCAGTCATATTTGGAATCAGCAGGTCATTTCCATTGAGAATATCATTGAGATTATCCAATTCTCGACATAAAATTTTTTCGCCCAAAAAAATGAGAAGGGGTACCCCTTTCCTTTTTTTCAAAAATCTGAAATTTTCCGAAATATTCGGAACGCAGGAATGATACCTACTGTTCGAATCTGTGGAACCTACACTTTCAGAAACTGCAAACCGATTTGAAATAAAAAATTCCTACGATTTTTAATCGACGATTTACTTTTCAATTTTTTGCCACTTTTTTTCTCTCTCGTTTTTTATTAGTAAAATCGCAGGAGGCTTCTGAATCGAGAAACGGCAGTCATATTTGGAATCAGCAGGTCATTTCCATTGAGAATATCATTGAGATTATCCAATTCTCGACAAAAAATTTTTTCGCCCAAAAAAATGAGAAGGGGTACCCCTTTCCTTTTTTTCAAAAATCTGAAATTTTCCGAAATATTCGGAAGGCAGGAATGATACCTATGGTTCGATTCTGTGGAACCTACACTTTCAGAAACTGCAAACCGATTTGAAATAAAAAATTCCTACGATTTTTAATCGACGATTTACTTTTTAATTTTTTGCCACTTTTTTTCTCTCTCGTTTTTTATTAGTAAAATCGCAGGAGGCTTCTGAATCGAGAAACGGCAGTCATATTTGGAATCAGCAGATCATTTCCATTGAGAATATCATTGAGATTATCCAATTCTCGACAAAAAATTTTTTCGCCCAAAAAAATGAGAAGGGGTACCCCTTTCCTTTTTTTCAAAAATCTGAAATTTTCCGAAATATTCGGAACGCAGGAATGATACCTACTGTTCGAATCTGTGGAACCTACACTTTCAGAAACTGCAAACCGATTTGAAATAAAAAATTCCTACGATTTTTAATCGACGATTTACTTTTTATTTTTATTCCACTTCTTTTTTCTCTCGTTTTTTATCGGTAAAATCGCAGGAGGTGTCGGAATCGAGAAACGGCAGTCATATTTGGAATCAGCAGGTCATTTCCATTGAGAATATCATTGAGATTATCCAATTCTCGACAAAAAATTTTTTCGCCCAAAAAAATGAGAAGGGGTACCCCTTTCCTTTTTTTCAAAAATCTGAAATTTTCCGAAATATTCGGAACGCAGGAATGATACCTACTGTTCGAATCTGTGGAACCTACACTTTCAGAAACTGCAAACCGATTTGCAATAAAAAATTCCTACGATTTTTAATCGACGATTCACTTTTTATTTTTATTCCACTTTTTTTTTCTCTCGTTTTTCATCGGTAAAATCGCAGGAGGTGTCGGAATCGAGAAACGGCAGTCATATTTGGAATCAGCAGGTCATTTCCATTGAGAATATCATTGAGATTATCCAATTCTCGACAAAAAAATTTTTCGCCCAAAAAAATGAGAAGGGGTACCCCTTTCCTTTTTTTCAAAAATCTGAAATTTTCCGAAATATTCGGAAGGCAGGAATGATACCTATGGTTCGATTCTGTGGAACCTACACTTTCAGAAACTGCAAACCGATTTGAAATAAAAAATTCCTACGATTTTTAATCGACGATTTACTTTTTAATTTTTTGCCACTTTTTTTCTCTCTCGTTTTTTATTAGTAAAATCGCAGGAGGCTTCTGAATCGAGAAACGGCAGTCATATTTGGAATCAGCAGGTCATTTCCATTGAGAATATCATTGAGATTATCCAATTCTCGACAAAAAATTTTTTCGCCCAAAAAAATGAGAAGGGGTACCCCTTTCCTTTTTTTCAAAAATCTGAAATTTTCCGAAATATTCGGAACGCAGGAATGATACCTACTGTTCGAATTTGTGGAACCTACACTTTCAGAAACTGCAAACCGATTTGAAATAAAAAATTCCTACGATTTTTAATCGACGATTTACTTTTTAATTTTTTGCCACTTTTTTTCTCTCTCGTTTTTTATTAGTAAAATCGCAGGAGGCTTCTGAATCGAGAAACGGCAGTCATATTTGGAATCAGCAGGTCATTTCCATTGAGAATATCATTGAGATTATCCAATTCTCGACAAAAAATTTTTTCGCCCAAAAAAATGAGAAGGGGTACCCCTTTCCTTTTTTTCAAAAATCTGAAATTTTCCGAAATATTCGGAAGGCAGGAATGATACCTATGGTTCGATTCTGTGGAACCTACACTTTCAGAAACTGCAAACCGATTTGAAATAAAAAATTCCTACGATTTTTAATCGACGATTTACTTTTTAATTTTTTGCCACTTTTTTTCTCTCTCGTTTTTTATTAGTAAAATCGCAGGAGGCTTCTGAATCGAGAAACGGCAGTCATATTTGGAATCAGCAGATCATTTCCATTGAGAATATCATTGAGATTATCCAATTCTCGACAAAAAATTTTTTCGCCCAAAAAAATGAGAAGGGGTACCCCTTTCCTTTTTTTCAAAAATCTGAAATTTTCCGAAATATTCGGAACGCAGGAATGATACCTACTGTTCGAATCTGTGGAACCTACACTTTCAGAAACTGCAAACCGATTTGAAATAAAAAATTCCTACGATTTTTAATCGACGATTTACTTTTTATTTTTATTCCACTTCTTTTTTCTCTCGTTTTTTATCGGTAAAATCGCAGGAGGTGTCGGAATCGAGAAACGGCAGTCATATTTGGAATCAGCAGGTCATTTCCATTGAGAATATCATTGAGATTATCCAATTCTCGACAAATAATTTTTTCGCCCAAAAAAATGAGAAGGGGTACCCCTTTCCTTTTTTTCAAAAATCTGAAATTTTCCGAAATATTCGGAACGCAGGAATGATACCTACTGTTCGAATCTGTGGAACCTACACTTTCAGAAACTGCAAACCGATTTGAAATAAAAAATTCCTACGATTTTTAATCGACGATTTACTTTTTATTTTTATTCCACTTTTTTTTTCTCTCGTTTTTCATCGGTAAAATCGCAGGAGGTGTCGGAATCGAGAAACGGCAGTCATATTTGGAATCAGCAGGTCATTTCCATTGAGAATATCATTGAGATTATCCAATTCTCGACAAAAAATTTTTTCGCCCAAAAAAATGAGAAGGGGTACCCCTTTCCTTTTTTTCAAAAATCTGAAATTTTCCGAAATATTCGGAAGGCAGGAATGATACCTATGGTTCGATTCTGTGGAACCTACACTTTCAGAAACTGCAAACCGTTCTGAAATAAAAAATTCCTACGATTTTTAATCGACGATTTACTTTTTAATTTTTTGCCACTTTTTTTCTCTCTCGTTTTTTATTAGTAAAATCGCAGGAGGCTTCTGAATCGAGAAACGGCAGTCATATTTGGAATCAGCAGGTCATTTCCATTGAGAATATCATTGAGATTATCCAATTCTCGACAAAAAATTTTTTCGCCCAAAAAAATGAGAAGGGGTATGAAAGGGGTACCCTTTCCTTTTTTTCAAAAATCTGAAATTTTCCGAAATATTCGGAACGCAGGAATGATACCTACTGTTCGAATCTGTGGAACCTACACTTTCAGAAACTGCAAACCGATTTGCAATAAAAAATTCCTACGATTTTTAATCGACGATTCACTTTTTATTTTTATTCCACTTTTTTTTTCTCTCGTTTTTCATCGGTAAAATCGCAGGAGGTGTCGGAATCGAGAAACGGCAGTCATATTTGGAATCAGCAGGTCATTTCCATTGAGAATATCATTGAGATTATCCAATTCTCGACAAAAAATTTTTTCGCCCAAAAAAATGAGAAGGGGTACCCCTTTCCTTTTTTTCAAAAATCTGAAATTTTCCGAAATATTCGGAAGGCAGGAATGATACTTATGGTTCGATTCTGTGGAACCTACACTTTCAGAAACTGCAAACCGATTTGAAATAAAAAATTCCTACGATTTTTAATCGACGATTTACTTTTTAATTTTTTGCCACTTTTTTTCTCTCTCGTTTTTTATTAGTAAAATCGCAGGAGGCTTCTGAATCGAGAAACGGCAGTCATATTTGGAATCAGCAGGTCATTTCCATTGAGAATATCATTGAGATTATCCAATTCTCGACAAAAAAATTTTTCGCCCAAAAAAATGAGAAGGGGTACCTTTCCTTTTTTTCAAAAATCTGAAATTTTCCGAAATATTCGGAACGCAGGAATGATACCTACTGTTCGAATCTGTGGAACCTACACTTTCAGAAACTGCAAACCGATTTGAAATAAAAAATTCCTACGATTTTTAATCGACGATTTACTTTTTATTTTTATTCCACTTCTTTTTTCTCTCGTTTTTTATTGGTAAAATCGCAGGAGGTGTCGGAATCGAGAAACGGCAGTCATATTTGGAATCAGCAGGTCATTTCCATTGAGAATATCATTGAGATTATCCAATTCTCGACAAAAAATTTTTTCGCCCAAAAAAATGAGAAGGGGTACCCCTTTCCTTTTTTTCAAAAATCTGAAATTTTCCGAAATATTCGGAACGCAGGAATGATACCTACTGTTCGAATCTGTGGAACCTACACTTTCAGAAACTGCAAACCGATTTGCAATAAAAAATTCCTACGATTTTTAATCGACGATTCACTTTTTATTTTTATTCCACTTTTTTTTTCTCTCGTTTTTCATCGGTAAAATCGCAGGAGGTGTCGGAATCGAGAAACGGCAGTCATATTTGGAATCAGCAGGTCATTTCCATTGAGAATATCATTGAGATTATCCAATTCTCGACGAAAAAATTTTTCGCCCAAAAAAATGAGAAGGGGTACCCCTTTCCTTTTTTCCAAAAATCTGAAATTTTCCGAAATATTCGGAAGGCAGGAATGATACCTATGGTTCGATTCTGTGGAACCTACACTTTCAGAAACTGCAAACCGATTTGAAATAAAAAATTCCTACGATTTTTAATCGACGATTTACTTTTTAATTTTTTGCCACTTTTTTTCTCTCTCGTTTTTTATTAGTAAAATCGCAGGAGGCTTCTGAATCGAGAAACGGCAGTCATATTTGGAATCAGCAGGTCATTTCCATTGAGAATATCATTGAGATTATCCAATTCTCGACAAAAAATTTTTTCGCCCAAAAAAATGAGAAGGGGTACCCCTTTCCTTTTTTTCAAAAATCTGAAATTTTCCGAAATATTCGGAAGGCAGGAATGATACCTATGGTTCGATTCTGTGGAACCTACACTTTCAGAAACTGCAAACCGATTTGAAATAAAAAATTCCTACGATTTTTAATCGACGATTTACTTTTTAATTTTTTGCCACTTTTTTTCTCTCTCGTTTTTTATTAGTAAAATCGCAGGAGGCTTCTGAATCGAGAAACGGCAGTCATATTTGGAATCAGCAGGTCATTTCCATTGAGAATATCATTGAGATTATCCAATTCTCGACAAAAAATTTTTTCGCCCAAAAAAATGAGAAGGGGTATGAAAGGGGTACCCTTTCCTTTTTTTCAAAAATCTGAAATTTTCCGAAATATTCGGAACGCAGGAATGATACCTACTGTTCGAATCTGTGGAACCTACACTTTCAGAAACTGCAAACCGATTTGCAATAAAAAATTCCTACGATTTTTAATCGACGATTCACTTTTTATTTTTATTCCACTTTTTTTTTCTCTCGTTTTTCATCGGTAAAATCGCAGGAGGTGTCGGAATCGAGAAACGGCAGTCATATTTGGAATCAGCAGGTCATTTCCATTGAGAATATCATTGAGATTATCCAATTCTCGACAAAAAATTTTTTCGCCCAAAAAAATGAGAAGGGGTACCCCTTTCCTTTTTTTCAAAAATCTGAAATTTTCCGAAATATTCGGAACGCAGGAATGATACCTACTGTTCGAATCTGTGGAACCTACACTTTCAGAAACTGCAAACCGATTTGCAATAAAAAATTCCTACGATTTTTAATCGACGATTCACTTTTTATTTTTATTCCACTTTTTTTTTCTCTCGTTTTTCATCGGTAAAATCGCAGGAGGTGTCGGAATCGAGAAACGGCAGTCATATTTGGAATCAGCAGGTCATTTCCATTGAGAATATCATTGAGATTATCCAATTCTCGACAAAAAAATTTTTCGCCCAAAAAAATGAGAAGGGGTACCCCTTTCCTTTTTTTCAAAAATCTGAAATTTTCCGAAATATTCGGAAGGCAGGAATGATACCTATGGTTCGATTCTGTGGAACCTACACTTTCAGAAACTGCAAACCGATTTGAAATAAAAAATTCCTACGATTTTTAATCGACGATTTACTTTTTAATTTTTTGCCACTTTTTTTCTCTCTCGTTTTTTATTAGTAAAATCGCAGGAGGCTTCTGAATCGAGAAACGGCAGTCATATTTGGAATCAGCAGGTCATTTCCATTGAGAATATCATTGAGATTATCCAATTCTCGACAAAAAATTTTTTCGCCCAAAAAAATGAGAAGGGGTACCCCTTTCCTTTTTTTCAAAAATCTGAAATTTTCCGAAATATTCGGAACGCAGGAATGATACCTACTGTTCGAATCTGTGGAACCTACACTTTCAGAAACTGCAAACCGATTTGAAATAAAAAATTCCTACGATTTTTAATCGACGATTTACTTTTTAATTTTTTGCCACTTTTTTTCTCTCTCGTTTTTTATTAGTAAAATCGCAGGAGGCTTCTGAATCGAGAAACGGCAGTCATATTTGGAATCAGCAGGTCATTTCCATTGAGAATATCATTGAGATTATCCAATTCTCGACAAAAAATTTTTTCGCCCAAAAAAATGAGAAGGGGTACCCCTTTCCTTTTTTTCAAAAATCTGAAATTTTCCGAAATATTCGGAAGGCAGGAATGATACCTATGGTTCGATTCTGTGGAACCTACACTTTCAGAAACTGCAAACCGATTTGAAATAAAAAATTCCTACGATTTTTAATCGACGATTTACTTTTTAATTTTTTGCCACTTTTTTTCTCTCTCGTTTTTTATTAGTAAAATCGCAGGAGGCTTCTGAATCGAGAAACGGCAGTCATATTTGGAATCAGCAGATCATTTCCATTGAGAATATCATTGAGATTATCCAATTCTCGACAAAAAATTTTTTCGCCCAAAAAAATGAGAAGGGGTACCCCTTTCCTTTTTTTCAAAAATCTGAAATTTTCCGAAATATTCGGAACGCAGGAATGATACCTACTGTTCGAATCTGTGGAACCTACACTTTCAGAAACTGCAAACCGATTTGAAATAAAAAATTCCTACGATTTTTAATCGACGATTTACTTTTTATTTTTATTCCACTTCTTTTTTCTCTCGTTTTTTATCGGTAAAATCGCAGGAGGTGTCGGAATCGAGAAACGGCAGTCATATTTGGAATCAGCAGGTCATTTCCATTGAGAATATCATTGAGATTATCCAATTCTCGACAAAAAATTTTTTCGCCCAAAAAAATGAGAAGGGGTACCCCTTTCCTTTTTTTCAAAAATCTGAAATTTTCCGAAATATTCGGAACGCAGGAATGATACCTACTGTTCGAATCTGTGGAACCTACACTTTCAGAAACTGCAAACCGATTTGCAATAAAAAATTCCTACGATTTTTAATCGACGATTCACTTTTTATTTTTATTCCACTTTTTTTTTCTCTCGTTTTTCATCGGTAAAATCGCAGGAGGTGTCGGAATCGAGAAACGGCAGTCATATTTGGAATCAGCAGGTCATTTCCATTGAGAATATCATTGAGATTATCCAATTCTCGACAAAAAAATTTTTCGCCCAAAAAAATGAGAAGGGGTACCCCTTTCCTTTTTTTCAAAAATCTGAAATTTTCCGAAATATTCGGAAGGCAGGAATGATACCTATGGTTCGATTCTGTGGAACCTACACTTTCAGAAACTGCAAACCGATTTGAAATAAAAAATTCCTACGATTTTTAATCGACGATTTACTTTTTATTTTTATTCCACTTTTTTTCTCTCTCGTTTTTCATCGGTAAAATCGCAGGAGGTGTCGGAATCGAGAAACGGCAGTCATATTTGGAATCAGCAGGTCATTTCCATTGAGAATATCATTGAGATTATCCAATTCTCGACAAAAAATTTTTTCGCCCAAAAAAATGAGAAGGGGTACCCCTTTCCTTTTTTTCAAAAATCTGAAATTTTCCGAAATATTCGGAAGGCAGAAATGATACCTATGGTTCGATTCTGTGGAACCTACACTTTCAGAAACTGCAAACCGTTCTGAAATAAAAAATTCCTACGATTTTTAATCGACGATTTACTTTTTAATTTTTTGCCACTTTTTTTCTCTCTCGTTTTTTATTAGTAAAATCGCAGGAGGCTTCTGAATCGAGAAACGGCAGTCATATTTGGAATCAGCAGGTCATTTCCATTGAGAATATCATTGAGATTATCCAATTCTCGACAAAAAATTTTTTCGCCCAAAAAAATGAGAAGGGGTATGAAAGGGGTACCCTTTCCTTTTTTTCAAAAATCTGAAATTTTCCGAAATATTCGGAACGCAGGAATGATACCTACTGTTCGAATCTGTGGAACCTACACTTTCAGAAACTGCAAACCGATTTGCAATAAAAAATTCCTACGATTTTTAATCGACGATTCACTTTTTATTTTTATTCCACTTTTTTTTTCTCTCGTTTTTCATCGGTAAAATCGCAGGAGGTGTCGGAATCGAGAAACGGCAGTCATATTTGGAATCAGCAGGTCATTTCCATTGAGAATATCATTGAGATTATCCAATTCTCGACAAAAAATTTTTTCGCCCAAAAAAATGAGAAGGGGTACCCCTTTCCTTTTTTTCAAAAATCTGAAATTTTCCGAAATATTCGGAAGGCAGGAATGATACCTATGGTTCGATTCTGTGGAACCTACACTTTCAGAAACTGCAAACCGATTTGAAATAAAAAATTCCTACGATTTTTAATCGACGATTTACTTTTTAATTTTTTGCCACTTTTTTTCTCTCTCGTTTTTTATTAGTAAAATCGCAGGAGGCTTCTGAATCGAGAAACGGCAGTCATATTTGAAATCAGCAGGTCATTTCCATTGAGAATATCATTGAGATTATCCAATTCTCGACAAAAAAATTTTTCGCCCAAAAAAATGAGAAGGGGTACCCCTTTCCTTTTTTTCAAAAATCTGAAATTTTCCGAAATATTCGGAACGCAGGAATGATACCTACTGTTCGAATCTGTGGAACCTACACTTTCAGAAACTGCAAACCGATTTGAAATAAAAAATTCCTACGATTTTTAATCGACGATTTACTTTTTATTTTTATTCCACTTCTTTTTTCTCTCGTTTTTTATTGGTAAAATCGCAGGAGGTGTCGGAATCGAGAAACGGCAGTCATATTTGGAATCAGCAGGTCATTTCCATTGAGAATATCATTGAGATTATCCAATTCTCGACAAAAAATTTTTTCGCCCAAAAAAATGAGAAGGGGTACCCCTTTCCTTTTTTTCAAAAATCTGAAATTTTCCGAAATATTCGGAACGCAGGAATGATACCTACTGTTCGAATCTGTGGAACCTACACTTTCAGAAACTGCAAACCGATTTGCAATAAAAAATTCCTACGATTTTTAATCGACGATTCACTTTTTATTTTTATTCCACTTTTTTTTTCTCTCGTTTTTCATCGGTAAAATCGCAGGAGGTGTCGGAATCGAGAAACGGCAGTCATATTTGGAATCAGCAGGTCATTTCCATTGAGAATATCATTGAGATTATCCAATTCTCGACGAAAAAATTTTTCGCCCAAAAAAATGAGAAGGGGTACCCCTTTCCTTTTTTCCAAAAATCTGAAATTTTCCGAAATATTCGGAAGGCAGGAATGATACCTATGGTTCGATTCTGTGGAACCTACACTTTCAGAAACTGCAAACCGATTTGAAATAAAAAATTCCTACGATTTTTAATCGACGATTTACTTTTTATTTTTATTCCACTTTTTTTTTCTCTCGTTTTTCATCGGTAAAATCGCAGGAGGTGTCGGAATCGAGAAACGGCAGTCATATTTGGAATCAGCAGGTCATTTCCATTGAGAATATCATTGAGATTATCCAATTCTCGACAAAAAAATTTTTCGCCCAAAAAAATGAGAAGGGGTACCCCTTTCCTTTTTTTCAAAAATCTGAAATTTTCCGAAATATTCGGAAGGCAGGAATGATACCTATGGTTCGATTCTGTGGAACCTACACTTTCAGAAACTGCAAACCGATTTGAAATAAAAAATTCCTACGATTTTTAATCGACGATTTACTTTTTAATTTTTTGCCACTTTTTTTCTCTCTCGTTTTTTATTAGTAAAATCGCAGGAGGCTTCTGAATCGAGAAACGGCAGTCATATTTGGAATCAGCAGGTCATTTCCATTGAGAATATCATTGAGATTATCCAATTCTCGACAAAAAATTTTTTCGCCCAAAAAAATGAGAAGGGGTACCCCTTTCCTTTTTTTCAAAAATCTGAAATTTTCCGAAATATTCGGAACGCAGGAATGATACCTACTGTTCGAATCTGTGGAACCTACACTTTCAGAAACTGCAAACCGATTTGAAATAAAAAATTCCTACGATTTTTAATCGACGATTTACTTTTTAATTTTTTGCCACTTTTTTTCTCTCTCGTTTTTTATTAGTAAAATCGCAGGAGGCTTCTGAATCGAGAAACGGCAGTCATATTTGGAATCAGCAGGTCATTTCCATTGAGAATATCATTGAGATTATCCAATTCTCGACAAAAAATTTTTTCGCCCAAAAAAATGAGAAGGGGTACCCCTTTCCTTTTTTTCAAAAATCTGAAATTTTCCGAAATATTCGAAAGGCAGGAATGATACCTATGGTTCGATTCTGTGGAACCTACACTTTCAGAAACTGCAAACCGATTTGAAATAAAAAATTCCTACGATTTTTAATCGACGATTTACTTTTTAATTTTTTGCCACTTTTTTTCTCTCTCGTTTTTTATTAGTAAAATCGCAGGAGGCTTCTGAATCGAGAAACAGCAGTCATATTTGGAATCAGCAGGTCATTTCCATTGAGAATATCATTGAGATTATCCAATTCTCGACAAAAAAATTTTTCGCCCAAAAAAATGAGAAGGGGTACCCCTTTCCTTTTTTTCAAAAATCTGAAATTTTCCGAAATATTCGGAACGCAGGAATGATACCTACTGTTCGAATCTGTGGAACCTACACTTTCAGAAACTGCAAACCGATTTGAAATAAAAAATTCCTACGATTTTTAATCGACGATTTACTTTTTATTTTTATTCCACTTCTTTTTTCTCTCGTTTTTTATCGGTAAAATCGCAGGAGGTGTCGGAATCGAGAAACGGCAGTCATATTTGGAATCAGCAGGTCATTTCCATTGAGAATATCATTGAGATTATCCAATTCTCGACAAAAAATTTTTTCGCCCAAAAAAATGAGAAGGGGTACCCCTTTCCTTTTTTTCAAAAATCTGAAATTTTCCGAAATATTCGGAACGCAGGAATGATACCTACTGTTCGAATCTGTGGAACCTACACTTTCAGAAACTGCAAACCGATTTGCAATAAAAAATTCCTACGATTTTTAATCGACGATTCACTTTTTATTTTTATTCCACTTTTTTTTTCTCTCGTTTTTCATCGGTAAAATCGCAGGAGGTGTCGGAATCGAGAAACGGCAGTCATATTTGGAATCAGCAGGTCATTTCCATTGAGAATATCATTGAGATTATCCAATTCTCGACAAAAAAATTTTTCGCCCAAAAAAATGAGAAGGGGTACCCCTTTCCTTTTTTTCAAAAATCTGAAATTTTCCGAAATATTCGGAAGGCAGGAATGATACCTATGGTTCGATTCTGTGGAACCTACACTTTCAGAAACTGCAAACCGATTTGAAATAAAAAATTCCTACGATTTTTAATCGACGATTTACTTTTTAATTTTTTGCCACTTTTTTTCTCTCTCGTTTTTTATTAGTAAAATCGCAGGAGGCTTCTGAATCGAGAAACGGCAGTCATATTTGGAATCAGCAGGTCATTTCCATTGAGAATATCATTGAGATTATCCAATTCTCGACAAAAAATTTTTTCGCCCAAAAAAATGAGAAGGGGTACCCCTTTCCTTTTTTTCAAAAATCTGAAATTTTCCGAAATATTCGGAAGGCAGGAATGATACCTATGGTTCGATTCTGTGGAACCTACACTTTCAGAAACTGCAAACCGATTTGAAATAAAAAATTCCTACGATTTTTAATCGACGATTTACTTTTTAATTTTTTGCCACTTTTTTTCTCTCTCGTTTTTTATTAGTAAAATCGCAGGAGGCTTCTGAATCGAGAAACGGCAGTCATATTTGGAATCAGCAGGTCATTTCCATTGAGAATATCATTGAGATTATCCAATTCTCGACAAAAAATTTTTTCGCCCAAAAAAATGAGAAGGGGTATGAAAGGGGTACCCTTTCCTTTTTTTCAAAAATCTGAAATTTTCCGAAATATTCGGAACGCAGAAATGATACCTACTGTTCGAATCTGTGGAACCTACACTTTCAGAAACTGCAAACCGATTTGCAATAAAAAATTCCTACGATTTTTAATCGACGATTCACTTTTTATTTTTATTCCACTTTTTTTTTCTCTCGTTTTTCATCGGTAAAATCGCAGGAGGTGTCGGAATCGAGAAACGGCAGTCATATTTGGAATCAGCAGGTCATTTCCATTGAGAATATCATTGAGATTATCCAATTCTCGACAAAAAATTTTTTCGCCCAAAAAAATGAGAAGGGGTACCCCTTTCCTTTTTTTCAAAAATCTGAAATTTTCCGAAATATTCGGAACGCAGGAATGATACCTACTGTTCGAATCTGTGGAACCTACACTTTCAGAAACTGCAAACCGATTTGCAATAAAAAATTCCTACGATTTTTAATCGACGATTCACTTTTTATTTTTATTCCACTTTTTTTTTCTCTCGTTTTTCATCGGTAAAATCGCAGGAGGTGTCGGAATCGAGAAACGGCAGTCATATTTGGAATCAGCAGGTCATTTCCATTGAGAATATCATTGAGATTATCCAATTCTCGACAAAAAAATTTTTCGCCCAAAAAAATGAGAAGGGGTACCCCTTTCCTTTTTTTCAAAAATCTGAAATTTTCCGAAATATTCGGAAGGCAGGAATGATACCTATGGTTCGATTCTGTGGAACCTACACTTTCAGAAACTGCAAACCGATTTGAAATAAAAAATTCCTACGATTTTTAATCGACGATTTACTTTTTAATTTTTTGCCACTTTTTTTCTCTCTCGTTTTTTATTAGTAAAATCGCAGGAGGCTTCTGAATCGAGAAACGGCAGTCATATTTGGAATCAGCAGGTCATTTCCATTGAGAATATCATTGAGATTATCCAATTCTCGACAAAAAATTTTTTCGCCCAAAAAAATGAGAAGGGGTACCCCTTTCCTTTTTTTCAAAAATCTGAAATTTTCCGAAATATTCGGAACGCAGGAATGATACCTACTGTTCGAATCTGTGGAACCTACACTTTCAGAAACTGCAAACCGATTTGAAATAAAAAATTCCTACGATTTTTAATCGACGATTTACTTTTTAATTTTTTGCCACTTTTTTTCTCTCTCGTTTTTTATTAGTAAAATCGCAGGAGGCTTCTGAATCGAGAAACGGCAGTCATATTTGGAATCAGCAGGTCATTTCCATTGAGAATATCATTGAGATTATCCAATTCTCGACAAAAAATTTTTTCGCCCAAAAAAATGAGAAGGGGTACCCCTTTCCTTTTTTTCAAAAATCTGAAATTTTCCGAAATATTCGGAAGGCAGGAATGATACCTATGGTTCGATTCTGTGGAACCTACACTTTCAGAAACTGCAAACCGATTTGAAATAAAAAATTCCTACGATTTTTAATCGACGATTTACTTTTTAATTTTTTGCCACTTTTTTTCTCTCTCGTTTTTTATTAGTAAAATCGCAGGAGGCTTCTGAATCGAGAAACGGCAGTCATATTTGGAATCAGCAGATCATTTCCATTGAGAATATCATTGAGATTATCCAATTCTCGACAAAAAATTTTTTCGCCCAAAAAAATGAGAAGGGGTACCCCTTTCCTTTTTTTCAAAAATCTGAAATTTTCCGAAATATTCGGAACGCAGGAATGATACCTACTGTTCGAATCTGTGGAACCTACACTTTCAGAAACTGCAAACCGATTTGAAATAAAAAATTCCTACGATTTTTAATCGACGATTTACTTTTTATTTTTATTCCACTTCTTTTTTCTCTCGTTTTTTATCGGTAAAATCGCAGGAGGTGTCGGAATCGAGAAACGGCAGTCATATTTGGAATCAGCAGGTCATTTCCATTGAGAATATCATTGAGATTATCCAATTCTCGACAAAAAATTTTTTCGCCCAAAAAAATGAGAAGGGGTACCCCTTTCCTTTTTTTCAAAAATCTGAAATTTTCCGAAATATTCGGAACGCAGGAATGATACCTACTGTTCGAATCTGTGGAACCTACACTTTCAGAAACTGCAAACCGATTTGCAATAAAAAATTCCTACGATTTTTAATCGACGATTCACTTTTTATTTTTATTCCACTTTTTTTTTCTCTCGTTTTTCATCGGTAAAATCGCAGGAGGTGTCGGAATCGAGAAACGGCAGTCATATTTGGAATCAGCAGGTCATTTCCATTGAGAATATCATTGAGATTATCCAATTCTCGACAAAAAAATTTTTCGCCCAAAAAAATGAGAAGGGGTACCCCTTTCCTTTTTTTCAAAAATCTGAAATTTTCCGAAATATTCGGAAGGCAGGAATGATACCTATGGTTCGATTCTGTGGAACCTACACTTTCAGAAACTGCAAACCGATTTGAAATAAAAAATTCCTACGATTTTTAATCGACGATTTACTTTTTAATTTTTTGCCACTTTTTTTCTCTCTCGTTTTTTATTAGTAAAATCGCAGGAGGCTTCTGAATCGAGAAACGGCAGTCATATTTGGAATCAGCAGGTCATTTCCATTGAGAATATCATTGAGATTATCCAATTCTCGACAAAAAATTTTTTCGCCCAAAAAAATGAGAAGGGGTACCCCTTTCCTTTTTTTCAAAAATCTGAAATTTTCCGAAATATTCGGAAGGCAGGAATGATACCTATGGTTCGATTCTGTGGAACCTACACTTTCAGAAACTGCAAACCGATTTGAAATAAAAAATTCCTACGATTTTTAATCGACGATTTACTTTTTAATTTTTTGCCACTTTTTTTCTCTCTCGTTTTTTATTAGTAAAATCGCAGGAGGCTTCTGAATCGAGAAACGGCAGTCATATTTGGAATCAGCAGGTCATTTCCATTGAGAATATCATTGAGATTATCCAATTCTCGACAAAAAATTTTTTCGCCCAAAAAAATGAGAAGGGGTATGAAAGGGGTACCCTTTCCTTTTTTTCAAAAATCTGAAATTTTCCGAAATATTCGGAACGCAGGAATGATACCTACTGTTCGAATCTGTGGAACCTACACTTTCAGAAACTGCAAACCGATTTGCAATAAAAAATTCCTACGATTTTTAATCGACGATTCACTTTTTATTTTTATTCCACTTTTTTTTTCTCTCGTTTTTCATCGGTAAAATCGCAGGAGGTGTCGGAATCGAGAAACGGCAGTCATATTTGGAATCAGCAGGTCATTTCCATTGAGAATATCATTGAGATTATCCAATTCTCGACAAAAAATTTTTTCGCCCAAAAAAATGAGAAGGGGTACCCCTTTCCTTTTTTTCAAAAATCTGAAATTTTCCGAAATATTCGGAACGCAGGAATGATACCTACTGTTCGAATCTGTGGAACCTACACTTTCAGAAACTGCAAACCGATTTGCAATAAAAAATTCCTACGATTTTTAATCGACGATTCACTTTTTATTTTTATTCCACTTTTTTTTTCTCTCGTTTTTCATCGGTAAAATCGCAGGAGGTGTCGGAATCGAGAAACGGCAGTCATATTTGGAATCAGCAGGTCATTTCCATTGAGAATATCATTGAGATTATCCAATTCTCGACAAAAAAATTTTTCGCCCAAAAAAATGAGAAGGGGTACCCCTTTCCTTTTTTTCAAAAATCTGAAATTTTCCGAAATATTCGGAAGGCAGGAATGATACCTATGGTTCGATTCTGTGGAACCTACACTTTCAGAAACTGCAAACCGATTTGAAATAAAAAATTCCTACGATTTTTAATCGACGATTTACTTTTTAATTTTTTGCCACTTTTTTTCTCTCTCGTTTTTTATTAGTAAAATCGCAGGAGGCTTCTGAATCGAGAAACGGCAGTCATATTTGGAATCAGCAGGTCATTTCCATTGAGAATATCATTGAGATTATCCAATTCTCGACAAAAAATTTTTTCGCCCAAAAAAATGAGAAGGGGTACCCCTTTCCTTTTTTTCAAAAATCTGAAATTTTCCGAAATATTCGGAACGCAGGAATGATACCTACTGTTCGAATCTGTGGAACCTACACTTTCAGAAACTGCAAACCGATTTGAAATAAAAAATTCCTACGATTTTTAATCGACGATTTACTTTTTAATTTTTTGCCACTTTTTTTCTCTCTCGTTTTTTATTAGTAAAATCGCAGGAGGCTTCTGAATCGAGAAACGGCAGTCATATTTGGAATCAGCAGGTCATTTCCATTGAGAATATCATTGAGATTATCCAATTCTCGACAAAAAATTTTTTCGCCCAAAAAAATGAGAAGGGGTACCCCTTTCCTTTTTTTCAAAAATCTGAAATTTTCCGAAATATTCGGAAGGCAGGAATGATACCTATGGTTCGATTCTGTGGAACCTACACTTTCAGAAACTGCAAACCGATTTGAAATAAAAAATTCCTACGATTTTTAATCGACGATTTACTTTTTAATTTTTTGCCACTTTTTTTCTCTCTCGTTTTTTATTAGTAAAATCGCAGGAGGCTTCTGAATCGAGAAACGGCAGTCATATTTGGAATCAGCAGATCATTTCCATTGAGAATATCATTGAGATTATCCAATTCTCGACAAAAAATTTTTTCGCCCAAAAAAATGAGAAGGGGTACCCCTTTCCTTTTTTTCAAAAATCTGAAATTTTCCGAAATATTCGGAACGCAGGAATGATACCTACTGTTCGAATCTGTGGAACCTACACTTTCAGAAACTGCAAACCGATTTGAAATAAAAAATTCCTACGATTTTTAATCGACGATTTACTTTTTATTTTTATTCCACTTCTTTTTTCTCTCGTTTTTTATCGGTAAAATCGCAGGAGGTGTCGGAATCGAGAAACGGCAGTCATATTTGGAATCAGCAGGTCATTTCCATTGAGAATATCATTGAGATTATCCAATTCTCGACAAAAAATTTTTTCGCCCAAAAAAATGAGAAGGGGTACCCCTTTCCTTTTTTTCAAAAATCTGAAATTTTCCGAAATATTCGGAACGCAGGAATGATACCTACTGTTCGAATCTGTGGAACCTACACTTTCAGAAACTGCAAACCGATTTGCAATAAAAAATTCCTACGATTTTTAATCGACGATTCACTTTTTATTTTTATTCCACTTTTTTTTTCTCTCGTTTTTCATCGGTAAAATCGCAGGAGGTGTCGGAATCGAGAAACGGCAGTCATATTTGGAATCAGCAGGTCATTTCCATTGAGAATATCATTGAGATTATCCAATTCTCGACAAAAAAATTTTTCGCCCAAAAAAATGAGAAGGGGTACCCCTTTCCTTTTTTTCAAAAATCTGAAATTTTCCGAAATATTCGGAAGGCAGGAATGATACCTATGGTTCGATTCTGTGGAACCTACACTTTCAGAAACTGCAAACCGATTTGAAATAAAAAATTCCTACGATTTTTAATCGACGATTTACTTTTTATTTTTATTCCACTTTTTTTTTCTCTCGTTTTTCATCGGTAAAATCGCAGGAGGTGTCGGAATCGAGAAACGGCAGTCATATTTGGAATCAGCAGGTCATTTCCATTGAGAATATCATTGAGATTATCCAATTCTCGACAAAAAAATTTTTCGCCCAAAAAAATGAGAAGGGGTACCCCTTTCCTTTTTTTCAAAAATCTGAAATTTTCCGAAATATTCGGAAGGCAGGAATGATACCTATGGTTCGATTCTGTGGAACCTACACTTTCAGAAACTGCAAACCGATTTGAAATAAAAAATTCCTACGATTTTTAATCGACGATTTACTTTTTAATTTTTTGCCACTTTTTTTCTCTCTCGTTTTTTATTAGTAAAATCGCAGGAGGCTTCTGAATCGAGAAACGGCAGTCATATTTGGAATCAGCAGGTCATTTCCATTGAGAATATCATTGAGATTATCCAATTCTCGACAAAAAATTTTTTCGCCCAAAAAAATGAGAAGGGGTACCCCTTTCCTTTTTTTCAAAAATCTGAAATTTTCCGAAATATTCGGAACGCAGGAATGATACCTACTGTTCGAATCTGTGGAACCTACACTTTCAGAAACTGCAAACCGATTTGAAATAAAAAATTCCTACGATTTTTAATCGACGATTTACTTTTTATTTTTATTCCACTTTTTTTTTCTCTCGTTTTTCATCGGTAAAATCGCAGGAGGTGTCGGAATCGAGAAACGGCAGTCATATTTGGAATCAGCAGGTCATTTCCATTGAGAATATCATTGAGATTATCCAATTCTCGACAAAAAATTTTTTCGCCCAAAAAAATGAGAAGGGGTACCCCTTTCCTTTTTTTCAAAAATCTGAAATTTTCCGAAATATTCGGAAGGCAGGAATGATACCTATGGTTCGATTCTGTGGAACCTACACTTTCAGAAACTGCAAACCGATTTGAAATAAAAAATTCCTACGATTTTTAATCGACGATTTACTTTTTAATTTTTTGCCACTTTTTTTCTGTCTCGTTTTTTATTAGTAAAATCGCAGGAGGCTTCTGAATCGAGAAACGGCAGTCATATTTGGAATCAGCAGGTCATTTCCATTGAGAATATCATTGAGATTATCCAATTCTCGACAAAAAATTTTTTCGCCCAAAAAAATGAGAAGGGGTATGAAAGGGGTACCCTTTCCTTTTTTTCAAAAATCTGAAATTTTCCGAAATATTCGGAACGCAGGAATGATACCTACTGTTCGAATCTGTGGAACCTACACTTTCAGAAACTGCAAACCGATTTGCAATAAAAAATTCCTACGATTTTTAATCGACGATTCACTTTTTATTTTTATTCCACTTTTTTTTTCTCTCGTTATTCATCGGTAAAATCGCAGGAGGTGTCGGAATCGAGAAACGGCAGTCATATTTGGAATCAGCAGGTCATTTCCATTGAGAATATCATTGAGATTATCCAATTCTCGACAAAAAATTTTTTCGCCCAAAAAAATGAGAAGGGGTACCCCTTTCCTTTTTTTCAAAAATCTGAAATTTTCCGAAATATTCGGAAGGCAGGAATGATACCTATGGTTCGATTCTGTGGAACCTACACTTCCAGAAACTGCAAACCGATTTGAAATAAAAAATTCCTACGATTTTTAATCGACGATTTACTTTTTAATTTTTTGCCACTTTTTTTCTCTCTCGTTTTTTATTAGTAAAATCGCAGGAGGCTTCTGAATCGAGAAACGGCAGTCATATTTGGAATCAGCAGGTCATTTCCATTGAGAATATCATTGAGATTATCCAATTCTCGACAAAAAAATTTTTCGCCCAAAAAAATGAGAAGGGGTACCCCTTTCCTTTTTTTCAAAAATCTGAAATTTTCCGAAATATTCGGAACGCAGGAATGATACCTACTGTTCGAATCTGTGGAACCTACACTTTCAGAAACTGCAAACCGATTTGAAATAAAAAATTCCTACGATTTTTAATCGACGATTTACTTTTTATTTTTATTCCACTTCTTTTTTCTCTCGTTTTTTATTGGTAAAATCGCAGGAGGTGTCGGAATCGAGAAACGGCAGTCATATTTGGAATCAGCAGGTCATTTCCATTGAGAATATCATTGAGATTATCCAATTCTCGACAAAAAATTTTTTCGCCCAAAAAAATGAGAAGGGGTACCCCTTTCCTTTTTTTCAAAAATCTGAAATTTTCCGAAATATTCGGAACGCAGGAATGATACCTACTGTTCGAATCTGTGGAACCTACACTTTCAGAAACTGCAAACCGATTTGCAATAAAAAATTCCTACGATTTTTAATCGACGATTCACTTTTTATTTTTATTCCACTTTTTTTTTCTCTCGTTTTTCATCGGTAAAATCGCAGGAGGTGTCGGAATCGAGAAACGGCAGTCATATTTGGAATCAGCAGGTCATTTCCATTGAGAATATCATTGAGATTATCCAATTCTCGACGAAAAAATTTTTCGCCCAAAAAAATGAGAAGGGGTACCCCTTTCCTTTTTTCCAAAAATCTGAAATTTTCCGAAATATTCGGAAGGCAGGAATGATACCTATGGTTCGATTCTGTGGAACCTACACTTTCAGAAACTGCAAACCGATTTGAAATAAAAAATTCCTACGATTTTTAATCGACGATTTACTTTTTATTTTTATTCCACTTTTTTTTTCTCTCGTTTTTCATCGGTAAAATCGCAGGAGGTGTCGGAATCGAGAAACGGCAGTCATATTTGGAATCAGCAGGTCATTTCCATTGAGAATATCATTGAGATTATCCAATTCTCGACAAAAAATTTTTTCGCCCAAAAAAATGAGAAGGGGTACCCCTTTCCTTTTTTTCAAAAATCTGAAATTTTCCGAAATATTCGGAAGGCAGGAATGATACCTATGGTTCGATTCTGTGGAACCTACACTTTCAGAAACTGCAAACCGATTTGAAATAAAAAATTCCTACGATTTTTAATCGACGATTTACTTTTTAATTTTTTGCCACTTTTTTTCTCTCTCGTTTTTTATTAGTAAAATCGCAGGAGGCTTCTGAATCGAGAAACGGCAGTCATATTTGGAATCAGCAGATCATTTCCATTGAGAATATCATTGAGATTATCCAATTCTCGACAAAAAATTTTTTCGCCCAAAAAAATGAGAAGGGGTACCCCTTTCCTTTTTTTCAAAAATCTGAAATTTTCCGAAATATTCGGAACGCAGGAATGATACCTACTGTTCGAATCTGTGGAACCTACACTTTCAGAAACTGCAAACCGATTTGAAATAAAAAATTCCTACGATTTTTAATCGACGATTTACTTTTTATTTTTATTCCACTTCTTTTTTCTCTCGTTTTTTATCGGTAAAATCGCAGGAGGTGTCGGAATCGAGAAACGGCAGTCATATTTGGAATCAGCAGGTCATTTCCATTGAGAATATCATTGAGATTATCCAATTCTCGACAAAAAATTTTTTCGCCCAAAAAAATGAGAAGGGGTACCCCTTTCCTTTTTTTCAAAAATCTGAAATTTTCCGAAATATTCGGAACGCAGGAATGATACCTACTGTTCGAATCTGTGGAACCTACACTTTCAGAAACTGCAAACCGATTTGCAATAAAAAATTCCTACGATTTTTAATCGACGATTCACTTTTTATTTTTATTCCACTTTTTTTTTCTCTCGTTTTTCATCGGTAAAATCGCAGGAGGTGTCGGAATCGAGAAACGGCAGTCATATTTGGAATCAGCAGGTCATTTCCATTGAGAATATCATTGAGATTATCCAATTCTCGACAAAAAAATTTTTCGCCCAAAAAAATGAGAAGGGGTACCCCTTTCCTTTTTTTCAAAAATCTGAAATTTTCCGAAATATTCGGAAGGCAGGAATGATACCTATGGTTCGATTCTGTGGAACCTACACTTTCAGAAACTGCAAACCGATTTGAAATAAAAAATTCCTACGATTTTTAATCGACGATTTACTTTTTATTTTTATTCCACTTTTTTTTTCTCTCGTTTTTCATCGGTAAAATCGCAGGAGGTGTCGGAATCGAGAAACGGCAGTCATATTTGGAATCAGCAGGTCATTTCCATTGAGAATATCATTGAGATTATCCAATTCTCGACAAAAAAATTTTTCGCCCAAAAAAATGAGAAGGGGTACCCCTTTCCTTTTTTTCAAAAATCTGAAATTTTCCGAAATATTCGGAAGGCAGGAATGATACCTATGGTTCGATTCTGTGGAACCTACACTTTCAGAAACTGCAAACCGATTTGAAATAAAAAATTCCTACGATTTTTAATCGACGATTTACTTTTTAATTTTTTGCCACTTTTTTTCTCTCTCGTTTTTTATTAGTAAAATCGCAGGAGGCTTCTGAATCGAGAAACGGCAGTCATATTTGGAATCAGCAGGTCATTTCCATTGAGAATATCATTGAGATTATCCAATTCTCGACAAAAAATTTTTTCGCCCAAAAAAATGAGAAGGGGTACCCCTTTCCTTTTTTTCAAAAATCTGAAATTTTCCGAAATATTCGGAACGCAGGAATGATACCTACTGTTCGAATCTGTGGAACCTACACTTTCAGAAACTGCAAACCGATTTGAAATAAAAAATTCCTACGATTTTTAATCGACGATTTACTTTTTATTTTTATTCCACTTTTTTTTTCTCTCGTTTTTCATCGGTAAAATCGCAGGAGGTGTCGGAATCGAGAAACGGCAGTCATATTTGGAATCAGCAGGTCATTTCCATTGAGAATATCATTGAGATTATCCAATTCTCGACAAAAAATTTTTTCGCCCAAAAAAATGAGAAGGGGTACCCCTTTCCTTTTTTTCAAAAATCTGAAATTTTCCGAAATATTCGGAAGGCAGGAATGATACCTATGGTTCGATTCTGTGGAACCTACACTTTCAGAAACTGCAAACCGATTTGAAATAAAAAATTCCTACGATTTTTAATCGACGATTTACTTTTTAATTTTTTGCCACTTTTTTTCTGTCTCGTTTTTTATTAGTAAAATCGCAGGAGGCTTCTGAATCGAGAAACGGCAGTCATATTTGGAATCAGCAGGTCATTTCCATTGAGAATATCATTGAGATTATCCAATTCTCGACAAAAAATTTTTTCGCCCAAAAAAATGAGAAGGGGTATGAAAGGGGTACCCTTTCCTTTTTTTCAAAAATCTGAAATTTTCCGAAATATTCGGAACGCAGGAATGATACCTACTGTTCGAATCTGTGGAACCTACACTTTCAGAAACTGCAAACCGATTTGCAATAAAAAATTCCTACGATTTTTAATCGACGATTCACTTTTTATTTTTATTCCACTTTTTTTTTCTCTCGTTTTTCATCGGTAAAATCGCAGGAGGTGTCGGAATCGAGAAACGGCAGTCATATTTGGAATCAGCAGGTCATTTCCATTGAGAATATCATTGAGATTATCCAATTCTCGACAAAAAATTTTTTCGCCCAAAAAAATGAGAAGGGGTACCCCTTTCCTTTTTTTCAAAAATCTGAAATTTTCCGAAATATTCGGAAGGCAGGAATGATACCTATGGTTCGATTCTGTGGAACCTACACTTTCAGAAACTGCAAACCGATTTGAAATAAAAAATTCCTACGATTTTTAATCGACGATTTACTTTTTAATTTTTTGCCACTTTTTTTCTCTCTCGTTTTTTATTAGTAAAATCGCAGGAGGCTTCTGAATCGAGAAACGGCAGTCATATTTGGAATCAGCAGGTCATTTCCATTGAGAATATCATTGAGATTATCCAATTCTCGACAAAAAAATTTTTCGCCCAAAAAAATGAGAAGGGGTACCCCTTTCCTTTTTTTCAAAAATCTGAAATTTTCCGAAATATTCGGAACGCAGGAATGATACCTACTGTTCGAATCTGTGGAACCTACACTTTCAGAAACTGCAAACCGATTTGAAATAAAAAATTCCTACGATTTTTAATCGACGATTTACTTTTTATTTTTATTCCACTTCTTTTTTCTCTCGTTTTTTATTGGTAAAATCGCAGGAGGTGTCGGAATCGAGAAACGGCAGTCATATTTGGAATCAGCAGGTCATTTCCATTGAGAATATCATTGAGATTATCCAATTCTCGACAAAAAATTTTTTCGCCCAAAAAAATGAGAAGGGGTACCCCTTTCCTTTTTTTCAAAAATCTGAAATTTTCCGAAATATTCGGAACGCAGGAATGATACCTACTGTTCGAATCTGTGGAACCTACACTTTCAGAAACTGCAAACCGATTTGCAATAAAAAATTCCTACGATTTTTAATCGACGATTCACTTTTTATTTTTATTCCACTTTTTTTTTCTCTCGTTTTTCATCGGTAAAATCGCAGGAGGTGTCGGAATCGAGAAACGGCAGTCATATTTGGAATCAGCAGGTCATTTCCATTGAGAATATCATTGAGATTATCCAATTCTCGACGAAAAAATTTTTCGCCCAAAAAAATGAGAAGGGGTACCCCTTTCCTTTTTTCCAAAAATCTGAAATTTTCCGAAATATTCGGAAGGCAGGAATGATACCTATGGTTCGATTCTGTGGAACCTACACTTTCAGAAACTGCAAACCGATTTGAAATAAAAAATTCCTACGATTTTTAATCGACGATTTACTTTTTATTTTTATTCCACTTTTTTTTTCTCTCGTTTTTCATCGGTAAAATCGCAGGAGGTGTCGGAATCGAGAAACGGCAGTCATATTTGGAATCAGCAGGTCATTTCCATTGAGAATATCATTGAGATTATCCAATTCTCGACAAAAAAATTTTTCGCCCAAAAAAATGAGAAGGGGTACCCCTTTCCTTTTTTTCAAAAATCTGAAATTTTCCGAAATATTCGGAAGGCAGGAATGATACCTATGGTTCGATTCTGTGGAACCTACACTTTCAGAAACTGCAAACCGATTTGAAATAAAAAATTCCTACGATTTTTAATCGACGATTTACTTTTTAATTTTTTGCCACTTTTTTTCTCTCTCGTTTTTTATTAGTAAAATCGCAGGAGGCTTCTGAATCGAGAAACGGCAGTCATATTTGGAATCAGCAGGTCATTTCCATTGAGAATATCATTGAGATTATCCAATTCTCGACAAAAAATTTTTTCGCCCAAAAAAATGAGAAGGGGTACCCCTTTCCTTTTTTTCAAAAATCTGAAATTTTCCGAAATATTCGGAACGCAGGAATGATACCTACTGTTCGAATCTGTGGAACCTACACTTTCAGAAACTGCAAACCGATTTGAAATAAAAAATTCCTACGATTTTTAATCGACGATTTACTTTTTAATTTTTTGCCACTTTTTTTCTCTCTCGTTTTTTATTAGTAAAATCGCAGGAGGCTTCTGAATCGAGAAACGGCAGTCATATTTGGAATCAGCAGGTCATTTCCATTGAGAATATCATTGAGATTATCCAATTCTCGACAAAAAATTTTTTCGCCCAAAAAAATGAGAAGGGGTACCCCTTTCCTTTTTTTCAAAAATCTGAAATTTTCCGAAATATTCGAAAGGCAGGAATGATACCTATGGTTCGATTCTGTGGAACCTACACTTTCAGAAACTGCAAACCGATTTGAAATAAAAAATTCCTACGATTTTTAATCGACGATTTACTTTTTAATTTTTTGCCACTTTTTTTCTCTCTCGTTTTTTATTAGTAAAATCGCAGGAGGCTTCTGAATCGAGAAACGGCAGTCATATTTGGAATCAGCAGGTCATTTCCATTGAGAATATCATTGAGATTATCCAATTCTCGACAAAAAAATTTTTCGCCCAAAAAAATGAGAAGGGGTACCCCTTTCCTTTTTTTCAAAAATCTGAAATTTTCCGAAATATTCGGAACGCAGGAATGATACCTACTGTTCGAATCTGTGGAACCTACACTTTCAGAAACTGCAAACCGATTTGAAATAAAAAATTCCTACGATTTTTAATCGACGATTTACTTTTTATTTTTATTCCACTTCTTTTTTCTCTCGTTTTTTATCGGTAAAATCGCAGGAGGTGTCGGAATCGAGAAACGGCAGTCATATTTGGAATCAGCAGGTCATTTCCATTGAGAATATCATTGAGATTATCCAATTCTCGACAAAAAATTTTTTCGCCCAAAAAAATGAGAAGGGGTACCCCTTTCCTTTTTTTCAAAAATCTGAAATTTTCCGAAATATTCGGAACGCAGGAATGATACCTACTGTTCGAATCTGTGGAACCTACACTTTCAGAAACTGCAAACCGATTTGCAATAAAAAATTCCTACGATTTTTAATCGACGATTCACTTTTTATTTTTATTCCACTTTTTTTTTCTCTCGTTTTTCATCGGTAAAATCGCAGGAGGTGTCGGAATCGAGAAACGGCAGTCATATTTGGAA
The DNA here is from genome assembly GCA_963989295.1 of Ametastegia equiseti. Lineage (NCBI taxonomy): Eukaryota > Metazoa > Arthropoda > Insecta > Hymenoptera > Tenthredinidae > Ametastegia > Ametastegia equiseti. Next base: position 5,493,609 of record OZ022402.1, read on the forward strand.
TCAGCAGGTCATTTCCATTGAGAATATCATTGAGATTATCCAATTCTCGACAAAAAAATTTTTCGCCCAAAAAAATGAGAAGGGGTACCCCTTTCCTTTTTTTCAAAAATCTGAAATTTTCCGAAATATTCGGAAGGCAGGAATGATACCTATGGTTCGATTCTGTGGAACCTACACTTTCAGAAACTGCAAACCGATTTGAAATAAAAAATTCCTACGATTTTTAATCGACGATTTACTTTTTAATTTTTTGCCACTTTTTTTCTCTCTCGTTTTTTATTAGTAAAATCGCAGGAGGCTTCTGAATCGAGAAACGGCAGTCATATTTGGAATCAGCAGGTCATTTCCATTGAGAATATCATTGAGATTATCCAATTCTCGACAAAAAATTTGTTCGCCCAAAAAAATGAGAAGGGGTACCCCTTTCCTTTTTTTCAAAAATCTGAAATTTTCCGAAATATTCGGAAGGCAGGAATGATACCTATGGTTCGATTCTGTGGAACCTACACTTTCAGAAACTGCAAACCGATTTGCAATAAAAAATTCCTACGATTTTTAATCGACGATTCACTTTTTATTTTTATTCCACTTTTTTTTTCTCTCGTTTTTCATCGGTAAAATCGCAGGAGGTGTCGGAATCGAGAAACGGCAGTCATATTTGGAATCAGCAGGTCATTTCCATTGAGAATATCATTGAGATTATCCAATTCTCGACAAAAAAATTTTTCGCCCAAAAAAATGAGAAGGGGTACCCCTTTCCTTTTTTTCAAAAATCTGAAATTTTCCGAAATATTCGGAAGGCAGGAATGATACCTATGGTTCGATTCTGTGGAACCTACACTTTCAGAAACTGCAAACCGATTTGAAATAAAAAATTCCTACGATTTTTAATCGACGATTTACTTTTTAATTTTTTGCCACTTTTTTTCTCTCTCGTTTTTTATTAGTAAAATCGCAGGAGGCTTCTGAATCGAGAAACGGCAGTCATATTTGGAATCAGCAGGTCATTTCCATTGAGAATATCATTGAGATTATCCAATTCTCGACAAAAAATTTGTTCGCCCAAAAAAATGAGAAGGGGTACCCCTTTCCTTTTTTTCAAAAATCTGAAATTTTCCGAAATATTCGGAAGGCAGGAATGATACCTATGGTTCGATTCTGTGGAACCTACACTTTCAGAAACTGCAAACCGATTTGAAATAAAAAATTCCTACGATTTTTAATCGACGATTTACTTTTTAATTTTTTGCCACTTTTTTTCTCTCTCGTTTTTTATTAGTAAAATCGCAGGAGGCTTCTGAATCGAGAAACGGCAGTCATTTTTGGAATCAGCAGGTCATTTCCATTGAGAATATCATTGAGATTATCCAATTCTCGACAAAAAAATTTTTCGCCCAAAAAAATGAGAAGGGGTACCCCTTTCCTTTTTTTCAAAAATCTGAAATTTTCCGAAATATTCGGAACGCAGGAATGATACCTACTGTTCGAATCTGTGGAACCTACACTTTCAGAAACTGCAAACCGATTTGAAATAAAAAATTCCTACGATTTTTAATCGACGATTTACTTTTTATTTTTATTCCACTTCTTTTTTCTCTCGTTTTTTATTGGTAAAATCGCAGGAGGTGTCGGAATCGAGAAACGGCAGTCATATTTGGAATCAGCAGGTCATTTCCATTGAGAATATCATTGAGATTATCCAATTCTCGACAAAAAATTTTTTCGCCCAAAAAAATGAGAAGGGGTACCCCTTTCCTTTTTTTCAAAAATCTGAAATTTTCCGAAATATTCGGAAGGCAGGAATGATACCTATGGTTCGATTCTGTGGAACCTACACTTTCAGAAACTGCAAACCGATTTGAAATAAAAAATTCCTACGATTTTTAATCGACGATTTACTTTTTAATTTTTTGCCTCTTTTTTTCTCTCTCGTTTTTTATTAGTAAAATCGCAGGAGGCTTCTGAATCGAGAAACGGCAGTCATATTTGGAATCAGCAGGTCATTTCCATTGAGAATATCATTGAGATTATCCAATTCTCGACAAAAAATTTTTTCGCCCAAAAAAATGAGAAGGGGTACCCCTTTCCTTTTTTTCAAAAATCTGAAATTTTCCGAAATATTCGGAACGCAGGAATGATACCTACTGTTCGAATCTGTGGAACCTACACTTTCAGAAACTGCAAACCGATTTGAAATAAAAAATTCCTACGATTTTTAATCGACGATTTACTTTTCAATTTTTTGCCACTTTTTTTCTCTCTCGTTTTTTATTAGTAAAATCGCAGGAGGCTTCTGAATCGAGAAACGGCAGTCATATTTGGAATCAGCAGGTCATTTCCATTGAGAATATCATTGAGATTATCCAATTCTCGACAAAAAATTTTTTCGCCCAAAAAAATGAGAAGGGGTACCCCTTTCCTTTTTTTCAAAAATCTGAAATTTTCCGAAATATTCGGAAGGCAGGAATGATACCTATGGTTCGATTCTGTGGAACCTACACTTTCAGAAACTGCAAACCGATTTGAAATAAAAAATTCCTACGATTTTTAATCGACGATTTACTTTTTAATTTTTTGCCACTTTTTTTCTCTCTCGTTTTTTATTAGTAAAATCGCAGGAGGCTTCTGAATCGAGAAACGGCAGTCATATTTGGAATCAGCAGGTCATTTCCATTGAGAATATCATTGAGATTATCCAATTCTCGACAAAAAATTTTTTCGCCCAAAAAAATGAGAAGGGGTACCCCTTCCCTTTTTTTCAAAAATCTGAAATTTTCCGAAATATTCGGAACGCAGGAATGATACCTACTGTTCGAATCTGTGGAACCTACACTTTCAGAAACTGCAAACCGATTTGAAATAAAAAATTCCTACGATTTTTAATCGACGATTTACTTTTTATTTTTATTCCACTTTTTTTTTCTCTCGTTTTTCATCGGTAAAATCGCAGGAGGTGTCGGAATCGAGAAACGGCAGTCATATTTGGAATCAGCAGGTCATTTCCATTGAGAATATCATTGAGATTATCCAATTCTCGACAAAAAATTTTTTCGCCCAAAAAAATGAGAAGGGGTACCCCTTTCCTTTTTTTCAAAAATCTGAAATTTTCCGAAATATTCGGAAGGCAGGAATGATACCTATGGTTCGATTCTGTGGAACCTACACTTTCAGAAACTGCAAACCGATTTGAAATAAAAAATTCCTACGATTTTTAATCGACGATTTACTTTTTAATTTTTTGCCACTTTTTTTCTCTCTCGTTTTTTATTAGTAAAATCGCAGGAGGCTTCTGAATCGAGAAACGGCAGTCATATTTGGAATCAGCAGGTCATTTCCATTGAGAATATCATTGAGATTATCCAATTCTCGACAAAAAATTTTTTCGCCCAAAAAAATGAGAAGGGGTACCCCTTTCCTTTTTTTCAAAAATCTGAAATTTTCCGAAATATTCGGAACGCAGGAATGATACCTACTGTTCGAATCTGTGGAACCTACACTTTCAGAAACTGCAAACCGATTTGAAATAAAAAATTCCTACGATTTTTAATCGACGATTTACTTTTTAATTTTTTGCCACTTTTTTTCTCTCTCGTTTTTTATTAGTAAAATCGCAGGAGGCTTCTGAATCGAGAAACGGCAGTCATATTTGGAATCAGCAGGTCATTTCCATTGAGAATATCATTGAGATTATCCAATTCTCGACAAAAAATTTTTTCGCCCAAAAAAATGAGAAGGGGTACCCCTTTCCTTTTTTTCAAAAATCTGAAATTTTCCGAAATATTCGGAAGGCAGGAATGATACCTATGGTTCGATTCTGTGGAACCTACACTTTCAGAAACTGCAAACCGATTTGAAATAAAAAATTCCTACGATTTTTAATCGACGATTTACTTTTTAATTTTTTGCCACTTTTTTTCTCTCTCGTTTTTTATTAGTAAAATCGCAGGAGGCTTCTGAATCGAGAAACGGCAGTCATATTTGGAATCAGCAGGTCATTTCCATTGAGAATATCATTGAGATTATCCAATTCTCGACAAAAAATTTTTTCGCCCAAAAAAATGAGAAGGGGTACCCCTTTCTTTTTTTTCAAAAATCTGAAATTTTCCGAAATATTCGGAACGCAGGAATGATACCTACTGTTCGAATCTGTGGAACCTACACTTTCAGAAACTGCAAACCGATTTGCAATAAAAAATTCCTACGATTTTTAATCGACGATTCACTTTTTATTTTTATTCCACTTTTTTTTTCTCTCGTTTTTCATCAGTAAAATCGCAGGAGGTGTCGGAATCGAGAAACGGCAGTCATATTTGGAATCAGCAGGTCATTTCCATTGAGAATATCATTGAGATTATCCAATTCTCGACAAAAAATTTTTTCGCCCAAAAAAATGAGAAGGGGTACCCCTTTCCTTTTTTTCAAAAATCTGAAATTTTCCGAAATATTCGGAACGCAGGAATGATACCTACTGTTCGAATCTGTGGAACCTACACTTTCAGAAACTGCAAACCGATTTGAAATAAAAAATTCCTACGATTTTTAATCGACGATTTACTTTTTATTTTTATTCCACTTTTTTTTTCTCTCGTTTTTCATCGGTAAAATCGCAGGAGGTGTCGGAATCGAGAAACGGCAGTCATATTTGGAATCAGCAGGTCATTTCCATTGAGAATATCATTGAGATTATCCAATTCTCGACAAAAAATTTTTTCGCCCAAAAAAATGAGAAGGGGTACCCCTTTCCTTTTTTTCAAAAATCTGAAATTTTCCGAAATATTCGGAAGGCAGGAATGATACCTATGGTTCGATTCTGTGGAACCTACACTTTCAGAAACTGCAAACCGATTTGAAATAAAAAATTCCTACGATTTTTAATCGACGATTTACTTTTTAATTTTTTGCCACTTTTTTTCTCTCTCGTTTTTTATTAGTAAAATCGCAGGAGGCTTCTGAATCGAGAAACGGCAGTCATATTTGGAATCAGCAGGTCATTTCCATTGAGAATATCATTGAGATTATCCAATTCTCGACAAAAAATTTTTTCGCCCAAAAAAATGAGAAGGGGTACCCCTTTCCTTTTTTTCAAAAATCTGAAATTTTCCGAAATATTCGGAACGCAGGAATGATACCTACTGTTCGAATCTGTGGAACCTACACTTTCAGAAACTGCAAACCGATTTGAAATAAAAAATTCCTACGATTTTTAATCGACGATTTACTTTTTATTTTTATTCCACTTCTTTTTTCTCTCGTTTTTTATCGGTAAAATCGCAGGAGGTGTCGGAATCGAGAAACGGCAGTCATATTTGGAATCAGCAGGTCATTTCCATTGAGAATATCATTGAGATTATCCAATTCTCGACAAAAAATTTTTTTGCCCAAAAAAATGAGAAGGGGTACCCCTTTCCTTTTTTTCAAAAATCTGAAATTTTCCGAAATATTCGGAAGGCAGGAATGATACCTACTGTTCGAATCTGTGGAACCTACACTTTCAGAAACTGCAAACCGATTTGAAATAAAAAATTCCTACGATTTTTAATCGACGATTTACTTTTTAATTTTTTGCCACTTTTTTTCTCTCTCGTTTTTTATTAGTAAAATCGCAGGAGGCTTCTGAATCGAGAAACGGCAGTCATATTTGGAATCAGCAGGTCATTTCCATTGAGAATATCATTGAGATTATCCAATTCTCGACAAAAAATTTTTTCGCCCAAAAAAATGAGAAGGGGTACCCCTTTCCTTTTTTTCAAAAATCTGAAATTTTCCGAAATATTCGGAAGGCAGGAATGATACCTATGGTTCGATTCTGTGGAACCTACACTTTCAGAAACTGCAAACCGATTTGAAATAAAAAATTCCTACGATTTTTAATCGACGATTTACTTTTTAATTTTTTGCCACTTTTTTTCTCTCTCGTTTTTTATTAGTAAAATCGCAGGAGGCTTCTGAATCGAGAAACGGCAGTCATATTTGGAATCAGCAGGTCATTTCCATTGAGAATATCATTGAGATTATCCAATTCTCGACAAAAAATTTTTTCGCCCAAAAAAATGAGAAGGGGTACCCCTTTCTTTTTTTTCAAAAATCTGAAATTTTCCGAAATATTCGGAACGCAGGAATGATACCTACTGTTCGAATCTGTGGAACCTACACTTTCAGAAACTGCAAACCGATTTGCAATAAAAAATTCCTACGATTTTTAATCGACGATTCACTTTTTATTTTTATTCCACTTTTTTTTTCTCTCGTTTTTCATCAGTAAAATCGCAGGAGGTGTCGGAATCGAGAAACGGCAGTCATATTTGGAATCAGCAGGTCATTTCCATTGAGAATATCATTGAGATTATCCAATTCTCGACAAAAAATTTTTTCGCCCAAAAAAATGAGAAGGGGTACCCCTTTCCTTTTTTTCAAAAATCTGAAATTTTCCGAAATATTCGGAACGCAGGAATGATACCTACTGTTCGAATCTGTGGAACCTACACTTTCAGAAACTGCAAACCGATTTGAAATAAAAAATTCCTACGATTTTTAATCGACGATTTACTTTTTATTTTTATTCCACTTTTTTTTTCTCTCGTTTTTCATCGGTAAAATCGCAGGAGGTGTCGGAATCGAGAAACGGCAGTCATATTTGGAATCAGCAGGTCATTTCCATTGAGAATATCATTGAGATTATCCAATTCTCGACAAAAAATTTTTTCGCCCAAAAAAATGAGAAGGGGTACCCCTTTCCTTTTTTTCAAAAATCTGAAATTTTCCGAAATATTCGGAAGGCAGGAATGATACCTATGGTTCGATTCTGTGGAACCTACACTTTCAGAAACTGCAAACCGATTTGAAATAAAAAATTCCTACGATTTTTAATCGACGATTTACTTTTTAATTTTTTGCCACTTTTTTTCTCTCTCGTTTTTTATTAGTAAAATCGCAGGAGGCTTCTGAATCGAGAAACGGCAGTCATATTTGGAATCAGCAGGTCATTTCCATTGAGAATATCATTGAGATTATCCAATTCTCGACAAAAAATTTTTTCGCCCAAAAAAATGAGAAGGGGTACCCCTTTCCTTTTTTTCAAAAATCTGAAATTTTCCGAAATATTCGGAACGCAGGAATGATACCTACTGTTCGAATCTGTGGAACCTACACTTTCAGAAACTGCAAACCGATTTGAAATAAAAAATTCCTACGATTTTTAATCGACGATTTACTTTTTATTTTTATTCCACTTCTTTTTTCTCTCGTTTTTTATCGGTAAAATCGCAGGAGGTGTCGGAATCGAGAAACGGCAGTCATATTTGGAATCAGCAGGTCATTTCCATTGAGAATATCATTGAGATTATCCAATTCTCGACAAAAAATTTTTTTGCCCAAAAAAATGAGAAGGGGTACCCCTTTCCTTTTTTTCAAAAATCTGAAATTTTCCGAAATATTCGGAAGGCAGGAATGATACCTACTGTTCGAATCTGTGGAACCTACACTTTCAGAAACTGCAAACCGATTTGAAATAAAAAATTCCTACGATTTTTAATCGACGATTTACTTTTTAATTTTTTGCCACTTTTTTTCTCTCTCGTTTTTTATTAGTAAAATCGCAGGAGGCTTCTGAATCGAGAAACGGCAGTCATATTTGGAATCAGCAGGTCATTTCCATTGAGAATATCATTGAGATTATCCAATTCTCGACAAAAAATTTTTTCGCCCAAAAAAATGAGAAGGGGTACCCCTTTCTTTTTTTTCAAAAATCTGAAATTTTCCGAAATATTCGGAACGCAGGAATGATACCTACTGTTCGAGTCTGTGGAACCTACACTTTCAGAAACTGCAAACCGATTTGCAATAAAAAATTCCTACGATTTTTAATCGACGATTCACTTTTTATTTTTATTCCACTTTTTTTTTCTCTCGTTTTTCATCGGTAAAATCGCAGGAGGTGTCGGAATCGAGAAACGGCAGTCATATTTGGAATCAGCAGGTCATTTCCATTGCGAATATCATTGAGATTATCCAATTCTCGACAAAAAATTTTTTCGCCCAAAAAAATGAGAAGGGGTACCCCTTTCCTTTTTTTCAAAAATCTGAAATTTTCCGAAATATTCGGAAGGCAGGAATGATACCTATGGTTCGATTCTGTGGAACCTACACTTTCAGAAACTGCAAACCGATTTGAAATAAAAAATTCCTACGATTTTTAATCGACGATTTACTTTTTAATTTTTTGCCACTTTTTTTCTCTCTCGTTTTTTATTAGTAAAATCGCAGGAGGCTTCTGAATCGAGAAACGGCAGTCATATTTGGAATCAGCAGGTCATTTCCATTGAGAATATCATTGAGATTATCCAATTCTCGACAAAAAAATTTTTCGCCCAAAAAAATGAGAAGGGGTACCCCTTTCCTTTTTTTCAAAAATCTGAAATTTTCCGAAATATTCGGAACGCAGGAATGATACCTACTGTTCGAATCTGTGGAACCTACACTTTCAGAAACTGCAAACCGATTTGAAATAAAAAATTCCTACGATTTTTAATCGACGATTTACTTTTTATTTTTATTCCACTTTTTTTTTCTCTCGTTTTTCATCGGTAAAATCGCAGGAGGTGTCGGAATCGAGAAACGGCAGTCATATTTGGAATCAGCAGGTCATTTCCATTGAGAATATCATTGAGATTATCCAATTCTCGACAAAAAATTTTTTCGCCCAAAAAAATGAGAAGGGGTACCCCTTTCCTTTTTTTCAAAAATCTGAAATTTTCCGAAATATTCGGAAGGCAGGAATGATACCTATGGTTCGATTCTGTGGAACCTACACTTTCAGAAACTGCAAACCGATTTGAAATAAAAAATTCCTACGATTTTTAATCGACGATTTACTTTTTAATTTTTTGCCACTTTTTTTCTCTCTCGTTTTTTATTAGTAAAATCGCAGGAGGCTTCTGAATCGAGAAACGGCAGTCATATTTGGAATCAGCAGGTCATTTCCATTGAGAATATCATTGAGATTATCCAATTCTCGACAAAAAATTTTTTCGCCCAAAAAAATGAGAAGGGGTACCCCTTTCCTTTTTTTCAAAAATCTGAAATTTTCCGAAATATTCGGAACGCAGGAATGATACCTACTGTTCGAATCTGTGGAACCTACACTTTCAGAAACTGCAAACCGATTTGAAATAAAAAATTCCTACGATTTTTAATCGACGATTTACTTTTTAATTTTTTGCCACTTTTTTTCTCTCTCGTTTTTTATTAGTAAAATCGCAGGAGGCTTCTGAATCGAGAAACGGCAGTCATATTTGGAATCAGCAGGTCATTTCCATTGAGAATATCATTGAGATTATCCAATTCTCGACAAAAAATTTTTTTGCCCAAAAAAATGAGAAGGGGTACCCCTTTCCTTTTTTTCAAAAATCTGAAATTTTCCGAAATATTCGGAAGGCAGGAATGATACCTACTGTTCGAATCTGTGGAACCTACACTTTCAGAAACTGCAAACCGATTTGAAATAAAAAATTCCTACGATTTTTAATCGACGATTTACTTTTTAATTTTTTGCCACTTTTTTTCTCTCTCGTTTTTTATTAGTAAAATCGCAGGAGGCTTCTGAATCGAGAAACGGCAGTCATATTTGGAATCAGCAGGTCATTTCCATTGAGAATATCATTGAGATTATCCAATTCTCGACAAAAAATTTTTTCGCCCAAAAAAATGAGAAGGGGTACCCCTTTCCTTTTTTTCAAAAATCTGAAATTTTCCGAAATATTCGGAAGGCAGGAATGATACCTATGGTTCGATTCTGTGGAACCTACACTTTCAGAAACTGCAAACCGATTTGAAATAAAAAATTCCTACGATTTTTAATCGACGATTTACTTTTTAATTTTTTGCCACTTTTTTTCTCTCTCGTTTTTTATTAGTAAAATCGCAGGAGGCTTCTGAATCGAGAAACGGCAGTCATATTTGGAATCAGCAGGTCATTTCCATTGAGAATATCATTGAGATTATCCAATTCTCGACAAAAAATTTTTTCGCCCAAAAAAATGAGAAGGGGTACCCCTTTCTTTTTTTTCAAAAATCTGAAATTTTCCGAAATATTCGGAACGCAGGAATGATACCTACTGTTCGAATCTGTGGAACCTACACTTTCAGAAACTGCAAACCGATTTGCAATAAAAAATTCCTACGATTTTTAATCGACGATTCACTTTTTATTTTTATTCCACTTTTTTTTTCTCTCGTTTTTCATCGGTAAAATCGCAGGAGGTGTCGGAATCGAGAAACGGCAGTCATATTTGGAATCAGCAGGTCATTTCCATTGAGAATATCATTGAGATTATCCAATTCTCGACAAAAAATTTTTTCGCTCAAAAAAATGAGAAGGGGTACCCCTTTCCTTTTTTTCAAAAATCTGAAATTTTCCGAAATATTCGGAAGGCAGGAATGATACCTATGGTTCGATTCTGTGGAACCTACACTTTCAGAAACTGCAAACCGATTTGAAATAAAAAATTCCTACGATTTTTAATCGACGATTTACTTTTTAATTTTTTGCCACTTTTTTTCTCTCTCGTTTTTTATTAGTAAAATCGCAGGAGGCTTCTGAATCGAGAAACGGCAGTCATATTTGGAATCAGCAGGTCATTTCCATTGAGAATATCATTGAGATTATCCAATTCTCGACAAAAAAATTTTTCGCCCAAAAAAATGAGAAGGGGTACCCCTTTCCTTTTTTTCAAAAATCTGAAATTTTCCGAAATATTCGGAACGCAGGAATGATACCTACTGTTCGAATCTGTGGAACCTACACTTTCAGAAACTGCAAACCGATTTGAAATAAAAAATTCCTACGATTTTTAATCGACGATTTACTTTTTATTTTTATTCCACTCCTTTTTTCTCTCGTTTTTTATCGGTAAAATCGCAGGAGGTGTCGGAATCGAGAAACGGCAGTCATATTTGGAATCAGCAGGTCATTTCCATTGAGAATATCATTGAGATTATCCAATTCTCGACAAAAAATTTTTTCGCCCAAAAAAATGAGAAGGGGTACCCCTTTCCTTTTTTTCAAAAATCTGAAATTTTCCGAAATATTCGGAACGCAGGAATGATACCTACTGTTCGAATCTGTGGAACCTACACTTTCAGAAACTGCAAACCGATTTGCAATAAAAAATTCCTACGATTTTTAATCGACGATTCACTTTTTATTTTTATTCCACTTTTTTTTTCTCTCGTTTTTCATCGGTAAAATCGCAGGAGGTGTCGGAATCGAGAAACGGCAGTCATATTTGGAATCAGCAGGTCATTTCCATTGAGAATATCATTGAGATTATCCAATTCTCGACAAAAAAATTTTTCGCCCAAAAAAATGAGAAGGGGTACCCCTTTCCTTTTTTTCAAAAATCTGAAATTTTCCGAAATATTCGGAAGGCAGGAATGATACCTATGGTTCGATTCTGTGGAACCTACACTTTCAGAAACTGCAAACCGATTTGAAATAAAAAATTCCTACGATTTTTAATCGACGATTTACTTTTTAATTATTTGCCACTTTTTTTCTCTCTCGTTTTTTATTAGTAAAATCGCAGGAGGCTTCTGAATCGAGAAACGGCAGTCATATTTGGAATCAGCAGGTCATTTCCATTGAGAATATCATTGAGATTATCCAATTCTCGACAAAAAATTTTTTCGCCCAAAAAAATGAGAAGGGGTACCCCTTTCCTTTTTTTCAAAAATCTGAAATTTTCCGAAATATTCGGAACGCAGGAATGATACCTACTGTTCGAATCTGTGGAACCTACACTTTCAGAAACTGCAAACCGATTTGAAATAAAAAATTCCTACGATTTTTAATCGACGATTTACTTTTTATTTTTATTCCACTTTTTTTTTCTCTCGTTTTTCATCGGTAAAATCGCAGGAGGTGTCGGAATCGAGAAACGGCAGTCATATTTGGAATCAGCAGGTCATTTCCATTGAGAATATCATTGAGATTATCCAATTCTCGACAAAAAATTTTTTCGCCCAAAAAAATGAGAAGGGGTACCCCTTTCCTTTTTTTTCAAAAATCTGAAATTTTCCGAAATATTCGGAAGGCAGGAATGATACCTATGGTTCGATTCTGTGGAACCTACACTTTCAGAAACTGCAAACCGATTTGAAATAAAAAATTCCTACGATTTTTAATCGACGATTTACTTTTTAATTTTTTGCCACTTTTTTTCTCTCTCGTTTTTTATTAGTAAAATCGCAGGAGGCTTCTGAATCGAGAAACGGCAGTCATATTTGGAATCAGCAGGTCATTTCCATTGAGAATATCATTGAGATTATCCAATTCTCGACAAAAAATTTTTTCGCCCAAAAAAATGAGAAGGGGTACCCCTTTCCTTTTTTTCAAAAATCTGAAATTTTCCGAAATATTCGGAACGCAGGAATGATACCTACTGTTCGAATCTGTGGAACCTACACTTTCAGAAACTGCAAACCGATTTGCAATAAAAAATTCCTACGATTTTTAATCGACGATTCACTTTTTATTTTTATTCCACTTTTTTTTTCTCTCGTTTTTCATCGGTAAAATCGCAGGAGGTGTCGGAATCGAGAAACGGCAGTCATATTTGGAATCAGCAGGTCATTTCCATTGAGAATATCATTGAGATTATCCAATTCTCGACAAAAAAATTTTTCGCCCAAAAAAATGAGAAGGGGTACCCCTTTCCTTTTTTTCAAAAATCTGAAATTTTCCGAAATATTCGGAAGGCAGGAATGATACCTATGGTTCGATTCTGTGGAACCTACACTTTCAGAAACTGCAAACCGATTTGAAATAAAAAATTCCTACGATTTTTAATCGACGATTTACTTTTTATTTTTATTCCACTTTTTTTTTCTCTCGTTTTTCATCGGTAAAATCGCAGGAGGTGTCGGAATCGAGAAACGGCAGTCATATTTGGAATCAGCAGGTCATTTCCATTGAGAATATCATTGAGATTATCCAATTCTCGACAAAAAAATTTTTCGCCCAAAAAAATGAGAAGGGGTACCCCTTTCCTTTTTTTCAAAAATCTGAAATTTTCCGAAATATTCGGAAGGCAGGAATGATACCTATGGTTCGATTCTGTGGAACCTACACTTTCAGAAACTGCAAACCGATTTGAAATAAAAAATTCCTACGATTTTTAATCGACGATTTACTTTTTAATTTTTTGCCACTTTTTTTCTCTCTCGTTTTTTATTAGTAAAATCGCAGGAGGCTTCTGAATCGAGAAACGGCAGTCATATTTGGAATCAGCAGGTCATTTCCATTGAGAATATCATTGAGATTATCCAATTCTCGACAAAAAATTTTTTCGCCCAAAAAAATGAGAAGGGGTACCCCTTTCCTTTTTTTCAAAAATCTGAAATTTTCTGAAATATTCAGAACGCAGGAATGATACCTACTGTTCGAATCTGTGGAACCTACACTTTCAGAAACTGCAAACCGATTTGAAATAAAAAATTCCTACGATTTTTAATCGACGATTTACTTTTTATTTTTATTCCACTTTTTTTTTCTCTCGTTTTTCATCGGTAAAATCGCAGGAGGTGTCGGAATCGAGAAACGGCAGTCATATTTGGAATCAGCAGGTCATTTCCATTGAGAATATCATTGAGATTATCCAATTCTCGACAAAAAATTTTTTCGCCCAAAAAAATGAGAAGGGGTACCCCTTTCCTTTTTTTCAAAAATCTGAAATTTTCCGAAATATTCGGAAGGCAGGAATGATACCTATGGTTCGATTCTGTGGAACCTACACTTTCAGAAACTGCAAACCGATTTGAAATAAAAAATTCCTACGATTTTTAATCGACGATTTACTTTTTAATTTTTTGCCACTTTTTTTCTCTCTCGTTTTTTATTAGTAAAATCGCAGGAGGCTTCTGAATCGAGAAACGGCAGTCATATTTGGAATCAGCAGGTCATTTCCATTGAGAATATCATTGAGATTATCCAATTCTCGACAAAAAATTTTTTCGCCCAAAAAAATGAGAAGGGGTACCCCTTTCCTTTTTTCCAAAAATCTGAAATTTTCCGAAATATTCGGAACGCAGGAATGATACCTACTGTTCGAATCTGTGGAACCTACACTTTCAGAAACTGCAAACCGATTTGAAATAAAAAATTCCTACGATTTTTAATCGACGATTTACTTTTTAATTTTTTGCCACTTTTTTTCTCTCTCGTTTTTTATTAGTAAAATCGCAGGAGGCTTCTGAATCGAGAAACGGCAGTCATATTTGGAATCAGCAGGTCATTTCCATTGAGAATATCATTGAGATTATCCAATTCTCGACAAAAAATTTTTTCGCCCAAAAAAATGAGAAGGGGTACCCCTTTCCTTTTTTTCAAAAATCTGAAATTTTCCGAAATATTCGGAAGGCAGGAATGATACCTATGGTTCGATTCTGTGGAACCTACACTTTCAGAAACTGCAAACCGATTTGAAATAAAAAATTCCTACGATTTTTAATCGACGATTTACTTTTTAATTTTTTGCCACTTTTTTTCTCTCTCGTTTTTTATTAGTAAAATCGCAGGAGGCTTCTGAATCGAGAAACGGCAGTCATATTTGGAATCAGCAGGTCATTTCCATTGAGAATATCATTGAGATTATCCAATTCTCGACAAAAAATTTTTTCGCCCAAAAAAATGAGAAGGGGTACCCCTTTCCTTTTTTTCAAAAATCTGAAATTTTCCGAAATATTCGGAAGGCAGGAATGATACCTATGGTTCGATTCTGTGGAACCTACACTTTCAGAAACTGCAAACCGATTTGAAATAAAAAATTCCTACGATTTTTAATCGACGATTTACTTTTTAATTTTTTGCCACTTTTTTTCTCTCTCGTTTTTTATTAGTAAAATCGCAGGAGGCTTCTGAATCGAGAAACGGCAGTCATATTTGGAATCAGCAGGTCATTTCCATTGAGAATATCATTGAGATTATCCAATTCTCGACAAAAAATTTTTTCGCCCAAAAAAATGAGAAGGGGTATGAAAGGGGTACCCTTTCCTTTTTTTCAAAAATCTGAAATTTTCCGAAATATTCGGAACGCAGGAATGATACCTACTGTTCGAATCTGTGGAACCTACACTTTCAGAAACTGCAAACCGATTTGCAATAAAAAATTCCTACGATTTTTAATCGACGATTCACTTTTTATTTTTATTCCACTTTTTTTTTCTCTCGTTTTTCATCGGTAAAATCGCAGGAGGTGTCGGAATCGAGAAACGGCAGTCATATTTGGAATCAGCAGGTCATTTCCATTGAGAATATCATTGAGATTATCCAATTCTCGACAAAAAATTTTTTCGCCCAAAAAAATGAGAAGGGGTACCCCTTTCCTTTTTTTCAAAAATCTGAAATTTTCCGAAATATTCGGAACGCAGGAATGATACCTACTGTTCGAATCTGTGGAACCTACACTTTCAGAAACTGCAAACCGATTTGAAATAAAAAATTCCTACGATTTTTAATCGACGATTTACTTTTTATTTTTATTCCACTTCTTTTTTCTCTCGTTTTTTATCGGTAAAATCGCAGGAGGTGTCGGAATCGAGAAACGGCAGTCATATTTGGAATCAGCAGGTCATTTCCATTGAGAATATCATTGAGATTATCCAATTCTCGACAAAAAATTTTTTCGCCCAAAAAAATGAGAAGGGGTACCCCTTTCCTTTTTTTCAAAAATCTGAAATTTTCCGAAATATTCGGAACGCAGGAATGATACCTACTGTTCGAATCTGTGGAACCTACACTTTCAGAAACTGCAAACCGATTTGCAATAAAAAATTCCTACGATTTTTAATCGACGATTCACTTTTTATTTTTATTCCACTTTTTTTTTCTCTCGTTTTTCATCGGTAAAATCGCAGGAGGTGTCGGAATCGAGAAACGGCAGTCATATTTGGAATCAGCAGGTCATTTCCATTGAGAATATCATTGAGATTATCCAATTCTCGACAAAAAAAATTTTTCGCCCAAAAAAATGAGAAGGGGTACCCCTTTCCTTTTTTTCAAAAATCTGAAATTTTCCGAAATATTCGGAAGGCAGGAATGATACCTATGGTTCGATTCTGTGGAACCTACACTTTCAGAAACTGCAAACCGATTTGAAATAAAAAATTCCTACGAATTTTAATCGACGATTTACTTTTTAATTTTTTGCCACTTTTTTTCTCTCTCGTTTTTTATTAGTAAAATCGCAGGAGGCTTCTGAATCGAGAAACGGCAGTCATATTTGGAATCAGCAGGTCATTTCCATTGAGAATATCATTGAGATTATCCAATTCTCGACAAAAAAATTTTTCGCCCAAAAAAATGAGAAGGGGTACCCCTTTCCTTTTTTTCAAAAATCTGAAATTTTCCGAAATATTCGGAACGCAGGAATGATACCTACTGTTCGAATCTGTGGAACCTACACTTTCAGAAACTGCAAACCGATTTGAAATAAAAAATTCCTACGATTTTTAATCGACGATTTACTTTTTATTTTTATTCCACTTCTTTTTTCTCTCGTTTTTTATTGGTAAAATCGCAGGAGGTGTCGGAATCGAGAAACGGCAGTCATATTTGGAATCAGCAGGTCATTTCCATTGAGAATATCATTGAGATTATCCAATTCTCGACAAAAAATTTTTTCGCCCAAAAAAATGAGAAGGGGTACCCCTTTCCTTTTTTTCAAAAATCTGAAATTTTCCGAAATATTCGGAACGCAGGAATGATACCTACTGTTCGAATCTGTGGAACCTACACTTTCAGAAACTGCAAACCGATTTGCAATAAAAAATTCCTACGATTTTTAATCGACGATTCACTTTTTATTTTTATTCCACTTTTTTTTTCTCTCGTTTTTCATCGGTAAAATCGCAGGAGGTGTCGGAATCGAGAAACGGCAGTCATATTTGGAATCAGCAGGTCATTTCCATTGAGAATATCCTTGAGATTATCCAATTCTCGACAAAAAAATTTTTCGCCCAAAAAAATGAGAAGGGGTACCCCTTTCCTTTTTTCCAAAAATCTGAAATTTTCCGAAATATTCGGAAGGCAGGAATGATACCTATGGTTCGATTCTGTGGAACCTACACTTTCAGAAACTGCAAACCGATTTGAAATAAAAAATTCCTACGATTTTTAATCGACGATTTACTTTTTATTTTTATTCCACTTTTTTTTTCTCTCGTTTTTCATCGGTAAAATCGCAGGAGGTGTCGGAATCGAGAAACGGCAGTCATATTTGGAATCAGCAGGTCATTTCCATTGAGAATATCATTGAGATTATCCAATTCTCGACAAAAAAATTTTTCGCCCAAAAAAATGAGAAGGGGTACCCCTTTCCTTTTTTTCAAAAATCTGAAATTTTCCGAAATATTCGGAAGGCAGGAATGATACCTATGGTTCGATTCTGTGGAACCTACACTTTCAGAAACTGCAAACCGATTTGAAATAAAAAATTCCTACGATTTTTAATCGACGATTTACTTTTTAATTTTTTGCCACTTTTTTTCTCTCTCGTTTTTTATTAGTAAAATCGCAGGAGGCTTCTGAATCGAGAAACGGCAGTCATATTTGGAATCAGCAGGTCATTTCCATTGAGAATATCATTGAGATTATCCAATTCTCGACAAAAAATTTTTTCGCCCAAAAAAATGAGAAGGGGTACCCCTTTCCTTTTTTTCAAAAATCTGAAATTTTCCGAAATATTCGGAACGCAGGAATGATACCTACTGTTCGAATCTGTGGAACCTACACTTTCAGAAACTGCAAACCGATTTGAAATAAAAAATTCCTACGATTTTTAATCGACGATTTACTTTTTAATTTTTTGCCACTTTTTTTCTCTCTCGTTTTTTATTAGTAAAATCGCAGGAGGCTTCTGAATCGAGAAACGGCAGTCATATTTGGAATCAGCAGGTCATTTCCATTGAGAATATCATTGAGATTATCCAATTCTCGACAAAAAATTTTTTCGCCCAAAAAAATGAGAAGGGGTACCCCTTTCCTTTTTTTCAAAAATCTGAAATTTTCCGAAATATTCGGAACGCAGGAATGATACCTACTGTTCGAATCTGTGGAACCTACACTTTCAGAAACTGCAAACCGATTTGAAATAAAAAATTCCTACGATTTTTAATCGACGATTTACTTTTTAATTTTTTGCCACTTTTTTTCTCTCTCGTTTTTTATTAGTAAAATCGCAGGAGGCTTCTGAATCGAGAAACGGCAGTCATATTTGGAATCAGCAGGTCATTTCCATTGAGAATATCATTGAGATTATCCAATTCTCGACAAAAAATTTTTTCGCCCAAAAAAATGAGGAGGGGTACCCCTTTCCTTTTTTTCAAAAATCTGAAATTTTCCGAAATATTCGGAAGGCAGGAATGATACCTATGGTTCGATTCTGTGGAACCTACACTTTCAGAAACTGCAAACCGATTTGAAATAAAAAATTCCTACGATTTTTAATCGACGATTTACTTTTTAATTTTTTGCCACTTTTTTTCTCTCTCGTTTTTTATTAGTAAAATCGCAGGAGGCTTCTGAATCGAGAAACGGCAGTCATATTTGGAATCAGCAGGTCATTTCCATTGAGAATATCATTGAGATTATCCAATTCTCGACAAAAAATTTTTTCGCCCAAAAAAATGAGAAGGGGTACCCCTTTCCTTTTTTTCAAAAATCTGAAATTTTCCGAAATATTCGGAACGCAGGAATGATACCTACTGTTCGAATCTGTGGAACCTACACTTTCAGAAACTGCAAACCGATTTGCAATAAAAAATTCCTACGATTTTTAATCGACGATTCACTTTTTATTTTTATTCCACTTTTTTTTTCTCTCGTTTTTCATCGGTAAAATCGCAGGAGGTGTCGGAATCGAGAAACGGCAGTCATATTTGGAATCAGCAGGTCATTTCCATTGAGAATATCATTGAGATTATCCAATTCTCGACAAAAAAATTTTTCGCCCAAAAAAATGAGAAGGGGTACCCCTTTCCTTTTTTTCAAAAATCTGAAATTTTCCGAAATATTCGGAAGGCAGGAATGATACCTATGGTTCGATTCTGTGGAACCTACACTTTCAGAAACTGCAAACCGATTTGAAATAAAAAATTCCTACGATTTTTAATCGACGATTTACTTTTTAATTTTTTGCCACTTTTTTTCTCTCTCGTTTTTTATTAGTAAAATCGCAGGAGGCTTCTGAATCGAGAAACGGCAGTCATATTTGGAATCAGCAGGTCATTTCCATTGAGAATATCATTGAGATTATCCAATTCTCGACAAAAAATTTTTTCGCCCAAAAAAATGAGAAGGGGTACCCCTTTCCTTTTTTTCAAAAATCTGAAATTTTCCGAAATATTCGGAACGCAGGAATGATACCTACTGTTCGAATCTGTGGAACCTACACTTTCAGAAACTGCAAACCGATTTGAAATAAAAAATTCCTACGATTTTTAATCGACGATTTACTTTTTAATTTTTTGCCACTTTTTTTCTCTCTCGTTTTTTATTAGTAAAATCGCAGGAGGCTTCTGAATCGAGAAACGGCAGTCATATTTGGAATCAGCAGGTCATTTCCATTGAGAATATCATTGAGATTATCCAATTCTCGACAAAAAATTTTTTCGCCCAAAAAAATGAGAAGGGGTACCCCTTTCCTTTTTTTCAAAAATCTGAAATTTTCCGAAATATTCGGAAGGCAGGAATGATACCTATGGTTCGATTCTGTGGAACCTACACTTTCAGAAACTGCAAACCGATTTGAAATAAAAAATTCCTACGATTTTTAATCGACGATTTACTTTTTAATTTTTTGCCACTTTTTTTCTCTCTCGTTTTTTATTAGTAAAATCGCAGGAGGCTTCTGAATCGAGAAACGGCAGTCATATTTGGAATCAGCAGGTCATTTCCATTGAGAATATCATTGAGATTATCCAATTCTCGACAAAAAATTTTTTCGCCCAAAAAAATGAGAAGGGGTACCCCTTTCCTTTTTTTCAAAAATCTGAAATTTTCCGAAATATTCGGAACGCAGGAATGATACCTACTGTTCGAATCTGTGGAACCTACACTTTCAGAAACTGCAAACCGATTTGAAATAAAAAATTCCTACGATTTTTAATCGACGATTTACTTTTTAATTTTTTGCCACTTTTTTTCTCTCTCGTTTTTTATTAGTAAAATCGCAGGAGGCTTCTGAATCGAGAAACGGCAGTCATATTTGGAATCAGCAGGTCATTTCCATTGAGAATATCATTGAGATTATCCAATTCTCGACAAAAAATTTTTTCGCCCAAAAAAATGAGAAGGGGTACCCCTTTCCTTTTTTTCAAAAATCTGAAATTTTCCGAAATATTCGGAAGGCAGGAATGATACCTATGGTTCGATTCTGTGGAACCTACACTTTCAGAAACTGCAAACCGATTTGAAATAAAAAATTCCTACGATTTTTAATCGACGATTTACTTTTTAATTTTTTGCCACTTTTTTTCTCTCTCGTTTTTTATTAGTAAAATCGCAGGAGGCTTCTGAATCGAGAAACGGCAGTCATATTTGGAATCAGCAGGTCATTTCCATTGAGAATATCATTGAGATTATCCAATTCTCGACAAAAAATTCTTTCGCCCAAAAAAATGAGAAGGGGTACCCCTTTCCTTTTTTTCAAAAATCTGAAATTTTCCGAAATATTCGGAACGCAGGAATGATACCTACTGTTCGAATCTGTGGAACCTACACTTTCAGAAACTGCAAACCGATTTGAAATAAAAAATTCCTACGATTTTTAATCGACGATTTACTTTTTATTTTTATTCCACTTCTTTTTTCTCTCGTTTTTTATCGGTAAAATCGCAGGAGGTGTCGGAATCGAGAAACGGCAGTCATATTTGGAATCAGCAGGTCATTTCCATTGAGAATATCATTGAGATTATCCAATTCTCGACAAAAAATTTTTTCGCCCAAAAAAATGAGAAGGGGTACCCCTTTCCTTTTTTTCAAAAATCTGAAATTTTCCGAAATATTCGGAACGCAGGAATGATACCTACTGTTCGAATCTGTGGAACCTACACTTTCAGAAACTGCAAACCGATTTGCAATAAAAAATTCCTACGATTTTTAATCGACGATTCACTTTTTATTTTTATTCCACTTTTTTTTTCTCTCGTTTTTCATCGGTAAAATCGCAGGAGGTGTCGGAATCGAGAAACGGCAGTCATATTTGGAATCAGCAGGTCATTTCCATTGAGAATATCATTGAGATTATCCAATTCTCGACAAAAAAATTTTTCGCCCAAAAAAATGAGAAGGGGTACCCCTTTCCTTTTTTTCAAAAATCTGAAATTTTCCGAAATATTCGGAAGGCAGGAATGATACCTATGGTTCGATTCTGTGGAACCTACACTTTCAGAAACTGCAAACCGATTTGAAATAAAAAATTCCTACGATTTTTAATCGACGATTTACTTTTTAATTTTTTGCCACTTTTTTTCTCTCTCGTTTTTTATTAGTAAAATCGCAGGAGGCTTCTGAATCGAGAAACGGCAGTCATATTTGGAATCAGCAGGTCATTTCCATTGAGAATATCATTGAGATTATCCAATTCTCGACAAAAAAATTTTTCGCCCAAAAAAATGAGAAGGGGTACCCCTTTCCTTTTTTTCAAAAATCTGAAATTTTCCGAAATATTCGGAACGCAGGAATGATACCTACTGTTCGAATCTGTGGAACCTACACTTTCAGAAACTGCAAACCGATTTGAAATAAAAAATTCCTACGATTTTTAATCGACGATTTACTTTTTATTTTTATTCCACTTCTTTTTTCTCTCGTTTTTTATTGGTAAAATCGCAGGAGGTGTCGGAATCGAGAAACGGCAGTCATATTTGGAATCAGCAGGTCATTTCCATTGAGAATATCATTGAGATTATCCAATTCTCGACAAAAAATTTTTTCGCCCAAAAAAATGAGAAGGGGTACCCCTTTCCTTTTTTTCAAAAATCTGAAATTTTCCGAAATATTCGGAACGCAGGAATGATACCTACTGTTCGAATCTGTGGAACCTACACTTTCAGAAACTGCAAACCGATTTGCAATAAAAAATTCCTACGATTTTTAATCGACGATTCACTTTTTATTTTTATTCCACTTTTTTTTTCTCTCGTTTTTCATCGGTAAAATCGCAGGAGGTGTCGGAATCGAGAAACGGCAGTCATATTTGGAATCAGCAGGTCATTTCCATTGAGAATATCATTGAGATTATCCAATTCTCGACAAAAAAATTTTTCGCCCAAAAAAATGAGAAGGGGTACCCCTTTCCTTTTTTCCAAAAATCTGAAATTTTCCGAAATATTCGGAAGGCAGGAATGATACCTATGGTTCGATTCTGTGGAACCTACACTTTCAGAAACTGCAAACCGATTTGAAATAAAAAATTCCTACGATTTTTAATCGACGATTTACTTTTTATTTTTATTCCACTTTTTTTTTCTCTCGTTTTTCATCGGTAAAATCGCAGGAGGTGTCGGAATCGAGAAACGGCAGTCATATTTGGAATCAGCAGGTCATTTCCATTGAGAATATCATTGAGATTATCCAATTCTCGACAAAAAATTTTTTCGCCCAAAAAAATGAGAAGGGGTACCCCTTTCCTTTTTTTCAAAAATCTGAAATTTTCCGAAATATTCGGAACGCAGGAATGATACCTACTGTTCGAATCTGTGGAACCTACACTTTCAGAAACTGCAAACCGATTTGCAATAAAAAATTCCTACGATTTTTAATCGACGATTCACTTTTTATTTTTATTCCACTTTTTTTTTCTCTCGTTTTTCATCGGTAAAATCGCAGGAGGTGTCGGAATCGAGAAACGGCAGTCATATTTGGAATCAGCAGGTCATTTCCATTGAGAATATCATTGAGATTATCCAATTCTCGACAAAAAAATTTTTCGCCCAAAAAAATGAGAAGGGGTACCCCTTTCCTTTTTTCCAAAAATCTGAAATTTTCCGAAATATTCGGAAGGCAGGAATGATACCTATGGTTCGATTCTGTGGAACCTACACTTTCAGAAACTGCAAACCGATTTGAAATAAAAAATTCCTACGATTTTTAATCGACGATTTACTTTTTATTTTTATTCCACTTTTTTTTTCTCTCGTTTTTCATCGGTAAAATCGCAGGAGGTGTCGGAATCGAGAAACGGCAGTCATATTTGGAATCAGCAGGTCATTTCCATTGAGAATATCATTGAGATTATCCAATTCTCGACAAAAAAATTTTTCGCCCAAAAAAATGAGAAGGGGTACCCCTTTCCTTTTTTTCAAAAATCTGAAATTTTCCGAAATATTCGGAAGGCAGGAATGATACCTATGGTTCGATTCTGTGGAACCTACACTTTCAGAAACTGCAAACCGATTTGAAATAAAAAATTCCTACGATTTTTAATCGACGATTTACTTTTTAATTTTTTGCCACTTTTTTTCTCTCTCGTTTTTTATTAGTAAAATCGCAGGAGGCTTCTGAATCGAGAAACGGCAGTCATATTTGGAATCAGCAGGTCATTTCCATTGAGAATATCATTGAGATTATCCAATTCTCGACAAAAAATTTTTTCGCCCAAAAAAATGAGAAGGGGTACCCCTTTCCTTTTTTTCAAAAATCTGAAATTTTCCGAAATATTCGGAACGCAGGAATGATACCTACTGTTCGAATCTGTGGAACCTACACTTTCAGAAACTGCAAACCGATTTGAAATAAAAAATTCCTACGATTTTTAATCGACGATTTACTTTTTAATTTTTTGCCACTTTTTTTCTCTCTCGTTTTTTATTAGTAAAATCGCAGGAGGCTTCTGAATCGAGAAACGGCAGTCATATTTGGAATCAGCAGGTCATTTCCATTGAGAATATCATTGAGATTATCCAATTCTCGACAAAAAATTTTTTCGCCCAAAAAAATGAGAAGGGGTACCCCTTTCCTTTTTTTCAAAAATCTGAAATTTTCCGAAATATTCGGAACGCAGGAATGATACCTACTGTTCGAATCTGTGGAACCTACACTTTCAGAAACTGCAAACCGATTTGAAATAAAAAATTCCTACGATTTTTAATCGACGATTTACTTTTTAATTTTTTGCCACTTTTTTTCTCTCTCGTTTTTTATTAGTAAAATCGCAGGAGGCTTCTGAATCGAGAAACGGCAGTCATATTTGGAATCAGCAGGTCATTTCCATTGAGAATATCATTGAGATTATCCAATTCTCGACAAAAAATTTTTTCGCCCAAAAAAATGAGAAGGGGTACCCCTTTCCTTTTTTTCAAAAATCTGAAATTTTCCGAAATATTCGGAAGGCAGGAATGATACCTATGGTTCGATTCTGTGGAACCTACACTTTCAGAAACTGCAAACCGATTTGAAATAAAAAATTCCTACGATTTTTAATCGACGATTTACTTTTTAATTTTTTGCCACTTTTTTTCTCTCTCGTTTTTTATTAGTAAAATCGCAGGAGGCTTCTGAATCGAGAAACGGCAGTCATATTTGGAATCAGCAGGTCATTTCCATTGAGAATATCATTGAGATTATCCAATTCTCGACAAAAAATTTTTTCGCCCAAAAAAATGAGAAGGGGTACCCCTTTCCTTTTTTTCAAAAATCTGAAATTTTCCGAAATATTCGGAACGCAGGAATGATACCTACTGTTCGAATCTGTGGAACCTACACTTTCAGAAACTGCAAACCGATTTGCAATAAAAAATTCCTACGATTTTTAATCGACGATTCACTTTTTATTTTTATTCCACTTTTTTTTTCTCTCGTTTTTCATCGGTAAAATCGCAGGAGGTGTCGGAATCGAGAAACGGCAGTCATATTTGGAATCAGCAGGTCATTTCCATTGAGAATATCATTGAGATTATCCAATTCTCGACAAAAAAATTTTTCGCCCAAAAAAATGAGAAGGGGTACCCCTTTCCTTTTTTTCAAAAATCTGAAATTTTCCGAAATATTCGGAAGGCAGGAATGATACCTATGGTTCGATTCTGTGGAACCTACACTTTCAGAAACTGCAAACCGATTTGAAATAAAAAATTCCTACGATTTTTAATCGACGATTTACTTTTTAATTTTTTGCCACTTTTTTTCTCTCTCGTTTTTTATTAGTAAAATCGCAGGAGGCTTCTGAATCGAGAAACGGCAGTCATATTTGGAATCAGCAGGTCATTTCCATTGAGAATATCATTGAGATTATCCAATTCTCGACAAAAAATTTTTTCGCCCAAAAAAATGAGAAGGGGTACCCCTTTCCTTTTTTTCAAAAATCTGAAATTTTCCGAAATATTCGGAACGCAGGAATGATACCTACTGTTCGAATCTGTGGAACCTACACTTTCAGAAACTGCAAACCGATTTGAAATAAAAAATTCCTACGATTTTTAATCGACGATTTACTTTTTAATTTTTTGCCACTTTTTTTCTCTCTCGTTTTTTATTAGTAAAATCGCAGGAGGCTTCTGAATCGAGAAACGGCAGTCATATTTGGAATCAGCAGGTCATTTCCATTGAGAATATCATTGAGATTATCCAATTCTCGACAAAAAATTTTTTCGCCCAAAAAAATGAGAAGGGGTACCCCTTTCCTTTTTTTCAAAAATCTGAAATTTTCCGAAATATTCGGAAGGCAGGAATGATACCTATGGTTCGATTCTGTGGAACCTACACTTTCAGAAACTGCAAACCGATTTGAAATAAAAAATTCCTACGATTTTTAATCGACGATTTACTTTTTAATTTTTTGCCACTTTTTTTCTCTCTCGTTTTTTATTAGTAAAATCGCAGGAGGCTTCTGAATCGAGAAACGGCAGTCATATTTGGAATCAGCAGGTCATTTCCATTGAGAATATCATTGAGATTATCCAATTCTCGACAAAAAATTCTTTCGCCCAAAAAAATGAGAAGGGGTACCCCTTTCCTTTTTTTCAAAAATCTGAAATTTTCCGAAATATTCGGAACGCAGGAATGATACCTACTGTTCGAATCTGTGGAACCTACACTTTCAGAAACTGCAAACCGATTTGAAATAAAAAATTCCTACGATTTTTAATCGACGATTTACTTTTTATTTTTATTCCACTTCTTTTTTCTCTCGTTTTTTATCGGTAAAATCGCAGGAGGTGTCGGAATCGAGAAACGGCAGTCATATTTGGAATCAGCAGGTCATTTCCATTGAGAATATCATTGAGATTATCCAATTCTCGACAAAAAATTTTTTCGCCCAAAAAAATGAGAAGGGGTACCCCTTTCCTTTTTTTCAAAAATCTGAAATTTTCCGAAATATTCGGAACGCAGGAATGATACCTACTGTTCGAATCTGTGGAACCTACACTTTCAGAAACTGCAAACCGATTTGCAATAAAAAATTCCTACGATTTTTAATCGACGATTCACTTTTTATTTTTATTCCACTTTTTTTTTCTCTCGTTTTTCATCGGTAAAATCGCAGGAGGTGTCGGAATCGAGAAACGGCAGTCATATTTGGAATCAGCAGGTCATTTCCATTGAGAATATCATTGAGATTATCCAATTCTCGACAAAAAAATTTTTCGCCCAAAAAAATGAGAAGGGGTACCCCTTTCCTTTTTTTCAAAAATCTGAAATTTTCCGAAATATTCGGAAGGCAGGAATGATACCTATGGTTCGATTCTGTGGAACCTACACTTTCAGAAACTGCAAACCGATTTGAAATAAAAAATTCCTACGATTTTTAATCGACGATTTACTTTTTAATTTTTTGCCACTTTTTTTCTCTCTCGTTTTTTATTAGTAAAATCGCAGGAGGCTTCTGAATCGAGAAACGGCAGTCATATTTGGAATCAGCAGGTCATTTCCATTGAGAATATCATTGAGATTATCCAATTCTCGACAAAAAAATTTTTCGCCCAAAAAAATGAGAAGGGGTACCCCTTTCCTTTTTTTCAAAAATCTGAAATTTTCCGAAATATTCGGAACGCAGGAATGATACCTACTGTTCGAATCTGTGGAACCTACACTTTCAGAAACTGCAAACCGATTTGAAATAAAAAATTCCTACGATTTTTAATCGACGATTTACTTTTTATTTTTATTCCACTTCTTTTTTCTCTCGTTTTTTATTGGTAAAATCGCAGGAGGTGTCGGAATCGAGAAACGGCAGTCATATTTGGAATCAGCAGGTCATTTCCATTGAGAATATCATTGAGATTATCCAATTCTCGACAAAAAATTTTTTCGCCCAAAAAAATGAGAAGGGGTACCCCTTTCCTTTTTTTCAAAAATCTGAAATTTTCCGAAATATTCGGAACGCAGGAATGATACCTACTGTTCGAATCTGTGGAACCTACACTTTCAGAAACTGCAAACCGATTTGCAATAAAAAATTCCTGCGATTTTTAATCGACGATTCACTTTTTATTTTTATTCCACTTTTTTTTTCTCTCGTTTTTCATCGGTAAAATCGCAGGAGGTGTCGGAATCGAGAAACGGCAGTCATATTTGGAATCAGCAGGTCATTTCCATTGAGAATATCATTGAGATTATCCAATTCTCGACAAAAAAATTTTTCGCCCAAAAAAATGAGAAGGGGTACCCCTTTCCTTTTTTCCAAAAATCTGAAATTTTCCGAAATATTCGGAAGGCAGGAATGATACCTATGGTTCGATTCTGTGGAACCTACACTTTCAGAAACTGCAAACCGATTTGAAATAAAAAATTCCTACGATTTTTAATCGACGATTTACTTTTTATTTTTATTCCACTTTTTTTTTCTCTCGTTTTTCATCGGTAAAATCGCAGGAGGTGTCGGAATCGAGAAACGGCAGTCATATTTGGAATCAGCAGGTCATTTCCATTGAGAATATCATTGAGATTATCCAATTCTCGACAAAAAAATTTTTCGCCCAAAAAAATGAGAAGGGGTACCCCTTTCCTTTTTTTCAAAAATCTGAAATTTTCCGAAATATTCGGAAGGCAGGAATGATACCTATGGTTCGATTCTGTGGAACCTACACTTTCAGAAACTGCAAACCGATTTGAAATAAAAAATTCCTACGATTTTTAATCGACGATTTACTTTTTAATTTTTTGCCACTTTTTTTCTCTCTCGTTTTTTATTAGTAAAATCGCAGGAGGCTTCTGAATCGAGAAACGGCAGTCATATTTGGAATCAGCAGGTCATTTCCATTGAGAATATCATTGAGATTATCCAATTCTCGACAAAAAATTTTTTCGCCCAAAAAAATGAGAAGGGGTACCCCTTTCCTTTTTTTCAAAAATCTGAAATTTTCCGAAATATTCGGAACGCAGGAATGATACCTACTGTTCGAATCTGTGGAACCTACACTTTCAGAAACTGCAAACCGATTTGAAATAAAAAATTCCTACGATTTTTAATCGACGATTTACTTTTTAATTTTTTGCCACTTTTTTTCTCTCGTTTTTTATTAGTAAAATCGCAGGAGGCTTCTGAATCGAGAAACGGCAGTCATATTTGGAATCAGCAGGTCATTTCCATTGAGAATATCATTGAGATTATCCAATTCTCGACAAAAAATTTTTTCGCCCAAAAAAATGAGAAGGGGTACCCCTTTCCTTTTTTTCAAAAATCTGAAATTTTCCGAAATATTCGGAAGGCAGGAATGATACCTATGGTTCGATTCTGTGGAACCTACACTTTCAGAAACTGCAAACCGATTTGAAATAAAAAATTCCTACGATTTTTAATCGACGATTTACTTTTTAATTTTTTGCCACTTTTTTTCTCTCTCGTTTTTTATTAGTAAAATCGCAGGAGGCTTCTGAATCGAGAAACGGCAGTCATATTTGGAATCAGCAGGTCATTTCCATTGAGAATATCATTGAGATTATCCAATTCTCGACAAAAAAATTTTTCGCCCAAAAAAATGAGAAGGGGTACCCCTTTCCTTTTTTTCAAAAATCTGAAATTTTCCGAAATATTCGGAACGCAGGAATGATACCTACTGTTCGAATCTGTGGAACCTACACTTTCAGAAACTGCAAACCGATTTGAAATAAAAAATTCCTACGATTTTTAATCGACGATTTACTTTTTATTTTTATTCCACTTCTTTTTTCTCTCGTTTTTTATCGGTAAAATCGCAGGAGGTGTCGGAATCGAGAAACGGCAGTCATATTTGGAATCAGCAGGTCATTTCCATTGAGAATATCATTGAGATTATCCAATTCTCGACAAAAAATTTTTTCGCCCAAAAAAATGAGAAGGGGTACCCCTTTCCTTTTTTTCAAAAATCTGAAATTTTCCGAAATATTCGGAACGCAGGAATGATACCTACTGTTCGAATCTGTGGAACCTACACTTTCAGAAACTGCAAACCGATTTGCAATAAAAAATTCCTACGATTTTTAATCGACGATTCACTTTTTATTTTTATTCCACTTTTTTTTTCTCTCGTTTTTCATCGGTAAAATCGCAGGAGGTGTCGGAATCGAGAAACGGCAGTCATATTTGGAATCAGCAGGTCATTTCCATTGAGAATATCATTGAGATTATCCAATTCTCGACAAAAAAATTTTTCGCCCAAAAAAATGAGAAGGGGTACCCCTTTCCTTTTTTTCAAAAATCTGAAATTTTCCGAAATATTCGGAAGGCAGGAATGATACCTATGGTTCGATTCTGTGGAACCTACACTTTCAGAAACTGCAAACCGATTTGAAATAAAAAATTCCTACGATTTTTAATCGACGATTTACTTTTTAATTTTTTGCCACTTTTTTTCTCTCTCGTTTTTTATTAGTAAAATCGCAGGAGGCTTCTGAATCGAGAAACGGCAGTCATATTTGGAATCAGCAGGTCATTTCCATTGAGAATATCATTGAGATTATCCAATTCTCGACAAAAAAATTTTTCGCCCAAAAAAATGAGAAGGGGTACCCCTTTCCTTTTTTTCAAAAATCTGAAATTTTCCGAGATATTCGGAACGCAGGAATGATACCTACTGTTCGAATCTGTGGAACCTACACTTTCAGAAACTGCAAACCGATTTGAAATACAAAATTCCTACGATTTTTAATCGACGATTTACTTTTTATTTTTATTCCACTTCTTTTTTCTCTCGTTTTTTATCGGTAAAATCGCAGGAGGTGTCGGAATCAAGAAACGGCAGTCATATTTGGAATCAGCAGGTCATTTCCATTGAGAATATCATTGAGATTATCCAATTCTCGACAAAAAATTTTTTCGCCCAAAAAAATGAGAAGGGGTACCCCTTTCCTTTTTTTCAAAAATCTGAAATTTTACGAAATATTCGGAACGCAGGAATGATACCTACTGTTCGAATCTGTGGAACCTACACTTTCAGAAACTGCAAACCGATTTGCAATAAAAAATTCCTACGATTTTTAATCGACGATTCACTTTTTATTTTTATTCCACTTTTTTTTTCTCTCGTTTTTCATCGGTAAAATCGCAGGAGGTGTCGGAATCGAGAAACGGCAGTCATATTTGGAATCAGCAGGTCATTTCCATTGAGAATATCATTGAGATTATCCAATTCTCGACAAAAAAATTTTTCGCCCAAAAAAATGAGAAGGGGTACCCCTTTCCTTTTTTTCAAAAATCTGAAATTTTCCGAAATATTCGGAAGGCAGGAATGATACCTATGGTTCGATTCTGTGGAACCTACACTTTCAGAAACTGCAAACCGATTTGAAATAAAAAATTCCTACGATTTTTAATCGACGATTTACTTTTTAATTTTTTGCCACTTTTTTTCTCTCTCG
This sequence comes from Ametastegia equiseti, assembly GCA_963989295.1. Lineage (NCBI taxonomy): Eukaryota > Metazoa > Arthropoda > Insecta > Hymenoptera > Tenthredinidae > Ametastegia > Ametastegia equiseti. The sequence goes on from OZ022402.1 coordinate 5,524,435, forward strand.
TTTTTTATTAGTAAAATCGCAGGAGGCTTCTGAATCGAGAAACGGCAGTCATATTTGGAATCAGCAGGTCATTTCCATTGAGAATATCATTGAGATTATCCAATTCTCGACAAAAAATTTTTTCGCCCAAAAAAATGAGAAGGGGTACCCCTTTCCTTTTTTTCAAAAATCTGAAATTTTCCGAAATATTCGGAAGGCAGGAATGATACCTATGGTTCGATTCTGTGGAACCTACACTTTCAGAAACTGCAAACCGATTTGAAATAAAAAATTCCTACGATTTTTAATCGACGATTTACTTTTTAATTTTTTGCCACTTTTTTTCTCTCTCGTTTTTTATTAGTAAAATCGCAGGAGGCTTCTGAATCGAGAAACGGCAGTCATATTTGGAATCAGCAGGTCATTTCCATTGAGAATATCATTGAGATTATCCAATTCTCGACAAAAAATTTTTTTGCCCAAAAAAATGAGAAGGGGTACCCCTTTCCTTTTTTTCGAAAATCTGAAATTTTCCGAAATATTCGGAACGCAGGAATGATACCTACTGTTCGAATCTGTGGAACCTACACTTTCAGAAACTGCAAACCGATTTGAAATAAAAAATTCCTACGATTTTTAATCGACGATTTACTTTTTATTTTTATTCCACTTCTTTTTTCTCTCGTTTTTTATCGGTAAAATCGCAGGAGGTGTCGGAATCGAGAAACGGCAGTCATATTTGGAATCAGCAGGTCATTTCCATTGAGAATATCATTGAGATTATCCAATTCTCGACAAAAAATTTTTTCGCCCAAAAAAATGAGAAGGGGTACCCCTTTCCTTTTTTTCAAAAATCTGAAATTTTCCGAAATATTCGGAACGCAGGAATGATACCTACTGTTCGAATCTGTGGAACCTACACTTTCAGAAACTGCAAACCGATTTGCAATAAAAAATTCCTACGATTTTTAATCGACGATTCACTTTTTATTTTTATTCCACTTTTTTTTTCTCTCGTTTTTCATCGGTAAAATCGCAGGAGGTGTCGGAATCGAGAAACGGCAGTCATATTTGGAATCAGCAGGTCATTTCCATTGAGAATATCATTGAGATTATCCAATTCTCGACAAAAAAATTTTTCGCCCAAAAAAATGAGAAGGGGTACCCCTTTCCTTTTTTTCAAAAATCTGAAATTTTCCGAAATATTCGGAAGGCAGGAATGATACCTATGGTTCGATTCTGTGGAACCTACACTTTCAGAAACTGCAAACCGATTTGAAATAAAAAATTCCTACGATTTTTAATCGACGATTTACTTTTTATTTTTATTCCACTTTTTTTTTCTCTCGTTTTTCATCGGTAAAATCGCAGGAGGTGTCGGAATCGAGAAACGGCAGTCATATTTGGAATCAGCAGGTCATTTCCATTGAGAATATCATTGAGATTATCCAATTCTCGACAAAAAAATTTTTCGCCCAAAAAAATGAGAAGGGGTACCCCTTTCCTTTTTTTCAAAAATCTGAAATTTTCCGAAATATTCGGAAGGCAGGAATGATACCTATGGTTCGATTCTGTGGAACCTACACTTTCAGAAACTGCAAACCGATTTGAAATAAAAAATTCCTACGATTTTTAATCGACGATTTACTTTTTAATTTTTTGCCACTTTTTTTCTCTCTCGTTTTTTATTGGTAAAATCGCAGGAGGCTTCTGAATCGAGAAACGGCAGTCATATTTGGAATCAGCAGGTCATTTCCATTGAGAATATCATTGAGATTATCCAATTCTCGACAAAAAATTTTTTCGCCCAAAAAAATGAGAAGGGGTACCCCTTTCCTTTTTTTCAAAAATCTGAAATTTTCCGAAATATTCGGAACGCAGGAATGATACCTACTGTTCGAATCTGTGGAACCTACACTTTCAGAAACTGCAAACCGATTTGAAATAAAAAATTCCTACGATTTTTTATCGACGATTTACTTTTTATTTTTATTCCACTTTTTTTTTCTCTCGTTTTTCATCGGTAAAATCGCAGGAGGTGTCGGAATCGAGAAACGGCAGTCATATTTGGAATCAGCAGGTCATTTCCATTGAGAATATCATTGAGATTATCCAATTCTCGACAAAAAATTTTTTCGCCCAAAAAAATGAGAAGGGGTACCCCTTTCCTTTTTTTCAAAAATCTGAAATTTTCCGAAATATTCGGAAGGCAGGAATGATACCTATGGTTCGATTCTGTGGAACCTACACTTTCAGAAACTGCAAACCGATTTGAAATAAAAAATTCCTACGATTTTTAATCGACGATTTACTTTTTAATTTTTTGCCACTTTTTTTCTCTCTCGTTTTTTATTAGTAAAATCGCAGGAGGCTTCTGAATCGAGAAACGGCAGTCATATTTGGAATCAGCAGGTCATTTCCATTGAGAATATCATTGAGATTATCCAATTCTCGACAAAAAATTTTTTCGCCCAAAAAAATGAGAAGGGGTATGAAAGGGGTACCCTTTCCTTTTTTTCAAAAATCTGAAATTTTCCGAAATATTCGGAACGCAGGAATGATACCTACTGTTCGAATCTGTGGAACCTACACTTTCAGAAACTGCAAACCGATTTGCAATAAAAAATTCCTACGATTTTTAATCGACGATTCACTTTTTATTTTTATTCCACTTTTTTTTTCTCTCGTTTTTCATCGGTAAAATCGCAGGAGGTGTCGGAATCGAGAAACGGCAGTCATATTTGGAATCAGCAGGTCATTTCCATTGAGAATATCATTGAGATTATCCAATTCTCGACAAAAAATTTTTTCGCCCAAAAAAATGAGAAGGGGTACCCCTTTCCTTTTTTTCAAAAATCTGAAATTTTCCGAAATATTCGGAAGGCAGGAATGATACCTATGGTTCGATTCTGTGGAACCTACACTTTCAGAAACTGCAAACCGATTTGAAATAAAAAATTCCTACGATTTTTAATCGACGATTTACTTTTTAATTTTTTGCCACTTTTTTTCTCTCTCGTTTTTTATTAGTAAAATCGCAGGAGGCTTCTGAATCGAGAAACGGCAGTCATATTTGGAATCAGCAGGTCATTTCCATTGAGAATATCATTGAGATTATCCAATTCTCGACAAAAAATTTTTTCGCCCAAAAAAATGAGAAGGGGTACCCCTTTCCTTTTTTTGAAAAATCTGAAATTTTCCGAAATATTCGGAAGGCAGGAATGATACCTATGGTTCGATTCTGTGGAACCTACACTTTCAGAAACTGCAAACCGATTTGAAATAAAAAATTCCTACGATTTTTAATCGACGATTTACTTTTTAATTTTTTGCCACTTTTTTTCTCTCTCGTTTTTTATTAGTAAAATCGCAGGAGGCTTCTGAATCGAGAAACGGCAGTCATATTTGGAATCAGCAGGTCATTTCCATTGAGAATATCATTGAGATTATCCAATTCTCGACAAAAAATTTTTTCGCCCAAAAAAATGAGAAGGGGTATGAAAGGGGTACCCTTTCCTTTTTTTCAAAAATCTGAAATTTTCCGAAATATTCGGAACGCAGGAATGATACCTACTGTTCGAATCTGTGGAACCTACACTTTCAGAAACTGCAAACCGATTTGCAATAAAAAATTCCTACGATTTTTAATCGACGATTCACTTTTTATTTTTATTCCACTTTTTTTTTCTCTCGTTTTTCATCGGTAAAATCGCAGGAGGTGTCGGAATCGAGAAACGGCAGTCATATTTGGAATCAGCAGGTCATTTCCATTGAGAATATCATTGAGATTATCCAATTCTCGACAAAAAATTTTTTCGCTCAAAAAAATGAGAAGGGGTACCCCTTTCCTTTTTTTCAAAAATCTGAAATTTTCCGAAATATTCGGAAGGCAGGAATGATACCTATGGTTCGATTCTGTGGAACCTACACTTTCAGAAACTGCAAACCGATTTGAAATAAAAAATTCCTACGATTTTTAATCGACGATTTACTTTTTAATTTTTTGCCACTTTTTTTCTCTCTCGTTTTTTATTAGTAAAATCGCAGGAGGCTTCTGAATCGAGAAACGGCAGTCATATTTGGAATCAGCAGGTCATTTCCATTGAGAATATCATTGAGATTATCCAATTCTCGACAAAAAAATTTTTCGCCCAAAAAAATGAGAAGGGGTACCCCTTTCCTTTTTTTCAAAAATCTGAAATTTTCCGAAATATTCGGAACGCAGGAATGATACCTACTGTTCGAATCTGTGGAACCTACACTTTCAGAAACTGCAAACCGATTTGAAATAAAAAATTCCTACGATTTTTAATCGACGATTTACTTTTTATTTTTATTCCACTTCTTTTTTCTCTCGTTTTTTATCGGTAAAATCGCAGGAGGTGTCGGAATCGAGAAACGGCAGTCATATTTGGAATCAGCAGGTCATTTCCATTGAGAATATCATTGAGATTATCCAATTCTCGACAAAAAATTTTTTCGCCCAAAAAAATGAGAAGGGGTACCCCTTTCCTTTTTTTCAAAAATCCGAAATTTTCCGAAATATTCGGAACGCAGGAATGATACCTACTGTTCGAATCTGTGGAACCTACACTTTCAGAAACTGCAAACCGATTTGCAATAAAAAATTCCTACGATTTTTAATCGACGATTCACTTTTTATTTTTATTCCACTTTTTTTTTCTCTCGTTTTTCATCGGTAAAATCGCAGGAGGTGTCGGAATCGAGAAACGGCAGTCATATTTGGAATCAGCAGGTCATTTCCATTGAGAATGTCATTGAGATTATCCAATTCTCGACAAAAAAATTTTTCGCCCAAAAAAATGAGAAGGGGTACCCCTTTCCTTTTTTTCAAAAATCTGAAATTTTCCGAAATATTCGGAAGGCAGGAATGATACCTATGGTTCGATTCTGTGGAACCTACACTTTCAGAAACTGCAAACCGATTTGAAATAAAAAATTCCTACGATTTTTAATCGACGATTTACTTTTTATTTTTATTCCACTTTTTTTTTCTCTCGTTTTTCATCGGTAAAATCGCAGGAGGTGTCGGAATCGAGAAACGGCAGTCATATTTGGAATCAGCAGGTCATTTCCATTGAGAATATCATTGAGATTATCCAATTCTCGACAAAAAAATTTTTCGCCCAAAAAAATGAGAAGGGGTACCCCTTTCCTTTTTTTCAAAAATCTGAAATTTTCCGAAATATTCGGAAGGCAGGAATGATACCTATGGTTCGATTCTGTGGAACCTACACTTTCAGAAACTGCAAACCGATTTGAAATAAAAAATTCCTACGATTTTTAATCGACGATTTACTTTTTAATTTTTTGCCACTTTTTTTCTCTCTCGTTTTTTATTAGTAAAATCGCAGGAGGCTTCTGAATCGAGAAACGGCAGTCATATTTGGAATCAGCAGGTCATTTCCATTGAGAATATCATTGAGATTATCCAATTCTCGACAAAAAATTTTTTCGCCCAAAAAAATGAGAAGGGGTACCCCTTTCCTTTTTTTCAAAAATCTGAAATTTTCCGAAATATTCGGAACGCAGGAATGATACCTACTGTTCGAATCTGTGGAACCTACACTTTCAGAAACTGCAAACCGATTTGAAATAAAAAATTCCTACGATTTTTAATCGACGATTTACTTTTTATTTTTATTCCACTTTTTTTTTCTCTCGTTTTTCATCGGTAAAATCGCAGGAGGTGTCGGAATCGAGAAACGGCAGTCATATTTGGAATCAGCAGGTCATTTCCATTGAGAATATCATTGAGATTATCCAATTCTCGACAAAAAATTTTTTCGCCCAAAAAAATGAGAAGGGGTACCCCTTTCCTTTTTTTCAAAAATCTGAAATTTTCCGAAATATTCGGAAGGCAGGAATGATACCTATGGTTCGATTCTGTGGAACCTACACTTTCAGAAACTGCAAACCGATTTGAAATAAAAAATTCCTACGATTTTTAATCGACGATTTACTTTTTAATTTTTTGCCACTTTTTTTCTCTCTCGTTTTTTATTAGTAAAATCGCAGGAGGCTTCTGAATCGAGAAACGGCAGTCATATTTGGAATCAGCAGGTCATTTCCATTGAGAATATCATTGAGATTATCCAATTCTCGACAAAAAATTTTTTCGCCCAAAAAAATGAGAAGGGGTACCCCTTTCCTTTTTTTCAAACATCTGAAATTTTCCGAAATATTCGGAACGCAGGAATGATACCTACTGTTCGAATCTGTGGAACCTACACTTTCAGAAACTGCAAACCGATTTGAAATAAAAAATTCCTACGATTTTTAATCGACGATTTACTTTTTAATTTTTTGCCACTTTTTTTCTCTCTCGTTTTTTATTAGTAAAATCGCAGGAGGCTTCTGAATCGAGAAACGGCAGTCATATTTGGAATCAGCAGGTCATTTCCATTGAGAATATCATTGAGATTATCCAATTCTCGACAAAAAATTTTTTCGCCCAAAAAAATGAGAAGGGGTACCCCTTTCCTTTTTTTCAAAAATCTGAAATTTTCCGAAATATTCGGAAGGCAGGAATGATACCTATGGTTCGATTCTGTGGAACCTACACTTTCAGAAACTGCAAACCGATTTGAAATAAAAAATTCCTACGATTTTTAATCGACGATTTACTTTTTAATTTTTTGCCACTTTTTTTCTCTCTCGTTTTTTATTAGTAAAATCGCAGGAGGCTTCTAAATCGAGAAACGGCAGTCATATTTGGAATCAGCAGGTCATTTCCATTGAGAATATCATTGAGATTATCCAATTCTCGACAAAAAATTTTTTCGCCCAAAAAAATGAGAAGGGGTACCCCTTTCTTTTTTTTCAAAAATCTGAAATTTTCCGAAATATTCGGAACGCAGGAATGATACCTACTGTTCGAATCTGTGGAACCTACACTTTCAGAAACTGCAAACCGATTTGCAATAAAAAATTCCTACGATTTTTAATCGACGATTCACTTTTTATTTTTATTCCACTTTTTTTTTCTCTCGTTTTTCATCGGTAAAATCGCAGGAGGTGTCGGAATCGAGAAACGGCAGTCATATTTGGAATCAGCAGGTCATTTCCATTGAGAATATCATTGAGATTATCCAATTCTCGACAAAAAATTTTTTCGCCCAAAAAAATGAGAAGGGGTACCCCTTTCCTTTTTTTCAAAAATCTGAAATTTTCCGAAATATTCGGAACGCAGGAATGATACCTACTGTTCGAATCTGTGGAACCTACACTTTCAGAAACTGCAAACCGATTTGAAATAAAAAATTCCTACGATTTTTAATCGACGATTTACTTTTTATTTTTATTCCACTTTTTTTTTCTCTCGTTTTTCATCGGTAAAATCGCAGGAGGTGTCGGAATCGAGAAACGGCAGTCATATTTGGAATCAGCAGGTCATTTCCATTGAGAATATCATTGAGATTATCCAATTCTCGACAAAAAATTTTTTCGCCCAAAAAAATGAGAAGGGGTACCCCTTTCCTTTTTTTCAAAAATCTGAAATTTTCCGAAATATTCGGAAGGCAGGAATGATACCTATGGTTCGATTCTGTGGAACCTACACTTTCAGAAACTGCAAACCGATTTGAAATAAAAAATTCCTACGATTTTTAATCGACGATTTACTTTTTAATTTTTTGCCACTTTTTTTCTCTCTCGTTTTTTATTAGTAAAATCGCAGGAGGCTTCTGAATCGAGAAACGGCAGTCATATTTGGAATCAGCCGGTCATTTCCATTGAGAATATCATTGAGATTATCCAATTCTCGACAAAAAATTTTTTCGCCCAAAAAAATGAGAAGGGGTACCCCTTTCCTTTTTTTCAAAAATCTGAAATTTTCCGAAATATTCGGAACGCAGGAATGATACCTACTGTTCGAATCTGTGGAACCTACACTTTCAGAAACTGCAAACCGATTTGAAATAAAAAATTCCTACGATTTTTAATCGACGATTTACTTTTTATTTTTATTCCACTTCTTTTTTCTCTCGTTTTTTATCGGTAAAATCGCAGGAGGTGTCGGAATCGAGAAACGGCAGTCATATTTGGAATCAGCAGGTCATTTCCATTGAGAATATCATTGAGATTATCCAATTCTCGACAAAAAATTTTTTTGCCCAAAAAAATGAGAAGGGGTACCCCTTTCCTTTTTTTCAAAAATCTGAAATTTTCCGAAATATTCGGAAGGCAGGAATGATACCTACTGTTCGAATCTGTGGAACCTACACTTTCAGAAACTGCAAACCGATTTGAAATAAAAAATTCCTACGATTTTTAATCGACGATTTACTTTTTAATTTTTTGCCACTTTTTTTCTCTCTCGTTTTTTATTAGTAAAATCGCAGGAGGCTTCTGAATCGAGAAACGGCAGTCATATTTGGAATCAGCAGGTCATTTCCATTGAGAATATCATTGAGATTATCCAATTCTCGACAAAAAATTTTTTCGCCCAAAAAAATGAGAAGGGGTACCCCTTTCCTTTTTTTCAAAAATCTGAAATTTTCCGAAATATTCGGAAGGCAGGAATGATACCTATGGTTCGATTCTGTGGAACCTACACTTTCAGAAACTGCAAACCGATTTGAAATAAAAAATTCCTACGATTTTTAATCGACGATTTACTTTTTAATTTTTTGCCACTTTTTTTCTCTCTCGTTTTTTATTAGTAAAATCGCAGGAGGCTTCTGAATCGAGAAACGGCAGTCATATTTGGAATCAGCAGGTCATTTCCATTGAGAATATCATTGAGATTATCCAATTCTCGACAAAAAATTTTTTCGCCCAAAAAAATGAGAAGGGGTACCCCTTTCCTTTTTTTCAAAAATCTGAAATTTTCCGAAATATTCGGAAGGCAGGAATGATACCTATGGTTCGATTCTGTGGAACCTACACTTTCAGAAACTGCAAACCGATTTGAAATAAAAAATTCCTACGATTTTTAATCGACGATTTACTTTTTAATTTTTTGCCACTTTTTTTCTCTCTCGTTTTTTATTAGTAAAATCGCAGGAGGCTTCTAAATCGAGAAACGGCAGTCATATTTGGAATCAGCAGGTCATTTCCATTGAGAATATCATTGAGATTATCCAATTCTCGACAAAAAATTTTTTCGCCCAAAAAAATGAGAAGGGGTACCCCTTTCTTTTTTTTCAAAAATCTGAAATTTTCCGAAATATTCGGAACGCAGGAATGATACCTACTGTTCGAATCTGTGGAACCTACACTTTCAGAAACTGCAAACCGATTTGCAATAAAAAATTCCTACGATTTTTAATCGACGATTCACTTTTTATTTTTATTCCACTTTTTTTTTCTCTCGTTTTTCATCGGTAAAATCGCAGGAGGTGTCGGAATCGAGAAACGGCAGTCATATTTGGAATCAGCAGGTCATTTCCATTGAGAATATCATTGAGATTATCCAATTCTCGACAAAAAATTTTTTCGCCCAAAAAAATGAGAAGGGGTACCCCTTTCCTTTTTTTCAAAAATCTGAAATTTTCCGAAATATTCGGAACGCAGGAATGATACCTACTGTTCGAATCTGTGGAACCTACACTTTCAGAAACTGCAAACCGATTTGAAATAAAAAATTCCTACGATTTTTAATCGACGATTTACTTTTTATTTTTATTCCACTTTTTTTTTCTCTCGTTTTTCATCGGTAAAATCGCAGGAGGTGTCGGAATCGAGAAACGGCAGTCATATTTGGAATCAGCAGGTCATTTCCATTGAGAATATCATTGAGATTATCCAATTCTCGACAAAAAATTTTTTCGCCCAAAAAAATGAGAAGGGGTACCCCTTTCCTTTTTTTCAAAAATCTGAAATTTTCCGAAATATTCGGAAGGCAGGAATGATACCTATGGTTCGATTCTGTGGAACCTACACTTTCAGAAACTGCAAACCGATTTGAAATAAAAAATTCCTACGATTTTTAATCGACGATTTACTTTTTAATTTTTTGCCACTTTTTTTCTCTCTCGTTTTTTATTAGTAAAATCGCAGGAGGCTTCTGAATCGAGAAACGGCAGTCATATTTGGAATCAGCCGGTCATTTCCATTGAGAATATCATTGAGATTATCCAATTCTCGACAAAAAATTTTTTCGCCCAAAAAAATGAGAAGGGGTACCCCTTTCCTTTTTTTCAAAAATCTGAAATTTTCCGAAATATTCGGAACGCAGGAATGATACCTACTGTTCGAATCTGTGGAACCTACACTTTCAGAAACTGCAAACCGATTTGAAATAAAAAATTCCTACGATTTTTAATCGACGATTTACTTTTTATTTTTATTCCACTTCTTTTTTCTCTCGTTTTTTATCGGTAAAATCGCAGGAGGTGTCGGAATCGAGAAACGGCAGTCATATTTGGAATCAGCAGGTCATTTCCATTGAGAATATCATTGAGATTATCCAATTCTCGACAAAAAATTTTTTTGCCCAAAAAAATGAGAAGGGGTACCCCTTTCCTTTTTTTCAAAAATCTGAAATTTTCCGAAATATTCGGAAGGCAGGAATGATACCTACTGTTCGAATCTGTGGAACCTACACTTTCAGAAACTGCAAACCGATTTGAAATAAAAAATTCCTACGATTTTTAATCGACGATTTACTTTTTAATTTTTTGCCACTTTTTTTCTCTCTCGTTTTTTATTAGTAAAATCGCAGGAGGCTTCTGAATCGAGAAACGGCAGTCATATTTGGAATCAGCAGGTCATTTCCATTGAGAATATCATTGAGATTATCCAATTCTCGACAAAAAATTTTTTCGCCCAAAAAAATGAGAAGGGGTACCCCTTTCCTTTTTTTCAAAAATCTGAAATTTTCCGAAATATTCGGAAGGCAGGAATGATACCTATGGTTCGATTCTGTGGAACCTACACTTTCAGAAACTGCAAACCGATTTGAAATAAAAAATTCCTACGATTTTTAATCGACGATTTACTTTTTAATTTTTTGCCACTTTTTTTCTCTCTCGTTTTTTATTAGTAAAATCGCAGGAGGCTTCTGAATCGAGAAACGGCAGTCATATTTGGAATCAGCAGGTCATTTCCATTGAGAATATCATTGAGATTATCCAATTCTCGACAAAAAATTTTTTCGCCCAAAAAAATGAGAAGGGGTACCCCTTTCTTTTTTTTCAAAAATCTGAAATTTTCCGAAATATTCGGAACGCAGGAATGATACCTACTGTTCGAATCTGTGGAACCTACACTTTCAGAAACTGCAAACCGATTTGCAATAAAAAATTCCTACGATTTTTAATCGACGATTCACTTTTTATTTTTATTCCACTTTTTTTTTCTCTCGTTTTTCATCGGTAAAATCGCAGGAGGTGTCGGAATCGAGAAACGGCAGTCATATTTGGAATCAGCAGGTCATTTCCATTGAGAATATCATTGAGATTATCCAATTCTCGACAAAAAATTTTTTCGCCCAAAAAAATGAGAAGGGGTACCCCTTTCCTTTTTTTCAAAAATCTGAAATTTTCCGAAATATTCGGAAGGCAGGAATGATACCTATGGTTCGATTCTGTGGAACCTACACTTTCAGAAACTGCAAACCGATTTGAAATAAAAAATTCCTACGATTTTTAATCGACGATTTACTTTTTAATTTTTTGCCACTTTTTTTCTCTCTCGTTTTTTATTAGTAAAATCGCAGGAGGCTTCTGAATCGAGAAACGGCAGTCATATTTGGAATCAGCAGGTCATTTCCATTGAGAATATCATTGAGATTATCCAATTCTCGACAAAAAATTTTTTCGCCCAAAAAAATGAGAAGGGGTACCCCTTTCCTTTTTTTCGAAAATCTGAAATTTTCCGAAATATTCGGAACGCAGGAATGATACCTACTGTTCGAATCTGTGGAACCTACACTTTCAGAAACTGCAAACCGATTTGAAATAAAAAATTCCTACGATTTTTAATCGACGATTTACTTTTTATTTTTATTCCACTTCTTTTTTCTCTCGTTTTTTATCGGTAAAATCGCAGGAGGTGTCGGAATCGAGAAACGGCAGTCATATTTGGAATCAGCAGGTCATTTCCATTGAGAATATCATTGAGATTATCCAATTCTCGACAAAAAATTTTTTCGCCCAAAAAAATGAGAAGGGGTACCCCTTTCCTTTTTTTCAAAAATCTGAAATTTTCCGAAATATTCGGAACGCAGGAATGATACCTACTGTTCGAATCTGTGGAACCTACACTTTCAGAAACTGCAAACCGATTTGCAATAAAAAATTCCTACGATTTTTAATCGACGATTCACTTTTTATTTTTATTCCACTTTTTTTTTCTCTCGTTTTTCATCGGTAAAATCGCAGGAGGTGTCGGAATCGAGAAACGGCAGTCATATTTGGAATCAGCAGGTCATTTCCATTGAGAATATCATTGAGATTATCCAATTCTCGACAAAAAAATTTTTCGCCCAAAAAAATGAGAAGGGGTACCCCTTTCCTTTTTTTCAAAAATCTGAAATTTTCCGAAATATTCGGAAGGCAGGAATGATACCTATGGTTCGATTCTGTGGAACCTACACTTTCAGAAACTGCAAACCGATTTGAAATAAAAAATTCCTACGATTTTTAATCGACGATTTACTTTTTATTTTTATTCCACTTTTTTTTTCTCTCGTTTTTCATCGGTAAAATCGCAGGAGGTGTCGGAATCGAGAAACGGCAGTCATATTTGGAATCAGCAGGTCATTTCCATTGAGAATATCATTGAGATTATCCAATTCTCGACAAAAAAATTTTTCGCCCAAAAAAATGAGAAGGGGTACCCCTTTCCTTTTTTTCAAACATCTGAAATTTTCCGAAATATTCGGAAGGCAGGAATGATACCTATGGTTCGATTCTGTGGAACCTACACTTTCAGAAACTGCAAACCGATTTGAAATAAAAAATTCCTACGATTTTTAATCGACGATTTACTTTTTAATTTTTTGCCACTTTTTTTCTCTCTCGTTTTTTATTAGTAAAATCGCAGGAGGCTTCTGAATCGAGAAACGGCAGTCATATTTGGAATCAGCAGGTCATTTCCATTGAGAATATCATTGAGATTATCCAATTCTCGACAAAAAATTTTTTCGCCCAAAAAAATGAGAAGGGGTATGAAAGGGGTACCCTTTCCTTTTTTTCAAAAATCTGAAATTTTCCGAAATATTCGGAACGCAGGAATGATACCTACTGTTCGAATCTGTGGAACCTACACTTTCAGAAACTGCAAACCGATTTGCAATAAAAAATTCCTACGATTTTTAATCGACGATTCACTTTTTATTTTTATTCCACTTTTTTTTTCTCTCGTTTTTCATCGGTAAAATCGCAGGAGGTGTCGGAATCGAGAAACGGCAGTCATATTTGGAATCAGCAGGTCATTTCCATTGAGAATATCATTGAGATTATCCAATTCTCGACAAAAAATTTTTTCGCCCAAAAAAATGAGAAGGGGTACCCCTTTCCTTTTTTTCAAAAATCTGAAATTTTCCGAAATATTCGGAAGGCAGGAATGATACCTATGGTTCGATTCTGTGGAACCTACACTTTCAGAAACTGCAAACCGATTTGAAATAAAAAATTCCTACGATTTTTAATCGACGATTTACTTTTTAATTTTTTGCCACTTTTTTTCTCTCTCGTTTTTTATTAGTAAAATCGCAGGAGGCTTCTGAATCGAGAAACGGCAGTCATATTTGGAATCAGCAGGTCATTTCCATTGAGAATATCATTGAGATTATCCAATTCTCGACAAAAAATTTTTTCGCCCAAAAAAATGAGAAGGGGTACCCCTTTCCTTTTTTTGAAAAATCTGAAATTTTCCGAAATATTCGGAAGGCAGGAATGATACCTATGGTTCGATTCTGTGGAACCTACACTTTCAGAAACTGCAAACCGATTTGAAATAAAAAATTCCTACGATTTTTAATCGACGATTTACTTTTTAATTTTTTGCCACTTTTTTTCTCTCTCGTTTTTTATTAGTAAAATCGCAGGAGGCTTCTGAATCGAGAAACGGCAGTCATATTTGGAATCAGCAGGTCATTTCCATTGAGAATATCATTGAGATTATCCAATTCTCGACAAAAAATTTTTTCGCCCAAAAAAATGAGAAGGGGTATGAAAGGGGTACCCTTTCCTTTTTTTCAAAAATCTGAAATTTTCCGAAATATTCGGAACGCAGGAATGATACCTACTGTTCGAATCTGTGGAACCTACACTTTCAGAAACTGCAAACCGATTTGCAATAAAAAATTCCTACGATTTTTAATCGACGATTCACTTTTTATTTTTATTCCACTTTTTTTTTCTCTCGTTTTTCATCGGTAAAATCGCAGGAGGTGTCGGAATCGAGAAACGGCAGTCATATTTGGAATCAGCAGGTCATTTCCATTGAGAATATCATTGAGATTATCCAATTCTCGACAAAAAATTTTTTCGCCCAAAAAAATGAGAAGGGGTACCCCTTTCCTTTTTTTCAAAAATCTGAAATTTTCCGAAATATTCGGAAGGCAGGAATGATACCTATGGTTCGATTCTGTGGAACCTACACTTTCAGAAACTGCAAACCGATTTGAAATAAAAAATTCCTACGATTTTTAATCGACGATTTACTTTTTAATTTTTTGCCACTTTTTTTCTCTCTCGTTTTTTATTAGTAAAATCGCAGGAGGCTTCTGAATCGAGAAACGGCAGTCATATTTGGAATCAGCAGGTCATTTCCATTGAGAATATCATTGAGATTATCCAATTCTCGACAAAAAATTTTTTCGCCCAAAAAAATGAGAAGGGGTATGAAAGGGGTACCCTTTCCTTTTTTTCAAAAATCTGAAATTTTCCGAAATATTCGGAACGCAGGAATGATACCTACTGTTCGAATCTGTGGAACCTACACTTTCAGAAACTGCAAACCGATTTGCAATAAAAAATTCCTACGATTTTTAATCGACGATTCACTTTTTATTTTTATTCCACTTTTTTTTTCTCTCGTTTTTCATCGGTAAAATCGCAGGAGGTGTCGGAATCGAGAAACGGCAGTCATATTTGGAATCAGCAGGTCATTTCCATTGAGAATATCATTGAGATTATCCAATTCTCGACAAAAAATTTTTTCGCCCAAAAAAATGAGAAGGGGTACCCCTTTCCTTTTTTTCAAAAATCTGAAATTTTCCGAAATATTCGGAAGGCAGGAATGATACCTATGGTTCGATTCTGTGGAACCTACACTTTCAGAAACTGCAAACCGATTTGAAATAAAAAATTCCTACGATTTTTAATCGACGATTTACTTTTTAATTTTTTGCCACTTTTTTTCTCTCTCGTTTTTTATTAGTAAAATCGCAGGAGGCTTCTGAATCGAGAAACGGCAGTCATATTTGGAATCAGCAGGTCATTTCCATTGAGAATATCATTGAGATTATCCAATTCTCGACAAAAAAATTTTTCGCCCAAAAAAATGAGAAGGGGTACCCCTTTCCTTTTTTTCAAAAATCTGAAATTTTCCGAAATATTCGGAACGCAGGAATGATACCTACTGTTCGAATCTGTGGAACCTACACTTTCAGAAACTGCAAACCGATTTGAAATAAAAAATTCCTACGATTTTTAATCGACGATTTACTTTTTATTTTTATTCCACTTCTTTTTTCTCTCGTTTTTTATCGGTAAAATCGCAGGAGGTGTCGGAATCGAGAAACGGCAGTCATATTTGGAATCAGCAGGTCATTTCCATTGAGAATATCATTGAGATTATCCAATTCTCGACAAAAAATTTTTTCGCCCAAAAAAATGAGAAGGGGTACCCCTTTCCTTTTTTTCAAAAATCCGAAATTTTCCGAAATATTCGGAACGCAGGAATGATACCTACTGTTCGAATCTGTGGAACCTACACTTTCAGAAACTGCAAACCGATTTGCAATAAAAAATTCCTACGATTTTTAATCGACGATTCACTTTTTATTTTTATTCCACTTTTTTTTTCTCTCGTTTTTCATCGGTAAAATCGCAGGAGGTGTCGGAATCGAGAAACGGCAGTCATATTTGGAATCAGCAGGTCATTTCCATTGAGAATGTCATTGAGATTATCCAATTCTCGACAAAAAAATTTTTCGCCCAAAAAAATGAGAAGGGGTACCCCTTTCCTTTTTTTCAAAAATCTGAAATTTTCCGAAATATTCGGAAGGCAGGAATGATACCTATGGTTCGATTCTGTGGAACCTACACTTTCAGAAACTGCAAACCGATTTGAAATAAAAAATTCCTACGATTTTTAATCGACGATTTACTTTTTATTTTTATTCCACTTTTTTTTTCTCTCGTTTTTCATCGGTAAAATCGCAGGAGGTGTCGGAATCGAGAAACGGCAGTCATATTTGGAATCAGCAGGTCATTTCCATTGAGAATATCATTGAGATTATCCAATTCTCGACAAAAAAATTTTTCGCCCAAAAAAATGAGAAGGGGTACCCCTTTCCTTTTTTTCAAAAATCTGAAATTTTCCGAAATATTCGGAAGGCAGGAATGATACCTATGGTTCGTTTCTGTGGAACCTACACTTTCAGAAACTGCAAACCGATTTGAAATAAAAAATTCCTACGATTTTTAATCGACGATTTACTTTTTAATTTTTTGCCACTTTTTTTCTCTCTCGTTTTTTATTAGTAAAATCGCAGGAGGCTTCTGAATCGAGAAACGGCAGTCATATTTGGAATCAGCAGGTCATTTCCATTGAGAATATCATTGAGATTATCCAATTCTCGACAAAAAATTTTTTCGCCCAAAAAAATGAGAAGGGGTACCCCTTTCCTTTTTTTCAAAAATCTGAAATTTTCCGAAATATTCGGAACGCAGGAATGATACCTACTGTTCGAATCTGTGGAACCTACACTTTCAGAAACTGCAAACCGATTTGAAATAAAAAATTCCTACGATTTTTAATCGACGATTTACTTTTTATTTTTATTCCACTTTTTTTTTCTCTCGTTTTTCATCGGTAAAATCGCAGGAGGTGTCGGAATCGAGAAACGGCAGTCATATTTGGAATCAGCAGGTCATTTCCATTGAGAATATCATTGAGATTATCCAATTCTCGACAAAAAATTTTTTCGCCCAAAAAAATGAGAAGGGGTACCCCTTTCCTTTTTTTCAAAAATCTGAAATTTTCCGAAATATTCGGAAGGCAGGAATGATACCTATGGTTCGATTCTGTGGAACCTACACTTTCAGAAACTGCAAACCGATTTGAAATAAAAAATTCCTACGATTTTTAATCGACGATTTACTTTTTAATTTTTTGCCACTTTTTTTCTCTCTCGTTTTTTATTAGTAAAATCGCAGGAGGCTTCTGAATCGAGAAACGGCAGTCATATTTGGAATCAGCAGGTCATTTCCATTGAGAATATCATTGAGATTATCCAATTCTCGACAAAAAATTTTTTCGCCCAAAAAAATGAGAAGGGGTGCCCCTTTCCTTTTTTTCAAAAATCTGAAATTTTCCGAAATATTCGGAACGCAGGAATGATACCTACTGTTCGAATCTGTGGAACCTACACTTTCAGAAACTGCAAACCGATTTGAAATAAAAAATTCCTACGATTTTTAATCGACGATTTACTTTTTAATTTTTTGCCACTTTTTTTCTCTCTCGTTTTTTATTAGTAAAATCGCAGGAGGCTTCTGAATCGAGAAACGGCAGTCATATTTGGAATCAGCAGGTCATTTCCATTGAGAATATCATTGAGATTATCCAATTCTCGACAAAAAATTTTTTCGCCCAAAAAAATGAGAAGGGGTACCCCTTTCCTTTTTTTCAAAAATCTGAAATTTTCCGAAATATTCGGAAGGCAGGAATGATACCTATGGTTCGATTCTGTGGAACCTACACTTTCAGAAACTGCAAACCGATTTGAAATAAAAAATTCCTACGATTTTTAATCGACGATTTACTTTTTAATTTTTTGCCACTTTTTTTCTCTCTCGTTTTTTATTAGTAAAATCGCAGGAGGCTTCTAAATCGAGAAACGGCAGTCATATTTGGAATCAGCAGGTCATTTCCATTGAGAATATCATTGAGATTATCCAATTCTCGACAAAAAATTTTTTCGCCCAAAAAAATGAGAAGGGGTACCCCTTTCTTTTTTTTCAAAAATCTGAAATTTTCCGAAATATTCGGAACGCAGGAATGATACCTACTGTTCGAATCTGTGGAACCTACACTTTCAGAAACTGCAAACCGATTTGCAATAAAAAATTCCTACGATTTTTAATCGACGATTCACTTTTTATTTTTATTCCACTTTTTTTTTCTCTCGTTTTTCATCGGTAAAATCGCAGGAGGTGTCGGAATCGAGAAACGGCAGTCATATTTGGAATCAGCAGGTCATTTCCATTGAGAATATCATTGAGATTATCCAATTCTCGACAAAAAATTTTTTCGCCCAAAAAAATGAGAAGGGGTACCCCTTTCCTTTTTTTCAAAAATCTGAAATTTTCCGAAATATTCGGAACGCAGGAATGATACCTACTGTTCGAATCTGTGGAACCTACACTTTCAGAAACTGCAAACCGATTTGAAATAAAAAATTCCTACGATTTTTAATCGACGATTTACTTTTTATTTTTATTCCACTTTTTTTTTCTCTCGTTTTTCATCGGTAAAATCGCAGGAGGTGTCGGAATCGAGAAACGGCAGTCATATTTGGAATCAGCAGGTCATTTCCATTGAGAATATCATTGAGATTATCCAATTCTCGACAAAAAATTTTTTCGCCCAAAAAAATGAGAAGGGGTACCCCTTTCCTTTTTTTCAAAAATCTGAAATTTTCCGAAATATTCGGAAGGCAGGAATGATACCTATGGTTCGATTCTGTGGAACCTACACTTTCAGAAACTGCAAACCGATTTGAAATAAAAAATTCCTACGATTTTTAATCGACGATTTACTTTTTAATTTTTTGCCACTTTTTTTCTCTCTCGTTTTTTATTAGTAAAATCGCAGGAGGCTTCTGAATCGAGAAACGGCAGTCATATTTGGAATCAGCCGGTCATTTCCATTGAGAATATCATTGAGATTATCCAATTCTCGACAAAAAATTTTTTCGCCCAAAAAAATGAGAAGGGGTACCCCTTTCCTTTTTTTCAAAAATCTGAAATTTTCCGAAATATTCGGAACGCAGGAATGATACCTACTGTTCGAATCTGTGGAACCTACACTTTCAGAAACTGCAAACCGATTTGAAATAAAAAATTCCTACGATTTTTAATCGACGATTTACTTTTTATTTTTATTCCACTTCTTTTTTCTCTCGTTTTTTATCGGTAAAATCGCAGGAGGTGTCGGAATCGAGAAACGGCAGTCATATTTGGAATCAGCAGGTCATTTCCATTGAGAATATCATTGAGATTATCCAATTCTCGACAAAAAATTTTTTTGCCCAAAAAAATGAGAAGGGGTACCCCTTTCCTTTTTTTCAAAAATCTGAAATTTTCCGAAATATTCGGAAGGCAGGAATGATACCTACTGTTCGAATCTGTGGAACCTACACTTTCAGAAACTGCAAACCGATTTGAAATAAAAAATTCCTACGATTTTTAATCGACGATTTACTTTTTAATTTTTTGCCACTTTTTTTCTCTCTCGTTTTTTATTAGTAAAATCGCAGGAGGCTTCTGAATCGAGAAACGGCAGTCATATTTGGAATCAGCAGGTCATTTCCATTGAGAATATCATTGAGATTATCCAATTCTCGACAAAAAATTTTTTCGCCCAAAAAAATGAGAAGGGGTACCCCTTTCCTTTTTTTCAAAAATCTGAAATTTTCCGAAATATTCGGAAGGCAGGAATGATACCTATGGTTCGATTCTGTGGAACCTACACTTTCAGAAACTGCAAACCGATTTGAAATAAAAAATTCCTACGATTTTTAATCGACGATTTACTTTTTAATTTTTTGCCACTTTTTTTCTCTCTCGTTTTTTATTAGTAAAATCGCAGGAGGCTTCTGAATCGAGAAACGGCAGTCATATTTGGAATCAGCAGGTCATTTCCATTGAGAATATCATTGAGATTATCCAATTCTCGACAAAAAATTTTTTCGCCCAAAAAAATGAGAAGGGGTACCCCTTTCTTTTTTTTCAAAAATCTGAAATTTTCCGAAATATTCGGAACGCAGGAATGATACCTACTGTTCGAATCTGTGGAACCTACACTTTCAGAAACTGCAAACCGATTTGCAATAAAAAATTCCTACGATTTTTAATCGACGATTCACTTTTTATTTTTATTCCACTTTTTTTTTCTCTCGTTTTTCATCGGTAAAATCGCAGGAGGTGTCGGAATCGAGAAACGGCAGTCATATTTGGAATCAGCAGGTCATTTCCATTGAGAATATCATTGAGATTATCCAATTCTCGACAAAAAATTTTTTCGCCCAAAAAAATGAGAAGGGGTACCCCTTTCCTTTTTTTCAAAAATCTGAAATTTTCCGAAATATTCGGAAGGCAGGAATGATACCTATGGTTCGATTCTGTGGAACCTACACTTTCAGAAACTGCAAACCGATTTGAAATAAAAAATTCCTACGATTTTTAATCGACGATTTACTTTTTAATTTTTTGCCACTTTTTTTCTCTCTCGTTTTTTATTAGTAAAATCGCAGGAGGCTTCTGAATCGAGAAACGGCAGTCATATTTGGAATCAGCAGGTCATTTCCATTGAGAATATCATTGAGATTATCCAATTCTCGACAAAAAATTTTTTCGCCCAAAAAAATGAGAAGGGGTACCCCTTTCCTTTTTTTCGAAAATCTGAAATTTTCCGAAATATTCGGAACGCAGGAATGATACCTACTGTTCGAATCTGTGGAACCTACACTTTCAGAAACTGCAAACCGATTTGAAATAAAAAATTCCTACGATTTTTAATCGACGATTTACTTTTTATTTTTATTCCACTTCTTTTTTCTCTCGTTTTTTATCGGTAAAATCGCAGGAGGTGTCGGAATCGAGAAACGGCAGTCATATTTGGAATCAGCAGGTCATTTCCATTGAGAATATCATTGAGATTATCCAATTCTCGACAAAAAATTTTTTCGCCCAAAAAAATGAGAAGGGGTACCCCTTTCCTTTTTTTCAAAAATCTGAAATTTTCCGAAATATTCGGAACGCAGGAATGATACCTACTGTTCGAATCTGTGGAACCTACACTTTCAGAAACTGCAAACCGATTTGCAATAAAAAATTCCTACGATTTTTAATCGACGATTCACTTTTTATTTTTATTCCACTTTTTTTTTCTCTCGTTTTTCATCGGTAAAATCGCAGGAGGTGTCGGAATCGAGAAACGGCAGTCATATTTGGAATCAGCAGGTCATTTCCATTGAGAATATCATTGAGATTATCCAATTCTCGACAAAAAAATTTTTCGCCCAAAAAAATGAGAAGGGGTACCCCTTTCCTTTTTTTCAAAAATCTGAAATTTTCCGAAATATTCGGAAGGCAGGAATGATACCTATGGTTCGATTCTGTGGAACCTACACTCTCAGAAACTGCAAACCGATTTGAAATAAAAAATTCCTACGATTTTTAATCGACGATTTACTTTTTAATTTTTTGCCACTTTTTTTCTCTCTCGTTTTTTATTAGTAAAATCGCAGGAGGCTTCTGAATCGAGAAACGGCAGTCATATTTGGAATCAGCAGGTCATTTCCATTGAGAATATCATTGAGATTATCCAATTCTCGACAAAAAATTTTTTCGCCCAAAAAAATGAGAAGGGGTACCCCTTTCCTTTTTTTCAAAAATCTGAAATTTTCCGAAATATTCGGAAGGCAGGAATGATACCTATGGTTCGATTCTGTGGAACCTACACTTTCAGAAACTGCAAACCGATTTGAAATAAAAAATTCCTACGATTTTTAATCGACGATTTACTTTTTAATTTTTTGCCACTTTTTTTCTCTCTCGTTTTTTATTAGTAAAATCGCAGGAGGCTTCTGAATCGAGAAACGGCAGTCATATTTGGAATCAGCAGGTCATTTCCATTGAGAATATCATTGAGATTATCCAATTCTCGACAAAAAATTTTTTCGCCCAAAAAAATGAGAAGGGGTACCCCTTTCCTTTTTTTCAAAAATCTGAAATTTTCCGAAATATTCGGAACGCAGGAATGATACCTACTGTTCGAATCTGTGGAACCTACACTTTCAGAAACTGCAAACCGATTTGAAATAAAAAATTCCTACGATTTTTAATCGACGATTTACTTTTTAATTTTTTGCCACTTTTTTTCTCTCTCGTTTTTTATTAGTAAAATCGCAGGAGGCTTCTGAATCGAGAAACGGCAGTCATATTTGGAATCAGCAGGTCATTTCCATTGAGAATATCATTGAGATTATCCAATTCTCGACAAAAAATTTTTTCGCCCAAAAAAATGAGAAGGGGTACCCCTTTCCTTTTTTTCAAAAATCTGAAATTTTCCGAAATATTCGGAAGGCAGGAATGATACCTATGGTTCGATTCTGTGGAACCTACACTTTCAGAAACTGCAAACCGATTTGAAATAAAAAATTCCTACGATTTTTAATCGACGATTTACTTTTTAATTTTTTGCCACTTTTTTTCTCTCTCGTTTTTTATTAGTAAAATCGCAGGAGGCTTCTAAATCGAGAAACGGCAGTCATATTTGGAATCAGCAGGTCATTTCCATTGAGAATATCATTGAGATTATCCAATTCTCGACAAAAAATTTTTTCGCCCAAAAAAATGAGAAGGGGTACCCCTTTCTTTTTTTTCAAAAATCTGAAATTTTCCGAAATATTCGGAACGCAGGAATGATACCTACTGTTCGAATCTGTGGAACCTACACTTTCAGAAACTGCAAACCGATTTGCAATAAAAAATTCCTACGATTTTTAATCGACGATTCACTTTTTATTTTTATTCCACTTTTTTTTTCTCTCGTTTTTCATCGGTAAAATCGCAGGAGGTGTCGGAATCGAGAAACGGCAGTCATATTTGGAATCAGCAGGTCATTTCCATTGAGAATATCATTGAGATTATCCAATTCTCGACAAAAAATTTTTTCGCCCAAAAAAATGAGAAGGGGTACCCCTTTCCTTTTTTTCAAAAATCTGAAATTTTCCGAAATATTCGGAACGCAGGAATGATACCTACTGTTCGAATCTGTGGAACCTACACTTTCAGAAACTGCAAACCGATTTGAAATAAAAAATTCCTACGATTTTTAATCGACGATTTACTTTTTATTTTTATTCCACTTTTTTTTTCTCTCGTTTTTCATCGGTAAAATCGCAGGAGGTGTCGGAATCGAGAAACGGCAGTCATATTTGGAATCAGCAGGTCATTTCCATTGAGAATATCATTGAGATTATCCAATTCTCGACAAAAAATTTTTTCGCCCAAAAAAATGAGAAGGGGTACCCCTTTCCTTTTTTTCAAAAATCTGAAATTTTCCGAAATATTCGGAAGGCAGGAATGATACCTATGGTTCGATTCTGTGGAACCTACACTTTCAGAAACTGCAAACCGATTTGAAATAAAAAATTCCTACGATTTTTAATCGACGATTTACTTTTTAATTTTTTGCCACTTTTTTTCTCTCTCGTTTTTTATTAGTAAAATCGCAGGAGGCTTCTGAATCGAGAAACGGCAGTCATATTTGGAATCAGCCGGTCATTTCCATTGAGAATATCATTGAGATTATCCAATTCTCGACAAAAAATTTTTTCGCCCAAAAAAATGAGAAGGGGTACCCCTTTCCTTTTTTTCAAAAATCTGAAATTTTCCGAAATATTCGGAACGCAGGAATGATACCTACTGTTCGAATCTGTGGAACCTACACTTTCAGAAACTGCAAACCGATTTGAAATAAAAAATTCCTACGATTTTTAATCGACGATTTACTTTTTATTTTTATTCCACTTCTTTTTTCTCTCGTTTTTTATCGGTAAAATCGCAGGAGGTGTCGGAATCGAGAAACGGCAGTCATATTTGGAATCAGCAGGTCATTTCCATTGAGAATATCATTGAGATTATCCAATTCTCGACAAAAAATTTTTTTGCCCAAAAAAATGAGAAGGGGTACCCCTTTCCTTTTTTTCAAAAATCTGAAATTTTCCGAAATATTCGGAAGGCAGGAATGATACCTACTGTTCGAATCTGTGGAACCTACACTTTCAGAAACTGCAAACCGATTTGAAATAAAAAATTCCTACGATTTTTAATCGACGATTTACTTTTTAATTTTTTGCCACTTTTTTTCTCTCTCGTTTTTTATTAGTAAAATCGCAGGAGGCTTCTGAATCGAGAAACGGCAGTCATATTTGGAATCAGCAGGTCATTTCCATTGAGAATATCATTGAGATTATCCAATTCTCGACAAAAAATTTTTTCGCCCAAAAAAATGAGAAGGGGTACCCCTTTCCTTTTTTTCAAAAATCTGAAATTTTCCGAAATATTCGGAAGGCAGGAATGATACCTATGGTTCGATTCTGTGGAACCTACACTTTCAGAAACTGCAAACCGATTTGAAATAAAAAATTCCTACGATTTTTAATCGACGATTTACTTTTTAATTTTTTGCCACTTTTTTTCTCTCTCGTTTTTTATTAGTAAAATCGCAGGAGGCTTCTGAATCGAGAAACGGCAGTCATATTTGGAATCAGCAGGTCATTTCCATTGAGAATATCATTGAGATTATCCAATTCTCGACAAAAAATTTTTTCGCCCAAAAAAATGAGAAGGGGTACCCCTTTCTTTTTTTTCAAAAATCTGAAATTTTCCGAAATATTCGGAACGCAGGAATGATACCTACTGTTCGAATCTGTGGAACCTACACTTTCAGAAACTGCAAACCGATTTGCAATAAAAAATTCCTACGATTTTTAATCGACGATTCACTTTTTATTTTTATTCCACTTTTTTTTTCTCTCGTTTTTCATCGGTAAAATCGCAGGAGGTGTCGGAATCGAGAAACGGCAGTCATATTTGGAATCAGCAGGTCATTTCCATTGAGAATATCATTGAGATTATCCAATTCTCGACAAAAAATTTTTTCGCCCAAAAAAATGAGAAGGGGTACCCCTTTCCTTTTTTTCAAAAATCTGAAATTTTCCGAAATATTCGGAAGGCAGGAATGATACCTATGGTTCGATTCTGTGGAACCTACACTTTCAGAAACTGCAAACCGATTTGAAATAAAAAATTCCTACGATTTTTAATCGACGATTTACTTTTTAATTTTTTGCCACTTTTTTTCTCTCTCGTTTTTTATTAGTAAAATCGCAGGAGGCTTCTGAATCGAGAAACGGCAGTCATATTTGGAATCAGCAGGTCATTTCCATTGAGAATATCATTGAGATTATCCAATTCTCGACAAAAAAATTTTTCGCCCAAAAAAATGAGAAGGGGTACCCCTTTCCTTTTTTTCAAAAATCTGAAATTTTCCGAAATATTCGGAACGCAGGAATGATACCTACTGTTCGAATCTGTGGAACCTACACTTTCAGAAACTGCAAACCGATTTGAAATAAAAAATTCCTACGATTTTTAATCGACGATTTACTTTTTATTTTTATTCCACTTCTTTTTTCTCTCGTTTTTTATCGGTAAAATCGCAGGAGGTGTCGGAATCGAGAAACGGCAGTCATATTTGGAATCAGCAGGTCATTTCCATTGAGAATATCATTGAGATTATCCAATTCTCGACAAAAAATTTTTTTGCCCAAAAAAATGAGAAGGGGTACCCCTTTCCTTTTTTTCAAAAATCTGAAATTTTCCGAAATATTCGGAAGGCAGGAATGATACCTACTGTTCGAATCTGTGGAACCTACACTTTCAGAAACTGCAAACCGATTTGAAATAAAAAATTCCTACGATTTTTAATCGACGATTTACTTTTTAATTTTTTGCCACTTTTTTTCTCTCTCGTTTTTTATTAGTAAAATCGCAGGAGGCTTCTGAATCGAGAAACGGCAGTCATATTTGGAATCAGCAGGTCATTTCCATTGAGAATATCATTGAGATTATCCAATTCTCGACAAAAAATTTTTTCGCCCAAAAAAATGAGAAGGGGTACCCCTTTCCTTTTTTTCAAAAATCTGAAATTTTCCGAAATATTCGGAAGGCAGGAATGATACCTATGGTTCGATTCTGTGGAACCTACACTTTCAGAAACTGCAAACCGATTTGAAATAAAAAATTCCTACGATTTTTAATCGACGATTTACTTTTTAATTTTTTGCCACTTTTTTTCTCTCTCGTTTTTTATTAGTAAAATCGCAGGAGGCTTCTGAATCGAGAAACGGCAGTCATATTTGGAATCAGCAGGTCATTTCCATTGAGAATATCATTGAGATTATCCAATTCTCGACAAAAAATTTTTTCGCCCAAAAAAATGAGAAGGGGTACCCCTTTCTTTTTTTTCAAAAATCTGAAATTTTCCGAAATATTCGGAACGCAGGAATGATACCTACTGTTCGAATCTGTGGAACCTACACTTTCAGAAACTGCAAACCGATTTGCAATAAAAAATTCCTACGATTTTTAATCGACGATTCACTTTTTATTTTTATTCCACTTTTTTTTTCTCTCGTTTTTCATCGGTAAAATCGCAGGAGGTGTCGGAATCGAGAAACGGCAGTCATATTTGGAATCAGCAGGTCATTTCCATTGAGAATATCATTGAGATTATCCAATTCTCGACAAAAAATTTTTTCGCCCAAAAAAATGAGAAGGGGTACCCCTTTCCTTTTTTTCAAAAATCTGAAATTTTCCGAAATATTCGGAAGGCAGGAATGATACCTATGGTTCGATTCTGTGGAACCTACACTTTCAGAAACTGCAAACCGATTTGAAATAAAAAATTCCTACGATTTTTAATCGACGATTTACTTTTTAATTTTTTGCCACTTTTTTTCTCTCTCGTTTTTTATTAGTAAAATCGCAGAAGGCTTCTGAATCGAGAAACGGCAGTCATATTTGGAATCAGCAGGTCATTTCCATTGAGAATATCATTGAGATTATCCAATTCTCGACAAAAAATTTTTTCGCCCAAAAAAATGAGAAGGGGTACCCCTTTCCTTTTTTTCAAAAATCTGAAATTTTCCGAAATATTCGGAACGCAGGAATGATACCTACTGTTCGAATCTGTGGAACCTACACTTTCAGAAACTGCAAACCGATTTGAAATAAAAAATTCCTACGATTTTTAATCGACGATTTACTTTTTATTTTTATTCCACTTCTTTTTTCTCTCGTTTTTTATCGGTAAAATCGCAGGAGGTGTCGGAATCGAGAAACGGCAGTCATATTTGGAATCAGCAGGTCATTTCCATTGAGAATATCATTGAGATTATCCAATTCTCGACAAAAAATTTTTTCGCCCAAAAAAATGAGAAGGGGTTCCCCCTTTCCTTTTTTTCAAAAATCTGAAATTTTCCGAAATATTCGGAACGCAGGAATGATACCTACTGTTCGAATCTGTGGAACCTACACTTTCAGAAACTGCAAACCGATTTGAAATAAAAAATTCCTACGATTTTTAATCGACGATTTACTTTTTAATTTTTTGCCACTTTTTTTCTCTCTCGTTTTTTATTAGTAAAATCGCAGGAGGCTTCTGAATCGAGAAACGGCAGTCATATTTGGAATCAGCAGGTCATTTCCATTGAGAATATCATTGAGATTATCCAATTCTCGACAAAAAATTTTTTCGCCCAAAAAAATGAGAAGGGGTACCCCTTTCCTTTTTTTCAAAAATCTGAAATTTTCCGAAATATTCGGAAGGCAGGAATGATACCTATGGTTCGATTCTGTGGAACCTACACTTTCAGAAACTGCAAACCGATTTGAAATAAAAAATTCCTACGATTTTTAATCGACGATTTACTTTTTAATTTTTTGCCACTTTTTTTCTCTCTCGTTTTTTATTAGTAAAATCGCAGGAGGCTTCTGAATCGAGAAACGGCAGTCATATTTGGAATCAGCAGGTCATTTCCATTGAGAATATCATTGAGATTATCCAATTCTCGACAAAAAATTTTTTCGCCCAAAAAAATGAGAAGGGGTACCCCTTTCCTTTTTTTCAAAAATCTGAAATTTTCCGAAATATTCGGAACGCAGGAATGATACCTACTGTTCGAATCTGTGGAACCTACACTTTCAGAAACTGCAAACCGATTTGCAATAAAAAATTCCTACGATTTTTAATCGACGATTCACTTTTTATTTTTATTCCACTTTTTTTTTCTCTCGTTTTTCATCGGTAAAATCGCAGGAGGTGTCGGAATCGAGAAACGGCAGTCATATTTGGAATCAGCAGGTCATTTCCATTGAGAATATCATTGAGATTATCCAATTCTCGACAAAAAAATTTTTCGCCCAAAAAAATGAGAAGGGGTACCCCTTTCCTTTTTTTCAAAAATCTGAAATTTTCCGAAATATTCGGAAGGCAGGAATGATACCTATGGTTCGATTCTGTGGAACCTACACTTTCAGAAACTGCAAACCGATTTGAAATAAAAAATTCCTACGATTTTTAATCGACGATTTACTTTTTATTTTTATTCCACTTTTTTTTTCTCTCGTTTTTCATCGGTAAAATCGCAGGAGGTGTCGGAATCGAGAAACGGCAGTCATATTTGGAATCAGCAGGTCATTTCCATTGAGAATATCATTGAGATTATCCAATTCTCGACAAAAAATTTTTTCGCCCAAAAAAAT
This sequence comes from Ametastegia equiseti, assembly GCA_963989295.1. Taxonomy (NCBI): domain Eukaryota; kingdom Metazoa; phylum Arthropoda; class Insecta; order Hymenoptera; family Tenthredinidae; genus Ametastegia; species Ametastegia equiseti. The sequence goes on from OZ022402.1 coordinate 5,553,174, forward strand.
GAGAAGGGGTACCCCTTTCCTTTTTTTCAAAAATCTGAAATTTTCCGAAATATTCGGAACGCAGGAATGATACCTACTGTTCGAATCTGTGGAACCTACACTTTCAGAAACTGCAAACCGATTTGAAATAAAAAATTCCTACGATTTTCAATCGACGATTTACTTTTTAATTTTTTGCCACTTTTTTTCTCTCTCGTTTTTTATTAGTAAAATCGCAGGAGGCTTCTGAATCGAGAAACGGCAGTCATATTTGGAATCAGCAGGTCATTTCCATTGAGAATATCATTGAGATTATCCAATTCTCGACATAAAATTTTTTCGCCCAAAAAAATGAGAAGGGGTACCCCTTTCCTTTTTTTCAAAAATCTGAAATTTTCCGAAATATTCGGAAGGCAGGAATGATACCTATGGTTCGATTCTGTGGAACCTACACTTTCAGAAACTGCAAACCGATTTGAAATAAAAAATTCCTACGATTTTTAATCGACGATTTACTTTTTATTTTTATTCCACTTTTTTTTTCTCTCGTTTTTCATCGGTAAAATCGCAGGAGGTGTCGGAATCGAGAAACGGCAGTCATATTTGGAATCAGCAGGTCATTTCCATTGAGAATATCATTGAGATTATCCAATTCTCGACAAAAAATTTTTTCGCCCAAAAAAATGAGAAGGGCTTAGGGGAGGGGAGAAGGGGAGAATACCCCTTTCCTTTTTTTCAAAAATCTGAAATTTTCCGAAATATTCGGAAGGCAGGAATGATACCTATGGTTCGATTCTGTGGAACCTACACTTTCAGAAACTGCAAACCGATTTGAAATAAAAAATTCCTACGATTTTTAATCGACGATTTACTTTTTAATTTTTTGCCACTTTTTTTCTCTCTCGTTTTTTATTAGTAAAATCGCAGGAGGCTTCTGAATCGAGAAACGGCAGTCATATTTGGAATCAGCAGGTCATTTCCATTGAGAATATCATTGAGATTATCCAATTCTCGACAAAAAATTTTTTCGCCCAAAAAAATGAGAAGGGGTACCCCTTTCCTTTTTTTCGAAAATCTGAAATTTTCCGAAATATTCGGAACGCAGGAATGATACCTACTGTTCGAATCTGTGGAACCTACACTTTCAGAAACTGCAAACCGATTTGAAATAAAAAATTCCTACGATTTTTAATCGACGATTTACTTTTTATTTTTATTCCACTTCTTTTTTCTCTCGTTTTTTATCGGTAAAATCGCAGGAGGTGTCGGAATCGAGAAACGGCAGTCATATTTGGAATCAGCAGGTCATTTCCATTGAGAATATCATTGAGATTATCCAATTCTCGACAAAAAATTTTTTCGCCCAAAAAAATGAGAAGGGGTACCCCTTTCCTTTTTTTCAAAAATCTGAAATTTTCCGAAATATTCGGAACGCAGGAATGATACCTACTGTTCGAATCTGTGGAACCTACACTTTCAGAAACTGCAAACCGATTTGCAATAAAAAATTCCTACGATTTTTAATCGACGATTCACTTTTTATTTTTATTCCACTTTTTTTTTCTCTCGTTTTTCATCGGTAAAATCGCAGGAGGTGTCGGAATCGAGAAACGGCAGTCATATTTGGAATCAGCAGGTCATTTCCATTGAGAATATCATTGAGATTATCCAATTCTCGACAAAAAATTTTTTCGCCCAAAAAAATGAGAAGGGGTACCCCTTTCCTTTTTTTCAAAAATCTGAAATTTTCCGAAATATTCGGAAGGCAGGAATGATACCTATGGTTCGATTCTGTGGAACCTACACTTTCAGAAACTGCAAACCGATTTGAAATAAAAAATTCCTACGATTTTTAATCGACGATTTACTTTTTAATTTTTTGCCACTTTTTTTCTCTCTCGTTTTTTATTAGTAAAATCGCAGGAGGCTTCTGAATCGAGAAACGGCAGTCATATTTGGAATCAGCAGGTCATTTCCATTGAGAATATCATTGAGATTATCCAATTCTCGACAAAAAATTTTTTCGCCCAAAAAAATGAGAAGGGGTACCCCTTTCCTTTTTTTCGAAAATCTGAAATTTTCCGAAATATTCGGAAGGCAGGAATGATACCTATGGTTCGATTCTGTGGAACCTACACTTTCAGAAACTGCAAACCGATTTGAAATAAAAAATTCCTACGATTTTTAATCGACGATTTACTTTTTATTTTTATTCCACTTCTTTTTTCTCTCGTTTTTTATCGGTAAAATCGCAGGAGGTGTCGGAATCGAGAAACGGCAGTCATATTTGGAATCAGCAGGTCATTTCCATTGAGAATATCATTGAGATTATCCAATTCTCGACAAAAAATTTTTTCGCCCAAAAAAATGAGAAGGGGTACCCCTTTCCTTTTTTTCAAAAATCTGAAATTTTCCGAAATATTCGGAACGCAGGAATGATACCTACTGTTCGAATCTGTGGAACCTACACTTTCAGAAACTGCAAACCGATTTGCAATAAAAAATTCCTACGATTTTTAATCGACGATTCACTTTTTATTTTTATTCCACTTTTTTTTTCTCTCGTTTTTCATCGGTAAAATCGCAGGAGGTGTCGGAATCGAGAAACGGCAGTCATATTTGGAATCAGCAGGTCATTTCCATTGAGAATATCATTGAGATTATCCAATTCTCGACAAAAAATTTTTTCGCCCAAAAAAATGAGAAGGGGTACCCCTTTCCTTTTTTTCAAAAATCTGAAATTTTCCGAAATATTCGGAAGGCAGGAATGATACCTATGGTTCGATTCTGTGGAACCTACACTTTCAGAAACTGCAAACCGATTTGAAATAAAAAATTCCTACGATTTTTAATCGACGATTTACTTTTTAATTTTTTGCCACTTTTTTTCTCTCTCGTTTTTTATTAGTAAAATCGCAGGAGGCTTCTGAATCGAGAAACGGCAGTCATATTTGGAATCAGCAGGTCATTTCCATTGAGAATATCATTGAGATTATCCAATTCTCGACAAAAAATTTTTTCGCCCAAAAAAATGAGAAGGGGTACCCCTTTCCTTTTTTTCGAAAATCTGAAATTTTCCGAAATATTCGGAACGCAGGAATGATACCTACTGTTCGAATCTGTGGAACCTACACTTTCAGAAACTGCAAACCGATTTGAAATAAAAAATTCCTACGATTTTTAATCGACGATTTACTTTTTATTTTTATTCCACTTCTTTTTTCTCTCGTTTTTTATCGGTAAAATCGCAGGAGGTGTCGGAATCGAGAAACGGCAGTCATATTTGGAATCAGCAGGTCATTTCCATTGAGAATATCATTGAGATTATCCAATTCTCGACAAAAAATTTTTTCGCCCAAAAAAATGAGAAGGGGTACCCCTTTCCTTTTTTTCAAAAATCTGAAATTTTCCGAAATATTCGGAACGCAGGAATGATACCTACTGTTCGAATCTGTGGAACCTACACTTTCAGAAACTGCAAACCGATTTGCAATAAAAAATTCCTACGATTTTTAATCGACGATTCACTTTTTATTTTTATTCCACTTTTTTTTTCTCTCGTTTTTCATCGGTAAAATCGCAGGAGGTGTCGGAATCGAGAAACGGCAGTCATATTTGGAATCAGCAGGTCATTTCCATTGAGAATATCATTGAGATTATCCAATTCTCGACAAAAAAATTTTTCGCCCAAAAAAATGAGAAGGGGTACCCCTTTCCTTTTTTTCAAAAATCTGAAATTTTCCGAAATATTCGGAAGGCAGAAATGATACCTATGGTTCGATTCTGTGGAACCTACACTTTCAGAAACTGCAAACCGATTTGAAATAAAAAATTCCTACGATTTTTAATCGACGATTTACTTTTTATTTTTATTCCACTTTTTTTTTTCTCTCGTTTTTCATCGGTAAAATCGCAGGAGGTGTCGGAATCGAGAAACGGCAGTCATATTTGGAATCAGCAGGTCATTTCCATTGAGAATATCATTGAGATTATCCAATTCTCGACAAAAAAATTTTTCGCCCAAAAAAATGAGAAGGGGTACCCCTTTCCTTTTTTTCAAACATCTGAAATTTTCCGAAATATTCGGAAGGCAGGAATGATACCTATGGTTCGATTCTGTGGAACCTACACTTTCAGAAACTGCAAACCGATTTGAAATAAAAAATTCCTACGATTTTTAATCGACGATTTACTTTTTAATTTTTTGCCACTTTTTTTCTCTCTCGTTTTTTATTGGTAAAATCGCAGGAGGCTTCTGAATCGAGAAACGGCAGTCATATTTGGAATCAGCAGGTCATTTCCATTGAGAATATCATTGAGATTATCCAATTCTCGACAAAAAATTTTTTCGCCCAAAAAAATGAGAAGGGGTACCCCTTTCCTTTTTTTCAAAAATCTGAAATTTTCCGAAATATTCGGAACGCAGGAATGATACCTACTGTTCGAATCTGTGGAACCTACACTTTCAGAAACTGCAAACCGATTTGAAATAAAAAATTCCTACGATTTTTTATCGACGATTTACTTTTTATTTTTATTCCACTTTTTTTTTCTCTCGTTTTTCATCGGTAAAATCGCAGGAGGTGTCGGAATCGAGAAACGGCAGTCATATTTGGAATCAGCAGGTCATTTCCATTGAGAATATCATTGAGATTATCCAATTCTCGACAAAAAATTTTTTCGCCCAAAAAAATGAGAAGGGGTACCCCTTTCCTTTTTTTCAAAAATCTGAAATTTTCCGAAATATTCGGAAGGCAGGAATGATACCTATGGTTCGATTCTGTGGAACCTACACTTTCAGAAACTGCAAACCGATTTGAAATAAAAAATTCCTACGATTTTTAATCGACGATTTACTTTTTAATTTTTTGCCACTTTTTTTCTCTCTCGTTTTTTATTAGTAAAATCGCAGGAGGCTTCTGAATCGAGAAACGGCAGTCATATTTGGAATCAGCAGGTCATTTCCATTGAGAATATCATTGAGATTATCCAATTCTCGACAAAAAATTTTTTCGCCCAAAAAAATGAGAAGGGGTATGAAAGGGGTACCCTTTCCTTTTTTTCAAAAATCTGAAATTTTCCGAAATATTCGGAACGCAGGAATGATACCTACTGTTCGAATCTGTGGAACCTACACTTTCAGAAACTGCAAACCGATTTGCAATAAAAAATTCCTACGATTTTTAATCGACGATTCACTTTTTATTTTTATTCCACTTTTTTTTTCTCTCGTTTTTCATCGGTAAAATCGCAGGAGGTGTCGGAATCGAGAAACGGCAGTCATATTTGGAATCAGCAGGTCATTTCCATTGAGAATATCATTGAGATTATCCAATTCTCGACAAAAAATTTTTTCGCCCAAAAAAATGAGAAGGGGTACCCCTTTCCTTTTTTTCAAAAATCTGAAATTTTCCGAAATATTCGGAAGGCAGGAATGATACCTATGGTTCGATTCTGTGGAACCTACACTTTCAGAAACTGCAAACCGATTTGAAATAAAAAATTCCTACGATTTTTAATCGACGATTTACTTTTTAATTTTTTGCCACTTTTTTTCTCTCTCGTTTTTTATTAGTAAAATCGCAGGAGGCTTCTGAATCGAGAAACGGCAGTCATATTTGGAATCAGCAGGTCATTTCCATTGAGAATATCATTGAGATTATCCAATTCTCGACAAAAAATTTTTTCGCCCAAAAAAATGAGAAGGGGTACCCCTTTCCTTTTTTTGAAAAATCTGAAATTTTCCGAAATATTCGGAAGGCAGGAATGATACCTATGGTTCGATTCTGTGGAACCTACACTTTCAGAAACTGCAAACCGATTTGAAATAAAAAATTCCTACGATTTTTAATCGACGATTTACTTTTTAATTTTTTGCCACTTTTTTTCTCTCTCGTTTTTTATTAGTAAAATCGCAGGAGGCTTCTGAATCGAGAAACGGCAGTCATATTTGGAATCAGCAGGTCATTTCCATTGAGAATATCATTGAGATTATCCAATTCTCGACAAAAAATTTTTTCGCCCAAAAAAATGAGAAGGGGTATGAAAGGGGTACCCTTTCCTTTTTTTCAAAAATCTGAAATTTTCCGAAATATTCGGAACGCAGGAATGATACCTACTGTTCGAATCTGTGGAACCTACACTTTCAGAAACTGCAAACCGATTTGCAATAAAAAATTCCTACGATTTTTAATCGACGATTCACTTTTTATTTTTATTCCACTTTTTTTTTCTCTCGTTTTTCATCGGTAAAATCGCAGGAGGTGTCGGAATCGAGAAACGGCAGTCATATTTGGAATCAGCAGGTCATTTCCATTGAGAATATCATTGAGATTATCCAATTCTCGACAAAAAATTTTTTCGCCCAAAAAAATGAGAAGGGGTACCCCTTTCCTTTTTTTCAAAAATCTGAAATTTTCCGAAATATTCGGAAGGCAGGAATGATACCTATGGTTCGATTCTGTGGAACCTACACTTTCAGAAACTGCAAACCGATTTGAAATAAAAAATTCCTACGATTTTTAATCGACGATTTACTTTTTAATTTTTTGCCACTTTTTTTCTCTCTCGTTTTTTATTAGTAAAATCGCAGGAGGCTTCTGAATCGAGAAACGGCAGTCATATTTGGAATCAGCAGGTCATTTCCATTGAGAATATCATTGAGATTATCCAATTCTCGACAAAAAAATTTTTCGCCCAAAAAAATGAGAAGGGGTACCCCTTTCCTTTTTTTCAAAAATCTGAAATTTTCCGAAATATTCGGAACGCAGGAATGATACCTACTGTTCGAATCTGTGGAACCTACACTTTCAGAAACTGCAAACCGATTTGCAATAAAAAATTCCTACGATTTTTAATCGACGATTCACTTTTTATTTTTATTCCACTTTTTTTTTCTCTCGTTTTTCATCGGTAAAATCGCAGGAGGTGTCGGAATCGAGAAACGGCAGTCATATTTGGAATCAGCAGGTCATTTCCATTGAGAATGTCATTGAGATTATCCAATTCTCGACAAAAAAATTTTTCGCCCAAAAAAATGAGAAGGGGTACCCCTTTCCTTTTTTTCAAAAATCTGAAATTTTCCGAAATATTCGGAAGGCAGGAATGATACCTATGGTTCGATTCTGTGGAACCTACACTTTCAGAAACTGCAAACCGATTTGAAATAAAAAATTCCTACGATTTTTAATCGACGATTTACTTTTTATTTTTATTCCACTTTTTTTTTCTCTCGTTTTTCATCGGTAAAATCGCAGGAGGTGTCGGAATCGAGAAACGGCAGTCATATTTGGAATCAGCAGGTCATTTCCATTGAGAATATCATTGAGATTATCCAATTCTCGACAAAAAAATTTTTCGCCCAAAAAAATGAGAAGGGGTACCCCTTTCCTTTTTTTCAAAAATCTGAAATTTTCCGAAATATTCGGAAGGCAGGAATGATACCTATGGTTCGATTCTGTGGAACCTACACTTTCAGAAACTGCAAACCGATTTGAAATAAAAAATTCCTACGATTTTTAATCGACGATTTACTTTTTAATTTTTTGCCACTTTATTTCTCTCTCGTTTTTTATTAGTAAAATCGCAGGAGGCTTCTGAATCGAGAAACGGCAGTCATATTTGGAATCAGCAGGTCATTTCCATTGAGAATATCATTGAGATTATCCAATTCTCGACAAAAAATTTTTTCGCCCAAAAAAATGAGAAGGGGTACCCCTTTCCTTTTTTTCAAAAATCTGAAATTTTCCGAAATATTCGGAACGCAGGAATGATACCTACTGTTCGAATCTGTGGAACCTACACTTTCAGAAACTGCAAACCGATTTGAAATAAAAAATTCCTACGATTTTTAATCGACGATTTACTTTTTATTTTTATTCCACTTTTTTTTTCTCTCGTTTTTCATCGGTAAAATCGCAGGAGGTGTCGGAATCGAGAAACGGCAGTCATATTTGGAATCAGCAGGTCATTTCCATTGAGAATATCATTGAGATTATCCAATTCTCGACAAAAAATTTTTTCGCCCAAAAAAATGAGAAGGGGTACCCCTTTCCTTTTTTTCAAAAATCTGAAATTTTCCGAAATATTCGGAAGGCAGGAATGATACCTATGGTTCGATTCTGTGGAACCTACACTTTCAGAAACTGCAAACCGATTTGAAATAAAAAATTCCTACGATTTTTAATCGACGATTTACTTTTTAATTTTTTGCCACTTTTTTTCTCTCTCGTTTTTTATTAGTAAAATCGCAGGAGGCTTCTGAATCGAGAAACGGCAGTCATATTTGGAATCAGCAGGTCATTTCCATTGAGAATATCATTGAGATTATCCAATTCTCGACAAAAAATTTTTTCGCCCAAAAAAATGAGAAGGGGTACCCCTTTCCTTTTTTTCAAAAATCTGAAATTTTCCGAAATATTCGGAACGCAGGAATGATACCTACTGTTCGAATCTGTGGAACCTACACTTTCAGAAACTGCAAACCGATTTGAAATAAAAAATTCCTACGATTTTTAATCGACGATTTACTTTTTAATTTTTTGCCACTTTTTTTCTCTCTCGTTTTTTATTAGTAAAATCGCAGGAGGCTTCTGAATCGAGAAACGGCAGTCATATTTGGAATCAGCAGGTCATTTCCATTGAGAATATCATTGAGATTATCCAATTCTCGACAAAAAATTTTTTCGCCCAAAAAAATGAGAAGGGGTACCCCTTTCCTTTTTTTCAAAAATCTGAAATTTTCCGAAATATTCGGAAGGCAGGAATGATACCTATGGTTCGATTCTGTGGAACCTACACTTTCAGAAACTGCAAACCGATTTGAAATAAAAAATTCCTACGATTTTTAATCGACGATTTACTTTTTAATTTTTTGCCACTTTTTTTCTCTCTCGTTTTTTATTAGTAAAATCGCAGGAGGCTTCTAGATCGAGAAACGGCAGTCATATTTGGAATCAGCAGGTCATTTCCATTGAGAATATCATTGAGATTATCCAATTCTCGACAAAAAATTTTTTCGCCCAAAAAAATGAGAAGGGGTACCCCTTTCTTTTTTTTCAAAAATCTGAAATTTTCCGAAATATTCGGAACGCAGGAATGATACCTACTGTTCGAATCTGTGGAACCTACACTTTCAGAAACTGCAAACCGATTTGCAATAAAAAATTCCTACGATTTTTAATCGACGATTCACTTTTTATTTTTATTCCACTTTTTTTTTCTCTCGTTTTTCATCGGTAAAATCGCAGGAGGTGTCGGAATCGAGAAACGGCAGTCATATTTGGAATCAGCAGGTCATTTCCATTGAGAATATCATTGAGATTATCCAATTCTCGACAAAAAATTTTTTCGCCCAAAAAAATGAGAAGGGGTACCCCTTTCCTTTTTTTCAAAAATCTGAAATTTTCCGAAATATTCGGAACGCAGGAATGATACCTACTGTTCGAATCTGTGGAACCTACACTTTCAGAAACTGCAAACCGATTTGAAATAAAAAATTCCTACGATTTTTAATCGACGATTTACTTTTTATTTTTATTCCACTTTTTTTTTCTCTCGTTTTTCATCGGTAAAATCGCAGGAGGTGTCGGAATCGAGAAACGGCAGTCATATTTGGAATCAGCAGGTCATTTCCATTGAGAATATCATTGAGATTATCCAATTCTCGACAAAAAATTTTTTCGCCCAAAAAAATGAGAAGGGGTACCCCTTTCCTTTTTTTCAAAAATCTGAAATTTTCCGAAATATTCGGAAGGCAGGAATGATACCTATGGTTCGATTCTGTGGAACCTACACTTTCAGAAACTGCAAACCGATTTGAAATAAAAAATTCCTACGATTTTTAATCGACGATTTACTTTTTAATTTTTTGCCACTTTTTTTCTCTCTCGTTTTTTATTAGTAAAATCGCAGGAGGCTTCTGAATCGAGAAACGGCAGTCATATTTGGAATCAGCCGGTCATTTCCATTGAGAATATCATTGAGATTATCCAATTCTCGACAAAAAATTTTTTCGCCCAAAAAAATGAGAAGGGGTACCCCTTTCCTTTTTTTCAAAAATCTGAAATTTTCCGAAATATTCGGAACGCAGGAATGATACCTACTGTTCGAATCTGTGGAACCTACACTTTCAGAAACTGCAAACCGATTTGAAATAAAAAATTCCTACGATTTTTAATCGACGATTTACTTTTTATTTTTATTCCACTTCTTTTTTCTCTCGTTTTTTATCGGTAAAATCGCAGGAGGTGTCGGAATCGAGAAACGGCAGTCATATTTGGAATCAGCAGGTCATTTCCATTGAGAATATCATTGAGATTATCCAATTCTCGACAAAAAATTTTTTCGCCCAAAAAAATGAGAAGGGGTTCCCCCTTTCCTTTTTTTCAAAAATCTGAAATTTTCCGAAATATTCGGAACGCAGGAATGATACCTACTGTTCGAATCTGTGGAACCTACACTTTCAGAAACTGCAAACCGATTTGAAATAAAAAATTCCTACGATTTTTAATCGACGATTTACTTTTTAATTTTTTGCCACTTTTTTTCTCTCTCGTTTTTTATTAGTAAAATCGCAGGAGGCTTCTGAATCGAGAAACGGCAGTCATATTTGGAATCAGCAGGTCATTTCCATTGAGAATATCATTGAGATTATCCAATTCTCGACAAAAAAAATTTTCGCCCAAAAAAATGAGAAGGGGTACCCCTTTCCTTTTTTTCAAAAATCTGAAATTTTCCGAAATATTCGGAACGCAGGAATGATACCTATGGTTCGATTCTGTGGAACCTACACTTTCAGAAACTGCAAACCGATTTGAAATAAAAAATTCCTACAATTTTTAATCGACGATTTACTTTTTAATTTTTTGCCACTTTTTTTCTCTCTCGTTTTTTATTAGTAAAATCGCAGGAGGCTTCTGAATCGAGAAACGGCAGTCATATTTGGAATCAGCAGGTCATTTCCATTGAGAATATCATTGAGATTATCCAATTCTCGACAAAAAATTTTTTCGCCCAAAAAAATGAGAAGGGGTACCCCTTTCCTTTTTTTCAAAAATCTGAAATTTTCCGAAATATTCGGAACGCAGGAATGATACCTACTGTTCGAATCTGTGGAACCTACACTTTCAGAAACTGCAAACCGATTTGAAATAAAAAATTCCTACGATTTTTAATCGACGATTCACTTTTTATTTTTATTCCACTTTTTTTTTCTCTCGTTTTTCATCGGTAAAATCGCAGGAGGTGTCGGAATCGAGAAACGGCAGTCATATTTGGAATCAGCAGGTCATTTCCATTGAGAATATCATTGAGATTATCCAATTCTCGACAAAAAAATTTTTCGCCCAAAAAAATGAGAAGGGGTACCCCTTTCCTTTTTTTCAAAAATCTGAAATTTTCCGAAATATTCGGAAGGCAGGAATGATACCTATGGTTCGATTCTGTGGAACCTACACTTTCAGAAACTGCAAACCGATTTGAAATAAAAAATTCCTACGATTTTTAATCGACGATTTACTTTTTATTTTCTTTCTACTTTTTTTTAATCTCGTTTTTCATCGGTAAAATCGCAGGAGGTGTCGGAATCGAGAAACGGCAGTCATATTTGGAATCAGCAGGTCATTTCCATTGAGAATATCATTGAGATTATCCAATTCTCGACAAAAAATTTTTTCGCCCAAAAAAATGAGAAGGGGTACCCCTTTCCTTTTTTTCAAAAATCTGAAATTTTCCGAAATATTCGGAAGGCAGGAATGATACCTATGGTTCGATTCTGTGGAACCTACACTTTCAGAAACTGCAAACCGATTTGAAATAAAAAATTCCTACGATTTTTAATCGACGATTTACTTTTTAATTTTTTGCCACTTTTTTTCTCTTGTTTTTTATTAGTAAAATCGCAGGAGGCTTCTGAATCGAGAAACGGCAGTCATATTTGGAATCAGCAGGTCATTTCCATTGAGAATATCATTGAGATTATCCAATTCTCGACAAAAAATTTTTTCGCCCAAAAAAATGAGAAGGGGTACCCCTTTCCTTTTTTTCAAAAATCTGAAATTTTCCGAAATATTCGGAACGCAGGAATGATACCTACTGTTCAAATCTGTGGAACCTACACTTTCAGAAACTGCAAACCGATTTGAAATAAAAAATTCCTACGATTTTTAATCGACGATTCACTTTTTATTTTTATTCCACTTTTTTTTTCTCTCGTTTTTCATCGGTAAAATCGCAGGAGGTGTCGGAATCGAGAAACGGCAGTCATATTTGGAATCAGCAGGTCATTTCCATTGAGAATATCATTGAGATTATCCAATTCTCGACAAAAAAATTTTTCGCCCAAAAAAATGAGAAGGGGTACCCCTTTCCTTTTTTTCAAAAATCTGAAATTTTCCGAAATATTCGGAAGGCAGGAATGATACCTATGGTTCGATTCTGTGGAACCTACACTTTCAGAAACTGCAAACCGATTTGAAATAAAAAATTCCTACAATTTTTAACCGACGATTTACTTATTAATTTTTTGCCACTTTTTTTCTCTCTCGTTTTTTATTAGTAAAATCGCAGGAGGCTTCTGAATCGAGAAACGGCAGTCATATTTGGAATCAGCAGGTCATTTCCATTGAGAATATCATTGAGATTATCCAATTCTCGACAAAAAATTTTTTCGCCCAAAAAAATGAGAAGGGGTACCCCTTTCCTTTTTTTCAAAAATCTGAAATTTTCCGAAATATTCGGAACGCAGGAATGATACCTACTGTTCGAATCTGTGGAACCTACACTTTCAGAAACTGCAAACCGATTTGAAATAAAAAATTCCTACGATTTTTAATCGACGATTTACTTTTTATTTTCTTTCTACTTTTTTTTAATCTCGTTTTTCATCGGTAAAATCGCAGGAGGTGTCGGAATCGAGAAACGGCAGTCATATTTGGAATCAGCAGGTCATTTCCATTGAGAATATCATTGAGATTATCCAATTCTCGAGAAAAAATTTTTTCGCCCAAAAAAATGAGAAGGGGTACCCCTTTCCTTTTTTTCAAAAATCTGAAATTTTCCGAAATATTCGGAAGGCAGGAATGATACCTATGGTTCGATTCTGTGGAACCTACACTTTCAGAAACTGCAAACCGATTTGAAATAAAAAATTCCTACGATTTTTAATCGACGATTTACTTTTTAATTTTTTGCCACTTTTTTTCTCTCGTTTTTTATTAGTAAAATCGCAGGAGGCTTCTGAATCGAGAAACGGCAGTCATATTTGGAATCAGCAGGTCATTTCCATTGAGAATATCATTGAGATTATCCAATTCTCGACAAAAAATTTTTTCGCCCAAAAAAATGAGAAGGGGTACCCCTTTCCTTTTTTTCAAAAATCTGAAATTTTCCGAAATATTCGGAACGCAGGAATGATACCTACTGTTCAAATCTGTGGAACCTACACTTTCAGAAACTGCAAACCGATTTGAAATAAAAAATTCCTACAATTTTTAATCGACGATTCACTTTTTATTTTTATTCCACTTTTTTTTTCTCTCGTTTTTCATCGGTAAAATCGCAGGAGGTGTCGGAATCGAGAAACGGCAGTCATATTTGGAATCAGCAGGTCATTTCCATTGAGAATATCATTGAGATTATCCAATTCTCGACAAAAAAATTTTTCGCCCAAAAAAATGAGAAGGGGTACCCCTTTCCTTTTTTTCAAAAATCTGAAATTTTCCGAAATATTCGGAAGGCAGGAATGATACCTATGGTTCGATTCTGTGGAACCTACACTTTCAGAAACTGCAAACCGATTTGAAATAAAAAATTCCTACAATTTTTAACCGACGATTTACTTATTAATTTTTTGCCACTTTTTTTCTCTCTCGTTTTTTATTAGTAAAATCGCAGGAGGCTTCTGAATCGAGAAACGGCAGTCATATTTGGAATCAGCAGGTCATTTCCATTGAGAATATCATTGAGATTATCCAATTCTCGACAAAAAATTTTTTCGCCCAAAAAAATGAGAAGGGGTACCCCTTTCCTTTTTTTCAAAAATCTGAAATTTTCCGAAATATTCGGAACGCAGGAATGATACCTACTGTTCGAATCTGTGGAACCTACACTTTCAGAAACTGCAAACCGATTTGAAATAAAAAATTCCTACGATTTTTAATCGACGATTCACTTTTTATTTTTATTCCACTTTTTTTTTCTCTCGTTTTTCATCGGTAAAATCGCAGGAGGTGTCGGAATCGAGAAACGGCAGTCATATTTGGAATCAGCAGGTCATTTCCATTGAGAATATCATTGAGATTATCCAATTCTCGACAAAAAAATTTTTCGCCCAAAAAAATGAGAAGGGGTACCCCTTTCCTTTTTTTCAAAAATCTGAAATTTTCCGAAATATTCGGAAGGCAGGAATGATACCTATGGTTCGATTCTGTGGAACCTACACTTTCAGAAACTGCAAACCGATTTGAAATAAAAAATTCCTACGATTTTTAATCGACGATTTACTTTTTAATTTTTTGCCACTTTTTTTCTCTCTCGTTTTTTATTAGTAAAATCGCAGGAGGCTTCTGAATCGAGAAACGGCAGTCATATTTGGAATCAGCAGGTCATTTCCATTGAGAATATCATTGAGATTATCCAATTCTCGACAAAAAAATTTTTCGCCCAAAAAAATGAGAAGGGGTACCCCTTTCCTTTTTTTCAAAAATCTGAAATTTTCCGAAATATTCGGAAGGCAGGAATGATACCTATGGTTCGATTCTGTGGAACCTACACTTTCAGAAACTGCAAACCGATTTGAAATAAAAAATTCCTACGATTTTTAATCGACGATTCACTTTTTATTTTTATTCCACTTTTTTTTTCTCTCGTTTTTCATCGGTAAAATCGCAGGAGGTGTCGGAATCGAGAAACGGCAGTCATATTTGGAATCAGCAGGTCATTTCCATTGAGAATATCATTGAGATTATCCAATTCTCGACAAAAAATTTTTTCGCCCAAAAAAATGAGAAGGGGTACCCCTTTCCTTTTTTTCAAAAATCTGAAATTTTCCGAAATATTCGGAAGGCAGGAATGATACCTATGGTTCGATTCTGTGGAACCTACACTTTCAGAAACTGCAAACCGATTTGAAATAAAAAATTCCTACGATTTTTAATCGACGATTTACTTTTTAATTTTTTGCCACTTTTTTTCTCTCTCGTTTTTTATTAGTAAAATCGCAGGAGGCTTCTGAATCGAGAAACGGCAGTCATATTTGGAATCAGCAGGTCATTTCCATTGAGAATATCATTGAGATTATCCAATTCTCGACAAAAAATTTTTTCGCCCAAAAAAATGAGAAGGGGTACCCCTTTCCTTTTTTTCAAAAATCTGAAATTTTCCGAAATATTCGGAACGCAGGAATGATACCTACTGTTCGAATCTGTGGAACCTACACTTTCAGAAACTGCAAACCGATTTGAAATAAAAAATTCCTACGATTTTTAATCGACGATTTACTTTTTATTTTTATTCCACTTCTTTTTTCTCTCGTTTTTTATCGGTAAAATCGCAGGAGGTGTCGGAATCGAGAAACGGCAGTCATATTTGGAATCAGCAGGTCATTTCCATTGAGAATATCATTGAGATTATCCAATTCTCGACAAAAAATTTTTTCGCCCAAAAAAATGAGAAGGGGTACCCCTTTCCTTTTTTTCAAAAATCTGAAATTTTCCGAAATATTCGGAACGCAGGAATGATACCTACTGTTCGAATCTGTGGAACCTACACTTTCAGAAACTGCAAACCGATTTGAAATAAAAAATTCCTACGATTTTTAATCGACGATTTACTTTTTAATTTTTTGCCACTTTTGTTCTCTCTCGTTTTTTATTAGTAAAATCGCAGGAGGCTTCTGAATCGAGAAACGGCAGTCATATTTGGAATCAGCAGGTCATTTCCATTGAGAATATCATTGAGATTATCCAATTCTCGACAAAAAAAATTTTCGC
Organism: Ametastegia equiseti; assembly: GCA_963989295.1. Lineage (NCBI taxonomy): Eukaryota > Metazoa > Arthropoda > Insecta > Hymenoptera > Tenthredinidae > Ametastegia > Ametastegia equiseti. The sequence goes on from OZ022402.1 coordinate 5,569,142, forward strand.
CCAAAAAAATGAGAAGGGGTACCCCTTTCCTTTTTTTCAAAAATCTGAAATTTTCCGAAATATTCGGAACGCAGGAATGATACCTATGGTTCGATTCTGTGGAACCTACACTTTCAGAAACTGCAAACCGATTTGAAATAAAAAATTCCTACAATTTTTAATCGACGATTTACTTTTTAATTTTTTGCCACTTTTTTTCTCTCTCGTTTTTTATTAGTAAAATCGCAGGAGGCTTCTGAATCGAGAAACGGCAGTCATATTTGGAATCAGCAGGTCATTTCCATTGAGAATATCATTGAGATTATCCAATTCTCGACAAAAAATTTTTTCGCCCAAAAAAATGAGAAGGGGTACCCCTTTCCTTTTTTTCAAAAATCTGAAATTTTCCGAAATATTCGGAACGCAGGAATGATACCTACTGTTCGAATCTGTGGAACCTACACTTTCAGAAACTGCAAACCGATTTGAAATAAAAAATTCCTACGATTTTTAATCGACGATTCACTTTTTATTTTTATTCCACTTTTTTTTTCTCTCGTTTTTCATCGGTAAAATCGCAGGAGGTGTCGGAATCGAGAAACGGCAGTCATATTTGGAATCAGCAGGTCATTTCCATTGAGAATATCATTGAGATTATCCAATTCTCGACAAAAAAATTTTTCGCCCAAAAAAATGAGAAGGGGTACGCCTTTCCTTTTTTTCAAAAATCTGAAATTTTCCGAAATATTCGGAAGGCAGGAATGATACCTATGGTTCGATTCTGTGGAACCTACACTTTCAGAAACTGCAAACCGATTTGAAATAAAAAATTCCTACGATTTTTAATCGACGATTTACTTTTTATTTTCTTTCTACTTTTTTTTAATCTCGTTTTTCATCGGTAAAATCGCAGGAGGTGTCGGAATCGAGAAACGGCAGTCATATTTGGAATCAGCAGGTCATTTCCATTGAGAATATCATTGAGATTATCCAATTCTCGACAAAAAATTTTTTCGCCCAAAAAAATGAGAAGGGGTACCCCTTTCCTTTTTTTCAAAAATCTGAAATTTTCCGAAATATTCGGAAGGCAGGAATGATACCTATGGTTCGATTCTGTGGAACCTACACTTTCAGAAACTGCAAACCGATTTGAAATAAAAAATTCCTACGATTTTTAATCGACGATTTACTTTTTAATTTTTTGCCACTTTTTTTCTCTCGTTTTTTATTAGTAAAATCGCAGGAGGCTTCTGAATCGAGAAACGGCAGTCATATTTGGAATCAGCAGGTCATTTCCATTGAGAATATCATTGAGATTATCCAATTCTCGACAAAAAATTTTTTCGCCCAAAAAAATGAGAAGGGGTACCCCTTTCCTTTTTTTCAAAAATCTGAAATTTTCCGAAATATTCGGAACGCAGGAATGATACCTACTGTTCAAATCTGTGGAACCTACACTTTCAGAAACTGCAAACCGATTTGAAATAAAAAATTCCTACGATTTTTAATCGACGATTCACTTTTTATTTTTATTCCACTTTTTTTTTCTCTCGTTTTTCATCGGTAAAATCGCAGGAGGTGTCGGAATCGAGAAACGGCAGTCATATTTGGAATCAGCAGGTCATTTCCATTGAGAATATCATTGAGATTATCCAATTCTCGACAAAAAAATTTTTCGCCCAAAAAAATGAGACGGGGTACCCCTTTCCTTTTTTTCAAAAATCTGAAATTTTCCGAAATATTCGGAAGGCAGGAATGATACCTATGGTTCGATTCTGTGGAACCTACACTTTCAGAAACTGCAAACCGATTTGAAATAAAAAATTCCTACAATTTTTAACCGACGATTTACTTATTAATTTTTTGCCACTTTTTTTCTCTCTCGTTTTTTATTAGTAAAATCGCAGGAGGCTTCTGAATCGAGAAACGGCAGTCATATTTGGAATCAGCAGGTCATTTCCATTGAGAATATCATTGAGATTATCCAATTCTCGACAAAAAATTTTTTCGCCCAAAAAAATGAGAAGGGGTACCCCTTTCCTTTTTTTCAAAAATCTGAAATTTTCCGAAATATTCGGAACGCAGGAATGATACCTACTGTTCGAATCTGTGGAACCTACACTTTCAGAAACTGCAAACCGATTTGAAATAAAAAATTCCTACAATTTTTAATCGACGATTTACTTTTTATTTTCTTTCTACTTTTTTTTAATCTCGTTTTTCATCGGTAAAATCGCAGGAGGTGTCGGAATCGAGAAACGGCAGTCATATTTGGAATCAGCAGGTCATTTCCATTGAGAATATCATTGAGATTATCCAATTCTCGACAAAAAATTTTTTCGCCCAAAAAAATGAGAAGGGGTACCCCTTTCCTTTTTTTCAAAAATCTGAAATTTTCCGAAATATTCGGAAGGCAGGAATGATACCTATGGTTCGATTCTGTAGAACCTACACTTTCAGAAACTGCAAACCGATTTGAAATAAAAAATTCCTACGATTTTTAATCGACGATTTACTTTTTAATTTTTTGCCACTTTTTTTCTCTCGTTTTTTATTAGTAAAATCGCAGGAGGCTTCTGAATCGAGAAACGGCAGTCATATTTGGAATCAGCAGGTCATTTCCATTGAGAATATCATTGAGATTATCCAATTCTCGACAAAAAATTTTTTCGCCCAAAAAAATGAGAAGGGGTACCCCTTTCCTTTTTTTCAAAAATCTGAAATTTTCCGAAATATTCGGAACGCAGGAATGATACCTACTGTTCAAATCTGTGGAACCTACACTTTCAGAAACTGCAAACCGATTTGAAATAAAAAATTCCTACGATTTTTAATCGACGATTCACTTTTTATTTTTATTCCACTTTTTTTTTCTCTCGTTTTTCATCGGTAAAATCGCAGGAGGTGTCGGAATCGAGAAACGGCAGTCATATTTGGAATCAGCAGGTCATTTCCATTGAGAATATCATTGAGATTATCCAATTCTCGACAAAAAAATTTTTCGCCCAAAAAAATGAGAAGGGGTACCCCTTTCCTTTTTTTCAAAAATCTGAAATTTTCCGAAATATTCGGAACGCAGGAATGATACCTATGGTTCGATTCTGTGGAACCTACACTTTCAGAAACTGCAAACCGATTTGAAATAAAAAATTCCTACAATTTTTAACCGACGATTTACTTATTAATTTTTTGCCACTTTTTTTCTCTCTCGTTTTTTATTAGTAAAATCGCAGGAGGCTTCTGAATCGAGAAACGGCAGTCATATTTGGAATCAGCAGGTCATTTCCATTGAGAATATCATTGAGATTATCCAATTCTCGACAAAAAATTTTTTCGCCCAAAAAAATGAGAAGGGGTACCCCTTTCCTTTTTTTCAAAAATCTGAAATTTTCCGAAATATTCGGAACGCAGGAATGATACCTACTGTTCGAATCTGTGGAACCTACACTTTCAGAAACTGCAAACCGATTTGAAATAAAAAATTCCTACGATTTTTAATCGACGATTCACTTTTTATTTTTATTCCACTTTTTTTTTCTCTCGTTTTTCATCGGTAAAATCGCAGGAGGTGTCGGAATCGAGAAACGGCAGTCATATTTGGAATCAGCAGGTCATTTCCATTGAGAATATCATTGAGATTATCCAATTCTCGACAAAAAAATTTTTCGCCCAAAAAAATGAGAAGGGGTACCCCTTTCCTTTTTTTCAAAAATCTGAAATTTTCCGAAATATTCGGAAGGCAGGAATGATACCTATGGTTCGATTCTGTGGAACCTACACTTTCAGAAACTGCAAACCGATTTGAAATAAAAAATTCCTACGATTTTTAATCGACGATTTACTTTTTAATTTTTTGCCACTTTTTTTCTCTCTCGTTTTTTATTAGTAAAATCGCAGGAGGCTTCTGAATCGAGAAACGGCAGTCATATTTGGAATCAGCAGGTCATTTCCATTGAGAATATCATTGAGATTATCCAATTCTCGACAAAAAATTTTTTCGCCCAAAAAAATGAGAAGGGGTACCCCTTTCCTTTTTTTCAAAAATCTGAAATTTTCCGAAATATTCGGAACGCAGGAATGATACCTACTGTTCGAATCTGTGGAACCTACACTTTCAGAAACTGCAAACCGATTTGAAATAAAAAATTCCTACGATTTTTAATCGACGATTTACTTTTTATTTTTATTCCACTTCTTTTTTCTCTCGTTTTTTATCGGTAAAATCGCAGGAGGTGTCGGAATCGAGAAACGGCAGTCATATTTGGAATCAGCAGGTCATTTCCATTGAGAATATCATTGAGATTATCCAATTCTCGACAAAAAATTTTTTCGCCCAAAAAAATGAGAAGGGGTACCCCTTTCCTTTTTTTCAAAAATCTGAAATTTTCCGAAATATTCGGAACGCAGGAATGATACCTACTGTTCAAATCTGTGGAACCTACACTTTCAGAAACTGCAAACCGATTTGAAATAAAAAATTCCTACGATTTTTAATCGACGATTCACTTTTTATTTTTATTCCACTTTTTTTTTCTCTCGTTTTTCATCGGTAAAATCGCAGGAGGTGTCGGAATCGAGAAACGGCAGTCATATTTGGAATCAGCAGGTCATTTCCATTGAGAATATCATTGAGATTATCCAATTCTCGACAAAAAAATTTTTCGCCCAAAAAAATGAGAAGGGGTACCCCTTTCCTTTTTTTCAAAAATCTGAAATTTTCCGAAATATTCGGAACGCAGGAATGATACCTATGGTTCGATTCTGTGGAACCTACACTTTCAGAAACTGCAAACCGATTTGAAATAAAAAATTCCTACAATTTTTAACCGACGATTTACTTATTAATTTTTTGCCACTTTTTTTCTCTCTCGTTTTTTATTAGTAAAATCGCAGGAGGCTTCTGAATCGAGAAACGGCAGTCATATTTGGAATCAGCAGGTCATTTCCATTGAGAATATCATTGAGATTATCCAATTCTCGACAAAAAATTTTTTCGCCCAAAAAAATGAGAAGGGGTACCCCTTTCCTTTTTTTCAAAAATCTGAAATTTTCCGAAATATTCGGAACGCAGGAATGATACCTACTGTTCGAATCTGTGGAACCTACACTTTCAGAAACTGCAAACCGATTTGAAATAAAAAATTCCTACGATTTTTAATCGACGATTCACTTTTTATTTTTATTCCACTTTTTTTTTCTCTCGTTTTTCATCGGTAAAATCGCAGGAGGTGTCGGAATCGAGAAACGGCAGTCATATTTGGAATCAGCAGGTCATTTCCATTGAGAATATCATTGAGATTATCCAATTCTCGACAAAAAAATTTTTCGCCCAAAAAAATGAGAAGGGGTACCCCTTTCCTTTTTTTCAAAAATCTGAAATTTTCCGAAATATTCGGAAGGCAGGAATGATACCTATGGTTCGATTCTGTGGAACCTACACTTTCAGAAACTGCAAACCGATTTGAAATAAAAAATTCCTACGATTTTTAATCGACGATTTACTTTTTAATTTTTTGCCACTTTTTTTCTCTCTCGTTTTTTATTAGTAAAATCGCAGGAGGCTTCTGAATCGAGAAACGGCAGTCATATTTGGAATCAGCAGGTCATTTCCATTGAGAATATCATTGAGATTATCCAATTCTCGACAAAAAATTTTTTCGCCCAAAAAAATGAGAAGGGGTACCCCTTTCCTTTTTTTCAAAAATCTGAAATTTTCCGAAATATTCGGAACGCAGGAATGATACCTACTGTTCGAATCTGTGGAACCTACACTTTCAGAAACTGCAAACCGATTTGAAATAAAAAATTCCTACGATTTTTAATCGACGATTTACTTTTTATTTTTATTCCACTTCTTTTTTCTCTCGTTTTTTATCGGTAAAATCGCAGGAGGTGTCGGAATCGAGAAACGGCAGTCATATTTGGAATCAGCAGGTCATTTCCATTGAGAATATCATTGAGATTATCCAATTCTCGACAAAAAATTTTTTCGCCCAAAAAAATGAGAAGGGGTACCCCTTTCCTTTTTTTCAAAAATCTGAAATTTTCCGAAATATTCGGAACGCAGGAATGATACCTACTGTTCGAATCTGTGGAACCTACACTTTCAGAAACTGCAAACCGATTTGAAATAAAAAATTCCTACGATTTTTAATCGACGATTTACTTTTTAATTTTTTGCCACTTTTTTTCTCTCTCGTTTTTTATTAGTAAAATCGCAGGAGGCTTCTGAATCGAGAAACGGCAGTCATATTTGGAATCAGCAGGTCATTTCCATTGAGAATATCATTGAGATTATCCAATTCTCGACAAAAAAAATTTTCGCCCAAAAAAATGAGAAGGGGTACCCCTTTCCTTTTTTTCAAAAATCTGAAATTTTCCGAAATATTCGGAACGCAGGAATGATACCTATGGTTCGATTCTGTGGAACCTACACTTTCAGAAACTGCAAACCGATTTGAAATAAAAAATTCCTACAATTTTTAATCGACGATTTACTTTTTAATTTTTTGCCACTTTTTTTCTCTCTCGTTTTTTATTAGTAAAATCGCAGGAAGCTTCTGAATCGAGAAACGGCAGTCATATTTGGAATCAGCAGGTCATTTCCATTGAGAATATCATTGAGATTATCCAATTCTCGACAAAAAATTTTTTCGCCCAAAAAAATGAGAAGGGGTACCCCTTTCCTTTTTTTCAAAAATCTGAAATTTTCCGAAATATTCGGAACGCAGGAATGATACCTACTGTTCGAATCTGTGGAACCTACACTTTCAGAAACTGCAAACCGATTTGAAATAAAAAATTCCTACGATTTTTAATCGACGATTCACTTTTTATTTTTATTCCACTTTTTTTTTCTCTCGTTTTTCATCGGTAAAATCGCAGGAGGTGTCGGAATCGAGAAACGGCAGTCATATTTGGAATCAGCAGGTCATTTCCATTGAGAATATCATTGAGATTATCCAATTCTCGACAAAAAAATTTTTCGCCCAAAAAAATGAGAAGGGGTACCCCTTTCCTTTTTTTCAAAAATCTGAAATTTTCCGAAATATTCGGAAGGCAGGAATGATACCTATGGTTCGATTCTGTGGAACCTACACTTTCAGAAACTGCAAACCGATTTGAAATAAAAAATTCCTACGATTTTTAATCGACGATTTACTTTTTATTTTCTTTCTACTTTTTTTTAATCTCGTTTTTCATCGGTAAAATCGCAGGAGGTGTCGGAATCGAGAAACGGCAGTCATATTTGGAATCAGCAGGTCATTTCCATTGAGAATATCATTGAGATTATCCAATTCTCGACAAAAAATTTTTTCGCCCAAAAAAATGAGAAGGGGTACCCCTTTCCTTTTTTTCAAAAATCTGAAATTTTCCGAAATATTCGGAAGGCAGGAATGATACCTATGGTTCGATTCTGTGGAACCTACACTTTCAGAAACTGCAAACCGATTTGAAATAAAAAATTCCTACGATTTTTAATCGACGATTTACTTTTTAATTTTTTGCCACTTTTTTTCTCTCGTTTTTTATTAGTAAAATCGCAGGAGGCTTCTGAATCGAGAAACGGCAGTCATATTTGGAATCAGCAGGTCATTTCCATTGAGAATATCATTGAGATTATCCAATTCTCGACAAAAAATTTTTTCGCCCAAAAAAATGAGAAGGGGTACCCCTTTCCTTTTGTTCAAAAATCTGGAATTTTCCGAAATATTCGGAACGCAGGAATGATACCTACTGTTCAAATCTGTGGAACCTACACTTTCAGAAACTGCAAACCGATTTGAAATAAAAAATTCCTACGATTTTTAATCGACGATTCACTTTTTATTTTTATTCCACTTTTTTTTTCTCTCGTTTTTCATCGGTAAAATCGCAGGAGGTGTCGGAATCGAGAAACGGCAGTCATATTTGGAATCAGCAGGTCATTTCCATTGAGAATATCATTGAGATTATCCAATTCTCGACAAAAAAATTTTTCGCCCAAAAAAATGAGAAGGGGTACCCCTTTCCTTTTTTTCAAAAATCTGAAATTTTCCGAAATATTCGGAAGGCAGGAATGATACCTATGGTTCGATTCTGTGGAACCTACACTTTCAGAAACTGCAAACCGATTTGAAATAAAAAATTCCTACAATTTTTAACCGACGATTTACTTATTAATTTTTTGCCACTTTTTTTCTCTCTCGTTTTTTATTAGTAAAATCGCAGGAGGCTTCTGAATCGAAAAACGGCAGTCATATTTGGAATCAGCAGGTCATTTCCATTGAGAATATCATTGAGATTATCCAATTCTCGACAAAAAATTTTTTCGCCCAAAAAAATGAGAAGACCCCTTTCCTTTTTTTCAAAAATCTGAAATTTTCCGAAATATTCGGAACGCAGGAATGATACCTACTGTTCGAATCTGTGGAACCTACACTTTCAGAAACTGCAAACCGATTTGAAATAAAAAATTCCTACGATTTTTAATCGACGATTTACTTTTTATTTTCTTTCTACTTTTTTTTAATCTCGTTTTTCATCGGTAAAATCGCAGGAGGTGTCGGAATCGAGAAACGGCAGTCATATTTGGAATCAGCAGGTCATTTCCATTGAGAATATCATTGAGATTATCCAATTCTCGACAAAAAATTTTTTCGCCCAAAAAAATGAGAAGGGGTACCCCTTTCCTTTTTTTCAAAAATCTGAAATTTTCCGAAATATTCGGAAGGCAGGAATGATACCTATGGTTCGATTCTGTGGAACCTACACTTTCAGAAACTGCAAACCGATTTGAAATAAAAAATTCCTACGATTTTTAATCGACGATTTACTTTTTAATTTTTTGCCACTTTTTTTCTCTCGTTTTTTATTAGTAAAATCGCAGGAGGCTTCTGAATCGAGAAACGGCAGTCATATTTGGAATCAGCAGGTCATTTCCATTGAGAATATCATTGAGATTATCCAATTCTCGACAAAAAATTTTTTCGCCCAAAAAAATGAGAAGGGGTACCCCTTTCCTTTTTTTCAAAAATCTGGAATTTTCCGAAATATTCGGAACGCAGGAATGATACCTACTGTTCAAATCTGTGGAACCTACACTTTCAGAAACTGCAAACCGATTTGAAATAAAAAATTCCTACGATTTTTAATCGACGATTCACTTTTTATTTTTATTCCACTTTTTTTTTCTCTCGTTTTTCATCGGTAAAATCGCAGGAGGTGTCGGAATCGAGAAACGGCAGTCATATTTGGAATCAGCAGGTCATTTCCATTGAGAATATCATTGAGATTATCCAATTCTCGACAAAAAAATTTTTCGCCCAAAAAAATGAGAAGGGGTACCCCTTTCCTTTTTTTCAAAAATCTGAAATTTTCCGAAATATTCGGAAGGCAGGAATGATACCTATGGTTCGATTCTGTGGAACCTACACTTTCAGAAACTGCAAACCGATTTGAAATAAAAAATTCCTACAATTTTTAACCGACGATTTACTTATTAATTTTTTGCCACTTTTTTTCTCTCTCGTTTTTTATTAGTAAAATCGCAGGAGGCTTCTGAATCGAAAAACGGCAGTCATATTTGGAATCAGCAGGTCATTTCCATTGAGAATATCATTGAGATTATCCAATTCTCGACAAAAAATTTTTTCGCCCAAAAAAATGAGAAGACCCCTTTCCTTTTTTTCAAAAATCTGAAATTTTCCGAAATATTCGGAACGCAGGAATGATACCTACTGTTCGAATCTGTGGAACCTACACTTTCAGAAACTGCAAACCGATTTGAAATAAAAAATTCCTACGATTTTTAATCGACGATTTACTTTTTATTTTCTTTCTACTTTTTTTTAATCTCGTTTTTCATCGGTAAAATCGCAGGAGGTGTCGGAATCGAGAAACGGCAGTCATATTTGGAATCAGCAGGTCATTTCCATTGAGAATATCATTGAGATTATCCAATTCTCGACAAAAAATTTTTTCGCCCAAAAAAATGAGAAGGGGTACCCCTTTCCTTTTTTTCAAAAATCTGAAATTTTCCGAAATATTCGGAAGGCAGGAATGATACCTATGGTTCGATTCTGTGGAACCTACACTTTCAGAAACTGCAAACCGATTTGAAATAAAAAATTCCTACGATTTTTAATCGACGATTCACTTTTTATTTTTATTCCACTTTTTTTTTCTCTCGTTTTTCATCGGTAAAATCGCAGGAGGTGTCGGAATCGAGAAACGGCAGTCATATTTGGAATCAGCAGGTCATTTCCATTGAGAATATCATTGAGATTATCCAATTCTCGACAAAAAATTTTTTCGCCCAAAAAAATGAGAAGGGGTACCCCTTTCCTTTTTTTCAAAAATCTGAAATTTTCCGAAATATTCGGAAGGCAGGAATGATACCTATGGTTCGATTCTGTGGAACCTACACTTTCAGAAACTGCAAACCGATTTGAAATAAAAAATTCCTACGATTTTTAATCGACGATTTACTTTTTAATTTTTTGCCACTTTTTTTCTCTCTCGTTTTTTATTAGTAAAATCGCAGGAGGCTTCTGAATCGAGAAACGGCAGTCATATTTGGAATCAGCAGGTCATTTCCATTGAGAATATCATTGAGATTATCCAATTCTCGACAAAAAATTTTTTCGCCCAAAAAAATGAGAAGGGGTACCCTTTCCTTTTTTTCAAAAATCTGAAATTTTCCGAAATATTCGGAACGCAGGAATGATACCTACTGTTCGAATCTGTGGAACCTACACTTTCAGAAACTGCAAACCGATTTGAAATAAAAAATTCCTACGATTTTTAATCGACGATTTACTTTTTATTTTTATTCCACTTCTTTTTTCTCTCGTTTTTTATCGGTAAAATCGCAGGAGGTGTCGGAATCGAGAAACGGCAGTCATATTTGGAATCAGCAGGTCATTTCCATTGAGAATATCATTGAGATTATCCAATTCTCGACAAAAAATTTTTTCGCCCAAAAAAATGAGAAGGGGTACCCCTTTCCTTTTTTTCAAAAATCTGAAATTTTCCGAAATATTCGGAACGCAGGAATGATACCTACTGTTCGAATCTGTGGAACCTACACTTTCAGAAACTGCAAACCGATTTGAAATAAAAAATTCCTACGATTTTTAATCGACGATTTACTTTTTAATTTTTTGCCACTTTTTTTCTCTCTCGTTTTTTATTAGTAAAATCGCAGGAGGCTTCTGAATCGAGAAACGGCAGTCATATTTGGAATCAGCAGGTCATTTCCATTGAGAATATCATTGAGATTATCCAATTCTCGACAAAAAAAATTTTCGCCCAAAAAAATGAGAAGGGGTACCCCTTTCCTTTTTTTCAAAAATCTGAAATTTTCCGAAATATTCGGAACGCAGGAATGATACCTATGGTTCGATTCTGTGGAACCTACACTTTCAGAAACTGCAAACCGATTTGAAATAAAAAATTCCTACAATTTTTAATCGACGATTTACTTTTTAATTTTTTGCCACTTTTTTTCTCTCTCGTTTTTTATTAGTAAAATCGCAGGAGGCTTCTGAATCGAGAAACGGCAGTCATATTTGGAATCAGCAGGTCATTTCCATTGAGAATATCATTGAGATTATCCAATTCTCGACAAAAAATTTTTTCGCCCAAAAAAATGAGAAGGGGTACCCCTTTCCTTTTTTTCAAAAATCTGAAATTTTCCGAAATATTCGGAACGCAGGAATGATACCTACTGTTCGAATCTGTGGAACCTACACTTTCAGAAACTGCAAACCGATTTGAAATAAAAAATTCCTACGATTTTTAATCGACGATTCACTTTTTATTTTTATTCCACTTTTTTTTTCTCTCGTTTTTCATCGGTAAAATCGCAGGAGGTGTCGGAATCGAGAAACGGCAGTCATATTTGGAATCAGCAGGTCATTTCCATTGAGAATATCATTGAGATTATCCAATTCTCGACAAAAAAATTTTTCGCCCAAAAAAATGAGAAGGGGTACCCCTTTCCTTTTTTTCAAAAATCTGAAATTTTCCGAAATATTCGGAAGGCAGGAATGATACCTATGGTTCGATTCTGTGGAACCTACACTTTCAGAAACTGCAAACCGATTTGAAATAAAAAATTCCTACGATTTTTAATCGACGATTTACTTTTTATTTTCTTTCTACTTTTTTTTAATCTCGTTTTTCATCGGTAAAATCGCAGGAGGTGTCGGAATCGAGAAACGGCAGTCATATTTGGAATCAGCAGGTCATTTCCATTGAGAATATCATTGAGATTATCCAATTCTCGACAAAAAATTTTTTCGCCCAAAAAAATGAGAAGGGGTACCCCTTTCCTTTTTTTCAAAAATCTGAAATTTTCCGAAATATTCGGAAGGCAGGAATGATACCTATGGTTCGATTCTGTGGAACCTACACTTTCAGAAACTGCAAACCGATTTGAAATAAAAAATTCCTACGATTTTTAATCGACGATTTACTTTTTAATTTTTTGCCACTTTTTTTCTCTCGTTTTTTATTAGTAAAATCGCAGGAGGCTTCTGAATCGAGAAACGGCAGTCATATTTGGAATCAGCAGGTCATTTCCATTGAGAATATCATTGAGATTATCCAATTCTCGACAAAAAATTTTTTCGCCCAAAAAAATGAGAAGGGGTACCCCTTTCCTTTTTTTCAAAAATCTGAAATTTTCCGAAATATTCGGAACGCAGGAATGATACCTACTGTTCAAATCTGTGGAACCTACACTTTCAGAAACTGCAAACCGATTTGAAATAAAAAATTCCTACGATTTTTAATCGACGATTCACTTTTTATTTTTATTCCACTTTTTTTTTCTCTCGTTTTTCATCGGTAAAATCGCAGGAGGTGTCGGAATCGAGAAACGGCAGTCATATTTGGAATCAGCAGGTCATTTCCATTGAGAATATCATTGAGATTATCCAATTCTCGACAAAAAAATTTTTCGCCCAAAAAAATGAGAAGGGGTACCCCTTTCCTTTTTTTCAAAAATCTGAAATTTTCCGAAATATTCGGAAGGCAGGAATGATACCTATGGTTCGATTCTGTGGAACCTACACTTTCAGAAACTGCAAACCGATTTGAAATAAAAAATTCCTACAATTTTTAACCGACGATTTACTTATTAATTTTTTGCCACTTTTTTTCTCTCTCGTTTTTTATTAGTAAAATCGCAGGAGGCTTCTGAATCGAGAAACGGCAGTCATATTTGGAATCAGCAGGTCATTTCCATTGAGAATATCATTGAGATTATCCAATTCTCGACAAAAAATTTTTTCGCCCAAAAAAATGAGAAGGGGTACCCCTTTCCTTTTTTTCAAAAATCTGAAATTTTCCGAAATATTCGGAACGCAGGAATGATACCTACTGTTCGAATCTGTGGAACCTACACTTTCAGAAACTGCAAATCGATTTGAAATAAAAAATTCCTACGATTTTTAATCGACGATTTACTTTTTATTTTCTTTCTACTTTTTTTTAATCTCGTTTTTCATCGGTAAAATCGCAGGAGGTGTCGGAATCGAGAAACGGCAGTCATATTTGGAATCAGCAGGTCATTTCCATTGAGAATATCATTGAGATTATCCAATTCTCGACAAAAAATTTTTTCGCCCAAAAAAATGAGAAGGGGTACCCCTTTCCTTTTTTTCAAAAATCTGAAATTTTCCGAAATATTCGGAAGGCAGGAATGATACCTATGGTTCGATTCTGTGGAACCTACACTTTCAGAAACTGCAAACCGATTTGAAATAAAAAATTCCTACGATTTTTAATCGACGATTTACTTTTTAATTTTTTGCCACTTTTTTTCTCTCGTTTTTTATTAGTAAAATCGCAGGAGGCTTCTGAATCGAGAAACGGCAGTCATATTTGGAATCAGCAGGTCATTTCCATTGAGAATATCATTGAGATTATCCAATTCTCGACAAAAAATTTTTTCGCCCAAAAAAATGAGAAGGGGTACCCCTTTCCTTTTTTTCAAAAATCTGAAATTTTCCGAAATATTCGGAACGCAGGAATGATACCTACTGTTCAAATCTGTGGAACCTACACTTTCAGAAACTGCAAACCGATTTGAAATAAAAAATTCCTACGATTTTTAATCGACGATTCACTTTTTATTTTTATTCCACTTTTTTTTTCTCTCGTTTTTCATCGGTAAAATCGCAGGAGGTGTCGGAATCGAGAAACGGCAGTCATATTTGGAATCAGCAGGTCATTTCCATTGAGAATATCATTGAGATTATCCAATTCTCGACAAAAAAATTTTTCGCCCAAAAAAATGAGAAGGGGTACCCCTTTCCTTTTTTTCAAAAATCTGAAATTTTCCGAAATATTCGGAACGCAGGAATGATACCTATGGTTCGATTCTGTGGAACCTACACTTTCAGAAACTGCAAACCGATTTGAAATAAAAAATTCCTACAATTTTTAACCGACGATTTACTTATTAATTTTTTGCCACTTTTTTTCTCTCTCGTTTTTTATTAGTAAAATCGCAGGAGGCTTCTGAATCGAGAAACGGCAGTCATATTTGGAATCAGCAGGTCATTTCCATTGAGAATATCATTGAGATTATCCAATTCTCGACAAAAAATTTTTTCGCCCAAAAAAATGAGAAGGGGTACCCCTTTCCTTTTTTTCAAAAATCTGAAATTTTCCGAAATATTCGGAACGCAGGAATGATACCTACTGTTCGAATCTGTGGAACCTACACTTTCAGAAACTGCAAACCGATTTGAAATAAAAAATTCCTACGATTTTTAATCGACGATTCACTTTTTATTTTTATTCCACTTTTTTTTTCTCTCGTTTTTCATCGGTAAAATCGCAGGAGGTGTCGGAATCGAGAAACGGCAGTCATATTTGGAATCAGCAGGTCATTTCCATTGAGAATATCATTGAGATTATCCAATTCTCGACAAAAAAATTTTTCGCCCAAAAAAATGAGAAGGGGTACCCCTTTCCTTTTTTTCAAAAATCTGAAATTTTCCGAAATATTCGGAAGGCAGGAATGATACCTATGGTTCGATTCTGTGGAACCTACACTTTCAGAAACTGCAAACCGATTTGAAATAAAAAATTCCTACGATTTTTAATCGACGATTTACTTTTTAATTTTTTGCCACTTTTTTTCTCTCTCGTTTTTTATTAGTAAAATCGCAGGAGGCTTCTGAATCGAGAAACGGCAGTCATATTTGGAATCAGCAGGTCATTTCCATTGAGAATATCATTGAGATTATCCAATTCTCGACAAAAAAATTTTTCGCCCAAAAAAATGAGAAGGGGTACCCCTTTCCTTTTTTTCAAAAATCTGAAATTTTCCGAAATATTCGGAAGGCAGGAATGATACCTATGGTTCGATTCTGTGGAACCTACACTTTCAGAAACTGCAAACCGATTTGAAATAAAAAATTCCTACGATTTTTAATCGACGATTCACTTTTTATTTTTATTCCACTTTTTTTTTCTCTCGTTTTTCATCGGTAAAATCGCAGGAGGTGTCGGAATCGAGAAACGGCAGTCATATTTGGAATCAGTAGGTCATTTCCATTGAGAATATCATTGAGATTATCCAATTCTCGACAAAAAATTTTTTCGCCCAAAAAAATGAGAAGGGGTACCCCTTTCCTTTTTTTCAAAAATCTGAAATTTTCCGAAATATTCGGAAGGCAGGAATGATACCTATGGTTCGATTCTGTGGAACCTACACTTTCAGAAACTGCAAACCGATTTGAAATAAAAAATTCCTACGATTTTTAATCGACGATTTACTTTTTAATTTTTTGCCACTTTTTTTCTCTCTCGTTTTTTATTAGTAAAATCGCAGGAGGCTTCTGAATCGAGAAACGGCAGTCATATTTGGAATCAGCAGGTCATTTCCATTGAGAATATCATTGAGATTATCCAATTCTCGACAAAAAATTTTTTCGCCCAAAAAAATGAGAAGGGGTACCCCTTTCCTTTTTTTCAAAAATCTGAAATTTTCCGAAATATTCGGAACGCAGGAATGATACCTACTGTTCGAATCTGTGGAACCTACACTTTCAGAAACTGCAAACCGATTTGAAATAAAAAATTCCTACGATTTTTAATCGACGATTTACTTTTTATTTTTATTCCACTTCTTTTTTCTCTCGTTTTTTATCGGTAAAATCGCAGGAGGTGTCGGAATCGAGAAACGGCAGTCATATTTGGAATCAGCAGGTCATTTCCATTGAGAATATCATTGAGATTATCCAATTCTCGACAAAAAATTTTTTCGCCCAAAAAAATGAGAAGGGGTACCCCTTTCCTTTTTTTCAAAAATCTGAAATTTTCCGAAATATTCGGAACGCAGGAATGATACCTACTGTTCGAATCTGTGGAACCTACACTTTCAGAAACTGCAAACCGATTTGAAATAAAAAATTCCTACGATTTTTAATCGACGATTTACTTTTTAATTTTTTGCCACTTTTTTTCTCTCTCGTTTTTTATTAGTAAAATCGCAGGAGGCTTCTGAATCGAGAAACGGCAGTCATATTTGGAATCAGCAGGTCATTTCCATTGAGAATATCATTGAGATTATCCAATTCTCGACAAAAAAAATTTTCGCCCAAAAAAATGAGAAGGGGTACCCCTTTCCTTTTTTTCAAAAATCTGAAATTTTCCGAAATATTCGGAAGGCAGGAATGATACCTATGGTTCGATTCTGTGGAACCTACACTTTCAGAAACTGCAAACCGATTTGAAATAAAAAATTCCTACAATTTTTAATCGACGATTTACTTTTTAATTTTTTGCCACTTTTTTTCTCTCTCGTTTTTTATTAGTAAAATCGCAGGAGGCTTCTGAATCGAGAAACGGCAGTCATATTTGGAATCAGCAGGTCATTTCCATTGAGAATATCATTGAGATTATCCAATTCTCGACAAAAAATTTTTTCGCCCAAAAAAATGAGAAGGGGTACCCCTTTCCTTTTTTTCAAAAATCTGAAATTTTCCGAAATATTCGGAACGCAGGAATGATACCTACTGTTCGAATCTGTGGAACCTACACTTTCAGAAACTGCAAACCGATTTGAAATAAAAAATTCCTACGATTTTTAATCGACGATTCACTTTTTATTTTTATTCCACTTTTTTTTTCTCTCGTTTTTCATCGGTAAAATCGCAGGAGGTGTCGGAATCGAGAAACGGCAGTCATATTTGGAATCAGCAGGTCATTTCCATTGAGAATATCATTGAGATTATCCAATTCTCGACAAAAAAATTTTTCGCCCAAAAAAATGAGAAGGGGTACCCCTTTCCTTTTTTTCAAAAATCTGAAATTTTCCGAAATATTCGGAAGGCAGGAATGATACCTATGGTTCGATTCTGTGGAACCTACACTTTCAGAAACTGCAAACCGATTTGAAATAAAAAATTCCTACGATTTTTAATCGACGATTTACTTTTTATTTTCTTTCTACTTTTTTTTAATCTCGTTTTTCATCGGTAAAATCGCAGGAGGTGTCGGAATCGAGAAACGGCAGTCATATTTGGAATCAGCAGGTCATTTCCATTGAGAATATCATTGAGATTATCCAATTCTCGACAAAAAATTTTTTCGCCCAAAAAAATGAGAAGGGGTACCCCTTTCCTTTTTTTCAAAAATCTGAAATTTTCCGAAATATTCGGAAGGCAGGAATGATACCTATGGTTCGATTCTGTGGAACCTACACTTTCAGAAACTGCAAACCGATTTGAAATAAAAAATTCCTACGATTTTTAATCGACGATTTACTTTTTAATTTTTTGCCACTTTTTTTCTCTCGTTTTTTATTAGTAAAATCGCAGGAGGCTTCTGAATCGAGAAACGGCAGTCATATTTGGAATCAGCAGGTCATTTCCATTGAGAATATCATTGAGATTATCCAATTCTCGACAAAAAATTTTTTCGCCCAAAAAAATGAGAAGGGGTACCCCTTTCCTTTTTTTCAAAAATCTGAAATTTTCCGAAATATTCGGAACGCAGGAATGATACCTACTGTTCAAATCTGTGGAACCTACACTTTCAGAAACTGCAAACCGATTTGAAATAAAAAATTCCTACGATTTTTAATCGACGATTCACTTTTTATTTTTATTCCACTTTTTTTTTCTCTCGTTTTTCATCGGTAAAATCGCAGGAGGTGTCGGAATCGAGAAACGGCAGTCATATTTGGAATCAGCAGGTCATTTCCATTGAGAATATCATTGAGATTATCCAATTCTCGACAAAAAAATTTTTCGCCCAAAAAAATGAGAAGGGGTACCCCTTTCCTTTTTTTCAAAAATCTGAAATTTTCCGAAATATTCGGAAGGCAGGAATGATACCTATGGTTCGATTCTGTGGAACCTACACTTTCAGAAACTGCAAACCGATTTGAAATAAAAAATTCCTACAATTTTTAACCGACGATTTACTTATTAATTTTTTGCCACTTTTTTTCTCTCTCGTTTTTTATTAGTAAAATCGCAGGAGGCTTCTGAATCGAGAAACGGCAGTCATATTTGGAATCAGCAGGTCATTTCCATTGAGAATATCATTGAGATTATCCAATTCTCGACAAAAAATTTTTTCGCCCAAAAAAATGAGAAGGGGTACCCCTTTCCTTTTTTTCAAAAATCTGAAATTTTCCGAAATATTCGGAACGCAGGAATGATACCTACTGTTCGAATCTGTGGAACCTACACTTTCAGAAACTGCAAATCGATTTGAAATAAAAAATTCCTACGATTTTTAATCGACGATTTACTTTTTATTTTCTTTCTACTTTTTTTTAATCTCGTTTTTCATCGGTAAAATCGCAGGAGGTGTCGGAATCGAGAAACGGCAGTCATATTTGGAATCAGCAGGTCATTTCCATTGAGAATATCATTGAGATTATCCAATTCTCGACAAAAAATTTTTTCGCCCAAAAAAATGAGAAGGGGTACCCCTTTCCTTTTTTTCAAAAATCTGAAATTTTCCGAAATATTCGGAAGGCAGGAATGATACCTATGGTTCGATTCTGTGGAACCTACACTTTCAGAAACTGCAAACCGATTTGAAATAAAAAATTCCTACGATTTTTAATCGACGATTTACTTTTTAATTTTTTGCCACTTTTTTTCTCTCGTTTTTTATTAGTAAAATCGCAGGAGGCTTCTGAATCGAGAAACGGCAGTCATATTTGGAATCAGCAGGTCATTTCCATTGAGAATATCATTGAGATTATCCAATTCTCGACAAAAAATTTTTTCGCCCAAAAAAATGAGAAGGGGTACCCCTTTCCTTTTTTTCAAAAATCTGAAATTTTCCGAAATATTCGGAACGCAGGAATGATACCTACTGTTCAAATCTGTGGAACCTACACTTTCAGAAACTGCAAACCGATTTGAAATAAAAAATTCCTACGATTTTTAATCGACGATTCACTTTTTATTTTTATTCCACTTTTTTTTTCTCTCGTTTTTCATCGGTAAAATCGCAGGAGGTGTCGGAATCGAGAAACGGCAGTCATATTTGGAATCAGCAGGTCATTTCCATTGAGAATATCATTGAGATTATCCAATTCTCGACAAAAAAATTTTTCGCCCAAAAAAATGAGAAGGGGTACCCCTTTCCTTTTTTTCAAAAATCTGAAATTTTCCGAAATATTCGGAAGGCAGGAATGATACCTATGGTTCGATTCTGTGGAACCTACACTTTCAGAAACTGCAAACCGATTTGAAATAGAAAATTCCTACAATTTTTAACCGACGATTTACTTATTAATTTTTTGCCACTTTTTTTCTCTCTCGTTTTTTATTAGTAAAATCGCAGGAGGCTTCTGAATCGAGAAACGGCAGTCATATTTGGAATCAGCAGGTCATTTCCATTGAGAATATCATTGAGATTATCCAATTCTCGACAAAAAATTTTTTCGCCCAAAAAAATGAGAAGGGGTACCCCTTTCCTTTTTTTCAAAAATCTGAAATTTTCCGAAATATTCGGAACGCAGGAATGATACCTACTGTTCGAATCTGTGGAACCTACACTTTCAGAAACTGCAAACCGATTTGAAATAAAAAATTCCTACGATTTTTAATCGACGATTTACTTTTTATTTTCTTTCTACTTTTTTTTAATCTCGTTTTTCATCGGTAAAATCGCAGGAGGTGTCGGAATCGAGAAACGGCAGTCATATTTGGAATCAGCAGGTCATTTCCATTGAGAATATCATTGAGATTATCCAATTCTCGACAAAAAATTTTTTCGCCCAAAAAAATGAGAAGGGGTACCCCTTTCCTTTTTTTCAAAAATCTGAAATTTTCCGAAATATTCGGAAGGCAGGAATGATACCTATGGTTCGATTCTGTGGAACCTACACTTTCAGAAACTGCAAACCGATTTGAAATAAAAAATTCCTACGATTTTTAATCGACGATTTACTTTTTAATTTTTTGCCACTTTTTTTCTCTCTCGTTTTTTATTAGTAAAATCGCAGGAGGCTTCTGAATCGAGAAACGGCAGTCATATTTGGAATCAGCAGGTCATTTCCATTGAGAATATCATTGAGATTATCCAATTCTCGACAAAAAATTTTTTCGCCCAAAAAAATGAGAAGGGGTACCCCTTTCCTTTTTTTCAAAAATCTGAAATTTTCCGAAATATTCGGAACGCAGGAATGATACCTACTGTTCGAATCTGTGGAACCTACACTTTCAGAAACTGCAAACCGATTTGAAATAAAAAATTCCTACGATTTTTAATCGACGATTTACTTTTTATTTTTATTCCACTTCTTTTTTCTCTCGTTTTTTATCGGTAAAATCGCAGGAGGTGTCGGAATCGAGAAACGGCAGTCATGTTTGGAATCAGCAGGTCATTTCCATTGAGAATATCATTGAGATTATCCAATTCTCGACAAAAAATTTTTTCGCCCATAAAAATGAGAAGGGGTACCCCTTTCCTTTTTTTCAAAAATCTGAAATTTTCCGAAATATTCGGAACGCAGGAATGATACCTACTGTTCGAATCTGTGGAACCTACACTTTCAGAAACTGCAAACCGATTTGAAATAAAAAATTCCTACGATTTTTAATCGACGATTTACTTTTTAATTTTTTGCCACTTTTTTTCTCTCTCGTTTTTTATTAGTAAAATCGCAGGAGGCTTCTGAATCGAGAAACGGCAGTCATATTTGGAATCAGCAGGTCATTTCCATTGAGAATATCATTGAGATTATCCAATTCTCGACAAAAAAAATTTTCGCCCAAAAAAATGAGAAGGGGTACCCCTTTCCTTTTTTTCAAAAATCTGAAATTTTCCGAAATATTCGGAACGCAGGAATGATACCTATGGTTCGATTCTGTGGAACCTACACTTTCAGAAACTGCAAACCGATTTGAAATAAAAAATTCCTACAATTTTTAATCGACGATTTACTTTTTAATTTTTTGCCACTTTTTTTCTCTCTCGTTTTTTATTAGTAAAATCGCAGGAGGCTTCTGAATCGAGAAACGGCAGTCATATTTGGAATCAGCAGGTCATTTCCATTGAGAATATCATTGAGATTATCCAATTCTCGACAAAAAATTTTTTCGCCTAAAAAAATGAGAAGGGGTACCCCTTTCCTTTTTTTCAAAAATCTGAAATTTTCCGAAATATTCGGAACGCAGGAATGATACCTACTGTTCGAATCTGTGGAACCTACACTTTCAGAAACTGCAAACCGATTTGAAATAAAAAATTCCTACGATTTTTAATCGACGATTCACTTTTTATTTTTATTCCACTTTTTTTTTCTCTCGTTTTTCATCGGTAAAATCGCAGGAGGTGTCGGAATCGAGAAACGGCAGTCATATTTGGAATCAGCAGGTCATTTCCATTGAGAATATCATTGAGATTATCCAATTCTCGACAAAAAAATTTTTCGCCCAAAAAAATGAGAAGGGGTACCCCTTTCCTTTTTTTCAAAAATCTGAAATTTTCCGAAATATTCGGAAGGCAGGAATGATACCTATGGTTCGATTCTGTGGAACCTACACTTTCAGAAACTGCAAACCGATTTGAAATAAAAAATTCCTACGATTTTTAATCGACGATTTACTTTTTATTTTCTTTCTACTTTTTTTTAATCTCGTTTTTCATCGGTAAAATCGCAGGAGGTGTCGGAATCGAGAAACGGCAGTCATATTTGGAATCAGCAGGTCATTTCCATTGAGAATATCATTGAGATTATCCAATTCTCGACAAAAAATTTTTTCGCCCAAAAAAATGAGAAGGGGTACCCCTTTCCTTTTTTTCAAAAATCTGAAATTTTCCGAAATATTCGGAAGGCAGGAATGATACCTATGGTTCGATTCTGTGGAACCTACACTTTCAGAAACTGCAAACCGATTTGAAATAAAAAATTCCTACGATTTTTAATCGACGATTTACTTTTTAATTTTTTGCCACTTTTTTTCTCTCGTTTTTTATTAGTAAAATCGCAGGAGGCTTCTGAATCGAGAAACGGCAGTCATATTTGGAATCAGCAGGTCATTTCCATTGAGAATATCATTGAGATTATCCAATTCTCGACAAAAAATTTTTTCGCCCAAAAAAATGAGAAGGGGTACCCCTTTCCTTTTTTTCAAAAATCTGAAATTTTCCGAAATATTCGGAACGCAGGAATGATACCTACTGTTCAAATCTGTGGAACCTACACTTTCAGAAACTGCAAACCGATTTGAAATAAAAAATTCCTACGATTTTTAATCGACGATTCACTTTTTATTTTTATTCCACTTTTTTTTTCTCTCGTTTTTCATCGGTAAAATCGCAGGAGGTGTCGGAATCGAGAAACGGCAGTCATATTTGGAATCAGCAGGTCATTTCCATTGAGAATATCATTGAGATTATCCAATTCTCGACAAAAAAATTTTTCGCCCAAAAAAATGAGAAGGGGTACCCCTTTCCTTTTTTTCAAAAATCTGAAATTTTCCGAAATATTCGGAAGGCAGGAATGATACCTATGGTTCGATTCTGTGGAACCTACACTTTCAGAAACTGCAAACCGATTTGAAATAAAAAATTCCTACAATTTTTAACCGACGATTTACTTATTAATTTTTTGCCACTTTTTTTCTCTCTCGTTTTTTATTAGTAAAATCGCAGGAGGCTTCTGAATCGAGAAACGGCAGTCATATTTGGAATCAGCAGGTCATTTCCATTGAGAATATCATTGAGATTATCCAATTCTCGACAAAAAATTTTTTCGCCCAAAAAAATGAGAAGGGGTACCCCTTTCCTTTTTTTCAAAAATCTGAAATTTTCCGAAATATTCGGAACGCAGGAATGATACCTACTGTTCGAATCTGTGGAACCTACACTTTCAGAAACTGCAAATCGATTTGAAATAAAAAATTCCTACGATTTTTAATCGACGATTTACTTTTTATTTTCTTTCTACTTTTTTTTAATCTCGTTTTTCATCGGTAAAATCGCAGGAGGTGTCGGAATCGAGAAACGGCAGTCATATTTGGAATCAGCAGGTCATTTCCATTGAGAATATCATTGAGATTATCCAATTCTCGACAAAAAATTTTTTCGCCCAAAAAAATGAGAAGGGGTACCCCTTTCCTTTTTTTCAAAAATCTGAAATTTTCCGAAATATTCGGAAGGCAGGAATGATACCTATGGTTCGATTCTGTGGAACCTACACTTTCAGAAACTGCAAACCGATTTGAAATAAAAAATTCCTACGATTTTTAATCGACGATTTACTTTTTAATTTTTTGCCACTTTTTTTCTCTCGTTTTTTATTAGTAAAATCGCAGGAGGCTTCTGAATCGAGAAACGGCAGTCATATTTGGAATCAGCAGGTCATTTCCATTGAGAATATCATTGAGATTATCCAATTCTCGACAAAAAATTTTTTCGCCCAAAAAAATGAGAAGGGGTACCCCTTTCCTTTTTTTCAAAAATCTGAAATTTTCCGAAATATTCGGAACGCAGGAATGATACCTACTGTTCAAATCTGTGGAACCTACACTTTCAGAAACTGCAAACCGATTTGAAATAAAAAATTCCTACGATTTTTAATCGACGATTCACTTTTTATTTTTATTCCACTTTTTTTTTCTCTCGTTTTTCATCGGTAAAATCGCAGGAGGTGTCGGAATCGAGAAACGGCAGTCATATTTGGAATCAGCAGGTCATTTCCATTGAGAATATCATTGAGATTATCCAATTCTCGACAAAAAAATTTTTCGCCCAAAAAAATGAGAAGGGGTACCCCTTTCCTTTTTTTCAAAAATCTGAAATTTTCCGAAATATTCGGAAGGCAGGAATGATACCTATGGTTCGATTCTGTGGAACCTACACTTTCAGAAACTGCAAACCGATTTGAAATAAAAAATTCCTACAATTTTTAACCGACGATTTACTTATTAATTTTTTGCCACTTTTTTTCTCTCTCGTTTTTTATTAGTAAAATCGCAGGAGGCTTCTGAATCGAGAAACGGCAGTCATATTTGGAATCAGCAGGTCATTTCCATTGAGAATATCATTGAGATTATCCAATTCTCGACAAAAAATTTTTTCGCCCAAAAAAATGAGAAGGGGTACCCCTTTCCTTTTTTTCAAAAATCTGAAATTTTCCGAAATATTCGGAACGCAGGAATGATACCTACTGTTCGAATCTGTGGAACCTACACTTTCAGAAACTGCAAACCGATTTGAAATAAAAAATTCCTACGATTTTTAATCGACGATTTACTTTTTATTTTCTTTCTACTTTTTTTTAATCTCGTTTTTCATCGGTAAAATCGCAGGAGGTGTCGGAATCGAGAAACGGCAGTCATATTTGGAATCAGCAGGTCATTTCCATTGAGAATATCATTGAGATTATCCAATTCTCGACAAAAAATTTTTTCGCCCAAAAAAATGAGAAGGGGTACCCCTTTCCTTTTTTTCAAAAATCTGAAATTTTCCGAAATATTCGGAAGGCAGGAATGATACCTATGGTTCGATTCTGTGGAACCTACACTTTCAGAAACTGCAAACCGATTTGAAATAAAAAATTCCTACGATTTTTAATCGACGATTTACTTTTTAATTTTTTGCCACTTTTTTTCTCTCTCGTTTTTTATTAGTAAAATCGCAGGAGGCTTCTGAATCGAGAAACGGCAGTCATATTTGGAATCAGCAGGTCATTTCCATTGAGAATATCATTGAGATTATCCAATTCTCGACAAAAAATTTTTTCGCCCAAAAAAATGAGAAGGGGTACCCCTTTCCTTTTTTTCAAAAATCTGAAATTTTCCGAAATATTCGGAACGCAGGAATGATACCTACTGTTCGAATCTGTGGAACCTACACTTTCAGAAACTGCAAACCGATTTGAAATAAAAAATTCCTACGATTTTTAATCGACGATTTACTTTTTATTTTTATTCCACTTCTTTTTTCTCTCGTTTTTTATCGGTAAAATCGCAGGAGGTGTCGGAATCGAGAAACGGCAGTCATATTTGGAATCAGCAGGTCATTTCCATTGAGAATATCATTGAGATTATCCAATTCTCGACAAAAAATTTTTTCGCCCATAAAAATGAGAAGGGGTACCCCTTTCCTTTTTTTCAAAAATCTGAAATTTTCCGAAATATTCGGAACGCAGGAATGATACCTACTGTTCGAATCTGTGGAACCTACACTTTCAGAAACTGCAAACCGATTTGAAATAAAAAATTCCTACGATTTTTAATCGACGATTTACTTTTTAATTTTTTGCCACTTTTTTTCTCTCTCGTTTTTTATTAGTAAAATCGCAGGAGGCTTCTGAATCGAGAAACGGCAGTCATATTTGGAATCAGCAGGTCATTTCCATTGAGAATATCATTGAGATTATCCAATTCTCGACAAAAAAAATTTTCGCCCAAAAAAATGAGAAGGGGTACCCCTTTCCTTTTTTTCAAAAATCTGAAATTTTCCGAAATATTCGGAACGCAGGAATGATACCTATGGTTCGATTCTGTGGAACCTACACTTTCAGAAACTGCAAACCGATTTGAAATAAAAAATTCCTACAATTTTTAATCGACGATTTACTTTTTAATTTTTTGCCACTTTTTTTCTCTCTCGTTTTTTATTAGTAAAATCGCAGGAGGCTTCTGAATCGAGAAACGGCAGTCATATTTGGAATCAGCAGGTCATTTCCATTGAGAATATCATTGAGATTATCCAATTCTCGACAAAAAATTTTTTCGCCTAAAAAAATGAGAAGGGGTACCCCTTTCCTTTTTTTCAAAAATCTGAAATTTTCCGAAATATTCGGAACGCAGAAATGATACCTACTGTTCGAATCTGTGGAACCTACACTTTCAGAAACTGCAAATCGATTTGAAATAAAAAATTCCTACGATTTTTAATCGACGATTTACTTTTTATTTTCTTTCTACTTTTTTTTAATCTCGTTTTTCATCGGTAAAATCGCAGGAGGTGTCGGAATCGAGAAACGGCAGTCATATTTGGAATCAGCAGGTCATTTCCATTGAGAATATCATTGAGATTATCCAATTCTCGACAAAAAATTTTTTCGCCCAAAAAAATGAGAAGGGGTACCCCTTTCCTTTTTTTCAAAAATCTGAAATTTTCCGAAATATTCGGAAGGCAGGAATGATACCTATGGTTCGATTCTGTGGAACCTACACTTTCAGAAACTGCAAACCGATTTGAAATAAAAAATTCCTACGATTTTTAATCGACGATTTACTTTTTAATTTTTTGCCACTTTTTTTCTCTCGTTTTTTATTAGTAAAATCGCAGGAGGCTTCTGAATCGAGAAACGGCAGTCATATTTGGAATCAGCAGGTCATTTCCATTGAGAATATCATTGAGATTATCCAATTCTCGACAAAAAATTTTTTCGCCCAAAAAAATGAGAAGGGGTACCCCTTTCCTTTTTTTCAAAAATCTGAAATTTTCCGAAATATTCGGAACGCAGGAATGATACCTACTGTTCAAATCTGTGGAACCTACACTTTCAGAAACTGCAAACCGATTTGAAATAAAAAATTCCTACGATTTTTAATCGACGATTCACTTTTTATTTTTATTCCACTTTTTTTTTCTCTCGTTTTTCATCGGTAAAATCGCAGGAGGTGTCGGAATCGAGAAACGGCAGTCATATTTGGAATCAGCAGGTCATTTCCATTGAGAATATCATTGAGATTATCCAATTCTCGACAAAAAAATTTTTCGCCCAAAAAAATGAGAAGGGGTACCCCTTTCCTTTTTTTCAAAAATCTGAAATTTTCCGAAATATTCGGAAGGCAGGAATGATACCTATGGTTCGATTCTGTGGAACCTACACTTTCAGAAACTGCAAACCGATTTGAAATAAAAAATTCCTACAATTTTTAACCGACGATTTACTTATTAATTTTTTGCCACTTTTTTTCTCTCTCGTTTTTTATTAGTAAAATCGCAGGAGGCTTCTGAATCGAGAAACGGCAGTCATATTTGGAATCAGCAGGTCATTTCCATTGAGAATATCATTGAGATTATCCAATTCTCGACAAAAAATTTTTTCGCCCAAAAAAATGAGAAGGGGTACCCCTTTCCTTTTTTTCAAAAATCTGAAATTTTCCGAAATATTCGGAACGCAGGAATGATACCTACTGTTCGAATCTGTGGAACCTACACTTTCAGAAACTGCAAACCGATTTGAAATAAAAAATTCCTACGATTTTTAATCGACGATTTACTTTTTATTTTCTTTCTACTTTTTTTTAATCTCGTTTTTCATCGGTAAAATCGCAGGAGGTGTCGGAATCGAGAAACGGCAGTCATATTTGGAATCAGCAGGTCATTTCCATTGAGAATATCATTGAGATTATCCAATTCTCGACAAAAAATTTTTTCGCCCAAAAAAATGAGAAGGGGTACCCCTTTCCTTTTTTTCAAAAATCTGAAATTTTCCGAAATATTCGGAAGGCAGGAATGATACCTATGGTTCGATTCTGTGGAACCTACACTTTCAGAAACTGCAAACCGATTTGAAATAAAAAATTCCTACGATTTTTAATCGACGATTTACTTTTTAATTTTTTGCCACTTTTTTTCTCTCTCGTTTTTTATTAGTAAAATCGCAGGAGGCTTCTGAATCGAGAAACGGCAGTCATATTTGGAATCAGCAGGTCATTTCCATTGAGAATATCATTGAGATTATCCAATTCTCGACAAAAAATTTTTTCGCCCAAAAAAATGAGAAGGGGTACCCCTTTCCTTTTTTTCAAAAATCTGAAATTTTCCGAAATATTCGGAACGCAGGAATGATACCTACTGTTCGAATCTGTGGAACCTACACTTTCAGAAACTGCAAACCGATTTGAAATAAAAAATTCCTACGATTTTTAATCGACGATTTACTTTTTATTTTTATTCCACTTCTTTTTTCTCTCGTTTTTTATCGGTAAAATCGCAGGAGGTGTCGGAATCGAGAAACGGCAGTCATATTTGGAATCAGCAGGTCATTTCCATTGAGAATATCATTGAGATTATCCAATTCTCGACAAAAAATTTTTTCGCCCATAAAAATGAGAAGGGGTACCCCTTTCCTTTTTTTCAAAAATCTGAAATTTTCCGAAATATTCGGAACGCAGGAATGATACCTACTGTTCGAATCTGTGGAACCTACACTTTCAGAAACTGCAAACCGATTTGAAATAAAAAATTCCTACGATTTTTAATCGACGATTTACTTTTTAATTTTTTGCCACTTTTTTTCTCTCGTTTTTTATTAGTAAAATCGCAGGAGGCTTCTGAATCGAGAAACGGCAGTCATATTTGGAATCAGCAGGTCATTTCCATTGAGAATATCATTGAGATTATCCAATTCTCGACAAAAAATTTTTTCGCCCAAAAAAATGAGAAGGGGTACCCCTTTCCTTTTTTTCAAAAATCTGAAATTTTCCGAAATATTCGGAACGCAGGAATGATACCTACTGTTCAAATCTGTGGAACCTACACTTTCAGAAACTGCAAACCGATTTGAAATAAAAAATTCCTACGATTTTTAATCGACGATTCACTTTTTATTTTTATTCCACTTTTTTTTTCTCTCGTTTTTCATCGGTAAAATCGCAGGAGGTGTCGGAATCGAGAAACGGCAGTCATATTTGGAATCAGCAGGTCATTTCCATTGAGAATATCATTGAGATTATCCAATTCTCGACAAAAAAATTTTTCGCCCAAAAAAATGAGAAGGGGTACCCCTTTCCTTTTTTTCAAAAATCTGAAATTTTCCGAAATATTCGGAAGGCAGGAATGATACCTATGGTTCGATTCTGTGGAACCTACACTTTCAGAAACTGCAAACCGATTTGAAATAAAAAATTCCTACAATTTTTAACCGACGATTTACTTATTAATTTTTTGCCACTTTTTTTCTCTCTCGTTTTTTATTAGTAAAATCGCAGGAGGCTTCTGAATCGAGAAACGGCAGTCATATTTGGAATCAGCAGGTCATTTCCATTGAGAATATCATTGAGATTATCCAATTCTCGACAAAAAATTTTTTCGCCCAAAAAAATGAGAAGGGGTACCCCTTTCCTTTTTTTCAAAAATCTGAAATTTTCCGAAATATTCGGAACGCAGGAATGATACCTACTGTTCGAATCTGTGGAACCTACACTTTCAGAAACTGCAAACCGATTTGAAATAAAAAATTCCTACGATTTTTAATCGACGATTTACTTTTTATTTTCTTTCTACTTTTTTTTAATCTCGTTTTTCATCGGTAAAATCGCAGGAGGTGTCGGAATCGAGAAACGGCAGTCATATTTGGAATCAGCAGGTCATTTCCATTGAGAATATCATTGAGATTATCCAATTCTCGACAAAAAATTTTTTCGCCCAAAAAAATGAGAAGGGGTACCCCTTTCCTTTTTTTCAAAAATCTGAAATTTTCCGAAATATTCGGAAGGCAGGAATGATACCTATGGTTCGATTCTGTGGAACCTACACTTTCAGAAACTGCAAACCGATTTGAAATAAAAAATTCCTACGATTTTTAATCGACGATTTACTTTTTAATTTTTTGCCACTTTTTTTCTCTCTCGTTTTTTATTAGTAAAATCGCAGGAGGCTTCTGAATCGAGAAACGGCAGTCATATTTGGAATCAGCAGGTCATTTCCATTGAGAATATCATTGAGATTATCCAATTCTCGACAAAAAATTTTTTCGCCTAAAAAAATGAGAAGGGGTACCCCTTTCCTTTTTTTCAAAAATCTGAAATTTTCCGAAATATTCGGAACGCAGGAATGATACCTACTGTTCGAATCTGTGGAACCTACACTTTCAGAAACTGCAAACCGATTTGAAATAAAAAATTCCTACGATTTTTAATCGACGATTTACTTTTTATTTTCTTTCTACTTTTTTTTAATCTCGTTTTTCATCGGTAAAATCGCAGGAGGTGTCGGAATCGAGAAACGGCAGTCATATTTGGAATCAGCAGGTCATTTCCATTGAGAATATCATTGAGATTATCCAATTCTCGACAAAAAATTTTTTCGCCCAAAAAAATGAGAAGGGGTACCCCTTTCCTTTTTTTCAAAAATCTGAAATTTTCCGAAATATTCGGAAGGCAGGAATGATACCTATGGTTCGATTCTGTGGAACCTACACTTTCAGAAACTGCAAACCGATTTGAAATAAAAAATTCCTACGATTTTTAATCGACGATTTACTTTTTAATTTTTTGCCACTTTTTTTCTCTCGTTTTTTATTAGTAAAATCGCAGGAGGCTTCTGAATCGAGAAACGGCAGTCATATTTGGAATCAGCAGGTCATTTCCATTGAGAATATCATTGAGATTATCCAATTCTCGACAAAAAATTTTTTCGCCCAAAAAAATGAGAAGGGGTACCCCTTTCCTTTTTTTCAAAAATCTGAAATTTTCCGAAATATTCGGAACGCAGGAATGATACCTACTGTTCAAATCTGTGGAACCTACACTTTCAGAAACTGCAAACCGATTTGAAATAAAAAATTCCTACGATTTTTAATCGACGATTCACTTTTTATTTTTATTCCACTTTTTTTTTCTCTCGTTTTTCATCGGTAAAATCGCAGGAGGTGTCGGAATCGAGAAACGGCAGTCATATTTGGAATCAGCAGGTCATTTCCATTGAGAATATCATTGAGATTATCCAATTCTCGACAAAAAAATTTTTCGCCCAAAAAAATGAGAAGGGGTACCCCTTTCCTTTTTTTCAAAAATCTGAAATTTTCCGAAATATTCGGAAGGCAGGAATGATACCTATGGTTCGATTCTGTGGAACCTACACTTTCAGAAACTGCAAACCGATTTGAAATAAAAAATTCCTACAATTTTTAACCGACGATTTACTTATTAATTTTTTGCCACTTTTTTTCTCTCTCGTTTTTTATTAGTAAAATCGCAGGAGGCTTCTGAATCGAGAAACGGCAGTCATATTTGGAATCAGCAGGTCATTTCCATTGAGAATATCATTGAGATTATCCAATTCTCGACAAAAAATTTTTTCGCCCAAAAAAATGAGAAGGGGTACCCCTTTCCTTTTTTTCAAAAATCTGAAATTTTCCGAAATATTCGGAACGCAGGAATGA
Source organism: Ametastegia equiseti (assembly GCA_963989295.1). Classification (NCBI taxonomy): domain Eukaryota; kingdom Metazoa; phylum Arthropoda; class Insecta; order Hymenoptera; family Tenthredinidae; genus Ametastegia; species Ametastegia equiseti. The sequence goes on from OZ022402.1 coordinate 5,600,727, forward strand.
TACCTACTGTTCGAATCTGTGGAACCTACACTTTCAGAAACTGCAAATCGATTTGAAATAAAAAATTCCTACGATTTTTAATCGACGATTTACTTTTTATTTTCTTTCTACTTTTTTTTAATCTCGTTTTTCATCGGTAAAATCGCAGGAGGTGTCGGAATCGAGAAACGGCAGTCATATTTGGAATCAGCAGGTCATTTCCATTGAGAATATCATTGAGATTATCCAATTCTCGACAAAAAATTTTTTCGCCCAAAAAAATGAGAAGGGGTACCCCTTTCCTTTTTTTCAAAAATCTGAAATTTTCCGAAATATTCGGAAGGCAGGAATGATACCTATGGTTCGATTCTGTGGAACCTACACTTTCAGAAACTGCAAACCGATTTGAAATAAAAAATTCCTACGATTTTTAATCGACGATTTACTTTTTAATTTTTTGCCACTTTTTTTCTCTCGTTTTTTATTAGTAAAATCGCAGGAGGCTTCTGAATCGAGAAACGGCAGTCATATTTGGAATCAGCAGGTCATTTCCATTGAGAATATCATTGAGATTATCCAATTCTCGACAAAAAATTTTTTCGCCCAAAAAAATGAGAAGGGGTACCCCTTTCCTTTTTTTCAAAAATCTGAAATTTTCCGAAATATTCGGAACGCAGGAATGATACCTACTGTTCAAATCTGTGGAACCTACACTTTCAGAAACTGCAAACCGATTTGAAATAAAAAATTCCTACGATTTTTAATCGACGATTTACTTTTTAATTTTTTGCCACTTTTTTTCTCTCTCGTTTTTTATTAGTAAAATCGCAGGAGGCTTCTGAATCGAGAAACGGCAGTCATATTTGGAATCAGCAGGTCATTTCCATTGAGAATATCATTGAGATTATCCAATTCTCGACAAAAAAAATTTTCGCCCAAAAAAATGAGAAGGGGTACCCCTTTCCTTTTTTTCAAAAATCTGAAATTTTCCGAAATATTCGGAACGCAGGAATGATACCTACTGTTCGAATCTGTGGAACCTACACTTTCAGAAACTGCAAACCGATTTGAAATAAAAAATTCCTACGATTTTTAATCGACGATTTACTTTTTAATTTTTTGCCACTTTTTTTCTCTCTCGTTTTTTATTAGTAAAATCGCAGGAGGCTTCTGAATCGAGAAACGGCAGTCATATTTGGAATCAGCAGGTCATTTCCATTGAGAATATCATTGAGATTATCCAATTCTCGACAAAAAAAATTTTCGCCCAAAAAAATGAGAAGGGGTACCCCTTTCCTTTTTTTCAAAAATCTGAAATTTTCCGAAATATTCGGAACGCAGGAATGATACCTATGGTTCGATTCTGTGGAACCTACACTTTCAGAAACTGCAAACCGATTTGAAATAAAAAATTCCTACAATTTTTAATCGACGATTTACTTTTTAATTTTTTGCCACTTTTTTTCTCTCTCGTTTTTTATTAGTAAAATCGCAGGAGGCTTCTGAATCGAGAAACGGCAGTCATATTTGGAATCAGCAGGTCATTTCCATTGAGAATATCATTGAGATTATCCAATTCTCGACAAAAAATTTTTTCGCCTAAAAAAATGAGAAGGGGTACCCCTTTCCTTTTTTTCAAAAATCTGAAATTTTCCGAAATATTCGGAACGCAGGAATGATACCTACTGTTCGAATCTGTGGAACCTACACTTTCAGAAACTGCAAACCGATTTGAAATAAAAAATTCCTACGATTTTTAATCGACGATTCACTTTTTATTTTTATTCCACTTTTTTTTTCTCTCGTTTTTCATCGGTAAAATCGCAGGAGGTGTCGGAATCGAGAAACGGCAGTCATATTTGGAATCAGCAGGTCATTTCCATTGAGAATATCATTGAGATTATCCAATTCTCGACAAAAAAATTTTTCGCCCAAAAAAATGAGAAGGGGTACCCCTTTCCTTTTTTTCAAAAATCTGAAATTTTCCGAAATATTCGGAAGGCAGGAATGATACCTATGGTTCGATTCTGTGGAACCTACACTTTCAGAAACTGCAAACCGATTTGAAATAAAAAATTCCTACGATTTTTAATCGACGATTTACTTTTTATTTTCTTTCTACTTTTTTTTAATCTCGTTTTTCATCGGTAAAATCGCAGGAGGTGTCGGAATCGAGAAACGGCAGTCATATTTGGAATCAGCAGGTCATTTCCATTGAGAATATCATTGAGATTATCCAATTCTCGACAAAAAATTTTTTCGCCCAAAAAAATGAGAAGGGGTACCCCTTTCCTTTTTTTCAAAAATCTGAAATTTTCCGAAATATTCGGAAGGCAGGAATGATACCTATGGTTCGATTCTGTGGAACCTACACTTTCAGAAACTGCAAACCGATTTGAAATAAAAAATTCCTACGATTTTTAATCGACGATTTACTTTTTAATTTTTTGCCACTTTTTTTCTCTCGTTTTTTATTAGTAAAATCGCAGGAGGCTTCTGAATCGAGAAACGGCAGTCATATTTGGAATCAGCAGGTCATTTCCATTGAGAATATCATTGAGATTATCCAATTCTCGACAAAAAATTTTTTCGCCCAAAAAAATGAGAAGGGGTACCCCTTTCCTTTTTTTCAAAAATCTGAAATTTTCCGAAATATTCGGAACGCAGGAATGATACCTACTGTTCAAATCTGTGGAACCTACACTTTCAGAAACTGCAAACCGATTTGAAATAAAAAATTCCTACGATTTTTAATCGACGATTCACTTTTTATTTTTATTCCACTTTTTTTTTCTCTCGTTTTTCATCGGTAAAATCGCAGGAGGTGTCGGAATCGAGAAACGGCAGTCATATTTGGAATCAGCAGGTCATTTCCATTGAGAATATCATTGAGATTATCCAATTCTCGACAAAAAAATTTTTCGCCCAAAAAAATGAGAAGGGGTACCCCTTTCCTTTTTTTCAAAAATCTGAAATTTTCCGAAATATTCGGAAGGCAGGAATGATACCTATGGTTCGATTCTGTGGAACCTACACTTTCAGAAACTGCAAACCGATTTGAAATAAAAAATTCCTACAATTTTTAACCGACGATTTACTTATTAATTTTTTGCCACTTTTTTTCTCTCTCGTTTTTTATTAGTAAAATCGCAGGAGGCTTCTGAATCGAGAAACGGCAGTCATATTTGGAATCAGCAGGTCATTTCCATTGAGAATATCATTGAGATTATCCAATTCTCGACAAAAAATTTTTTCGCCCAAAAAAATGAGAAGGGGTACCCCTTTCCTTTTTTTCAAAAATCTGAAATTTTCCGAAATATTCGGAACGCAGGAATGATACCTACTGTTCGAATCTGTGGAACCTACACTTTCAGAAACTGCAAATCGATTTGAAATAAAAAATTCCTACGATTTTTAATCGACGATTTACTTTTTATTTTCTTTCTACTTTTTTTTAATCTCGTTTTTCATCGGTAAAATCGCAGGAGGTGTCGGAATCGAGAAACGGCAGTCATATTTGGAATCAGCAGGTCATTTCCATTGAGAATATCATTGAGATTATCCAATTCTCGACAAAAAATTTTTTCGCCCAAAAAAATGAGAAGGGGTACCCCTTTCCTTTTTTTCAAAAATCTGAAATTTTCCGAAATATTCGGAAGGCAGGAATGATACCTATGGTTCGATTCTGTGGAACCTACACTTTCAGAAACTGCAAACCGATTTGAAATAAAAAATTCCTACGATTTTTAATCGACGATTTACTTTTTAATTTTTTGCCACTTTTTTTCTCTCGTTTTTTATTAGTAAAATCGCAGGAGGCTTCTGAATCGAGAAACGGCAGTCATATTTGGAATCAGCAGGTCATTTCCATTGAGAATATCATTGAGATTATCCAATTCTCGACAAAAAATTTTTTCGCCCAAAAAAATGAGAAGGGGTACCCCTTTCCTTTTTTTCAAAAATCTGAAATTTTCCGAAATATTCGGAACGCAGGAATGATACCTACTGTTCAAATCTGTGGAACCTACACTTTCAGAAACTGCAAACCGATTTGAAATAAAAAATTCCTACGATTTTTAATCGACGATTCACTTTTTATTTTTATTCCACTTTTTTTTTCTCTCGTTTTTCATCGGTAAAATCGCAGGAGGTGTCGGAATCGAGAAACGGCAGTCATATTTGGAATCAGCAGGTCATTTCCATTGAGAATATCATTGAGATTATCCAATTCTCGACAAAAAAATTTTTCGCCCAAAAAAATGAGAAGGGGTACCCCTTTCCTTTTTTTCAAAAATCTGAAATTTTCCGAAATATTCGGAAGGCAGGAATGATACCTATGGTTCGATTCTGTGGAACCTACACTTTCAGAAACTGCAAACCGATTTGAAATAAAAAATTCCTACAATTTTTAACCGACGATTTACTTATTAATTTTTTGCCACTTTTTTTCTCTCTCGTTTTTTATTAGTAAAATCGCAGGAGGCTTCTGAATCGAGAAACGGCAGTCATATTTGGAATCAGCAGGTCATTTCCATTGAGAATATCATTGAGATTATCCAATTCTCGACAAAAAATTTTTTCGCCCAAAAAAATGAGAAGGGGTACCCCTTTCCTTTTTTTCAAAAATCTGAAATTTTCCGAAATATTCGGAACGCAGGAATGATACCTACTGTTCGAATCTGTGGAACCTACACTTTCAGAAACTGCAAACCGATTTGAAATAAAAAATTCCTACGATTTTTAATCGACGATTTACTTTTTATTTTCTTTCTACTTTTTTTTAATCTCGTTTTTCATCGGTAAAATCGCAGGAGGTGTCGGAATCGAGAAACGGCAGTCATATTTGGAATCAGCAGGTCATTTCCATTGAGAATATCATTGAGATTATCCAATTCTCGACAAAAAATTTTTTCGCCCAAAAAAATGAGAAGGGGTACCCCTTTCCTTTTTTTCAAAAATCTGAAATTTTCCGAAATATTCGGAAGGCAGGAATGATACCTATGGTTCGATTCTGTGGAACCTACACTTTCAGAAACTGCAAACCGATTTGAAATAAAAAATTCCTACGATTTTTAATCGACGATTTACTTTTTAATTTTTTGCCACTTTTTTTCTCTCTCGTTTTTTATTAGTAAAATCGCAGGAGGCTTCTGAATCGAGAAACGGCAGTCATATTTGGAATCAGCAGGTCATTTCCATTGAGAATATCATTGAGATTATCCAATTCTCGACAAAAAATTTTTTCGCCCAAAAAAATGAGAAGGGGTACCCCTTTCCTTTTTTTCAAAAATCTGAAATTTTCCGAAATATTCGGAACGCAGGAATGATACCTACTGTTCGAATCTGTGGAACCTACACTTTCAGAAACTGCAAACCGATTTGAAATAAAAAATTCCTACGATTTTTAATCGACGATTTACTTTTTATTTTTATTCCACTTCTTTTTTCTCTCGTTTTTTATCGGTAAAATCGCAGGAGGTGTCGGAATCGAGAAACGGCAGTCATATTTGGAATCAGCAGGTCATTTCCATTGAGAATATCATTGAGATTATCCAATTCTCGACAAAAAATTTTTTCGCCCATAAAAATGAGAAGGGGTACCCCTTTCCTTTTTTTCAAAAATCTGAAATTTTCCGAAATATTCGGAACGCAGGAATGATACCTACTGTTCGAATCTGTGGAACCTACACTTTCAGAAACTGCAAACCGATTTGAAATAAAAAATTCCTACGATTTTTAATCGACGATTTACTTTTTAATTTTTTGCCACTTTTTTTCTCTCTCGTTTTTTATTAGTAAAATCGCAGGAGGCTTCTGAATCGAGAAACGGCAGTCATATTTGGAATCAGCAGGTCATTTCCATTGAGAATATCATTGAGATTATCCAATTCTCGACAAAAAAAATTTTCGCCCAAAAAAATGAGAAGGGGTACCCCTTTCCTTTTTTTCAAAAATCTGAAATTTTCCGAAATATTCGGAACGCAGGAATGATACCTATGGTTCGATTCTGTGGAACCTACACTTTCAGAAACTGCAAACCGATTTGAAATAAAAAATTCCTACAATTTTTAATCGACGATTTACTTTTTAATTTTTTGCCACTTTTTTTCTCTCTCGTTTTTTATTAGTAAAATCGCAGGAGGCTTCTGAATCGAGAAACGGCAGTCATATTTGGAATCAGCAGGTCATTTCCATTGAGAATATCATTGAGATTATCCAATTCTCGACAAAAAATTTTTTCGCCTAAAAAAATGAGAAGGGGTACCCCTTTCCTTTTTTTCAAAAATCTGAAATTTTCCGAAATATTCGGAACGCAGGAATGATACCTACTGTTCGAATCTGTGGAACCTACACTTTCAGAAACTGCAAACCGATTTGAAATAAAAAATTCCTACGATTTTTAATCGACGATTCACTTTTTATTTTTATTCCACTTTTTTTTTCTCTCGTTTTTCATCGGTAAAATCGCAGGAGGTGTCGGAATCGAGAAACGGCAGTCATATTTGGAATCAGCAGGTCATTTCCATTGAGAATATCATTGAGATTATCCAATTCTCGACAAAAAAATTTTTCGCCCAAAAAAATGAGAAGGGGTACCCCTTTCCTTTTTTTCAAAAATCTGAAATTTTCCGAAATATTCGGAAGGCAGGAATGATACCTATGGTTCGATTCTGTGGAACCTACACTTTCAGAAACTGCAAACCGATTTGAAATAAAAAATTCCTACGATTTTTAATCGACGATTTACTTTTTATTTTCTTTCTACTTTTTTTTAATCTCGTTTTTCATCGGTAAAATCGCAGGAGGTGTCGGAATCGAGAAACGGCAGTCATATTTGGAATCAGCAGGTCATTTCCATTGAGAATATCATTGAGATTATCCAATTCTCGACAAAAAATTTTTTCGCCCAAAAAAATGAGAAGGGGTACCCCTTTCCTTTTTTTCAAAAATCTGAAATTTTCCGAAATATTCGGAAGGCAGGAATGATACCTATGGTTCGATTCTGTGGAACCTACACTTTCAGAAACTGCAAACCGATTTGAAATAAAAAATTCCTACGATTTTTAATCGACGATTTACTTTTTAATTTTTTGCCACTTTTTTCCTCTCGTTTTTTATTAGTAAAATCGCAGGAGGCTTCTGAATCGAGAAACGGCAGTCATATTTGGAATCAGCAGGTCATTTCCATTGAGAATATCATTGAGATTATCCAATTCTCGACAAAAAATTTTTTCGCCCAAAAAAATGAGAAGGGGTACCCCTTTCCTTTTTTTCAAAAATCTGAAATTTTCCGAAATATTCGGAACGCAGGAATGATACCTACTGTTCAAATCTGTGGAACCTACACTTTCAGAAACTGCAAACCGATTTGAAATAAAAAATTCCTACGATTTTTAATCGACGATTCACTTTTTATTTTTATTCCACTTTTTTTTTCTCTCGTTTTTCATCGGTAAAATCGCAGGAGGTGTCGGAATCGAGAAACGGCAGTCATATTTGGAATCAGCAGGTCATTTCCATTGAGAATATCATTGAGATTATCCAATTCTCGACAAAAAAATTTTTCGCCCAAAAAAATGAGAAGGGGTACCCCTTTCCTTTTTTTCAAAAATCTGAAATTTTCCGAAATATTCGGAAGGCAGGAATGATACCTATGGTTCGATTCTGTGGAACCTACACTTTCAGAAACTGCAAACCGATTTGAAATAAAAAATTCCTACAATTTTTAACCGACGATTTACTTATTAATTTTTTGCCACTTTTTTTCTCTCTCGTTTTTTATTAGTAAAATCGCAGGAGGCTTCTGAATCGAGAAACGGCAGTCATATTTGGAATCAGCAGGTCATTTCCATTGAGAATATCATTGAGATTATCCAATTCTCGACAAAAAATTTTTTCGCCCAAAAAAATGAGAAGGGGTACCCCTTTCCTTTTTTTCAAAAATCTGAAATTTTCCGAAATATTCGGAACGCAGGAATGATACCTACTGTTCGAATCTGTGGAACCTACACTTTCAGAAACTGCAAACCGATTTGAAATAAAAAATTCCTACGATTTTTAATCGACGATTTACTTTTTATTTTCTTTCTACTTTTTTTTAATCTCGTTTTTCATCGGTAAAATCGCAGGAGGTGTCGGAATCGAGAAACGGCAGTCATATTTGGAATCAGCAGGTCATTTCCATTGAGAATATCATTGAGATTATCCAATTCTCGACAAAAAATTTTTTCGCCCAAAAAAATGAGAAGGGGTACCCCTTTCCTTTTTTTCAAAAATCTGAAATTTTCCGAAATATTCGGAAGGCAGGAATGATACCTATGGTTCGATTCTGTGGAACCTACACTTTCAGAAACTGCAAACCGATTTGAAATAAAAAATTCCTACGATTTTTAATCGACGATTTACTTTTTAATTTTTTGCCACTTTTTTTCTCTCGTTTTTTATTAGTAAAATCGCAGGAGGCTTCTGAATCGAGAAACGGCAGTCATATTTGGAATCAGCAGGTCATTTCCATTGAGAATATCATTGAGATTATCCAATTCTCGACAAAAAATTTTTTCGCCCAAAAAAATGAGAAGGGGTACCCCTTTCCTTTTTTTCAAAAATCTGAAATTTTCCGAAATATTCGGAACGCAGGAATGATACCTACTGTTCAAATCTGTGGAACCTACACTTTCAGAAACTGCAAACCGATTTGAAATAAAAAATTCCTACGATTTTTAATCGACGATTCACTTTTTATTTTTATTCCACTTTTTTTTTCTCTCGTTTTTCATCGGTAAAATCGCAGGAGGTGTCGGAATCGAGAAACGGCAGTCATATTTGGAATCAGCAGGTCATTTCCATTGAGAATATCATTGAGATTATCCAATTCTCGACAAAAAAATTTTTCGCCCAAAAAAATGAGAAGGGGTACCCCTTTCCTTTTTTTCAAAAATCTGAAATTTTCCGAAATATTCGGAACGCAGGAATGATACCTACTGTTCGAATCTGTGGAACCTACACTTTCAGAAACTGCAAACCGATTTGAAATAAAAAATTCCTACGATTTTTAATCGACGATTTACTTTTTATTTTTATTCCACTTCTTTTTTCTCTCGTTTTTTATCGGTAAAATCGCAGGAGGTGTCGGAATCGAGAAACGGCAGTCATATTTGGAATCAGCAGGTCATTTCCATTGAGAATATCATTGAGATTATCCAATTCTCGACAAAAAATTTTTTCGCCCAAAAAAATGAGAAGGGGTACCCCTTTCCTTTTTTTCAAAAATCTGAAATTTTCCGAAATATTCGGAACGCAGGAATGATACCTACTGTTCGAATCTGTGGAACCTACACTTTCAGAAACTGCAAACCGATTTGAAATAAAAAATTCCTACGATTTTTAATCGACGATTTACTTTTTAATTTTTTGCCACTTTTTTTCTCTCTCGTTTTTTATTAGTAAAATCGCAGGAGGCTTCTGAATCGAGAAACGGCAGTCATATTTGGAATCAGCAGGTCATTTCCATTGAGAATATCATTGAGATTATCCAATTCTCGACAAAAAATTTTTTCGCCCAAAAAAATGAGAAGGGGTACCCCTTTCCTTTTTTTCAAAAATCTGAAATTTTCCGAAATATTCGGAACGCAGGAATGATACCTACTGTTCGAATCTGTGGAACCTACACTTTCAGAAACTGCAAACCGATTTGAAATAAAAAATTCCTACGATTTTTAATCGACGATTCACTTTTTATTTTTATTCCACTTTTTTTTTCTCTCGTTTTTCATCGGTAAAATCGCAGGAGGTGTCGGAATCGAGAAACGGCAGTCATATTTGGAATCAGCAGGTCATTTCCATTGAGAATATCATTGAGATTATCCAATTCTCGACAAAAAAATTTTTCGCCCAAAAAAATGAGAAGGGGTACCCCTTTCCTTTTTTTCAAAAATCTGAAATTTTCCGAAATATTCGGAAGGCAGGAATGATACCTATGGTTCGATTCTGTGGAACCTACACTTTCAGAAACTGCAAACCGATTTGAAATAAAAAATTCCTACGATTTTTAATCGACGATTTACTTTTTAATTTTTTGCCACTTTTTTTCTCTCGTTTTTTATTAGTAAAATCGCAGGAGGCTTCTGAATCGAGAAACGGCAGTCATATTTGGAATCAGCAGGTCATTTCCATTGAGAATATCATTGAGATTATCCAATTCTCGACAAAAAAATTTTTCGCCCAAAAAAATGAGACAAATGTGACGGGTTACTGTCCTTTTTTTCAAAAATCTGAAATTCTTTCAAGTATATTGCCATCACGGCTCTCAGCAAGCGATCCGGGAGCGATTCCACAAGAGGTGATAGAAGTGACAGAGGTGATAGAGGTGATAAAATAGATAGATCTATCTGTTTACTGGGGATGAATAGATAGATATATCTATTTTATCACCTCTATCACCTCTGTCACCTCTATCATGATGGCAATATATTTGAAAGTATTCCGGATTTTTGAAAAAAAGGACAGTAACCCGTTTCATTTGTCTCATTTCATGGTAATGCAGAGTCGTATAGCGTGGTCGAGACAACGAATTCAGACTTACATAGAAGCACAGGAGGATAGGCGGGTTTGAAGCTCATTTTCGGGGTACCCCGAGATTAGTTATTACCCCGACCGAGGACTGGCACTACAATCGCTCAATGTCCGTGTGCACTCACACTCGAGCGTCATTCCCTAACACAGACTCGACCATCAATATGTACACATACCAATACATACCAGTGCCCCCAACACATATAAACATCGCTAAAGTAACGTCATCTAGCGTAGACTGCAGATATTAAAAACCAGGCTTCAAGCCTTAGCACGGGCCCTGTGCTTCTATGTAAGTCTGAATTCGTTGGGTCGAGAGTGGGATGTCGATGTTTTTGGTAATTGAAAACCAGATGAGCTGCCATTTAGTCATTTCTGCATAGAATCTGATGAATTTGGGTTCTAAACGTGTATTTTCTCAACGCCGAGTGGCATCATACACATGAGAAAGATCGAGAAAGATCTATTCAGTGCAACTCCAAATAATCAAAAAAATTAGGTAGTCGATAACGAATCTGTAAAAAAAATTTGGAAATTTTGAAAAAATGAAACATCGCTCCACGTTTTCGGTAACTCGTTGGCAGCACTGATTCCAGTGAAAAACGCTCAAAGAGCTTCATAACCTCTCTGAAAACACTAGACCACCTCAAATCAGAATAAACAATTGACTGCGGTACATTAACAATTGGATATCCCGCACACGTGAAAGTCACAAATATAACCTAAGCGGACTCTCACGTTGATTATCGAGTAATAGAAAGAAGAAGAGTAATACATCCGCGATGGATGACGAGGCGGAGACGTACAAGTTATGGAGGATAAGAAAAACCGTAATGCAATTGTGCCACGATAGAGGTTACCTCGTCACACAGGACGAATTAGATCAAACATTGGAGCAGTTCAAAGAACAATTTGGTGATAAACCAAGCGAGAAAAGACCGGCCCGAAGCGATCTAATTGTTCTAGTCGCTCACAATGATGACCCGACTGATCAATTGTTCGTTTTCTTCCCCGACGAGCCTAAGATCGGTATCAAAACAATAAAGACGTACTGTCAGCGTATGCAGGAGGAAAAGATTCACAGGTATATCGCCACGTTGCTTTTCACTGAGAAGTTTAAGGAAAATAACTGTTTTTATATTTATTGAATATACTTTTCTCTTTTCCCAGAGCAACGATAGTAGTCCAACAGGGAATGACGCCGTCGGCGAAGCAGTCGCTAGTCGACATGGCGCCCAAATACATATTGGAGCAATTCCTGGAGTCGGAATTATTGATCAATATCACTGAGCACGAGCTGGTTCCCGAACACGTAGTCATGACGCCGGAAGAAAAACAGGAATTACTAGCCAGATATAAGCTGAAGGAAAATATGCTGATGAGAATACAAGCCGGCGATCCAGTCGCCAGATATTTCGGCTTGAAAAGAGGACAGGTTGTCAAGATTATCAGACCCTCCGAAACTGCTGGGAGATATATTTCCTATAGGCTTGTTTGTTGAGATTTATATTATAAGAATTAGGTACACGACTGCCGTCATGTTCTATTCGTTATATCTGTACCTACATGGAATGTAATTTAAGAATTGATTTGATTATTAAAATGAACGAATGAATGAGATATATGATCGTTTTGAATCCCCAACCTATTCGGTGACCGTTTCCCAGTTCTTTAATAAAGTTCTAAGTGCTCCGAAACATGAAGGTGTACTGTTTCTATTTATTTAATTTTTTTCTTACTATGTATTCGCTCTATGAATTTTTCATTACATTCAGAAAGCTCATTCATGAATAGATTGAACATTGAAAACTCGTTTTGTGTATAACTATGTAGTTCATTCAAACTCTTATTAGATTCTAAAATGTGATATATTATTGACAATCGGTGTTAGGAAACACGGTTAATTAAAAAGTTATGAAACACGATGTTCAAAGGCTATTTTCTCGGTAAAAACATATCCGATAAATGTAAAATTGACAACAGAGATAAAGAAAAATAGAACAAAGGGCATGATACTCTTCGATTTCCAAAAATCGATAAAAAGTTTCACAGATTATTTATCAAAAGTTGTAATCCTTCAGACTTTTTCTCGATTTTCAAAAATCGAACAGTACCAGGCTCGTTGATCAAGTCCTCTTTATCGCTATTATCAATTTCACATTGATCGGATATGTTTTTGCCGGGAAAATAGCTTTGAAAAATTCCAAGTGGAAAATCGGTCTCAATCTATCTAATTACACAAGCAATCTTATTCCTGAAACGAATTGCATCGAGTTCTGGACGTGCAAATCGACGAATTCAGAAAGTCTGAATTCGTTGGTGCAAATTCTTTGCTGAATTAATAAAATATTTCACAGGTTCATGTATGTTTTTTTGTTTCATTGCCTGCCGGGTAAGATAGGTATTTCAAATATTTCTTGAAATAAATAAGCCAAGTGAAATGTGTTGGCGTTGACTGAAGAATTTAAAGACAGCTAACCCTGGGTAGTTTGGTGTGCCGAGCAAATGGACTTGGTTACCGACTGAAATAACATTGTGGTATATCTATATTATGTGCACACTATAGATATAGTGCAACGTTATTTTGTCGGTAAAGTTGGAGACCGTTCGTATCCCCGAGCCCACTTGGGCCCACTTGACTGGCACACAAAACCCCATAAGGATAGCCGTCTTTGAATTCTTCAGTCAACGGTGTTGGTAAATGGCACAATTTTGGTGGTTAGGCACCCTGCTGCCACCTAATGACGGAAGTGGAAGTTGTCGAAATATTCGAAAAGGAGCCACATTCAACCGTGTGATAAACATCTGCGTTTAGAGACTGATAAACGTCCAGAATATGTGTAACTATTAATGCAATGATAATATTGATTATTAATAAGCTTCCCCCGTCGACTGCTCAGAAATATAATTCAGATATTTTTATCCCTAATCTCTGTTTTTTCTTTTCAGCTGGTCATTTCTACAGACTAACCATGGTTCTGGTTAGCATAGACCTGTGGGTCTTACTCAAGGCGCGAAAAATCGCTAAATTCGTTGTCAAACTCCTCAGCTCATTGCTGCAAGTTCTTTTTATTATTTCTTTAGGCACAGGTATATCTTATTATCAATTCATCGTTGATATCCCATGTTGTTGTTGTTGACATAGTAATACAGAACAGAGAATATACCTTCCATCATCAACGTTTTTCTTCCTGTTCTTGTTCTTGTTTTTGTTCTTGTTCGCCTACGTCTATTTGTCGTTTTTGTTGTTGTGCTTGTTCTCCTTCTTGCTTTTGTTCTTGTTCTTGTTCTTGTTCACCTACGTCGTTTTGTTTTTATATTATTGTGCTTGTTCTCGTTCTTGCTTTTGTTCTTGTTCTTGTTCTCTTACTTTTTTGTTGTTGTTCCTGTTCTTCTTTGTTTTCTTTGTCTTCTACTTCTTCTTGTTCTCGTTCTTCGGCCTTTTCTCTTTGTATTTATTGTCCCTCTCCTTTTCCATATTCTTTTTCTGGCTCTTGGTCTTCTTCTTGTTCTTGTTGTTAGTCTTCTTTTCCTTTTCGTTCTACCCTTTCTTAATCTTGTTCTCCATATTGTTCCTGTGCTCCTTTTTCCTCTTAACAATGTTTTAATTTTAAAACCTCAGGTGTTTTCCTCACCTACACTTTGACTAAAGATAAAATCGACGCGCCTGTTTACAACGGCGAGTATTCTCAGGCTGGGGCAAGACCGATGCAAGAAGGGCTTCTGAGTATGGAGACAGTACCAATAGCAGAATCTTCTCAACTACAAGAAAAACTTGAAAGTCTTAAAAATCAGGCGCTGAATCTGGAATTGAGTTTGCAAAAAATGGTCAGTTACACACATCACGTTACACCGCTGGGAAAGATTGAAAAAAAAAAAAGACAAAAGAAAAGAGATTCGGTAGATCCAATAAGATTTTTACAGCAATTCAAAAAATGTTTTCTTTGGTCAGAACAACATCCGTTCGAGTCAAAATAACAGCTTCTTATGAAACCAAGTTCCAGCTCAGAAAAAAAGTGTTTTTAAAAATTTTTAAAAAGTGTTAAAAAAAATTAATTAACAATTTTACCTGATCTCCAGAAACTCTTTTCTTTTACTTGTTCATCTTTTCCAACAATGCGAAACTTTGCAGATTGCAATTTTCTTTCACAGGAATTGCACCGATTTGATTACTTTGGATCTAATTTTTAACGCTTTTTTTATACTTGTACAGAAAAGCCACTACAAAGACCTGTCCGAGATTGCGCGTAACAATTATTACAGAGGTGTGAATAATATAAATTTTCAAATTCTTTACCAGCTGTATTGAAACTATACTTGGGAAATAGATTAGGATTTCAGTTCTTTCATGATTTTTCTATGTCAGAAGAAGTACTTGCGGCTGATTTTGCCTCCGAGGCTGCTGGGGGTTCGGTCTTAGATACTCCTGATACAGAGTCGTACTACGAACCGTGGCATCAGCAGACAACGTTATTTGGAATTCCGATTTGGAAAGCCAACTACTTTACACCTCGTAAAGTGATACAGGTGCGGGCTAAGTATAAATGTATCTAGACATTGAAATAATCATGGCTGCAAGAATTTCTAGCTACAATTGAAAACTGGATAATCAAATGCTTTTTCTATTACAATCCTCAAAGGTTCTCTGCTAGCAATAGTTTGAAATTCAAAATACGGAAATTGGCGAGATTTAAGAAGGCTGGTGATATAATTGAATAGGAATTGATATCCCTCAATGTACAAAAGTTAGAATTCTTCATACTTTGGCTTCTATATTAAAGCAAAAAGTACTCAATTTTCAGTTTACAAAACTGTCTTGCAAATTTGAAGAGCGAGTTTATAATGTTTTCAAACTTTTAGTGTGACTGATAATGAGTTTGAAATTTAATTACCTTGTGATTCTTAATTACAGCTCGATATGCATTTTACAATTCCCTGAAAATTCTAAGTTTTCCACAGCAATATTTTGGTCGTTTTTCCATGATTAAAAATCTTGAAAGAGAAATAAAGTATGACATAAATATGAAATTTTTATTCTAATACTGAAATATCAACACTCAAAGCTATTTTTTTTATCAACTAATGATTATCGCATAACTTTCATATACTTCAAATAATGTTCAACAACCACCAAAGATCTCAAAGCTCAAATATGCTCTTCGAATTTAAATAGAGAATTTCAAATTTCCGGAACTTTGGCAAAATTCACTGAGAGAATCCCCCGATTATTTCTTATCCAACAAAATTCACTGAGAATTCCAGGTTTTCCAAATTTTCCCTTACCGCTGAATGACCGAACACCCTATTAATAATCTATCAAAGACTGAAATAAACAAAGACTGTATAAATTCCTAATACCAAATTTCTGTGCCGTAACCAGCCTTGGACTCAAGCCGGAGAATGCTGGGCTTTTAAAGGATCTTGGGGAAAGATAGTGATAGAATTAGCATATCCGATAATCATCGATAAAGTAACGCTGGAGCACATACCAGTCTCGGTATCTCTAACAGGATCGATAAGTTCTGCTCCAAAAGACTTTGTGCTTTACGTGAGTGAAAAAAAGAACCTGATTTTATAACTCAAATACCTAATTATTATATCGCAGTTGTTAAGTGATGGTAAAACCCTAAAATGTGTATTAATTAAACTTGAGCAGGGATTGGTCGATCGAAGTTTCGTTATTCTGGACAGTTTTACTTACGATATAAACGGCCCTTATCCAACACAGACGTTCAAGTTAAAGGTAATTCGAAGTTAAAGTCAGAATCTGAGTTCAACAGTTCAATGAATTTCATCAAAATAATTATTTTACTGTTATAGGAAGATGAGGCGATGCTTTATCCACCAGTAAAAACAATTCTAATCGAGATAAAATCGAATTGGGGACATCCGGATTATACTTGTATCTACAGATTCAAAGTTCACGGTAAATTATCATCGCAGAAAGAGGATAAGAAGCCCGGAAGTTACATCGGCGATTATGAAAACCGAGGGGAATGAGAGAAAGAAATCTTTTTGTTTGATATACCAGTTGAATAATCTCCTGATTGTAAAAACCTAGTTTCTCAGGAAATAAAAACCAACGAATGAGAAAGATATTGTTGAATCACTTTATTCATATTTCATCTTACAAAGTGAAATGCGATTGTGATAGCTCTGCAAAGAACGGAGTTACCATTTGTCGGCTGTCGCACCACCCCAACTTTGAGTAGCGGCAGGAGCAGCTGTGGCAGCAGGCGTCGCTGAACTCCAGTCCTCTTGTACCTGAAATTAAAAATAATTATATTTCAGAATAGAAGGCAGTAAAAACTCTTCGTTATAACTGCAATAGCGAATATCTGCCGCCACGGTTTATAACTATTAGATTATCATCTGTGTATGTGTGAAGAGAATCAATATGAAAGACTTGATATTGAATTTAGAAAATTGATCCATTTTTCATCACCTAGAGGAAGAATCACAAAACACAAGGCAACTTCACTGAAACTTTGAAACAAAAACCATTTTTAATTTGATTAAATGACTAAAAATGGTTCGATCAAGAGACGATGTCTACAATTTTTAGATGAAAATCGTCAGTGAATAATTGGAAATCGAACTTCGTTATTTAGAGATGAAAAACGGTGCGCAGGGAACTTTTAGTAGTTGCGATGTACAGGAAATCTGCTGCGAGAGGTTCGCTTGAAGATGAAATTTTCGATTGAGGTAATTTTCTAATGCAGAAACTTTCTTAATTTGGAAATTGTATGAAGGGTTTGTAGTCTGGACTCTATGTTATCTAGTAATTGATTAAAATGAATAACGGTTTGCATTGCACGCCTGTAGAATATTATCAAGGTAATTTACAAGAAAAAATGTTGTAAGTATTTATCACATTTACTATTTGAAAATGTGAGTTTTGAAGTTTTGCGAGGGGCTATTTACTTCGATTTTCGGTGTACAGGTGACTTTCAAAGACTTCCAAAAACTGCCAAAGATTTCTGAATACTTCCGAAGACTTCCGAAGACTTTCAAAGAATTCCATGGGAATTCCAAAGACTTCCGAAGAATTCCAAAGACTTCCGAAGACTTCGGAAGACTTACTGAAAATTCAATGCGAATTCCAAAGACTTCCAAAGACTTCTGAAGATTCTTAAAGACTGATGAAGGCTTTCCAAGAATTCCATGGGAATTCCAGACTCCCAAAGAATTCCATGGGAAACCCAAAGACTTCCAAAGAATTCCATGAAAGTTCAAAAGACTTCCAAAGACTTTCAAAGACTTCCAAAAACTTCCAAAAACTTTCAAAGAATTCCGAGACACAGAACGTCCCAAGTGAATAACCCCTCGAAGTTATGTCAACTTTTTTTTTACCCAGACAAGCTATTTGGAAGAGAATTCAAAGATTGCGATACATTAGTCTCAAAACCTCGTCTGCTTTAATAGACTCAATCAATTCCTAGCAACCATAAACAATGAACTAGCACAACAAGGAATAAATTGTGATTGCAAGTAGAGCGCTTTGTTTCTCTCATCTCTTTTAATACACAAAAAAATAAAGAATTGCATTTTCCATCTACATACCTGAGAAGCCCAGTCTTCGCTAGGGGCGAATGCAGCTGGAGCACCGGCAGCAGGAGCTGGTGCCGGAGCAGCTCCGGTATCGTCAGCCCAGTTTTCGGTAGCTGGAACGCTAGCGACTTCATTGGCCCAGCCAGGCTCAGCCGCAGCCGGAGCTTCGGTGCTGCTAATAAAGTCCATCTTTGGTGGAGCGGCGATCTCTTTAGCTGCTTGTTCCTCCTTCTCAGCCTAAGAGACAAGATTTATTTGTTTATTTACAGATCGGCGGGTTTAGTTTTTCCTTTCGTGTTTTTTTGTTTTGTTTAGAAAAGCCGGTCGGAAAGTTTCGTTAGTTCGAGAAACACATTCAGAAAAGATTAAGCCATATGTATATGAACATGTTTTCATTCTCTACATTGTCTTTTATCATCATTTGTGTCCGTATCTCGTTATCTGTTTCAATGTTTGTCTAAAATTGTCTCAATCGGAAAGGTAAAAATACACGTCAATGAGATAGAACTATAGTATAAAATTGAGGGAGTATTCCTATTCGTTATCCCAGGAAAATATACTGAAATTATACGTTATTGAATTATTTTAACTACTTTTTTATGCTGATTCTCTAGGAAAGTTAAAATAAATCAATTTTTATTCAAGTAACAACAGCGGATTAAACTGCGAGCGGTTTACGCAGCTAAAATCAAATGAAATACCAAAATTTTATCAAATTCTTAGGACATTTTAAGACAGAATTAAACCAATTTTATATAAATCGGGACTTCCAAAACATCTGGAAAGCTGGTAGATAAGAAACAAGGGATATAAAATTTTCAAGACTTTTTCATGCAGCATTAGTGTCTGCAAAAAAGGTGAAATTAAAACTCTTTGCACATGTTTTTAAGATAATAAACCCTGGTGAGCCTAATGAACAAAGTTAATCGATTCCTGTAATAAATAAAATGACCGAATAATTTACAACTTTACAAACCTCTTCTGGGTCTCTGTAGAAGAAGAGATCGACGACAACTTCCCACTTGGTCTCGCGAGGGATGGAACCACGAAGACGAAGGACTTCACGGGCCAGGAGCCACCACATCAGACCGATGCTGTGCGTGCTTTTGGTGTTACACGGTATAGAAATGTCGACGAATCTCAGCGGAGAGTCAGTATTGCAGAAAGCGATAACGGGGATGTTTACGTAGCTGGCTTCTGTGATTGGCTGGTGGTCCGTCACAGGGTCGGTAACGATCAATAGACGAGGCTCTCTGAAAGCAGCCTTGAGACGCGAAGAAAAAAAAAAAAAAGATTCTGAATTAGTTTCACAATATAAAACAATCTTTATGACTTTCCAAATCCTTGATTAAGTTTTCAGAAAAGATTAAGCCTTATGTACCAACATGGTATAATATTCTGGACATAATTTGTATCATCATATAGAATTGTGTTGGTTATTGAAAGAAATATCGTTTGTTTTTGGATTCTTTGCGGAACGAGAGTTCAAAACAGGACTATAGATTGGGTATACGAAGTAAAATATTTTTCGGAAAACAGAAATTCTGTAAAATGTTAATGTGATTATCACGAGGTTTGTAAGTATCTTGAGAAATTTCTATATCTTGTGGATATTTAATCAAAAGCATGAATCAAGGTTGTTAAAAATTATCGATCTTGAAATTTCCTGACCCTTTCAGGTTTTTCAGTACTACCGAAAAAAAAAAGAAAGAGCATTTCTGATGATTTTCACTTCGGTACTTCATGCATTAAGAAATAAAGAACGTGGTTGGATCAATAGATCTTTCAATTCTCTTTTTATCTCTTTTTTTTCAATTGAGTTGGACAATTGAAATTCTTTCTTCTGAGTCTTTACATCGATATATTTACTGATGAAAAAACTTTATTGATCATAAACTGAGGAAGTTGTTCGATCATTTCATGGTAATCGTTGACTCGTTTCTTTACATCGTTTCCCATGGTAGCGACAATTGAACTGAAATGAAATTCCCTGACTTTTCTCTACAGGAAACGCATTATTCCCTCCTTAATATCGACCAAATCCAAATAATATTGAGAAGTTTCGGAAAATAAAAAGTACGAAATTGTTTAGCTCTATTGAACAGCAATTGGAATTATATGAGAAAAAAAAATAAAAAATTGAAAATAACAAAAAAGACCAACTGAAAGAAAATTCCCTGAAAGTCTATGAAATCCCCTGACTTTTACCGACGATTTAAATTGGAAAAAGACTGTGAGTTTTCCCTGACTTTTCCCGACTATCAAAATTCCCTGACGATTCCCGGTTTTCCCGGTCTGTCGCCAGCCGGTTTAACCACACGAAAATTCAACTTATGTTCGGTTTCTGTTGTGAAAAATGCCTGAAACAAGATCGTGCAAAGATGAAGGTGGTCAACTCGGACTCGCAACAGTTTGGCGTTCAAATCCTTAGCCAAGACTCGGATGATTTTTCACAAATAGCAAACGCAAAAAAAGAACAACTAAAATAATCCTAAAGTTTCTCACCTGAATCTGATTGGTGAATGCACCAGGAGTGAACCGACCAGCGATCGGAGTGGCTCCGGTGTGTGCGGCGAACTTGAGAACTGCCCTCTGGCCATAGGGACGAGAACTGATGACGAAGACCTCGCTTGCGTGCTCGATTGCGACGATGGCACGAGCGGCAAGGAGGAGCTTCTCCCAAGTGCGACGTAAGTTTATGATGTTCACTCCTGAAAAAGAGAACAAGAAAAAAGGATAAAGATGAGCATTTAGAAAGTTGTAAACACGATAAAAAGCGAAATTTCTTCTTACCATCGGCACGTCGTTTGTAAACGTACTGCTCCATCTGATAATTAACATTTTCGCTACCGAGGTGGGTGCAGGCGGCCAACATTTTGGTAACATCGTCCTCCTTCAGAGCCAACACATCTAATCCTCCCGACATCTTAACGTTGTGGTTGAACTACGAGTCAACCTGAAAATGAAATGTAGTTCAAATAATTGTATGAAATTATTCGGCAATGAGCCGGACTTTGATTATTATAAACATTTATTCAATCCTATATCGGCGATGTTCGCAACGCGCCACGTGGTATGACCGACCGAGTACCGCGCGTGTTGCACATTTCGATGTAATATATCGAGTGATAATTCGGTATTTGATACACTGAGTTGATTTTATATCGCAGTAAGTATCGGCAGATTAGAAAAGCAATAATTTGACGAATTTTTCGACCGTAAAATCGTCTAATTTTATATTCCAAGGCGTAAACTCACGTTGTACAATGCCACTGGGAGACTTCCAGACAGGAAAGAAAGCGCAGGGATTCGGAACGGCCTAAAGTGGTCAAATTCTATCCTAAACTCCAATTTACGGTCTTTGTATAAACTCAGAATCGAATATTTTCTTACTAGAATAAAAAAAAACTTGATTTACGTCTCGATTCGTATCAATTTTTATTCGAATCACAATAAATATACTTGTAATAGTTTCGGTGTTATTTATCGGCGCGGCATAGTACCGGAAGTTTACAAAACTACGCGGGAAATTCAAATTTATTTAAAAAGATTCAAAACCGACGCTATAGTACGATTTGTTCCTTTTTGACAATAGATTGTTTCTTCGTATTACCTTGTTTTCAAAAACAATCAATCCATATAAACCGCGTAATATCAAATCAATATCGATGTTATATTTATGAGATTGCAAAAAAGTACCAACTTTATTTGTTAATACATCATATTCATTGTTTTACGGTATTTTAACGCCGGTGTAATTATTATATCATGCATATACATAATTACTATTATTTTATCTATAATACATAGAAAACAAGATCTCAACAATAATCATAATCATAGTATGAGAGCATAATGCATATATTGGTATTTTTTATTTATGAATGACCGCCGAAGACCCCGAAGATCTCATATATGTAATTTATATAATTTGTTTAATAATGAGAATATTAGATAAATTCATACAAAAATTAATGTTCAAATGATACGCGTGTGTTTATTATATATATGTATATTTGTATATATGTATGTATTAAAGATGATCTGGGGAACCGCAATAATATATATATATGTATAATATGTGATGATCATTGGTCCAGTATATATAATATAACATTCAAAAATCGAATCATAAATTTATTCATGCTATAAATCATGTATTTAGCTATATTTATGTATATATATGACAGTGAATTTTACCCTCTCCGTTATTGTAAAAATTATTATTGTATCATGTATGCTCATTGCAGTTTGTATAACAAATTGGCGTAAATCTGTATAATATTATAATTGAATACAAAAAGAAAAAAGAAAAGAAAGGAAACATAATTATTATTTCATATTTACATGTGAATCTTTGACTATCTGTCGTATCGTAGTTATATATGTATATATAATATAAAAAGGAAAATATGTTCACCACAGACTATATCGCTGCAAACGTACAAGCGAATTTTCATTAATTGATCCATTCTGTGTAAGGTGCCCTTAGAGAAGAATGAATAGAATGAAAAAAAAAAAGAAAGACAACGAGAAACGAATTGAATTTACAAAGATTGGTGAATTACTCAATCTTAAATTACAAAAATGTTATTCTCACCGTTAATGTATTATAGGCTTCTATATACTTTTCAAATCCATGTATACTGGATATAATTAATATTATATTTAAATATCATGTATTACGTGCATAATTTCAATTAACAATAAGTATTGATTGTATTTCAGTGAACTGAAACAAATTTGTCAATATATATCGGTCGTGAGATAATGTAGGTATTAATCTGAAAAGAATTGATTCTGAGACAGAAGGAACTCGATTAGTCGTATAAACTTTGATCCCAAATCTGGGACAGAATCGTGCAAACAAGTTAATATTGGTTTTGTTAATTACCACAATACACAGCTGCAGTTGAAGATTCGTTATTGTTATTAAACAGTCGTAGTTTTATATTTATGTGTTTGTTATTATAAGACATAAAAATCTACATATGATCGGTATAATGTTATACGTTGATATAACGATACATTATGCGTTGAGGCCAATTAATTAATATATATATATATGTAATGATAATATAATAGAATAGAATATAATATAAATAATGTGATGATGCAATAGTAGAATCGTACTAGAAATCCGATACATAAGACCTAATTGCGTTATAGACAGACAATTCATACGATCTAATTACGCCTTGCAAACGATTAATTTTCAAAATCATTCCTATCAGAAACAAAATCAATATTTCATACACATCGAGAGCTATATATACGTAATGGGCGAAGCTTTGCATAATACCTATATCTCCTTTTAAATATGTATATCGTCTAGGATCTACCAAAGTGCGAATAATAATCGATACAACGCTATATCCTCGATTGATAATATTGATTAAATTTGATTTAAATCCAATACGTCTGTATTATATATAGTTATATACATGTACATGCTAGCTACTACGTAACTAATTACAAAATATTTACTTCAATTTTCTTTTCTCTATATCTTATAATTCAGGTATGTATTTATGTATCAATAATGCCGATAAATTATAAATCCGTAACGTCATATTATTATTTATGTATAGCCATACCATATCTATAGAATATCGACGACGGAATATTTATCCAACCATGAGTATTCAAAATTCAAAATCCAGTTCCCAAGTATACAAAATGTACAATATCGATATTGAATACCTCACATAGCGTTTAAAACATTGCAAAGAGTTGCAGAGACACCAGAAATTAATCTATTTTTCGAAATATGTATGAAAATCTTTTATCTCAACTTACCGATATAAACGTGCAGTCATTCACTGTATTATACATAATAAACAAACCAAAACGAAAAAAAAAAAAATGAAAATAAAAAATTAGAATTCAAACCGTGTGTATATATAAATAGCAAATAATAATACCACTAATAAAAAAAAAAAAATACAGAGCATATTATACAGAATAGAATGTATAGTATCAGATTGATCGGATTTGAAAAAAAAAAATTGTATATTAAGTACAAAAAATGTATTTTATATATACCTATTTAATTTATATATATATATAGGGGATTGTACCCTACGATTAGGCCACAAAATATTTCATAATAATATTAATTGTTAGGTGTTCACATATATAATTTATATAAACGATATTATAACGCGTTATTCTCTTTTTCTATTCTTTTTCTGTTTTTTTCTTCTTCTTCTTTCTTTATTTTACTTAAATAGTAGGAATTTGGTACGTGGATATAATGTGTGTGTGTGTGTGTGATTTGCAAAAGAAAATCAATAAAAATGCATGCATACGAATACGATTAATATAATTATATATTGTTATTAATAAAATGTAACATAACGCAATAATAATAATAATAATAATAATAATAATAATAATAATAATAATAATTACACAATATAATGCTAGACATCTCCATAGTAATAATAATAATAATAATAATAATGATAATGATAATAATATTAATAGTAATATTAATAATATGTTTACAAAGAAAACAGGAGGATGTAGAATTATCAAGATCATTATAGAAAAATTACCTAACTAGGCAAAAAAAAAAAAAAAAAAAATATACGTACAATTTTTATTATTTTTGTTTTATTTATTTTGTTGTTGTTGTTGTTTGTTGTAGTATTTATGTTATTTTTAACCGTATAATTGTTATTAATTGATTTTGTTTTATTTATTTTGTTGTTGTTGTTGTTTGTTGTAGTATTTATGTTATTTTTAACCGTATAATTGTTATTAATTGATTTTGTTTTATGAAATTAATGTTGCTTTTTCATTATAAATCGTCGTATTTTTGTAATTGATTTCGATTTCCTGAGTTTTATTGAAACTTTTGAGTTTCATTCTTATTTTTTTCTTTTTCTCTTTCTTTTTCTTTTTCTTTTTGTTTCCTTTGTTATATGAGATAATATGTTACATACCGATGTGAAAATATACGAAATGTTCTAGTCGACAATAAAATAAAATAAAAAAAAAAACAACTCTTATTCCGTATACTATATATATATATATGTATATTTATAGGTATATTGGCAATTATTATGCTCTCTTGCATCTATAGCGGTTGAAAAGAGTAAAAAATTGAAAAAAAAAAATAAAAACTTATTATTCAGGACTGGATATAATAATAAATTCCCATCGTATTTTATGCATAATATATGTAATATATATATAGAATATATAATATTTAAACAAAAACAATAAACATCGTATAGACTCGAGTCTTTTGAAGTGAAAAAAAAATTCCAGAGATCATTATTATTAATTAATCCCCGATAATAATCAGATATGATACCGTAAAAATCTGTCCGATCGATACTTATTCGAAAATTTGATACTGTCTCAAAGAAAATAGTTTTATAGTAAAAACATACGATGGGTTTTAAAAATACTATTATTTATTATAATGAATATTCTTTATTTAATCTATAGATATATATATATTTATCACGAGTCAAGTTTATTTATTTATTTATTTAGATCTCATTCGCTAAGAGGTCCCTTTTTATATTATCAGTGATTGGGTGATCGAAAAACTGGGGAGGTGAAAACAAATTTAAAAAAAGGAAATTGTAGTTCAAAAACGATACAAATAGTTGTATAAGAATAAGAGAATAAGAATATAAGAAAAATATGTATAGATAGAAAAAAAAAGGCCGGATAGTTAGTTAATTATTTATAGTATATAATATGGCTGGTTGCGGTACAAAGATGCTCTATACGTATATAATATATGTAATGAGAAAAGGAAAGAAAACGAAAAAAAAAAAATTAAAAAAAATTTTTTTTTTTTTTTTAATAAGAAAAAAAAAACCTGGCGATAAATCTTAGTCTGTGATGCACGGACCGTGAATGGGACTAAATTGGGATAAAAGTAAATTGTATATATATGTATAACTTTCACAATTGTAGTACATCGTCGTTATAATATAACATTCGAGTTTGTTCAAAGCGTATATCCGACAATAATAATAATAATAATAATAATAATAACGAATCATTGCCAACGATGACAAACGCAATATATTTATAGATAATGAAACACAAAAGAAAAAAAAAAAACAAAAAAAAAAAGAAAAGAAAACAATTATTAGATGATAAAAAGAAGCATTATCAAAGCGAAAGATGAGTAAAATCAACGCCAAAAATATATATATTCATGAATATGGGGTATTTCAGGTCAACTCGACAACGCGGACCTCGACTTTTTCAGAATTACTGATTTTACTTACCAGTGAATTCAACAAGTCGAAGAAACCTTTCGAACTTTTGAACAAAATGAGCCGGCATCATTGCCGAGGTCTTAGAATCTTCTTTGATCTTTACAGGATTATTGATATTTTTTTTTTTTTAGAAGAAATCGACGATGGCTTTTTTTCGAAAAACTGATTTCTCGTGTTTGTTTGCATAAAAAAATAGTTCTGAGTGGTAAAAATATCCAAACCATGAGTTTTTCAAATAGAATATACTCGAATACCAAGAAATTTTGTATAACAAAGTTTGACGATACGAGTAGTGGAGGTTTCGAGTTATCGGAGAATGAAATATCCAATAAAAGAACACCGAAAAACGAGTAATTTCAAAAAAAATCTCCTGTCTAAACATTGTGACTTATAGACAAGCCAGAAAACAGGGGCGAGTTTCTTTGACTCGTAGTTGGGGGGGGGGGGGGGGGGGGGGGGGGGGGAAATCAGTCATTTAGAATAAGTCGAGATCTACGGGTATCTCGATTTCATCTGGAATTTCCCATAAATATAAATACATTAGGATACATTCAACAAACTAGTTAGCCGTGTAAAGAACGAGGGGAAAAAAAAAAAAAAAAATCTGATGAAATAATTTCTTGCTAGTCTTTTTAGTCGTAAGCGAGGTGAAAAAAAAAAAACCGAACGATTTTTCTTCTGTTTCATTAAAAATTCACTCAGCGAATCTTTCGATTAATATATCATCGACTCTGAGTCAAATAAATGGATTTTCAAAAGTAATTCGTATTTTCATTTTTGACTAGGGTAGAAATTATCGCATTTAGTTATAGTATTTTTCTTTTTTTCTTTCTTTTTTTCTTTTTTTTTTCACTCATTCGTTAAGCATACGCTGGATTTACATTTCAACTTGTATAACAAACGGTAGTTTCGCTTTATCCCGACGAATAGATTAATTTGTAAATAGAAAAATGATTATTACTTTAATTTCTTTCAATTATTTCGGTTAAGGTAAGTGTATATATAATTTATCGGCGAATTGCTAAGGGAAGATTATTAGGTATTATATTCCTCGACGATCCAGACTTCGAGCTAAGTTATCATCAATCTAAGGATCGTGCCAACCTCGCGATTTCTTGTTTGAACTTAACGCTACCGACTAACTGACTCACTTCGTCGGTCTGTTTCTGCTAGAGAAATTAAACCGATTGTGAGTGATTTAAAGAAGCTAAGAAAGAGATTAAAAAAGTCTCTTCGTCGAGTCGTGAGAAATAATTGCTATTATTTATTCAACATCGTCTCTCGATCGCCTCGTATTCGATTTGTTTCGCTGCGGATACAGTCCGATTTTAAAAGCCAGTGATTATTGGTGGATTTTTGAAGTTGGTTTGTCGATCGAAAGGCTGACAGAATCAAGATTGGACAATTTCGGTGCCCTAGATTGACTACAAAGCTCTGCGTCTAGACCACCAATACATCCTGGAGGCCCACTCGATTGGTGGAGTTTGGAGAATGTTATTTATCATTTCAGCTGTTATCCGGATTCTGTAGGTGATCGTTGTCGGATAAGATGCTGTCGGTTGACGAATGCCTCGAGCAGTCTCTGTGGCCTGTAATTTTACATTTTATTTCATGACTGAATCTTTTCGTGTTCTGAATTACATTGAAAACCGTTAGAAAATTGAAGAATTTTTTATTCACAGTTTCAAGTCGGACTCATTGAGACCAAAAAAATGATTAAGAACTTCAGAAATTTCAGAAGTTACGTAACTCCAAGAAACTCAAGTTTGCAAGGTGATAAAATTCACATGAAAGTAATTTATCAGTTTAAGATACAGAATTAAAAAGTAAATTAAAGGGGAATATAGGTACACCTTTGAATTTCGAATAAATCAGCTTCGAGATATTAGCGTTTTTGGAAGACTAGAAGTCTAATCTATCTAAAAAAAAAATTATTATCTGAAAATTCAGAAAAATACCCAAATTACAGCCATTTGAGGAAAGCATACATCTGTAAATCGAATTATCTTTGAAAATCTGATGTGCACTAAAAAATGTTTTCAACTACTTAAGTTTGATCACAAAAGTTCAGTATGCTTCTGAAGCCTAATCAAATGGTAGTTGGATTTTATAAGCCATCGCCTCTCGGTATATGACATAAACCGAAGAGAAAATCACTTATCGTAAGGATCGAGGTGTATCGCTGCGAAGATTTCAGATTTATTGGTCTGTCATAGTCCAGGAAGCTCATTTTCATAGTGTGAATGAAGAACTTTCCAAAGATTAGTTTTCTGGATCATTACAGAGGCAAAAATTGAGGCAGAGATCCATCTGGATCCCTGCGTAGAGTGATTTTCTCTTCGCTGCGTATCATATTGAGAGGCGATGGCTTATAAATCCAACTTGCACCTGATTTATTGGGTCTTACAAGAATACTGAACTTCTGTTATAAAACTAGTTAGCATAAATAAATGTCACAGTAGTGTGACAGTATCCAAAGTCATTGCCGCAGTATGAAAGTTTGAAAATCAATTACTGAAAACTCACTATTTTGACCGATTGTCGTAAATAATAAAATCCATTCTTGGACCGATCTTCAAATCTTTGGTCCTCAATTATTCATAAGAGATGGCTCTACGGAATAAACGTAGAACTTCTTGATACGTCTATTTTTATCTAAGATATTGGAAAAATAAGCCAAAAAAAATTTGAAAATTCTAAAAAAAGAAAATCTAAAAAATTGAATAACTCAAGTAATTTTTGAAATAACAAAAAGTTCGCTGTTCATTCCATAGAAGCATCTCTTATGAATAATTGAGGACCAAAAAATCCAGGATCTGTCCAACGCTGATGCTGATTCTTTACGACAACCGAGTAATTTTGTATTTTCCTATCTTCGGCGCAACCACCATTGATAATACATGATGTAAAATATGGTCAATGAAGGTCAAACCCTCCTCAAACATGATGATTTTTTTCAATTCATTCATAGTGTTCAAAAGTTGTAGAAAAAATACAATGCTTTTTTGATAATTTCAACCCATCTAAAGGTGTATATATACCCCCTTAACATGTTGAATATAAATATTGACCTAGGAGTGATACTGCGTTACGTAAGTCGATGGGAACAGTCCTCGTCTATTGCCAATTTCTCCGTGCCACCAATGTTGATCAGTGCGATTCGTAACTGTGATAACATCGCCTCTTCTAAACTCCAACTCGCCGGGTTCTTGTGGTGTAAAATCGTACAGCGCCTGTACCAAACACTGAAAAGTAAAAAAGATTAGGAATCTTTTTAGAAGAAAACAGTACGTTTTTCATCCTATAACTAATTATTTTTCATTCTAATGTAACAGCAATGATTTTGGAGCTGAAATAAAAGATCGTAAACAGAAAGCATCGACTTTTGTCGATGGAAAGTTTCCTTAAGCAAATATTCAGCTGTAATTACCTCCTCCGGTACCATATCGCGTAATTTAACATCCTGAGAACGAGATACTGAGGCGGTGCGGTGGTATTCGACAAGTTCATTTAGGCTGTTAAATTTAACAACCCAAAGGAAGAATTTTCCCTGTGCATCTCTGAGCACTTTGAAGTGTTGAACGCCGTCTGAACATCTGTGAATGAATTATTTGATTAACGTAATACAACGATCGTGAGTATTCGATGCTGTAATTATTTCCAGGGTATGGATGAAAGACTAATACATAAATCAAATAACACTCTTTTATCTTCCTCACTTACTTAACAGAGAGAGAAAAATCCCCTGGAGAACTCTCGCTGATTCTGATAAGGAATGCTCCCTCGTGTTTGTTCAGCAAAAGTCTTTCCGCGTCTGCTCTTGTTATCCTTCCGTAATACCAGCTGGTAGATAATAAATTGAGTATATTAATACATCGACTTGTACTTTTTGTCTTACTTTACTACGGATCAAGTTCGAGCCGTTCTAGTCCCTCGTCATTGAACAAAAGTCATTCTAATCAATAAACATGAGATTTCAGTGCAACGAAACGTCTTTAAGAGTTTGTAGAAAATCAGTAGCAGATTGTAAATTTTTAATGAACAGAAGACTCTGCTTGACTGAAACGATATTTTACTCTAGGTCTTTAAATCATGGTTTAGTGATAACGAGGCGATTCTAGATCCTGTAAACAAAGTTTGCATCACAGATTGTTGAACTAGTTTCAAGATCAGGGATCAAACCAAGTGGATTTAAAAACTCGTCGATTAGATTAAGAGAAATTCTTCGATGACCTAGAAATTTACGGAAACACCAACATCGTGTGGAGAAATTTTATTGCATCCGTGAGCCGTATGATAGGAACTACTTTTATACTCTTAAACTATATACTTCTATCTTCATTAGTCAAGAAAATATGCTAAAGTAATGGACTGAGTCTGTTTGATGGGATATCTCGTTTCAGACATTCCTTAATTGACTTTTCTGCTAGAAACTAATAATTTCCTGTTCAATTTAGAAATCAAACAGTGCATCATTCACAGACAGCGTCTTCGGCTACTTAAATCAAGAAGAAAAATTCCCTGACTTTTCCCTGATTGAAAATCAATTTTTTCCTTGACTGTTTCTAAAAGTCAAGAGGCTCATATTGAATAATATTGGGAAATAAGCATTATAATACAATAATATTTGTATCATAGGGTTGTAGTCTTTCCAGTTTGCGGTAGGCGACAAGATCGTCTACCGCTTGAGTTAAATATAATAAAAATAGCAATTGAATTTACTAACTCGTGATTTTTCATCTCGATGTAGTTGCTGGGTATCAAACCCTCCCTGGAGTCCAATTCTGCTCTGTACCAATTCATGTCATCCTCCATGTTGAGGATCTGTAATATAAAGAAATCAGAACATCAACCAAAGGGGGTAACAAGCACAAGCTTATAAAAACATCACTCGTAAGAGAGAAAAAATATGAGATAAAAATTCTTGCTGTTAGGAGGGACATTATGAGATGTGAAAAGAGGAATGAAGCTGAAACTAGCGGCCGGACGTATTAAAAGTGATTAAAATATGACAGGGAAAATTAAGAGTCAAGTTTTTTATCAAATCCTGTAAAAGGCTAATACTTTTATCAAATTGAATGCAAAAAACTATAGCATATTGTCAACTTTCAGAGATTTTCACTACGTTTGGCCGCTAGTTTCGGCCTCATAGAAGAGGATGCTAAAGCAGTAGAATACAGCGTGTTCGATACTTTAAGGATAATAATCGCATAAAACGGATAAATAAATGAGAAATGCGATAATCACTTATCGTTGTGTATTAATACCCAGAACCAGCTGTCTGCAATATAAACAAACGCTCTAGCGGCTCGTACCACCAAGGCCACAAACTATTCAGACCAGTTATAGAAAGACGTAGATTGATACAATCTTTGACTAATGAAATTGAACTAATAATAAAGGAATTTATTACATGGACTGATGATTCATTATCAATCAGAGTATATACTTGTTCTAGAATACATTCAAAACATGTACAAACACAAACGTGGACTAAAATTCAATTTTCGTTTGACTCTGTGAAAGGTGCTAAATCTAGTCGATAGCAAACTACTTCGATCTTTTTGCATTGAATTAGATTTCCAAGTCCTACCCACCTCTTTTATCTTCAGTCTATATTGAAAAATTCTATACATCGATACGATGTTCAGGAACATGAAGAACTTCAATTCTTGAGGTCTAGAAAGTATCGTAGAGTCGTTTTTTGATTCCAATGATTTTGATTCAAGTCATGCGATTGAAAATTAGAAAAAACCTGCGGCTGACTATGAATAAAAATATCGAACAAAAACCGAAGATCAAGTTGAATAGCAAAAAGCTTGAAGAAGTTTAACATCAACTAGATATTTAGGAGCTTTTGCAACCCATTCGAGTCCGATTTCTAAAGAATTGAATTCTTGTCCCGAGCCTAATACAGATAGACTGTACGTGGGTGAAGTTGTTCTGTGATAGTTCGTTCGCTCTGAGAAGAGCTGAATTAAAACTCATATTATTGTTATTAAAGATTATTATCGATGTTAGTTTCAGGAAATGGGTACATAAATAGAAAAATAATTTTATATCGTCGTCAACGGTAAGCCGCTTTGTTTGAAAGGAGTTAAACACACTTGTGTATATAATATATAAGTATTCTTTCAATATTTTGTACAGTCTGATTTGCTAACTTGATCTGATTCCGATCCCATAGTTCCATTGAATTATAAATAGGACATAAGTGAGGTGGTGGATTTTAGCGCCCAAGCAGAAAATAGGCATGGCATAACTCGAACGGATTTATGTCAGTCAGTCAGTCAGTCAGTCGGTTTGTTCCGGGGCTATTTGCTCCCGAAACCAGCTTACAACTTAATGAATTGAATCGAAACTCAATTCTCATTATTTTTGGGGTGATTTCATGCCATTTTTGAATATTCCATTAATTTCAAATCATTTTATTTCATTCTAGATGATTTCTGATCGATTCTGCAATCGAGTTATTCGGTTGGTATCGTTCATGATTTTTAGATCATCTTTTCAAGATGGTCATGTGATTTAGTGATAGCGATTAGTCCCTCAAAAGTCAGTCAACAAATGAATAGTAAATTGGACTTTTGGCAAGTCTAACGATACAAGATAAGATTTATAAGTTTCGCCTCTGTATGAAAATTTAAGACAATATGTATAGATACGAGATTAGATATGTTACAAGATCAGCCGTATCTCTTTCTCTTGATGATAAATCAATTAAAGATGAATGACTGATTGAACAACTGAAGAAAGATGAACATGTTTTTGAACAATTTTTCATTCTCTTGAACAAGCGTAACATTGAATAAGAACAACGATCATTGGGTCTAACGACATGTCGAGGTAAACAAACGAGAATCGCGTTCGTCGAACATTCTCGAGAAACACGATTTTCAAAAGTTATTTTTTCGGCAGAAACATATTCGATAAATATAGAATTGAGAACGGTGATGAAAAAGGATAAAACGAAAGGCATGATACTTGTCGGTTTCAAAAAATCGAACAAAAGTTTTAGAGATCATTTATCCAAAGTTGTAATCTTTCGAACTTTTTATCGATTTTTGAAAATCGGCGAGTATCACGCCCTTTGTTCAATTCTTCTTTATCCTTGTTATCAATTTCACATCGATCGGATATGTTTTTGTCGAGAAAATAGCTTTGAAAAATGCCAAGTGGAAAATCGTGTTTGTTATAATCCGTATGCGGATACGGAGGCCGAAACTGGCTCGAAGTAATAGATTGTCAACAGAAATAAATCGCGACCGTAAAAATGTAAGAAAAAAAAAATAATCAAAATCCGTACTCTCAATAATCTCGTCAAATTTCATAAAATCGTAAATTTCCATACGCTCAGAGAGCGCCGTGCCCGAAAGTGGTCAAAGCCAGTGGTGGTAGTGGTGGCCCCGAGGTATGTATTTCTATATTTGGCGATTGCGCGGTAGGGAAATGGCAGAGGGTGTAGTATGTTGGGGAGTTTTGTTCTTTTTTTAATTTTTCCTCTTTCTTTTCATCCGTATGTGTTTTGTTTCCTTGTTTCGAATCATTGGAACGAATATCGGTAACTCGATACAGGTTCTACGGTGTCTAACACGCTTCAACGCTCATACATGTATCATTAAAAAGTTGTATGTATAGATTAGCGATGTTTCATTTATATATGTATACATGTATATACCGCATATGCACGCACGTTCGGCGATATGGCAATTATAAGAAGAAAAAAAGCAGAAGGAAAAAACAAAAGATTAAAAAAAAAAACAGAAACTATAAAGGACAAATGAACATTCTCGCGATAAGCGAGAGAAAAGAAAAAGGAAAAGACAAATGACATACGCTGATACTAAGTATAACCGCGATAAACGAACCTTCAATACTTGACTCCTCCTAAAACTGAGCTCGTCATCAGCCGTAGCGTTAAAATCGTGTTTCGCTATCGCCTCCATCGCGTTGTTGTTTTCAGCAGTGATTTCCTCCGGTATTCCCTCTGATTACCGTGCGTGTGTTATATTATTTAACCGTTTATATCCTTTCCTTAGATTTTCTCCTCCTCCTCCTCCTCCGCCTTCTTCTTCTTCTTCCTTATTCTTCTTCTTATTCTTTTCTCCTTTTCTTATTATTATTGTCTCGTATATGTATGTATGTATGTGTGCACTTGTTATCCTCTCTTTGTTAGTCAGCTAGCTCCGTTCTCTCTTCTCTTTCCAGCAAGGTTTATTATTTAGCTGGAGTTTTAACCAGTAGCGGCCAGAGCACCAGGACTCTTTGCGATAAGTCAGCGAGCTCACTCACTCGCGAGCGAGAGAGAGAGAGAGAGACGAGAATATAGATAAGAAAAATTAAACAAAATCCCCCAAAAAATTGACCAAAAAAACTGGCGAGTAATGTGGGTAGGGAGTATCAAGTCTTTTATTATATTAACAACAAATCGAGTTCGACGCCTGTCGCGATATCGACGATTCGTCGTTTCCCTTTCGCGTTTACAGGTCTGTTATTTATCCACCTT
The DNA here is from genome assembly GCA_963989295.1 of Ametastegia equiseti. Lineage (NCBI taxonomy): Eukaryota > Metazoa > Arthropoda > Insecta > Hymenoptera > Tenthredinidae > Ametastegia > Ametastegia equiseti. Next base: position 5,635,587 of record OZ022402.1, read on the forward strand.
CTCGTCGATGGTTGGATGGATGGGTGGGTGTTACCTGTGTTCTATCACTGTTGGGTGTATTGTTGTGTATATATATATATATGTAGTTTGGTCAGCAATCACTGTATCATCACTAAAATGACGAAAATCAATCACAATGACGGTGGTAATCCGATGCGAATAATAAAAAATATCAAGAAACAATAAACTCTCGCCTACGTCTCATCCACGTTATTGTTCTTGTTCCTGTTCTTCTCCCAGTTCTTATTATTACACTTTTACATACCGAGACACGTATTTGCATTCGCCACAATGTCTCTTTGCCCTATATCATTCCACCCCGGGGTTAGGTCCGATATACTAAAACCCGTATTGTTTCATTGTCGTCGAATTTTTAATATCACTTCGTATTTGACCCGAAGAGAGAGATGTATCGTGTATTTAAACAAAATGTCAGCAATAACCACACGGAACAATTACACAGCTCTACCACCACTAGAATCCATTGCGAAGCTTGTGCTTATCACCTCAGCCGCCAGTCGCTGCTGCTGCTGCTGCTGCTGCCGTTGCTGCTGCTGCTGCTGCTGCTGCCGCTGATGGTGATGATGGTGATGATGATGATTGTGATGATGATGATGATGCCGGGCGACGACACATTACATGGGTACGGGAGTATGTGCTGCTCCTTCGGCAATACCTATTTCTGTGATAAAAATTCAAAAAATTTCACCGATCTATTTCCAGAGGAATTTGGTAAAAATTCCTTCAGAAGTTCCTCCCTTAATTTTTTTTTCTTAGCGAAATATAATCCCAGAGACTTAATTCCTACATGGAAAATAACTCGGGTATCATTTCATGTCGGACTATTTTATGGGCGCGTAATGTACGACATGCGCAGACGGCAACAAGTTGCGTTTACTCCAGCGCCAACCGTCGTTAAATAATCGTACTAAAACGCTGTCGACTGCTTTCGTCATTCGAAGGCACGTTTCGACCTCTTCGGGGAATCGCATTATTGTTGTTATTATTATTGGTATATTACTAATGTTATCGTTGTCACACAGTAATAGAACATATTGAATAAATGCCAATTATAATTGAATACTATTATTAAGAAGTATATTTACAGATGCATTCAAACTCGTTGAACTTAAAATTCGAATACCAATAAATCGAGATTACTATACCTATACCTATTTACTTGTATTACAATTTATGTATTTGAATGAGATTTTCAGAATTATGTTTCTTTTGCCGTTACATTTATTATTATTCATCGCCGCACCCTAATCCGTCCCGAACCAGGTAATCGGTCCTACCTGGTAGTTCGGGTATTTCCAGAAATTTGGATATGAATCATCGAAACGCCCCGGGGTCGCGGATGCGTCCGAAAAGAGAGACGCCTGGCGGCTGACAACCGAACGTACTTAGAATTTTGAATCTCTAGGAGCTCGAATTGGAGAATCCGCATGTATAGCCGCGATATGAAAATGTGTTTTCCATTCACCGCATTGTGTCACAACAATGACTATTCATCAAAGTACATACATATCATTGAAATTTTTCCTCATTTATTCACCGCTCGGACTATATCAGCTTTTACAAATCTTTCCCTAGATTTGCGTAATAAGAAATTCGAGAAATGGTATGAATGTGTCATAATTCTCGTACGTGATCGCGTATACGTAATACATTTCGGTATTATCATCCTCTTCGGCGTTATCTGAAATGCATAATTTCATTTCGACGGTTTTTTACTGCTAGTCTAATTCGAACAGAATCTGGTTTTTTAGTCGAAGCTGGTACCGCCGATGAATATACAACATATTACATCGGTATAGGTATATAAAATGCGATATAGCCGTGGTGCGTATCCGGGAAACACAAACCCACATTTACCGCAGTTCCGTTAATCATATTACGCCACTCGAGTAGTTATCAGGAATTGAGAATTTTCTCAACGACAATTATTTCCTCTATAAGTAAGGTTGTTGTAAATTCCCCAGACCTACCCGCACTGAGCCCTACAGATGATTCAACGATTATATATATAAGTAATACCCATACATGCAACAGTGTCTCGAAAAGTGAGAGATGAAAGGCACTCTGGGTTTTAAAATGGGAGGAGGACTTGCGGGGAAACCCCCGAGCTTGAAGATCAAGAGCTGATATACAGAGACGGGAAAACACAAAGGCGATATGATACAGAGAGGGGGACATCAGGGACAGAGACAGACCCTCGTCTCGGACTGAAGGCGCCGCATACTAGACACGATTGCGCCTCTTCCTGAACAGCTTTTTTGGCCCGAGCTCAAAGCTCAACTAAACTGAAGATTTTTTTTTTCCGGAAGACGTAGCAGATTCCCCATGGATGCATTTATCCTTGTATTCGAATGATTACACTAGATCGCATAATGTGTGAGCGACCTTATAGATTGTAACGATCAATTATGTATATCATATATCGATTGTGATGATGACACAATAATAAATGTATGTAATTGTTTAAACATATATAATACGTGAGTTTTGATAACAAATGTTTGAAAGTGCAGCTCAAAGCGCGCTTGGTATTTATTTCATCAATAAACAATGCAAACGCTGCGAATTCTGCTGTAAAGAAAGAAAGAAAGAAAAAAAGAAAAAAACTTCATCTTGGTACATAAGCGACTTGCGTCAGTCGTACGGAATTGACGTAATCCCGTGACGCGTGGAGTCTAACTACCGCCGCGTTTCTCGTATACTGTCGTATATATCTACAATCATACAAATCCATCGCAGTCGGTCCATTCCGTGGTATAAATTGAATCATCGATTGCCTGTACTGCACGTCGGCTCTCACGACGTAATTCGTCATCGGTGATCGTGGAATAACTGGAGAGATCGCGATTCCTTAAAATCGTAATAAAATCTGACATATTCTCCCCTTTTCAGAACTCAACTTTCGCTAATTCTATATCCAAAGTGTATGTTACATACAAATTAGGCGAATCAATTGATTTTTAAATCCGTTGGTCTTTAACTGCGCAAGGAAGTGTCGCCCTCTGTTTTCGTCGATGGAACATCCAACTACAGATATCTGTATCGTGTCGGTAATATCGCGACCTGCCCGGTTTCCCGGTGTTTTAATTAATCCGGAATCGAATATGTAGAATGATTCAAATTATACGCTTGATGAAGGTGTAAGGCGGCCCAGTATCTAGGCTTACGCTAAAAAATCATAGGAATTTGGTATTGCGAAAGCATTAATCATAAATGCGAATTGAAGTTTTTAAAAGAATGGTAAAAATAAACAATATAAAAATGAAAGGAAAAAAACCAATGGAAAAGCCTATTATATGTGGTATAATGCATATCAAGCACCAAATGAATTCCCGCCTGTAGTCGTCACATAACGCGATAATATAACAGAATATCCGCGTACGTGGGCAGCGATACAAGTTCATATAAAACGACAACTCTAGCAGTAAAGCAACTAATTATTACCAACGCTCGCGTCTCTCTCGAGGCTTAAACGAAACTGACAACGCTTTTTAATTCTGCAAAATGATTACCGCCCACGTGTACTGTATACAGTACATGTATTACACCTATGCAAGTGAAAATTTGAATGTATATAAGTGCGTATGTGTTATTATAAGGACAAAATAACGAAGAAAAAACGATCGAGAATAAGAAAGAAACAGAGAGAGAGAAAGAAAGAAAGAAAGAAAGAGAAAATTGCTGACGAAATTTTTTTTTTTTTTTTTTCAGTTCATCGTTTTTCGCACCGCCTCTAGGGGCTCCTGCTGCAATGCAGCCGGTAGGCTATAGTCGGAAGGTATATGTATGTATAGGATATACCTGCACACTACTATGTATAGTATATAGGTATATCTAAGCAAACGCAGGCTTCAGAGCGTTCATGAGAGGATCCGAGAAACGGTGTCGGGGCAGAAACACCCGGCACCAAAACCCTGTACAGCCGACAGACCGGGTTCTCTTCCCCCTCCCCTTCCCCCCCCCCCCCCCCCCCACCACTTCTTACCGAGGGTAAAATCCCCATCTGCTCTGTTCAGCCCCGAAGGGGAAACAATTTTCGTTCCTTGCTTGCGTTCTCTTCATTCTCAAACCATGCCGGCTATATGCATATAGCTGCAGCTTCAAACTCGCATACAAATTTCATACCATCCCCTAAGCATCCTTGTTTGGAAAAAGAATTAATTTTTATGCGCATGCAGCGGCATTCGAAATTCGGCTACATAGTTCGAATTATAAAAAATAAAAATGTATGACATTCTGGTTAACAAATGAATTTCAATTTTCATCGATATGAGGGGGAATTAAAGTTCGATATTCCCAATAAAACTTTCTATAAGAACCGTAATTATATATTTACATTGATATTTGTGTAATATATGAAGGCCGTCGAAGTTTCAAGATTGTACAAAAAAACAATTCTTGACATCCGAAGAAGAAATATACGGAAGCAAATGTATATATGTATGTGTACGTATACAATATCTACGTCCATATAGGTAGCTGGCGAGTATTGAAAGATCAATCCCATTCATAAAATAGTGCTTATCTCGATCGATAGCACACGTACATACCTGTAAATATGTAAGTATGGACTCTAGAGTGAAGGAGAAAGAGGAGGAGGATATATGATTGTATACATTAAGCCCCGCACCTGCGTTCGTATACAATCGTGCGTAGAATACTTTGTGCACGCGTGGGTGTTTAACGTAATACATAGGAATACACTTATACGGAGGTAAACATAATACATATATACGTTGCATGTGTGCGCGCGCGGTGTGACATAAAAAGAATCGTCGTTTATTACAGTTTCGGCACACGCATGTATACGTATGTATACATATGTATATAGTATACACGTGTTGTGCACATCGACGCGCACAATGCAGTATATAGTATACATATACATATGTATATTTACGAATAGATAGAAGAGTTGTCCTAGGTCAAGGTCACACCGTACGATAATCCAATTTAGATAACAGTACAATTTCCTGGGAGTATAGGCTTGGTGTTATAAAGTATATGTAAATATTAGTGAGTCATTATGTACCGTAGTGGTATAAGTACTCCCACACACACACACACACACATGTATGCACAATAATAATAATTATTACATAACACCAGCTTTGCTATGTATACATAATATATATACATATAATATAGACGCCCATACGCTTCGATACATTTTTATCTTATTTATGTATGCTATATATAGACATGTACACGTGTATAGGTGTGCAATCTTAATGCTGAAACATGTATATATATATGTATAATAAAGAGGTTCGATGCAATCGAACAAAAACACTCGTTGATGTCAATGATCCTTCGTATACATATTACGGAATAACATACTATGCAACACGTGTGTTCGTGCATCAAACTGCATTTAGGTATATACATAGGTATATATATATATATATATGTATATCACAACCGGATTACAAGGCACGTGGCACGCGTCTCTATAATACATACCTATACATAGATATATATACATATCATACATAGTACGTTACACACGGATCGGGAAATACGTGTATCGCGTACCCGTACGTCTCTCGACGGTCTCTGTCCTGGCTGCACAGGGTTTGGTTAGATCTGATATATATATATATATATATATATATCTATATATGCATATATACATACCTCCGAACGATAGAACAGTTAGTATACCTATATCTAGCTATGTATGCTGTACACACTACTTTCATTCATCCGTCTAGAAATAAATCCCTGATTCATAATCAGTCCCAATATAGATATATACATATTGTATACATAGATATATATATTATCACACGTAGGACCGTACGGCGGTGGATCACATGTGTTTGATGTATTCAGACACATATGTACACATAAGTTTTCAAAAAGATTTTCATATATCATACTGCAGCTATCATATACATATGTACTTACCTAATTAAGTACTTCTTTTCAAATCATATTTCAATTTCTTTCTTCGATTTGATGATTTGAAAAAAAAAAAAAAAATTCGTTCACAACAATCGCATATAAAGGTATTGGTATCGATGATTTTTTTTTTTGTTTTGATACAGTGCGGATGAGAGTTGGGATTATGATGATGATGACTTTTCGGTCGATTATTTTATACATACAGCTGGGGTTTAGGAATGGTTGCGATATAGAGACGCAATAGTGTTCGCTTATCGCGTCGTGAACTCTATATACGGTTATCTATCTGGTACGAAAAAGGGAGTAATAGTAGTTTAAGTAGCGATAGTAGGATTAACGCGAGAAGGTGCAGCCGCACGATCAGACCTATACCTAGAGAACGTAGGTATTTTGAGCGGCCGCAATTTGCCTTTGCCAAAGAGGTCATTTGGCCAAACGGCAAATCACACGCTTAGGTCTGTGCAGAGCGTATTAGTTTTATACCTTTAGCCATATTTTGGATTTAAAAAACAAATATATAACACCATCGTGCAGTGTTATCACTTCGTCATGAATTTCAAAAATTACGAAAGGTAAAAATTCCAAAATTTAATTCTACTACCGACTCAGAGTTTAAAAAAAAATTGAAAGTCTACATAGCCAATTTGAAAAATTCCGAATGAAAAGACACCGAGGGTTTAAAATTCCGAAAGTACCAAAACTCCAAATCTCAGAATTCGCGACGTCGTGCATTTGAGAACTTTGTCATGAGCTAATTCCCTTAAATTTGCGGTTTTTTGGACTTTCTGCATTTCGACCTTTCGGAATTTACAATTTTTGAACTCTAACGTTTCTAGAAACTCAGAATTACGTCTCAAATGAAATCGGGATCATATAATAACAGACTATCTATCCGACTAAAAAATTGCAGCAATAGATGAGCGAGACGTACGGCTCTTTACGTTATTATCTATCTATAAACCGTACAAAGTTTCTGCGGGTGAACCGCACGTAGTTATACATGCTGCTATAATATGTCCAGCTAAATATACCAGCTCTTTCTCTACAACTCTGAGCGAGCCTATAACGACAGAGGAGGTCTTCAAGGTCGTCCAAGATCGTTAGAAATTGCCCCGTCGTCATAAAACGCGACACATAAGTCCTCGCGTAGTATATAAGACATGTGGCATGTGCAACGGCCATCACAACAACAACAACAACCACAATGTCAACATTAACTGTGTGTTGAGCGATGATCGGCATGCCAATGGGGTAGGTATATAGGCAAAGCGAGCACTAGCGAAACGTATAACAAATCCATTGGAAATCAATTTTTTCAATTAGATTGTAAATTAAGACTTGTTTGTTTTACCCTCGCGATTCCATAATATCGGCTTATTATTTGCATATTATAATTAAAACACTTCGATTTAAACGAAGCTATTCGCGTTCCATTTTATAAATCAAGTATTGATTATTTCCGCTCGTTAAATCTACTCCAGACGATGAATAAAAAGTATACGAAAAATAAAAAAAGACAAAAAAGACATACACACACACCTGTGCGTATAAAGATTGTTATACTATATTTCGAATCAATTTATATACATGGAAAATATACATACGCTTATAATGTTACTATTTAAAATATTCATTACGTTTCATTACACAGGTCATAATAATGATAATATTTTTGATAGACATATTACGGCAGGTTAATAACGTATAATGTTTATCGTAAAATATTATAGGCATGGAACAAATTGAAGAGCGGTAAAGTATGTATGTAAGGTTATAACAAGAGTTGGACATAGAGTCAGCAGAATATAGGCAAAGAAACGCGTTGTTGCATTGCATCGTCGAGCGTGTGGTACCACGTATGTATATGTGTCTACATACGTATAGACATAATCGCGGGTTGAGCGTTATGGCCGGGTAGTACATACATACATGAGTCGCGACATCGGGTACGGTACGGTACAGGACAGGACAGGGACGTAACGGGGGGGGGGGGGCGACGACGCTGACGTAGGATATCCAAACAAACACGTTTGTATCGCGACATGCACTACCACTCACTATATGTATATGAGTATGGCGCAGGGTTGGCACACTCTAACTTACCGAACCTGAACAGAGAGGGCGCCGTTGGCTACGGCTGGGGCACACAAGCTAACCACCAATACGAAGATATTAAAGAAGGGGGGGGGGGGGGGAGGGGGAGGAACACACAGAGCCGGTACCGTACGTACGTACGTAATACACGCTGGCTGTGTTGAGCGTCGGCTTCGTTGCGCTGCTACGGCTCCGACTCTGGCACTGGCACTGGCTGTGGCTGTGGCTCCGTTCCGTTCCTCGCCTAGCATCGATCCCTACGCGCGAAGCAAGCGTTACTCGCTATACTATATACCCGCGTTTTATACCTCGACTAAAGTCGCGTTAAGCCCGGCCCGCTCTTCAGCGTCGCGTCAGCCCGTCGTCAGCCGGCAAACGAAACGTTTTACCCATTATATACAATCTTCGTAACAAATAAATATACTCGGCTAATATACTTACTTTTAAATAGTATATATGTAATATACAATATAGTAGATATACTATTTCACGTGGTTAATAATGTGGATGTGGGTTTAATCGATTATACGATCGTGCAATTGTTTTATTTATACGTATATTTGATCAATTATAATTTTCATCGCAGTAAACTCTTGTTATATTATACTGCAGCGTTATAACATCCTCGCCTTATTTCGTGTACCCGCAAGCGGAACGTTCCGGTACACACACATATACACCTATATACAATTTCATGTATACATAATACAAATACATAGAGTCGGTGCTGTGTACTATCGTGTGTTGGTCGACCGTGAGAGGCGGACGGAGAGTAGAGTCGGTCGGCAGTCGGCAGTCGTTAGTCGTTACGGGGGAAAGGAAGGCAAGGCAAGGCAAGGCAAGGCAGGCAAGCAAGCAAGCCAAGCAAGCAAGTCAGAAAAGAATCGAGTCAGGCAGTCAGGCAGACAGGCCAGTAAGGCAAAGTGTTGGAAGAACGTATAAAGGCTGTATCGTGGTGCCCTCAGTTGGCAACTAAAAGTACCATAGTTATCACAATGGCTTCCGTGAAAGACACAGCGACTTTCTTCGCAGAGGGAACTGCAAATCAATTTGAGCACGTTATTAAACTTTATCCTCAAGCGTTGAGGCTTAAGGCTGATATGAAGACTAAGAAACCCGAAGAATTGATCAAATTGGACAACTGGTGAGTAGATATATTATGAAAATAATATTAAATAAACTAGACTTCCATCGCGGTCAGCCCTCCAACCGGGACAATGAACTCGAAGCGCGCTTGATGATCGCACGTAGCACACTGCTGCTCCTGTTCCCCCCGGGGTTACTCTCTCGTCTCATATTTACTCGCATTGCGGTGGATCAACGATTGTAGGAGAACCGCTCTACCTACTATACGCGATCTCGAATGCGCCCGCTCATTAAAATACCAACAAACCTTGTCACGTGGGACACGCACTCGGCCGATGACAAGTGATTCGGGAGACCCGAGTCTTCGCTCGCCTTTATATACCCACACCTATGCGCATTCCCATCTTTCTCTCTCTCTCTCTCTCTCTCTCTCTTCGATGTACGTATATGTATGTATATACATACTACACTAGGCTACGAAGTGATGTCACGATCACATCAAGCCGAGCTCCGAGCATCCGAACCATGTCTGCTTCTCTCTACTAGCTTTCGACAAAAAAAAAACAAAAAAAAACAAGAAATAAAATACATCCTCAAAACTCTATACCCCGAATCCATCGGTGTACAATTTCTTTTCTTTCACATTCAAGCTCTCTCTCTCTCTTTCGATTGTACATATTTATTTATTTGTTTATTTATTTAATTTGTTCGTTATTCGACGTGGGACCCACCACGCGGTGGGTAATTTTGCTTTGCACAGCGTTAGCTCGATTCTGGTAAACAACATGCGATCGTTTCAAAAGCTATATCTTGTTTTACACACTCCAAGGCTCTCTTTCTCTTCGGACGCTGTGTTTTCTGTTTTGTGTTGTGTTGTGTTGTGTTGTGGTTGTGTGGTGGTGATCGTGCCTAGCGTTTATGCTCGATGCTTACTGCCTACCAACCAACCAACCAACCAAACCTACCTACCTATCTACCTACCTACCTACCTACTCCAGGCCCCCGACCGTCGAGGCCTCTCAAAATGGAGACTTACTGACAAAGGCCACAGTGGCACACCACGGGGCTCGGGAATCTTTAACGCCGCATTCAAATATTCAACTAACTAATAAAATAATATCTTAATCGTCATGAAGAATTTATCGACTAGGGGATATAACGGATGCGAAAACACGAGCCTTTATAATTCCCCATCCTTATCCTCCCACCCCCTCTTGCCTACCCTTCTCCCATTCCCCCCTCCCCCCCCCCCCCATCGGAACGCGGTTAGAGCAAATTTTATCGACGAGTTGAAAATTCGACAATTTAGTATCGCGCGCTACGAACAGTTTCACCATTTCGCGCTTTTTTGGATATTCATTCTCTTTTCTTTCTGTTTTTCCATTGTTTTATAAAATTATTTAGTATAAAGATACGCGTCAACGATTTTCTTTTGTTTTTTGTTCTGTCTTTTTTTCTCGCTAGCTACCGTTTTTCTTTGTTTTTTTTTTTCTTAATGAAACTAGTAAACGAATAGTTTCATATCTGTATAGATATTTTGCTTTTCTTTTTTTTCTTTCGTTATTTCTAGTTTATTCTTCTGGGGTAAACAAAAGCGGAAGTTTTTTTTTTTTTTCCTTTTTACACCTTTTTGTTGAAAAAGTCGTACCGTTCCGGCGTGGCGTCGCGTTTGATCGTGATTTACGAATTTACGATTAAACAAAACAAATAAACAAACGCTCTGTATAGTCAGAGGAAATGTTATGATTACCCAACAGCTCCTTTTTTTTCTTTTTCTCCTCATCATCAACACAGATACGAATTTTCGTATTTATTATTCGTTATAAAATTGACGAAAATTAAATACATGTTTCGAATTCAATTACGATTTTATAAATTCATGAAAAATTATCCAATTTTGAATCAGTCGATGATTCTGTTAATTCATGAAGTTGAAGCTAGTAGCAGCGAAACATGCTGAACTTTTCTTAAATTTGTATAATGCAGTACAGATTTAAGTCGCTAAGTCAAAAGAAGTTTTGCTTTTGCTAAAAACTTGACAAAATTTAAATTCTTGTTCCTATTCACAGACTAATTTTTATCTAACTCATTTCATTTGGCTGCGCTAATTCTGGTTGATAGCTTCAGCTTTGTTATTAATTTTTGTCAAAATCTCGACTGATTTTGAATTATCTCGTTATTTCCTATATCAAGGAAAAATCAGTCTTTCACTTATTTCCTTCTTTATTGGTTTTACGATATTTTCGTTATTGTAATCGTTTCAAGTATAAATGACGAAAATTCACTTTCCCATTGAAAACATTTAGAATTCCCATTTACCTTCAAAAAATTTCATTCCCCAAAGTCAGGGATGAATGATCTCATTGTTTGCATCCTAGTATCATAAATAATAACACATTGATATGAGATCAAACTCCTATAATTTTTCTTCTTCTCGTTTATTCTTTATTAAGAAAAAAAAAAAAAAATTCTATTCTCCGTTCAAAAGTCGAATCTTTTCAGTCCAATTCAAACTCGATAATAGAAATGCGATGCAAGAGAGAGCTGACTGACCCCCTATGCAATGTGAATTTATATCTATTACGAAATGCGGAGTAACGGAGTAGAATAGATAACCGGCTAATCAGAACTGGAAATATCCAATACTACTCGTTTCTGTTTATCTATATTTGAGTTCGATCGATCGGTTTATCAAAAGTCGTCGAAATTTGGAAGGAAATGATTCTAGATAGGCAGAAACGATTCTTTGTTATTATTACTGCTTTGGCGAAGCGATTATTTGAGATTTAATACAAAAAAAAAACAACAAAAAAACAAACAAACAAAAAACAAAAGTAAAATTTTCATAGGTACCAAAATGAACTTCCCAAGAAGATTAAATCCAGAGGAAAAGACGCGCATCTTAATCACGAAGAACTTGTCCAAACCATGAAGTGGAAACAGACGGTAAGAAAATTCTGTTTATAATTTTATTTCATTTTTCTAAAAACGATCCAGACTTGAGATGATTTAATATTTTGGGCCAATGTTCTGGAAGATGAAAACCACCGACTATGTCTTCTTCTTGAATGTCGCAAAAGGAAAGAATTTTTATTTTCATGCCTTGACAATAATTCGATTCATTAATTGAATTTTTTTCTCTTTTTTACAGCGTGGAAAGTTTTACCCGCAACTTTCTTATCTGGTAAAGGTGAACACGCCTAGAGCCGTTATGGCAGAGACAAAAAAAGCTTTTAAAAAATTGCCCAATTTGGAACAAGCTATTACAGCTTTGTCCAATTTAAAGGGAGTCGGCACAACAATGGCTTCCGCTTTGCTAGCCGCCGCTTCTCCGGAAAATGCTCCTTTTATGGCAGACGAATGTCTTATGGCTATTCCAGAAATCGAAGGCATCGATTACACCACTAAGGAGTACCTCAACTTTGTTCAGCACATTCAGACCACCGTCGAAAGGCTCAATAAACAAAGTACGTTTTATCTCATCGAATTCCTTCCTTCTTGTTCTTTGCCACTTTTCATCGTTTTCAGCATTCGCAGCAGAAGTAGTCTTTGAAAAAGTCACGTTTATAAAATTTCATGAACTTCTAATATTCGGATCAATTTTACCTGCGAGAAGTTTAATTTCACCGAGATTCGATCAGCTGTTGTTTCCAATTTTTGATCAAATGAAATTTCATTCTTATGACTCTCAAAAGAATCGACACAAAATGTGATATTCCTAAAACGTGTTCAGTCATATTAGTTGAAAGTTTTCGTATTGATTTCCCTTATTTGTATGAATTTGCAACATTTAATGAGTCGAAAACGTTCGATGACTCGAAAATTCGGTTTTTGAATTACCTTCGATCTGATAACTCGTCAGATCGTTGAAACTGGAGTTGATCTTGTAAATTTTCATGGAATTCTTGGTTTCAAAGTAACTACCAGATTGATGAATCATTCGAGTAGATCCTTTCAGATTCACGTCAGATTTACCGTCTTATACGCTAGATCCAATCGCATTGGTCATCGTCCCATGAAATGTCCAGGGCTGCCTCAGTTAGCAACTAATAACACTTTCATCCTACAATTTTTTGGCACCTACTACTATTAGCCCCTATTTTTAACTAATTGCCGCTAATTACCTTCATTTTAACGCTTCATGAGGATCAGGCCTCAATTTCCTCTTTTGAAACTTTTTTTGCGATTTTTATTCACAAAGTTATTCAACTTTTTGTACGGGGAATATAGTTCTTCGAAAATACGTCGTAACTCGAGAAATTCTCGAGAAAAGAACTATTTTTGCTGTAACTCGAGAAAACTCGAGAAAAGAACTATTTTTGCTACTATTTTCCATTACGGATTTCACTAATACAACTATTTTCCAAAAAACCTTCGTCACTGGCAGCCCTGAATGTCCTCAAATCCTAAAAAAAAAAAAACCAGTTAAATTTCCCTCTCGAATCCCTCTTCATATTTCATTCTATTAAGAAATCGAAATTTGTATGAAATTGACACAGCAGTGACTAGTAAAAAATCTTTTGCCAAATCCTCGCCGCGGTTAAACATAATGAAAATTTTTGCCAGAAGTAATTACTCATCAGATGTGTACTTTTATTAAGTAATTTGGAAAAAATCAAAGTAGTCGAAATAAAGTAATCTAAATCCGACTGTAATTTCTTCTCGATGGCAAATTTGCTTAGCGATTGCCTTCACATCCATAAAACTTTCGACTATATTCAAAAGATTAATTAAAATGAACTTTTAGTATCCAACGGTAAATCGTGGAGTCCTCACAAGGTGGAATTGGCACTTTGGACTCACTACGTTGCCTCAGAGCTAAAGCCGGAGTTATTGGATGGAATTCCGGGTACAACCGAGAACGGTAATTCGCATCCAACAAACGGTGAAACAACTGAGCCTTCGGACGACAGTAATCAGGAAGCTGCGGTGGTTGTGGCGAATGGAAAAGATCCGATAGATCCAGCAGCTATTGATGAAAATAGTACAACTTCATTCACCGAAGATTCACTTGACAAACCGGCAACTCCAATCACAGTAGCTGCAACGACGACGACGACGATGGTTACGACAACGCCAAGCGAAGATACTAACGATTCTTTGGCAACAAACGAAAGTAACACTCGACCAACAGACAGCGAAGATACAGAAGATTCGCAGGATGCCCAAGAGCCGCCAACTAAAAAAAGCAAGAAGTGACCCCCTAGCCAATCACAATCACAATTACTCGATCCCATCAGCCATGTTTTATCAGCAAATCATTCTAATTCGCTGATTTACGATAGGCGATATTAATAATTTCTCTATAAGAAATTATTTTACGGGTTCAAATTTAATTAAACGATATACATATATTATTATTATTATACATCTTAACTATTCCAAGTTATAAGTTATATATATAATATTTGCCGACACAGAGTCTCCTGTTTGTCTGTTTATATACAAAGCGAATCGTTTGTTCCTCATATTATTTTCTCTTGCTAAGAATTTCCACTCTTTATCTTTTCTAAATATTAATCTTTTTTTCTTTTCTTTTCTTTGTTTAATTTCTCAATTTTTAATCCTAATATTACTACTTAATAATAATTATTCTCAACAAATAGTAGAATCTTTTCTTCCAAATATTATCTAACTCCACCCCCCCTCCCAAGTTTTTGTTACGCATATAATAATTATTATAATTGTATAATTTTTTTTCTCTTTAATATTAACAAATTTTGTACATGAATCGTAGAATTATTGATTTAGTTTGTTTTAATTTTTTTTTTTGTTTTCGTTTCTTCTGATTTTTTTTTTTTTTGGTTGGTTTGTTGGGCGTAAAAATCTTAGCAGGAGTTAGGAATTTTTAATTTTCTCTTTTTTTTTTTTTGTTTCTAACTTAATTAGGTGTAACTTTCGTTAAGTATGTAACAACAGAAAATAATACGCGAGACGCGTCGTAATTATAATTACATTTTAGATAACTGAGGACGGGTTTTTTTTTTTTTTTACGACGCCAGAGAAATAGAGAGAGATAAAAAAAGAAAGAGTTAGTAATTGAGTCAGGTGGTCAATTACAAGATAGAATTCACAAATGAAAAATACAAAAATACAGAGACACATTCAAAGACAAAAAACTTTTAATGAAATATAATTAATTAATTAATTAATTGATTGATTAATTAATTTTAAAAAACACGTATCTAGGTATATTAAATGTGAATTAATCGATCCGCGATTTGTATAGTTTTTAGTATATTTCTAAACGTTTATCAATCATTACCGACACGTCGTATGTATTACAAGAACGATGGCAAAATCAAGGGCTAGAATTATGTATAGTAATCAATTTCCTTTTTTTTTTTTTTTTAAACCCCAATTCGAATGAAGTTTTTTCACTTGTCCACCTATATAAACAAAGATACGTCGTCGTTGTGTCTAGATAATCGACTGATTTTAAAAATTCTCTCCGTGTAAGAGACGAGAGAATAGAAAAATTCTTTTTCCAATCGAATCGGTTCGATTCGTTCCAACTAGAAAAAAAAAAAAGAAAAATACAAAAAAAAACAAAAAAAAAACTAATACAAGTCTACTGCCTTAAATATCCTGAGAGAACCACCTGGTCAACTCGTTAACCGATTGAGATAGAAGAAAAGTTGATAAAAATAAATAAATAAGAAACAATTTTTTGGTTTCGTATCGAGATGAAATGAAATAGTAATAGAAATAGAAATAGAATGAAATAAAATGAAATGAAAATAACATATAACAATAATAATAATAATAATAATAATAATAATAATAATCTTCTCCTATAGGTGATATTGAATATTTTCTACGTACGTACGGTATAATGATTGTAATTAGAAGAGGGTTGAAATTTAAATCGTCAATAGTATTCGTCGATTATAATGAATTTTGATTTTTTGATTTTTTCTAATTATTATTATTATTTCAATAAACGAAACAAATCTGATTGAATAAAATATACCTACCTACATGAAAAAAAAAAACGAACACAACGCAAGACAAAAAATTTAAACACCCAAACCATATACATACATACCACCATATATATACATAAACATAGTTTAGAAATTAAATTAGATTGATTTTACATTTTTCGCATTTTCATTCCTTCTTATTATTATTATTATTATTAATATTTTATTTAATTCTTCAATCTTCCTCCGTCGGTGATAATTATTATTACATCGTAGCCCCCCCCCCCTTCCTCCCCACACCGCATCGCGAAACGGATCGACACAGAAAAAAAAAATATATATATATATATACTTTGATATTTATTTATTTATCATTTTTTTTTTTCTTTTTTCTTCAATTCACTTTTCTTACTTTCATTTCTTCTTTTAAATACTATACTGAATACAGCTACTTCATATTTCCTTTCACATATTACTTGTTTACTTTAGTTTATTTTTTTTTTCTTCCTTTTTTTCTTCTAATTCTAGAGAAATATTCCATCGATAATTATCCTCTTTTCCTTTTCCTTTTCCTTTTTTCTTTTTCACTCTTTTTCTTATTATACCGATACGGATACACACAGATCGCTCCTCCAAATATATGTAATAAACTAATTACCACTTACTTTACGCCTAGATATATAATAATAATAATAATAATAATAATAATAATCCCACCCCATTACCCATTTCCCTTTTCATT
Organism: Ametastegia equiseti; assembly: GCA_963989295.1. Taxonomy (NCBI): domain Eukaryota; kingdom Metazoa; phylum Arthropoda; class Insecta; order Hymenoptera; family Tenthredinidae; genus Ametastegia; species Ametastegia equiseti. The sequence continues at coordinate 5,652,363 of OZ022402.1, forward strand.
ATCCTTCTCCGACTCCGATCCTATACAAGGTAATATACCTACTTTAACGCAAGACCCGTGAGCAGAGAATAGACAGAGAGAGCGGTACGCCAATAATAATAATAATATTAATATTAATAATAATAGTAATAATAATAA